>CP139507.1:250594793-251882267 GCA_021014915.2 Artemisia tridentata subsp. tridentata
TTGGGGTATAAAACATGTCCACCTCCTCACAGAGGAATTTCTTCACCCCCAAGAATTGACCTAGAGCATACAGGTTTGACTGAGTTTCAACAACCTAAGTTAGAGTATGGTTGTAAGCCCAAAGAAATTTCAACTGCTAATAAACCTGTAGAAATAAGTGAGCCTTTTGAGAGTGCAAGTGACACCTCTCTTGCTGAGGATAAGGTGTCTACTGATAGGAATTCAGATGCTCCAACTATTGAGGACTGGACATCTGATGATGATGAAGATCAAGTTGTAGCTAAACCTGATGTGATCAAAAAAGATGGAACCAATGTTCCTAAGGTGGTTAATAATGAAACTGTTAAACCTACATCAAATGTTAAACTAGTTAGGAAAACAGTTAGGTACTGTGAGATGGATAGGTCCACAGGTAAGCCAAGAGGTAACCAGAGGAACTGGAATGACCTCAAGTCACATCAACTAGGAAGTGACTTTGTCATGAACAAAAAGGCTTGTTTTACTTGTGGTAGCTTTGAGCACCTAGAGGCTTTTTGTTATAACCATCAGGGGAGAAAGATGGTTACTGGGAACAACAGGGTAACTGGGAACACAAGTCATAGGGTGAACTCAAATAGGTCTCAAACTCACCCTAATTCTAACAAAATGACACCCAGGGCACTTTTATTGCAGTCTGGCCTCAAATCAATTAGTACTGCTCGACCAGCAGTTATTACTGCCAGACCATATAAGATTGTTTACCCTAGACCAGTAGTTTCAAGTGCAAAACCAACTTTCAAATATGCACAACAAACTATTAAAAGGCCTTTTCATAAGAAAGCAGTGGTTCAAAAACAATTTTGGAAACCAAAGGCTAAAATTGCAAAGCCAACAGTTAGTACTGCTAGCCAAGCAGTTAGTACTGGTAACTCTAAAAACACTGCTAGGGATAAGAGGGTTAATGTTGTTAAGGCCTCAGCATGATGGGTATGGAGACAAATCAAACCTAATGGTGCATCAGTTGTATTAAAAAGATATGACTATATTGATGCACGAGGCAAAACCAAGTCTGTGATGGCTTGGGTACCCCAAGGAAACTAATTTCCTTATTTTATGTGCAGCGACATTGATAGGATGATGAGGAAGATCAAGGTTATGCAGACAGTGGATGTTCTAGACACATGACAGGCAACATGTCATATCTTCCAGACTTTCAACCAATGGATGGAGGATATGTTACCTTTGGGGGAGGAATAGGAGGAAGAATTACTGGTAAAGGCACCTTGAAAACCGGTAAATTAGACTTTGAGGATGTGTACTTTGTGCAAGAGCTTAAGTATATCTTGTTTAGTGTCTCACAAATGTGTGACAAAAAGAACAAGGTTCTTTTTACTGACACTGAATATCTTGTGCTTTCCCCAGACTTTAAGCTTCCTGATGAAAGTCAGGTTCTACTTAAAGTTCCAAGAAAGGGCAACATGTACAGTGTTGATATGAAGAAGATTGTTCCTAAAGAGGCCCTTACTTGTCTTGTTGCAAAGGAAACATTGGACGAGTCTATGTTATGGCATAGAAGACTTGGTCATATAAATTTTAAAACCATAAATAAAATTGTTAAGGATTTGAAAATGATTTGAAAATGACCAGAATTGTGTTGCCTGTCTCAAAGACAAACAACACAAGGCTTCTTGTAAGCCCAAGACCCTTAACTCTATTAATCAACCTTTGTTTATGCTACATATGGATTTGTTTGGCCCTACATCTGTGAGTAGTATTATGCATAAAAGGTACTGTCTTGTAGTTACTGATGACTATAGTAGATTCACATGTGTTTTCTTTTTAGGTTCCAAGGATGAGACACCTAGCATTCTTAAAACATTCATTACTAAGATAGAAAACTTGGTGGATAAGAAAGTAAAATTCATTAGGTGTGACAATGGGACAAAGTTCAAAAATAGAGTTATGGATGAGTTTTGTAAGGAGAAAGGTATTAGAAGAGAGTTTAGTGCTGCTAGAACTCCTCAGCAGAATGGGGTTGCTGAAAAGAGAAATAGAACACTAATAGAAGCTGCTAGAACCATGTTGGCTGATTCTAAGCTGCCTATCACTTTTTGGGCTGAAGCAGTTAATACTGCTTGTTATGTGTAGAACAGGGTTTTGGTAGTTAAACCTCACAACAAGACACCATATGAGCTTTTTAGAGGTAGAACTCCTGCATTAGAATTTCTAAGACCTTTTGGGTGTCATGTAACTATTCTAAATACCTTAGACCATCTAGGCAAATTTGATGGTAAATCAGATGAAGGATTCTTGGTTGGGTACTCTCTAACTAGCAAAGCATTTAGAGTATACAACACAAGAACACGGAAAGTAGAGGAGAACTTGCATGTTCAGTTTCTAGAAATTAAATCTAATGTTGCAGGTGAAGGTCCAAAATGGCTATTTGACCTTGATGCTCTAACCCAATCAATGAATTATGTACCAGTTGTTGCAGAAACCTTTTCTAATGATTTTGCTGGTTCAGAAGTTGATGTTGCAACAAATGAAGCAGGCTTGGGAAAGGAGAAAGATCAAGATCATTTGCTGATGCCAATATGGAACATTGTGGATTCATCTTCAAAGAATGATGAACCTTCTATTGATAAAGCCAAAGAAGGTATTGAAGATGAAGAAAATGTAGATGGAGCTGAGGATCAAGAGAATGAAGATAACAGTACGAATGGTGATTGTACTATTGAGCCTCAAGTTAGTACTGCTGGGCAAAATATTCATACTGTTGACCCATCAGATACTAATACTGCTGAAGATGAGGTGAATCTCACTAATCTACCACCCACCTATCCAGTTCTCTCTACACCACATACAAGGATACACAGAGATCACTCCCTAGAAAATATGATTGGGGATATACAATCTGGTGTGAAGACAAGAAGACAAACTATGACTTCAGACCAACAAGGGTTTCTTAGTGCTATTTATGATGAAAAGAAACATGAAGATGCCAACACATGCTTGTTTGTATGTTTCCTCTCACAAGCTGAACCCAAAAATGTTCTCAAAGCCTTAGAAGACTCAAGCTGGGTAGAAGCAATGCAAGCGGAGCTTCTCCAATTCAAGATTCAGAAGGTTTGGGTTCTCGTGGATTTACCCAAGGGTATGAGGGTAACTGGCACAAAATGGGTTTTTAGAAACAAGAGGGATGAAAGAGGTATTGTGATCAAAAACAAGGCTAGGCTTGTAGCCCAGGGTATACACAAGAAGAGGGAATAGACTATGAAGAAGTTTTTACACCAGTAGCTAGGATTGAAGCGATCAGATTATTCTTAGCTTATGCTTCTTTCATGGGCTTCACTATTTACCAGATGGATGTTAAGAGTGCCTTCCTGTATGGTACTACTGAAGAGGAGGTGTATGTCTCTCAACCTTCAGGTTTTATTGATCCAGAACATCCTAAAAAAGTGTACAAGGTTGTGAAAGCTCTTTATGGACTACATCAAGCTCCAAGGGCATGGTATGAGACTTTGGCTTCCTATCTATTAGAGAATGGATTTCAAAGGGGCAAGATTGATCAGACACTATTCATCAAGAAGAACAAGAAGGATATCTTGCTGGTACAGGTGTATGTGGATGATATTATTTTTGGATCCAAAAGAAAGGAAATGTGTTTGGAATTTGAGATACTTATGCATGATAAGTTTCAGATGAGTTCCATGGGGGAACTTACCTTCTTTTTGGGGTTGCAAGTAAAGCAATCAACTGAAGGCATATTTATCAGTCAGGAAAAATATGTGGCAGAGATACTAAGGAAGTTTCAGTTTACTGATGCTAAAGTGGCAAGCACACCAGTTGATCCAGAGAAACCTTTACTTAAAGATGCTGATGGAGAAAATATTGATTTACACACTTACAGATCTATGATGGGATCCATGATGTATCTCACCTCATCAAGACCAGATATCATGTTTGTTGTATTTGCCTGTGCAAGGTTCCAAGTCACTCCCAAGGCTTCTCATTTAACTGCTGTCAAGAGGATCTTTAGATATCTTAAGGGTCAACCTAGGTTGGGTCTGTGGTATCCTAGGGAATCAGCTTTTGATTTAGTGGCATATTCAGATAGTGATTATGCTGGTGCAAGCCTGGACAGGAAATCAACAACTGGTGGATGTCAGTTCCTTGGTTGCAGACTTATATCATGGCAATGTAAGAAGCAAACGATTGTGGCAACTTCTACAACTAAAGCTGAGTATGTAGCTGCTGCAAGTTGCTGTGGTCAAGTGCTTTGGATTCAAAATCAACTGCTTGACTATGGGTATAATTTTATGAACACCATGATATATATTGACAATAGCAGTACAATATGCATTATTAAAAATCCAATGCAGCATTCTAAAACAAAACACATAGAAATTAGGCATCATTTTATTATAGACTACAATGAGAAAAAGTTAGTTCAAGTGGTTAAAATTGATACTGATCAAAACGTTGCAGATCTTCTTACAAAAGCCTTTGATGTTGGAAGGTTTCAATACTTGGTTGCAAGTATTGGAATGCTTAATCCTTAAAGATTTTAATCTGTGTGTTTTTGTACACTAAATTGGATTTGTACTGCTAGACTTGTCATTAGTACTATTTTTGCCTAATTTGTACTGCTAGTACAAATTTGGACTGTTTGTTAGAACTGTAAGTCATATGTTTATACTGTTATGAAGCAAGTGCTTTGCAGCTTGTTTTCTTGGTTTTGGACTAACTATTGCAGGTATGGAAGTTAAAGCACAAAGGAATTACTAGTGCATTGTGTGAGCAGCAAATGGTGGTTCCGTTGCTGACATAATAGGTTGATGATGGACTGAGTTTGGGAATACATTAACAAAGGTTTTATACCTAAGTTAACTGATTCTTTAAAACTTCTTTCTTGAGATTTTATTATGATGTTTTGAATTGGAATTGATGACTTAGTTAGTCAGACAGTAACTGACATAACTCACTTTCTACCATTTTATACTTTTGTATAATGAGTTAGTCTAAGGACATCTGGTAGAGAGAACAGCGAGCAAATGTGAATCTAATACAATTGTGTTAGAGGCAACAACTTCCACGAGTTGGAAACCCTGTCAAGAAAGATCTTTGAATGAGTTTATCTGATCACATGCAGTTATTTATAACTAAAATCATTGGTTCTCACACGACCAGAGGTTGCATTAAACCGAAATTATGATTAAGTGTCTGTCTTTACACTTAATCCCTTCAAAATGGTTGTTAGCAGTATGGTTTTTAATCAAAATTAAGTTCATACTGCCGAGTCAAATTTTTCAAAAAAGTTTGTACTGCCAGGCATAAAGTTAGTACTGGTGGGCTTAAGTTTGTACTGCGGGATAGATGTTAGTACTGGTGCGAAATAACAGCTTTTTGAAAATAGCCGTTGAGAGTTAGTTGAGATTTTTACTGCTCAATTTCTTATTTTCAGGGTTTTCCTATTTGGATATTTTTCCTTTAATCTATTATATTAACCTTATCTTCAATCAAAAGTTATCTTTTACTTGAAGTCGGTCCAATAGAAACCCTAATAAGTCTTTCATAATATCTCAATTCACTTTCTTCATCTACTTTCTAACCTAAATTTACACTATTCACAGCAGTCAAATCAACTTTTACTGAAAAAATAATGGCTTCTTTATCCTTTGTTGACAAGCACAAT
This sequence comes from Artemisia tridentata subsp. tridentata, assembly GCA_021014915.2. Lineage (NCBI taxonomy): Eukaryota > Viridiplantae > Streptophyta > Magnoliopsida > Asterales > Asteraceae > Artemisia > Artemisia tridentata. The sequence continues at coordinate 250,600,468 of CP139507.1, forward strand.
ATGGTCGCATTTTTGAAAAAAGCAGAGGATTATGTTTACTTTCATCAGATAGTGGACTTTTTAAATGGCTCCCATATAAGGTATTCTTTAACATTAAATCCCACTATCTATGTCTCCTACATCAAAGAGTTTTGGCAGACTGCTACTGTCAAAACATTTGACAATGGTGACAAAGAGTTAAATGCCACAATGGATGGCAAATCAATCACTCTTACTGAATCATAACTCAGAAGGCATCTCCATCTTAATGATGATAATGGTATTAGTGCTATGCCTAACACTGAGATTTTTGAAACTTTAACCAGGATGGGGTACAACATCCAATCACAATCTTTAACTTTTCAAAATTGTTATTTTGCCCCACAATGGAGGTTTTTAATTCACACCATCCTTCACTGTCTTAGTCCTAAGAAAACCGCATGGGAACAGTTCAGTAGTAATATTGCAATTGCTCTCATATGCTTGGCTACTGACAGAACCTTCAATTTTTCAAAACTCATCTTTGAAGGAATGGTTAAAAATGTTGATAGCAAATAAAATTTTTTGATGTATCCTAGGTTCATTCAAACTATTTTGAACATGATAAAACATCAGCTTCTTCGACACAAAAATGTTTATCCAACACCCAAACTTACCCAAAAACTTTTCAGTAATATGAGGATGGCCTCAAAAGGGTATAGTGGGGAAGAAGTTCCATTATTTGATTCTATGCTACAGGTACAGGGTGAAGGATCAACAAGCCCAGTTGACTCCCAACATACACCCACAACATCAAAACAATCACCTTCACAACCAACTTCATCACCAGATAGGTCATAGTCAAGACAGGACTCTGATGTACCTCAGCACAGAGTTCCTACCCTTCCTAATGTAGCAGATGAGGCTGACTTTCTCATTATGGAAAGGGCTGCTTCTACTGTCTCAGGGTCAGAAGCTCGGCAGGACAGAAGTAACATAGCTAAGACCTAATCCATGGCAACACCAACAGTACCAAGTTCCTATGAACCCAGTACTATTGGTGGAATCCCAAGCCAACCGAAAATATTGGGTGGCTCAGAAACTCACCATATGGTGGACTATAAGTCTTTGCCCCATGATGCACCTCTCCCTGAAGGTAGCACATCAGGAAGTGCTGAGGGTAGTAAGTCACTTCAGGAATTGATGGAAATCTATACAAAATTATCTGAGAAGGTTAATAATTTGGAAGCTGATCTCACCTCTCACAAGAGGGTTTTTGGCAAGGTGTATACAAAACTAGTGCTTAAAGTCAAGAAATTGGAGGACCAGGTCAAGACATTTAAAAGAAAGAGATCAGCTCATTTGGTAGAATCAACTAGTTCATCTTCTTCATCAAGCTCATCAGATGATTAGGGAGTAGATCAAGGTGAGGAATCTTCCAAACAGGGGAGGAAGATTGCCTAATTAGATGATGATCCTCAGGTCACTTTGATTCAAGAAGAGATTGTGACTCAGGGGAGGTAAACAGATCAAATGGATCAAGGTACTGGTGGTTTGACAGAAGGTACTGGTAGTGCCACACATGGTACTGCTAGTGTACAAGAAGAAGGTACTGGTGGCTCTCAAGGTACTGCTGGTGTAGTATACACAAGGAAACCAAAGAAATCAAGAACAGACAAGGGAAAGGGAATAATGATAGAAGAAGAACCATCTTCACAGAAGTCAACCAAGAAAAGCCAAGTTCAAATTGCCCTAGATGAGGAACTAGCTTAGAAATTTCATTAAGAAGAGTTAGCAAGGGTAGCTGATGAAGAAAAGTTTACAAGATTTATGGTTGAATATAAGGTTCAGACTGAAAAAGAAGAGAAAGCTGCTCAGATTCTTGCTGATAAGGATTTGGCTGCAAAGCTACAAGAAGAGGAAAGGTCACAATTTACTAGAGAAGAACAGGAACAAGCTATTGATGATCTTTTGGAGCAGATTAGAAGAAAGAAGAAAACTTATCAGAAGAAACCTCCTTCAAGGAAAGAGCAACTCATCTACATGAAGACATATCTGAAGCACCATGATACCTGGAAGGAACATCACTTCAAAGGAAGATCTTTTGAAGAAGTTGAAAAGATTTACATTGACTTTCATAGGAGAATGCAGATGTTTCTGAGATATGATCTTGAAAAGAGTGAAGGAAGTGGAGAGAAGAGAGCAGCAGAACAATTGGAATCAGGAGATTCCAAGAAACAAGGAACTGAGGAAGAATCAATTCAAGAAGAACGAGCAGAGGAAGAAAAGGTAGAAGAGAAATTGACTGATGAACAGATCCATGGTAGTTCCAGAGGCTCTAAATATTGATCCCATTCAAGCTAAACATCCCATCATTGATTGGGAAGTGTACTCATATGGAATGATCAAGGGATGGAAAATTATTAGAGTATGAGGAAAGTTTGAAGTCTACAAGTTCTTTGAAGACATGATCAAGGCTTTTGACAGAAATGACTTAGATAAGTTGTGGAGCTTAGTTCAAGAGAGATTCAAGACTACAGATCCTACAGATTATAAAGATAAAGAGCTATGGGTTGAGTTGAAAAGATTATACGAGACAGATGGAAGTGATACACTATGGAGATTACAGGCTAATGATCTGGATACCACCTGGAGATTATTTGATAACTGTGGAGTTCACAGAGTTTCTACAAAAGTAGGAGTGGAGGTTTATATGTTTGTTGAAAGAGATTATCCACTCAGAGCAGCTACATTAATGGTTATGCTTGCATTAAGACTTAAAGTTGAAGAAGGTTCAGAGATGGCAAAAGATTTGATCAAAAAACTATTTCAACTATTAGAGGAGATGAAAGCCAGAAGACTAAGGTTAATAATGTAGTGTTTGGAAGTGTAGCAACCTGTAAAATTAACCAGTGATTTGTAAACATTAATCAAGTATTAATTATCATTACAGTTCAGTTAACCATTTTTATGAGCAAAATTTAAAATTTTGTTTATTACTTTATATTAATTCGCAAAACATTGGAACGAGCTCACACACGGACCAAAAGTAACCCAACACATTCATTATAAACCAAACGGACTTTTATACTATTCCTTAATCCAAAACTTTGGCTTCTTACTATTCACAAAGCCTAACCCATTGATCCCTAAGTGTTATAATTCTTATTATCATTCGACTAAACCCTCCTAGCCTTGCCTAGTTTATTTTCGATTTCGAAACATAATCTACCCCGATTTTTATACCACTCGTTTTCTCATCCACCAAATAATTGGAATGTCGAATCTCACTTTCTAATTCAAACGTTTTCTTGCTCATCGAGACCAAAAGTAAACGTCAATCGCAACAGGAACCAACCCATTCGATATTATTTAATTTTGATCCTATTCGATCCAAACTAATTCTTTACTAGTTCATTTGATTTTCTAAGATTGACTTGAACTTATAAACATGTTTTCTCACTGCTCCTCACTATTAGTCACGTTAAAACTAATTTTGCACCCATTGATATATTTCGTTCGAACCATATATTAACCAAACATGCCCATAACCAAATCTCACAATAAGAACCCTCCTCCTAAGTCACTAGGTACTCATGTTATTCTCTTATCTCATCCCTCTGAGCTCCCAATCGAATCTCATCAACTTGCACCATTTTAAAACATTAAATTTTTACTCATGCATGCATATATATATCGAACTCAACGTATAACCATTTCTCACTTGTAAAACTCACTCACACACACTCTCCAAGCCTCTAAACCTCCTGCCAAATCAATCGAAGGAAGCCAAGGTCTTTTGCTATCTATTCGAGTCCTATTTCGATCGTATAATCCTTACTTCAAATCTTTCTTGATCATCCGAACGTGTAAGACCACCTCTTTGGTGTTGTAAGTCATCCTCAACACTTTTCCTAATCGTTATATACATTCACATATCATCATGCATTGTCTTTTAATTATTTGGAACGTATATAGCCTTTATTTCATTTATACGCTTTGTTTCTTTTATTTATTTACGTTTTGTACTTAACGCCTCCTTCATGGTATGGCTAGGATTTCATTTTTCGTATTCTTATTTCATTTATACATTCGTTTCATGCATATCGAATTTATTTTTACCTATTATCGAATCGCATTTTATTTATATGTCATTTTTATTGTTAATCGAACCATGATATACTCGATTAGAAATGGCCACAATAAAATAAATCCTTATACACAACCTACCATTTTTTTCTCTAAACCATTTCCTTACAAGCTAAATGTAACACCCCGACCCGACAAGGGTAGAGATATCACAAATACATGGTTTCATATCAGATAAACATAACATACAATCAAAAGTAATACAATGATTCTCAAGGTTACAAATGAAATCTTGCAATACAAAGGGTTACAAAGGGAAATAAAAGCTGCCTATCAAATCCATAAGTACATCTCTTCTAATGGCTTCTACTCAAAGTCTTCTAGGTCTAAAGTCTCTTCACTCTTACCCAGCTTCCAGCTAAAACCTGCCGCGGGAAAAGAAAACGCGGTTGAGCTACTAGAGCTCAGTGAACAGATATAACGGTAACAAATAATAATCGTGAAATAGGGAAACACGAAAGAAACCATACGTGATATAATGATGAGTTAAATAAAGGCAGAACAGATCATGATATAATGATGAAGTAAAATAAATGAAAGAAACAAAACGTGACATAGTAGCAGATAAGAAAGATAGGAAGATCATACAGAGATATTAGAAGGTATAGAAAAGTACATGAATAATAATGAAGTAGGAAAGAGCATGCAGAGATATCAGGAGTATAGAGTTGTACCATGAATGCGGATGAGTAGAATAAAAGTCCCAACTAGCCCAAATACAACCAACCCAGTACAGAATAAGTCCAAGGTTCCATAAAGCCCAACATGCCCAAGCCCAGTTCAGAATCCCATGAGGCCCAACATACCATGCCCATACAGAAATAAGTCCAGAAACATATCATGGGTGTTATAAGGGTAAGGGTCAGAAGTCCCTGAGGTCTAGTGATACAGAAATCCTCTACGAGCCCAGAAACATGAACATGAAATCATAATCATACCGCCATGCAGAGAGATGTTCCTCTCACTAATCCCAGAAATCATGAATGGAGTAGCTAGCTCCCAGAGTATGAAAGACGTGTATCGCACACACCATCAGTCACCATGAATAACATAACATAACTTGACATAACTTGTACATGAACAAATCTAGGATGCATCCATACGCCCCAGGTGGCCATAATCTGCCTCTACGTAAACATAACATGCAGGGACGGGACAGGTCATCACTCTCCTGCCCTAGAGTCATGCCATCGGTGCATCGACTGACATGGACATGAAACCCTCATGCCTAGTGAGTGGCTCGTAGTATCAAACTGTGGGTTAAGGTCAGGTATCATGAATCATGTTTTAAGTTTACTTGCATAGGTCATTATCTTGTTTCATACGTTCATAATCATATGTTCATAATCATGGTTCATAAGCAAAGGTTCATAAGCAAAGGTTCAATATCCGAAAGGTCATGTCAAAGGTTCATAATATCATGAAAGAACAAGCAAGGTTCACAGAATCAAAGAACATGGCAGTGAATCAGAAATCAGAAATGAGACGAAGGCACCTTATTAAAGAAGGGCAGAATATCTGTACCTTAGTGATCAAGTAAGCAAGTGAAATGGCAGACACAGATAAAACTTCTCCTCCTTGACACCTAGAGGAGTAGAGACAGAATTACTAAGGATCCCATGTTCATATTAAGTACTTTTTATTTTTAGCAGGTTTCAATTTTTTGAAAGTTTCCATATATAGTAAGTTTCCATATTTAGAAAGTTGGATCAACATTCTTAGTTAAATCATTATTTCTGGAATTAGGGTATCTTTTATTACATTTACATATTAGGTCCTTAAGAATTCACAATTTACACTTTACACCCTTTAGTTTCAAAAGTTACACTTCAGACCCTTAATTTATCAAAGTTTCACAATGGTCACTTATTTTATCGTATTAAAAGAATGTATCCACAATTTTATAGAATTTACACAATAAGTCCCACTAGTTTACAAAGTTACATATTTAGTCCTTTAATTTATAATTTCAACTTTATATTAATAATAATTACATATTAACCCATTAAATCACCAAATTAACACATAACCCCCTGAATGTATTATTTTACTCAAAACAGCACTAACTTTCCAGAAATTACAAGTTTAGTCCCTCCATTTAATTATTTTCTAAATCGAACCAATATTAAACCTTAAAAACATTTTAATCCTTTAAAATACAAAAAAATGACACTAAACCCCCTCCTCTTATATTTTATACAGTAAGTACATGTCCCAAAATAATTTCTAAAATAACCCTTGAGTTTTAAAAGTTACAAAACTCACCCAAACCAATTTAAACAAATCGTATAACACTTTAATTAGTCAAAACCCTAACCCTAAAAATACAAATCATTACCCCATCATTATACCATCATTTAATACTCATTAAATAGCCAAAACAAGCCCTAATCCTCAAACCCTAATCGAATTACATTTTTATTTCTTTTTCTTCTTAATTTCTTTAAATCGGTAAACTAATTAAATCCAAAAATAATTCGATTATGCCCCAATAATTCGAAGTAATATTTTTCTCAGATTATTATGATCATGTAGAGTCCAAATAAAATAAATAAGAAGCCCCAAAAATTCGTATACAATTATTTTGGATTTATACTCGTTTTCCATGTTTAATTCGCAAATAATACGTAGATCATGCATGGTATGTTATAATCATTTTATTTGATGTTCTAAATACATATAGGATCTGAGAAAAATACCACAAAGAGATTTGAACGTGTAGAATGGGTTGGAGAATTTATCTTGTACGCGTATAGCCAAAACGCCCAAAAAAAATCACCACGGCTTCAAAAATGATCTAAAAATCTTGAAACCAATTTTCACGTGTCACATATGATGTGAGGAACACAATAAAAATAAGAAACGAATTTTTCTAAGGTCGAATGAATCAAAATGGAATTCTTACCTTTCGGTTTGAATTAAACAAGAATTTTCGAAAACCCTTGAATCCGGCCACCACAATTCGAAGTATTATTTTTCTAGGACTCCTTGGATGATGATTTAACACAGAAAAATAGCTTGGGAATTTTAGAGTGTCGATTGGAGGCTAGGTGAATTATGTGTGTGTGTTAAATCTAATCGGCAATTAGGTTTCCAAGATAATTGTGTGGATTGATTTTTTAACCAAGAAAGGCCGAGTCATAGGGGAGGTTATTGACCAAATTTCGGATTTTTGGTCAAAAGAATTAATTGCCTTGATTAATTACTTTTAATGCCTTCTTTATTTCCCTTAATTACCTTTATTTACCTCATAAAGTTTGAATTTAAATTTTATTAGGCGCCCAAGGGCATTTTGGTAATTTTATGACTTGAATAAAAGTTAAATGAAGTTGTTAAAATTATTTGGGATCATTACTTGTTCATTGCTAGAAGTTTGGAATTTATTTTGTGCTTTACATATATTTTATTTAGGTTTTAAATTCCCAGGGGTAATTTGGTCATTTTACATGTTATAGAATTTCAGGTATTACAACTTCTTCCCCACTAACAGAAAAATTTCGTCCTCGAAATTTGAAGTCGCCAAGTTAAACGAAGTCATAGTAAGTCGCGAAAGATTGTCACGAACATTTTCACGCCCGGGGAGGTTCTTTCAAAAGGATCGCTTATAAGGAAATATGAACATGATTTTAGATCAAATTAACTGTATCAACAGTAGAGAGCTCTTCAGGAGTTCAAGATTCATAATTGAGATAAACAGAATGCAAAACGATAGTTCAAACTTATCCAGATTTCTAACGAACGAAGGCAGAGTATATGAACAGGTAGGATGAACCGAAAGTCTCGCCAATCGCGGATATTCCAACGGAGATCAAGTTCTAAACTTATTAGGTACTTCCCAAGACATCCTATGGCCACAATGAGGGCACGTTATATGGTGTAAGTATTATCACGTTAATAATACCAGTACCACATAATTATGCCTTCATGATGATCATACTTTATCTCAAGTCGTAAAAAAAACCATCTATCTTAATCCACCTAGTACTTCTATAGTCTCAGAGGTCAAATAGCGTCAGAAAATTCACAGATGCTTATCAAAAGCAAGAGACAAACAACAGAATGTATCGAGTACGTCATCGCTATGGAGATTCTCAGAATTGCCCGAAGAGGTATCACATGATTAACAAAGGATCAGAGGTCAGAGTCAGAATCCGGAGATAAGGATCAAATAGTGTCAGGAATTTTCTATGCAAGTTTCAATGTTTCAAAACTTAATTAGGTTTCAAATCTTAGGTGTAAGGCATAAGCTTTCAATCTCCAAAAGGGATTCAACAGGCTTAAACCAAAAGTAAAGCACGAATCAGAGTATTGCGGAAGCAAAGATACTTAAACAAATGCCTTATAGTCTACCCATTCCTCACTGGTCAAAACTTATGTTCTTATGGGGTTATCCTAAAGCAGTTCTTACAGGTTACCTTATGAGCGCCTACAGTGGAAACTTAGTGGTCCTAACTTACACAGGCCAAGGGTAAATGTATTACAAATCGCAACCTGGCTCTGATACCATAAATTGTAACACCCCGACCCGACAAGGGTAGAGATATCACAAATACATGGTTTCATATCAGATAAACATAGCATACAATCAAAAGTAATACAATGATTCTCAAGGTTACAAATGAAATCTTGCAATACAAAGGGTTACAAAGGGAAATAAAAGCTGCCTATCAAATCCATAAGTACATCTCTTCTAATGGCTTCTACTCAAAGTCTTCTAGGTCTAAAGTCTCTTCACTCTTACCCAGCTTCCAACTAAAACCTGCCGCGGGAAAAGAAAACGCGGCTGAGCTACTAGAGCTCAGTGAACAGATATAACGGTAACAAATAATAATCGTGAAATAGGGAAACACGAAAGAAACCATACGTGATATAATGATGAGTTAAATAAAGGCAGAACAGATCATGATATAATGATGAAGTAAAATAAATGAAAGAAACAAAACGTGACATAGTAGAGATAAGAAAGATAGGAAGATCATACAGAGATATTAGAAGGTATAGAAAAGTACATGAATAATAATGAAGTAGGAAAGAGCATGCAGAGATATCAGGAGTATAGAGTTGTACCATGAATGCGGATGAGTAGAATAAAAGTCCCAACTAGCCCAAATACAACCAACCCAGTACAGAATAAGTCCAAGGTTCCATAAAGCCCAACATGCCCAAGCCCAGTTCAGAATCCCATGAGGCCCAACATACCATGCCCATACAGAAATAAGTCCAGAAACATATCATGGGTGTCATGAGGGTAAGGGTCAGAAGTCCCTGAGGTCTAGTGATACAGAAATCCTCTACGAGCCCAGAAACATGAACATGAAATCATAATCATACCGCCATGCAGAGAGATGTTCCTCTCACTAATCCCAGAAATCATGAATGGAGTAGCTAGCTCCCAGAGTGTGAAAGACGTGTATCGCACACACCATCAGTCACCATGAATAACATAACATAACTTGACATAACTTGTACATGAACAAATCTAGGATGCATCCATACGCCCCAGGTGGCCATAATCTGCCTCTACGTAAACATAACATGCAGGGACGGGACAGGTCATCACTCTCCTGCCCTAGAGTCATGCCATCGGTGCATCGACTGACATGGACATGAAACCCTCATGCCTAGTGAGTGGCTCGTAGTATCAAACTGTGGGTTAAGGTCAGGTATCATGAATCATGTTTTAAGTTTACTTGCATAGGTCATTATCTTGTTTCATACGTTCATAATCATATGTTCATAATCATGGTTCATAAGCAAAGGTTCATAAGCAAAGGTTCAATATCCGAAAGGTCATGTCAAAGGTTCATAATATCATGAAAGAACAAGCAAGGTTCACAGAATCAAAGAACATGGCAGTGAATCAGAAATCAAAATGAGACGAAGGCACCTTACTAAAGAAGGGCAGAATATCTGTACCTTAGTGATCAAGTAAGCAAGTGAAATGGCAGACACAGATAAAACTTCTCCTCCTTGACACCTAGAGGAGTAGAGACAAAATTACTAAGGATCCCATGTTCATATTAAGTACTTTTTATTTTTAGCAGGTTTCCATTTTTTTGAAAGTTTCAATATATAGTAAGTTTCCATATTTAGAAAGTTGGATCAACATTCTTAGTTAAATCATTATTTCTGGAATTAGGGTATCTTTTATTACATTTACATATTAGGTCCTTAAGAATTCACAATTTACACTTTACACCCTTTAGTTTCAAAAGTTACACTTCAACCCTTAATTTATCAAAGTTTCACAATGGTCACTTATTTTATCGTATTAAAAGAATGTATCCTCAATTTTATAGAATTTACACAATAAGTCCCTCTAGTTTAGAAAGTTACATATTTAGTCCTTTAATTTATAATTTCAACTTTATATTAATAATAATTACATATTAACCCATTAAATCACCAAATTAACACATAACCCCCTGAATGTATTATTTTACTCAAAAAGCACTAACTTTCCAGAAATTACAAGTTTAGTCCCTCCATTTAATTATTTTCTAAATCGAACCAATATTAAACCTTACAAAACATTTTAATCCTTTAAAATACAAAAATGACACTAAACCCCCTCCTCTTATATTTTATACAGTAAGTACATGTCCCAAAATAAGTTCTAAAAATAACCCTTGAGTTTTAAAAGTTACAAAACTCACCCAAACCAATTTAAACAAATCGTATAACACTTTAATTAGTCAAAACCCTAACCCTAAAAATACAAATCATTACCCCATCATTATACCATCATTTAATACTCATTAAATAGCCAAAACAAGCCCTAATCCTCAAACCCTAATCGAATTACATTTTTATTTCTTTTTCTTCTTAATTTCTTTAAATCGGTAAATTAATTAAATCCAAAAATAATTCGATTATGCCCCAATAATTCGAAGTAATATTTTTCTCAGATTATTATGATCATGTAGAGTCCAAATAAAATAAATAAGAAGCCCCAAAAATTCGTATACAATTATTTTGGATTTATACTCGTTTTCCATGTTTAATTCGCAAATAATATGTAGATCATGCATGGTATGTTATAATCATTTTATTTGATGTTCTAAATACATATAGGATCTGAGAAAAATACCACAAAGAGATTTGAACGTGTAGAATGGGTTGGAGAATTTATCTTGTACGCGTATAGCCAAAACGCCCAAAAAAATCACCACGGCTTCAAAAATGATCTAAAAATCTTGAAACCAATTTTCACGTGTCACATATGATGTGAGGAACATAATAAAAATAAGAAACGAATTTTTCTAAGGTCGAATGAATCAAAATGGAATTCTTACCTTTCGGTTTGAATTAAACAAGAATTTTCGAAAACCCTTGAATCCGGCCACCACAATTCGAAGTATTATTTTTCTAGGACTCCTTGGATGATGATTTAACACAGAAAAATAGCTTGGGAATTTTAGAGTGTCGATTGGAGGCTAGGTGAATTATGTGTGTGTGTTAAATCTAATCGGCAATTAGGTTTCCAAGATAATTGTGTGGATTGATTTTTTAACCAAGAAAGGCCGAGTCATAGGGGAGGTTATTGACCAAATTTCGGATTTTTGGTCAAAAGAATTAATTGCCTTGATTAATTACTTTTAATGCCTTCTTTATTTCCCTTAATTACCTTTATTTAACTCATAAAGTTTGAATTTAAATTTTATTAGGCGCCCAAGGGCATTTTGGTAATTTTATGACTTGAATAAAAGTTAAATGAAGTTGTTAAAATTATTTGGGATCATTACTTGTTCATTGCTAGAAGTTTGGAATTTATTTTGTGCTTTACATATATTTTATTTAGGTTTTAAATTCCCAGGGGTAATTTGGTCATTTTACATGTTATAGAATTTCAGGTATTACACTAAATTAATAAATTCGTGTTTTGAGATTCCCCTCATAAGCCCTTAAAAGCTCTTTAAAACTCCCAAACTAATCGCTACTCGGAACATTTAAATCCTTTATAAATTGTCGAGTGGGCTCTTAAGCCCAATAAGCTGTTTATAGCATATTCGAATGAGCTGACCATGTAAACCTTTTTGTATCATTTTTAGGCTCATAAGACAAGCCCAAAACCAAGTCCGTTTATTTCTAAAAGCCCACGAATCGTATTGTGTTAATGGGCCTTAAACTTAAAAGTTAAAGTCCATTTAACGAGAAAATAAGCCATTTATATAATAAGCAGTCGAAAATCACTTAAATAAGCTTTATTAACTTATAGAAACTCTCGGATTAATTTTCCAAGCCTTTTTGTACATTTTGGACTAAATTTACAAAGCCTATTTACTATTAGGGGTAAAAAGTGTAACTTTTGGAAAAACAGGGAATAAACTGTCAAATCAGTATCTTATGGATATAAAAGGATAAAACAATAACTAGAAGGCTTAAAATGTAAATATACGACCTTTTTGGACTAAATATGTAACTAGGGACTAACGGTGCAAATGTTACACCGTTAGGGTTAAAAATGTAAACTTAGTATAAATTCAAGGACCAATAGTATCTTTATTTTATTTTCATTTCCATTTCATATTTTACGTATTCTCGTTTCATTCACGTACATTTTTACGTTTCGTTTAATATTTAATCTTATAACCGTTATATTTATATATAACGGATCTTTAAACGATTTAACTTAACGTTTCGTTTCATCACTTTCATTGAAACGATATTACTGGATTTAAAGACATAAAAACAAGATAATATTATTTTTGAACTTTAAGCATTTTAAGCATATCATTCACTCTCATCACAAACTACTTCGTCATTCGATACCAATTCAAGCATTATCAGTATTAGGCAAAAACCGTCAAAATATCAGACTTCCTTATTATTATCCAGGTTGTGTGTTGGAGCCAATTCTGTAATTTCATTTGATTTCATATTTCATCTTTGCCAGTTACATTCAAGGTGAGTTCATAGTCCCACTTTTAACTTTCAAATGCTTTCAAATACGTGGGGAGATACATGTCATAAAACATAACGCAAGTATTTTCTTTATGCTTTACCTGACTGATATTGCCTAAGTTACCAATCATTGCCTTTATTTAAAAGTCCCTCTCATCATGAGCCATTAACCACTGAGGTGGACGCGAATATAGTGAACCGATCTGTGAAGGCTGACTGCCTGTTTGAACTATCTTGAATATGGCCTTAGTTGCTAGCTGGATAGGTTTAGCTACACTTTATTTGAATTTAAAATAGGAATGTGGCAATATCCTATAGAGGGCCATAACTTATGCCATTAATTTGGATTGTTCTGGCCGTTTTTGTGGTACATGTTAACGTTTGAGTTTCATCAAACTTAGGGCAATATACTGATCGCAATATTTCTTTTTCATGATAATTGTATTTATATGTAATTATAGACATGTGCACAAAAACTGATTATACTTATAAACGCTATGATTTCACTCAACAATTTTGTTGACTTTTAAAGCATGTTATCTCAGGTAATTAAGAGGAGCATTCAAGGCATTGGAGTGGGAAAATAAATATCTTTCATTCATATCAAACTTATATTATCTTTTGTGGAATATTAAACGCTGAAATTTCCTTTTTTGTATTTGAATTTCTAAATGAATGATAATGATTCACAAAACATCTCTTTTGAGTCATTTTCTATGATTATAACTATGATCCTACCAGTAATACCCCTATTAGTCTTCCGTTGTTAACTCAAAATTTAGGGGGTGTTACAGATTGGCATCAGAACTATAGTTATAGAGAACCAAATGTTTTTGAAACATTGGACTATAACTACATTTTCAAAACGGACCAACTTTACACCATACCACGTTACGCCCTCAGTGCCTGCAGATTTCATAACATTATGTTTACAGTATTGCTTAACAGGATTATTACATATTAACTTTTATATACTTGGTGTTATTAATTTCTTACAATTACTATCTACGGGGGTATTACAGTACCATGTCTACAGTATCACACCCTAGTACCTCATCATCGGACTTGGAATCTGAGGATACCTTATCATCTATCACCTCACCAATAGTTCCCAGCACATCGCCCACTACAGTGTCAGGCATCGCCTCAAACGAATCAGAGCCCTTTGAAGAAGGAGAAGTCGTCGCTACACCACCAATGCCACCGGTTGCACTAGATAACCCAGACTCACCCATATCTGAAGACCCGTATGCATTAGCTAGACAGGCATACCTTTCATCAGCTCGTTCGGAGAATCGTCCCACTTATACCCCAATTCCTAATGATCAGTATATGCAGACTCAACAATGGCTGCCTGTAGAAGAATCCGAAACCCCATTACCTACACCTCCACCCCCACCTGCCCCGGTAGCCCGGCGCAGACGAGTCAGAATCTTAGAACCCTATGAACCCGAACCATTTATGACACCATTTTGGAGTCACCCCAACGGTTGCATTAGAATGCATACGCCTCGCATGAGGGTACGCCTACCTATAGTTCCAAGTATACCACCATCACCTCTATCGCCTACTTCACCTCTAGACATGATTAGGATAACGCCACCATCATCTCCTAAACATCAATATGCATCATTACTTCCAGCCCGAGTATTTGAGACTGGGGAAAGCTCCAGAGCAGCAGCTGACCACACACCTACCCTATCCACCATCATGACGCGTTTGGAGCGTCGTGAGGAATAGATCAAAATACTTCTGAGACTCATGGAAGACATGCAGGTCTAGCATCAAACCGAGATACAGAGACTTCTCGATCAGATTTCAAAGCTTATAGGACCCATGGATGAGACTTCCAGCAGTTAGGCATAGTATACATCTTTATAGTTTTGAGGCATCTTAGCCTAGCGCATATTGTATTAATAAAAGACCTTGTGATCATTCTATTTGGTAACAAAATCGATTCAAGTTATTAATATATGTTGTTAGTTATGATTTACTATATATTGATGTTGATCTATACTACTGTGGTTATTTATGTGGATTGTGATCAAACAGGTCGTAATGTTATGGTTCTTTGGATATTAAACTGAGATGTAATTACAAAAATTATAACAAAGAAAATTTCAAAAGAGAATTGATGAATGTACAGAAAGTTGCTTTTGTAGATGATGAATCAGTTTGTTCCTTAGCAATCCTATACCAAGAGTTGATCATTTATTTACGATAGTACCCAAACATGTCGTGATTTTATGATTCTCAATAGGTTATGATTTCCCATTTTAACCATATTGTTAGGACTAATATGCAATTACCTTGATTTATACTAGCATGGTCATTATGTGGATTCTAAGTTTTTGTTCTCTTGTGTTATTAATAGACTTATGTGTAACACCCCGTGCCCGCTTAGACCAAAATTTAAAACTTTTTACACGGAAACGACTCACTTTTACGGACACCTGCTTACTCTTTTGACCATTGAAAATAATCTATAAACTTTCAGACCTTGAAACTATTTTTAGATGAAAGTAGACTCAATTACCTTCAAAACGATAAGTAGCACGACCCATTTCAACTTACGGATTAAAAGATATGATTTTTCGAAAACTGCCAAAAAATCTGCACAGTCGACTCTGACAGCGTCAAGCCCAAGCCTGACAGCGTCAAGCCTTGATAGGCCAGAGAAATCTTTGGAGTTTAAAGGGTGACGGCGTCAAGAAGGCCATCAAGAACAAAAATCAGAGCCTTGATAGGCCAGAGAATTTTTTGAGTTTAAAGGGTGACGGCGTCAAGAAGGCCATCAAGAACAAAACTGCAATTTCACCACTAAAACCCATTTTGACCCATTTCATGAGAAAACCACTTATACCACTTCCGTTTTACACCAAACTTGACCAACTTCATTATATTTACATAATAAACATGTTCCAATGACGCTTGACCCGTTTACAATCCAAAATGGGTATGTTCACACATAAACCAAACACCCCTTTAACTTTTACTATAAACACCTGAAACACTCTCGACACATCATTAGACCACCAAACATTACACGGCTTTGACACACATTATAGGACTCATAAAAGAGACTCTCGGGGGTACAACATTGACTCGAGCTCGGTATTCCACCTAGCTCCTATGCTTATTATCTCCCAAATCCGCTTCCAAATCTCTATGCTATAATCCAAGCCAAGTTATCCTCATTGCCATTAACCTACAAAACGTTGACAACTAGAAGAATAAGCTTACGCTTAGTAAGTAAAACGATAATCACATAACATCATACTTCAAATCAAACACATAAGCATCACATATCTCCAAACACTTACTTAGCTACTCCACTCTCTAATTCTTGCATAATCACCTAACATCAACTTACCCTCACAACCAAATTCACCACTTAGATCCTATTCATCCTAGCATATAAGCATATATCCAACCTCTTATCACTAATCACAACATACATAATACATACATGTTAGACATCCATATAATACATGCCATCATCATTTTACTTACCTTGGTCCAAGCTAAACATCATCAACAACAAAATCTTCCATCATCATCATCATCATCGATCATCATCATCATTCAATAATCAAAACCTAATCACATAATACTCAAATACATAAACAAGGGTTATCAAACCCATCAAAACATAATCATCTTCTAACCCATATCATCATATGATGATTACCCACTTTACTCATGAACTATAACTTCGTTAAACAAGACAATAGATCACTTACTTGTGATGATTATTACTAAGGGAAGGCTATAACACTTGATCCTCATCATCTTCTTCATGGATCATCACCTACCTACTTTCCCTCTCTTTTCTTTTCTCTAAAATATCCGGCCTTCTCACTCTCTCTCAAAAATGAGAGAATTATCTAGATAAAACTAGATATAACTAGTTAGGTACAAGTTTGGGGCAAAGGCAAGGATGGTCCCTCAAGTCTCTTTTCTTCTATTTTGGCCACACTAACTTATAATACATGTTTAACACTTGGCAACTTAAGCCCTTATAGTTACTCAACACATTTTATATGACTACATAGTCATACTTTGACTATTAATTGGCTATCAGTTTGACTAAAACGTTACATTTATTTACTAGCCAATCACGTAAGGCCTTTATCTATTTTCATCTAGGGTGGGGTTCCAATACCCGGGAAACGGGTCTAACATTATGGCTCGTACAAGAAAAGAAACTGCTACTCCCGCAACAGCTATGACTCCTGAAGCTATCCAAAGGCTGGTAGCTGATAGTGTCGCAGCGGCTCTCGAGACTCAAGCGGCTACCATAGCCCGCTCGAGCAACAACAACCGATCAACCGCTAAAAGCGAGGCATCTGCGTCTCGCAAATGTACCTTTAAAGATATCATAAGTTGCAAGCCAACTTATTTCAAAGGGACAGAAGGAGTAACCGAATTGGCTCAGTGGTTTGAGCGTACGGAGACAGTGTTCATTAGAAGTAAATGCCCAGAAGACAACAAAGTCACATTTGCTACGGGAACTTTACTGGAAGATGCTTTGTCATGGTGGAACACAACCGCCTAGACTATAGGAATGGATGAAGCATTCCAAATTTCTTGGACAGAACTGAAAACGAAAATGCTCATGAAATACTGTCCGCGTACGGATATTAGGAAGTTAGAGGAGGAATTTCATCGGTTGACTGTGAGAGGAAACGACATCAGGACCTACAACCGAAGATTCCAAGAACTGTCGGTGTTATGTCCGACCATGGTGCCAGATGTTGAAAAAGCACTAGAAAGATATGTCGAGGGTTTGCCTCCAAGTATAGAGGGAAATGTCACCTCTTCGAAACCAGCAACACTGGAGGAAGCTATCTCCATAGCTCAAAAGTTGCTGGAATGGGAAATTAAACAGAGTTCTGCCTCCGGAAGTAACGATCACAAGCGAAGGCTGGATAATCATGGAACCACCAGCTACAAGAACAACAAAAGGAACAACAATAACAACAACAACAACAGTAACCGTAACTACCATCAGAACCGCAACAACCACAATCAACAACAGAATCGCAGACAAGAAGCTGCCAGAGCTTATGTGGCTGCACCCACTCAAGGAAGAGGGTATGCCGGAACACAACCCCAGTATAACAAATGCAACCTACATCACACTGGTCCTTGTCCATCCAAATGCGCAAAGTATCGCCAAATGGGTCACAAAACCAATGAATGCAGAGCCACTGGTGCAAATCTGTAGCCAGTAGCAGTAGTGTGCCACGGATGTGGAGAGAAGGGGCATTACAGGAACCACTGCCCAAAGCAGAATAAAACCCAGAACAACATTGCTCGTGGGAGAGCATATGTGCTTGGTGATGGGAATGCACCACAGGATCCCGGCGTCGTCACGGGTACATTCTTATTAAACCAACTTAGTGCTAAAGTATTATTTGATTCTGGAGGTGATAAGAGCTTTGTTTCTACTTCATTTGCTTCATTACTTAATATTTCCTCAATAGAACTAGACACAACCTATGAAATAGAAATAGCTAACGGAAACCTCATAGGCACCAATAAGATAATCCAAGGATGCACCCTAACTTTACTCGACAAACCATTTTCTATCGACCTCATGCCCATCCAACTCGATAGGTTTGAAATCATTGTTGGCATGGATTGGTTATCCAAGCACCATGCCAGAATCATCTGCGACGAGAAGGTTGTCAAAATCCCGCTCAACGGTGAAACTCTTATTGTTCGTGGCGATCATAGTAAAACCCGACTCATCATCATCTCGTATATCAAGACGGTGAAATACATGAACAAGGGATGTCAAGTATTGATGGTTCAAGTGATGGAGAATGAATCGAAGGAAAAACGAATTGAAGAAGTGCCAATCGTCAAGGACTTTCCTGAAGTATTTCCGGAAGACTTGCCCGGTATCCCACCAACTCGGCAAGTAGAATTTCAGATTGAATTAGTGCTTGGAACGGCACCTGTTGCAAAAGGACCTTATTGGTTAGCACCATCTGAAATGAAAGAGTTGTCTGAGCAGTTGAAGGAGCTGTCATATAAAGGATTCATTCGATCAAGCTCATCACCTTGGGGAGCTCCAGTCTTATTTATCAAAAAGAAGGATAGGACTTTCTGAATGTGTATTGACTACAGAGAGTTGAACAAACTCACCGTCAATAATCGGTGTCCATTACCCAGAATTGATGATCTGTTTGACCAGCTGCAAGGATCGAGTGTCTACTCAAAGATTGATCTAAGATCGGGATATCATCAGCTAAGGGTCAGAGAAGAAGATATTCCAAAAACAGCCTTTCGAACACGATACAGACATTATGAATTTCAAGTAATGCCATTTGGTCTTATCAATGCACCTGCAGTATTTATGGATTTGATGAACTGAGTAAGCAAACCATACTTGGACAAATTCGTGATTGTGTTCATTGATGACATTCTAATCTACTCACGCAGTAAAGAAGAACATGTTGAGCACTTGAGAACCATTCTAGAGTTGCTCAAAACAGAAAAGTTGTATGCCAAATTCTCCAAATGTGATTTTTGGCTCCCAACAATACAATTTCTTGGCCACATCATCAACAGTCAAGGTATCCACGTGGACCCTGCCAAGATTGAAGTAGTTAAAGGTTGGGAATCTCCTACAAACCCAACGGAGATTCGTCAATTTTTAGGTCTCGCTGGTTACTATAGAAGATTCATCGGAGATTTTTGCGAGATTGCAAAGCCTTTGTCAGAATTGACCTAGAAAAACAAGAAATATATCTGGGAAGAGAAACAAGAATTGGCTTTTCAACTCTTGAAACAAAAGCTTTGCGAAGCACCCATCCTAGCCCTACCCAAAGGAAGCGAAGACTTTGTAGTGTATTTTGATGCATCACATCATGGTTTAGGTGCAGTACTGATGCAACCCAGCAAAGTGATAGCCTATGCATCTAGACAACTTAAGAAGAATGAGGAAAACTACACCACTCATGATCTGGAATTAGGAGCAGTAGTCTTTGCTCTTAAGATGTGGAGACATTACTTATACGGTACAAAATGTACGGTTTTCACCGATCACAAAAGTCTTCAGCACATACTAGATCAAAAGGAGCTGAACATGAGACAGCGCAGATGGTTGGAATTGCTCAACGACTACGACTGTGAAATTCGCTACCACCTAGGGAAAGTGAATGTCGTGGCTGATGCATTAAGCAGAAAAGAACGGATCAAACCTCTTAGAGTCTGACCTCTTGGAATGACCATTTGTTCACCATTTCCATCTCAGATTCTCATAGCCCATGAAGAAGCTCTCAAGGAAGAGAACCGACCCTATGAGAAGATTTACGGAATGCCAGAGAATGAAAATGGTTTCGTAAAAAGATCAAACGGAATGTTGTGCTTTAAAGAAAGAAGTTGGGTTCCTCTCTACGGAGGTATTCGTGATATCATCATGCATGAATCTCACAAGTCCAAGTACTTAATTCACTCGGGTTCGGACAAGATGTATTAGGATCTTAAGAAGATCTACTGGTGGCCAAACATGAAAGCCGACATAGTTGAGTATGTTGGAAAATGTTTGACTTGTTCAAGAGTCAAGGCGGAAAGTCAAAAACCGTCGGGATTACTTGTACAACTTGAACTACCAGTATGGAAATGGGAGAGAATTATTATGGATTTCATCGCTAAGTTTCCAAGGACGTCAACTGGTTTAGACACCATCTGGGTCATCATTGATCGACTCACCAAGTTCGCATACTTCTTGCCCATCAAGGAGACTGACGAGATGAGCACTCTCGCTCAGTTGTATCTAAAGGAAATAGTGGTTCGGCATGGAGTTCCGATCTCCATTATTTCCAACAGAGATAGCCGATTTACCTTAAGATTTTGGCAGTCTCTACAGAAAGCTCTCGGTACGCGACTAGATATGAGCATCGCTTACCACCCTCAGACTGATGGTCAGAGTGAAAGAATGATTCAAACCTTAGAAGACATGCTCAGAGCATGTGTAATAGACTTCGGAAAAGGTTGGGATAAACACTTACCATTGGCTGAATTCTCCTACAATAACAGTTACCATGCCAGCATCAAGGCGGCTCCATTTGAAGCACTTTCTGGTAGAAAGTGCAGATCGCCTGTTTTTGTACAGAAGTTGGTGACATGTAACTCACAGGACCAGAACTAATCCATGATACAACAGAAAAGATTTTCAAGATCAGATAATGACTTCAAGCCATTCGTGACAGACAAAAGAGTTACGCAGATGTGAGACAAAAACCCATGGAATTTCAAGTTGGTGACAGAGTTATGTTGAAAGTTTCCCCATGGAAAGGAATGATACGCTTTGGAAAGCATGGAAAGTTGAACCCCAGGTATATTGGACCATTCAAGATCCTTGAAAGGATTGGTCCAGTTACTTATAAACTTGAGATCCCAGAAGAACTCAGTAGGGTACACCCCACATTTCATGTTTCAAAACTAAAGAAATTTTTGTTAGATGAAACGCTCGTCATCCCACTGAAAGAAATCAGACTTGATGACAAACTCGTGTTCACAGAGGAACCAATAGAAATAATGGACAGGGAAGTGAAAAAACTTAAGCAAAGTCGTATTCCCATAGTCAAAGTTCGATGGAACTCTAAGAGAGGACCAGAGAATACACGGGAATGTGAAGATCAGATGCGCGACAAATACCCACGTTTATTTAGGTAACCATAGAAACTACCTTAGATTTTTATTCCGGGACGGAATTCTGTTTGACTGGTGGGTACTGTAGCAACCTGTAAAATTAACCAGTGATTTGTAAACATTAATCAAGTATTAATTATCATTACAGTTCAGTTAACCATTTTTACGAGCAAAATTTAAAATTTTGTTTATTACTTTATATTAATTCTCAAAACATTGGAACGAGCTCACACACGGACCACAAGTAACCCAACACATTCATTATAAACCAAACGGACTCTTATACTATTCCTTAACCCAAAATTTTGGCCTGTTACTATTCACAAAGCCCAACCCATTGATCCCTAAGTGTTATAATTCTTATTATCATTCGACTAAACCCTCCTAGCCTTGCCTAGTTTATTTTCAATTTCTACACATAATCTACCCCGATTTTTATACCACTCGTTTTCTCATACACCAAATAATTAGATTTTCGAATCTCGCTATCTAATTCAAGCGTTTGCTTGCTCATCGAGACCAAAAGTAAACATCCATCGCAACAGTAACCAACCCATTCGATATTATTTATTTTTGATCCTATTCGATCCAAACTAATTCTTTACTAGTTCATTTGATTTTCTAAGATTGACTTGAACTTATAAACATGTTTTCTCACTGCTCCTCACTATTAGTCACGTTAAAACTAATTTTGCACCCATTGATATATTTCGTTCGAACCATATATAAACCAAACATGCTCATAACCAAATCTCACATTAAGAACCCTCCTCCTAAGTCACTAGGTACTCAAGTTATTCCCTTACCTCATCCCTCTCTGCTCCCTGTCGAATCTCATCAACTTGCACCATTTTAAAACATTAGAATTTTACTCATGCATGCATATATATATCAAATTCAACATATAACCATTTCTCACTTGTAAAACTCACTCACACACACTCTCTAAGCCTTTAAACCTCCTGCCAAATCAGTTGATGGAAGCCAAGGTCATTTGCTATCTATTCGAGTCCTATTTCGATAGTATAATCCTCATTTTGAATCTTTCTTGATCATCCGAACGTGTAAGACCACCTCTTTGGTGTTGTAAGTCATCCTTAACACTTTTCCTAATCGTTATATATATTCACATATCATCATGCATTGTCTTTTAATTATTTTGAACGTATATAGCCTTTATTTCATTTATACGCTTTGTTTCTTTTATTTATTTACGTTTTGTACTTAACGCCTCCTTCATGGTATGGCTAGGATTTCTTTTTTTCTATTCTTATTTCATCTATACATTCGTTTTGTGCACATCGAATTTATTTTTACCTATTATCGAATCGCATTTTATTTATATGTCATTTTTATTGTTAATCAAACCATGATATACTCGATTAGAAATGGCCACAATAATATAAATCCTTATACCTGACCTACCATTTTTATTGTCTAACCCGTTTCCTTACAAGCTAAATTAATAAATTCGTGTTTTGAGATTCCCCTAATAAGCCCTTAAAAGCTCTTTAAAACTCCCAAACTAATCGCTACTCGGAACATTTAAAACCTTTATAAATTGCCGAGTAGGCTCTTAAGCCCAATAATCTGTTTATAGCTTATTCAAATAAGCTGGACATGTAAACCTTTTTGTATCATTTTTAGGCTCATAAGACAAGCCCAAAACCAAGTACATTTATTTCTAAAAGCCCACGAATCGTATTGTGTTAATGGGCCTTAAACTTAAACATTAAATCCCATTTAACGAGAAAATAAGCCATTTATATAATAAGCAGCCAAAAATCACTTAAATAAGCTTTATTAACTTATAGAGACTCTCGAATTAATTTTCCAAACCGTTTTGTACATTTTGGACTAAATTTGCAAAGCCTATTTACTATTAGGGGTAAAAAGAGTAACTTTCGAAAAAACAAGGAATAAACAGTCAAATCAGTATCCTATATGTAATAAAGGAGAAAACAATAACTAGAAGACTTAAAATGTAAATATATGACCTTTTTGGACTAAATATGTAACCAGGGACTAACAGTGTAAATGTTACACCGTTAGGGTTAAAAATGTAAAATTAGTATAAATTCAAGGACCAACAGTATATTTATTTTATTTTCATTTCCATTTCATATTTTACGTATTCTCGTTTCATTCACGTGCATTTTTACATTTCGTTTAATATTTAATCTTATAACGGTTATACTCATATATAACGGATTTTTAAACGATTTAATTTAACGTTTCGTTTCATCACTTTCGATGAAACGATATTATTGGATTTAAAGACATAAAAACAAGATAATATTATATATAATATTATTTTTGAACTTTAAGCCATTTAAGCATATCATTCACTCTCATCACAAACCACTTCGTCATTCGATACCAATTCAAGCATTATCCGTATTAGGCCAAAACCATCAAAATCTCAGGCTTCCTTATTATTATCTAGGTTGTGTGTTGGAGCCATTTCCGTAATTTCATTTGATTTCATATTTCATCTTTGCCAGTTACATTCATGGTGAGTTCATAGTCCCACTTTTAACTTTCAAATGCTTTCAAATACGTGGGGAGATACATGTTATAAAACAGAACGCAAGTATTTTCTGTATGCTTTACCTGACTGATATTGCCTAAGTTATCGATCATTGCCTTTATTTAAAAGTCCCTCCCATCATGAGCCATAAACCACTGAGGTGGACGCGAATATAGTGAACAGATCTGTGAAGGCTGACTGCCTATTTGAACTATCTTGAATACGGCCTTAGTTGCTAGCTGGATAGGTTCAGATACACTTTATTTGAATTTAAAATAGGAATGTGGCAATATCCTATAGAGGGCCATAACTCATGCCATTAATTTGGATTGTTCTGACCATTTGTACGGTACATGTTAACGTTTGAGTGTCATGAGACTTAGGGCAATATATTGATCGCAATATATCTTTTTCATGATAATTGTATTTTTATGCAATTATAGACTTGTGTTCAAAAACTGATTGACTTTTAAAGCATGTTATCTCAGGTAATTAAGAGGAGCATTCAAGGCATTGGAGCGGGCAAGTAACGGATGGTTTTGGGTACAAATAAATATCTTTCATTCATATCAAACTTATATTATCTTTTGTGGAATATTAAACGCTGAAATTTCCCTTTTTATATTTGAATTTCTAAATGAATGATAATGATTCACAAAACGTCTCTTTTGAGTCGTTTTCTATGATTATAACTATGATCCTACTAGTAATACCCCTATTAGTTTTCCGCTGTTAACTCAAAATTTAGGGGGTGTTATTCATTCATATCAAACATATATTATCTTTTGTGGAATATTAAACGCTGAAATTTCCCTTTTTGTATTTGAATTTCTAAATAAATGATAATGATTCACAAAACGTCTCTTTTGAGTCGTTTTCTATGATTATAACTATGATCCTACCAGTAATACCCCTATTAGTCTTCCGCTGTTAACTCAAAATTTAGGGGGTGTTACAGGAAGAGTCCTCACAGTCCTCATTTAATTCAAACAAACTTGATGATTTAGGGAAAATCAAAAGTTTAGGGGATGATTGCTGGGAATTAAATTTTCAACGACTTAGTACTACAGGAAGAATACACTAACAGTACAAATTGCTAGTGTACAAGTGAAGACTGCTAAAGAATAACTAACAGTACAAACTATGAAGTTAGTACTGCTAGTATATAATAGAAGGTACTGGTGTTATGATAAGGATGTATCAAGGATAAGTATGGAATAGATCTTATATATATCACAATTAGATAGAAATAAACGGTAGATACTTATCTTGTAAAGGACTCCTCGCATCTATAAAAGGAGATCCTAGGTTAGATTTTTGGGTACGAATACAAGTACGAGTCATACAAGTGTTGTTAAGATTCAAGGTCGTTGTAACCTTAGTGATATTGAGATCACTCGTATTATTTTTGGATAATATTGAATCGTTTGGAGTTTAACATTGTGTTCTTTTTTCATACTGCATTACTGTTACATCAAACAAATTTTCTAAGTGTGATTGAGTAGATTCCGCATACTTAACTACATAACCTCAAAGTATTTTAAACACATTATAAAAGGGGTAACATCCTAAGTGTTTGATCCTCTCAATATATGAGCGAGAATGACGAACTCCCAAACTCTAGGCTTCCACCTTTAGAATATATGAACCAACTTCCACCTATTGAACAACAAACTGAAGAGTTCAAGCAAACGAGAGAAATGTTCAAATGCATCTGGCGATTCCTAACGAAGATCAACAAGAAACTAGATAGGCAGTGAGAGGTTCATGAGTGTTTGGTACAATTGTTTTTAACAATGACGTGATGTATTTTTAAAATTGTAGATTATTAACTTATCATTAAACAACTATGTGAACTAACTTGATCATGTAGGGCGATAACATTTTGATGTTATCAATTTTCTAATCTTAAGCCACTGTTTGGCATAACTTCTATTATTAGTAAGTTCATTAGCCCCCGTTTGATCTATATGCTTACATGTGTTAATACTTTTTTTTGTTAGTGTTCAATCACAACTAATTAATTACACATGCTTTACAAAAATTTACGGGATTTGAACGGGTTTCGGCTTTCAAAAATGCCCACTGTTTACTTTTTTTGATCGGCGGATATGGCAGAACCAGAAATATGGTTCCGTCTGTCCAAGTTTTTGGTGCCGCCAAAAACTACCTTACGGATCAGGCGAAATCAAAAATAGGGATCCGTCTGTGTAGTGGTTCGGTTCCGCCGTACAACAGCTACATTTTTAAAATTTTCAATTAATCCCGCACTCTAGTTCACTCACTCTTGTTATTAGGATACTTTTATTGATAATAACTCATATTAGGATCATCTTAGATCACTTAGAATAATAGGAAACTCATTTCCCACCAACAATTGAAAATTCAAAAATCCACTCAAGTTACGTTTCTCCAACAAGGATCCCTCAAAATGGTTCCTTCCAATCCGTGGATCAATCACATCATTAGATTTCCCACTCACCACTATGCATTAACTGCATATCTTCTTCATCTCACTCAACTCAATCTCGTGGGATTAACTTTGTTGATTTTATATGCTTCTCTTCCACTTCTAAATCATTGTAAACCACCATCTTTGTATGGTTAAACATCAAATCCAAACACACTCTTTCATGAACCTTGGGGTCTATAAATTGGAAGCTTTTAGATGATCATTTCTCACACATTCACCACCATTTCTAGTAGCATTTTCTACATATCTCAA
The DNA here is from genome assembly GCA_021014915.2 of Artemisia tridentata subsp. tridentata. NCBI lineage: Eukaryota > Viridiplantae > Streptophyta > Magnoliopsida > Asterales > Asteraceae > Artemisia > Artemisia tridentata. The sequence continues at coordinate 250,627,401 of CP139507.1, forward strand.
CCTTCCTCTTCAAAATGACAAAGTCAAACAACTCCTTATCAACATCCAGACCACACAGAAGAACTGCCAAAATGAGTGTTAGACCATGCTGCTCTGTAAATCTGAACTCCTCATCCTCAGAATCATCACCACTAAACATCTCATCTCCAATTGATAATTAGAACTTCCTTACCTTGTCAACTCCAACACCACCACATATCATCATCACCACTCCACCTCCTACCAAAACACCTGTGGCCACCACACCACCTCCCGCACCATCTCAGATAACAAGATCACCATCACCTCCTCATTCACCTAAACTTCAACCAATAGTGTTTTTTTCCACACCACTAACCTCTCCTCACCCCTACAAAGAAACTTTGGAAGACCTTCCACCTAGATCCACCAATCCACCACCAATGCCTTTTGAGGTTGAGCCTTCACAACAAGAACTACTACTCTTCCACCCTATCTATAGGGACATTCATGGTCATCTCTACCGTGATCAAGCTCTACATCAACAACCTCAATCTCAACCTTTCTCACCAACCTCCACACTCCAAGGCATTGACGAGTCAATGTGGATTAACCAACCACAAACTCAAGGTGAAATAAATGAGGAACTTGACCGCCTCTACGCCTTTTCAAACATGGTTGATTCCCACCTCAATGAAGCAATGGATCTACAATCCACATTGCTTGCATCCATCATGTCTCCACCAAACCCCAACCAACAATCAACCTATGTTACACCACCTCCACCACCACCACCACCAACAAACAAACAAACCTTACCACCAAACTTCCCTAGACATGGTTGCCCCATGTGTGAGCGAACCGCTCATCTCACTCAGTGAACCAACATTTTGGTTCATGAGTTACAAAATGAGATGAGGTACATCTTGAACTATATCCTTGAGCGTCTCAATGCTCTTTCGCACCCACCTCAATAGTTGCTCAAACTAGGAGCTCTTTATCTTAGGATTTTTTTATATATGATTTTTTTCTAGGATTCTTTTTCTTTTTAAGTTATTTTCTCTTTATTTCCTCTGTAAGCATCTCAATTTGTGACTTTTGTCACAAATAATTTTCCAATGAAGGATGTTTTTTGATGTTTATGTGTTGATTGTGATCACTTATTGTGCATTATATGGTTGGTGTGAACTACTTCTCAACTAACATTTATTTTGTAGCTCCCATTGTTCATGCATCATTATACTTGGTTGGTTTGAACCATTTACAACTAACCTTTGTTTTGTAGAATTCTTCATCCTTGCATCATATACTTTGGCTCCCTAACAAGGGGGAGTATTGTTCAAGGGGGAGCTAATCAAGCACTAACCTTTGTTTTGTAGCATTCTCAATTCATACATCATAAACTTGGCACTCCAACTAGGGGGAGTATTGTCCAAGGGGGAGCTAATAAAGAACTCAAAATCCATGCATCATCATACTTGGCACTCCAATTAGGGGGAGTAATAACCAAGGGCCTTGCACTACATTCCGCTATGCATTTCTTCATTTTGTTTTGACAAAAAGGGGGAGATAATATTAAACTCTTACATCACATGTTTTATACAATTTACAATACCTAAATAGATTTTAAGAATTGCATAAGACTAGTTTAATCTATATTTTTAAAAGACTTGCACTCTATTTATTTCATTGCTTAAAAATAAACTTTATGTTTTGTCATCAACAAAAAGGGGGAGATTGTTAATACAAATATCATCTAAAAAACGTTATTTATATTTTACTATCTTTGCTATAATTTGTTAATGATAATTATAAACTTTATTTTTAGCAAAGCATAAATATAGTTAAGTCTTTTACATTTATAGTCACAAGCTTTTCATAAACTCATAACATCATTTACATGCTACATATATGATCACTAGTATATACATGTTACATACATTTACATTTACATGTTACATTCAATTACATTTTATTTCTTAAAATGGAATATGTACAATGACATCATGACATGCATCACATAGATATCTTTAGGATATCTTGAAGATCTTATGAATATCTTGGATTGATCTTCACTCAAAGATTAGATTTGGAAATATCTTGGTTAGATTTGGGAAAGATATTTGAAGATTTGCTGTCAGGCTCCCGCGGAACCAAACAGCATAACGGACGGATCCCTTAAATTAGATCTGTCCATCCGTGGTTTGCAATGGCAGTTAGCCTATAAATAGCAAGCCACACATTCATATTTTCTTATCACTCATAAGCATAAACAACATCATACATTCTTTCATTCATTACTAACCCATTCATATTACATATTTCATTCTTAGTGATCATTCTTTTGTAGCAAAGAGATCAAAGCATTACAAGCTTCAACAAAGTGTTGCAAGACTTGTTAGAATAGTCATAGTGTGAATTTTTTGTTTTTCACACATCATTGTTTGTACGAAAAAATCATATACCTCAGTAGCGATTGGTTAGTATTTTAGTCCTCAAAATACATAGAGTATCGGGAGTGGTTGTGCCCTTGTAAAAGAACTCGGTATTTAGCTTTTTACCGAAAAAAGTGTAAGCAACGTGTGTAAAGGTTTTCTCCGCCGAGAATGGAGCTTGTTTCTTAGTGAAGAGAAACTCTCGAGTTAGAGGCTCGAGGAGTGGAGTAGGGCAAGGAAGAGAGTCCTTGTAGACCGAACCACTATAAACATCCGTGTTGTGGTTTGATTGTTTCTTTCTTTACTTCCATTTTTTATATTGTTTATTACTTGCATTAGTTGAAATTACGTTAAGTATTCAAAGCAAAAGAATTTTAAAACGGTAAAACAATTCAACCCCTTTCTAGTTTTCCACAGAGTCGTTTTCTATACTTATGACTGTGATCTATGAAGCAATACCACGTTTAGTCTTCCGCTGCTACATTGAAATTTACGGGGTGTTAAAGATTGGCATCAGAGCTATGGTTATAGAGAACCAAGAGATTTTCAAAACACTGGACTATAAGTACGATTTCAAAACGGGCCATTTTAAATCTTACCACCTCACGCCCTCCATGCCAACACTTTACCAACACATGCATTGAGATTTGCTTAGCAGATGATGCATAACTATTATACATCATGATTAGTAGATATTTAATATTATTAAATGACTTATATTTGTTATTATTGAGATATTACAGTACCATGTCTTCTTCTCCGACTCCCATCATCATACTGTTAGACGTTGAGACAGATGCTACTCCACCAGTACCGCGAGTTGTCCCACCGACCCCCATCATCATACTATCAGATGTTGAGACCGATACCACTTTACCGGTATCACCAGTTGTTCCTACCATTGTTCCATCGGTGGTCATGTCAGGGGAGACTGAGCCCTTTGAGGAGGGTGAGACCGCCCCTACTCCAGCTTTTGCACCTACTATACCAGAAGATCATGCAGCTTCCCCAACTTACACCCACTGACTTGGGACCATTATATGGAGACCCAACAGTGGCTACCTGTTGAGACTTCCTCACCACCACCACCTCCTATTGTACCAGCCCCTCATCACTCCTCTAGCTCAGAGGCATGATGAGTTATCTGATTCAGACTCTTCTGACACACCCTTGCCACCACCTCCACCTTCACCGGTCCGCCGGCGTAGGCGAGTTAGAGTCTTACAGCCTTACGAGCCTGCACCATTTAGGCGACGTTATCGACCCTTTCAGGGAGGTCCCGTCAGGGTCCACACTACTCAGAAACAAGTACGTGCAACACCAGCCCCACTTGCACCACCACCGGCTCACATACTTTCATCACCATCACCACCATCATCCCTTGAGCATCCCATACCATCACCATCAGTACCACAGTCCCACCCCTATATGCTACCAACATACACACCACCATTATCATCACCTCCTCCACCATCAGCCATGCCTGACTGCCTTTTTGACTTGTCCACACAATCATACCCATTTGTAGCACCACCCACTGTCTTCTACTACTAGACCACTACTATTCCAGCATCCTCCCCTGTTCCATCACCTACTCCTTCATCACCACATGATCACAGTGCCCCACTGCCACCTCGCAAGAGAGCACGCCTTTTGAGTCCTTCACCATCTGACCCTTATGCCGAGGCTGCTGCTCATCCCAGGCCCCACAGGAGGGTCGATGCTCGACGATGGTCATTTTTTTTGGCATGTATCCGTAGCTGGAGGGCCGAAGAGGGTGCCCCGAGTGCTATTGAGTTGGGGGAGAGTTCCTCCGCTGCTGCTTCAAGGGTTCTTCTGGTTACCGGAGAGCCTATTCACCACACCGTTCCACTGCTAGCTGCCAGACTTTCCAGGCATGAGGATCGTATTCACGCGGTCCTTAGCTTCATTAGGGAGATCCCTCTCGAGCGTATCGAGAACATCGAAGAGGAGGTGGAAAACCTCGTGGTTGGTCGAGTAGCTATGGAGGAGATTTTCGACTGGATGGGTACTCATCTTTAGGAGACTCGGGAGATTGTTACGGGGATGGGAGAGAGGCTTGAGGCTGCGAGGCAGGAGACCCAGGATTTGAGGGACATTTCCACGATTATGCAGGAGATGCTTGAGCACCAGACTGAGGGGCTCGAGGTGGCTAGGAGCAGACACTATAGAGTCCAGGGAGAGAGAGAGAGAGAGAGAATAGAATATAGAGGCGTTGACGGAGATGGTCCGAGTACTTCAGCGCAGATTGGATGATGCACCAGGAAACTCATAGATTATCGATGTATCAGTTGTAGCATGGACATCTTAGCTTGCCACTTATGGCATTAATAAAAGATCTTGTATTTTTATTGTTTTTTAAACAATTGAAAATGTTATTAAAACAATATTGTTGGTTATGGTTTCTAAAATTGATGTTAATTTATGTTGCTATGGTTGTTTTACTATATTCATTTGTGTTGTGGTTATGCTCAGACATGTCGTGATTTATTTATGATTATGGTTCTTGCTATGTTACAATATTTATTGATGAGGTTCGGGGATGGTCACTTTATATGCTTGCATAATAGTGTTCGTATTTATCATGATTTTTTTTCGATTCAACTTGTTATGAGTTGTATTGTGGTAGTATTGTTATGATGTTTAGGCAATTACCTTGTTGATTGATTTACTCTAACATAACATGGTCACTATATAAATTCTAAACTCGTGTTTCTTGTGGCATTAATAGAATATGCCTCCGCGTAGAAAGTCAAATGCTACAGCAGCAGGACCAACCATGACTCAGGCTGTGAACCAAAAACTGGTTGCTGATAGTGTTGCTGCTGCACTGGAAGCCCAAGCGGTAGCAGTAGCCCGCTCTAGTAGTACCACTAGACCAACTGGAGAGAGCGAGACGACTGTGGCTCGAAAGTGTACCTACAAGGATTTCATGAGTTGCAAGCCATCCTACTTTAGAGGTACAGAAGTTGTAACCGAGCTTGCTCGATGGTTTGAGCATTCTGAGACAATTTTTATGAGAAGCGGTTGCACTGACGACTACAAGGTCTCATTTGCTACTGGAACACTCATGGAGGATGCTTTATCCTGGTGGAACTCTATAGCTCAGAATATAGGTATTGCGAAAGCCTATCAGATCACATGGGTCAACTTGAAACAAAAGATGTTGAAGAAGTATTGTCCAAGGACTGAGATCAAGAAACTGGAAGATGAATTCGATCACCTAGTGGTAAAGGGAAACGATCTTAAGACCTATGACAGACGATTTCAAGAGCTTGCTCTATTATGTCCAACCAAGGTGCCAGACCTTGAAAAGCTATTGGAATAGTATGTTGAAGGGTTGCCCAGAAGTATTGAAGGAAATGTCACTGCATCAAAACCACAGTCACTGGAGGAAGCCATTGAGATCCCTCAGAGGTTACTGGACCGGGAAGTCAAGCGAGGTCCTGCACAAGGAAGCAATGATAACAAGAGGAAGTTTGATGACGAGAAATACTCTCAACAATAACCACCACTCCAACAACAACAAATACAACAACAATCGTAACAACAACTAGCACAACCAGCAAAACCCAAACCACCACCACAACCAACAGAACTGGAGGCCGGAAGCTGCCAGGGATTACATTGCCACGCCCGCCGGAACTGATGGCTATGCTGGGAGAACTCCTCTATGCAACCGATGCAAAATGCATCACAATGGGCCCTGTTTTGCTAAGTACGGAAAATGCCTGAGAACAGGCCACAAAACTAAGGACTGCAAAGCTTTTGGGGCAAATTTGTAGCCAGTGGCCGTCGTGTGCCACGGATGTGGTGAAAGAGGGCACTACAAGGATAAATGCCCAAAGTCAAATGTCAACCATAATAACAATGCTCGCGGAATAGTTTATGTACTGGGAGAAGGAAATGCTCAACAAGACCCTGACGTAGTCACGGGTACGTTTTCACTTAACAACCATCTTGCTAAAGTTTTGTTTGATTCGGGAGCCAAAAAAAGCTTTGTGTCTACTTCATTTGCTTCCCTACTTAACCTCACCCCAACTAAACTAGACACCACATACAAAATCGAACTAGCTGACGGGAAACTAGTAGGCACTAACACTATAATCCAAGGTTGCACCTTACTCCTACTTGATCAACCATTCGACATAGACCTCATGCCCATTAAACTTGGTAGTTTCGACGTTGTCATTGGCATGGATTGGCTATCCAAGAACCATGCTAGAATCATCTGTGAAGAGAAAGTCGTTCACATCCCTCCCAAAGAATAAACTCTAATCGTCTGTGGTAAACGGAGTAAAACTCGACTAAGCATCATATCCTACATCAAAACAGTGAAGTATATCGATAGAGGGTGTCACGCCTTCTTGGCTCAAGTGATAGAAAAGAAGTCGGAGGAGAAGCGGCTTGAAGATGTGCCAGTAGTAAAGAATTTTCCCGAAGTATTCCTCGAAGATTTGGCTGGTCTTCCACCAGCCCGTCAGGTGGAATTTTAGATTAATTTAGTACCAGGAGCGGCACCAGTGGCATGAGCACCGTATAGGTTGGCGCTGTGACATTTCGTAATTTTATGTCATTAATTTTTCTATTTTAATTACCCAACTATGCTATTTGTAATAACTTACTTCGTCGGAAGTTATCCGCGTACGTCATGACACGTACAATTAATTCAACCAACACTAAACTATGTCCAGTCTACACTTTTTATACATCATTGGTTCCTTACAATCCTATTTTAAAAGTCACTTTTTACTTTTTCTATTTTTACGTAAACCTTGCACCTTTTACGTTTTACGCGTTTTAAACCTACATTTTTACGGTTTTAATAACATTTAAACCCTCCGATGAACTCAACACTCATCTAAAACAATAAAATAGATTATGAAAATAAGTTTTAATATTTTTGGAAGTTTTTATATTTTTACACTACCCGGTATTACGTTACGCTTCTTAAAAACCCTACGTTTAATTACCGGGAGCAAAATATATTACAAAATACACTCAATAACTGAACTAATAACAAAAATCTACACTAACTAATCACCCTCCCTTTCTCTTCTTGTTTTTCATGCCCATATACCTCCACACTTGTCCAAAGTAAGGACAAGTGTCTAAGTCTTTCTTCCAAGAGATAGATATCTCTCAATAATCACACCAACTATCATTTCTTCGTGCAATACACTCCAAAAATCTGCTCTCCCTTTGTTTTGATCGACCCTATTCAGCCCAAGAACACCATCACCTCATCAAGCTTTTAATCACAAAATCATCCTCTTGAAGACCCTTGCAAAGATGATGCTTTGATTCAAAGTTTAGAAGGCTTTCTTGGTGGTTTTCTTCAAGAATTGATTAGGGCTTGGTTTAATCAAGTGGGTAATCATATTTTGAAGATTAGAAGTGAAGGCTTTTGTTAATTTGGGTGTCTATTGGGTCGATTGTGATCAAACCTTTAAAGGTTATTAGTGATTTTCACATCTAGTAAGCTAATCTCACCATTTTCTTTTATTCTTGTTGCATACAAATGGGTTTTTATCTTTCAATGGAATATTGATTTTACATCTGTAAATGGTCTTTCTATATCATGTACATATTATACTTGATTCATTAGAAGCATTGTTAAGGGTGAATGTGATTCGGAAGTGTGTATGATGAATTAAAGGTAGGAATAGTGGACTGTTTTGAGACCAGTAGGTAAACGGGTCTAGTTCTCCCAATTTTTGGCCTGGATCCTGTGAACAAATTACATGTGTGATTAGATAAGGTCTTAGGCTTGATTCAGCGAATTGGATGGGTTATCAACTCCTCCGGATGAGGGAGTTATGGCCGTTTTACGATTGCTAGTCAAATCTGGAACATTGTTTGGAAAACGAGATAAACTCCAGGTTAATACTATAGAATGTAGGATAAGAAAGCTAAACTCAGTAGTATACATCTTAATCTAACTTCTCAAAGTGGATTCACTTTAATAGCTATCACGGTTTGGGAAATACATCAAAATTAGTGTTTGGTAGGAAAACTTGGGACTGCTGCAGACCAGCAGTATAAATGGGTTATTTTCATCAAACTTTTGGCCTGAGAAGGTCTGGATTATTTAATTGGATTATAGAATTAAGTTCAAGGTACATGTGGCGAATTGGATGGTTTTGTATCGATTCCGAATGAGGGAGATATGGCCATTTTACGGTAACAGACCAATTCTGGACCACCTGTTGGAAAACCAATATAACTCCAGGTTGTTGCACTATAAGGGTATGTTTCTAAAACATGAATCACAAATAGACATCTTATGCTATCACCTCCAATTGGCCTCACCTTCATAGGACCTGTAGATTTCAAATGACGGCCGATTTGGTATGACGTAAAACTCAGTCACATTTGTCTTTAGGACAGACCTGTAAAGAAAATTTATAAAAAGGGGTTATACCTGCAAATTTTTGAGTATACTTATTTTTACAATAAACTAGGGACTTAAAGGAAACTAGGGATATAAATAACTTAAAATTTAGACTTACGGTTTGCAAGTAGTGATTTTTGTAAGTCGAGGAAAGTTTTCAGCCGCTAATAAAAACTAGGGAAATGTGAGGGGTAAACAACTCGGGAACTACTATTTTTGGAAACCATGACCATATGACTTGTGAAAACCCTTAGTACAATGCCTTGGCTGTATGAATCAAGTATAATAATGTGCATTCATTTTCTTATTCAATTAGCATTCACTTAGACACGTTTCTTGTTTAGGTCCTTTCTAGTTTCACTTCGGTTCTTTGGTTGTCTTTATTCGTGCTCTTTCACTCCACTACGTAAGGTGAGTTCATAGCCCCACTTTAACTCTTAAACTGTTTATAAACCCATTGGGGGAGATACATGCTAGTTTTACAAACTGAATACAAGTAGTTTTTGGTATGCTTGACCTGATTACATGATTATAGTTAATGAGTAACCTTTGCCATTCAAGTCCCTAATTTCATGAACCGTTAATTCCGTGGGAAACGCTAGTATTATGAATATGAATATTTGGCTTGACAAGCCTGTCCGGATGAGTAGCGCTCATATTGAAACGGGTAGCATAATATTGAGAAATTCGTGGTAAATTGGCAAACTTACCTCTTAAGTAAAATTATTAAATTTAAGTCAAGGTTCGGTTTCATGAGCTTGATGCTATAATCATATCTCCCGACTTGTATTCGTTACATGTCAATTAATGAATAATGCTTGTATTCAACTTATTACTTATTAAACTCTATGAATTAACTCAACTTTATGTTGACTTGTTAGCATGTTTTATCTCAGGTCCGTAGGTGTTTAATGCTTGGATAGGCGGCGCAAGGATATGGATATCAACAAGAATGGACTATGTTTTAAAATTTACATTCGATAAAAATTTTAAAACTTATGGTATGATTAAACTTAAGTTGTTTTTGAACACTTGTGTCGTGTAAAACTTTTGGGACCTTCTTTTGCTTGACTCTGATATTACCGAATGTGAAAATTTATTATAAACGTCTCTATTTTGAGTTCGTTTACTATACTTGTACTATGTGACTAATAAATAGCACCCCATGTTGTATTCCGCTGCGTTCCGAAAATGGGGGTGTTATAGGCGCCATCTGAAATGAAGGCACTATCTGAGCAATTGCAAGAATTGTCAGATAAAGGATTCATTCGCTCGATTTTTTCACCTTGGGGAGCTCCGGTGTTATTTGTTAAAAAGAAAGACGGATCCTTCGGGATGTGCATCAATTATCGTCAGTTGAACAAACTCACAGTGAAAAATCGATATCCATTACCTAGAATCGATGATCTGTTCGACCAACTGTAAGGATCGAGTGTCTACTCGAAAATTGATCTAAGGTCAGGTTATCATCAACTGAGAGTCAGGGATGAAGATATTCCTAAGACAGCTTTCACGACACGATACGGGCACTACGAATTCCAAGTGATGCCATTCGGTCTAACTAACGCACCAACTGTGTTTATGGACTTAATGAACCGAGTGTTCAAGCCTTATTTGGACAAGTTTGTAATTGTTTTTATGAATGACATCCTCATCTACTCCTGCAACAATGAAGAGCACGCATAGCACTTGAAAACTATTCTAGAACTACTCAAAAAGGAGGAATTGTATGCCAAAATTTTCAAGTGTGATTTTTGGATTGAGAAGGTACAGTTTCTTAGGCATGTGATTGATAGTAATGGCATTCACTTGGGCCCCGCAAAAATCGAAGCTGTTAAACATTAGGCATCCCCTACAAACCCCACAGAGATACCTCAATTCTTAGTTTTGGCCGAAAGATTTATCGAAGGTTTCTCTAAGATCGCTAAACCTTTGACGGAGTTAACACAGAAGAAGAAGAAGTTTGACTGGGGAGAAGAGCAAGAGTCATCCTTTCAACTCTTGAAACAGAAGCTTTGTGAAGCTCCGATCTTAGCATTGCCCGAAGGAAGTGAAGACTTCGTGGTATATTGCGATGCATCATACCAAGGTTTAGGCGCTGCGTTGATGCAAAAGAGTAAAGTTATTGCATATGCTTCTCGACAACTCAAAAATCATGAGAAGAACTACACCACCCATGATCTTGAACTACGAGCGGTGGTGTTTGCTCTTAAGATGTGGAGACACTACCTATATGGCACCAAGTGCATGGTGTTTACAGATCACAAAAGTCTTCAACACATTCTAGATCATAAGGAGTTGAACATGAGGCAACACCGATGGTTTGAGTTACTCAGTGATTACGACTGTGAAATTCGCTATCATCCTGGAAAGGCAAATGTCGTGGTTGATGCCTTAAGTCGAAAGGAGCGAATTAAACCCCCTAGAGTCAGATCTCTGGGAATGACAATTAGATCACCACTTCCATCAAAAATCCTAGAGGCTTAGGCCGAAGCTCTCAAAGAAGAGAACAGACCAAAAGAAAAGATCTATGGGATGCCAGAAAATGAGAATGGCTTCGTGAAGAAACCAGACGGGATGTTGTGTTTCAACGACAGAAAATGGATTCCACTCTATGGAGGAATACGTGATCTCATCATGCAAGAATCGCACAAATCAAAGTATTCCATTCATCTAGGTTCTGATAAGATGTATCAGGATCTCAAGAAACTGTATTGGTGGCCAAACATGAAGGCCGACATCGTTGAGTATGTCAGAAAATGTTTGACATGTGCTAGGGTAAAAGCGAAATATCAAAAGCCTTCTGGCTTGCTGATACAACCAGAACTCCCATTGTGGAAATGGGAGAGGATTACAATGGACTTTATCACACAACTACCTAGGACATCGGGTGGATTTGACACTATTTGGGTCATTGTTGATCGTCTCACCAAATCTGCACATTTCTTGCCCATCAAGTAAACCGACGAGATGAGTACTCTTGCACAGTTATATTTGAAAGAAATCATCTCACGGCATGGAGTGCCAATTTGCATCATCTCAGATCATGACAGCTGCTTCACGTCTAGATTTTGGCAGTCTTTACAGAAAGACTTGGGTACCCGGTTAGACATGAATACCACGTACCATCCGCAAAATGATGGTCAAAGTGAGAGAACTATCCAAACCTTGGAGGACATGCTACGAGCATGTGTGATCGATTTTGGGAAAGGTTAGGATAAACACTTACCATTAGCAGAATTCTCCTACAACAACAGTTACCACGCTAGCATCAAGGCAGCACCATTCGAAGCACTTTATGGTCGAAAGTGCCGATCGCCCGTTTGTTGGGCAGAAGTTGGAGACGTTCAGATCTCAGGACCTGAACTTATTCATGAAACAACTGAGAAGATTGTGCAAATCAGGCAACGTTTACAAGCCGCCCGAGATCGACAAAAGAGTTATGCCGATGTGAGGCGAAAACCCATGGAATTTTAGTTTGGGGATAGAGTAATGTTGAAAGTATCTCCTTGGAAAGGAATGATTAGATTTGGAAAGCGTGGGAAGTTAAATCCTAGATACGTAGGACCATTCAAAATCCTAGAAAGGATTGGTCCAGTGGCGTACAAGCTTGAACTCCCTGAAGAGCTCAGTAGAGTACACAATACCTTTCATGTATCGAACCTGAAGAAATGCATATCGGATGAAACCCTTATCATTCCATTAAAAGAAATTCGGCTTCATGATAAGCTTAATTTTATCGAAGAATCGGTGTAAATCTTGGACAGAGACGTCAAACAGTTGAAACAAAGCCGTATTCCCATTGTCAAGATTAGATGGAACTCTAATAGAGGCCTAGAGTACACCTGGGAACGCGAAGACCAAATTCGTGCCAAATATCCGCATCTATTCGATAAGACAACCCCGACGTCTAGCATAGCTTCGGATTCCGGGACGGAATCCAGTCTAACGGGTAGGTACTATAGTAACTTGAAATTTCCCAGTCATTTATTAACGATAATCACGAAGAAACTCAATGTGAGAGTTTAATTAAACCCCTTCTTACCAGTTATTTTTTTATTTTTTACATTGCATCTACAAATTCTTATGAGGCAATTAATTATGTGACGTGACTCACATTTGTTTACAAACAACTCACAAATATACCAACATTAAATTTATTCCCGGGCTACGCAAACCCGACAAATCAATTGGGTCGTAACTCGAATCGAACACACGCTTTAATCTTGGGATCGAATTAACCCAACACACCCTTATTATATTAGTTGGCTTTGGCCATTAATTTGACTAAACAAACCCACCTCGACTTGGGCTGCATCCATAAGAATTCTATAGCCCAACCGATTTTTTGTTTTGTTTTGTGTGGCCTGCTAACAAACGAACAAACACACCTCTTTGTGATTTATATTCAAACGCACCCTAGTATAACATGCATATTTTTGGACTTAAACTACAATATTTAACAAACTAAATTACTCACAAATGCAACCTTACAATTGCCGCCCCTCCCCCTCTCTTAACCTTTCCTTTGTGTTGATTCTAATCACATCTTAAAGTACAAGTAGTCATCTCTTGTCTCCCACTATTAGCCTTATACCATTGTGTAAACTCAAGACCCATCATTTTGTCAACTACCATCAAAATCCTCACCACCCTTCCCTCATTTTCCATGCATCGACTAACCAAGAACTACCCTAGAATCGTGTATGCACATACACTATGTTTAAAAACTCAAACCCATGAATCCGTGGATTCTAATCTTGTCAAACATGCACTTTTGTCCCCTCCTAAACCCTAACATCCCTTGGATAAACATAATACCCAGTCAAGTCAACTACCATAGAAGTTACAAAACTTTTCCATTTTGTTTCCCATGCAATAGACTTGACAGTCAAGGACGATTTGGACATTCTATAAGTTTCTAGTCCAAATTTGTTTCACAAAACAAGTCACGAGCCATGCATGCACGTTACATAGACTAACAAGGAGTAAAAACAAGATCAATGAAGAACTAAATAAGTGGAACATGGAAGTAAAATATAAACGAAGAACCATCTATACTACATATAATGGAGGAAGCACTCTCTCTCTAAAATTTTCAGACTTACAAGAAATAATGCATGGTTTACAACACTTTAATGCACCCAATTTTCAGAATTACAACAAAGTAAGCATATTGAACAACAAAATAAAGCGTGGTGTTATTTTAAGACCAAAATTCTATCAAACAACATTAATGCTATTAAAAACACCCCTTCACCAAAAATTACAACCATTTAAGCATAATGTACAATAGCTGCAACCCTCCATTAAAACCCATCCATATTAATGCACATAATTTTCAGAGTTACAATAAAATAAGCATAGTGTACAACAACATAAGCATGCTGTAATTTTCAGACTTACAACATTAATGATATTAATTAATACACCTCATCATCAATTAATACAAAATGTAAAGCACAATGTACAAATACATATCCACACAATTTGATGGTTGCTTCAATACGTATCAGCCCAAAACATATCCACAAAAGTTCCAGCTTTTGATCTCAAATCGAAACTAAATCCAACATCTAAACTACAAACACAAATAGAAGGTTAGAAATTAAAAGAAAACAAAATAAATACTAACTCGCCCGAGTCAACGCGAGTTGACTCGGTGAGTTACCGAGTTGGACCGAGTCATAACGAGTCGTGGTCAAAATAATAGATCCACACGATTTTTAACATAAATAAAAGGTTTTATAAAAGATTTAAAGTAAAAATCGATGTTATAAAAGTTCTAAAAAAAATTAAGGGTTTCGAATAAAAATAAATGAGGGAAGGAGAGGGTGCGTGAGGTGTTACCGATGAGGGGGACAGTTGTGGAGAGGCGGTGGAGCAATGGTGGTGGTGTGGCAGTGGCGGTGAGGTGGTGTTTCGGTATCAAACGAGCTCCAAAGGGGATCAACTGCTCCATACATGGATGAAATGGGCCGATCTATCGATTTGGGGAGTTAAGGTTTTCACCTGAAAATTTTTTCAGCGATGGAAGGTGGCGGCCGGGCGGGGGTTACCGGAGGAGAGGGGTTGTCCGGCGAGGGTTAGAGAGAAAGGAGAAGCGTGTGTGTTCGTGTGGAAGGATTGTGCAAACACTTGGGATGTGAATCTTAGTAACGTGTTTGAGATATTTATGTATGAATGTGTTTAGTATGTGGAATCTACTACAACACACTTAAAAGAACACAAAGGTGGTGAGTTATGTAAACGTGAGTAGTAATGAACAAATAACACAACTTTAGTTAACACAAAACGATTCAATATTATCGATTAAATAATACGGATGATCTAACTATCACCGGGATTACAAAGTAATCTTGAATCTTAGATTGTAAAAGGATTTGTTAAATGAGTAACTAAGTTGCTTGAGAGGTTGTTCAGTTTTGGTTAATAGTTGAAGAGATGCATGCACAAGGTGGTGACTAAGGGAACCTTTTATAGAATAAGGTACCCTTATTATAAGTTGTCAAGTGGTTTAATATAATATGATACTTTGACTATTCTAGCCTATAATTAAATACAACTACCAATGTAACAACTCTGTAATATTCTTCTGCATACCACAGAAGACTAAACTACTTCTACATAACGTATTACATTGTACAAAGACTAATAATTCAACAAATATCTACAAACAAATATCTATCAACTTGACATAAATCTTGACAGGACCTTTATCAACTAGCAGTACCTTCTTACCCAGAAGGTACTGTTAGTACATCTTCATATTCTTCAAAATCAACTAGCAGGCTCTTTGGCATATCTGGCAGTGTAACACCTAAAATCTGAAAGCATGTAAAATGACCAAAATGCCCCTACAAGTTTGAAAATTATTTAAAAGCTTATAAAGTATCAAATAAATCCCAAACTTCTGGCAATGCACAAGTTATGATCCCAAATAATTTTAACAACTTCATTTAACATTTATGCAAGTGAAAAAATTACTAAAATGCCCTCATACAACCGAATGACATTTTTATTAACATTTTAAATTATATAAAGTAAAGTAAATGCATTTAAATGTAGAAATCAATCACATTAAATTGCCAACCCATTTTGCCAAAATTCCTATTTCAAGCCCACCCCTATGACTTGGTTTTCCAATTTTAAATCAATCCATATCCTTTTCTTGAAAACCCTAATTGCTGATTGATTAAAACACACACAAAATAATTCTTTAGCCTCCATTCGACACTCTAAAAATCATAGAGCATTTTCCTGAGGTTGATCATCATCCAAGGAGTCCTAGAAAAAAATCATTGTGAAGGTGTACTTTGTACGATTCATTCTTGGAGAATCATTCTTGTCGCGCGTATAATAATAAGGTATAATTTGTATTAATTCATCCGAGCTTTCTAAAATTCGTTTCTTATTTTTCCTGAGATCCTTACATTGTGTATGACCTACGAAAAATGTGTACAAGGCGGTTTGGTCCCGTTTGAAGTCGTGCTGATTTCTTTTGATTCGAAAGCTCTAGCCGAGAGACACAATTCCATTCAGCCTCTTTCACTCGTTCTAAAATTATCCTGGTATTTTTCTCAGTTTCTAATGATCTTATCTAACGTGGGAAAAATGATTAAAAACAGCCCATGCATCATATATAAATCGTATGGAAATTATTGTGTTATAAACCCTAAAATCGAAATAAATCTATAAAACATGCATGCGATTTTCTGGGCTAGACCTATATTTTTCATGGCATCTATGATCATCATATAACACTAGAAAAATGTTCGTTTGAATTGTGGAGACCTAAAACTATTATTATGGGATGTATTTGTAATCGGCTAAATAGAGAAATGAAGGAAAATTGTGGAAAACCCTAAGAACAAATCGACCTAGGGTTTATATGCTAAAATCTGGAAATTTAATGTGTACAAATGATGTGGTTTTGATGATTTAATGATTGGTGGAAGTAGGGTTTTGATTTTGTTAATTTAATGTTTACCGATTGGAATAAATAAATAGAAGGATGTGTTTTGTAACTTTTAAAACTCAAGGGTTATTTTTAGAACTTATTTTGGGATGTGTACTATTCGTATAAAATGTAAGTTGAGGGGGTCATGTGTAATTTTTATATTTAAAAGGGTTAAAATGTCTTTATTGTTAAATGGTAAATCGATTTGTAAAATAATTAAATAGAGGGACTAAATATGTAATTTCTAGAAAGTTAAGGTTGATTTGAGTAATGAATTATATTCAGGGGCTAATGTGTAAAATTGGATAGTTATTGGACTAATGTGTAATTATTATTAATTAAAGATTGAAATGTAAACTTTAAGGTTAAATATGTAAATTAATTAAATGGAGGGACCTATTGTGTAAATTATGGAAATTTAAAGGGACATTCGTATAACTTATTAAATGAAGTACTAATTGTGTAATTTTGATAAACCAAGGGTTTAATATGTAATTATGAATATTTGAAGGTTTAAAGTGTAACTTTTGGAATATAAGGGTATAAAATGTAAATTGTAATTCTTAAGGACCAATTATGTAAATATGATAAAGGATACCCTAATTCCAGAAATAATGATTTAACTAAGTTATGTTCTCCAACTTGCTAAAAATAAAAACTTTCTAAAAGTGGAAACTTACTAATTATGGAAACCTGCTAAAAAGGGAAAGTTACTTTAAATGGAAAGACAAGTAATTAAGAATGAATTGTAATTCCCTTCTACTCCTCTAGGTGTGAAGAAGGAGAGACTTTGAGTTGTCCCCTATTTCTGTGCTTGTTTCTATTTGTGCTTTCGTCATAAGGTACGGATACTCTACACTTTTTAGTAAGGGTGTCTTTTCACCTATGCATTGATGTTGAGCTATGATTTAAACTTTTGCCATGAACCTTTGCCATGAACCTTTGTCATGAACCTTTTGACATGAACCTTTTGACATGAACCTTCTGATATGACTCTGAGATATACTTTCTGATTATGACCTTGAGATACACTTTGATATGACATTGAGACCTGACTCTTAGTTTGATACCCGAGCCATTTTTGTCCTTTTCTAGCCAGGAAGGTAACCTGGCCATGTCTGTGATGCACCACTGGCATGACTCCTGTGTGGGGGAGTGATTTCTCACACCGTCCCTTTTGTATTATCTGCCATGGCTACTTGACTTTGAGATTGACTTTGAGTTTGGGGGCGTATGGATTGCAATCCTAGGCATGTTTTGTTTAGTGGATTTAACTATGAATTTGAGTATGACTTTGAGGTGACTGGTGCTTGTGTGCAATACACGCCTTTCACATTTATGGGAGCTAGCTACTCCACCCTTTTGATACATGAGGACACCCCTCATATTATCTGGTTGCCTGAGAGGTATCCCCTCTGATTGTGAGCTTATGGCTTTGAGACTATGATGTTGAGATGATGACTTTGAGTTTATGGGCTCGTAGTAGAAAACTATCCTATATTTCCTTATTACTCTTTTGTTTTGATTATACCTTATGATATTTCCCAGTGCCTCATTATATTCCGGTTTCGTTATCTTTGCTTGTATTATGTATCTGTTCACTGGGCTTTGTAAGCTCAGCCGCACGTTTTCTTTTTTGTGTGCGGCAGGTATCTAGCTGGGAGATGGATTTTATGCTTGGGATGAGAGTTAGTTGAAGCTTTTGCCTTAGATGATGTCCTACCCTAGTCTTGCTAGTTGTTTAGACATTTTGATTATGGATTCATTTCGTTATGTTCTTCCTTTGAATTATTTCGTTATCTTGTGAGACTTTTGTATTGGATTCAAGTCATGTTGACTTGGCTTATTTATTTATGATGTTTTGTGGCTTCCGCTGTGTATATGTATGAATGCTTTGAAATGTCGCCATAATGTGATATCTCTACCCTTGTCGGGTTGGGGTGTTACAATTATGGTATCAGAGCCTAGGTTGCGACCTGTCGTACATAAGCTTTGGCCTGTGAAACATGTGGACCATAGGATTTGACCCTTAAGTTTTAAGATTTGACTGGTGAGGTTTTGGGTAGGCATAGGTTCTGCTTCGTCTTCCATTTCGTGCTTATTTCCCCTTATGTTTTGCTAATTCTTTTCATGATCATTCAGATGGTGAACACACGCTTTACTCAATACACTAATGGGGATGATGGCCCCAATTTTGAAGAGATGATAGCCGCTGCTGTGGCTGCTGCTATTCCTCGAGTGGTGACTGAGGTCACCAATAATATCAGGAATGGGGTAAGTTCTTCTGGTGGTGGTGGTGGCGGTTCTCCACCCACTACTCCACCCACTGCTCCACCTGCTGCTCCCCCAGCTGGTATCCACGTGTGGATCGAGAGGTTCAACAAGCTTAAGCCTCTCTCTTTCAGGTCCGCTGCTACTCCTCATGAAGCGGAGGACTGGATCACACATATCGAGAAGTTGTTTCGTGTTCTGGGATGTGCTGACGAGTTTAAAACTCGGTTGGCCACATTCAAATTTGAAGGTGATGCTCAAAATTGGTGGGCTGCTCTTATTCAGGCGAAAGGGGATGATTCTGCTGAGACTTGTTCGTGGGCAGATTTCATCGAGGTGTTTTATAGACAGTATATTCCTATGTCGGAGCAGCTAAGGTATGAAAGGGAATACGGGTCGATTCGTCAGGGTGATCAGGAGTCGTCAGGAGAGTTTATGCAGCGATTTCTGCGTCTGGCTAGCTTTGTTGGGCCAGAGGTTACTGGTGATGCTGTGAGGCAGGCTCGTCATTTCAAATGGGCTTTAAAGCGGTGGGTGTTAGACCGGATTGTTAACACTCCATTTGAGGATGTGGCTGGAGTTCAGGATGCCGCGCGTAACATCGAGTTGTTACATGCGGACAGGGTGTCTAATAAGCGTGATAGGGATGTTAACCGGGTAGATTTTCGGGGTCGGCAGGACCAAAGGCAAGATTCTCGGGGTCGGTAGGACCGAATACAGGATTCTCGGGGTCGACAGGACCATGGTCATGATCAGCGGGGTCGACAGGACCGAGGTTATAATCATAGGCAGCAGGATTTCATGAACCAGGATAGGCGGGATTCTGGTAGGTCTGGTGGTGATCGTCAGGGGCAGGGTAATAACAACCGACGTAGGGATTCTCAGCCGTATCAGCAGTCAGGATCGTCTGGTCAGAAGGGGTCTGTTGAGGCTCTACCTCCTCCTCCTACATGTACTTCCTGTGGGAAGACTCATCCAGGTCCTTGTCATAGAGCTTAGGGTGGTTGTTTCTGGTGTGGATCTTCTCAGCACAGGATCAAGGACTGTCCTAGGAAGAATGCTGGTGAACCCAAAGTCGATGCTAGGGCAGCTCCTACTTCAGGCCGGGTTTATTCTTTGACACGTGACTACGCTGCTAGCACCTCAGGTACCATTACGGGTTTTCTGCATATTGGAGATCGTATTGTTTTTGTTTTATTTGACACGGGTGCTACACATTCTATCATATCCACTTCACTTGCAAATAAAATAAACATAAACCCAACTAAATTAATGAACCGTATATCTATTGCTACCCCGATGAAAACTCATGTGATAATTGATGTTGAGTATGTTAATTGCCCTCTCCGTTTCGATGATCGTGTTCGTTCTGCGAACCTTCTTCCCATTGATATGGTTGATTTTGATATTATTATGGGCATGGACTGGTTAGCTGCTCATAAGGCGACCATTGATTGTTATACTCGTAAGGTGATCTTTGGTGATCTTCATCATCCTGATTATGTTTATTCTGGTTCCCAACCTCTGAAATCTGTAAAGATTATTTCGGCTATGAAAGCCCGGACATTGATTTCGCATGGCTGTCTTGGTTTTCTTGCTTCTATTAAGGATACCTCTGTTGATGTTCCTAGCATTGATAGTATTCGTATTGTGCGCGATTTTTCCGATGTATTTCCGAATTAACTTCCCGGCATTCCTCCGGTTAGGGAAGTCGAGTTTAGCATTGATCTGATTCCGGGTGCTGAACCCATATCTAAAGCTCCTTATCGCATGGCACCGATTGAATTAAAGGAATTAAAGGAGCAATTGCAAGAACTGTTGGAAAACGGTTTTATTCGTCCGAGCGTATCTCCTTGGGGTGCTCCTGTGTTGTTTGTAAAGAAGAAAGACGGGAGCATGCGTCTTTGTATCGATTACCGGGAGCTTAACCGCATTACCATTCGTAACCGTTATCCTCTTCCTCGCATTGATGATTTATTCGACCAGTTGCAAGGGGCGAGGCATTTCTCTAAAATCGATCTGAGGTCTGGATATCACCAGCTTAGGGTGAGGGAGCAGGATGTTCCCAAAACGGCCTTTCGCACTTGTTACGGTCACTATGAATTCTTGGTTATGCCTTTTGGTCTGACCAATGCTCCTGCTGTGTTTATGGACCTAATGAACCGGATATTCCATGAATTTCTTGATAACTTTGTGATTGTCTTCATCGACGATATTCTTGTGTATTCTAAATCCGAGGAGGAACATGAGCAACACCTTGGTATTGTCCTGAAGATTTTGCGACAGCAGAAATTGTATGCGAAGTTTTCGAAGTGTGAGTTTTGGTTGGATCGTGTAGCTTTCTTGGGTCACATCGTTTCTGCAGACGGTATCACTATGGATCCGGCGAAGGTTGAGGCTATCACAAAATGGCCAAGACCTACAAATGTGACGGAAGTGAGAAGTTTTCTGGGTCTCGCTGGGTATTATAGGAGATTTGTTGAGGGCTTTTCGCGTCTTGCTTTGCCGTTGACACAGTTGATGAGGAAAGGGGAAAAGTTTATTTGGACCGATGAGCGGGAGAGTAGTTTTGAGGAGTTGAAGAGGCTTTTAGTGTCGGCACCTATTTTGACTCTTCCCTCGGGTTCCGGCGGTTTCCAGATATATAGCGATGCATCGAAGAAGGGTTTGGGATGTGTTTTGATGCAGCATGGGAAGGTGATCGCCTATGCTTCGAGGCAGCTGAAGCCTTACGAGGTGAACTATCCGACGCATGATCTAGAGTTAGCAGCTGTGGTTTTCGCGCTAAAGATTTGGCGCCATTATTTGTATGGAGAGACTTGTGACATTTTCACTGATCATAAGAGTCTTAAATACATTTTCACCCAGAAAGAGTTGAATATGAGACAGAGGCGTTGGTTAGAGCTTCTGAAAGATTATGATGCTAATATCCAGTATCATCCCGGTAAGGCGAATGTAGTAGCTGATGCTCTTAGTAGGAAGTCGGGTATGATTGCGAGTTTGGAGTTTGAGCCTCGCGTTTTGCACGATTTAGAGCTTCTTGATGTGGAGTTTTGTGTTCGAGGACATGGTGGTTATTGGGCTAGCCTTACGGTTGAGTCCAATCTTATCTTGCGAGTTAAGGAAGCTCAGAAAGAGGATGGTGAGCTGTGGTCTATAGTTCAGAATGTTGAGGAAGGCAAAGAATCAGAATTCAGAGTTGATGATTTCGGTGTAGTTTGGTTTAAGGATCGTCTTTGTGTTCCCAACGATCCTGAGCTTCGTGAGGCTGTTCTATCGGAGGCTCATAGTTCCCCTTTTACTATACATCCTGGTTCTACCAAGATGTACTGGGACCTTAAGCAACATTTCTGGTGGGGTGGCATGAAACAGGATGTGGCTTCGTTTGTATCTAAGTGTTTGACTTGCCAGCAGGTCAAGATCGAGCACCAGAGAGCTAGTGGGTTGCTTCAGCCGTTGGAAATTCTGAAGTGGAAATGGGAGGAAATTTCCATGGATTTTGTGACAGGTTTACCTCCTACTCGTAGGAAGCATGATGCGATTTGGGTGGTCATTGATCGACTAACCAAGTCGGCTCACTTCCTCCCTATTCGTGTGGACTACAGTGTTTGTAAGTTGGCGGACATATTTCAGCAGGAAATCGTTAGGCTTCATGGTATGCCTACGGCTATTATATCAGATAGGGATCCTCGGTTTACGTCTCGCTTCTGGAAGGGATTGCATAAGGCTTGGGATACACGCCTTAAGTTCAGTACAGCTTTTCACCCTCAGACAGATGGTCAGTCGGAGAGGACCATTCAGACTTTAGAGGACATGTTGAGGGCATGTGCCTTAGAGTGGACTGGTAGCTGGGACGATTATTTGTGTCTGGTAGAGTTTGCATATAATAACAGCTGGCAAGCGAGTATTCGTATGGCTCCTTTCGAGATGTTGTATGGTCGGAAATGTAGGGCTCCGGTTTGTTGGAACGAGGTAGGTGAACGCATTATTGAGGGTCCGGAGTTAGTTCAGATCGCTACTGAGAAAGTGGATGTTGCTAGGGAGAAGTTGAAGGAAGCTAGGGCTCGTCAAAAGAGTTACGCTGACAAGCATCGGCGTGACTTGGAATTTCGTGTTGGTGATCGGGTATTTCTTAAGGTTTCGCCGTTCCGAGGAGTTAAACGTTTTGGAATTAAGGGCAAGCTTAGTCCTCGATTCATCGGACCGTTTGAGATTTTGGATCGCATTGGAGAGGTTTCATATCGTTTGGCTCTTCCTCGCAGTTATCACATGTTCACGACATCTTTCATGTATCTCTCCTGAGGGGATACAATTATCATCCTCTACATGTGGTGTCTTATCCTTTTGATCAGATTTAGCCCGATATGTCTCTTCCGGAGGAGCCGGAAGCTGTTCTTGATCGCCAAGAGCGAGTTATGAGACGTAAAGTCATTCCTTTCGTTAAGATTCTTTGGCGAAATCACCCAGAGAGGGAAGCTACCTGGGAGACCGAGGAGTCTATTCGAGCTAGTTATCCTCATTTTGCATTCTGATCTGGTATGTCTCCGTTATGTTTCGATTCGTTTCATTTCTGACTCTTTGCAAATTTGGGGACGAAATTTTTCGTTTTAGAGGGGAAGAAGTTGTAACACCTAAAATCTGAAAGCATGTAAAATGACCAAAATGCCCCTACAAGTTTGAAAATTATTTAAAAGCTTATAAAGTATCAAATAAATCCCAAACTTCTGGCAATGCACAAGTTATGATCCCAAATAATTTTAACAACTTCATTTAACATTTATGCAAGTGAAAAAATTACTAAAATGCCCTCATAGAACCGAATGACATTTTTATTAACATTTTAAATTATATAAAGTAAAGTAAATGCATTTAAATGTAGAAATCAATCACATTAAATTGCCAACCCATTTTGCCGAAATTCCTGGTCCAAGCCCACCCCTATGACTCGGTTTTCCTATTTTAAATCAATCCATATCCTTTTCTTGAAAACCCTAATTGCCGATTGATTAAAACACACACAAAATAATTCTTTAGCCTCCATTCGACACTCTAAAAATCATAGAGCATTTTTCTGAGGTTGATCATCATCCAAGGAGTCCTAGAAAAAAATCATTGTGAAGGTGTTCTTTGTACAATTCGTTCTTGGAGAATCATTCTTGTCGCGCGTATAATAATAAGGTATAATTCGTATTAATTCATCCGAGCTTTCTAAAATTTGTTTCTTATTTTTCCTGAGATCCTTACATTGTGTATGACCTACGAAAAATGTGTACAAGGCGGTTTGGTCCCGTTTGAAGTCGTGCTGATTTCTTTTGATTCGAAAGCTCTAGCCGAGAGACACAATTCCATTCAGCCTCTTTCACTCGTTCTAAAATTATCCTGGTATTTTTCTCAGTTTCTAATGATCTTATCTAACGTGGGAAAAATGATAAAAACAGCCCATGCATCATATATAAATCGTATGGAAATTATTGTGTTATAAACCCTAAAATCGAAATAAATCTATAAAACATGCATGCGATTTTCTGGGCTAGACCTATATTTTTCATGGCATCTATGATCATCATATAACACTAGAAAAATGTTCGTTTGAATTGTGGAGACCTAAAACTATTATTATGGGATGTATTTGTAATCGGCTAAATAGAGAAATGAAGGAAAATTGTGGAAAACCCTAAGAACAAATCGACCTAGGGTTTATATGCTGAAATCTAGAAATTTAATGTGTACAAATGATGTGGTTTTGATGATTTAATGATTGGTGGAAGTAGGGTTTTGATTTTGTTAATTTAATGTTTACCGATTGGAATAAATAAATAGAAGGATGTGTTTTGTAACTTTTAAAACTCAAGGGTTATTTTTAGAACTTATTTTGGGATGTGTACTATTCGTATAAAATGTAAGTTGAGGGGGTCATGTGTAATTTTTATATTTAAAAGGGTTAAAATGTCTTTATTGTTAAATGGTAAATCGATTTGTAAAATAATTAAATAGAGGGACTAAATATGTAATTTCTGGAAAGGTTAAGGTTGATTTGAGTAATGAATTATATTCAGGGGCTAATGTGTAAAATTGGATAGTTATTGGACTAATGTGTAATTATTAGTTAATTAAAGATTGAAATGTAAACTTTAAGGTTAAATATGTAAATTAATTAAATGGAGGGACCTATTGTGTAAATTATGGAAATTTAAAGGGACATTCGTATAACTTATTAAATGAAGTACTAATTGTGTAATTTTGATAAACCAAGGGTTTAATATGTAATTATGAATATTTGAAGGTTTAAAGTGTAACTTTTGGAATATAAGGGTATAAAATGTAAATTTGAATTCTTAAGGACCAATTATGTAAATATGATAAAGGATACCCTAATTCCAGAAATAATGATTTAACTAAGTTATGTTCTCCAACTTGCTAAAAATAGAAACTTTCTAAAAGTGGAAACTTACTAATTATGGAAACCTGCTAAAAAGGGAAAGTTACTTTAAATGGAAAGACAAGTAATTAAGAATGAATTGTAATTGCCTTCTACTCCTCTAGGTGTGAAGAAGGAGAGACTTTGAGCTGTCCCCTATTTCTGTGCTTGTTTCTATTTGTTCTTTCGTCATAAGGTACGGATACTCTACCCTTTTTAGTAAGGGTGTCTTTTCACCTATGCATTGATGTTGAGCTATGATTTAAACTTTTGCCATGAACCTTTGCCATGAACCTTTTGACATGAACCTTCTGATATGACTTTGAGATATACTTTCTGATTATGACCTTGAGATACACTTTAATATGACATTGAGACCTGACTCTTAGTTTGATACCCGAGCCATTTTTGTCCTTTCCTAGCCAGGAAGGTAACCTGGCCATGTCTCTGATGCACCACTGGCATGACTCCTGTGTGGGGGAGTGATTTCTCACACCGTCCCTTTTATATTATCTGCCATGGCTACTTGACTTTGAGATTGACTTTGAGTTTGGGGGCGTATGGATTGCAATCCTAGGCATGTTTTGTTTAGTGGATTTAACTATGACTTTGAGTATGAATTTGAGTATGACTTTGAGGTGACTGGTGCTTGTGTGCAATACACGCCTTTCACATTTTTGGGAGCTAGCTACTCCACCCTTTTGATACACGAGGACACCCCTCATATTATCTGGTTGCCTGAGAGGTATCCCCTCTGATTGTGAGCTTATGACTTTGAGACTATGATGTTGAGATGATGACTTTGAGTTTATGGGCTCGTGGTAGAAAACTATCCTATATTTCCTTATTACTCTTTTGTTTTGATTATACCTTATGATATTTCCCAGTGCCTCATTATATTCCGGTTTCGTTATCTTTGCTTGTATTATGTATCTGTTCACTGGGCTTTGTAAGCTCAGCCGCACGTTTTCTTTTTTGTGTGCGGCAGGTATCTAGCTGGGAGATGGATTTTATGCTTGGGATGAGAGTTAGTTGAAGCTTTTGCCTTAGATGATGTCCTACCCTAGTCTTGCTAGTTGTTTAGACATTTTGATTATGGATTCATTTCGTTATGTTCTTCCTTTGAATTATTTCGTTATCTTGTGAGACTTTTGTATTGGATTCAAGTCATGTTGACTTGGCTTATTTATTTATGATGTTTTGTGGCTTCCGCTGTGTATATGTATGAATGCTTTGAAATGTCGCCATAATGTGATATCTCTACCCTTGTCGGGTTGGGGTGTTACAGGCAGGCTCTTTGACTTGAACATTTTATTCCTAACAATCCTCCCCTAAACTTGTTATTTCCTTTAAAATACACAAGTTTCTGATGAATAAAATACATACCTTGAGGATTTGAGGGAACTCTTCCAAAAACCTTTACTCTCTGTTCTTCCTTTTTCTTTCACATTGCTCAAATATGCTCCTCAGCAAACTTTGAACAATTTCTGACTTCTCTTCATCTTTGTCACATCTTAATCTCTTGGAGATCATAGTTGTAAGAACTTCATAACTAAGTGGATACTCTTTCTCAGCCAACATAAAGAGTTCAATCCCACTTTGTGTGTAAAGATGATGAATACTGCTAAGGCTTAGAAATTCCCATGTTGTTGAAGGATCATGATAGGGAAACTTCCAATGAACATCTTTTGGACTATGATCATACATCCTATTGAATTCTACCCATAGTTCCTGTTCGTTAACATCAGTACTAGAATTTGTGTCTAGTCTAATTTGAACTAGATTCCACAATTCTTCTAAGTCTGCTCTGTCACATGCTCTTACTAGATTTTCAAAATTCTTAAAGATAGCAGTCTGACCTCCAACCCTTGTTATTTTCCATGATTTTCCTAATCTATCATGGTGAATATCCCAATCAATAATAGGGCGTCTAGACTTAATTGGATCAGCATGTATGATAGTTGGCAAAGTAATTAACGTCTTACTTACTTGCTTTGAATCCAATTTTGCTTTTTCTTTCTTCTGAGCATCATTCTTTTCCATTGAGGGCTTTGCATCAGATGGAATTTTGTAGTAAAGACTTTTGTAGGCTTGTAAATACAGGAAGTAGATTTCATCAGCTGTTTTCTTCTTCAGTTGATAATCAGTCCAATTTGCCTGACCTTTTAGAAATTTCTTCATAAAATACGCTTGATCTTTCTGAGATTTGCCCACCTTAAAACCTCTTTTCTGACTTTCTTTCATCTTTTCAAAAATATCAGCCAGAGCTGCTTCTCTATACTTTTTGTTGATAAAAGATTCAAGCTCTGCTATTTTCTCATCAGAATTAAGATTCTTGTCATTCACTATTATTGCTGCTTGACCCTTCACAATTGGATCATTGGCAATAATCCATTGCATCTGTGCATCAAAGGTTTCTTGAGCAATTTGAGTTTCAAGAAGAGTCTGAGCAGCATCTTTTTGCTCTTTCATCTTTGTTAGCAGTCTTGAAGCTTCAAATGCTTTCTGCAGTTCTTCTTCATGAATCCTTTTGGCCTCTTCTTCATATCTAGCCATCTGAACTTGCTCTGATCTCTTCAACTTCTTGGGCTTTGGCTCATCTTCAACCATAATGCTCTTGCCCTTATCCTTTGGAGTTGGTTCTTGAGATGGAGCAGAAGATTGCTTATCAGCAACATAAATCCTCCCTTGAACAAACAAATCCCCTTGAGGCTCTAAGTCCCTCTTTCTTTTGTACACATGATTAGCAGTACTTTTGTAGTCCATTGCTAATAGCCTCTCAATCCTAGCAGGCTCTCTTGAACTAGCAGGCTCTTGCTCTGCACCAGCAGGCTTTTCATCATAAGCCTGAGTTCCTTCATGGAATTCAAATTGAGCCTCCTCTTCATCTTCAGAACTATCCATCCTCCCCTTTTTGGAAGAGTGACCTAACCTTTCAGCATCTGATCTTGAAGAACTAGATAAAACAACCTTTGAAGATCTTTTACCCTTTAGCTTCTTCACTTCAACCTCCAATTTCTTTACCCTCTTGACTAACTTGATGTTGATCTCAGAAAATTTCCTTTTCTGACTTTTAAGAGCATCTTCTAAGAGCTTCACCTTCTCTTTTAGTTCTTGCACTGTTTGAGGAGATTGGGGTGGTGTTACATGATGTGATGATGTTGGTGGTGTTGCAGATGGTACTGGAGATGGGATTGGTGATGTTTGATGTGTTGGTGAGATGTAACCAGTTAAAGAACTTGATGATGGTGATTCAGATGATGGTGTTGGTTCTTCAGGATGTTGTGGTAACATTTCATCAAATAGTGGTATTTCTTCACCTCTGAAACCAATTCTCATGTTTGAAAATACTTTGTGAGAAAGTTTTGGTGTTTCATAAAGTGAGTTTGGAGGAAGCAACAAATGTTTTGATTTTGCAATGATGCATGAAATAAATCTTTGATACATCAAAAACTTTGTTTCACTATCTACATTTTTAATCAATCCTTCAAAAATATGTTTGGAAAAATTGTATTTTCTGTTTGTAGCCAAGAAGATGAGAGCAGAAGCCATGTTTCCACTAAATTGCTCCCAAGAGGTTTTCTTCTGGCTCAAACAATGAAGGATTGTATGGATCAAAAATCTCCATTGTGGAGTAAAATGCTTTTTCAGAAAAGTGAGTTTGGTAGACTCAGCATGATACCCCATTCTTTCCAAATGTTCAAAAATTTCAGTATCTGGCAATTGACTAATACCATCAGAATCATCCAAATGAAGATGTCTTCAAATGGATGACTCAGTAAGAGTCAAATGTTTGCCATCCACTTTGGCCTTAATCCTTTGTTCCCCATTTTCAGAAGTTTTAATTTTAGCTGATTGCCAAAATTGTAAAATTTGAGATTCATAAATAGTGGGGTTGACTAGTAAAGCAAACCTGATGTAGGAAGCATTTAAAAAATCCACTACTTGATGAAAAGAGGCATTGTCCTCAGACTTTTCTAAAAATGCTAATTGATTGTGACGTTTAACAAAGGTTAGAACTTCCATGATGAAAGATAATGAAAATTTTGATTATGATGGTGGGATTTGTTGGTGGTACTGGTAGAAGATGAAAGGTGTATGTTAATTGTGATAAGGACTGATGAAAGATGATATGAGAGAATTACTTTTAACCGACAATAAGAAAGATTATAATAAGTAAATGAAAAGGCGGTTAAAAAGATCTTTTATATGTGAAATATAATATAATATAATTATCAGTAATTTACATAACTACCCCAACGGCTAATTTTAACTACCAGGCCCAACGGCTAAAAAATTTTTCTGACAGGCTCAACGGTTATCTAGCAGTACCATTTTACTCTAGCAGTACCAATTTTTGAACTACCAGTACCTTTGAAAGTTTTGCAAAAATCCCTTATAGTTTTTAGCAAACTATTAGCTATCAACGGATTTGGGTTGTCTTTACCAAAAGCCGTTTGCTTATGGACTAGTTAACTATTTACTGTTAAGTATGGTTAGTTAAATACCATATAGTTTTTGGTAAACTATCAACCATCAACGGATTTGATTTTTCTTTACCGAAAGTCGTTTGCTTATGGACTAGCCAGCTCTTAAGTTTGTAAAAACTTGGTGAACTGAATACCAAAAGCCATAATGGCCTAAAGATGGTGCAATTTCCTTGGATGGAGGAAATTAAAAAGGCAATGATGTTGTGTATCTTGGATGATTGGTTCAACAAGTGAAATCATCTATTAGCATGCCTTTGAGTTGAAACTTTCCTTAGTTTGATCTAGATAGAACTTTCTCCTTTAGGAATGCTTCATCCCTTTTGAATATGTGATCTAATCCTATCTTTTTCAACCTTTGCATCATCTTGTATGCTCTTGTCTTTTTCTTTCATAAATTGGTTTTTCTTCCATTCTGGGCTATTATTTCCTCCCCTGAGATTGTTACCTCCCCTGAGATGTAAATAACTTTCATTTCCCCTTTTTGTTTGGAAGAACTCTTGTTTTGTTATCAACCTGAAATGTGTTAGTCGCAAACCAAAAGAACAAAGTGCAAAGCACTTGATCTATAGCATTGTAAACATTTAAGCATTAATATTAACAAAACAGAGCAAATTTTAAACTAGCAGGACCAATTATGAACTGACAGTACCTTTTGACTAACTAGCAGTACCATGTTTAAAAGCCAATACCAGTTATTTTTATGTACAAAAACACATGTTTTTCAAAGATTAATCATTCCAATACCTCCTACAAGGTATTTGAATCTACCTAAATCAAAAGCTTTGGTGAGAAGGTCTGCATAATTCTTTTCAGAATCAATTTTAACAACTTGTATTAACCTTTTCTCATTACAATCCCTTATAAAATGGTGTCTGATTTCAATGTGTTTTGTTTTTGAATGTTGAACTGGGTTTTTAATGATACATATAGTACTGCTATTGTCAATGTAAATAATGGTGTTAATAAAATTGTACCCATAGTCAAGCATTTGATTTTGGATCCAAAGAACTTGCCCACAACAACTTGCACCAGCAACGTATTCTGCTTCATTTGTAGAGTTGGCAACCATTGTTTGTTTCTTGCATTGCCAAGAGATGAGTCTGCAACCAAGAAATTGACATCCACCAGTTGTGGATATTCTATCTAGAGTTGCACCAGCATAGTCATTATCAGAATAAGCCACCAATTCAAAAGATGATCCCCTTGGATACCAAAGACCCAACCTAGGTTGACCCTTGAGATATCTAAAGATTCTTTTGACTTCTGTGAGATGAGAGACTTTGGGATGTACTTGAAACCTTGCACATACACATACTGAGAACATGATATCTGGTCTTGATGATGTAAGGTACATCAAAGACCCAATCATTGATCTATTTTTATGCAAATCAACATCTTCACCCTCAGCATCTTTTAGAAGCCCTTTTTCTGCATCCATTGGTGTACTTCCAACTTTAGAATCAGCAAACTGAAATTTCCTTAGGATCTCTGCTACATACTTATCTTGGCTGATAAATATGCCTTCTTTTGATTGTTTCACTTGGAGACCCAGAAAGAAAGTAAGTTCCCCCATGGAACTCATTTCAAACTTACTATGCATAAGTTTTTCAAATTCTACACACAAGACTTGGTTTGTAGATCCAAAGATAATGTCATCAACATAAATCTGCACCAGCAAGATGTCTTTCTTTGTTCTTTTGATGAACAAAGTTGGATCAATCCTGCCTCTTTGGAATCCATTTTCTAGTAGAAAGCAAGCCAATGTTTCATACCATGCCCTAGGAGCTTGGTATAGACCATAAAGAGCTTTGGTAACCTTATAAACCTTGTCTGGATATTCTGCATCAATGAAGCCTGGAGGTTGAGAAACATACACTGGTTCTTCAATTTCACCATATAAAAATGCACTCTTAACATCCATTTGATAGACAGTGAAGCCTATGAAAGAAGCATAGGCCAAGAATAGCCTAATTGCTTCAAGTCTTGCAACTGGAGCAAAAACTTCTTCATAATCTACCCCTTCTTCCTGAGTATATCCTTGGGCTACCAATCTTGCTTTGTTTCTGATCACTATACCCCTTTCATCTTTCTTGTTTCTGAACACCCATTTGGTTCCAATTGCCCTATGACCTTTGGGCAAATCAACCAGTATCCAAACTTTCTGAATCTTGAATTGGAGAAGCTCTTCTTGCATTGCTTCAACCCAACTTGCATCATCTAAAGCTTTGTTTATGTTTTTGGGTTCAGCCTGAGATAGAAAACATGAAAACAGGCATATGTTGGCAACTTCATGATTCTTTTCTTCATAAATAGAGGAGATAAACCCTTCTTGGTCTGAAGTCAAGACTTGAGATAAACCAACTTGAGATCTTGTTCTAACACCAGAATCAATGCTACCAATCACATCATCAGTTGAGTGATCTTTGAGAATTCTTGTGTTATGTGTTGTAGGAACTTCATAGGTAAATGGAAGATTGCCAATCCCCACTTCTTCATTGTCATTTGCACTACTTTCTTGATTCTCTTGACCCTGAGTTCCATGATCATCTTCAGTACCTTCATTTGTTGTATTTGAAGGTTCTTCATGACTTGAAGATAAATCCAACCCTTTCCAAAATTGGCATCCAGATGTAATCTTGATCTTTAGGTGTTTCAACATTGTCTTCAAAACCTGCATTATCATTAGTATTTGTACCTGAAACAGGCACATAATTCATAGATTCTGAAAGCCTATCAATATCAAACATCCAATCTGGTCCAATGCCTTTCACATTTGTTAGTTTCTCTTGAAACTCTATGTGAAGATCTCTTCCACTAGCCTAGTGCAACTATTATACACTCTATAGGCCTTACTTTGCAAAGAATACCCTATCAAATAGCCTTCATCAGCTTTTCCTTCAAACTTTCCTAAATGATCTTTTGTATTGAGAATAGTGACATGACAACCAAAAGGTCTCATAAAACTTAAAGATGGTGTTCTACCAAAGAAAAGTTCATATGGAGTCTTTCTATGTGGTTTTATTACAAGAACCCTATTTTGCACATAACAAGCAGTACCAACTGCTTCAGCCCAAAATGAAATAGGCAACTTAGAGTCTACTAACATAGTTCTAGCAGCCTCTATAAGTGTTCTATTCTTCCTTTCTGCTACTCCATTTTGCTGTGGGGTTCTAGCTACACTAAATTCTCTTTTTATTCCTTTTTCCTTGCAAAAGTCATCCATAACCCTATTCTTGAACTCTGTTCCATTGTCACATCTGATGACTTTGACTTTCTTATCAGATTGGTTTTCTACCTCAGTGATATAAGATTTAAGAATCTAACTAGTTTCATGTTTAGATCTTAAAAAGAAAACCCAAGAAAATCTGCTATAATCATCAGTAACAACAAGAGAATATTTCTTTCCTTTCAAGCTACTCACATTAGTAGGACCAAAAAGATCCATATGAAGCATGTATAAAGCCTGAGAAATAGAGTTATGGGTCTTGGGCTTACAAGAAGCTCTATGTTGTTTGCCTTTAAGACAATCAACACAGGTTTGGTCATTTTGGAAAATCTTTTTGGGTAAACCTCTAACCAAATCATATTTAGCAATTGTATTGATTGTATTAAAGTTTACATGACCAAGCCTTCTATGCCAAAGCATAGATTCATCCAATGAGGCTTTTGCTACCAAACAAGTTAAACTCTCCTTAGGATCAATGTTCTTTAAATCCACACTGTACATATTGTTCCTTTTTGGGATTTTAAGAAGGATCTGACTCTCATCAGGCATTTTAAAATCAGAAGAAAGAACCATACATTCATTGTCAGTAAAGAGAACATTGTTCTTTTTGTCACACATTTGTGAGACACTAAGGAGATTAAACTGAAGTTCTTTCACAAAATACACATTTTCAAAATCTAATTTACTGGTTTTGATAGTACCTTTACCAGTGATCTTTCCTTTTATTCCTCCCCAAAAGGTAACATATCCTCCATCAAATGTTTTGAAGTCTATGTGGAAAGACATGTTGCCTGTCATGTGCCTTCAACATCCACTATCTACATATCCTTGATCACCAATATCAGATGAATGTTCCTGCACATATATAAACATGTTATTTTACTTGGGGTACCCAAGCCATGACAGACTTGGGTTTGCCTCTTGCATCAATGAAATCAAACCTTTTTAGGATTATTGATGCACCTTTTGATTGGATTGGTTTCCAAATCCAACATGCTGAGGACTTAACAGCATTTTCCCTTTTTATCCATTTTGTGGTCTTTGGTCTATCAGTACCAATTTTGGCAGTACCATTTGGTCTAGCAGGACCTTTTGGTTTTGGTCTCCAAACTTGTGTTTTGACCACAGATTTCTTTTGAATAGGAATATTCACAACTTTTGGTACATATTTGAAAGTGTTTCTTGCACCCTTATCAGTTGGTTTTGTAATAACAGGCTTATTTTGTCTAACAGTATGTTTAACTTTTGGGGTGTTAGACTTAACAAAACTTTTTCTGGGGTGAGTAACATTTGTTTTAGACTTTGATTTACTCCCAGAAACCCAGTTGTTACAATAAGCATGAAGATGATTAAAGCTACCACAGTAATAACAAGCCTTATTGAACATAACAAAATTATCACCTAGTTGTTGTGACTTAAGATTGTTCCAGTTTCTTTGGCTTCCTCTAGGTTTGTTATTACATTTTTCACAACTTTCAACTGTTTTCAAAACAGCTTTAGCCTTAGCCTTAATCTCTACTCTTTTAGGACTGATTGGTCCTACATTGTTTCCTTTGTTAGGAACAGTCTCTTCTTCATCATCATCAGATACCCAATCTTCAATGATTAGAACATCTGATTTGTTATTAGTGAGCACCTTTTTGTTAGAGAGTGAGGCATTCTTAGCACTCTCAGAAGGTTCACTTTTCTCTACAGGTTTAGCCAATGGTTTGTTAATGAATTCATGTAAACCTGATTCTGCAAGGTCAATACCTTGGGGACAAGGAATTCCTCTATAAGGAGGTGGACATGTATTGTATCCTATCCCAGATTTGATTCTTTTATTCATCTGATTTTCAACTATGCTTCTAGTACAATCAGAAGCAATTTCCAATTTGGTAACAGTCAGTTCAATATTATCTCTAGCCAATGTCACTTTAGCACACTCAGTTCTTAACATTTTTATTTCTGCATCTTTTAAAAATATTTCATTATTAAGAACAGCTTTTGCATCAGAAAAGGTGAGTTCATTTTCTCTAAAGTGAATTACTTGTTTTTCAAGTTTGGCCATACCACACTTAAGATCGACTAAGTTTTGATGTGATTTTCTTTGTTCTAATGTCAGATCACCATAAAATTTTCTTAAAGTTTCTAATTCTTTAAAAACTTCACAATTATTAGAACATTTGGTAGTTTGTACCTCAGGAGTGGAGAATGCCATCAAAGCCATTTCATCTGAAGTTGACTCTTCTTCACCCATAAAACTCCAATCAAAACCCATACCATCAATAGCAACCATTGCTTTGGGCTCAATGATTTCCACTGCCTTACTCTTGCTCTCAAAGCTTCCTTTCTTCTCAAAGCTTCCTTTATTCCTGTTGTCAAACCATCTACCCTTGTCATCCTGCTTCTTTGGTCTTCTACACTCTCTTGAGTAGTGACCCTTCATGTGGCAGTTGTAACACTCCACTTTGGACTTGTCATACCCAGCAGGCTCATTACCATCTATGATAATCTTCTTTCCAGTCCTCATCAGCAACTTCTTAGCCCTTATGCTCAGAAGTGAAAGTTGCCACTTTATGTCCATTTCTTCAAGATCATCAGGATTGATCTCTTGAAGGTCTTCAAAAGTTAATATGGACCCATTGTGTTGAGATGTTAGAAAGGCACACCTAATTGTTTCATCTAGAATGGTTTTGGTACTGCTAGAAGTACTGGCAGTACCAAAGTTTGTGTTGGCAGTACCTTCTTCTCTGCCATCTTTTTCTTCATCTACAACTCTTGAGGTGCTTGGAGATGATACAAAAGCCATACTTCCTGAGCTTGAACCAGTAGTCTTCTTTACTTCATGCTCTACTATTTTGAAGTTGTTGTAGAGATCATTAAGACTCATCTGATCAATATCTGGCTTGTTTTTTCCAGACAATGACATGCATGGACCATTCAGAGGGTAAACTCCTAAGAAATTTGGAGTTTAAGTCCTCTTGAGTTATCATCACTTCATGGACGGCTAATTGACTTGAAAGCTTCTGAAGTCTATTGAACATGCTGTCCAAGGACTCATTTGTTGTGGCTGCAAAGTTTTCAAACTGATGTTTGAGGAGAGTTTTCTGTGTTTTCTTGGTGGCATCATTTCCACCAAATCTAGCCACAATAGCTTCAAAAAGGGTTTTAGCATCTTTGTATTTGTTAAAGATCAAAAGCTGATCATTTGGAATAGTCATCAGTAGCATACTCCTGGCTTTTAGATCATTTCGCTTCTGAATTCTTTCTTCTGCACTCGTTGGGTTTACTTGTACTTGTGTTACAAGTGCATCGTTTACTGTGGTAGTGGTGATTAAGGGTTTAAATGAGTTTCCTTCTTCAATAATCTCCCAAAGTGCATAGTCTTGCACTTGAAAGTATTGTTCTACCCTTTGTCACCACATATCAACCTCATTTTGCTTGAGTAATGGAAGTTTAGCAGCAACATTTGTTTGAATATGTTCAACATCCATTGTTCTTTTAAATTGTAAATATCAGCCTAGCTCTGATACCACTTGTGGAAGGATTGTGCAAACACTTGGGATGTGAATCTTAGTAACGTGTTTGAGATATTTATGTATGAATGTGTTTAGTATGCGGAATCTACTACAACACACCTAAAAGAACACAAAGGTGGTGAGTTATGTAAACGTGAGTAGTAATGAACAAAGAACACAACTTTAGTTAACACAAAATGATTCAATATTATCGATTAAATAATACGGATGATCTAACTATCACCGGGATTACAAAGTAATCTTGAATCTTAGATTGTAAAAGGATTTGTGAAATGAGTAACTAAGTTACTTGAGAGGTTGTTCAGTTTTGGTTAATAGTTGAAGAGATGCATGCACAAGGTGGTGACTAAGGGAACCTTTTATAGAATAAGGCACCCTTATTATAAGTTGTCAAGTGGTTTAATATAATATGATACTTTGACTATTCTAGCCTACAATTAAATACAACTACCAATGTAACAACTCTGTAATATTCTTCTGCATACCATAGAAGACTAAACTACTTCTACATAACGTATTACATTGTACAAAGACTAATAATTCAACAAATATCTACAAACAAATATCTATCAACTTGACATAAATCTTGACAGGACCTTTATCAACTAGCAGTACCTTCTTACCCAGAAGGTACTGTTAGTACATCTTCATATTCTTCAAAATCAACTAGCAGGCTCTTTGGCATATCTGGCAGGCTCTTTGACTTGAACATTTTATTCCCAACAGTTTGTGTTAATAATTGTGAGGTAGAGAGAGAGAAAATTTGAGTTTTATTAAAATGGGAGGGGTCAAAAACGGACAAACAAAACTTGAAGGGTAAGAACGAAAAATAGGGGCGGAGGGGTTAAAGGGTTAACTTAGTGAAACTTTTGAAATATTAATCGTGGGACCCATTTGACGTACCAAACGGACTTGAAAAATTACGAAACTTGCGCCATTGTTCTCGAAATAATTTTTCCAATAAAAACGGGTATAAATACGCATAACTTTCTCGAAGTTAATTTATTTGGCAAATTCGATTCGTTTCGTGCTTTCTAGGTTGTGCCGGCTCGATAAAGGAATAACTCTCACGTTTATTAAGATATTTACTGGTTTTCAAGCCCAAAAAAGTTCAAAGAAGTTTAAAAGTCTTGAGAGATCAAAAATAAATATTTTGGATAGAAAATAAGTTTAGGAAATTTACCGGGTGTTACAGCACATACCCCTTAAAAGGAATAGCGTTCCCGCGATTCAGTTCAAGTTATGGGTTGGAATAGTGTTGGTGAAAAGGTGATGGTACGGGTAGTAGATTTGGGTCTCACTTGGTTGTAATTATACGATTGTTTTAACTAAATTTATTGTTATTTGTAAATTAATTGTTAAAAAAAATATGGTCGCATAACATCACATTGCCAGAAAATATAGTCACAGGGTACCCGCCGCCGCATCGCGCGGGTACCCTGCTAGTATCACTTATACATAAACGAAACACTGATATGGGAATTATAACAAGTATAAGGCAGCCACGAATCAAATTAAATGTATTTAACTTACGAAAACAAAACAAGAAAGGGCTCCTAGCTCAGTGGGTGTGAACACTTAGGGAGATTTTTTTTTAATACTAATTGCTTAGTCCCTTTCAAGCTAAAAACGCCTCATAACGGGAGTATATATATTGCCTTGTTTTTTGTTAAACCATACGCACCCTAACTGGGCTTAGAAGCCCAACAACGATTTTGACACTTCTAAAAACCCACCAGACTTCGAGTTGGGCTTTAAGGCCCATTCGCCATTAATAAGACCTTTTTTTTTTTTTAAATAAACTGTTTCTATAAGCTCTAATTTAACTACTAAAACTATGAAAATAAAAAGAAAACATATTTTTATGATTTATAAACTTTTGGACTAAAAATGTAATTTCTACGAAACTTGGGTTAAAAGTGTAAATTCTGGAAAAAGAAGGTTCGAAACAGAAACTATGAATTTTGAGTAAAAAAAGAGGGTAGAAACTGTAAATAACAGAAAGTTTGGGTAAAAAGAGAATTTTGAAGGTTTTGGACTAAAATTGTAAATAGTATAAACATTGGGTTAAAAGTATAACTTTTATATAAGTTAAGGGTAAGTTTTGTAACTGTATAATTTTTTTGAAAACTTATATTTACAAACTAGTTATCTCAAGATTTTACTTAAGACATAAATACAACAATATCGAAATATAAATATCGACGTTAATCTCAAACGAATAATAATAAAGCACTATCGAATATACAATAAAGAATAAAATCCACACAACACGAATAATAATTCAAAAACTATATTTTTGAACTTTAAGTATTTGCCACACAAGCATCGACAATCTAATACTTAATAATGCTCACATCGAGTCATAAACCAACAAACCTAAACACTTGCCATATTACTCTAGGTCGCAAGCCAAAGCCATTCACTTACATTATTTGAGTTCTACTTGACTACTGTATCACCAAGGTGAGTTCATAGTCCCACATTTTTATACGTTTTCAACCCCGTGGTGAGATACATGCTCTAAACATGAAAACAAGTATTTTTCTGTATGTTATCCTAATTTGATATTGACTAAGTTACTGATATTGCCAAAAGCCCCTCATATCATGAACCATTAATCACTGCGAGTGAACGCGAATATAGTGAATAGATCTATTTGGGGATGACGACCCTATTTTTGTTAGCCAGAATGGCGACACAAGTGCACTTTATTTGAGAATAAATAGGAGAATGGCAATCTCCTACTACGAGGGCATTATCACTTACATCATTTTTATGATGTAAGTTATTTATATCATTTTTTGATATCACACGATGTTAACGTTTGCGTGTCATGAGACTTAGGGTAATATATTACACTACATTATCACTGTTTTACTACTATTCAGCTTGTATTCAAACTATTACAATTTAAACACTACGGATTCACTCAACCTTTGTGTTGATTTTTAGCATGTTTTATCTCAGGTAATTAAAGAGCATAAGGCACGGAGTTGGCATTGGACCCCTTGATGATGTTAAATAATGTTATCATTCGTTACAAACTTTTTCATATCTCTTGTGAAACCCCAAACAATTTGATCTATGTTTTGTATTCGGAATTTTTAAGGTTTCAATGAATGATAATGCTTTTCAAAACGTCTCTTTCCAGTCGTTTTCTATACTTATGACAGTGATCTATGAAGTAATACCCCGTTTAGTCTTCCGCTGCTACATTGAAATTTACGGGGTGTTACAATCAGTACCAATGTTGTATGAAACTTACATTATAAAACCATATTAATAATTGTTAATCTGTAACAAATCCTGATACTATCTAATAGTAACTTTGCATAGTTAAACACTGATAAGAAAAAAAAAGTGGATCACATTCTGATCTCCAGTTCCATCCATTCCATATGCCTGCAGCCGTATCAACCCTGTTTGTAACCTGTACCCAAAGCCAGTGTTGGGAATTAAATGTTCCTCACTTAGTACTGCCTGAAGAATACACTAACAGTACAAACTGCTTGTGTATAACTGAAGACTGCTGTAGGATAACTAACAGTACAAACTATGAAGTTAGTACTGCTAGTATATAACAGAAGGTACTGCTGCAATGATAAGGTTCTAGAAGGACGTGTCAAGGATAGGTATGGTATAGATTGTATGTATATCACAATTAGTTAGAAATATACGGGTAGATACTTATCTTGTAAAGGACTCCTTATGTCTATAAAAGGAGGTCCTAGGTTAGATGTTTATGTACAATGAGTCATATAAGTTTTGTTAAGATTCAAGGTCGTTGTAACCATAATGATATTGAGATCACTCATATTATTCCTGAATAATATTGAATCGTTTGGAGTTAAACACTGTGTTCATTGATCATACTGTATTACTGTTACATCAAACAAAACCTTCTAATTATTGTTAAGTAGATTCCGCATACTTAACAGTATAACCTCAAACTATCTTAAACACATTATAAAGGAGTTACATCCTAAGTGTTTGATCCTCTCAAGTGGTATCAGAGCCAGGTTGATACTTTGATTTAGAAGAAGAAATCTTTTTGAAGTTAATGGATATGGAAACTACACAGACTAACATGGCTACTAAATTTCCTATGCTGAAGCAAAACGACTTTGAGATGTGGATGCTTCGAATCGAACAGTACTTCCAAGTGCAGGACTATGCACTCTGGGAGATCATTGAAGAAGGCAACACTTTTAAGCCTTTCACATCTGTAACAACAGTCAATGGTGAAGAAAAGATTGTTGTGAATACCTCTCCAGTGACTGCAGAAGAGAAGCTGCAAAAGAAAAACGATGTCAAGGCTAGGAGCTTGCTGATGTTGACCATTCCCAATGATCAACTCTTAAACTTCAGCAAATACAAGGATGCAAAGTCTTTATTTGAGCCAATAACTACTAGGTATGGTGGTAATGAAGCCACCAAGAAGACCCAAAAGACTCTACTAAAGCAGAACTTTGAAAACTTTAGTGCAACAAG
Source organism: Artemisia tridentata subsp. tridentata (assembly GCA_021014915.2). Classification (NCBI taxonomy): domain Eukaryota; kingdom Viridiplantae; phylum Streptophyta; class Magnoliopsida; order Asterales; family Asteraceae; genus Artemisia; species Artemisia tridentata. The sequence continues at coordinate 250,668,589 of CP139507.1, forward strand.
TAATGAGTCTTTAGATCATATGTTTAACAGGTTGCAAAAGATTGTCAGCCAACTGGCTGTGCTTGGTGTTGACATTCCTCAAGAAGATCTGAACTCCAAGTTCTTGAGGAGTTTACCTGCTGAATGGGCTATGCATGTGGTGGTCTGGAAGAATAAGCCAGACATTGATACTATGAGCCTCAATGATTTATACAACAATTTCAAGATTGTTGAACAGTATGTGAAGAAAGCTGGAGGTGCTAGTTCAAGCACTGGGAATATGGCTTTTGTGTCATCTCCCAGTAATTCAAATCCAGATGATTTGAAAGTGGTTGTGGGAGTTAGTACTGCTAACCCTAGTGTTAGTACTGCTAGCTCATTTAGCAGTACTACTGGTATGCTGAATGATACTACCTATTGTGCATTCCTGACCAGCCAGAATGATGGGTCAATGCTGACACATGAAGATCTTCAGGAGATTAATGATGATGACTTAGAAGAGATGGATATCAAGTGGCAGATTTCACTTCTTAGCATGAGGGCTAAGAAATTCTATCAAAGAACTGGCAAGATGATGAACATCAACAGCAATGATACTGCTGGTTTTGACAAGTCTAAGGTAGAATGCTACAACTGTCACAAGTTGGGGCATTTTTCAAGAGAATGTAGAAGACCTAGGCAACATGATAGCAGGAGCAAGGGTTATAGAAACAATACTAAAGCAGTGAAAGAGCCTGAGACATCCTCAAAGGCTATGGTGGCTATTGATGGTCTAGGCTATGACAGGAGTTTCATGGCAGATGAAGAGGAAGCACCTGCTGAGATGGCACTTATGGCCTTCTCTAACTCTGAGGTACTATCTGCTAAAAGTTGTTCTAAAAGATGTACTGCTCTTAAAGAATATGAAGCTTTAAAGAAACACTATGATGAGCAGAGGATTGAATTAAATCAAACAAATTATAATTTGTCTTATCACAAAAGAGGTTTAGCAGTCCTAGAAGAACTAATTGTGCATTATAAGAACAGTGAGTCTGTTTTTACTGAGGACATAGCTGTTCTTAAGAGAGACTTGACTCTTAAAAATGCTGAGATTAGTTTGCTTAAAGCTGAATTAGATAAAATCATAAAGGCAAAAGAAAACATTCAATTAACTGTAGACACTTTGGAGTATGCATCAAAAGGGGTTAATAAAATTATAGAGTGTCAAATGGTTAATAAGGCTAAGTCTGGGTTTGGTTATAAAACATGTCTACCTCCTCATAGAGAAGTGCCTGCACCCTCAGGAATTGACCTAGAGCATACTGGTTTGACTGAGTTTCAACAACCTAAGTTAGAATATGGTTATAAAGCTAAAGAAAGTATTAAAGTACATAAACTTGATGTTTTGAAAGAACCTTTTGAGTGTGCAAGTGACACCTCTCTTACTGAGGAAAAGGTGTCAACTGATAGGAACTCAGATAATCCCGTCATTGAAGAAGGAACCAATGTTCCTAAGGTGGTTAGTGATAAAACTGTTAAGCCTACAACAAATGTAATACCAGTTAGGAAAACAATTAGATATTCTGAGATGTATAGGTCCACATGCAAGCCAAGAGGTAACCAGAGGAACTGGAATAACCTCAAGTCACAAAAACTAGGAGATGACACTGTCATATATAAAAAGGATTATTTTACTTGTGGTAGTTTTGACCACCTAGAGGCTTTTTGTCATAACCATCATGGGAGAAAGATGGTTACTAGGAAGAACAGGGTAACTGGGAACTCAAGTCATAGGGTAAACTTAAACAGGTCTCAATCTCACCCCAATGCTATTAGAATGATCCCAGAGCACTTTTATTGAAGTCTAGTCTAAAACCAATTAGTACTGCTCGACCCGCAGTTAGTACTGCCAGACCATTTAAAACTGTTTACCCTAAACCAGCAGTTTCAAGTGCAAAACCAACTTTCAAATATGCGCATTAAACTGTTAAAATGGCATTTCACAAGAAAGCAGTGGTTCAAAATAAATTTTGGAAACCAAAGGTTCAAACTACCAGGCCAGCAGTTCATACTGCTAGACCAGCAGTTAGTATTGGTGAGCCTAAAAACACTGCTAGGGATAAAAGGGAAAATGTTGTTAAGGCCTCAGCATGTTGGGTATGGAGACCAATCAAACCCAATGATGCATCAATTGTATTAAAAAGATTTGACTATATTGATGCACGAGGCAAACCCAAGTCAGTGATGGCTTGGGTACCCCAAGGAAACTAATTTCCTTATTTTATGTGCAGCGACATGCGTAGGAAGATGAGGAAGATCTAGGTTATGCAGATAGTGGATGTTCCAGGCACATGACAGGCAACATGTCATATCTTTCAGACTTTCAACCAATCGATGGAGGATATGTTACCATTGGGGGAGGAATAGGAGGAAGAATTACTGGTAAATGCACCTTGAAAACCGATAAATCAGACTTTTAAGATGTGTACTGTATGGCACAACAGTTATAACAATAGAAAATGAACTCTAATGGAGTTGTTTTAAAAGATTTATCATTCGAATTATATAAATATTAGAGTTTACAAAATGAGGTGCCAGATGGTTCCATGTTTACAAAATACATCAAATGAGTTTTTGAATGATAATAAAATTTATAGCCCTCTTGAGTATCCGTGCTCCTCCGTGCCAACCTCGATCATTATGGACCTGAGATACACATGCTAGAGTGTCAACACTAAGGTTGGTGATTTCATAGAGTTTGTAGGAAATAATGTGAAAACCTTGTAAAAACCATCGTGACAAGTATAGGTAATACAAGATGTAGGTTTCTAGGATTCCAAGTGTATGACTATTGTACTAAATACAATATCAATGTAGGTAGTATTTCTGTTACTCTTAATTCTTGACATCAAAACCTTAAGTTTCTATTTCTGACTGGTTCACAATTTGTACCAAGTCTGTTGGTTTGTTATTATACCAATTCTATTAGTTTCGAGATTACACCAAGTCCATTAGATCTCATAGTTGTACCAAGTACATGAAATCGTTATTGGACCAAGTCCTGTTTGTTCTGTACGGCTACCCAAGTATTTGATACTTGGGTCCGCAATGAGTTCTGTATGGCTGCCCAAGTATTTGATACTTGGGTCCGCAATGAGTTCTGTGTATGGGGTACGTTGTTATACACCCAAAGCGTTGAACATTGTTTTGTTATCTCGAACATTGTTTGTTATTGCACTATCATTATGAAAACCAAAATGTAAATCTCGTACTAATAGAAATTGGAATAATTGTTTCAATCATAGCCTAGTAGGTAATCTGTTGTTGTACCTAGTGTTCTCAAATGTTTGTTGCGTTTGTTTGCTCTAACTTAGTCAACTTAATGGATACATTAATCCTAAAAGATCTAACCATAATATTCATACTCACTACGCATAGTGCTTAATGGTCTATGATATAGAAACTTTAAATATTGCAATAATGTCATTTAGCATAAATAAACATTCAGTTCAGATAAACATGTAGATGCAAATAATAGTGATTGTCATAAAATGGTTGAGAATGTATCTCCCCCAAAGAGTATAAAACATTTAAGTAATGGAAAGTGGGGCTATAAACTCACAGTAATATGTAAAGGTTTTGAATACTTGTGAAAGTAATTGAAAGTAGTTAAGCATGTATCTCTCCCAAATAGTTATTAAACAATTTAATAATAGGAACGGTGGGGCTATGACTCACCGTGAGTTGGATGATGTTTAAGGATATAACGAAATCGCTCGATAAGCCGGAAAACCTCTACATGCAACCTAGAAATATGATATCGTATCTTAGGTTCTAAAACAACGAAGTGAATATTTAAACATGCCATATATAGTTTATATATCTCGTACTACTGTTCAGGCCATCATAATCCAGAGGTCATGTAGTAAACGTTCGAGGAGCTAGGACACTTTAATTCGTAAATCCAGCAACTCGTCGATACGTTCATCCAAATGAAACCCCTCACATGAAGCTCCCTACTAACATAGTATTTATATGTGAAACATATATTTTGCTTACTTGATTATATGACATATTAAGAGTTTATAAATACAATAAATAAACTAACAAAGTTTATAAGTATTTAAATAATTTTGAGTCTTATAATTACTTACCTTTATTTAGAATGCTTGAGTATTATAGAAAAAGGGAATATAAGCGGAGCTTCGACGTGAAATTTGTAATCTTCGTAAACCCGAGGCTACTTGAAGATTATAACATCGCCTTCTTGAAAATCCGAAGCTATTTGAAGAAAATAACAAAGTCTTTTTGCAGACTTGAAGTTATTTGACGATTATAACGACTCTTTCTTGAAAACTCGGAGAAAATAAGATCAAATGCTAGCTTTTCTCAAGAACACATGAACTTTCTTACAAAATATAAGAGAAGTGCCTTTGGTTTTAGGTGTTTAAGGTTATAAGAAGGCGTGGTGCAATTTTTCTATGTGTTTTAGCTTGGTATTTATAGGAAAATTTTAGGAGTTAACTAAATATTAGGTTAATATTTAACCATGGTTAAGTTTACACTTGTAAACATCCTAGAGTTCAATGGTCAAGATCAAGCCAAAAAGCTTGATGACACATCAAATATGCCACCTAGGGCAAGAATAAGGAGGTTAAGAGTTTTGAGTTTTTATCTTGCCTTTACGGAGTGTTAGGAACATGTTTTAAATATTTACAAGTCTTGTTCATTTATAATGTTGCACGTTCATTAGGACTATACTGTTTGTAATTTTGGACCGGTCCATTAGTAGTCCATGGACCGGTCATATGAGATTAAATATTCTAGTCACATGCAAAGGGAATATTCTTAGAATGATTCCCCCTCTAGGGATACATTTTCATTGTTGGTTTTCTGATGTAAGTGCGGAAGCTCTGCTAGTGTATGAATCGAATTAAGTGAAAACCTTCCATCTTATTCTTCTCATCTTATTTCTCTTATTTAGCTTTATCGTATTAGCTTATTTCTCTTTTTCCATACGTAGCTTAATATCTAGATAAGTAGTAGTTCGTGTGTCAATAAGTCATTAACGAGTGTGTTGTTGAGATTATTATCGTGACCTACAAGTGGTATCATACGCCAAAGGTAGTTAAGGTTAGTGTTTTAAGAATAGATCTAATCGGTATTTCATTTGGTTTTAATAGTTTACGTCAGTTTTTGTAGTTCATTTGTGTCAAAAGTGTGAAAAAAAAGTGAGTTTTGCAAATCGTTGTTTAAATCCTTTTCATCAAATCTTCGTATTTTAAAGATAACGTTGTAAAATCTGGTGCAAATTCGATGTGTTAATCGTTAATATTCATAAGTTTTACGTTTTTCATCATTCAACAACGTTCTGGGTTGAAATTAGAAGAAGAAGGGTTTCTCGCAATTGGTCTGCAACAATTCAAGGGTTTCTCGCATTTGGTAACAAGGGTTTCTCGGAATTGCTAGTTTAAGGGTTTCTCGCAGTTGGACTGGTTTAAGGGTTTCTCGCAATTCATCAGATTCTTCGGATTTGGTACTCGGTGTTTCCTTCTTTGTAAAAGTTGTGAAACTACCTCGACTCGGAATTATTCTCATCTTTTGTATAAAAGTTTGAGAACGTGATCGAAATTGTAATTTTGAAAATCTTTCGAAATTGCTTGATCTTTCGCAATTCAGAGTTATCTCTCGCAATTGCTAAGTTCTATCGCAATTGACATTGTTTCTCGCAATTACAATTTTCTATCGCATTTGGTGAAATCTCTCGGAATTACTTAGGTCTTTCGCAATTGGACAATCTCTATCAGAATCTCTCGCAATTCAAACAGTGTTTCTCGCAATTGGACTAAGAACATTAAGTAAACTTAAAAATCAAACATCATAACTCTTAAAACACATCTTAATTATCTAAAGATCCAACAAAATGTCTCAACCACCTCACTTCAATTACTACTATCAACTACAGCAACATCCTCAACAACAACAATTTCATCCTCAGTATCAAAAACAACAAGCATTCGTACAACAGCATCAATTTCTCTCTCCACCACAAGTATCTCCACAACAAATCATGCAACAGAATCAACAACTGCAGAATTATTCATCATACTCCAGAGAACCTCATTGGTTTAACAAAATGTGTGAGGCAATTAGTAGTCAGCAATCACGTCATGAAGCTGGAAGTCAAGAAACTCCACCAATGCTAACTCCTGGTAACTACGTGCAATGGGCTAGTAGATTTCTCAGATTCGTTGAACTGAAAAAACCTCATGGTATCTATCTCAAGAAAGTCATTGAAGAAGGACCCTATCCTATTCCAGCTACTGTTGTTCCAGCAACTACAGAGAGAGAAGAAACAACCACTCCCACTCCTGTTGCAAACTACACAACTGAGCAAACATTACAACAAGAAGCAAACCAATTGGCAATGTCTTTCATACTTCAAGGGATTCCCAATCCTATCTATCGAAGTATTGATGCTCAAAAGACAGCCAAAGATATGTGGGAACATGTTCATCTTCTCATGGAAGGAACAGAGTTAAACCAGGAAGATCTTGAGTCTAAATTGTATATGGAGTACACCCACTTCATCATGGAACCAGGGGAAACCATTGAATCTTACTACCACCGTTTCACCAACAATATCAATGACCTTGATCGTCATGATATAAAGTTACCAAAGATTGCTGTCAACTCAAAATTCCTTGGATGTCTTGGTCCTGAATGGCAGAAGTATGCAACTTTTGTAAGGCAGACTAAGAAAATTGGTGATGTCAAATATGGACTCATGTATGATTACCTCAGACAACAATAATCAGAAGTGGATAAAGAAATTGCAGCACGAGGAGGTTTCACACCCGCACCAACATCAAACTCACTTGCTCTCGTTGCTCAATCTAACTTCTCTTTACCACACCAGGAATTTGGCCACTCATCATTTCAACCAAGTCCTCCACCCCAACCTCATAATCAAATCATTCCTTATGAAGCACCACAACAATACTCTGATAACCAGCTGGTTCCATACAACAACACCGATTCAATGCTGTACTCAAATGCAGATTATGATGAAGAAGAAGAAGCTTTCAACTCTCTTAATGAAGCATTTGGACTGATTGCTAACGCATTTGGCAGATTCACCAAATCCAACAACCGTCTTCGTTCATCTTCAAATACCAGGAATCAGGCAGTTGTTAATGATGGCAGAGTAGAAATTCGTAACAGGTCTTCAGGAAGATATGGTTCGGGAAATCGTGGATATGGTACTCAAAGGGTTCAGTCAGGAGGAAATAGGTTCAATACTGCAGGGGCAAACAGAAACAATATGGAGAATGATCAGAGAGGAAATTCGACTGTTGGGAATGTTCAGAGAGGCATTGCAAATACGTCTATCACATGTTATAACTGTGGGGGGAACGGTCACATGGCAAATGCTTGTCCGAAGCCAAGAACAATGGGCAGTGCTTATCACAAAGAGGCTCTTTTGATGGCACTCAAAGATGAAAAAGCTGCTGGAAGGTTGACTCAGAATGATCAAAGTTTTATGGCTAATGTGGAATCAGATGATGAAATGGAAGATCTAGAGGCAAATGCTGCAGTCATGCTTATGGCTAATATGCAAGAAATGAATCTGTCCGAGTCAGGCCCGGTATATGATACCGATGGTCTTTCTCAGGTACCTGATCCTACATGTCTCATCCATGAAATTGCTTTACCAGCTGCATCTTCATCTACAAATGAAATGTTTGATCAACATGATTCATTCTCATCACCATCCGATGATCAAATAAACACGGTCGTATCATTTGATGATGATAATACCGTTGTCTCATTTGATGATCTCATTGATGATGAAAATTGTGATCATCTTGATCAAACTGATCCTTTGACTGATCAAGATTCGGAGTTACAGGCCTTGTTATTGACCACCCAGTCACAAATAGAAAAATGCAATGACATCAATCAGAAGCTTAAAGATAAAATTGCATTGTTAACAAAGGATAATGAGTGCTACCAACAACAACTTTCAGGATATCTAAAACAAGATAAACGTGAAAAAGGTTTTGAAATAGCTTTTCAACAAGAATACGTAAAGGTTCAAAATTTAGAAAGTCAAGTACGTGAGCTAACCATTGCCAAAGCTGAGCTTTTCTCACAAAAAGAAAAAGATCAATTTGAATTCAAAAAACAAATTGATGCTTTAACTTCTGAGTTGTTAAAAACTCAATCTGAGCTTTCAACATCTCAGAAGGATCTTCTTGAAGAAAAGCAAACCACTAGGAAATGTATTGACTCCTATCTTGATCAAATTCTGGATTTAGAAACCAAACTCAAAGAATTTCAAAATGTTGTGTATAAAACGGGTAATTCTGTAACGCAAATTCAAAAGAATGTTGTGAAACCGAGTCCTAAAGGATTAAGTTTTGCACTTGGAAGTGACACACCTCGTAATTTACACAAAGCACTCAATGACAATCCCAAGTTATACAATGCAACATTTTTGTTAGATGATACCTTTCAACGTGTTGTTATGTATTCTGTTGATGAAGAAACTGATTTTCTGGAAAACAAGATTGAGGGTCGATCAGATTCACAAACAAAATTTTCAAAGATACGTTATGATTATAATGCACGACCTCATTTGAGCAAATCATTTTTCCCTCCTAAGGACCATCCAGAACAAACGTTAACATACACAAACATAAGTGCTCCTTCGTCTACAACTTCTGTTCCCACGACTGCTGTACATTTCAAAGATTGTCTGACAGAGGATCTTGCTGATCCACAAATGCCTCCAAAATGTCGGGTTCTTTGATATTTTAAGACATTTATGGACGACATTTCTCTTTTGGAGAATGAAATTGAGTTTAGTTCTCAAATTCCTGTCTCTTCTTTTCTTTCTCCTGTTCAAAAAGAAAAGAAAGAGATTCTTCAAAAGAAAATTCTTCCTCATGTCAGAAATCTGAAGAAATGCGCAACAAAATGGGAAGAGGAGTTACAAACGGAAGTAGCAACTATGCAAACCATTTTCAAAGCTAAAGATGACAAGGTTCAACGTCAAAAACTTCAAAGGAAATTTTTAGCAAAAGAAAATGATCGACTCTTGGAAAAAGTTTTGTGTTATGACGTAGTGTCTGTGATTATGAATTCGCTCTATGAATCTGGAAATGCTGTACTAGTGAATGATCATGCTGTGGATAGTAAAATGTTGCGTATGGAGATTGATAATCTGGAACATGAGAATGAGATTCTTCGACAGCTCAATAATGATGTGGAAAACAAAGCTTTTAATCTTCAAAAATGGCTTGACTGGTGTCAAAAACAGAGTGTTGAATTTGAACTTAAATTTCAACATCTTTTAGCGTCTTTATCATTTCAAAACAGTCATGTTCCTGAAAAGTTTAAAGAAACAAAAGCTTTCTTAAGAATTAAACTGTTTGAAAATGAAAAGGAACTGGACGAAATTCTTCAAAATCGAAATGACACAGTCCGCCTCAATCGAAAATTAGATTCTCAAAATCAAGAGTTCCAACACATCATTATTGATTTGAAGAAGAAAATCAGAGTTTTAGACACAGGCAAAACAAACACTCATAAGATTGCCCCAGGGATGTATGTAGTGGACAAAGAACATACTCAAGCATCTGATGTAACCACTAATTCAGCTACTTGTACTTCCACAGGACTAGAAACCACACCTAAGGTCAGCCATTTCAAGACTCACAAGAAACAGAGGAAGAATAGAGTCAAGAAACCTAGGAAGGAGTTATCTAAGTCTGAAGAAGTTCCAGCTAGTAGTTTGAATAAGACTAATGTAACATCAGGAATAGAATTGCACTTATCTGAGTCTAGTTCTAAGATTGATGTAACAAATGCTGAATCTTTAAATGATAATGAAGATGTTTTGGTTGATGCTACTTGTGTTTTTTGTCGTCATAGCATACTATCTGGTGATCATACAAAATGTGTTGCTAAAACTTTGTTGACTAAGAGAAAGAAACGAACTAGTGGCGCTTCCTCTAGGCTTAAAACTAGTGCAAAGTCCATTTTAGGAATGCCTCCACTAGATGTTTCTGAGGAGAATATGGAAAAGCCCAAATCCAAGACTACAAAGTCACCTAGTGCATACATTAGGAAAAAGGCAGAGACTAGTTGGACCTGGCAACGTTGGTTACAGAACACTTTTGGTTTTAAATGGTTACCTAAAGTACTAACCTCTTGTGTTACTAACCCAACGGATCCAACCGTTATCAAATCTCCACCTGTTTCCAATGTTTGTGATGCAGGTGATTCCAATCGTTCTTTAGATTGTTGATAGCGGGTGCTCCCGACACATGACCGGCAATCTCAAACTTCTTCAAAACTTTATTGCTAAGTTTATTGGAACGGTCAGATTCGGGAATGATCACTTCGCTGCAATTATGGGCTATGGGGATTACATTAATGGGAACATCGAAATCAGCCGTGTGTATTATGTTGAAGGCCTTGGTCATAATTTGTTCTCCGTGGGACAATTCTGCGATGGAGACTTGGAAGTAGCATTCAGGGAGAAAACTTGCTTTATTCGTGATCTTCAAGGGAACGATCTCATGAAAGGGAAACGCGGAACCAGTCTGTATACTATCTCACTTGAAGGCATGATAGCTTCGACTCCTATTTGTTTACTCTCCAAGGCTCATCCTACAAAGGCTTGGTTATGGCACAAAAGATTGTCTCATCTCAATTTTAAAACCATCACTGACCTTGCCAAGAAGAAATTAGTTGACGGTCTACCTAAATTCAGATATGCCAAGGATCACTTGTGTTCTGCGTGTGAACAAGGGAAAAGTCACCGTGCTCATTTTCCTCCCAAAACAGAACACAGCACAGATCATGTCCTACAACTGCTTCATATGGATTTGTGTGGTCCAATGCGAGTTCAGAGTATTAACGGGAAGAAGTATATTCTGGTAATAGTGGATGACTACTCACGATGGACTTGGGTCTATTTTCTTCGGACTAAAGATCAAGTTCCTTCTATCCTCATCACGTTTCTCACCAAGATTCAAGTTCAAGTCCGCAACACCGTCCGCATCATCAGAACAGACAACGGGACTGAATTTAAGAATCAAATCATTCGGGAATTCACTGAGAAACAGGGTATTGTTCATCAGACTTCAATAGCTCGCACTCCAGAACAAAATGGTGTAGTTGAAAGACGAAACCGTACGCTCGTGGAAGCAGCTCGAACTATGTTGATCAATGCTCAATTACCGGATTATGTTTGGGCTGAAGCTGTCAACACTGCTTGTTATACTCAGAATCGTGCCATGATCAACAAACGACACAGCAAAACATCATATGAGCTTATACAAGGAAGAAAACCAAACATCAACTATTTTCACGTCTTTGGAGCATTGTCTTATCCGAAGAATGATAAGGATGATCTTGGTAAACTTAAGGCTAAAGCAGATATTGGGATATTTGTAGGATACTGTGAGAACTCCAAGGGATACCGAATTTGGAATCGACGGACCGAGGATATTCAAGAAACCATACACGCTAATTTTGATGAACTCACTGAAATGGCTTCTGAGCAAGACCGCTTGGAACCCGCACACAACCGTCTTAACTTCCCTGAATCTTCGGCTGCACCCCTACCTTTCAACAGGAAGGATTTGGAAGATTTGTTTGCACCAATGTTTGATGACGTTCATGTTACCAGTGCATCAGATGCTTCCACCAGTTCCGCTGCTCAACAAATTCCACATCAAGCACCTGAACAATCAGCATCTACATCTACACTAGTTGCTACCGATGCACCACAACCTGAACCATCATCATCAATGGAGAAAACACCTCAACCAGCAGTTGAAGATTCATCCCCCACTTCTAACAATGTTCCACCACCATCAGGATATGACGGGAACGCCTTCTTTAATCCATTTGCTCAACCACCAATTGTTCAAGATACCGGAGAATCATCCTCGAGCAACATGGACCCGTCATATCATCATCACAACATTCAACACTACCCATCAACTCATAAATGGACAAGGGATCATCCGTTAGTAAATGTGATTGGCAATCCAGACAAACCAGTTATGACATGACAGAAACTCCACACAGATGGTGAAACTTGCATTTACGCTCTCACCGTTTGTCAAGCTGAACCGAAAAATATCAAAGAGGCCATGACTTACGACAATTGGATTGAATCAATGCAAGAAGAGTTGGATCAGTTCAAAAGATTGGAAGTCTGGGAACTTGTTGAGAAACCAGATGGAGTGTATGTTGTGGGTTTAAAATGGATTTGGAAAAATAAGCTGGATGCAGAAGGAACGGTTATTCGTAACAAGTCTCGGTTGGTTGCTAAAGGGTATAGCCAAGAAGAGGGAATTGATTTCAAGGAATCGTTTGCTCCAGTGGCTAGGCTTGAGGCAGTGCGAATGTTTCTGGCATACGCGGCTCATAAGAACATCACAGTTTACCAAATGGACGTGAAGACAGCATTCCTGAACGGACAACTTCGTGAAGAGGTGTATGTTTCACAACAAGAGGGCTTCGTCGATCCAGAACATCCACAACACGTTTACAGGCTTAAGAAAGCTCTCTACGGCCTTAAACAAGCCCCGAGGGCATGGTACGATAAACTTGCTGCATTCTTGCTTGCTAATCATTTTACTAAAGGATCTGTGGACCCGACTCTGTTTATACAAAAACACGAGGAGGACATTCTCATCGTACAAATTTATGTGGATGACATCATTTTTGGGTCTACCCATAAAAAGTACTCAAACGCTTTTGCAAAACTTATGAAACAAAACTTTGAGATGTCCATGATCGGTGAATTAAACTTTTTTCTAGGATTACAAGTTCACCAATCACCTCGTGGTATATTCTTGAGTCAGTCTAAATATGCACAAGAGATATTAAAAAAGCATGGCATGACAACTAGTGACACCTATAACACCCCAATGTCCTCCTCATCCCCGAAGCTAGATGCTGACATACATGGGAAACCCACTGATCCTACCAATTATCGTAGTATAATTGGGTCTCTTATGTATCTCACCGCTAGCAGACCGGATGTTGTATTTGCCACATACCTGTGTTCACGCTATCAATCTAACCCAACAGAAAGACATTTATCTGCTGTTAAAAGAATCCTTAGATACATCAAGGGAACCATTCACTTGGGGATCTGGTATCCAAAGGATTCTGGTTTTGCACTAACTGCTTTTTCAGATGCGGATCATGCGGGATGTATTGATACAAGAAAGAGCACATCCGGTGGTGTTCAATTCCTCGGTGATAAGCTAGTGTCCTGGCAGTCAAAGAAGCAAGATTGTACGTCTCTATCATCCACGGAATCAGAATATGTAGCCATGTCTGCCTGTTGTGCTCAAATCATTTGGATGCGATCACAACTGATGGATTATGGTTACATATTCAACAAAATCCCGATGTACTGCGACTCCAAAAGTGCCATTGCTATCTCGTGCAACACAGTGCAACATTCCAAGTCCAAACACATCGCTCTCAGATATCACTTTATCAAAGAACATGTGGAGCAGGGTACCGTTGAGTTGTATTTCGTGGGAACGGAACACCAATTGGCGGATCTTTTCACGAAGGCTTTACCTCATGAACGTTTTGTGACATTGGTTCACCAAATTGGAATGCGATGTTTGACTCCTCAAGAATTGACAAACTTTCTCAAAAACAAATAATTGAGTCAAACATCCAAACTATCTTGTAAAAAAAAAAAAAAAAAAAAAAAAAAAAAAAAAAAAAAAAAAAAAAAAAGTGTGTGTGCAAGTACAAATTCTCATTCAACATTTTGTTCATTTTAAAATTGTCTTTATTCATTTCTGAACAAATGTTGAGGGGGAGACACAAAATTTTACAAATTTTTTACAAATTTGTACTTGCATGTTTTTCTGTAACACTGTTGCTTTGTATTGGTTTTGATGTGATATCCTAAGGATTATTTGTTTAATTGTTAGGACTTTGATGATTACAAATTGTTAGAGGTCTAAAAGTGCTAATTATTGAAAATCGTTTGGTTAGGAGTTATTGTGCTAAGAATTGAGGTTAAGGGACTAATTGTGGAAATAGGATAAAAGTTAATAGTAAAGGATTAAATGCAATCTGTAACTACTGTGCAAATCATTTACTATCTCTGATTCTTGTCTCTCGCATTTACTATCACCCAACAACCCAATCAACAGCTCTAATTAAATCTGATCATCCGTTCAAGTTCTAACAAATCTGTGAGTGTTTCCATGATTTTTAAGTGATTATAACATATGGTTTTCAAGGAATTAAAGATCCAACGGTGGAATTTGTGTATAATAATTAGTCGAATTTCTAGGGTTTGCGTAGATTTGGGATTTTTTAATCCTATGTGTTTCTGAGTGATTATGCTTGTACTTGTATACTTAGAACTTGATTATGTAACATAAATGCGTGCTTAATTGTTCCAGAAATTAATCTGAATGATTATTCGTAATTTTAGGGTTTATGTTCATAATTTGGGGAAAATCGGATGTAAATGTTTTGGTGTGATTAAAGTGTTGTAATATTATTGTTATGATAAGAATTGAATATTTGTTGCCTCAGATTAAGCCCAGAAACATCAGTTAATCATTAATTGAAATTTAGGGTTTATCAAGAACACGATGCACAAGCAGTTTGATTCTATAGATTTTGTGGTTAAAAATTGTTATAACTTGGACAGAATGAATAAAATAGCTTTGTGAACCTATTGCAATTAGTGTGGAATCATTAATCTGTGAATTACAAGATCTTGGTGAAAGAATCGTCGTCAAAAGGGTTTCGGAATTTCTTGTATAAGATATTCTCGAATTTGCAATTGCTCTCGCAATTGTCATTTGCTTTCGCAATTCCCATTGCTCTCGCAATTGGTGGTTGCTATCGCAAATGGTAAAATGCTCTTGCAATTGAAAAATCTTTTTCTCGCAATTGGAATTTTTCTCGCAATTGAAATTTTTTCTCGCAATTGGAAATATTTCTCGCAATTGGAAATTTTTCTCGTAATTGGAAATTTTTCTCGAAATTGGAAATTTTTCTCGCAATTGGAAATTTTTCTCGCATTTGACAAGTTTTTCTCGCAATTGGTATATTCTCTGGCAATTGGTAATTTTTTCTCGCATTTGTCAAAATCTCTCGTTTTTGACTATCTGTCTTAGAAATTACTAATTTCCATTAATATTCCAATTTCCTTAAGTCTTGTAAAATTTATGAGAAAATTTCTTATGCAAATTAAAATGATCAATTCACAGTTTAACGATTGCTCAATCATGTTAATAAAGGATGTTATGTGCAAACTCTCAATCTCAACTAATGCTAACACACATATATCCTGCAAATTGGTGTCATAATGCTGTGTCAGATTATCCACAATGTCTTCACAACAACAACAACCACTTCCACCTATCACCAAAGCAGAGTTATTCCCACAAGGATTCAAGGCTAAGTATGGCAAGAACAATTCAAGAGTGGTCATCGACAACATCAAGTGTGCTGAACCAAGTTGTCGAATTGTCATCGAAATCCTCAAAAGACATGAATGCAGGAGTATCTTGGAAGATTCAGATAGTATTCCTGAGATTTACATTCATCAGATGTGGAGCACTATCAAACCAGATGACAACAACAAATTCTTCACATGCACTCTTGACAGAAAACAAGTCAAGGTCACTCCAGCACATCTACGTGAAGCTTTATCTCTACCAAATCCACCGGATAACTCAAGACAATACTGGCCTTCACCCACTGAACAAGACATTCCCAACTTTCTCATTGGCATTGGATATGATGTAGATCCAGATCTTCCACTCAACATCCTCTCAAATATCAATGCCAAGTCCATTCCTCAACCATGGAGAGCTATGTACTATATTCTGATTCGATCAGTGTCTGGAAGAGACAGTGGACACGAACATCCAAGACTTTCTCATGCTTAACTCTTCTGGGGATTTGTTACCAAACACAACCTTGATTTTGCTGCTATTATCTGGGAAGATCTTATGTATCAAATGCATGGTCTACACAGAAAACCCTTGACTAAAATCCCATTTGTCCGTTATACTAAGTTGCTAATCAGTCTTCTCCTTGATAAGCATCATGATATTTCTAATCGACCCGAAGACAGAGAAAGACATGTGATCAAGATGGACACGGACTTCAAATCAGTATACTTTCCAAAGGATAGCACTCACAAACAAGGTCTTAAGCTGTTTGATGTTCTACTTACTGATGAGGTCAAGGAAACTCCTGCTTATGCAGATTACATTCAAACCTATGAGAAGAAGCTTGTCGGCATCACTAAAATGACTGAGGGAACAGGTTCTTCCAAGACTCGTTCCAAAAGTAGTAGAGCTAGTAAAACTGGAAGTGCATCAAGTGCTCCAAAGAAACAACCCCCAAGCAAGAGGAGAATTATTAAGACTGCTCCGAAACCAAAAGTTGAAGACATTGGTATTCGTGATGAATCCTCTGAAGACACTGAATCAGAAGTGGAAATACTCAATGAGCAAGAAGCTGAGTTCCAAACAAAGCTTGACTTAGAGAATGCTACTAAGGCAAGTATTAAGCAAAAGAAGATTGATGAAGAAAGAAGAGCAGATATACAAAAGAGAGTATTGAGGGAATTGGAAGAAAAGAAGAAGGAAGAGATTGCTAAGGGAGCAGGAGGATCAGGAGTCACTCCAGCAACAGTTTCATCCCCTAATCCGGTTAATCAACCCGGTGTCTCACAACCTTCCACATTTCAGCCAGATACGGTTAATCAACCCGATGTGGCTACAACTATGGTTCCTCCTCCTAAATCAAGCTCGGTTAATCAACCCGACTTGGAAAGTCAACCACAATCTGAATCAGAAAAGATAGTCTTCACAGAAAATGAAATTTCAGATTCAATGTTTGATGACATTCCACATCAAGAGGAAGAACATCACCAGGATAACACTGGAGAATGGGGAGATTCTGAGGAAGAAAAGGAAATCACTGGATCAAAGGCCACAGAAGCGGCAAATGAGCTGGAGGCACTTGATGCAGCAGAAAGGAAAAGGAAGGAAGAAATGGAAAGGAAACAAAAGGAGGATGAGGAAGAAGATAACTACATTATCTCTCCATTAAATGATCCATTTAATAAGTCTCCTCAACAACCACGAGATCAAACTCCTCCCATTCCTTCTCCAAAACGTATCACACCTCCTAATTCACCTCCCAAGCATCTAACTCCGCCAGTGTCACCAAGAAACACTCCAAAACCATCACCCTCATCTCACAGGGATCCTACTCCTCCAAATTCTTCATCATCTATACCGTCACTCACTCCATCACCATCAAGGTCACCATCACACAAAGGCAAAGCAACATTGGCAGAAAGAATCAGAAAAGTCATGAAAGGAAAACATGTAAAAAAAATCGCCAAAGTCACAAGAGTTGAAGTTCTTTCACCTTTATCCAGACAAATTAAGAAAGCAGCCAAGCTTGCTCAAACAAGAAAAGAGAGCAAGTTGCAAGATCAAATGTCAGAAATGAAGAACCTTATCAAGGATCTGTCAGCACAAGTCAATGAGATGCAGGAAACAAAGCAGAATATGGATGAGTTTCTTAATTTTGATTTTAAAGATCATATCAAAAGTAATACAAGACATTATGTCAAACGCTTCACTGCTGATCTTCAGAAAAATATTAACGAGAATGTTAATACTCAACTTGATGTCAAGGTCAAAGAAGCAATCATCTTAAATTCTGGCTTCAAGCAACTTAAAGACTTCACAACTGAAGAACTCAGACTTGAACTTCTCAACAGACTCCATGCTATGACATCTCCTTCTCCTGAAGATATCAATCTCATTAAGTCAATTGAAGCACACATTGAGAGGGTTTCTTGCAAAGTTGCTGCTGATAAGGGTAAAAGAATTCGTGATGACGACAATGAGGATCCAGATCCAAATCCCACACAGAAGAAACAAAAGAATGGGAGTGGATCTGGTATTCACATTCAGGAGCCAACAGAAAAGAAAACATCTTCACCATCTCCAAATCGTCAAGAATCTGGTCCAAAGGAAACTGAGCATCACTTTGAACACTTCATCAATGATGACATCGAGTTTCAATCACAAAATGATCCTCCTCAATCACCCCCAAAACCAGCAAATTCTAAACCTTCCGGCAGTAAGAAAGCTTCTGAAGAACCAACTGTGGTTACATGGTTAGATACTGACGAAGACTTACAAGGAAACGACTGGTTCGACAATCTTGCAAAGGCTCAAATCAACGACGACGAAGCTTCAAAAATAGAAGATAGCACGTTTGAATACACTCAGAAAGTCAAACATGCGTTCAACATTAAAAAGATGACTAAAAGAGAGCTTCGTAGAGTTAAAAATGATGCCTTCAATCTTTTAAATGATAAATCTGCAAGTGCTGCTGAGTTGGAATATCATCTGGAGAACATTGCTAGGGCATTATCCAAAGACTTTGATTGGACAAATCCAGATGTATACAGGGAAGGTGGTCTTGACAGTAAGAAACGTCCATACATCACTGACTGGACAAAACCACTTCCTGTGATACGACCATATCATGGAATGTCAGAAATTCCATTCGCATTCTTCTTCAATCAAGATCTGGAACTACTCATACATGGGGCTTCGAGTAAAGTCAAATATGCTACCTCAATCACATTCACTCCTGCTGCGAACTACACCAATCCTGCCATTGAGGAAGAGGCTAGACACCGTAAACTCTTCATCAACAAACGGGCAAAATATGATCGAGACGCTGAACTTGGAATTCACCACTGGTTTGACAAACGCAAATCGTGGTACAAGTACAAGCTTGGCCTCATGGCATCTCGTGAAAATGTGTTCAGTGATCTTCGTATCAAAGCGGTGCTTAATGCTAAGGGTTCACAAAAGCTTGGATACACATTCATTTCTGAGATCTCTGTTCGCAGACAAGATGATCTTATTTACACGTTCAATGAAGCAGATTTTCCGGAACTCAATCTCAACGACATTGAAGATCTGTATTTGATGAAAGTACAAGGGAAGCTGAATCATCTCAATCCTACTCTTCTGTATGCATTTAGCACGGCTATCTGTCATTTCATCAGAAGAACAGTTATCAAAGAACGTGTAGAGGATCTTCAGCTTGGAATTGAAAGCTATCAGATGAAGCTGAATCTTGAGGAACCAATGTTTACTCTTACTGACAACAAGGAGCCTCAGTACTTGCTCAAGACCGACCCTGTCTTCGGATTCGTCTACAGAAGTGCAACAAACACTAACCGTTTCATGCCACATAAAGAGATTCACAAGTTCTGTGATGACACTCTAAAGAATGTTCGAGATGGGTTAGTCACACGGGTTCAGGATCAAATATTGAAGAAGCACAAGAAATGGAATCATCAGCAGCTCAGGCAAGTCAAGAATTTTATCTGGTCAATCGAAGAAAGGCTCTATCGAAGGGATCAGATGAGGAGATTGGAAACATATGTTGGTGGTCGTCCTCCATTTGCCATCAGATTATTCCAGAGAACAGATCCAAAATTCACCACTTTTGGCAGAGGCGGTTAATTTGTAAGAATTTGATTTCAATATTCAATATTCATTCAATATTCTTACTTATTTATGACTGTTAATATGACTACGGCTTGTGCACACATCACAGTGTACAACCCGGACCTCAAAGAAAGGACCCTGAGGTACGCTTCAGTGCCTCAATCCTGAAAAAGGAGCGAAAGCTTCTTACTTATGAGTAGAATTAAAATCAGAATGTTTTCCAACGTTTTTCAAACATTCTGCTCATAAGGACAAATATTCCCTTGTTAAGGGGGAGTATTTGAAAATATAATCTTTGTTCAAAGAATTATAAATGTTCTTGAAATTCTTCCCTAAAACTCAAAAACAGCATATTTTAATCATAAACGTTTTCCAAAAACATCATGAGTATGCTATTTTTGAGGGGGAGAAGAAAAAAGATGATTAAAATATGATGTCTCATTTGCTGGAATCTCGTGTGCTCAAACTCAGAATTGACCCTCAAATTGACGAATAGGAAAGTCAGTAGTCGAAAGGACATGTCCCGGACGGGTAATAATTTCAAGCCAGTTTATCTGGTGATGTAAGCGTGTCTCGCAAAGGACGTGTCTGAGTAGAATGTACCGATTTCGAGCGATAATCTTTGAATCTGATCTGGACGGGTAATAATTTCAAGCCAGTCTAACTGGTGATGTAAGCGTGTCTCGCAACGATCAGGTTCATTGAAAGTCAATCAATTCAAAAGTGCCAACTCTTTCCGGCATGTGCAAATTTCAAAATTTAATATTAATGAGCACATGTTAAGGGGGAGTATTTCTGAAAATCATCAAACTCTCAAGGTGTCAACAAAATGTCTTTACAATTATCGACACTTTGAGAGATTTTCAATGGTTTGGTTTATGGCATCATTAGGATAGTCATGGAGTTACAAGGTGACTAAGGTTAGGGAAAACCGTCCTATGATCCGCCAGAGCCGGAGGGATCTACCCAAGGACAATACCAATAGTTTAGAACTAGAAAGTCCTAGGTATGATATAAAAAAGGAGAAAATGAGTGAACGGAGAAAGAAGGGTTTGAAGAATTAAAAAGAAAAGCAAAGAAAAGGGTGAAAAGAAATAGCCCTCCATTTGTTCAACCTTAGGGCAGACACCGGGTTCAATTCATAATCTACTGGTTGATGAGCATCAACGGTATGGAAGACTAAAGACGTCATGGACCCAGTGACGCACTAAAAAAAACCTTCTAAGCCACTCAAGTGTCTCTCAAAAGACATTTGTTTCATTCACACAGAGAACCCTTCATAATCTATCGACCTCTCATTACGAGAGTGTTGATATTGAAAAGGAGGCAATCTGCTCCATGCTTCCGATGACCAAACAAATGTGCACTGATTGAGTCTAGAGCCATGAGATTCATAAAAAGATCTCTTAGGTACACTTAGTATTACTCTGCTGTTCTACATCATGAGCAGCGGATGTAAAATTAAGAAAGTATCCTACGCAGATCTCAGCAATTTGCCAAGAACATTCATGAGAGAAGTCACAATTGTGATTATCAATGATTGAATGGAAATCCTGCCAGAGCAACATCTAACAACTCTGACAGCAGGTCACTTCGGTAACTCCTTGTGAGTTACGCTTAGTGTTTGCTCCAAACGGTCTACAGTCGTGGGCTGATCTCCAGCGACTCACTGAATTGTGGGTGCACTTCGGTGTGTCCGTGTAATCCCTTTCGGGGGAATCCGGTTCAGAACGGTCTGGGTTAGGATTTGAGAAAGTCTTCACACTATGCTGTTGATGATCTCAAGTCCGAGCCTGTAAGAACCGGTTGGTTCGTGCTGTTGCTGCTGCTGCTGCTGCTGCTGCTGAGGAGCTGGAGTTCAACCATCAAGACTCCATCATGTTCATATCTTGAAGAAATGTTCTCTCAAAGACTCAGAAACATCAAAAGTTCAACATATGATATAGTAAAGTCAAAAGTTCAAGCACATCAACCTTTCTCAAGTTTTAAGATTGAAAAGTGAGAACAAGTTGCAGAAAACAAGTCTAAGACATATGAGCATGATGGAGAAGACGAGAAGACATTAGAGACGACAACATATCATCATTGTTCAAGAACAAAGAAACAAAGATTATAAAGACGTCGGAAGCCTAAGAAGCAAAGAAGACGTCGAGCAACATTGATGATCAAGACTTAGGGGGAGATTGTTAGGAACATGTTTTAAATATTTACAAGTCTTGTTCATTTATAATGTTGCACGTTTATTAGGACTATATTGTTTGTAATTTTGGACCGGTCCATTAGTAGTCCATGGACCGGTCACATGAGATTAAATATTCTAGTCACATGCAAAGGGAATATTCTTAGAATGATTCCCCCTCCCATTGCCTATAAATACAAGGCAAGGGATACATTTTCATTGTTGGTTTTCTGATGTAAGTGCGGAAGCTCTGCTAGTGTATGAATCGAATTAAGTGAAAACCTTCCATCTTATTCTTCTCATCTTATTTCTCTTATTTAGCTTTATCGTATTAGCTTATTTCTCTTTTTCCATACGTAGCTTAATATCTAGATAAGTAGTAGTTCGTGTGTCAATAAGTCATTAACGAGTGTGTTGTTGAGATTATTATCGTGACCTACACGGAGTGAGTTTTTGTCTCGGTAATTGCTAACGATAAGTATTTAAATCACGAAACGTAAAACTGGGTATCGTAAAAATATGAAACTTGTAGAAATGATTAAACTTGTCAATATACTCATTATTATCTTATGAAAATGAGTGATAAGTTTAATGGGTCGCGAAAACGCTGATAACGCTGGAAACGTAGGTTTAAAACGTGTTAAATGTAAAATTTCAGTCATCGAACTTTTTTCTTGACCGGTTCAGTCACAGTGGTTTGCATCTAATACCGGTTCAGTCCAATTTCGAAGAAAATGACTAAAAAGCCCTTGTGATATTCTTTTTCTTTTTACAGTTAGTCCTTTAGACAACTATGGTTTGTCAATTGTTTCACAGTTAGTCCTTTGGACTAACGGTTGTTAGTCCTTTACACGTTTTCGTCCGTATTTACTCGTTTCCGTCCGTATTTACATGTTTTCGTCCGTATTTACTCGTTTTCATCCGTATTCACACGTTTTCATCCGTATTTACTCGTTTTCGTCCGTATTTACACGTTTTCGTCAGTATTTACACGTTTCCGTCTGTATTTACAAGTTTCTGTCCGTAATTACACGTTTTCATCGGTATTTACATGTTTCCGTCTGTATTTACACGTTTTCGTCCGTATTTACACGTTTTCGTCCGTATTTACTCGTTTTCGTCCGTATTTACACGTTTTCGTCCGTATTTATACGTTTCCGTCCGTATTTACACGTTTCCGTCTGTATTTACAAGTTTCCGTCCGTATTTACACGTTTTCGTCTGTATTTACAAGTTTTCGTCCGTATTTACACGTTTTCGTCCGTATTTACTCGTTTTCGTCCGTATTTACACGTTTCCGTCCGTATTTATACGTTTCCGTCCGTATTTACACGTTTCCGTCTGTATTTACAAGTTTTCGTCCGTATTTACACGTTTTTGTCCGTATTTACACGTTTTTCGGTCCGTATTATACAGTTTTCGTCCGATATTTTTTCTTTAGAAAAATGTTTTTTTTTTCGAATTTTTTTTTCAAAAAAATTTTTTCTAAAAAATTTTTTTTCTAATTATTTTTTTTCGAAAATTAATTAATTTCTTTTGAAAAATTAATTCAAAAAAATAATTTTTCGAAAAAAAATAATTTTAGAAAAAAAAAATTCGAAAAAAATATTTTCGAAAAAAATAATTTTTCGAAAAAAATAATTTTTGAAAAAAAATGTTTTTTTTAAAAAAAATAATTTTTTGAAAATAAATAATTTTTCTAAAAAAAATAATTTAGAATAAAAAAAATTCGAAAAAATTATTTCGAAAAAAAATTATTTTTCGCAAAAAAATATTTTTTTGAAAAAATTATTTCAGAAAAAGTAATTTTTCAAAAAAAATAATTTTGAAAAAAAAAAATTTAAAAAAACTAACTTGCAACTATTAACGGAATTAACGGAAAAGAGACAAGCTTGGTCATTTTATTCGAATTTGGACTAGATCTGTAACTTATGCAAACCACAGTGACTGAACTAGTCAAGAAAAAAGTTCGGTGACTGAAATGCAATTTTGACCAAACCACAGTGACCATTTATGTAATTAACTCATATGATAATAATGAATTAAAATGGCCTATAATGTCTAGACTGGGCTCAGTCTAGTGTCGGTTGGAGTTAAATATCCTTTAGACCTATAACCGTAAGTGTTAAAAATCAAGGAATGATTTATAAAATCAATGAATGATTTTATGGTCAAAGGAGGAGGGAAAAATATGTTGACTTTTCCAAAAATGTGAAATCTTCTAAACGTCTTAGAAAATATGGTACAGGTATAGGCTAAGGTTGCGGATGAGTAAAAGTGCTTAAAACGCAAGTTTAGTTTTGTAAGACAAATGAGAGGAAAATTGTCGCAGCTGGTTTTCGTTATGCGCAGGATGTTTAAATGACGTTTAAACCAAACGTATAGTTTCTTATTAACTTTTGCGAAAATGACCCGATAAGCGTCAAACTTTCACTTTATCATGGAAATAATTTAACTTACGAGAATATGAAATAAAAATTTCGGGAATGAATAGTGTAAGTGAATAGTAAAAATGAATAGCAAAATTTTCAGGAATAGAAATTAACCTGAAAATGCGAATTGTTACAGTCTCTACCCTTTAAGGGAATTCCGTCCCGGAATTCAGTGTGTGTTATATATTAATGTGATAGTATGTTCGTGTAAAATAAAAAATCTAAAAGTCACATAATTTTCTGGAGGATGGAAGGCACGGAGAGTGAAAGGCTATAAAACGTTTTTGTGGAAAAGCAGTTATAGTTTAGGTCTCAATTAGGCCCGTTTCTCTATAACTATAGCTCTGATACCAATCTGTAACACCCCCAATTTCGTGATACGCAGCGGAATTCAAACTGGGTGTTACTTCATGGCACAACAGTTATAACAATAGAAAACGAACTCTAATGGAGTCATTTTAAAAGATTTATTGTAAAACCCTAAATTTTTGAACATGTAAAATACCCAGAATACCCTTCGATCTCAAATTCATAAAAGACGTTTAAAGCATTAAGATATTTTATCCCGAATATATCCTGAGTATCTAACTGTTAATAATAGAACGAATAAAAGTAATACGATAATAAGACTTATGATAAACGAATGGTACACATTTAAATGTAATCACACGCCACTAGTACTTAACCGAAATTTTTATGCTAAAGTAAAATCGTGTAGCATTTATTTAAAATATACTAACATTGATATGGTCTCCAATCGAATCCCATAAAATTAGCATACTTTCCTATTTGAAAATCCCCTCACACGTCTGCTTTTAAACCCACGCATGTGCACACATTCTTTTTTATTATTGCCAAAATCCTCTAAACACAAACCCTAAACACCTATACAACTTGGCGGCTACTACTTTTTCTTCCTTCCTGTTCGATTCAAAAACAAAGCAAAGGAGGATCGTTGTGACTCCTACTTGGAAGTTCGAACGTGTGGACTGTTTCTGGTTCAAGAGTTACTCACGTGGGTGGTTGTTTCGGCGTGGTGATCGACTGGACTTTTGGCTCTCGATCGTGGTGTTTTCGTTTCTTCTCCATCGTGATACGCGACTAGGGTATTGTATCACGAACCCTGCTCAATTCTCTCCTTGTTGTTTTCTTTTATTTTGTTTCGTGTTTCCTAGATCGACTGCATGAAATCGTATATAAATCACAAACAATAATGTTGATCGACACATAAAATTACGGGAACAACCATATATATAAATCGACCTAAAATCTGATGTAACGATAAGAACCTGCTTGTTTTTCCTTATTGTTTTCGAACCTCTTAAAGTAAGTAAAAAGGGCTGTGTTAGTGGTCGAATAGGAATAAGGAAGTCTATGATTTTATGTAGGTGTGTAGCGTGTTGTGTGAATGTGGACTAGGGCTGCGAGGATGGGTCATTATGTGTCGAATTAGGCTGGGAACAAGGGTGAGTTTATGTGTGTATTAGCGTGTGAAAGTGGCTGTAAAATGGGTCGAGTTTCATGCAAGAGAAATGGGTCTTGTGTGTGTCGTGTGGTGTTAAGTGTGTGTGTCGAACAAGAGCTGTGATTTCATGCGTGTATTGCTGTGTCGATGGGGCTGGAAAAATGGTAAAACATGCTTGTTTCTTCTCTGTTTCAAATCGCATCAAATAAATATAAAGAGGGTGTCGCAAGTTTATTTTGTCGTGAAGTATATGTTGTGGCTTGTGTCGTACGTTTCACACGTTGGGCATGGTTTTGAAAACATTCATGTTAATTGTTGTCGTGTGAGTAAACGTGATCATATAGGGCTGTCTAGTATGCAAATCGATTTCGATATATGTTACATACGAGGAAGATGAGAGTGCATGCATGGTTGTTCTTCTTTCGGTTTTCCATTTTCGAATCATATAAAATAAAAGAGTGTTTCGGATTATTTTTGTACAGCGAGAATTGTTAGCAATATAAGGAAACTTGATATGTATTTATATAATTTACACTTTAGACCCTAAACTATTATAATGGTCGTAATAAACTCTAATATGTCATGATAATCATTTTGAGCAATTAATACATTAAAATGTTAATTATACGATATATGGAAATCTACTCATTATGGAAAATTACTAATTCGGGAAACCTGCTAAAAATAGAAAGTACTTAAAATGGTTAAACTACTTAAAGAGGAAACTTTCTATTTTTGGAAAGTTACTATTTTTAGAAAGCTGCTATAAAAGGAAAGTTACTAAAAATGGAAAGCCGACTAAAATGAGTAATCCGATTTGAAATAAGTTATTAATAAGACGATCATGAATTCGTGTAGATCCGCTGAAGAAGGAGTTGCTACCAATCTTTATGTTTCTGTTATGTTTGCACTTGCGGTCTAAGGTACATATATTCTGACCTTTCTCTTAAGGTTTCTCATAACCTCTTATACACCTTTGATATGACAGTTTCTGATATGATACCTTTGCTATGATCTCTTTGATATTGAAACTCTAATATGAACCTCTGATTATGAACCTTTGATATGCACTTCTGAAATATTTGATATGAACCTTATGATATGAACCTTTTGATATGAAACTCTGATTATGATGTGATATTTGACTCCCAGTTTGATACCCGAGCCATTTTTCACTAGGCATGGGGGTTCCATGTCCGTGTCATTGATGCACCAATGGCATGACTTTAGTGTGGTTGAGTGATATTCCACACCGTCCCCTTTATGTTATATGATATGTGCACCATGTTATTATGGCCACTATGATTTCTGCGGGGGCGTATGGATGCATCCTAGATCTGTTATTTGTTTGTGGATTATCTGTTATATGATTTGATATATGTTTGGTGATTGGTACTGTGTACAATAGATGCCCTTCACATATCTGAGAGGTTGCTCCTCTATGGTTAATTATGGTTAATTATGGTTACTTACAGATACTTATGGATTATGATACGATATGATGTGATATGTTATGTTTCTGGGCTCGTGGTGGATTACTGTCCTATCTCTCACTTTATCCTTTCACTCATTTATACCTTATGATATTATCCCCAATGTACCATACTATATTCTTTGTTCTTTATCATTTGCTTCGTTTGTATACATATCTATTCACTGGGCTTTCTAAGCTCAGCCGCATTCCTTTTCCTGCGGCAAGTTTTAGTTAGAAGCTGGGTTATGAGTGGAGAGTACTTTGGACTTAGAAGACTATACCTTGATAGCTATTCTAGATTAGAGATGACTAGAAGTGATTACATTTTTAGACTTAGAATTTGATATGTCACCATAACATAATACTTCTACCCTTATCGGGTTGGGGTGTTACAATTATGGTATCAGAGCCCAGGCCGCGACTTGTAGTACATTAAACCTTGACCTGTGAAGTTTGGACCATTAAGTTTCCACTGTAGGCGCTCATAAGACAACCTTTGAGAATTTGCTTTAGGATCTCCCCATAGGAACATAAGTTATAACCGGTGAGGAATGGATAGACTAGGACATCTATGTAAGTAGCATTGCTTCCGCATCATTCTGATTCGTACCTCTGCCCTTTAGCTATGCCTTATAAGAATATTTGTTTCAGAAGCTAGATAGTTTTGCAACCTAAGTTTAGTAACCAAGTAAGTTTGGAATACCTCGGAAACTACATGGATACCTTACACAATTTAAGTTTCACTTCCTGATTCTGATCTCCATTTCGATTTGTTTGATAAACAGTTTGATACCTTTTGTAACACCCCAACCCGACGAGGGTAAAGATGTCACAATAATGGTTTCATATCAGATCAAACAAAAGCATACATCCATAGTAATACAAGAAATCTCAAAGTTTACAATTGAATTACTGAACTACAAGGTTACAATGAGAATTTCCAATAAATACTAATTCCAAAATATAATAACTTCTAGTCATCTCTAATCCAGAATAGCTATCAAGATCTTCTAAGTCCAAGGTTCTCTCTACTCATAACCCAGCTTCCAAACTAAAACCTGCCGCAGGAAAAGAAATGCGGCTGAGCTATGAGAGCTCAGTGAACAGATATAACGATAACAAAGCAGTAACGGATAAAAGTATAAATAATCAGAAATACAGATCATTCAGACATAATCAGAGTGAAGGAATAAGAGTAAGGGAAAAGTATAAAGGAAAAGAAAAAGGAGATCAGAAAAGGTTATAGAATAAGGAAACTGTAATCCACCACGAGCCCAGAACAGATAATATCAGAATAATGTAACCATATAAGCAATCTAGAGGGGATACCTCTCAAGTAACCAGATAATATGAGGGGTGTCCTAATGTATCAAATGGAGTGATCAGCTCCCAGATATGTGAAAGATGTGTATCGCACACACCATCAGTCACCAGATATATATAACAGATAAACAAATACAGATAAACAGAAACAGATCAAATCTAGGATGCATCCATACGCCCCAGTAGGCCAGATTCTTCTCCTACATAACAGATAAAATCAGGGACGGGATAGGTCATCACTCTCCTACCCAAGAGTAAAGTCATCAGTGAATCAATGACAAGGACATGAAACCCTCATGCCTAGTGAAATGAATAGTGGCTCGCAGTATAAAACTGTGGGTCATGGTCAAATATCATGTCATAATCAGAGTGTCATATCAGAAGGTTCATAGCATAAGGTTCATGTCAAATATTTCAGAAGTAAATAGCGAAGATTCAAAAATCAATTAGGTTCATATCAGAGTTTATCAGATCAGGGTTTATATCAATAATCAAGTCAAGGTTCAGATCAAAAGTTCATTTCAGAAGTTTCTATCAAAAGTCCATTTAAAGAAATCCTTTAATAATTGTTTTCATCAAAATGATCTTTCAAAACGGTTTTTCATAAAGATAGTCTTTAAAAATAGTTTTCATAAAAGTTAGTAGAATTTCATATAAAAGTAGCATCGTATGGTATTCATAAACATCATTTAAATAAATGTTTTTCTCAAAACATTTCCATGTCATAATTAAAAGGTTTTCACATCATAGATTTATATCAGAGGTCATAACAAAGGGAATCATAGAAAAGGTTCAAAGCAAAGGAAATCATAGCAATGGAATCAAATCAGAAGCTAAACAGATCAGAATATGAAAGAGATCATAACGAGGTTCACAAAACAGGGGAAGCATAGCAAGGTTCAAGGGGAACAAGATATAAAAGAGAAGGAGTTCATGAGAAACCTGTCAGAAGGTCAGAATATCTGTACCTTATTGGCAAAGCAAGCAAACAATAAAGCAAATACGGAACAGAATCAAGACGTCTCCTTCTTCACACCTAAAGGAGTAGACGACAGAATTACCAAAAGGATTCTATGTTCAGATTACTCTTTTTAGTTTACTTTCCATATTTAGTAACTTTCTACTTTTAGCAGGTTTTCAGAATTAGTATGTTTCCATAATTAGCAGATTTCTATATTTAGCAAGATTTAAATATTTAAAAGTAGGTTAAGTTATCAATTAACATTATTATGGAAATAGGGTTTATTTTAGCAAGTTATAAAAGTCTAGGGTTAAGTATAACAAATTTCCATATTTTAGGGTTTTAATTGCAATTACACCAAAGTTAAGGGTTTAAAATGAAAATATCTCAAGTTACCCATTTTAATTCATAAGTTATCCAGAATTACACTTTTAACCCTTTAGGTTTAACAATTTACAATTTATATCCCTTTAGTTAATTAGATTACAATTTAAACCCTATAATTACAAAAATCACAATTTAACCCTTAGCATATTTATATTTACACATCAAGCCCTTAATTTTACAAAATTACATAATTACCCATCAATTTAATATATGGTACGAATTTACCCTCAACTTTACATAATTTACAAGTCTAGCCCCTTAACTTATAAAAACTATAATTCGAATTATAATTTATTCATAATTACACATTAAACCTTTAAGTATCCAAAATTACACATTACACCCTCTACATCATTATTTGTACGAGACATCCTCAAGTTTCCAGAATTTACAAAATAGCCCCTCCTTTTAATTAATTACAATTCGAAACACATATTTTCATAATTAACCAATTAAGCCCTTTACTTATAATCTTTACACAAAACACCCTTATATCAGAATTTTTACAAGTTTCCCCTGGTCTAAACTTTCTTACAAAAATATCCCATATGTTTAATAAATGACAAAACACACCCTCTAATTTCAAAACATCATTCGGTATCACTCTTAATTAACAAAACCCTAACCCTAATTAATCCAATCATTATCAAATCATCAAAACATCGGTACAACACATTAATTAATCAGATCTAATCACAAAAACCCTAACTCTAAATCAATTCGATTAGGTTTTCTATTTTTCTCATTTTTCTTTAAATCCGATTACAAACAAAACTCCACAAGGATGATTTAGGCTTTAACAAATCAAATGACCATTTTTCCAGAGTTTTATGATGCATAAGGAACTCAGATAAAATATGTTCAAGACCCAAAAAATTCGTATGAACAGTTGTAGATTTTATTTGCGTTTTTGTTACTTATAATTATCATGACTTGTTTTAACGTGCATGATTCGATTTAACTATTTTTTATGAGTCAAATATAATGTAAAGATCGTAGGAAAAATACCAGATTAATTTTAGAACGAGTGGATAAGTCGCATGAATTTTGTACCTCTCGGATGAAAACTCGACACAAGAAAACTCCCACGAATCAGAACAACGAATCCACGACCTCAAAACTATTTTTCCCACCTTCCTTGGACTTGAATGAACACCAAAAAATTATGGAACAGCCTCCAGAAAAATCGTATGGATTAGAGAGAGTTTTGTTTGTGTTTAGGGTTTCGTATGGAATTAAAGATGGGAGGCGTAAATAAAACCGAGTAAATGGGAGTAGAGAGGGCATAAATCTCGGTACTATAGGTTAGATGGGATCAATTACATGATTTTCAAATTGTTTCCTTTTTTGAATTGATGATTATCTCATATTATTTGATTTTATATCCTTTTAAATGTAAAACAATTAAATATAAATACATGTATACTTATTTTCGGCCTATGTAGTGTGACAAGAAATTTTGTACATTTTAGAATGTTAAAATGTTGTAGCGAAAATTATCTTACTTCATATGTTGTTTATTTCCAAATGTTTGGCATTTATTTGGTGTGTTATGCACTTATTAATTAAATTTTAAAGTTTTCAGGGCATTTTGGTCATTTTGCATGATTTAAAATTTTGGGTTTTACAACTTCTTCCCCTCTAAAAGAAAAATTTTCGTCCTCAAAAATTGAGGTGAAACAAAACGTAAGCACAACTGACTGTGAACAAAAATATGAAAGACTTGTTTCTCATGACTCTATCTTATTGATCAAGCTTCGGTTTCCTCAGAAAAGACAATTTATACTGAATCCAGATCAAAGAATAATATACCAAACGTAATAGATGATAATCAGATTCTCTCAGAAGAGACGTAAGAAATACATAGGATTTTGACGGATATGCCGTCCACAGAATTTGATTAAACAAATCAGATGAGAACGTACAGAAAATAGATTATCGCTTACATCAACTGGTAGAAAGTCCTACAACAGAACCTAATATTCTTATCAGAAGCACAGAGGTCAGCAAACACATGCTGAGAATCCAGACGTATCAAATCGCATAACGGTGAAAGCAGATTAAAAGCATAGGTAGAGTGAACTTAAAGTCTCACTAACGTAGATAATCCCAAACAGTTATCAGAGTTTCTACAGTTCTAAGGCACTTCTCGAAATATCCTATGCCCACAACAAGTGCACGTTATATGATGTAAGTATTATCACGTTGGCCAGACGTCATAATACTGGCATCATAAAAATATGCCCTCATGATGGTCATACTTTATCTCAAGTCGTGAACAAAACAACTTATCTTAATCCGCCTAGCCCTTCTACAGTCTCAGAGGTCATTAAAATCAAACACCATAACTAAGAGGAGAACGAACTACTCGAAAGAGTATCGGAAAAGATCTGGAATGTCTATCAGAATTAGGTACGTTGCTAAAAGCATCAGGTCATCCATAATTAGTCAAATTTCGCATAACAAAACTATCATCCAAGATACGCAGAATGAACACAGAACGGAATTACTAATAGAGAACCTAAATCATTCAAAGGATTTTATCATTAGGTAACGGAAATTTAAGTAGGTCAGGAGGAGATGAATTATGTCATCCATAGCTTCATCCTTCACAGAATCAACTCTTCCAAACACAAACGTTCGCTTCAGAAATATCATACATCCAATACATGATTCCAATTCCAAGTAGTCTGTCTACGTCTGTCCATATGATCTCAGAGTGGAAAGGAAATATAATCTTGAGTCTGGTCCCTCAAGCCTTTGACACTTCTTCTTGGAACTGCGGTGTAGTAACGTGAATCTCTGACATGGTCACTGTGCATCTTCCATTCGCGAGTCTGCTTCTGCTCTCAATTCATCCTAGTACAACTAAAATGAATAGAGAAGCAAGACTGCGTGTCTTTGACAGGTCTTCTAGCCCAGTTCGTAATTTGCCAACTCAACTGCTGTCATCACCGGATACGTGGTAGTGTTGTCTGCTACAATTTATGGACGCCAATCAAATCTATTCTTCCAGAACAAAAGGTCATTCTCCTTAATACAAAGATGATCTACGTGCTCCTCGTTCGTCTCAGAGCATAAACATACTGTCATACTATGACAATTGTCCAACTACTCACCAAAACATGATTCTATTAGCCAATGCAATTGGTATTATTTAAAACTCATAATGGTCACAACGAGTACGAAAATAGCTTCATGAATCGTTTCGGAGACAACTTCATATCTACTTCACATCACCTCCCTTCCTCTTTTCGAATAAAACAAAAATGCTTCACGGAAATTACTCCCAGTTAGTCAACTCCCTTCTTAAAAGTTTTCGTGGTGGCTTCTTTAGTCCTTCAAACATTAAATGAGGTCGTCTGATATGGAGTTTACAAAGATAGAACAAATCAATCAGTGACACATGGAAATGAAAAATGATTACGGTAGTGATACGGTTAGGTTTACGATAGTCGATACGCTGACGCAGAATTTTCTCTTTCTTCTTCATAAACTAATAGGGGCATTCAAGGAGAACACTGAGGTGAACAAAATCATATTCCATTAGCTCCTTCAATCTCTCAACTTTTATGGCATCATGGTTCATCAACTGAGATCAGTTCAATGCCAACTCTATCTCCCGAGCAGGAGGGAATCCCAAAAAGGTTCATCAGAAAACACCAGAAAATTTGTACAACAAAACTTCCAATGCCAGAGCTTTCTAAGGGTGGACACTAATAAGTGTTAGGGGAACTTTACAATCAAATGAGATCGAAGTAAATGTTTCCATAGCAGCATTAATCATAACAGATTTAAGTGGTTGAGAGTCACCAAAGTTGAGGTAGAACGAAGTAGATTATTTAAAGTTCACATATCGGATATGGTAGTCCATGGTAGCTTAGCAAAAGTCATCCAATCCATAACCAAAAGATCTCAAGGTCAATTATACCAAGAGTAAACAGATCCGCAGAACAAATATGGTCTTTAAACCAGACGGATAGTTCATATATCAAGGTCGAGTACATGTTTCAATATAGTGTGAGATAGCTAAGCGAACCATTCAAGGTGTTGGAGTTTTGTTTAGCTTATTAGCATAAGTGACAGGTAGGGTGTACATCATTGGTAATACGAACATCGTATAATTGTCAAAAGTGAGGCGTAGGGAATATCAGTTATCAGCATCATCATGCTCAGTTGACAATTTAATATCGAGACAAAATTATCGTTATATCCTTCCAAAGGAAACTAGTTGACGGCAAGATTCATTATTCAAAGGGAGGGAATAAACTTCCTATAATCACCAGAGTCCTCATAGGAGTAGTAATGGATTTTGCAAGACAGAGTAGTATCAGATGATACATTTATATCCAGCACTGGAAATGAATTAATAGGATGTGTTAAACACATTGGGGTTAAATGACCTTTGGGATGGTCGGAGAGGTATCAAACTGTTTGTCAAACAGTTCGGAAGTGAACATCACAATCAGGTAGTGGAACACTTCCAGAAGATATACTTAAGCAAACTCACTTCCTGGTCTTCGGTTGCTGCTCTTTCTGGTTGCTCTAATCAACTGGTATGATCCGAAAGACATCTTCGCTTGGCGGCTAGACAATCTCTCGGTATCATGTCAAATCCTACTTCACATTCCGGTGGAAATCTTGGTGGTTCAACCAAGAATCATATTCGGAAAACTCAGAGTGCCAATTAATTCTCAAGATAAGATTCATTCATTGGTGCACGAAATGGTTTCTAGGAAAACTTCATAACCGCGAAAGTAACACGCGAGTCTCCAGAGTAATAGTGATAGCAAGGAGTTTAACAATCGGTAATCATGGTAGGAAGTTCAAAATTGTTTCAAATGCCAAAGGTGAGACATAGGAGGATAGTCGTCCATATGTTGAATGTTCAATCAATCTATTGTCAGAATAAAAATCAAAGTTAACTATCAAAGAAAGACAGATCAACAAAGCAAATCTTACCCGTTCATAATGAAAGGGAAAACATTTTTATACTCGTGGTTGAACACCACAAGACTTCTCATGGGAACAGAGATGGTTAAGATGAAATCAAATAGTGTTAGAAGACTCATAGATGATTATCAGAAGCAAGAACAACTAACAGAATGTATCAAGTATATCATCGTCATGGGGATTCTCAGAATGCCCGAAGAGGCATCAAAATGGTTAACAAAAGGATCAGAGGTCGGAGTCGGAATCTGAAGACAAGGATCAAATAGTGCCAGGCAATTACTATGCAATTCTCAATGCTTTCAAGATTTATTTAGGTTTAAATCTTAGGTGGTGCAAAGCGTAAGCTTTCAATTTCCAAAAGTAATCTCAACAAGCTTTAACCAAAAGCAAGGCACGAATCAGAGTGATGCGGAAGCAATGCTACTTAAACAAATGCCTTATAGTCTACCCATTCCTCACCAGTCAGAACTTAAGTTCCTATAGGGAAATCCTAAAGCAATTTCTCAAAGGTTGTCCTACGAGTGCCTATAGTGGAAACTTAGCGGTCCAAACTTCACAGGTCAAGGGTAAATGTATTACAAGTCGCTGCATGTCTCTCTGATACCATAAATTGTAACACCCCAACCCGACGAGGGTAAAGATGTCACAATAATGGTTTCATATCAGATCAAACAAAAGCATACATCCATAGTAATACAAGAAATCTCAAAGTTTACAATTGAATTACTGAACTACAAGGTTACAATGAGAATTTCCAATAAATACTAATTCCAAAATATAATAACTTCTAGTCATCTCTAATCCAGAATAGCTATCAAGATCTTCTAAGTCCAAGGTTCTCTCCACTCATAACCCAACTTCCAAACTAAAACCTGCCGCAGGAAAAGAAATGCGGCTGAGCTACGAGAGCTCAGTGAACAGATATAACGATAACAAAGCAGTAACGGATAAAAGTATAAATAATCAGAAATACAGATCATTCAGACATAATCAGAGTGAAGGAATAAGAGTAAGGGAAAAGTATAAAGGAAAAGAAAAAGGAGATCAGAAAAGGTTATAGAATAAGGAAACAGTAATCCATCAAGAGCCCAGAACAGATAATATCAGAATAATGTAACCATATAAGCAATCTAGAGGGGATACCTCTCAAGTAACCAGATAATATGAGGGGTGTCCTCATGTATCAAATGGAGTGATCAGCTCCCAGATATGTGAAAGACGTGTATCGCACACACCATCAGTCACCAGATATATATAACAGATAAACAAATACAGATAAACAGAAACAGATCAAATCTAGGATGCATCCATACGCCCCAGTAGGCCAGATTCTTCTCCAACATAACAGATAAAATCAGGGACGGGATAGGTCATCACTCTCCTACTCTAGAGTCAAGTCATCGGTGCATCAATGACAAGGACATGAAACCCTCATGCCTAGTGAAATGAATAGTGGCTCGTAGTATCAAACTATGGGTCATGGTCAAATATCATGTCATAATCAGAGTGTCATATCAGAAGGTTCATAGCATAAGGTTCATGTCAAATATTTCAGAAGTAAATAGCGAAGATTCAAAAATCAATTAGGTTCATATCAGAGTTTATCAGATCAAGGTTTATATCAATAATCAAGTCAAGGTTCAGATCAAAAGTTCATTTCAGAAGTTTCTATCAAAAGTCCATTTAAAGAAATCCTTTAATAATTGTTTTCATAAAAATGATCTTTCAAAACGGTTTTTCATAAAGATAGTCTTTAAAAATAGTTTTCATAAAAGTTAGTAGAATTTCATATAAAAGTAGCATCGTATGGTATTCATAAACATCATTTAAATAAATGGTTTTCTCAAAACATTTCCATGTCATAATTAAAAGTTTTTCACATTATAGATTTATATCAGAGGTCATAACAAAGGGAATCATAGAAAAGGTTTAAAGCAAAGGAAATCATAGCAATGGAATCAAATCAGAAGCTAAACAGATCAGAATATGAAAGAGATCATAACAAGGTTCACAAAATAGGGGAAGCATAGCAAGGTTCAAGGGGAACAAGATATAAAAGAGAAGGAGTTCATGAGAAACCTGTCAGAAGGTCAGAATATCAGTACCTTATTGGCAAAGCAAGCAAACAATAAAGCAAATACGGAACAGAATCAAGACGTCTCCTTCTTCACACCTAAAGGAGTAGAAGACAGAATTACCAAAAGGATTCTAAGTTCAGATTACTCTTTTTAGTTTACTTTCCATATTTAGTAACTTTCTACTTTTAGCAGGTTTTCAGAATTAATAAGTTTCCATAATTAGCATATTTCTATATTTAGCAAGATTTAAATATTTCAAAGTAGGTTAAGTTATCAATTAACATTATTATGGAAATAGGGTTTATTTTAGCAAGTTATAAAAGTCTAGGGTTAAGTATAACAAATTTCTATATTTTAGGGTTTTAATTGCAATTACACCAAAGTTAAGGGTTTAAAATGAAAATATCTCAAGTTACCCATTTTATTTCATAAGTTATCCAGAATTACACTTTTAACCCTTTAGGTTTAAAAATTTACAATTTATACCCCTTTAATTAATTAGATTACAAATTAAACCCTATAATTACATAAATCATAATTTAACCCTTACCATATTTATATTTACACATCAAGCCCTTAATTTTAAAAAATTACATAATTACCCATCAATTTAATATATGGTACAAATTTACCCTCAACTTTACATAATTTACAAGTCTAGCCCCTTAACTTATAAAAACTATAATTCGAATCACAATTTATTCAAAATTACACATTAAACCTTTAAGTATCCAAAATTACACATTACACCCTCTACATCATTATTTGTACGAGACATCCGCAAGTTTCCAGAATTTACAAAATAGCCCCTCCTTTTAATTAATTACAATTCGAATCACATATTTTCATAATTAACCAATTAAGCCCTTTACTTATAATCTTTACACAAAACACCCTTATATCAGAATTTTTACAAGTTTCCCCTGGTCTAAACTCTCTTACAGTAATATCCCATAAGTTTAATAAATGACAAAACAAACCCTCTAATTTCAAAACTTCATTCGGTATCACTCTTAATTAACAAAACCCTAAGCCTAATTTATCCAATCATTATCAAATCATCAAAACATCATTACAACACATTAATTAATCAGATCTAATCACAAAAACCCTAACCCTAAATCAATTCGATTAGGTTTTCTATTTTTCTCATTTTTCTTTAAATCCGATTACAAACAAAACTCCACAAGGATTATTTAGGCTTTAACAAATCAAATGACCATTTTTCCAGAGTTTTATGATGCATAAGGAACTCAGATAAAATATGTTCGAGACCCAGAAAATTCATATGAACAGTTGTAGATTTTATTTGCATTTTTGTTACTTATAATTATCACGACTTGTTTTAACATGCATGATTCGATTTAACTATTTTATATGAATCATATATAATGTAAAGATCATAGGAAAAATACCAGATTAATTTTAGAACATGTGGATAAGTCGCATGAATTTTGTACCTCTCAGATGAAAACTCGACACAAGAAAACTCCCACGAATCAAACCAACGAATCCACGACCTAAAAACTATTTTTCCCACCTTCCTTGGACTTGAATAAATGCCATAAAATTATGGAACAGCCTCCAGAAAAATAGTATGGATTAGAGAGAGTTTTGTTTGTGTTTAGGGTTTCGTATGGAATTAAAGATGGGAGGAGTAAATAAAACCGAGTGAATGGGAGTAGAGAGGGCATAAATCTCGGTACTATAGGTTAGATGGGATCTATTAGATGATTTGCAAATTGTTTCCTTTTTTGAATTGATGATTATCTAAAATTATTTGATTTTATATCCTTTTAAATGTAAAACAATTGAATATAAATACATGTATACTTATTTTCGGCCTATGTAGTCTGACAAGAAATTTTTGTACATTGTAGAATGTTAAAATGTTGTAGCGAAAATTATCTTACTTCATATGTTGTTTATTTCCAAAGGTTTGGGATTTATTTGGTGTGTTATGCACTTATTAATTAAATTTTAAAGTTTTAAGGGCATTTTGGTCATTTTGCATGATTTCAAATTTTGGATTTTACACCTTTCCGACCATCCCGAAGGTTTTTCAACCATAGTGTGTTTGACACATTCCATGAATTCATTGCATATGCTGGATATTATGTATCATTTGATACTACTCAGTTCTGCATAATCCATTACTACTCCTATGAGAACTCTGGTAACTATTAACCATGAATATATGGGGATTTGTTCCCTTCTTTTGAATGATGAACTTTATTTTCCGATCAGTTCCTTTGAAAGGATATGATGAAAATATTATCTCAATATGGATTCGTTAACTAAGCATGATGATGCTGACAACTGATATCCCATACGTCTCACTTTTGACAACCTTACGATGTTCGTATTACCGATGATGCACACTGTACCTATCATTATGCTAAGAAGCTAAACAAAATTCCAACACCTTAAACTGTTCGCTTCTCTATCTCAACACTATGATAAACCATGTACTTGACCTTTATATATGAACTATCCGTCTGGCTTGACGACCGTATTCGTTCTACGAATCCGTTTACTTTTGATATAATTGAATTTGAGGTCTTTTGGTTATGGATTGGATGGCTCTTCGTAAAGCTACCATAGACTACCGTATCTGAAATGTGACCTTTAACAATCTGCTTCACCCTACTTTTGTTATGATGACTCTCAACCGCTTAAATCTGTTAAGATTAATGTTGCTAAGGAAGCACAGACTCCGATCTCATTTGATTGTCAAGTCTCTCCTGACCCCTATTAGTATCCACCCTTGGAAGCTCTGGCATTGGAGGTATTTTGTTGTACGAAAATTTTCCAATGTTCTCTGATGAACCTCTTGGTATTCCCTCCAGCTTGGGAAGTAGAGTTGACATTGAACTGATCTCAGTTGACGAAACCATTATGCCATAGAAGTGAAGGAGCAGATGGAATATGATTTTGTTCACCCTAGTGTTTCTCTTGGGATGCTCCAAGAAGAAAGAGAGAAGTATGCGACGGTGTATCGACTATCGTGAACTTAACAGTATCACTATCCGTAATCGTTATCCATTTTTCGCATATCAATGATTGATTTGGCCTACCTTTGAAACTCCGTATCAGATGACCTCTTTTTGGATTTGAAGGACTGAAGAAGCAACCACAATAATTTCTAATAAGGGGGTTAACTGACCTAGAGTAACCTCCGTGAAATATTTCAGTTTTATTCGTGAAGGAGAAGGAAAGTGACGTGAAGTGTATGTAAAGTTTTCCCTAAGATGAGTCCTGAAGCTACTTTTGTACTCGTTATAATCATTATGAGCTTTAATGATGCCAATTGTATTGGCTAATATGTCAACTATTCTTATGAATCTAATGAAATTATGTTTTCGCGAATGTTTGAACAAATTGTCATAGTATGACATTGTGGTATGTTCAGAGATGAAAGAGGAACATGGAGATTAT
Organism: Artemisia tridentata subsp. tridentata; assembly: GCA_021014915.2. Classification (NCBI taxonomy): domain Eukaryota; kingdom Viridiplantae; phylum Streptophyta; class Magnoliopsida; order Asterales; family Asteraceae; genus Artemisia; species Artemisia tridentata. The sequence continues at coordinate 250,708,820 of CP139507.1, forward strand.
TTCTGTACTAAGTTAGAATGACCCTTTGTTCTGGAAGAGAAAATTTTGATTGGCGTTCAAAGATCGTAATAGAAAACACTACCATGTATCCTGTGAAGACAGATTTTCCCACAGAAAGGACCAATATTGAAGACCGTTATCGGAGTTAGAAACCTTGTAGAAGAGTAGTAGAAGATGTTCGTGACAGGCATTACCGTGGAAGAAGCATATAAGAAAAAGAGAGAAACTTAGAAGGGACCCGATTATACCTCATGCAGCACGTGGAGATTACAGTTCGGGCTTCAAGACAACTAGACCGTGGGAGACGAACTTTTCAACTCATAACCTGGAGTGGACAGCAGCGGTGTTTACCTTAAAGCCTGGACGACATTGCTTGCAAGACAAACATGGCGGCGAACATAGAAGGAGAATGAAGTCGAGTTGGCAAATTTGGAACTGTGCTAGAAGACCTGTCGAAGACACGCAGTCTTGCTTCTCTATTCATTTTAGTTGTACTAAGATGAATTGAGAGCAGAAGCAGACTTGCGGATGGAGGGATGCACAGTGACCTTGTAAGAGATTCGCGTTACTACACCACAATTCCAAGAAGAGTTACCGAAGCAAACATTTGAGGAACGATCGAGTTTAAATCCTTCTCACCGTAATCAGATGACAAGGAACAACTACTCGGGCTGAAAAATTGAAATTGATTTGAACGGCGAATTTGAAGCAAACTTTTGTGCTGATGATTGATTCTGTGAAGGATGAAGCTATTGATGATGTAATTCACTTCCTCTTAACTTACTTAAGTTTCCGTTACCTGAGAATAAGACCCTTTGAATGATTTATGTTCCCTATTGGTAATTCCGTTCTGTGTTTATTATGCGTATGTTGGATGATGGTTTTGTTATGCGAATTTTGACGAATTGTAGAAGGAACCATGAGATTTATGTCTATGAATGGGCGGGATTTGAAGCAACCACTTATGTTGGCAGAGTTGATCTTGGTAAGAGATGAAGGATTGACGCTATTGGCGGCGTACTTTGCTTCTGATAGACCTTCTAGGATTTCCGTTAATCTTACGAGTAGTTTCGTTCTCCTATTGGTTATGTTATTGGATTTTGTTGACCTCTGAGACTGTAAAAGGACTAGGTGGATTAAGATGGGTTGTTTTTGTTCATGACTTGAGATAAAGTATAACCATCATGAGGGCATATTTATATGATGCTAGTATTATGACGCCTGATCAACGTGATAATACTTACATCATATAACGTGCACTTATTGTGGGCATAGAATATCTGGAGGAGTGCCTAGGAAGCTTAGATATCTGGCATCTTATATGAATTATCAGCGGTAAGTAAGACTATAGATTTACTCTACTGATGCGTTTATTCTACCGTTATTGTCAGGCGACTGGATACGTTTGAACATTTGACTGCGGTTGCTAAATTATGTTCATCTGTTAGGGACTCATTGTAGAGCTTTCTGCCGTTTGATGTTATCAACCAATCTGTTTTCTGTCAATATGGGTTCAATCGGTTACTGTGAAGAAGTACACCTATGTTTCGATGCATGTACGTTCCGCGTTCGTTGGATCTGTTTCGCTACGATATGCCATGGGTAAGATATGAGATTTTGGATTTTGAAGAAACAAGATATGCCATGGGTTATATTGAAGACGAGACTATTTGAGAATCTGAAGAGTTAAACGTATTTATCACCCTCATGTCTTCTGCGATTCTATACGTTCCATCTGATTTGTCTATTTCTATTCCACGGACGAGATATCCGTCAAATCCTACTTTTTCCTAGTATCTCTTCTGAGGGGATACAATTATCATCTGTTACGTTTGGCATATTAACCTTTTATTTGGAATTCATTATGGTACGTCTTTTCTGGGGAAGCCGAAGCTATTTTGATCGACAAAATCGAGTCATGAGAAACCATTTGTTCGAAGACCCTCCCCGAGCGTGAGGTTAATCGTGTCATTCTTTTGTGAATTACTACATATCCATCGAACCTTTGCGACTTCAGTTTTCGAGGACAAAAATTTTCTTTTTAAAGAGGAAGAGTTGTAAAACCCTAAATTTTTGAACATGTAAAATACCCAGAATACCCTTCGATCTCAAATTCATAAAATACGTTTAAAGCATTAAGACATTTTATCCCGAATATATCCTCTGTATCTAACTGTTAATAATAGAACGAATAAAAGTAATATGATAATAAGACTTATGATAAATGAATGGTACACATTTAAATGTAATCACACGCCACTAGTACCTAACCAAAATTTTTATGCTAAAGTAAAATCGTGTAGCATTTATTTAAAATATACTAACATTGATATGGTCTCCAATCAAATCCCATAAAATTAGCATACTTTCCTATTTGAAAATCCCCTCACACGTCTGCTTTTAAACCCACGCATGTGCACACATTCTTTTTTATTATTGCCAAAATCCTCTAAACACAAACCCTAAATACCTATACAACTTGGCGGCTGCTACTTTTTCTTCCTTCCTGTTCGATTCAAAACCAAAGCAAAGGAGGATCGTTGTGACTCCTACTTGGAAGTTCGAATGTGTGGACTGTTTCTGGTTCAAGAGTTACTGACGTGGGTGGTTGTTTCGACGTGGTGATCGACTGGACTTTTGGCTCTCGATCGTGGTGTTTTACTTTCTTCTCCATCGTGACACGCGACTAGGGTATTATATCATTAACCCTGCTCAATTCTCTCCTTGTTTTTTTTTTTAATTTTGTTTCGTGTTTCCTAGATCGACTGCATGAAATCGTATATAAATCACAAACAATAATGTTGATCGACACATAAAATAACGGGAACAACCATATATTTAAATCGACCAAAAATCTGACGTAACGAGAAGAACGTGCTTGTTTTCCCTTATTGTTTTCGAACCTCTTAAAGTAAGTAAAAAGGGCTGTGTTAGTGGTCGAATAGGAATAAGGAAGTCTATGATTTTATGTGGGTGTGTAGCGTGTTGTGTGAATGTGGAATAGGGCTGCGAGGATGGGTCATTATGAGTCGAATTAGGCTAGGAACAAGGGTGAGTTTAGGTGTGTATTGGCGTGTGAAGGTGGCTGTAAAATGAGTCGAGTTTCATGCAAGAGAAATGGGTCTTGTGTGTGTCGTTTGGGGTTAAGTGTGTGTGTCGAACAAGAGCTGTGATTTCATGCGTGTATTGCAGTGTCGATGGGGCAGGAAAAAGGGTAAAACATGCTTGTTTCTTCTCTGTTTCAAATCGCATCAAATAAATATAAAGAGGGTGTCACGAGTTTATTTTGTCATGAAGTATATGTTGTGGCTTGTGTCGTACGTTTCACACGTTGGGCATGGTTTTGAAAACATTCATGTTAATTGTTGTCGTGTGAGTAAACGTGATCATATAGGGCTGTCTAGTATGCGAATCGATTTCGATATATGTTACATACAAGGAAGATAAGAGTGCATGCATGGTTGTTCTTCTTTCTGTTTTCCATTTTCGAATCAAATAAAATAAAAGAGTGTTTCGGATTGTTTTTGTACAGCGAGAATTGTTAGCAATATAAGGAAACTTGATATGTATTTCTATAATTTACACTTTGGACCTTAAGCTTTGCAATACTGACACTTTAGACCCTAAACTATTATAATGGTTGTAATAAACTCTAATATGTCATGATAATCATTTTGAGCACTTAATACATTAAAATGTTAATTATACCACATATTGAAACCTACTAATTATGGAAACTTACTAATTCGGGAAACCTGCTAAAAATAGAAAGTACTTAAAATGGTTAAACTACTTAAAGAGGAAACTTGCTATTTTTGGAAAGTTACTATTTTTGGAAAGCTGCTATAAAAGGAAAGTTACTAAAAATGGAAAGCTGACTAAAATGAGTAATCCGATTTAAAATAAGTTATTAATAAGGCGATCATGAATTTGTGTAGATCCGTTGAAGAAGGAGTTGCTACCAATCTTTATGTTTCTGTTATGTTTGCACTTGCGGTATAAGGTACAGATATTCTGACCTTTCTCTTAAGGTTTCTCATGACCTCTTATACACCTTTGATCTGATAGTTTCTGATATGATACCTTTGCTATGATCCCTTTGATATTGAAACTCTGATATGAACCTCTGATTATGACCCTTTGATATGCACTTCTGAAATATTTGATATGAACCTTATGATATGAACCTTTTGATATGACACTCTGATTATGATGTGATATTTGACTCCCAGTTTGATACCCAAGCCATTTTTCACTAGGCATGGGGGTTCCATGTCCGTGTCATTGATGCACCAATGGCATGACTCTAGTGTGGTTGAGTGATGTTCCACACCGTCCCCTTTACGTTATATGATATGCGCACTATGTTATTATGGCCACTATGATTTCTGCGGGTACGTATGGATGCATCCTAGACATGTTATCTGTTAGTGGATTATCTGAGAGGTCGTTCCTCTATGGTTAATTATGGTTAATTATGGTTTCTTACGGATACTTATGTATTATGATACGAAATGATATGATATGTTATGTTTCTAGGCTCGTGGTGGATTACTGTCCTATCTCTCACTTTATCCTTTCACTCATTTATACCTTATGATATTATCCCCAATGTACCATACTATATTCTTTGTTCTTTATCATTTGCTTCGTTTGTATACATATCTGTTCACTGGGCTTTTTAAGCTCAGCCGCATTCCTATTCCTATGGCAGGTTTTAGTTGGAAGTTGGGTTATGAGTGGAGAGTACTTTGGATTTAGAAGACTATACCTTGATAGCTATTCTGGATTAGAGATGACTAGAAGTGATTACATTTTTAGACTTAGAATTTGTTATTGTTCTCATTTGTAACCTTGTATTTCAGATTTTTCCCCTTTGTAACCTTTGAAATTCATTTATATTATTTAAGTCATATGCTTGTGTTTGCTGTGATATGTCACCATAACGTAATACTTCTACCCTTATCGGGTTGGGGTCTTACATTTATCATTCGAATTATATAAATATCAGAGTTTACAAAATGAGGTCCCAGATGATTCCATGTTTAAAAAATACATCAAATGAGTTTTCGAATGATAATAAAATTTATAGCCCTCTTGAATATCCGTGCTCCTCCTTGCCAGCCTCGATCATTATGGACCTGAGATAAACATGCTAAAGTGTCAACACAAAGGTTGGTGAGTTCATAGAGTTTGTAGGAAATAATGTAAAAACCTTGTAAAAATCATTGTGACAAGTATAGGTAAATACTAGATGTAGGTTTCTAGGATTCCAAGTGTATGACTATTGTACTAAATACAATATCACATGTAGGTAGTGTTTCTGTTACTCTTAATTCTTCACATCGAAACCTTCAGTTTTTGTTTCTGACTGGTTCACAATTTGTACCAAGTCTGTTGGTTTGTTATTATACCAATTCTATTAGTTTTGAGATTACACCAAGTCCATTAGATCTCATAGTTGTACCAATTACATGAAATTGTTATTGGACCAATTCCTGTTTGTTCTGTACGGCTGCCCAAGTATTTGATACTTGGGTCCGCAATGAGTTCTGTACGGCTACCAAGTATTTGATACTTGGGTCCGCAATGAGTTTTGTGTATAGGTTACGTTGTTATAAACCCAAAGCGTTGAACATTGTTTTGTTATCTCGAACATTGTTTGTTATTGCACTATCATTATGAAAACCAAAATGTAAATCTCGTACTAATAGAAATTGGAATAATTGTTTCAATCATAGCCTAGTAGGTAATCTGTTGTTGTACCTAGTGTTCTCAAATGTTTGTTGCGTTTGTTTGCTCTAACTGAGTCAACTTAATGGATACATTAATCCCAAAAGATCTAACCATAATATTCATACTCACTACGCATAGTGCTTAATGGTCTATGATATAGAAACTTTAATTATTGCAATAATGTCATTTAGCATAAATAAACATTCAGTTCAGATAAACATGTGGATGCAAATAATAGTGATTGTCATAAAATGGTTGAGCATGTATCTCCCCCAAAGAGTATAAAACATTTAAGTAATGGAAAGTGGGGCTATAAACTCACAGTAATATGTAAAGGTTTTGAATGCTTGTGAAAGTAATAGAAAGTAGTTAGGCATGTATCACCCCAAATAGTTATTAAACAATTTAATGATAGGAACGGTGGGGCTATGACTTACCGTGAGTTGGATGATGTTTAAGGATATAACGAAATCGCTCGATAAGCCGGAAAACCTCTACGTGCAACCTAGAAATATGATATCTTGTCTTAGGTTCTAAAACAACGAAGTGAATATTTAAACATGCGATATATAGTTTATATATCTCGTACTACTGTTTAGGCCATCATAATCCAGAGGTCATGTAGTAAACGTTCGAGGAGCTAGGACACTTTAATTCGTAAATCCAGCAACTCGTCGATATGTTCACCCAAATGAAACCCCTCACATGAAGCTCCCTACTAACATAGTATTTATATGTGAAACATATATTTTGCTTACTTGATTATATGACATATTAAGAGTTTATAAATACAATAAATAAACTAACAAAGTTTATAAGTATTTAAATAATTTTGAGTCTTATAATTAGTTACCTTTATTTAGAATGCTTAAGTATTATAGAAAAAGGGAATATAAGCGGAGCTTCGACGTGAAATTTGTAATCTTCGTAAATCTGAGGCTACTTGAAGATTATAACATCGCCTTCTTGAAAATCCGAAGCTATTTGAAGATAATAACAAAGTCTTTTTGGAGACTTGAAGTTATTTGAAGATTATAACGACTCTTTTTTGAAAACTCGGAGAAAATAAGATCAAATGCTAGCTTTTCTCAAGAACACATGAACTTTCTTACGAAATATAAGAGAAGTGCCTTTGGTTTTAGGTCTTTAAGGTTATAAGAAGGTGTGGTGCAATTTTTCTATGTGTTTTAGCTAGATATTTATAGGAAAATTTTAGGAGTTAACTATATATTAGGTTAATATTTAACCATGGTTAAGTTTACACTTGTAAACATCCTAGAGATCAATGGTCAAGATCAAGCCAAAAAGCTTGATGACACATCAAAAATGCCACCTAGGGAAAGAATGAGGAGGTTAAGAGTTTTGAGTTTTTATCTTGCCTTTACGGAGTGAGTTTTGTTTTCGGTAATTGCTAACGGTAAGTATTTAAATCACGAAACGTAAAACTGGATATCGTAAAAATATGAAACTTGTAGAAATGATTAAACTTTTCAATATACTCATTATTATCTTATAAAAATGAGTGATAAGTTTAATGGGTCGCGAAAACGCTGATAACGCTGGAAACGTAGGTTTAAAATGTGTTAAACGTAAAACGTACGAAAGTTGCGTAAAACTGAGAAAAGAAAAATGTAACTTTTCTAATATGATAATAATGAATTAAAATGGCCTATAATGTCTAGACTGGGCTCATTCTAGTGTCGTTTGGTGTTAAATATCCTTTAGACCTAAAACCGTAAGTGTTAAAAATCAATGAATGATTTATAAAATCAAGGAATGATTTTATGGTCAAAGGAGGAGGGAAAAATATGTTGAATTTTCCAAAAATGTGAAAGCTTCTAAACGTCTTATAAAATATGGTGCAGGTATAAGCTAAGGTTGCGGATGAGTAAAAGTGCTTAAAACGCAAGTTTAGTTTTGTAAGACACAGGGTCTATTTGGTAACATTTTAACCTAATTATCAAAAATTCCATAATTGATTGTGAGTATACTAATAATCAATTTGATGCGAAGAAAATTGTCGCAGCTGGTTTTCGTTATGAGCAGGTTGTTTAAATGACGTTTAAACCAAGCGTATAGTTTCTTATTAACTTTTGCGAAAATGACCCGTTGAGCGTCAAACTTTCACTTTATCATGGAAATAATTTAACTTACGAGAATATGAAATAAAAATTTCGAGAATGAATAGTAAAAATTTCGGGAATAGAAATTAACCTGAAAATGCGAATTGTTACATTTACTTTGTGCAAGAGCTTAATATAACCTGTTTAGAGTCTCACAAATGTGTGACAAAAAGAACAAGGTTCTTTTTACTAACACTGAATGTCTTGTGCTTTCCCCAGACTTTAAGCTGCCTGATGAAAGTCAGGTTTTACTTAAAGTTCCAAGAAAGGGCAACATGTACAGTGTTGATATGAAGAAGATTGTTCCTAAAGAGGCCTTTACTTGTCTTGTTGCAAAGGCCACATTGGATGAGTCCATGTTATGGCATAGAAGATTTGGTCATATAAATTTTAAAACCATAAATAAAAATGTTAAAGATAGTTTGGTAAGTGGCTTGTCTTAAAAACGTTTTGAAAATGACCAGACTTGTGTTGCCTGTCTCAATGGCAAACAAAACAAGGCTTCTTGTAAGCCCAAGACCCACAACTCTATTAATCAGCCTTTGTTTATGCTGCATATGGATTTGTTTGGCCCTACATCTGTGAGTAGTATTATGCATAAAAGGTACTGTCTTTTAGTTACTGATGACTATAGTAGATTCACATGGGTTTTCTTTTTAGGTTCTAAGGATGAGACACCTACCATTCTTAAGACATTTATAACTGAGATTGAAAACTTAGTGGATAAGAAAGTAAAATTCATTTGGTGTGACAATGGGACAGAGTTCAAAATTAGAGTTATGGATGAGTTCTGTAAGGAAAAAGGTATAAGAAGAGAGTTTAGTGTTTCTAGAACTCCTCAGCAGAATGGGGTTGCTGAAACGAGAAATAGAACACTAATAGAAGTTGCTAGAACCATGTTAGCTGACTCTAAGTTGCCCATCACTTTTTGGGCTGAAGCATTTAATACTGCTTGTTATGTGCAGAACAGGGTTTTGGTAGTTAAACCTCACAACAAGACACCATATGAGCTTTTTAGGGGTAGAACTTCTGCATTACGTTTTCTAAGACCTTTTGGGTGTCATGTAACTATTCTAAATACCTTAGGTCATACAGGAAAATTTGATGGCAAATCTGATGAAGCTTTCTTGGTTGGGTACTCACTAAATAGCAAAGCATTTAGAGTATACAACACAAGAACATGGAAAGTTGAGAAAAACCTGCATGTACAGTTTCTAGAAAATAAATCTAATGTTGCAGGTGAAGGTCCAAAATGGCTATTTGACCTTGATACTCTAACCTAGTCAATGAATTATGTGATTTTGCAGGTTCAGATGCTGATGTTGCAAATGAAGCAGGCTTGGGAAATGAGAAAGATCAAGATCATTTACTGATGCCAATATGGAACAGTGTGGATTCATCTTCAAAGAATGGTAAACCTTATACTGATGAAGCCAAAGAAGGTATTGAAGATGGTAACAATGAAGATAGAGCTGAAGATCAAGAGAATCATGATAACACTATAGATGGAGATTGTACTGTTAAGCCCCAAGTTAGTACTGCTGGGCAAAATATTCATACTGTCGGCACATCAGATACTAATGCTGCTGATTTCTCAGAAGATGAGGAGGATATCAACAATCTATCACCCACCTATCCAGTTCTCTCTACTCCACACACAAGGATTCACAGATACCACTCCCTAGACAATGTGATTAGAGACATACAGTCTGGTGTAAAGACAAGAAGACAAACCATAACTTCATATCAACAAGGATTTCTTAGTGCTGTTTATGAAGAAAAGAAGCATGAAGATGCCAACACATGCTTGTTTGTGTGTTTCCTTTTACAATCTGAACCCAAAAATGTTCTCAAAGCCTTAAAAGACTCAAGCTGGGTAGAAGTAATGCAAGAGGAGCTTCTCCAATTCAAGATTCAGAAGGTTTGGGTACTAGTGGATTTACCCAAGTGGTTAGGTAAATTAAAAATCAAAATTTTTAGGATTTATAAATGTTAGGTTACATGCCTGTAGTAAGTTTGGTTTCCTGCTGAAAGTCCATGCTGCGACTAGTGTTTTATTTTGTTCTGCGTAGAATTGATTGTTCTGCGATAGTATTAGTTTGTTTATTTCCCCTATATTTAGAAGTTTGTTAAGATTATATTTTTAGAAGTGATTATTGATATCTCCTTACACGTTTTGTAGTGAATGGAATTAGGGTATCTTGTAGTATAAAAGATAAACCCGGCTATGAACTAATGTACGACTTGAAAATTTTTTTAAAGTTTAATATAGATCCATAGAGGATCATTGTCTTTAGTTATTTCTTCTTTAATCTTGTTTTTTATATTCCGCTAAACAACGTTTATTGTTAGAGATTCTTGATGTTTTATACAAGCTTCACGATCAAAGCTCAAAGACTACTCGATCCTACAAGTGGTATCAGAGCCTGGTAGATCTTCTGTCAAAGAAGGAAACCTTTCCAAAGCTCTCTTGAAACCTTCACTAATCAATGATTCAGAATGATTGATTATGGCAAGGAGATTAGGAAAACTTGCAAACAACAGAATTGTCACAACAAATTCTCTTACGACCATCTCGGTCATACAAACAGCAATGCAAAATTTCTACCTCAAACGATTAATAAAGGAATATGATGAATTGTACTGATTTAAATGTGACACATTAAATTCATCCTGAAAGGTAAACATTAAAAAAAACAAAGTTAGGGTCAAAAGAATCAGTTATCTTCCCCTGACAGCAAAGAAAATGGTTTCAAAGAGGGACAAAACAAACACTTATGCTAAACTTCAGTCCTCCAAAAGGCCACAGTGGGTGTTTACATACCAGAGATTGCAAGGGACATTAAACTGTAAAGCCTTGGAGGTAGGATAATTAAGAAGAAGGGAAATTCCATGCTAAAAATTCCAAAACAAGTTTGAAGTGATAGTTCTATGTCTACGAAAACAAAAAGAGGTTTAGGGTATGGTAACCTGATAGGGCCAAATCAATTTTATGACCCTAATGAGTATAGTGTTTTTAATTCTGAACCTGTAGACTATCAAAAACCTGTTAAATATGTGAAAGAAGGTGAAATGAATGCTGTTTCTCCACCAATAAGAGGAGTTTTTATGCCTTCTCCTGTACACTCTCTCTCTGATATTGACTCAGATGAGTCACAAATGGTTTATGGTAAAAAGTCTAAAGACTTACCTGAATCTATAGATTGTGTCTCTTGTCACACAAGTGACAAATCCTCAGTAGCAGAGTCTAAAGACTTTGTTTCATGTGACTCAAGTGAAAAGTCAACTACACCCAAATATCACAGGTCCTCAAGTTTAACTAATGGTATATCTACTCCCAAATCAGTCTTTTCAGATAACAGCTCATTAAATTCTTTTAAAAACAACTGTGTCTCTAGTTCCACTAGTAATAATAGTGTTTATATTAAGAAAAGTTGTAGTAAAAACAAGGCTGTTAGGAAGAAGACATGTTTTGTGTGTGGTAGTCAATATCATCTTATAAAAGATTGTGATTATCTTGAGAAAAGGTTGAATGGTGGAAAACATCAGAACAGAACATTGTGGAAAAATGTTAAACAAATCCCACCATATGTTCCACAAGCAGCAGGAATGAATTTTTATAGGAGTCCTTTTCCTGCTGATAGACCTATTCCTGCTGGTTCCTCTGTTCCTGCTGATTTTCAGGGAATCATTCCTGCTGGTACTTCTTCATATAATCACAGGGATTTTTGGCCTGTCTATTCTAATCAAGTCTTTGGAGGGGGAATGGCTTATTCTCCATGGTATCCTTGGTAGTTGGTTTGTTTGGTTATATATGTTGTTGTAATTGTGTTTGCTGGTTTATAGGGTAGCTTTAGCCTAAGGGGAGGCTAATGCTTGTAATTTTGTCTTGTCTTTCATTCTTTTGAGTTTTATTTGTGTTTCTCTAATCTTATCTTGCAGGATTTTCAGTATCTTTTGTTAGTTAACTTTATTTTGCAGCTGCTTTATGCTTGGATTTAAAGGTTAATACAGCAATTTTCATTCATCATAAGAAAGATCAGTACATTCAGTTGCTGGTTACAAAAGATTTCAAGTTACAAAAACTACTTATCAACATCATTCAAAAGCTACAAAAGATTCCAATCATCCATCATAAATCTACCTAAACCTTACCACCTAATCCATCTTCTCTTTACCCTTACCCATGTTTTCAGGCATGTACCTCCTTCCTCTCTGACGGCAGATCTCTTCATAAACATGGGGGACTGCAAGTGCCAAGATGACTGGCCTTGGTTGTCTTTGTTCAGGGGGAGACTTTGAAGTGCTTGAGGTTGTTGGTCTCTGATGAGTTCTGGATCGTGTTCTTGTAGTTGGATGGATTGGTTGTGAAGTTGAGATTCTTGATTGTGGAGTAGGATGAGTTGGTTGCGGTTTTGGATTGCTTGATTGTGTAGCTGGCTGGGTTGGCTTGGGAGTGGTACTGTGTGAGATTCTTCCTTTGTCTTGGATCTTTGCCTTCACGTTGTCGATTGTGTCGACTTCTAGGGTTTGGTTTTTCTCGACTTGATCCTTCTTGAGACTTAGCCTTGCCTTTTGGTACCGGTACTTTATAGAAAGCTGCAGTTGTTCTTTCCATCTCTTCCGCAAGCAGAGCTTCGGTTTCCTTCATCTGTTTTCTGTCCTCATCAGTTAAAGGAAAATTGGGAGGGAAAGTCTCCCATTCACCCTGGTAATACACCAAAGACTTCAACTCTGATGAATCTTCATCATCAGAGCTAAAGTACTCAAAAGAAGAAGGGGTAGATGGAAGAGGATCAGATGAATCATCCTCAACCTTGGCCTTCCCTTTGACTTTAGAGGATGATGCTGTTTTGGGAAAGTAGTTGTTCCATCCTGAGTCACTCGAGGAGGATGAATCCGATGAGATTTCGATTATTGGATGTTTGGATGAACTCATAATGTGACTTGTTTTTCTTTTGGAAGATTGAGTTTGATTTGTGGTGATAAAGGGTTTTGTGATGATAGAGTTATGTGATCTTATGGTTATATAACATTATGGAGATTAGTGCAAATTTATTGATGGTTGGTATTGTGAATTAATTTGGGGAAGTTATTCTTAATGACTATGTTCGGAAGATTGACTTTGGTCAAACCACCTCATTCCTGCTGAATGGTCAAAGATGTTATTGCTGCGATTGACCAAGTTTTACTACCGAAAGGTCAAACTTTCTTAAGTTAATTGATCAAAGATACGTGCAATAAATAGCAGCAATTCAAAGTGATATTTTTGGAAACTCAAAAATATAATTGCACATCTCTCATCTCTATTGCTTAGAAACCTATCAAACCCTAATCTTCTCATTTCAAACCCTAAATCTTTCCTTCAATACAATGACAACTCTTCGTTACAAAGATGATCATAACAAGGTTGCCTATTTGGAATCATCTTCAAAAAGTGCTGGTTATGATGAAGTGCTGGAATTTCTTCGAGGGTCATCTATTCGTTATGCGCTCACATATTGCCCAGTAACGGTATATGATTCTTTGGTCAAACAGTTTTGGAGAACGGCTAGAGTAAGACATGTTGTGGGAAGGGAAAATGATATTGTTGCTACCATTGATAATCAAGAAGTAAGTATCTCTGAGGAGTTGATTCGGTTAAAACTTCAATTTCCAGCAGAGCATGGGGAATTCGATCTCTCAAGGCAAGATATTATTGATGGTATGGCAGCTATTGGATATCCTGTCACTGGGAGTTGTACTTTCTTGAAATGTAAGTTATCTCCTCAATGGCGATTTCTGATTCATACTTTACTACAGTGTCTTAGTGTTAAGTCAGGTGGATGGGATCAGTGTCCAAGCCCTGTTGCATCTGGTCTGGTTTGTTTATCCCAGGGTAGAATTTATAATTGGGCAAAATATATTTTTGAGGGGATGTGTGAGAATATCAGTAGTGGTAAGCATAGATTTCTGATGTATCCTAGATTTCTTCAAATCATTTTAGGAATTCAGACCATTAACACCTCTCCTAAGATTGTCAATCGGCTATCTGCCAAAATGTTTGCCCTAATGAAGATGAACTTTACTGGACACCACTTGCCTTTATTGCCACCTATGTTGAACAACCCTGATGCTGCTGAACAACCCTGAACCTGCTAATAATGTCAGCATCTCACCATCACACAATGCAGCTGATGAAGGGCCTTCAGTTGCTGCTGATGCATCTGCATCTGTTGCTGCTGATAACTCATCACCACCATCTAGACAAGTGACTCCTACACCTGAGACTAATGACAATGTTGAGACCAGTAATCAGGATACACCTATAGGTCAGCCTTCTTCTTCAAGGCTTTCATCACCTAGTCCTACTAGGCAGCCAGTTAGTTCTGACATCAATGCAGGGGAGGGATTTAATGTTTCTCCACCCAGAGTCAGTGAAGCTCCTAATACTTCAAGTGTTCCTGCTGGTGGAACTAATGCTGCTGTTGATCTAACCTCTATGTCTCAGCTACTTGAAAGATCTGTGAAGAAAATTGAGGCATTGGAGTCAGAACTTAGTGAGACAAAAAGGATTTTTGGTGCTAAAGTGGAGAGCTTGGAAAAGGAGCTCAGGGATTCTAATGAAGGATTTAGTAGAACTATCCAAGAATTAAATGATAAGATCAGCAGTTTGGAGGGTATTCAAGTACAAAAGAAAAGAAGGGTAATTCTTTCTGAGTCTGAGGAAGATCAGGATGAAATGATATTTGATGGGCTTAATGTACTAGCATCTGTTTCTCTTGATGATGCAAACTACTGAAGTTCCTACAACTTCTGAGCACAACATCACTCCCGAAGCACAGGTCTCCTCTGAAGCAAGGAGCATTGCTGCTGATGTCTCCATTGCTGCTGATGTGTCTGCTGTTACTGCTAATGTTGAAAATATTTCTTCTGCATCTAAGGATCCTGTTACTGCTGTTAAAAGTTCATCTGTTGCTGCCGAAAGTAACATCATTCCTCCTGAAGCAACTGAAAATGATGAAGAGATAGCTGCAAAGGTGCATGAACAGGAAGTTGCTGCTGAAAAAGCTAGGTTAGCTCAGCTTGCTCAAGATGAAGAGCTTGCAAGACAATTGTCTGTTGATGAGAAGAATGTTGCTGGAATTATAAATAACCCAAGTTCAGATGATCCTTCATCAGAAGTGTTTAGTGCACAAGTTGAATATTTATTGAACACTGACATGATTATTAGAGGTCATGGGTTTATGCTTCTTCAAATGCCAGAATTAGATTTAGATACAAAGTCAGACCTGCTAAAGGCATTCATCTTGAAGAAACAAAGAGCAACCACTTGGAATGAATTGATGCACAGGATTAAAGAAAGACAAAGGCTAGGATATAAGATGCCAACTAACAGAGACAATATCAATTTTATGAAGGTGTATCTAAGGAATGAAGCTAACTACAAAATCAGTGATTTCAAAGGTTGGCCTGAAGGTGCAATTCAAAAGTTGTTCCTTGATACTTATGCAAAGCTCAACTCTTTGGTAGACACTGATATTCCACAAAGCAGAAAAAGAGCATCTTCATCTTTGGAGTCTGATGTTGCAAAGAGAAAAAGAAGTCTGGAGATGACTCTAAGGATGATTTATTCATTGCTCAAAGTTCTACTGTTGATGCATCAAAGGTACCACAAGAAGATCTTGTTACTGCTGATCTCCCTTCTGCTGATGTTTCTGTTTCTGCTGAGCCTTCTGGATCTGCTCCTATCTTTCAATATAGTCTAAGAACAAGGAAGAAGAGTCATTCATTCAACACTTCTTCTGTGGATATTCTTGAAGTGGATGCTCATGATTTGGTTGAGGTTGCTTCTGAAAGTGATTCAGAGGATGACTCTGTTCACTCATGGGGTAAAATTGCTCATTGGGAACTTAGGTCTACCTCTGAAGGTGAAGTTAATGTTTGGTTTTCACTTGATGGGACAGTCAAGTTCTTTACATTTTTGAGGGAGATCTTGGATAGGGTTGAAAGAAAAGATTTAGAGCATCTTTATAGGATTGTAGATAATCATTATCAATCTAATACTCCAACTGGTAATGGTTTGCTGCTTTGGGGAGGGCTTACAAGTCTTGATGAATAAATTAGATGAAAACAAGGCTAAACTAGTGTGGGGTAATCAATCATCATGGAGAGTCTTCTCTTGGAAATTATATCCTTATTCCAATGTTCATGTTGTGGAACTCACCTCTGGCAAGTTCCTCACTATGTTTGTGGATATTGCTTATCCTTTAACTGAAGGAGTGTTAAAGAGAATGCTAACACAGAAGGTCAAAGTTCCTAAGCATACTATAGGAAATGATCTAACCACAGCTGAACAATTGGTTAAATTCATCAAGGATCAAATTGCAGCTAAGGGGTCATCAGCTTAAGGGGAGGAATGAAGTTTAAGGGGAGGTTGATTCTTGTTGTTGTATAGTTTTCATTTCTTTCTTTCTATTTTCTTTTATTTTGGTGTGATTCTTAGTTATAAAAAAAAAAAAAAAAAAAAAAAAAAAAAAAAAAAAAAAAAAAAAAAAAAAAAAATATTTCTTTGTATATTTTGTGTGATAATAAGTGGTTTTGAGTAACACCTTGCAGGTACAGTGTTGGTGTTTACACCTGCACAATAAATGGTGCTCAACTCACCATGTCTTGCAGACAAGAAAGAGTTGACTCACCATGAGGGTTTCGGCTCTGGTGTGATAATCAAATCCGTTGATAGCTGTAATAGCTTGCTTAAAGCTATAGGGTACTTCAACTCACCCATGATTAAGTTCTGAGAGTTGAAAATGGTTCTCAATTCACCATGGATGTAACCCTTATGGGATCCAAAGGATTGGCTAGTCCACAAAAGTATGGTTTGTGGTAAAGACACTTGGTATCCATATTTGGTATTCAATTCACCAAGGTTTGCTGTAACTAAGAATTGACTAGTCCTGAGCAAACGGCTACAGGTAAAGACAAGTCAAATCCGTTTATAGTTGCTGATTTGCTAATAAATCAGATGGTTATCAATGTACCATGGTCTAACACACCTAAACATTGGCTACTCCAGTAGTGATGGCTATTGGTAAAGAGACATCAAATCCATTAATTTTCAATGATTCACCTCTCACAGGAGTTAACACACCTGGATGTGATGAGAATAGTATGAAACTTAAAGAGATTTGATGTACATTTTGTCATAGTAGCAGCCAAGTTCAAGTAATGTTATGGTGATCAGTAAATCTATTTTGGAGAAGATTTCATGTTCCTGCTGCTCTATTGAAGTTGCTGCTGGAAGCTATAGAAGTTGGAATCTTGAAGTTATTGAAGTTGCTGCTGGTTACTTCTTATTGTTGCTGCTAAGTCGCAGTCCTCAAGCCTGAGTTTATGAAAGCCTTATCACATGGGAATCTTGCAGGTTAACCTAGTCAACCTCAAGATTAGGGGAGGATTGTTAGGATCTCTGGGAAATAAGAATTCATTGTTGCTGCCGATAGTGTAAAGTTGGTTCCTGCCGAAAGCTTTGGTTCCTGCTGAAAGCTCATTGCTGCCGACAGTGTTATTTTGTTCCTGCCGATAGTGTTGTTGCTGCGGATAGTATTAGTTGTTATCCGTATATTTAGAATGTTTGTTATGATTTATTTTTAGAAGAGATTGTTGTTAATCTCTTTACACGTTTTCTTGTAGAACGGGTTAGGGTTAGGAGATCTTGTTAGTATAAAAGATAAACCCGTCTATGAGTTTATGTACGCCTTGAACATCTATTAACATTCTATAAACGATTTATAGTTTATTAGTTTTGATCCATAGAGGATCATTGTCCTTTAGAGTTTTTCTTCTTTATAATACTTGTTGTTTAGTTTCCGCATAAACACTTGTATTGCAGAGGTTCTTGATTATACCAAGCTCAATCAAGCTCGAACTACTCGATCCTACAGATTTACCCAAGGGTATAGAGTAATTAGAACCAAATTGTTAGGATTTAATAAAAATGTAATAGTACAATGCTTCTGTTAGTATAGTATTGGTTTCTGCTGGCTGGTATATAGTTCCTGCTGGTATAGTAGTTTTATTGTTTCTGCTGGTAGCACATTATTGTTACTGCTGATAGTATTGTTTCTGCGGGTTATAGAAATAGTCAAACCCGTATATTTAGAAGTTTGTTAGAGAAAGAGATATGCATGAGTTATATTAGGAAGTGATAATGCATATCTCCTCTACACGTTTTGTAGTGAATGCTGAATTAGGGTTTCTTGGAGTATAAAAGAAACACACGGCTATGAACAATGTACGACGTTGAAAATTTTTTTAATAGTTAATATAGATCCATAGAGGATCAAGTGTTTATTAGTTATTTCTTCTTTAACTCTTGTGTTTATATTCCGCGTAAACATAAGTTTATTGTTAGAGATTCTCTTGTAGTTTGTTTGTGATTACATAAGCATTCTACCGATTCCACAAGGCTCAAAGATCTATCTAGGGCTGATCCTACAAGTGGTATCAGAGCCTGGTGAGAGTCTCTGTCAAAGAAGAAACCTTTCCAAACAAATCTCTTAAACCCTCATACAATGACTTCATCCGAAATAGATGATTCTGGTGTCAACAATGAAAAACCTGAAACACAGAATGTCCCACAACAAATTCTCACAACCACTGTCTCAAACAGCAATGCAAAATTTCCTTACCTCAAGAAGGATGAATATGAGATATGGGCCATGAATTTGAGTACTGGATTTCAAATAGTGATCACAACCTCTGGAACATCATCCTGAAAGGAAACAGTAAGAAGAAAACAGGAAGAGATCCAAAAGGGAACATCATTATTCTTCCCCCTGTATCAGCAGAAGAACATATTGCTGTTCAAAGGGAGATAAAAGCAAGAACTTTGCTGCTTCAGTCCCTCCCAGAAGACCACATGGGTGATTTTCATCACCTAGATGATGCAAGGGACATCTGGGTAGCTGGTAAAGCCAGATTTGGAGGTAATGATGAATCTAAGAAGATGAGGAAGTCCATGCTGAAGCAGGAGTTCCAGGAATTCAAGATCTCTGAAGCAGAAGGATTGCATAAAGGCTATGATAGGTTCCAGATGATTTTGAGCCAAATCAATCAGCTCCAGGCAAGGCCAGATAATGAAGATTGCAAAATCAAGTTCTTTAGAGCATTGCCTCCTTCCTGGTCACAGGTATCCATCACCCTCAAAGCAAGAGGTGGACTTGATTACTTGAGTTTTGATGACCTCTATAACAAACTCAAGAATCTTGAGATTGATATTAAAGGAGGTTCAAGCTATTCACATACTCCAACTCACTCAGCATTTGTTAGTACTACCAGTACTAATGTAACACCCCGACCCGACATGGGTAGAGATGTCACAACAATGGTGACATATCAGAAACATACACAAGCATACATCTTCAATAATACAAAAGAATACAAAGGATTTCAAGGAAATACAAAATTACAAAGGAATAAATACTAAGTCTGAAAATATAAATTTTTCTAGTCATCCCTATAACAAAATATCTATCACAGTGTAGTCTTCTAAGTGCAATGGTACTCTCCACTCATACCAGCTTCTTACTAAAACCTGCCGCAGGAAAAGAAATGCGGCTGAGCTACGAGAGCTCAGTGAACAGATATAACGGTAATAAAGCAGTAATAAAGAATAGTGAACAGTAAATGAAATACGAATCAATTAGAGTTATGGCATAAGAAAAGGTAACAATAATGAGAAGTACAAGGGTATAAGGTGTAGGAAACAGTAATCCTCTACGAGCCCAGTAACAGTAACAGTAACGGTATCATCATGTAGTGATGCGTGGGTTTTGCAACCTTACAACAGGTTTTACCTCTCGAGGGATCTCAAGAGGCTTACAACCCCACCAGGCAGTGTACCTGACCGATGTAGTATAGTGTAGTGGTAAGTACGGGGGATTGATCGTTCTCCACAGGGAATAGTGTTCGTTAGGTGTGAAAGGCTACTCTATTTAGGTCTAAGGGTTGAGGAAGATTCTTTTTATGTTTTTATAATTTTTATAAAAGCAAGTAAAATCTCGGGTTTTGAAGGAGTGGGCGGAATTAGTTGCTAGTCAACTAACCCAAATTACTACAAATGCAAATAAAATAAAATAACAAAAATGAAAAGTGGTGAGAAACTTATGTGTAGAGAAATGTGTTTACTTAGATTTCCTTACTCCCTAACTATCTTTTACCGGTTAATTAGTGTGTATTAGTCGCGTGGATGACGGGTGTATTCCTTAATACCATTCGTGGGGTGGCGTACTTACTTCCCCAAACTCTACAAGCTCCTACTTCACTCCTATGTCGAGCCGGCTAGGAAGCTCCTAACATGGGATCACTAGAATTCGCTTGTGCATTAAATACAACCATAAAAACCTTTAGTACGCGTTTGGTTCATGTTTCTTAAGACGTTCAAGCAAGTTACCGAATAGGAAGTTAGCCAGTTTTCTTAAGCCTAACATAGATAAACAATCATCCAATACAACTAATAACACACTAACAACCAATAATCAATAGCTAGGTTTCATTAGATCTAAGCAAACACAAGATAAAATTAGCCTAACATGTTAAACAAAAGACAAGCATAAGATAGAATCAAACAACACATAGACATATTGAATGATTAATTGATAACTTATCTTTCAATGAAACATGGAAGATCTCAAGGCAAGAAGCCCTGAAAAAGTAGCTAAAATCGTCTTAGGGTTTTATCCCAAAATTCCACACACTAAGCTCTCCCTTAATGACAAAAAATTAGAAAACTATATATAGACTTTGACATCTGACGGCGTCACCTTATGCATTGTGACGCCGTCACCTCGCCGCTTTTAGGGTTCCCGGATGACCATCTTGACGCCGTCCCTCTTTAGCTCTTCAAAAATCCATTCTGGCTTATCAAGGCTTGACGCCGTCGGACCTATAACGTGACGCCGTCCCCTTATGATTTAAGCCGTGACGCCCTTGATTTAGTTAAAGCGTGACGCCGTCAGAATTCTCATGCAAACTCACTGGCCCGTCATGAGTAAATTTCACATCCAACTTTTCTTGCCAAGGCATGACGCCGTCTGGAGTTAATGTTGACGCCGTCAAAGGTGACTTTCAGCACAATTTTGAGACTTTGCCGTTTTCTTCACTTTTATGCTCCAAAAACGTCCAAAATGCCTCCTTTTCCAGATTTCTCCTCAAAAGTACCTAAAATGACAAAAGGAACGATTTAGGGCAATATTTGATCAAATAAATACGATTTCGGGCTTAAATGACCCCTTAAAAGCGGTACACTTTTCGCCTCATCAAATACCCTTACACTTGAGATTTGCTTGTCCTCAAGCAAATGCGCTTTTATTCTAATCAAAATACAAGTTAGGGGTCATTTAATGCAAACATAAAAGTAATTACAACAAATAATCGTTCCACTTCAATCATAATAAGCACGGAGATTACATACTAGCACCTCACAAGTAGTGTTTAGATACTCACATCTCTCAAGTGTCATCAAAATAAATCTCATAAATGAAAACGGAAAATATCTCTCACTACCTGTCATAGCAAATAGATTACCATAGGCTTGGGAAAGGATCGAAAACCTCCTCCACTAGGCGTAAGCACCTAAGATAAACTATCAAAGAGGGCTTTTAAATGGGTTATAACGTTAGGTGTAGGGAAAAGGAGAACACGGTTTGGTTGGATAAAGGATATTTTACTGGTGGCGAGTTAAAAATCTTGATCAATTACATGTACTATACAACGTTGCTAAGCCAAGACTAGACTCGATCTTAAGCTAGAAACCAAAATAACAAAACATAAACATAAAATAAACATAAAATGAAACGGGATGGTAGTCCGTATGTTTTTTTCTACTTTTCTTTTTCTCATTTTTTTGTATTTTTCTTGATTTTTTCGATTTTTTTTTTTTTTTTTTTTTTTTTTTTTTTTTTTTTGCATACACTTTTACCCTACCATCCAAAATGATACATCATAGGGGCATTGCATCCCCTTACACTTGAACTTTTACATAACTTTACAAATAACTATTCTAATGACTCGAATTAAGATAATTGAAAAACTTGGAGTACTTTTAAAACATTTAGCACATATGGGGGTAATAAATGATGTTCTTCCCCATTACTCCATTACACTAGTACTTTACCCACGAGTCCCAATCGTCCCAAAACAATATGTACAAGGATATGACTCGACTTAGCAACCATGTAATCAACTAGATAATTAACTTGGGTTTAAACAAATGTTGTAACAATAATGCACTAAAAATGAGTGCATACAAGGTAGGCTAAGGCGATTTGGGTGTACATTTAAGTGGGGTGTAAACAAATTCTTCCTTCAAGTAAAATGCTTAAAGGTCGAAACGAAAAGATAGGCTCTGAGGGGTGTACTAGGGGTATCGTGTACTAAAAATGAGTACAACGCAAAGGGTGTGGGAGAATTACTTGACCAATGTAGCCAAAGTAATTATAACAAAAACACAGGTGTAAAACAATGGGTTAATCCTAATGCCTCTTATCATGTAGTAAATCTAACTACACGAATGTAGTCTCACTTGTGGTCTTGGAATGGTCCTAACGCAAGTTCTAGAATCTAAGTGCTACCGGTACACACATCATAGCATAAATGCTTTTCCTACCAATTCTAGGGGTGAACCTCACATATTTGGGGTGGAAAATTTTTTAGTGGTACGGTTTTTGTGCTAGTCATATAACTCCTATCCGTGAGACGCTTATTAGGATCAAAGTTTCACTCCTATATGTTGTAAAAAATTTTAAATTTGGCACTAAAATTACCTTAACAAGTATTTCTCTCAGTTTTATTACACATCTACCATCAAACAAACAAAAATCAAGCGCAATTGTATTCTCAAAAATCGTACTTTTACCCTCCCCTTACACTTAAGATGAACATTGTCCCCAATGTTCAAATAACAAGATGTAAAAGAATAAAGTAAAAGAATGAAATCAAATACTCCCCTGATTCGCTCGTTGGATAATGAAATTACACGGTTAAATCGTCCTCCAAAGAGAATGTTGAAGCTCCATGACTAATGCATCGCCATAAGCTTGATTCCAAAAAACATCTCCTTGTCCAAAATAACCTGTTAAACCTGAGAAAACAAACACGAAAACCTGCATAACATCGGCGGGATAAAATCTATATATAAGGATATAATGCTTGTGGAATGATAATTTTGCAGATTCCTGGAGATTATAAGTTGGAGATTTTAATAAAAACTTTTTAAAAACAAAAATTTCAAAAATTTCTGTAAATTAAATCTGACGCCGTCAGGTTATAACCCCTGACGCCGTCAGAAATGACCTGACAAAAATTTTCATTTTAAGTTTCCGGAAAATTTCTGGAAAAACCTTTACCTTACTTCCTGGAAATCCTGCAAAACATCATTATGACTCGATACAAGCATTTGACTCAAACAAATACGGATATGTATGTTAATTTATTATTATTACGATTCATGTTCATATGTGTTCTAATAAACCGATTTAGATTTCCCTTACACTTATCTTTTGCAAAATACCTTTATATGTAGTTAAGACGAGGTTAAAAACAACATAAAGCATTTTCACAAATTACTTTTGAACATGAATCAATAATGATAAAAATTAAACATACATACGGAACAAATAAAACAAACAAACAAACAAATAAACACACAAAGCAAATAAAATAAATAAAGCTTGGGTTGCCTCCCAAGAAGCGCCTTTCTTTATTAACGAGTCTTGTAGCTAGACTCAAAGTCACGTACATTACGTGACTCCATTTTGCATAAAAAATATGGTCTTAAAGCTTTGTATCACTCTTTCATCCCACTTGTATTCCGGACCTAAGGCCAAACACATCGAATACTTAACTCTAGCCCTTCCTTGGTTATTGTTATCAACCTCGAGTGCTGGGATATTATCGACATCCAAGCCCTTAATGCCTTTAAATTTTGGTTCGAACTTAGAGAAACGAGATACATTATGGGGCATCAGGTACTTGATGCATCCTATTTCGCTGGAGAATGTCACACTACCTTCATCCTTATCATAAATTGCTTGGGACGTTCTTATGAAGGGTTCTCCTAAAACTATCTCTCCTAAATACGGATCTATAATCCCCCTTATATCTTCTAAGATCACAAAATCACATTGGTAAACGAAATCTCCGATAAAGACGTGTAAACCACTTGCTAGACCTACAAAATTGCACATCTGATTGGGGTCATACGGGTCTTGTCTAGGGTTCAGCTCATTGCTCATGATCCAATTATAGTAAAGCCTAGACATGAAATTCATTGGTGCCTTGAGATCAATATAGGTATGCTCCCTAAACATGTGACCAATCATGCATGGAACCTTCACATTAAAATAACCCCCCTTTCTAATCCATGGGTACTTACGATTTTTAGCGGGGCAAGGACATTTAAAGATAAACTTATGGTGACTTAATCCTTCTAGAATTGGTGAGGAATTGTGAACTAACCTTAAGTCATCTCTAAGCTCAATCTCACTGCTCGTGCTAAGGCGGGTGAGTCTCTTCTTTCTATCAATTAACTCATTAAGCTCATTGAATGCCTTAATCTCCCTATCCATAGTGACGAACCAATTACGAACAAACACACAAAGAAAGTAGATAGACTAAAGAAAACCTAGAAAAATAAAATAAAAATCTCACTAGAAAGGAATCTAGTGAGTAGACCTAATAGAAATAAAAATTCAACCTAAACAATAACTATTCCCCGGCAGCGGCGCCAAAAACTTGATGCGTGGGTTTTGCAACCTTACAACAGGTTTTACCTCTCGAGGGATCTCAAGAGGCTTACAACCCCACCAGGCAGTGTACCTGACCGATGTAGTATAGTGTAGTGGTAAGTACGGGGATTGATCGTTCTCCACAGGGAATAGTGTTCGTTAGGTGTGAAAGGCTACTCTATTTAGGTCTAAGGGTTGAGGAAGATTCTTTTTATGTTTTTATAATTTTTATAAAAGCAAGTAAAATCTCGGGTTTTGAAGGAGTGGGCGGAATTAGTTGCTAGTCAACTAACCCAAATTACTACAAATGCAAATAAAATAAAATAACAAAAATGAAAAGTGGTGAGAAACTTATGTGTAGAGAAATGTGTTTACTTAGATTTCCTTACTCCCTAACTATCTTTTACCGGTTAATTAGTGTGTATTAGTCGCGTGGATGACGGGTGTATTCCTTAATACCATTCGTGGGGTGGCGTACTTACTTCCCCAAACTCTACAAGCTCCTACTTCACTCCTATGTCGAGCCGGCTAGGAAGCTCCTAACATGGGATCACTAGAATTCGCTTGTGCATTAAATACAACCATAAAAACCTTTAGTACGCGTTTGGTTCATGTTTCTTAAGACGTTCAAGCAAGTTACCGAATAGGAAGTTAGCCAGTTTTCTTAAGCCTAACATAGATAAACAATCATCCAATACAACTAATAACACACTAACAACCAATAATCAATAGCTAGGTTTCATTAGATCTAAGCAAACACAAGATAAAATTAGCCTAACATGTTAAACAAAAGACAAGCATAAGATAGAATCAAACAACACATAGACATATTGAATGATTAATTGATAACTTATCTTTCAATGAAACATGGAAGATCTCAAGGCAAGAAGCCCTGAAAAAGTAGCTAAAATCGTCTTAGGGTTTTATCCCAAAATTCCACACACTAAGCTCTCCCTTAATGACAAAAAATTAGAAAACTATATATAGACTTTGACATCTGACGGCGTCACCTTATGCATTGTGACGCCGTCACCTCGCCGCTTTTAGGGTTCCCGGATGACCATCTTGACGCCGTCCCTCTTTAGCTCTTCAAAAATCCATTCTGGCTTATCAAGGCTTGACGCCGTCGGACCTATAACGTGACGCCGTCCCCTTATGATTTAAGCCGTGACGCCCTTGATTTAGTTAAAGCGTGACGCCGTCAGAATTCTCATGCAAACTCACTGGCCCGTCATGAGTAAATTTCACATCCAACTTTTCTTGCCAAGGCATGACGCCGTCTGGAGTTAATGTTGACGCCGTCAAAGGTGACTTTCAGCACAATTTTGAGACTTTGCCGTTTTCTTCACTTTTATGCTCCAAAAACGTCCAAAATGCCTCCTTTTCCAGATTTCTCCTCAAAAGTACCTAAAATGACAAAAGGAACGATTTAGGGCAATATTTGATCAAATAAATACGATTTCGGGCTTAAATGACCCCTTAAAAGCGGTACACTTTTCGCCTCATCATGTAGCCGTATAGAGGGGAGACCTCTCAGTAATCAGTAAATATGAGGGGAGTCCTCAAACAGTAGATTGGAGTAGCTAGCTCCCAGTAGTGTGAAAGACGTGTATCGCACACACCATCAGTCACCAGTAATAACAGTAATTAGTAATCAGTAATCAGTAATCAGTACAGTTCTAGGATGCATCCATACGCCCCAGGTGGCCATAAACCTCCCAACACACCAAATAAAATACAGTCAGGGACGGAACAGGTCATCACTCTCCTGCCCTAGAGTCATGCCATCGGTGCATCAATGACATGGTCATGAAACCCTCATGACTAGTTATGGCTCGTAGTATCAAACTGTGGGTCAGTGGTCAAGTATCAGTATTCAGTATTCAGTTTAGTTTCATAGGTCAATATCCATTTCAGTATATCAGAAAGTTCATATCAGATGGTTCAATAACAGAAGGGTCAATAACAGTAGGTTCAATATCAGAGAGGTTCAATATCAGTAGTTTAGGTTCATAGAAAAGATCTTAATTCAAAGGTTTCATATTAAGCTTATATTTAAAAATAATCTTTCAGTGACTTTCATAAATGATGTTTAGTAAAACCCTTTTTATAAAGATAGTCCTTAAAAGAGATTTTCATAAAATCTTTAGTGCAGTTTCAATTTAAAATTGGTATGACATTGTATTCAAAAGCTTTTCTCAAAAACATTTTCATATCATCAAGGAAAGTTCCAATTCCAGTTATAATGTCAAAATGAATCTTCAGGGTATTCAGGGGTTTGCATATTCAGGTCATAAGATGAAGATCGGATCATGTCAGGTATCAAAGGAATTAAAACAGGGTTCAGTTTATCAAAGGAACTCAGAAATCAAGTATCATGTCAGGAAGGTTCAAGTAAAGGGGATCATAGCAGTGGCATTAATACAGAGACCGACAGATCAGAAAATAAAAGAGATCATGAGAAACCTGTGAGAAGGTTCAGAATATCTGTACCTTAAACCGCCAGGAAAACACACACTAGAAACATAAGGATCGGAATAAACTCCTTCTTCAGCGAATCTACACGAATTATAAGTTTACTTATAAGTTTCATAGTTTTCTTAATCATAAAGGTTTCATTTTAGTTTTCTTTCCATTTTTGGTAACTTCTATTTTTAGTAACTTGCTATAATTAGTAACGTTCTATTTTTAGAAAGTTTCCCGAAATAATAATTTAATACCTTAAGGTTATAATTGACAAATAATGTTTAAGAGTTAAAATAACAATTATAATAGTTTAGGATTAATTATGCAAATATAGGTTTTAACACATGTAGGCAAGTATAAAGTGACATCTTCACATAGTTTAAGGTTTTATAGTACACTTAGTAATGTCTAGAGTTAATTGTATAAATTATTAAAGTTGAGGGTTTAATGTAATAACTTCCAAAGCTTAAGGTTTAAAGTGCCAAACATCAAAGTTCTAACAATTTCATATTAGACTTCATGCATGAAGTCATCTTCTTCGTACAATACAACTACCGAAATATAGCCAAAATCGTTTCGCATCCGATATTACTTGTTCTAATTACACAATCGATTAAGTACTTAGTAAGTGTGTGTTTTACTTGTTATCTAGGGTCGATATGGACTGTTAAAAAAAAAACGCAACATGAAGAAGTCATATGACTCGACCCCAAGTAGTTTTATCCCGCGACACAAACAGGTTACAAATCGATTTTATGACAATAATTATCTACGTGAGTATCTTTTCATTTAATGAAGCAAAACAATTTTTGTTATCATGCATACTAGTTGTGTGACTTATCACGTGACATGGTTTTAGTTTCGGTTCGAGTTAAACGTGTATATATAACTCACATGTATCCCCTGCACATATATTGACTTATATCCATTCAAGTTTGAGTCTATTTAAACTTGTTACATCATATGTACGTATGTATTAACAGTTAACAAGGTATTTAAAGTGAAGATGTACCTCAGACAACCAAGTAAAACCGATTCCGAAATACGAACACGAACACACATACAAACAGTAACACAAGAGTCCAACGAGCCACGAACACTAACGATCAACGTGAACTAAATGTCTCCGCGAACATGAAACAGAATAGCTCGAGAGACGTGTGCTATGGTGCACGGATGAGACCTCCAAGACAACATGAATAGACTGATATCGACCCCGAATGACCAACGAAACTTAATCGACACTCGAGCACGACTTGACCCTCCAACGTACGAGCCAAAACCTTTACCTACGCACGCACCGAACTGATCTTAACACAAACCGCGACCGAACGAACCCGAACACGATTACTCCAACTCTCGTATATCAAAGAATCCGATTACACCACCTTAACCAACACCCTTCGTTCTAAAGATTTGGAGAGAAAGTGAGGACCGATGGTTTTAATTATTCTTAGGGTTTAATGTCTTCGGTAGAGATAGCAAATAGAGATGAACTGTTTGGTTTGTGGAGAGAACAATAATAATGGTATACGGTTTATTGAAACCGAGTGAAGTGGGATATAATAGAGATGTGCCGAAATTCAAGTGAGCAATTAGAGGAGCTAAGAAATCTTCTAAACTTTCTAAAGATTTGGTGTGATCTTATCAAGGTTTAGAGTTTTTCTCTTTGAGTTTATTGTTGGAGAATTTTCAGTTATATAAAAGAGATAAGAATCAGTTAGCCGAGCAAAAAGAGGAAGGTCAACTTGACCAAAATTTCATTTAAAAAAATTCCTGTATCTAGTCCTATTCTTATAGCAATGTTGTGCACCAAATTTTGAAATCTATTCGGCCTATGCAACTCATAGACATGTGATATTTAACTTATAATATCAAGCATGTGGTGATTTTAATAGTAATTAGGTTATAGTTGTAGTATTTTGTAAATTCTCAAATTATAACTCATAATTATTTAAGTTGTATTCGGGTTCAAGGTTGAAAATAGCCACGGTTTAGAAGCAACTTTCTAGGGTATTATAATTGTAACAAGTCGCAACCTGGGTATGATTACAATATTTAGTGATAATTTATTTAGTTGGTGTTGTGTAAGACGCGTACAGAAAAATAAAAGAATCGGGACCGAAACCAAAACGTGGAGGCGTGTAACTATTTTTAAATGTGTAACCCTTGTTGTAATCATAAGTCTTTTATTAACGTATTATTTTTATTCGATCCATTATTAACCGTTATATTCGGAATGAAATGTCTTAATGATTTAATGTCCTTTCAGAAGTTTCAAATTTAGAGGGGCATTTTAGGTATTTCACATGTTTCAAAATTTCTAGGTTTTACAACTCCTCCCCTCTAAAATAAAATTTTCGTCCTCGAAAATTGAAGTCGCGAAGTCGTAGCAAGTCGCAAAAGATCGTTACAAATATTCTCACGTCCGGGGCGGTCCTTCCAAAAAGGTCTTCAGACCAAATAGTTTCTCATGACTCGATCAAAACAAGATGGGTTCAGATTACTCAGAAGGAGACAAAATTAATTTGATTCGGATCAATAGGATCATTCAACAAAATGGATGGTAGGTGAGTTTTCCAAAAAACTTATATGAAATACGAATAGAATTTCAAATCAGATTAACTGCATCATTAGTGGAGAGTTCTACAAAGAGCTTAAGATATATAACTGAGGTCAACAGAATGCAATACGAGAGTTCAAACTCATCCAGATATCAGGGTATACGCATAGGTAGAATGAACCTAACTTCTCACTAATCACGGATAACCAACGGAGATCAGATTCTAAACTTAGGTACTCCCCAAGATATCCTATGGCCACAATGAGTGCACGTTATATGGTGTAAGTATTATCACGTTGATCAGGCGTCATAATACCAGCACCACATAAATATGCCTTCATGATGATCATACTTTATCTCAAGTCGTAATCAAAACCACTTATCTTAATCCACCTAGTACTTCTACAGTCTCATAGGTCATCAAAATCAAACACCATAACTAAGAGGAGAACGAACTACTCGAAAGAGTTAACGGAAGTCTCAGAATATCTATCAGAATTTGGTACATCGCTAAAAGCATCGGGTCGTCCATCATTCATCAAATTTCACATAACGAAACTATCGTCCAACATACGCAGAATGAACTCAGAGCGGAATTACTAACAAGGAATATAAATCATTCAAGGGATCTTATCATCAGGTAACAGAAATTTTAGTAGGTCAAGAGGAAGTGAATTATGTCATCCATAGCTTCATTCTTCACAAAAACAACTCTTCCAAACACAAGCGTTCGCTTCAGAATTATCGTCCATTCAAATATATGATCTTAAACTTCTTCCAAGTCCGTGCAGTCTATCGTATAATCATAGTATGGAGAGGAAATATAAACTCGAGTCTGGTTCCTCAAGCCTTCGGCACTTCTCCTTGGAACTGTGGTGCAGTAACGTGAATCTCCGGTATGGTCACTGTGCGTTCTTCCGTTTGCTAGTCTGCTTCTGCTCTCAATTCCTCTTAGTACAACTAAAACGAATAGAGAAGCAAGACTGCGTGTCTTCGACAGGTCTTCAGCACAGTTCAGAATTCACCATCTCAAACTGCCGTCATCGCCGGATGCATGGTAGTGTTGTCTGCTACAATCTCTAGGTGCCAATCAAGTTTGTTTCCTCTAGAATAAGGGTCCTTTTACAAGATGATTTACATGCTCCTCTTTGTGCATAAAACTGAAATACTTCCCAGAGGTGACTCTCAGTTTGTCATCTCCCTTCTTAGAAGTTCTTGTGGTTGCTTCTTCAGTCCTTCAATCACCCACAGAGGTCGTCTGGTACGGAGATTACAAGGATAGAATCAATTATTGATACGCTGAATTGAAAGGTGGTCATGGTAGTGATACGATTAGGTTTACGATAGTCAATACTCCAAAGTTTTCTCTTTCTTCTTCATAAGCTAACAGGGTATTCAAAATGAAACACCGAGGTGAACAGAATCATATTCCATCATCTTATCCAATTTCTCAACTTCTATGGCATCATGATTCGTCAACCGGGATTGGTTCAAATTTTCCTTCTACTTCTCAACCAGAAAGGAAACCCAAGAGTTCCATCATCGAACACCAGAAAATTTTCACAACAAATTTCCAATGCTAAAGTTTTCTAAGAGTGGATAATAGGTGTCTGGAGGCAATCAACAATCAATTGAGATCGAGGTAGATGTTTCCATAGCAGTTTAGGCTTAACAGATTTGAGCGGTTAAAGGTTATCATAACGAAAGTGGGATGAAACATATTACTAAAGGTCACAAATCAGATATAGTAGTCCCTGGCAGCGTATGAGGGCCAGCCAATCTATATCTTAAAGACCACAAAATCGAATATATCAAAGCAAACGGATTCGTAGGATGAGTACGGTCGCCAAGCCAGAAGGATAGTTCATATCTCAGGGTTAAGTACATGGTTCATCAAAGTGTGGAGATAGATAAACAAACAATTCAAGGCGTTGGAGTCTTGTTTAGCTATTTAGCATAAATGGCAGATAGGTGGTTAGTCATCGGAAATACAAACATCGTATAACTGTTAAGAGTGAGGCATATCGAATATCAGTAATCAGCATCATCATGCTCAGTTAATAATTTCACATCGAAACAAAATTATCGTCATATTCATGGCTAATAATCGCCAGAGTTCTCATAGGAGTAGTAATGGGCTTTGCAAGGACAGAGTAATATCAAATGATACATTTATATCCAGCACATAAATGAATTTATAAAATGTGTCAAACACATTAGGATTAAATGACCGTCTGGATGGTCAGAGGAGTACCAACTGCTTATCCAACAGGTCGGAAGTGAAGAACAAAATCAGGTGGTGATGGCAAAAGTTTAACAATCAGAAATCATGGTAGGGAGTTCAAAATGGTTTCAAACACCGAAGATGAAACATAGGAGGGTAATCGTCAATGATCAATCAACCTATCCTTTATCAGAATGCAAATCAAAGCTAACTATTCAAAGAAAACATATCGACAATGCAAGTCTTATCGTTCAAAAGTTAGAGGAAAGCATTCTTATGCTCATGGGAATAGAGATGTTTAAGACAAACTCAGATAGGGTCAGAAGATTCATAGATTATCAAAAGCATATAACAGAATGCATCAAGTAAGTCATCGTCATAGAGATTCTTAGAATACCCGAAAAGACATCAAAATGATTAACAAAAGAATCAGAGGTAGAAGTCGGAATCTTAGGTCGTGCAAAGCGTGAGCTTAACAAGCAGGGCATAAATCCGAGTGATGCGGAAGCAATGCTACTTAAACAAAAGCCTTATAGTCTACCCATTCCTCACTGGTCAAAACTTAAGTTCCTATAGGGAAATCCTAAAGCAATTCTTAAAGGTTATCTTATGAGCGCATACAGTGGAAACTTAGTGGTCTGACTTACACAGGTCAAGGGTAAATGTATTACGAGTCGTAACCTGTCTCTGATACCATAAATTGTAACACCCCGACTCGACAAGGGTAGAGATGTCACAACAATGGTGACATATCAGAAACATACACAAGCATACATCTTCAATAATACAAAAGAATACAAAGGATTTCAAGGAAATACAAAATTACAAAGGAATAAATACTAAGTCTGAAAATATAAATTTTTCTAGTCATCCCTATAACAAAATATCTATCACAGTGTAGTCTTCTAAGTCCAATGGTACTCTCCACTCATACCCAGCTTCTTACTAAAACCTGCCGCAGGAAAAGAAATGCGGCTGAGCTACGAGAGCTCAGTGAACAGATATAACAGTAATAAAGCAGTAATAAAGAATCGCGAACAGTAAATGAAATACGAATCAATTAGAGTTATGGCATAAGAAAAGGTAACAATAATGAGAAGTACAAGGGTATAAGGTGTAGGAAACAGTAATCCTCTACGAGCCCAGTAACAGTAACAGTAACGGTATCATCATGTAGCCGTATAGAGGGGAGACCTCTCAGTAATCAGTAAATATGAGGGGAGTCCTCAAACAGTAGATTGGAGTAGCTAGCTCCCAGTAGTGTGAAAGACGTGTATCGCACACACCATCAGTCACCAGTAATAACAGTAATCAGTAATCAGTAATCAGTAATCAGTACAGTTCTAGGATGCATCCATACGCCCCAGGTGGCCATAAACCTCCCAACACACCAAATAAAATACAGTCAGGGACGGAACAGGTCATCACTCTCCTGCCCTAGAGTCATGCCATCGGTGCATCAATGACATGGTCATGAAACCCTCATGACTAGTTATGGCTCGTAGTATCAAACTGTGGGTCAGTGGTCAAGTATCAGTATTCAGTATTCAGTTTAGTTTCATAGGTCAATATCCATTTCAGTATATCAGAAAGTTCATATCAGATGGTTCAATAACAGAAGGGTCAATAACAGTAGGTTCAATATCAGAGAGGTTCAATATCAGTAGTTTAGGTTCATAGAAAAGATCTTAATTCAAAGGTTTCATATTAAGCTTATATTTAAAAATAATCTTTTAGTGACTTTCATAAATGATGTTTAGTAAAACCCTTTTTATAAAGATAGTCCTTAAAAGAGATTTTCATAAAATCTTTAGTGCAGTTTCAATTTAAAATTGGTATGACATTGTATTCAAAAGCTTTTCTCAAAAACATTTTCATATCATCAAGGAAAGTTCCAATTCCAGTTATAATGTCAAAATGAATCTTCAGGGTATTCAGGGGTTTGCATATTCAGGTCATAAGATGAAGATCGGATCATGTCAGGTATCAAAGGAATTAAAACAGGGTTCAGTTTATCAAAGGAACTCAGAAATCAAGTATCATGTCAGGAAGGTTCAAGTAAAGGGGATCATAGCAGTGGCATTAATACAGAGACCGACATATCAGAAAATAAAAGAGATCATGAGAAACCTGTGAGAAGGTTCAGAATATCTGTACCTTAAACCGCCAGGAAAACACACACTAGAAACATAAGGATCGGAATAAACTCCTTCTTCAGCGAATCTACACGAATTATAAGTTTACTTATAAGTTTCATAGTTTTCTTAATCATAAAGGTTTCATTTTAGTTTTCTTTCCATTTTTGGTAACTTCTATTTTTAGTAACTTGCTATAATTAGTAACGTTCTATTTTTAGAAAGTTTCCCGAAATAATAATTTAATACCTTAAGGTTATAATTGACAAATAATGTTTAAGAGTTAAAATAACAATTATAATAGTTTAGGATTAATTATGCAAATATAGGTTTTAACACATGTAGGCAAGTATAAAGTGACATCTTCACATAGTTTAAGGTTTTATAGTACACTTAGTAATGTCTAGAGTTAATTGTATAAATTATTAAAGTTGAGGGTTTAATGTAATAACTTCCAAAGCTTAAGGTTTAAAGTGCCAAACATCAAAGTTCTAACAATTTCATATTAGACTTCATGCATGAAGTCATCTTCTTCGTACAATACAACTACCGAAATATAGCCAAAATCGTTTCGCATCCGATATTACTTGTTCTAATTACACAATCGATTAAGTACTTAGTAAGTGTGTGTTTTACTTGTTATCTAGGGTCGATATGGACTGTTAAAAAAAAACGCAACATGAAGAAGTCATATGACTCGACCCCAAGTAGTTTTATCCCGCGACACAAACAGGTTACAAATCGATTTTATGACAATAATTATCTACGTGAGTATCTTTTCATTTAATGAAGCAAAACAATTTTTGTTATCATGCATACTAGTTGTGTGACTTATCACGTGACATGGTTTTAGTTTCGGTTCGAGTTAAACGTGTATATATAACTCACATGTATCCCCTGCACATATATTGACTTATATCCATTCAAGTTTGAGTCTATTTAAACTTGTTACATCATATGTATGTATGTATTAACAGTTAACAAGGTATTTAAAGTGAAGATGTACCTCAGACAACCAAGTAAAACCGATTCCAAATACGAACACGAACACACATACAAACAGTAACACAAGAGTCCAACGAGCCACGAACACTAACGATCAACGTGAACTAAATGTCTCCGCGAACATGAAACAGAATAGCTCGAGAGACGTGTGCTATGGTGCACGGATGAGACCTCCAAGACAACATGAATAGACTGATATCGACCCCGAATGACCAACGAAACTTAATCGACACTCGAGCACGACTTGACCCTCCAACGTACGAGCCAAAACCTTTACCTACGCACGCACCGAACTGATCTTAACACAAACCGCGACCGAACGAACCCGAACACGATTACTCCAACTCTCGTATATCAAAGAATCCGATTACACCACCTTAACCAACACCCTTCGTTCTAAAGATTTGGAGAGAAAGTGAGGACCGATGGTTTTAATTATTCTTAGGGTTTAATGTCTTCGGTAGAGATAGCAAATAGAGATGAACTGTTTGGTTTGTGGAGAGAACAATAATAATGGTATACGGTTTATTGAAACCGAGTGAAGTGGGATATAATAGAGATGTGCCGAAATTCAAGTGAGCAATTAGAGGAGTTAAGAAATCTTCTAAACTTTCTAAAGATTTGGTGTGATCTTATCAAGGTTTAGAGTTTTTCTCTTTGAGTTTATTGTTGGAGAATTTTCAGTTATATAAAAGAGATAAGAATCAGTTAGCCGAGCAAAAAGAGGAAGGTCAACTTGACCAAAATTTCATTTAAAAAAATTCCTGTATCTAGTCCTATTCTTATAGCAATGTTGTGCACCAAATTTTGAAATCTATTCGGCCTATGCAACTCATAGACATGTGATATTTAACTTATAATATCAAGCATGTGGTGATTTTAATAGTAATTAGGTTATAGTTGTAGTATTTTGTAAATTCTCAAATTATAACTCATAATTATTTAAGTTGTATTCGGGTTCAAGGTTGAAAATAGCCACGGTTTAGAAGCAACTTTCTAGGGTATTATAATTGTAACAAGTCGCAACCTGGGTATGATTACAATATTTAGTGATAATTTATTTAGTTGGTATAGTGTAAGACGCGTACAGAAAAATGAAAGAATCGGGACCGAAACCAAAACGTGGAGGCGTGTAACTATTTTTAAATGTGTAACCCTTGTTGTAATCATAAGTCTTTTATTAACGTATTATTTTTATTCGATCCATTATTAACCGTTATATTCAGAATGAAATGTCTTAATGATTTAATGTCCTTTCAGAAGTTTCAAATTTAGAGGGGCATTTTAGGTATTTCACATGTTTCAAAATTTCTGGGTTTTACAACTAATAACAAGATGTCATATGCTGATAGCTAAACCTCATCATCTTTATCAACCTCATATACTCCTGGTACACCAAGAACACATTCAAATTCTGGCAATGTGATTGAAGATGTGCTTCATTCTTTTGTTACTGAAAGTGAACCACAACAGCAGCTTGCATATGAAGACTTTGACCAGATTGATAAGATGGACTTGGAAGAATTGGATATCAAGTGGCAGATGGCTATGCTTTCCGTGAAGGTGAACAGATTTGAAAAGAAAGCTGGAAGGAAGATCCAATTCAATAGGAAGGATGGAGCAAGCACTACTAGAAAAAAGGCCTTTAATGACACGCTTTTTATGACACACACAATATAATGACACGCAAAATCGTAAGTCATAAAAAAACTGTCATAAATTATAAAATCTGAAGGCTAGACGACAGGCATTTTTGTGTGTCATAAAACTCGTGTCATATCTCAAATTTTTTAAAAAACACGGACTTCCACCTCACCCAACTCATTTCATTTTCACACTCATATCTCTAAAACACACACATACACACGCACAAAATAACTCTCTCTCTCTCTAAACTTCGAACCAGACGACGATGACCTAATGGAAGAAGACGCAGTTTCTCCAACCGCCGCCATCCCTAAACTCAAATCCGCCATCACTGGCGGCGCCGCCGGTGTTAAGAAAACCAAAGGCCGTGGGTTCCGTGATGAAACTGATGCTAGTAATCGTATGTCTGGACGCTTCGATTCGCTTGATTCTGATGGTGGACCTGGTCCTGAACGATGTTAGTTTTTTTTTTTTTTTTTTTTTTTTTTTTTTTTTTTTTTTAAATATATATCTATTAATTTTATGTATTTTGTTTAGGTTTAATTGTGATATGTTAGGGTTTTTAAGTTTTTTGTTATAGATCTGTTATTTTAATTGTGATATGTTAGGGTTTTTAAGTTTTTTGTTATAGATTTGTTATAGATCTGTTATTGTGATGTGTTTGGCGCGTTTAAAGTATAATGTTTGTTTGGCAACGAGCGTTTAGGAGCGGTTATAATATAATGCTTGTTTGGCAATAAGCACTCTAATTAGAAATGCTAATAAACGAAGTGTTTGGTGTTTAGTGTTTAGGTTACGTCATTTTAACTGTGAAAAGTATTTAGGTTGTGTTTGAGGACGAGCGTTTAGCTTTTAGCGTTTAGAATATAATGCTTGTTTAAGTGCTCCTATTTAATAAACGAACCATTTAGTGTCTGGGATTGTCTAACAACTTATTTTTGGCACGGATCAAAACAACTTATTTTTGGCACGGGTCAAAAGAGGTGGGATTTACTTGGGTTGATCCAAAACACTTTTTGTTCATATATTTTTATTGTTTTCCTATTTTATACCATCAGTCCATGATGCATTCTGTTGCAACAATATTTTGTGGCACATCAACATTTTTCAGTATTGGCTATGCATTCTCTTAACATGGAATTATTTCTCTTATAAAATAGGATTTTGCTTTTAGTTGTAAATGAAATCGAACATGTACTCAGATACTAATAATCAATGTAATGCTCTTATTGTTTTAATGTGTGCAAATCAAATTGATATGTGCACATATCAATTCCCAATTGAGCTATTGATGCTACTACATAGATGATATATGTTAATGTGACTATGAGTTGTTGAGGGTTTTAGCCCAGAATTGGCTCTTGTGACTGTTGGAGGAGGGAAAGAACTTGAAGAGAAACTTCTGGTATGATTCATTTACTATACAACTGCTGATATATGCTTATGATTTCTGGATTTGTGTGATATAAATGAGATTTATGGATGTTAATTTAAGTTGGGCGAGTCAAGACATGAGTGTGACTTTGATTTTTTGCATTTTGTGAGGCTCTTGCAGGTTCGACCTACTAGTGAAACCATTGTGAACCATATGTTTACGCAGTGGATACATAGTCATCGTGATCTTCCTCTTATGATTAACCAGGTTCGCTTTTTTACTTTATGTCTTCTATTGTCAACATCTTTTAAAGATTATTCATTTTGTGTTTATTTCGTACGGAGTAGTAATATATGCTTATGATTATTATTAGTGGGCCAATGTTACAAGATGGGAGATGCGTACCAAACCCTTTATTAGGACTCTCGAGTTTCTATGGCAGGAAGGGCATACTGCTCATGCTACTCCAGAGGAAGCAGAAAAAGAGGTTCGTCTAAATCTATATAGTTTATGTGAAAAAGATACAACTCAGATTCTTATCTCTAACAGATCTTTGCTGCTCGTATCACAGGCGATGCAGATGATTGATGTTTATACAAAATTTGCGTATGAAGAAGCTGCAATACCTGTAATACCAGGTCGAAAATCAAGGGTAGAGAAGCATGAAGCAGACTGTGTTGTGGCTGCTGAATCTGCTGGCCGACAAGTTCCAATGGCATTTCTCGAGCGAACCAAGGATGACTTTAGCAAGAAATACGGTGGCGGGAAAGCCAATACAGCTGCTGCAAATAGTCTGAACAAAGAATTTGGGTATCCTAACATTCTTGTAACTATCACGATATTTGCATAAAAACGTTTAGATTATGTTTACGATTTAGCTTACTGTTATCAGACCCAAGCTGAAGGAGCAGATGCAGTATTGTAACTATCACGATATTTGAATAAAAACGTTTAGATTATGAAACGCATTGTTTTGATATATATGAAATGCGCTTTTTTGCTATTTGTGTATTTATTTGTATTATGAGATTATCTGTTATTTAATGTGGGGATATTATTAATTTTATAAAAATTATTTTTTTTTTATAAATTTTTTGACCCATGACACGCAAAAAAGGGGTCATAAAAGGGTGTCATAAAAGGTGTCATAAATTCATGACGCGCGAAATGCGTGTCATAAAGCTTTATGACGGGTCGATCAATGACACCAAAAAGCGCGTCATCTGACCCCTTTTATGACACGCAATGCGCGTCATTAAAGGCCTTTTTTCTAGTAGTGAAGGTTTGATAAAAGGAAGGCTAGATGTTACAACTGCTCACAACTGGGTCACTTTGCAAGAGAATGCAAAGAAAATAAGGCAGATGATAAGACCAGATACTCTGCATTCAAGCTCAAAGAATTAGACTCAGAGGAGCCTAAAGCCTTGCTATCTGTTGATTCCATGGTGGATTGGTCACAACATGAGGTAGATGATGAGGAAAGAGGTGCTGCTCAAGTTTATGGAATGCTTGTTGAATGTGAGACAGAAGATGAGGCAGATGTAGCTAAGGAATTTACTTTGATGGGTATCTCATCTCAGGTACAAACTTGTCCTTTTGGATGTTATGATAACTATGCTAAACTTAAAAAGGAGTTTGATGATGTTGAAACTTAATATAAAGATTATTATGTTCAGGTTCAAGCTTTTAAAAGTACACTTTAAACTTTAGAAAAACAAAAGGCTTGCTACCAAACTAATCAGTTGGCATATGATGAAAAGATTAGGGTTTTAGAAAGAGATTTGGAAAACACTACTAATATGTTAAAATATTCTGAAAGTGAAAATGCTAAGGTGAATTTAGAGAAACAGGACTTGCAGACTAAGTTAGATAGTGAAGTGGCCAGGTGTAATGCATGGCAAGAATCATCTAAACACCTAGCTAATTCGAATAATAGCTCTCAGTCTGTATGGTCTAAGAGAGGGTTGGGGTATGATATTGGGCCAGATGAAGTGTATGACCCTAATGAGCCAAGCATTTTTGACCCTGCCCCTGAACCTGAGAATTATCAAATTCCTGTTAAATTTGTTAAAGAAAGAGGAATGAATGCTGTTTCTCCACCTATAACAGGAGTATTTAAGCCTACTTCTACCCACACATACTTTGATGAATCACATATGACCTATGGCAAAAAGTCCAATGACTTGCCTGAACTTGATTGTAAATCTAATGACTTTGTCTCTTGTTCTAACAGTGACAAGTCCTCAGAACCCAAGACCAATGACTTTGCCTCATGTGATTCAAGTGAAAAGTCTCCCACACCCAAGTCTGATGACTTCTCCTCAAGAGTAGCTGATGATGAATCCAATTCAAAGACAGCTTCTTTTGAAGACATTTCTTTTCATTTTGTTAAAAACAATTCTATTTCTAGTTTTGGTTGTGATAAGTTTGTGTGTAATAAGAGAAGTCATGTTAAGAACAAATCTTTTAGAAATAAATCATGCTTTGTTTGTGGTAGTTATTCTCATCTTATTAAAGATTATGATTTTTATGAGAATAGAATGGGTGTGTGTGCTAGGCATCAGCAATCTAGACCATTGTGGAATAACATTGAAAATATACCCCCATTTGTTCCTCAAGTAGAACAAATGAGCTCTGGTAGAGCTACATTTCCTGCTGGTAAACCAGTTTCTGCTGGTAAACCAGTTCCTGCTGGTAAGCCAGTTCCTGCTGGTAAGCCATTTCCTGCCGGAAAACCAGTTCTAGCTGGTAAACCTATTCCTGCTGGTTGGAAAAGAAATGCTGCTAGACCATTCATCAGACCTACAAGCTCTTACTTTCAGAATGATTATAGGCCTGTGTATTATGACCCAATGCAAAAAGGGGGGGGGAAAGATGGGAAACTGCTGTTAAGTTCTCAGCAAGTTGTTCTTGGAAACAATACAGACCATATTTGGAGAAGGGATCCAAGAACAATGGTGGATCTCATCAATCTACATGGTTTAAATCTTTCTGATCCACAACGCAGGCCCAAGTCAGTCATGACTTGGGTCTCCCATTGTATCTAATGTTGTTGTATTTTCTTTTGTTGTAGGAAAATCCTCATAGAAGTAAAGACTTAGGCATTGTTGATAGTGGGTGTTCTAGAAGTATGACCGGAAATAGAGACAGGTTGGTGGACTTTGTGACTATAAGAGGAGGCACTGTGACTTTTGGAGGTGGAGATGGTAAAATAACAGGCAAAGGAACAGTCAGAACTTCCAAGTTGGATTTTGAAAATGTCTATTATGTGGAAGAGTTGCAGCACTTTAACTTGTTCTCTGTCTTACAAATTTGTGACAAGAAGAACCGTATTCTCTTCACTAAGACTGACTGTCTTGGGTTGTCTAATGACTTCAAGTTGCCTGATGAGAGTCAGGTTGTACTTAAAGTTCCAAGAAGACACAACCTTTACAGCTTCAACTTAAATGATGTCCTGCCTGAAGGTGATTTAGCTTGCTTGGTGGCAAAAGCATCTTTGGATGAATCTACCAAATGGCATAGCAGGATGGCACATGTGAACTTCAAAACCATCAACAAGCTGGCAAAGAATGGATTGGTAAAAGGGCTTCCT
This sequence comes from Artemisia tridentata subsp. tridentata, assembly GCA_021014915.2. Classification (NCBI taxonomy): domain Eukaryota; kingdom Viridiplantae; phylum Streptophyta; class Magnoliopsida; order Asterales; family Asteraceae; genus Artemisia; species Artemisia tridentata. Next base: position 250,750,452 of record CP139507.1, read on the forward strand.
CCCAAGATCTTCACAAATGAACATAATTGTGTTGCTTGCAACAAAGGAAAGCAACACAAAGCTTCTTACAAGGCCGTCACAGCTGTTAGCACCATCACTGAGCCTCTCCAGTTACTTCATATGGATCTTTTTGGTCCTACATCCATCAGAAGTATTGACCATAAGTAGTATTGCTTGGTGATTACAGATGACTTTAGCAGGTTTTGTTGGACTTTCTTCTTAGGTACTAAGGATGAAACCTTTTATGTGATTAGGGACTTTCTTGCCTTAATTGAAAACCAGCTAAATAAAAAGGTTAAGACTATAAGGTGTGACAATGGGACAAAGTTTAAAAATTCTAACTTAATTGAACTCTGTGGGAAAAAAGGGGATTAAAAGGGACTATAGTAATGCCAGAACCCCACAACAAAATGGGGTTGCTGAAAGAAAGAATAGAACCCTTATAGAAGCTGCAAGATCTATGCTTGTTGACTCTAAGCAACCTACCATGTTTTGGACTGAAGCAGTTAGCACTGCTTGTTATGTTTTGAATAGGGTATTGATCACTAATCCTCAAAACAAAAAACCTTATGAACTTTTGTGTGGGAAAGTTCCCACCATCAGTCATTTTAAACCTTTTGGATGTCATGTGACTATACTAAACACCAGTGACCATTTGGGTAAATTTGGAGAGAAAGCTGATGAGGGATTTATAGTTATGTACTCTGCACATAGCAAGGCTTATAGAGTTTATAACTTATCTACCAAAAAGATAGAAGAGACCTTAAACCTGAGATATCTTGAGGATAAACTTAACATTTAGGGTGCAGGTCATGAGTTGTATTTTGACCTGGACTATCTAACTGATACTTTAGGATATACTCATTTCAAAGCTAATCAATCTGCAGGTACACAAGAGTCTCCAACTAACAATGCAGGTACCCCAGATGATGATTCAGACTCTGAGTGTGATGAACAAACCATTGTTTTTCCTTCTTTTCCTTCTAACCACTTTGCAAGTTCTGAAGTTAAAGATAATCCTAGCATAGGTGTAGGTGATTCAAGTTTTGCGGAAGACCTTGCAAGGCTTCAAAGACAAGAATATGATGCCAAGGAAGTAGCTGAAAAGTTTGGTTTTGAATTCACAAAAGAAACAGAGGAGCTCTTAAGACACGCCGCAGTTGAAGCCCGCATGAATATGGATTCTGCTGGTAGTTCTTCGATTCGTGCTGGTAGTGTTCCTGTTACTGTTGGTACTATCAATTCTACTGGTAGCTCTAATGTTCCTGCTGGTGTCTCCACTCCTGCTGCTCCTTTGTCCACTCCTTCTAATCATTCATTGGGCTTTCCAGAACCTCTCACAAGATATCCAAGTCCATCTGATCTTGGTAACTCACTCTCTTCAAGCTCTGAGTTGGAAGGTCTTCATCATCAATCATGAACAGGCATCTTCACTTCCTCCTCATATGATGATGATTTCAATCCTTCTATCACTAATCAAGCCTCAACCATTGATGTCAATCCTGTTGCTACTAAAAGGATCAATACCATTCATCCTTAATCCTTGATTCTTGGTGATGCTACCTCAGTTGTTCAAATAAGAAATAAGGTGAAACAAACAAAGTTTGGTGCGAGTGCCTTTGTCAGTTATGTTCATAATCATCAAAGGAACAATCACACAGACTTTCTACATTGTCTCTTTGCTTGTTTTCTTTCACAAGTTGAACCAAGCAGTGTATCACAAGCTCTTGAAGATCCAGCTTGGTTGGAGGCTATGCAAGAAGAAATGCAACAATTTATTAATCAAGATGTATGGAAGCTTGTGCCTTTAGCTGATGGAAAGAATGTAATTGGGACAAAATGGATTCTGAAGAGCAAGAGAGATGCTAGAGGTATTGTGATAAGGAATAAAGCAAGATTAGTAGCTCAAGGTCAAAGGCAAGAGGAGGGTATTGATTATGATGAGGTGTTTGCTCCTGTGGCAAGAGTTGAGGCCATTCAGCTATTTTTAGCCTTTGCTTCATATATGGGATTTATGGTCTATCTGATGGATGTAAAAAGTACTTTTCTCTATGGAAAGATTGAAGAAGAGGTTTATGTGACTCAACCTAAAGGATTTGAGGACCCTCAGAATCCAAAATGGGTCTACAAGGTGGTGAAAGCACTCTATGGACTTCACCAAGCACCAAGGGCATGGTATGCAATATTGTCTACTTTTCTGTTGAAGCATGGATACAGAAGAGGTACCATTGACAAGACACTTTTCACTAAGAAGAACTCAAGAGATATTATCCTAGTCCAGGTCTATGTGGATGACATCATCTTTGGTTCTACAAAGGAGGCTTTGTGTAGGGAATTTGAAGAATTGATGAAGGGTGAATTTGAGATGAGTGCTATGGGTGAGCTTACATTCTTCTTGGGCTTACAAGTCAAACAAAAGCCAGATGGTATTTTTATCAGCCAAGAAAAGTATGTGCAGGACATACTTAAGAAGTATGATTTGGAAAGTGTGAGGTCTGCAACAATTCCTTATGAAGCTCCAAAGCTAAAATCCAACAATGAACCTGATGATGCTGTTAATGTTCACCTCTACAGATCAATGATAGGTTCACTTATGTATTTGACCGCTTCTAGACCTGATATAATGTTTGCAGTCAGTGCTTGTTCAAGACATCAAGTTACACCTTTGACTTCCAACCTGAATGCAGTCAAGAAAATCTTTAAGTATTTTAAAGGTCAACCTAAGTTGGGCCTCTGGTATCCTAGAGATTCTCCATTTTTGTTGGAAGCCTATAGTGATTGTAACACACCTAACCCGACAAGGGCAAAGATGTCACAAATATATGGCTTCATATCAGAACAAACATAACATTCAATAACAAAACAACGGAAGTCTTAATATTAAATCCAAAATAAGTCAACAAGACTTATATCAAATGCAAGACAAAATAACTGAAGTACAAAATCCAATATTCAAATGCCTAAACAATGGCATATCAAAATAAATAGAAATCCAGATGGCAAAGCTAAAAATCACTAAGGTCAAAACTCCAAATCAGATTGCTCTCATCCCAAAGCTAAAACCCAGCTTCCTAGCTTAAGTACCTGCCGCAGGAAAAGAAATGCGGCTGAGCTACGAGAGCTCAGTGAACAGATATATAGATAAACAGAAACGGTAACAGATAGCAGTACAGAACAAATCAGGAATACAGATCATACAGATACAGAATCAAAACGAAAGAATAGGAAAGGAAATAAGGAACAAGAAAAGAATGAAAAAGAGATAATGAAACAAATCAGGTTTAAGGAAAAACAGAAATCCATCACGAGCCCAGATAACAGATAATATCATATAATGCAACAAACCTGTGTAGAGTGGCCAACTCCCAGATAATGTGAGTGACGTGTATCGCACACACCATCAGTCACCAGATATAATAATAAACAGATAACATAAATATAAACAGATATCAGATAACAGATAACAGAATCAGAACTAGGATGCATCTATGCGCCCCCGGTGGCCAGAACTCCTTAACACACCAGATAAAATAAATCAGGGACGGAACAGGTCATCACTCTCCTGCCCTAGAGTCATGTCAAAGGTGCATCAATGACATGGACATGAAACCCTCATGCCTAGTGATTGGCTCGGATATCAAACTGTAGGTCAGAGGTCAGAGGTCAAACGAACTATCAAAATCAGAAGGTCATATCTTAAGGGTACATGGCAAAAAGGTTCATGTTAAAGTCCAGAAATATCAAAGGTTCAAATCAGAGTTTTAAACAAAGGTCCAGAATAGCAAATCATAGCAGAAGGTTCAAACAAAGATTCAAGACAACAGATCACAACAGAGATTCACAAACAGAGGGGAACATAGCAATGGTATAGGGAATCCTAATAAGGAAAATGAAATACTGAGAGAAAAGGGAAAAGAAACACCCTTACTGAAATAGGGCAGAATATCTGTACCTTATTAGCACAGCAGAAAATAAACAAACACAGAAACAAAGCTCAAGACTTCTCCTTCTTCACACCTAAGGAAGAGGAAGACAGAATTACTAAAGTTTCTTATTCAGATTATTCCTTTTAGTTTATCTCATCATTTTATTTACTTTCCATTTTTAGTAACTTTCCAGATTTAGTAAGTTTCCATAATTAACAGGTTTCCAGATTTATCAGATATTATCATTTCAGATTAGGTTTAACCCTTATTCAGAGATTATTATGGAATACAGTACATTTTATCAAGTTACAGAAGTTTAGGGTTTTAAATGACAATTATGCAAAGTTTAGGGTTTTAAATGTAACTTCATTAATTTCCAAGGTCATTAGTGAAAATACTTTAAGTTACAGAATTATACACTCATTTTATTCAGAATTACATTCCATTCCCTTAATTTTCACAATTTACAGATGACACCCCTTTAGTTTCATAATTTACAAAACCAACCTTATAATTACATATTTTACAATTTAAACCCTACAATATCCATAATTACCAACCAAGTATATTATATTTCAATTTTACAGAATATACCATCAGAAGTTAGTACATTACATATTTGACCCCTCAGAATTCAGAATTTACATATTTAGCCCTTTAAGTTTACAAAACATATATATTAAGTCATAATTCCATAACAATTACATAATTAGCCCAAAAATCCTCAAAATTACAAAAAAAACCTTTTTATATCAGTATTAACACAAAACAACTTCAGAATTCCAGATTTACACTTTTGGTCCCTCACTTTTAATTAATTCCAAATCGAAACCCTAATTTCCCATTAATTCATTATATTGCAAAATTTACACTTAGGACCCCAAAGTTATATTTTTCCCACATTCTTACAGATGTATATGATCTTACAAAAATATCCCAGAAGTTTCAAAGTTGGCAAAACAGGTCCTTTTACTTTTATCTTTAAATCGGTAATACTTTTTACAAACAATTAGAAACCCTACTATGCACCAATCATTGAACCATCATTAAATCATCCTTAAAACACATTAAATGATCAGATATTCATCCAAGAAATCAAACCCTAGAAGCCACGATTTCCTTTTATTTTATTTCTTTATTTTTCTAAAATCCGGTTTTATCAATAATTAACCACATTAATTTTAGGCCTCCAAAAATCAAAACCATATTTTTCCCAGATCATATGACTCATAAGGAACCCACGAAAAATAGTGAACATGCCCAGAAAAATCGTTTAACATATATTGCATATTTACGTATGTTTTAGACATTAAAATTACAACGACTTGATTTAGGCTATTATAATTCGATCTATCATTTTTCCCAGGTCTATTACATCATAAGAGGTCTAAATAAAATAGCTATCATGCCCAGAAATTCGGATTTCATATATTTTCAATTTACGTGTTTTATGACCATTATATTTTCATACGCATAGGATTAGCATGCATGGATCGATTTTGATATTTTATATGAGTTATATAACACTAAATATCACTGGAAAAATTCCGTATTAATTTTAACACGTTTGGTTTACTCGCAAGAATTATTACCTTGATTTAGAGCAAATCGACAAGAAATTAAGAACAAGAACGAACCAAGGAGAAAATGCAGCAACCCTTAATTTTCCTAGCTTCCTTGCACCTCCAATAATCCTATAAAAATACTTGTTCAATCCCAGAATTCGTATAGCAGCCTTGGTCGAATTTCTTTAGATCGCTTAGGGTTTTTTGTTTAGTCGGCTTATGGTTTTTAGAATAAAATAAAAGAGATATGTTTTAATATTATGGAACCGACTTTGGGGGGGGGGGGCAAATCAGAATATTTGGCCCATAGAATCAAAATATATATTTGGGTTGATTTGATTTAACTTTCCTTAATTTATTTTTGCATTTTATTTAATTAAAAGGATAAAAACATTATATTTATTTATTTGTAACATTTTCGGAATTATATATATAAATGTGTATGATATTTTTTTTGAACATTTAAATGATGTAACATTGTCTCAGAAATTATTTTGTTTCAGATATAGTTCGATTTCAGAAGTTTTGGAATTATTTCAGAATTTTATAAGTTATTTAATAAGGTTTTAGGTTATCAGGGGTAATTTGGTAATTTTACAGGTTATCTGAATTTCAGGTATTACAACTTCTTCCCCACTAACAAAAAAAATTTCATCCTTGAAATTTGCAGAAAGCAGAAGGAAAACGAGAGAGAGCAGAAAACAAAACAAGACATACCAGATTAAAACGAGAAGTGCGGATAACTAGCTCGTATCGATTCCTCAGTTTCCTAGGTAGCCTCACGCTCCGGGTGGTTCTTCCAAAGAATCTTTACGAACAGAATAACTTTATTCCTCATGACTCGTTCCTGACGATCAAGAACCGCTTCCGGCTCTTCAGACAAGGACATATCAGGTTAGATCTGATCAAGCGGATAAGATACTACATGCAAAGGATGATAGTTGTATCCCCTCAGAAGAGATACATGAAAAACATTATGCACATGAGATAGCTAAGGAGGTAAAGCCAGACGATAAGAAACCTCCCCAATACGATCCAGAATTTCAGACGGTCCAGTAAATCGAGGACTTAACTTGCCCTTGATTCCAAAACGCTTAACACCACGGAAAGGAGATACTTTCAGAAATACCCGATCACCTACATTGAATTGCAGATCCCGACGGTGCTTATCAGCATAACTCTTCTGACGAGCACGCGCCTCCTTCAATTTCTCCCTAGCCACAGCTACCTTTTCATTAGTGATCTCGACCATCTCAGGTCCCTCAATCAGACGTTCCTCATGACTCGTTCCTGACGATCAAGAACCTTTACGAACGGAATAACTTTTCCAAAGAATCTTTACGAACGGAATAACTTTATTCCTCATGACTCGTTCCTGACGATCAAGAACCGCTTCCGGCTCTTCAGACAAGGACATATCAGGTTAGATCTGATCAAGCGGATAAGATACTACATGCAAAGGATGATAGTTGTATCCCCTCAGAAGAGATACATGAAAAACATTATGCACATGAGATAGCTAAGGAGGTAAAGCCAGACGATAAGAAACCTCCCCAATACGATCCAGAATTTCAGACGGTCCAGTAAATCGAGGACTTAACTTGCCCTTGATTCCAAAACGCTTAACACCACGGAAAGGAGATACTTTCAGAAATACCCGATCACCTACATTGAATTGCAGATCCCGACGGTGCTTATCAGCATAACTCTTCTAACGAGCACGCGCCTCCTTCAATTTCTCCCTAGCCACAGCTACCTTTTCATTAGTGATCTCGACCATCTCAGGTCCCTCAATCAGACGTTCACCTACTTCATTCCAACAAACAGGAGCCCTACATTTCCTACCATACAACATCTCGAAAGGAGCCATACGGATACTCGCATGCCAACTGTTATTATACGCAAACTCCACTAAGCACAAATACTCATCCCAACTACCGGTCCATTCCAACGCACAAGCCCGTAACATATCTTCCAAAGTCTGAATGGTCCTCTCAGACTGACCATCAGTTTGGGGATGAAATGCAGTACTGAACTTAAGACGAGCGCCCCAAACTTTATGAAGTCCTTTCCAGAAACGCGAAGTGAAACGAGGATCACGATCAGATACAATAGACGAAGGCATACGATGCAATCTAACGATTTCCTGCTGAAAAATCTCCGCCAACTGACTGACACTATAGGTCATACGGATAGGTAAGAAATGAGCGGATTTAGTTAGCCGATCAACGACCACCCAAATCGCATCATGTCTTTTACGAGTAACAGGCAGACCAGAAACAAAGTCCATGGAAATCTCATCCCACTTCCATGCCGGAATCTCCAAAGGCTGTAACAAACCACTAGCCCGTTGATGTTCAATATTAACTTGCTGACAAGTCATACATCTAGCCACAAATAACGCCACATCTTGCTTCATACCGTTTCACCAGAAATGCTGCTTAAGGTCCCGATACATTTTGGTAGAACCAGGATGAGTAGAGAAAGGAGAACTGTGAGCCTCAGTCAACACAGCCTCACGCAGATCAGAATCATTAGGCACACATAACTGATCCTCATACCAGACAACTCCATCATCTTCAACTCTGAATTCAGTTTGCTTACCCTCTTCAATATTTTGAACAATAGCCCAAAGTTCACCATCATCTTTCTGAGCCTCTTTAATACGCAACATCAGATTTGACTCAATCTTTAAGCTAGCCCAGTAACCAACATCACGACGAACACACAACTCAACATCCAGACGCTCCAAATCCTTGAGAATATGCGGATCAATTTCCAAACTAGCCATCATTCCAGATTTCCGACTAAGTGCATCAGCAACTACATTAGCCTTACCTGGATGATATTGGATATTCGTGTCATAATCCTTCAGAAGCTCTAACCATCTCCTTTGCCTCATATAAAGCTCCTTCTGAGTAAAGATGTATTTGAGACTCTTGTGATCGGTGAAGATATCACACGATTCGCCATACAAGTAATGTCTCCAGATTTTCAATGCAAAGACAACAGCCGCTAATTCTAGATCATGAGTCGGATAATTTTCTTCATAGGGTTTCAATTGCCTCGAAGCATAGGCAATCACCTTGCCGTGTTGCATAAGCACACAGCCCAAACCCTTCTTAGAAGCGTCACTATAGATTTGGAAACCTCCAGATCCCGATGGTAAAGTCAGAATAGGTGCAGACACCAGACGCCGTTTCAACTCCTCAAAACTCTGCTCACGCTCATCAGTCCATACAAACTTTTCACCCTTCCGCATCAACTGAGTCAAAGGCAAAGCTAACTTAGAAAATCCTTCAACAAAACGCCGATAGTAGCCAGCTAATCCCAGAAAACTCCTAATTTCAGTCACAGTGGTAGGTCTCGGCCACTTGGTGATAGCCTCGACCTTAAATGGATCCATGGTGATACCATCTGCAGACACAACGTGACCAAGGAAAGCTACTTGGTTCAGCCAGAACTCACATTTAGAAAATTTCGCGAATAATTTCTGCTGCCTCAAAATACCCAGAACAATACGCAAATGCTGCTCGTGCTCCTCAGACGATTTAGAATACACCAGAATATCATCAATGAAAACGATGACGAACTTATCCAGTAATTCATGAAAGACCCGATTCATTAAATCCATAAACACAGCAGGAGCATTTGTTAAGCGAAAAGGCATAACCACCATATATTTGTGACATCTTTGCCCTTGTCGGGTTGGGCTGTTACAATTTGTGGTATCAGAGCAAACATAACATTCAATAACAAAACAGCGGAAGTCTTAACATTAAATCCAAAATAAGTCAACATGACTTATATCAAATGCAAGACAAAATAACTGAAGTACAAAATCCAATATTCAAATGCATAAACAATGGCATATCAAAATAAATAGAAATCCAGATGGCAAAGCTAAAAATCACTAAGGTCAAAACTCCAAATCAGATTGCTCTCATCCCAAAGCTAAAACCCAGCTTCCTAGCTTAAGTACCTACCGCAGGAAAAGAAATGCGGCTGAGCTACGAGAGCTCAGTGAACAGATATATAGATAAACAGAAACGGTAACAGATAGCAGTACAGAACAAATCAGGAATACATATCATACTGATACAGAATCAAAACGAAAGAATAGGAAAGGAAATAAGGAACAAGAAAAGAATGAAAAAGAGATAATGAAACAAATCAGGTTTAAGGAAAAACAGAAATCCATCACGAGACCAGATAACAGATAATATCATATAATGCAACAAACCTGTGTAGAGTGGCCAACTCCCAGATAATGTGAGTGACGTGTATCGCACACACCATCAGTCACCAGATATAATAATAAACAGATAACATAAATATAAACAGATATCAGATAACAGATAACAGAATCAGAACTAGGATGCATCCATGCGCCCCCGGTGGCCAGAACTCCTTAACACACCAGATAAAATAAATCAGGGACGGAACAGGTCATCACTCTCCTGCCCTAGAGTCATGTCAAAGGTGCATCAATGACATGGACATGAAACCCTCATGCCTAGTGATTGGCTCGGATATCAAACTGTAGGTCAGAGGTCAGAGGTCAAACGAACTATCAAAATCAGAAGGTCATATCTTAAGGGTACATGGCAAAAAGGTTCATGTTAAAGTCCAGAAATATCAAAGGTTCAAATCAGAGCTTTAAACAAAGGTCCAGAATAGCAAATCATAGCAGAAGGTTCAAACAAAGATTCAAGATAACAGATCACAACAGAGATTCACAAACAGAGGGGAACATAGCAATGGTATAGGGAATCCTAATAAGGAAAATGAAATACTGAGAGAAAAGGGAAAAGAAACACCCTTATTGAAATAGGGCAGAATATCTGTACCTTATTAGCACAGCAGAAAATAAACAAACACAGAAACAAAGCTCAAGACTTCTCCTTCTTCACACCTAAGGAAGAGGAAGACAGAATTACTAAATTTTCTTATTCAGATTATTCCTTTTAGTTTATCTCATCATTTTATGTACTTTCCCTTTTTAGTAACTTTCCAGATTTAGTAAGTTTCCATAATTAACAGGTTTCCAGATTTATCAGATATTATCATTTCAGATTAGGTTTAACCCTTATTCAGAGATTATTATGGAATACAGTACATTTTATCAAGTTACAGAAGTTTAGGGTTTTAAATGACAATTATGCAAAGTTTAGGGTTTTAAATGAACTTCATTAATTTCCAAGGTCATTAGTGAAAATACTTTAAGTTACAGAATTATACACTCATTTTATTCAGAATTACATTCCATTCCCTTAAGTTTCACAATTTACAGATTACACCCCTTTAGTTTCATAATTTACAAAACCAACCTTATAATTACATATTTTACAATTTAAACCCTACAATATCCATAATTACCAACCAAGTATATTATATTTCAATTTTACAGAATATACCATCAGAAGTTAGTACATTACATATTTGACCCCTCAGAATTCAGAATTTACATATTTAGCCCTTTAAGTTTACAAAACATATATATTAAGTCATAATTCCATAACAATTACATAATTAGCCCAAAAATCCTCAAAATTACACAACAACCTTTTTATATCAGTATTAACACAAAACAACTTCAGAATTCCAGATTTACACTTTTGGTCCCTCACTTTTAATTAATTCCAAATCGAAACCCTAATTTCCCATTAATTCATTATATTGCAAAATTTACACTTAGGACCCCAAAGTTATATTTTTCCCACATTATTACAGATGTATATGATCTTACAAAAATATCCCAGAAGTTTCAAAGTTGGCAAAACAGGTCATTTTACTTTTATCTTTAAATCGGTAATACTTTTTACAAACAATTAGAAACCCTACTATGCACCAATCATTGAACCATCATTAAATCATTCTTAAAACACATTAAATGATCAGATATTCATCCAAGAAATCAAACCCTAGAAGCCACGATTTCCTTTTATTTTATTTCTTTATTTTTCTAAAATCCGGTTTTATCAATAATTAACCACGTTAATTTTAGGCCTCCAAAAATCAAAACCATATTTTTCCCAGATCATATGACTCATAAGGAACCCACGAAAAATAGTGAACATGCCCAGAAAAATCGTTTAACATATATTGCATATTTACGTATGTTTTAGACATTAAAATTACAACGACTTGATTTAGGCTATTATAATTCGATCTATCATTTTTCCCAGGTCTATTACATCATAAGAGGTCTAAATAAAATAGCTATCATGCCCAAAAATTCGGATTTCATATATTTGCAATTTACGTGTTTTATGACCATTATATTTTCATACGCATAGGATTAGCATGCATGGATCGATTTTTATATTTTATATGAGTTATATAACATCTAAATATCATTGGAAAAATGCCATATTAATTTTAACACGTTTGGTTTAGTCGCAAGAATTATTACCTTGATTTAGAGCAAATCGACAAGAAATTAAGAACAAGAACGAACCAAGGAGAAAACGCAACAACCCTTAATTTTCCTAGCTTCCTTGCACCTCCAATAATCCCAGAAAAATACTTGTTCAATCCCAGAATTCGTATAGCAGCCTTGGTCGAATTTCTTTAGATCGCTTAGGGTTTTTTGTTTTGTCGGCTTATGGTTTTTAGAATAAAATAAAAGAGATATGTTTTAATATTATGGAACCGACTTTGGGGGGGGGGGCAAATCAGAATATTCGGCCCATAGAATCAAAATATATATTTGGGTTGATTTGATTTAACTTTCCTTAATTTATTTTTGCATTTTATTTAATTAAAAGGATAAAAACATTATATTTATTTATTTGTAACATTTTCGGAATTATATATATAAATGTGTATGATATTTTTTTTGAACATTTAAATGATGTAACATTGTCTCAGAAATTATTTTGTTTCAGATATAGTTCGATTTCAGAAGTTTTGGAATTATTTCGGAATTTTATAAGTTATTTAATAAGGTTTTAGGTTATCAGGGGTAATTTGGTAATTTTACGGGTTATCTGAATTTCAGGTATTACAGTGATAGTGATTATGCTGGTGCTATGTTTGATAGGAAGTCTACTACTGTGGGTTGTCAGTTTCTGGGAAGGAGATTGATCTCTTGGCAATGCAAGAAGCAGACAATTGTAGCTACATCTTCTACTGAGGAAGAGTATGTTGCTGCTAATTGTTGTGGTCAGGTACTTTGGATACAAAATCAGTTGTTAGACTATGGGTTTAATTTTATGAACACCAAAATCTTTATTGATAACCAAAGCACAATTTGCATTGTTAAAAACATAGTTTTTCACCAAAGAACAAAGCACATTGAGATTAGGCACCATTTTATAAGAGATGTTAATGAAAAACATCTCATTCAAGTGCTTAAAATACACACAGATGAAAATGTGGCTGATTTGTTGACAAAAGCTTTTGATGGCCCAAGATTTAATTATTTGGTGGTTCATATTGGGATGATCAATCCCTGATTGCTGTGATTAAGGGGAGGCATAAGCCTAAGGGGAGGGTTATTGTTGTATATTTTTGGTACACTAACCATTATTTGTTTTAGTTTGTGTATTTTGTTTAACTTTGTATTGCAGTAGTAAGTTTCTTATTGTTGCCAGTGTTATTGGGACACAACAATATCAACAGAACATGTGGCTTTCGTTTATTCATCATGAGACGGTTGCATTCTTAGCTGCAACTTACAAAGACAACACACACCACACATGGATCAAACAACACACAAGCTTAAAAACATCAACAAGCCATAAACCTACACCACTACTCCATCTTCCTTTTCCCCTTTCCCTTGAAGTCAGGCATGGTCTTATGGATTCCTTTGTCCTTGATTGCATTCCACACCTTCGGACTGGGGAGTCCTAGCACTTGTTTTCCTGGCTTTGGACGTGCTTTAATCTTCACAGGCACCGAGATTCTACTCATTGTTGACACAGCCTTTTCAATTTCACTTGTTAGTATGACCGATTGTAACATCCCAACCCGACAAGGGTAAAGATATAACAAAAATGGTTTCATATCAGATCAAAACAAAGCATACGTCTATAGCAATACAAGAATTCTCAAAGGTTACAAATGGAGTACAGAAACTACAAGTTTACAAATGAACTTCCAACAAATACTAATTCCAAAACAATAATAACTTCTAGTCATTCCTAAATCCATAATAGCTATCCAGTCTTCTAAGTCCAAGGTACTCTCCACTTATTCCCAGCTTCCTACTAAAAACCTACCGCATGAAAAGAAATGCGGCTGAGCTACGAGAGCTCAGTGAACAGATATAACGATAACAAACAGTAATAGAGAATAGTACAGAGTAACAGAAATAAAAGTCATGCAGATATAATATGGTTTAAGGGATAAGTAAATGAATAAGTATAAAGGAAAGAGAGAAAGGGATAGTAATCCACCACGAGCCCAGAAACAGATCATATCATTTCGTAATCATAAATCTTCAAATCATATAGAGGGGAGACCTCTCAGATAATCAGATAATATGAGGGGTGTCCTCATTCTTCAAATGGAGTAGCTAGCTCCCAGATATATGTGAAGGGCATGTATAGCACACAGTACCAATCACCAGACAATAATAAATCAATCATGTTAAATCCACTAAAAAGATCAGATCTAGGATGCATCCATGCGCCCCCCCCCCCAAACAAATACTGGCCATAATAACTGTAGTGCGCGCATAATAATCAAATAGGGACGTGGCGGAACATCACTCTACCGCCCTAGAGTCATGCCATTGGTGCATCAATGACACGGCCATGTTACCTTCATGGCTAGGAAACAGATTTTGGCTCGGGTATCAAACTAAGAGTCAGATATCATATCAAATCAGAGTGTCATATCAAAATGTTCATATATCTAATGGTACATGGTTCATATCAAATATCTCAGAAGTAATATCAAAGGTCTAAATCAGAGTTTATCAGATCAAGGTTCATATTCAATAATCAAGTCATGGTTCAGATCAAAAGTCCGTTTCAGAAGTTTCTATCAAAAGTCCATTTTAAACAATCCTTTAATTCATGATTTTCATAAAACGATCCTTTAAAGTAGTTTTCATAAAAATAGTCTTTCAAAGCGGTTTTTCATAAAGCTAGTCTTCAAAATATACTGTTCATAAAATTTAGTAACCTTTCATATAAAAGTATTTAAAATGGTTTTTCTCAAAACATTTCCATGGTATAATTAAAAAGGTTTTCATAACATAGGTTCATAACAGAGGTCATATCAAATGGGATCAACAAAGAAGGTTCAAGCAGAGGGAATCATAGCAATGGCTTCAGTTCAGAAACTAACGGATCAGAAAATGAAAGAGATCATGAGAAACCTTATAAGAAAGGTCAGAATATCTGTACCTTATACAACAAATGAAAACACAACAGAAAATATCAAAGTCGGAAACAAAGTCCATCTTCAGCGAATCTACATGAATTCATAACTAACTTATTAAAAGCTTATTTAATTCAACCATTTTTAGTAACTTCCCTTTTTAGGTAACTTTCCAAAAATAGCAACTTTCCATATTTAGTAACTTTCTATTTTTAGTAGGTTTCCATAATTAGCAGGTTTCCATTTTTAGAAAGTTTTCAAAATCAGAAAGATTTAAGTATCATAACTTAGGTTAAGTCATTATTTAAGCATATTAAGGACATAGGGTAGATTTTAACAAGTTATGATAGTTCAGGGTTAAATATGACAAGTTTCCATAAATTAGGGTTTTAATTATAGATATTCCAAAGTTAAGGGTTTTAATTGTAGATATTCAGAATCACATTTTAGTCCTTTAAGTTTCATAATTGATAATTTACACCCTTTATTTATCAAAATTACAAAATAAACCTTATACTTATATCATTTACAAATTAACCATTTATATATTCATAATTACACAACAAACCCTTACATTTACTAATTTACAGAAAATACACCCCATTTTATGTGTGGTACGAATCAAACCCCCAAGTTTTAAAAATGACAAAATACCCCCTTATATTTTTAAAACCAATCGTACAACACTTTTAAACACAAACCCTAACCCTAATCTTTCCCAATCATCATACCATCATTACTACATCATAATTAGTCATTTATGAACATAATTCTAGATCCAAAACACAAACCCCAAATTGAAACCCTAGGGTTTTATTTCTTTTCATTCGAAAACCCTAAACCCGATTTGAACAAAATTTAACCATGGCATATTTAGGCTTCAAAAATTCAAACCACTATTTTTCCCAGATCATATAGATTATATAGAGTCTAAATAAAATATGTTTCATACCCAGAAAATTCGTATTACATATTTTAGAATTTATGCACGTTTTAGCCACTTAAAATTATTGCGATCAATCTAAGCTATAAAAAATCAACCCAACATTTTTCCAGGCTTATATGATGATTATGGAACCCATAAAAATTATGAACATGACCCAGAAAAATCGTATAGCATATTTTAGATTTTATACGTATTTTAACCATTTATAATTCATACAACTAAATAACCTTGCATGATTCGAATCTAACATTTTATATGAGTGATATATAATATAGGGATCATAAGAAAATACCAAATGATGATTTGAACTTGTAGATGAGTCGTGAGGATTTTAAAACCCTCGGATGCAATTTACGACCAAGCAAAATTTCTAGCGACCAAACGAACGACTTAAAAACCCCAAGGCTATTTTTCCTAGCCTCCTTGAATGATGATTAACACCATAAAAATAGTCCAAGACCTCCAAAAAATCGGATGAATTTGATATGGATTTTGGTGTGTGTTTTTAAAACTTTCGGTATTTTGCAAAAGAAGTAAAAGGGATAGTTTAGCTAAATAAGGAATGAACCGTGATTAGGGGGGGGTTATGGCTGAATAATCGGTCTTGATCACTTCCAAAATTAATATTGTTCTTATCTTGTATTTTGTACAATTTAATTTGATTTATATTACTAATAATACAAAAAAATGTAAAACCGGCCCAATTTAATTATTTTTATGATTTTCATAATTTTTATACTTCCAAAATATAAAAATGTAGTTACAAAAAATTATTTTGTTTCATACCTTGATCATTCCCGAATTTTTGGAATTGATTTGGTGATTTATAAACTTTTAAATCAAATTTTAAAATTGTAAGGGCATTTTGGTCTTTTTACATGTTTTAGATTTTTAGGGATTTACAACTCTTCCCCTCTAACAGGAAAATTTCATCCTCAAAATATGAAGTCGCAAGGTGAAACGAAGTCGTAGCAAGTCGCAACAGATCATTGTAATTTTCTCATGCCCGAGGAGGTTCTTCCAAAAGATCTTCAGACCAAAAGTTTCTCATGACTTATATCAAAACGAGGTGGGTTCAAATTTATCAAAGGAGACAAACTAAATTGATTCTGATCAAGAGGTCCATGCAACATAAAGTGGATGATAGGTGAATCTTTAGGAAATTATATGGAATACGAACAAGAGTTCAAATTAAATTGATTGTGTCCACAGTAAAGAGCTTTAAGATTTATAACTGAGGCCAACAGAATGCAAACGAGAGTCCAAACTCATCTAGATATTTAATGAACGCAAACAGAGTATAGAATGAACCAAACACGGATAATCCTACGGAGATTCAGATTCTAAACTTCTTAGGTACTCCCCAAGATATCCTATGGACACAATGAGTGCACGTTATATGGTGTAAGTATTATCACGTTGATCAGGCGTCATAATACTAGCACAACATAAATATGCCTTCATGATGATCATACTTTATCTCAAGTCGTAATCAAAACCACCTATCTTAATCCACCTAGTAGTTCTACAGTCTCAGAGGTCATCAAAATCAAACACCATAACTAAGAGGAGAACGAACTCCTAGAAGGAGTTAACGGAAGTCCCATAATGTCTATCAGAATTTGGTACATCGTTAAAAGCATCAGATCGACCATCATTCGTCAAATTTCACATAACAAAACCATCGTCCAGCATACGCAGAATGAACACCGAGCGGAGTTAATAATAGGGAACATAACTCATTCAAGGGATCCTATCATCAGGTAACGGAAATTTGAGTAGGTCAAGAGGAAATGAATTACGTCATCCATAGCTTCATTCTTCACAAAATCAACTCTTCCAAACACAAACGTTCGCTTCAGAATTATCGTCCATTCAAATACATGATCTTAAACTTCTTCCAAGTCCATGCAGTCTATCGTATGATCCTAGGGTGGAAAGGAAATATAAACTCGAGTCTGGTCCTTCAAGCCTTCGGCTCTTCTTTTTGGAACTGTGGTGTAGTAACGTGAATCTCCGGTATGGTCGTTGTGTATTCTTCCATTTGCGAGTCTGTTCCTGCTCTCAATTCATCTTAGTACAACTAAAATGAATAGATAAGTAAGACTGCGGGTCTTAGACAGGTCTTCAGCACAGTTCGAAATTCGCCAACTCAAACTGTCGTCATCGCCGGATGCATGGTAGTGTTGTCTGCTACAGTCTCTGGACGCCAATCAAATCTACTTCTTCCAGAATGAAGGGTCATTCTACGAGATGGTCTACATGTTCCTCTTCGTGCATAAAACTAAAATACTTCCCGGAGGTTACTCTCAAATAGTCATCTCCTTTCTTAAAAGTCCTTGGGGTTGCTTCTTCAGTCCTTCAATCATTAAAAGAGTCCGTCGGGTACGGAGTTTTACAGGATAAAATCAATCATTGATACGCTGAATTGAAGGATGGTTAGGGTAGTGATACGATTAGGTTTACGATAGTCAATACTCCAAAGTTTCCTCTTTCTTCTTCACAAGTTAACAGGGTGTTCAAAATGAAACACTAAAGTGAACAAAATCATATTCCATCATCTTCTCCAATTTCTCAACTTCTATGGCGTCATGGTTCGTCAACTGAGATCGGCTCAAATTTCATTCTTCTTCTCAAACGGAGGGAAAACCCAAAGTTCCATCGGATAACAACAGAAAAATTTGTACAACAAAACTTCCAATGCCAAAGCTTCTAAGGATGGGTATTAGGTGTCAGGAGGCAACCAACAATCAGATGAGATCGAGGTAGATGTTTCCATAGCAGCGTTAACAGATTTGAGCGGTTACCGGTTATCATAACGAAAGTGGGATGAAACATATTACTAAAGATCATAAATCAGATACGGTAGTCCCTGGCAGCGTATGAGGGCCAGCCAATCCATAACTTAAAGACCTCAAAATCGAATATGTCAAAAGTAAAAGGATTCGTAGGATGAGTACGGTCACCAAGCCAGACGGATAGTTCATATATCAAGGTCAAGTACATGGTTCATCAAAGTGTGGAGATAGATAAATGAACAATTCAAGGTGTTGGAGTCTTGTTTAGCTATTTAGCATAAGTGGCAGGTAGGTTGTGAGTCATCAGAAATACAAACATCGTATAACTGTCAAGAGTGAAGCATATCGAATATCAGTTATCAGTTTCATCATGCTTAGTTAACCATTTCTCATCGAGACAAAATTATCGTCATATCCATGGCTAATAATCACCAGAGTTCTCATAGGAGTAGTAATGGATTTAGCAAGGACAGAGTAATATCAGATGATACATTTTATATCCAGCACGGGTAATTTAATTCACAGAATGGGTTAAACACTTTAAGGTCAAATGACCTTCGGGATGGTCAGAGGAGTATTAAACTGCTTATCAAACAGGTCGGAAATGAAAATCAAAACCAGGTAGGGATAGCAAAAGTTTAACAATCGGAATCATGGTAGGGGATTTCAAAATGGTTTTCGAACACCGAAGGTGAAACATAGGAGGGTAGTCGTCAATGATCAATCAACCTATCCTTTATCAGAATAAAAATCAAAGTTAACTATTCAATGAAAACAGATCGACAACGCAAGTCTTATCGTTCAGAAGTGAGAGGAAAACATTCTTATACTCGTGGTTAAAACACCACCAGACTTCTCATGAAAACGGAGATGTTTAAGACGAACTCAGATAGGGTCAGAAGATTCATAGATTATCAAAAGAAAATAACAGAATGTATCAAGTAGGTTATCGTCATGGAGATTCTCAGAATACCCGAAGAGACATCAAAATGATTAACAAAAGAATCAGAGGTCGGAGTCGGAATCTTAGGTGGTGCAAAGCGTGAGCTTTCAATCTCCAAAAGTGATCTCAACAAACAGGGTATAAATCAGAGTGATGCGGAAGCAATGATACTTAAACAAAAGCCTTATAGTCTACCCATTCCTGACTGGTCAAACTTAAGTTCTGTTAGTGCAAATATTAAGATATTTAAACTAAACGGTTTCTTCGGTTTTAATGATGACAAACATGTAACTTGTAATACATAACGTAAAATGTGCAAGTTACTTGTAAACACAAATCATCAATGCATACTTCATCAACACCTCCCGACGTCTCAAGTATGCTTCAACGAAGTCGTAGATTTCCATCCCGACATAAATCATTCAAGGTATGGACAAACAAATCTACTACTTGACAAATGATCAAAGGATTATATTTTTCTAAACTTCACATTTTTAATGTGACAAAACATTTTTTCAAAAATATATGTTACAAATTATTTTTGAATTAAAAAGAAATGTTTTATTTTGAAAAATAAATTTGAAAACTCCCAACAGCCATTTTTCCCCCCAAAACAGCTCCAACTTCCCCAAATAAACCTTCCCCACTAAAGACAAAAAAGGGAGCGTCCAATGGCACCTTTAAGTATGGACGGCTCCACTAAATTTAGTGGAGCCGTCGGGTATTTAGTGGAGCCGTGGGTCTGTAACGGTCAGATTTTCCCTTGCCTATAAATAGTGGACCATTCCACACTTCCAACTTGATTTTTCCAGTCCTTTTTCTCTGGTCTTATCCCTCTTCACTTAGATAACTTTCTTTGATCATTTGGAGAGTCTTAGGTTGTTTAAGAGTGATCCAATCATCCACTCAAGTGATCCTCTTCATTCCTCTTGATTAGCAAGAGAAGAACACAAAGTATCCTAGATACAAAGTGTTGTCATCCCTCTTGATTAGCAAGAGAAGAACACAAAGTATCCAAGTAGATACAAAGTGTTGGAGTTGTTAGGTCTTGTAACATTTGTTACACTCTTGATTGTATCATAGAATACATCAAGATTACTTTTCTTTTGTGAGAGAGTGAGTCAAGATCATTGTGATCTTAAGAGATAGTGAAGATCTCTTGAAGCCATTGGGCTTGTGTGATTGATCATGTGGATCAAGGGTAGATCGGGTAGATCGTGGTAGATTGGTGCTAGCTAAGATTAGCACTCGACATCTAGCTTAGTGTCGGAAATAGGATAAGCGACGTGTAAGGTGTAGATCGGGTAGATCGTGGTAGATTGGTGTTAGCTAAGATTAGCACTCGACATCTAGCTTAGTGTCGGAAAACAAGTTAAGCGACGTGTACGGTTTTCTCCGCCTAAAGGGAGTTTGTTGATTAGTGAAGTAACTCTCGAGTTGGGTACTCGGGGAGTGGAGTAGGGCGAAGAGGAGCTTCGTGACCGAACCACTATAAATCACCGTGTCCGGTTTGCGCCTTCTAACTTATCTCTTTACTTTCATTTCGTTAGTTATCGCTTTATATTTATATTTGCATTGCATATGTGTTTGTGTGGCTTGTTGCTCATGTAGTGATTGATCATGTATGTTCCATGGTTTGATTGTGCATATGTTGTAGTTTACTATAGTCATCTCTAGATGCTATATACTCATTGTTGACACTCTTCATATTACGTCACACTTGATCGGGTGTTTGATATAAAAGTTTTAAGTTTTTAAATGGAAACGTATTCACCCCCCCCCCCTCTACGGTTTCCACAATTGGTATCAGAGCCAGGTTGCTCAAAATTTTAAAACAAATGGTTTTCAAAATTGAGTACGATCCATGTATCAAATTACCTATGAAGGTGATAAAATATGAAAAGTATTTAGTTGCTTAATACTTACAAGTTTTGTTGTTAAGTATACTTTGTCATACTAGCTTGAAGGTTTTCTTAAACCAATAAAAGAATAGAGTCTTGAGTGTCTGGTCATGTTCTCCGTCGAGTCGCCGCACTAAAACTGTAAACTGAGTCAGAAAAGAGAACACGGTACCACTAAATATAGGACGGTACCATTATATTTAACGGTACCGTGGGTTATTTAATGGTACCGTGCCTCTGGTTGTCAGTTTTCAGTATTGGGTCATTTCCAGAAATTCTTATAAAATCAACCATAAGTTCGTAGGAGTCGTGTCACTCATCATTTTAAATGAAGTTGAGTCTACTTTCATTTCAGAAATATTTTTATGAATTAGTTCTAAATGAAAGTATGATAAAGTCCTTGATTTTCAACTAAAGGTCTTCTGATCATGCAGTTTGCGTAAATTTTTGGTCAAACTGAAAAAGGGCGATTCAACCTTTAAACCTTGACATGTTTTCAAAGTGATCAGCAAAAACCTTTGAAATGGGGAGGAAACCAATTCATTTTCAAATAAAATCAAGCTTAGTATACATTGTTATACCTAATACACAAAATGACGATAAGTATTTTTGTGTGTTAAGCTAAATTGCTATTTGCTTATTATATTTTTTCGGTTTATGCATTTATAAGGCTCATGGTAAATCACTTGCACTATATTAAGTAATTAGTTTGCATTGCATATAGGCATCAACCATTTGTCTTGCATTTGTTGGAAGTTCTTAAAATGGTGTAGTAACTTTCTTAGGAATAGAAACTAAGTTGGTAGATCATATGTGTCGAAAGATATTGTCTTACACAATTATTTTTCCAAAGGTTTTAAGTGTAAAAAGTATATCACCCCAAAATACTTTACACTTTCATAAAATCCGTAACATGATCTTTAAAACATTACATCATTTTGTCTTGTTTGACCATGGGTTGTCTAAACAAGATAAAAGGTCAATCTAATACATTAGTACATAAGTAAAGGAAAATGTATTAAACTTGAATTGATCTAACACACATACAAAATGTTTTAGACATTTAGTATTTTACATATGTTGTATAAAAATAGTTAAGATAATTATTTTTATACTAATGAGGTGTCGAAAAACTAAAAGTATTATACTTAATAATATAAATAGTTTTTCTCAAATAAAAATAAATGACAATATCAAAGTAGTAACTTAATATGTCATTAACCTCACACATACAACTAGTATTAGAATAAATGGAACACACTCCTTAAATTTTTATTTTCTTTTTAAAAAATAGGAGTGATCGTGAGGGTCAAGAAAGATCTTGAGTACATATCAATTCATTATTCAAATTATGATTGATATCATCATCGAATCTAATTGACAAGTTTTCGAGTGTGGACATGAAATTGGAGTCATTATTTGTTTTGTTTCAAGATAACATCAAAACATGATGAAACATATTATCTTGAATCTACATACTCAATCACACTCGATTGTTATGAAAATAATGACGTCCTCTCAAGACCAAAATAATATGCATCGGATCATAACTCACACTTGTGTTGAAGATGCCATGTTAAGTCTTCTTGTCCAAAGGTTGTGTTCCAAACTTTAAACTAACATGTTTAAAAGATACATAAAATACACAACCAAGTAGGATTGACAACTTGGATGTTTCATCCGAAATATACAAGTAATTTACATTGCAATGCAATTAGTAAATATGTCATTTCCGAAAAACCAAACAAGAGCAAACAAACAACATATGTAAACTTTGCTCATGAACAACTCAACACTCAAAGTCACATGTCTAGTAAAAGTGTCATACATAATATATGTAAGTCATCAATCTTTGAGAATATCACATGTATTTCTCTTATCAAAAGATTGACAAAGTATAACCTATATCCTATGCATTTTATTTTCTTTGTGACATGAATGGTTATGTTACAAGAGAATACATTGCATCCTGTTAACAAATATAGGATATCAGAGTTGAATAATAACCTAATATGACATGTGTCATTTCATAAACAAGTAAAATTGGTCATACACTAAAATACTTGTTTCACAAAGCATTCATAAGAGTGATAAGTTTCCTCTTAGAAAAGCATACTTGTTGAAATAAACAGTATGTCTCATTTTAAATAAAATGCTCACAAGATCTATTGAGGTAAGTAACCTTTACTAGATTCTCACTCAAGATATGCAAATGAGCATTCTTGAAACACACACGATGTAGCAGATTCTACATTGTATCACATTAGAGTGTCTCTTGGTTCTAGGAAACCAAATCATGTTAAAATAACATGTAACAACTCAACAAACAAAGATGTTGTCCAAGAGATCATAAAATACACCATCTCCATCAAATAACTTCTAAATCTCAAACAAGAAATTAAAACATCTCACTTGCCTTTGTTAGGAGTTGTGTAAGACATGTCATTTTCTTAACCGACTTTCAAAGTATGGTTAATTGAGTCATATTAGGCCATGTATAGCAAAACAAGATAAAATCATATTTGCTATACTTCGATAGGCAAATATAGGAATTTAAATTCTTCTAACATGAGAATGACTACTGGAGAACCTATCGCACTAGAAATTCAATTTGACCTAACGGTTGGATTGCTTCCAGGAGAGAAGTTGGGTTGGTGTATAACCCGTAAAAATGGTCGTGTTTAGCCTTAATTGAGCACCACTAGTGATAGTCTCACACTCATTCTCTAACTTGAAAAGTTTTCATTCCTACATTTGACTAGAGATAGTTTACATCGGTGAACTTTATCTCCCGTTAGGATCTCATTTTGAACAAGTAGTAACTAGGATCTTCCTTAGCAAACCTAGATTGCTTGCATCCCACATATGTGTTTCAAAATGATAACATGTTTTCATAAGATATGATTAAATGTCTTCGTGATCTTAAATGCTAAATGATTATCATGTTCTGCATGATGTTTGCAGTTATTCGTTATGTGCATTTTACATGATTTGCTTGCACCCACACTAGGTCATTTTGACACATTAGGAATTAGGTATGCCTATCACTATGAACCCTTAGAAGCCATAGAGTCATACACTAGTGTCAAAACCCATAAGTTAGAGTAGTCGCGAAGTTGTGCAAATTCCCTAGTTATCACTTCGCCTTCTTCCAAGTAATACACCCTTTTGTCATGGGAAGGTTAGATACAAACCTAGTAGAACTCGGAGTAGGATTGACAACTTAAATATTTCATCCGAAATATTAAAGTAAGTTTAACTTGCGATCGCAATTGTTAAAAGTCATATCCGAAACATCATACTCAAGCCTTTTAACAACATATGTTAAAACGCTCATCCAAAGGACTCACGAGTTACTATATAAGTAATTAGTAGTCCCTTTCATCCTCGTGTGAATATACACGTCTTAAGATCCCAAACCCTGCTGCGAATCAGCACCATAGGCTTTGCTTTACGTCTTTCAAAACCCCATGAAACACTCGTGTGCGAAGCACATCAAAATCCGTAAATCAACCAAACCTCTCAACCGAGAATTCCCTAACCATCTTCATCTAGGTCTAGGAATGATGGAACATTTTCCATAAATCTTATGACTATTTAAATATTTCACTGGAAATATTAAAGTCATCCCTTGTACCCCTCTTATGACTATTTAAATATTTCACTGGAAATATTGCAGTCATCTCGTGTGTCTTGTCTCATGACTATCTAAATATTTCACTGGAAATATTAAGTCATCTTTCACATCGCTCTAATGACTACCTATGTATTTCCTCGGAAATATAAAAGTCATCTCTTCTTGTCCAGTACCGTTCAAAGAATTTATTGGGTAAATTCTTTCCTCGTGTCGAAAAGTCTCACTGAATCAGCGAGATTTATTCGTGAAATCCTCTTAAACTCCAATGACAACTTAAATATTTCATCCGAAATATTTAAAGTATATTTAATTTGCAAAATGCGATTAAATGTCATTTCTCATTCTCGATGAACGTTCATCGAATCCCGTTGGTTTCATTCATAAAAGAATTTATTCGGTATAAATTCTTTTAATCTAAAGTCAAGAAAAATCACAACATATGTGAATTTTCTTTGTCAAAAATCTTGCTTTCAATTCTCACTAACACCATCAAAACCCACTCGATGTAGTCTTGAACCTAAAACCATCTCCTATCAGAATAGATTGTATCTATCATCTGATTCCTTAGCCTTTTTCCCTCCCACTTCCGCATGGTACTAAACACTACCAATGCTTCCGCATCCCACTCACCTTCCACACACCTCAAGCGAAAAACCGCTAGGATAAGTTGAGATAACCCCACTAGAACCTTGTCACCAACCTCACAACCCTGAAGATTTTATCTTCTTAACCCTTAGGATATCTCCTAGTAATCGCATGCCTCATCATAATATTCTATGAATATTCACAATGATTTAGAAGAGCTACGTGACTTCAAAGGTGAAGTTTATCGTATGCTATCCACCACTTGTCATGACGTTACTAAGCTCATCGCTTTCGTCAACGTTTGTTTTCCTCTTTATCTTTTACATCTTGTCCGGATGGTCATAGATTGAGGTGGAGCGAAAACACACTCATATAGTCTTTCACCAAACACTCTCAAGAACACACAAATGTGGTTCTTATTCCCTAGGAAACTTCCCTTTAGCTGCCCAGAAGTAGGCTGCACAAGAAAATTCGTGACTTCCAGGTCACGGTACCATTAAATAGGCCACGGTACAGTTAAATTTAACGGTACCGTGTGGTATTTAGTAGTACCGTGCCTTGTTTGACGAATTTTCACTATTTCCTTTAGATCCCTGCATTCCTAACCTCAAACCTTCAAAATCTTGCAAACTCACATACACCCTAGGATTCCCTCACTACACCATAGGACTCTAACACCAACTTTAGTTCGAATCCCACAACTCTTGCCTATATAAGGCCTCACCATTGCAAGCTTATCTTGCATCTCACCTTCAAACCTCACATTAACATCATCATCACACTCAACCCTCATAGCTACACTTCACTCTTGACAGTGATAGTTAGTCTAAGAACCTTCAACCTATATATCATCACACTCAAACCTTATAACCCTCAACTCATCACACTCAAACCTTACAACAACCTTCAATCCTCACAAACACATGAAACCCTTCATGCACCAAATTATCTCTAACACACAACTAGGATCATCCAACCTAGAAACCTAGAACTTCGTTACCTTAACCCCGTTAGAGATATCCACCAACAATCCTGTTAGGATCACATACACCTTTTCTTTTTCCCTTTTGAAATATATCATGCATCTCATTGTCAGTGCAAACGATATATTAACCTAAACCATCCTTTCCCACCTTTCCTCAAAGGGCAAAACCAACATCTCCAACCACATCATCATCATCCTTTAGGATTCCTACACCCTCACCTCCACCAAGTCCACCACAACCTTTAGCTATCACACTAACCCTATCACCATCAAACCTCTTTGGACTTGGCACCAACACATCATCCTTATCACTATCACCATCACTACAACCACCAATGGGTCATCCCATTATTTTTCCCCTACAACCACATAACCCAAGTTGTCCTTGTTGTCACCACAACAAACACTATCAAGTCTACTTTATGGCACGACTTGTCATGATAGTAATCATTTAGAGTATGTCTTATCAACAAACTATCCTTAACATCAATCATCTTAGGTAGATGATTATGTTGTTCAAAAGGTTTGTTAGAACTTTCCTTCCCAATGACAACTTGGAAGAAGTCATTTAGTGCGTCAGTCAATGAACGAATCTCGTTCTTGATTAGTGTGATTGAGTGAACAGTTACACCTTAGGTTTTCGGTCGGGTTGTGACACTTATGTGTTAACATAGTTCAACCCATGCATGTCTTGCTATGTGTATTCTATCCCTATAATGTTGCTCCTATAATGTTATATATTATGTTGCACGAAGCTAACCCTTGATGTAGGAAAAGCCTTTGTAAGAATTTGATCCATGGATCCGCTAGATACTAAGTTAAATAAACAAGGGGATTAAGTCACCATAGGGGAGCATTGAGCTAGGGGGAGCTCGGGAGTATTTGAATACATAGCATGGAGTCATCTACACAAGTGATGATAGAAGGCTTCACTAGGATGATGCAAACTCGCCTTTCTAGGAAGAAAGGAATGTAGTTCAATAAGGGGGAGTAGGGAATGAATTCAAGGGAGCGCTCGAGGCAACTACCTTTTTGATTCGACAAAAGGGGGAGAAGGGGAATGTAAACAGGTAACTTTTACATTTTACTATGTGTTACGGTTTACATATTTGTCATCATCAAAAAGGGGGAGATTGTTAGTGCAAATATTACGATATTTAAACTAAACGGTTTCTTCGGTTTTAATGATGACAAACATGTAACTTGTAATACATAACGTAAAATGTGAAAGTTACTTGTAAACACAAATCATCAATGCATACTTCATCAACACCTCTCGACGTCTCAAGTATGCTTCAACGAAGTCGTAGATTTCCATCCCGACATAAATCACTCAAGGTATGGACAAACCAGTCTACTACTTGACAAATGATCAAAGGATTATATTTTTCTAAACTTCACATTTTTAATGTGACAAAACATTTTTTCAAAAATATATGTTACAAATTATTTTTGAATTAAAAAGAAATGTTTTATTTTGAAAAATAAATTTGAAAACTCCCAACAGCCATTTTTCCCTCCAAAACAGCTCCAACTTCCCCAAATAAACCTTCCCCACTAAAGACAAAAAAGGGATCGTCCAACGACACCTTTAAGTATGGATGGCTCCACTAAATTTAGTGGAGCCGTCGGGTATTTAGTGAAGCCGTGGGTCTGTAACGGTCAGATTTTCCCTTGCCTATAAATAGTTGACCATTCCACACTTCCAACTTGATTTTTCCAGTCCTTTTTCTCTGGTCTTATCCCTCTTCACTTAGATAACTTTCTTTGATCATTTGGAGAGTCTTAGGTTGTTTAAGAGTGATCCAATCATCCACTCAAGTGATCTTCTTCATTCCTCTTGATTAGCAAGAGAAGAACACAAAGTATCCTAGATACAAAGTGTTGTCATCCCTCTTGATTAGCAAGAGAAGAACACAAAGTATCCTAGATACAAAGTGTTGTCATCCCTCTTGATTTGCAAGAGAAGAACAAAAAGTATCCAAGTAGATACAAAGTGTTGTCATCCCTCTTGATTAGCAAGAGAAGAACACAAAGTATCCAAGTAGATACAAAGTGTTGGAGTTGTTAGGTCTTGTAACATTTGTTACACTCTTGATTGTATCATAGAATACATCAAGATTACTTTTCTTTTGTGAGAGAGTGAGTCAAGATCATTGTGATCTTAAGAGATAGTGAAGATCTCTTGAAGCCATTGGGCTTGTGTGATTGATCATGTGGATCAAGGGTAGATCGGGTAGATCATGGTAGATTGGTGCTAGCTAAGATTAGCACTCGACATCTAGCTTATTGTCGGAAATAGGATAAGCGACGTGTAAGGTGTAGATCGGGTAGATCGTGGTAGATTGGTGTTAGCTAAGATTAGCACTCGACATCTAGCTTAGTGTCGGAAAACAAGTTAAGCGACGTGTATGGTTTTCTCCGCCTAAAGGGAGTTTGTTGATTAGTGAAGTAACTCTCGAGTTGGGTACTCGGGGAGTGGAGTAGGGCGAAGAGGAGCTTCGTGACCGAACCACTATAAATCACCGTGTCCGGTTTGCGCCTTCTAACTTATCTCTTTACTTTCATTTCATTAGTTATCGCTTTATATTTATATTTGCATTGCATATGTGTTTGTGTGGCTT
Organism: Artemisia tridentata subsp. tridentata; assembly: GCA_021014915.2. Classification (NCBI taxonomy): domain Eukaryota; kingdom Viridiplantae; phylum Streptophyta; class Magnoliopsida; order Asterales; family Asteraceae; genus Artemisia; species Artemisia tridentata. The sequence continues at coordinate 250,779,698 of CP139507.1, forward strand.
GTTGCTCATGTAGTGATTGATCATGTATGTTCCATGGTTTGATTGTGCATATGTTGTAGTTTACTATAGTCATCTCTAAGTGTTATATACTCATTGTTGACACTCTTCATATTACGTCACACTTGATCGGGTGTGTTTGATACAAAAGTTTTAAGTTTTTAAATGGAAACGTATTCACCCCCCTCTACGGTTTCCACAAGTTCCTACAGGGAAATCCTAAAGCAAATCTTAAAGGTTGTCTTATGAGCGCCTACAGTGGAAACTTAATGGTCCAAACTTCACAGGTCAAGGGTAAATGTATTACCAGTCGCAGCCTGTCTCTCTGATACCATAAATTGTAACATCCCAACCCGACAAGGGTAAAGATATCACAACAATGGTTTCATATCAGATCAAAACAAAGCATACATCTATAGCAATACAAGAATTCTCAAAGGTTACAAATGGAGTAAAGAAACTACAAGGTTACAAATGAACTTCCAACAAATACTAATTCCAAAACAATAATAACTTCTAGTCATTCCTAAATCCAGAATAGCTATCAAGTCTTCTAAGTCCAAGGTACTCTCCACTCATTCCCAGCTTCCTACTAAAAACCTGCCGCAGGAAAAGAAATGCGGCTGAGCTACGAGAGCTCAGTGAACAGATATAACGATAACAAACAGTAATAGAGAATAGTACAGAGTAACAGAAATAAAAGTCATACAGATATAATATGGTTTAAGGGATAAGTAAATGAATAAGTATAAAGGAAAGAGAGAAAGGGATAATAATCCACCACGAGCCCAGAAACAGATCATATCATATCGTAACCATAAATCTTCAAATCATATAGAGGGGAGACCTCTCAGATAATCAGATAATATGAGGGGTGTCCTCATTCTTCAAATAGAGTAGCTAGCTCCCAGATATATGTGAAGGGCATGTATAGCACACAGTACCAATCACCAGACAATAATAAATCAATCATGTTAAATCCACTAAACAGATCAGATCTAGGATGCATCTATGCGCCCCCCCAAACAAATACTGGCCATAATAACTGTAGTGCGCGCATAATAATCAAATGAGGACGTGGCGGAACATCACTCTACCGCCCTAGAGTCATGCCATTGGTGCATCAATGACACGACCATGTTACCTTCATGGCTAGGAAACAGATTTTGGCTCGGGTATCAAACTAAGAGTCAGATATCATATCAAATCAGAGTGTCATATCAAAAGGTTCATATATCAAATGGTACATGGTTCATATCAAATATCTCAGAAGTAATATCAAAGGTCCAAATCAGAGTTTATCAGATCAAGGTTCATATTCAATAATCAAGTCATGGTTTAGATCAAAAGTCCGTTTTAGAAGTTTCTATCAAAAGTCCACTTTAAACAATCCTTTAATTCATGATTTTCATAAAACGATCATTTAAAGTAGTTTTCATAAAAACAGTCTTTCAAAACGGTTTTTCATAAAGCTAGTCTTCAAAATATAGTGTTCATAAAAGTTAGTAACCTTTCATATAAAAGTAGTTTCGCATCATTTATAAACATCTTTTTAAAATGGTTTTTCTCAAAACATTTCCAAGTTATAATTAAAAAGGTTTTCATAACATAGGTTCATAACAGAAGTCATATCAAATGGGATCAACAGAAAAGGTTCAAGCAGAGGGAATCATAGCAATGGCATCAGTTCAGAAACTAACGGATCAGAAAATGAAAGAGATCAAGAGAAACCTTATAAGAAAGGTCAGAATATCTGTACCTTATACCGCAAATGAAAACACAACAGAAAATATCAAAGTCGGAAACAAACTCCATCTTCAGCGAATCTACACGAATTCATAACTAACTTATTAAAAGCTTATTTAATTCAGATTACTTATTTAGTCGGCTTTCCATTTTTAGTAACTTCCCTTTTTAGGTAACTTTCCAAAAATAGCAACTTTCCATATTTAGTAACTTTCTATTTTTAGTAGGTTTCCCTAATTAGCAGGTTTCCATTTTTAGAAAGTTTTCAAAATCAGAAAGATTTAAGTATCATAACTTAGGTTAAGTCATTATTTAAGCATATTAAGGACATAGGGTAGGTTTTAACAAGTTATGATAGTTCAGGGTTAAATATGACAAGTTTCAATAAATTAGGGTTTCAATTGTAGATATTCCAAAGTTAAGGGTTTTAAATGAAAATATTGCAAGTTACTAATTTACAACACATATTTTATTCAGAATCACATTTTAGTCCTTTAAGTTTCATAATTTACAATTTACACCCTTTATTTATCAAAATTACAAAATAAACCGTATAATTATATAATTTAAAAATTAACCCTTTATATATTCATAATTACACAACAAACCCTTACATTTACTAATTTACAGAAAATACACCCCATTTTATGTGTGGTACGAATCAAATCCCCGAGTTTTAAAAATGACAAAATACCCCCTTATATTTTTAAAACCAATCGTACAACACTTTTAAACACAAACCCTAACCCTAATCTTTCCCAATCATCATACCATCATTACTACATCATAATTAGTTATTTATGAACATAATTCCAGATCCAAAACACAAACCCCAAATTGAAACCCTAGGGTTTTATTTCTTTTCATTCGAAAACCCTAAACCCGATTTGAACAAAATTTTACCAAGGCATATTTAGGATTCAAAAATTCAAACCACTATTTTTCCCAGATCATATAGATTATATAGAGTCTAAATAAAATATGTTTCATACCCAGAAAATTCGTATTACATATTTTAGAATTTATGCATGTTTTAGCCACTTAAAATTATTGCGATCAATCTAAGCTATAAAAAATCAACCCAACATTTTTCCAGGCTTATATGATGATTATGGAATCCATAAAAATTATGAACATGACCCAGAAAAATCGTATAGCATATTTTAGATTTTATACGTATTTTAACCATTTATAATTCATACGACTAAATAACCTTGCATGATTCGAATCTAACATTTTATATGAGTTATATATAATATAGGGATCATAAGAAAATACCAAATGATGATTTGAACATGTAGATGAGTCATGAGGATTTTAAAACCCTCGGATGCAATTTATGACCAAGCAAAATTCTTAGCGACCAAACGAACGACTTAAAAACCCCAAGGCTATTTTTCCTAGCCTCCTTGAATGATGATTAACACCAAAAAAATAGTCCAAGACCTCCAAAAAATCGGATGAATTTGATATGGATTTTAGTGTGTGTTTTTCAAACTTTTGGTATTTTGCAAAAGAAGTAAAAGGGATAGTTTAGCTAAATAAGGAATGAACCATGATTAGGGGGGGTTACGGCTGAATAATCGGTCTTGATCACTTCCAAAATTAATATTGTTCTTATCTTGTATTTTGTACAATTTAATTTGAATTTATATTACTAATAATACAAAAAAATGTAAAACCGGCCCAATTTAATTATTTTTGTGATTTTCATAATTTTTATACTTCCAAAGTATAAAAATGTAGTTAAAAAAAATTATTTTGTTTCATACCTTGATCATTCCCGAAGTTTTGGAATTGATTTGGTGATTTATAAACTTTTAAATCAAATTTTAAAATTGTAAGGGCATTTTGGTCTTTTTACATATTTTAGATTTTTAGGGTTTTACACCGATAGTGAAGGTGGCTGCGTTTGCTCATCATCATCCGAGTGGTATCTTGATGAATCATCCACATATGGTGGTGGGGTTGGAAGCTCTTCAGAAGGTGTTCCTTCAGCCTTCTCCTTTGTGTTCTGTGGTGGAAAGTACTTTTTCCATCCTTCACCTGATGAGTCAGAGGACGAATCAGAAGAAATCTCAACAAGGTTTGGTTTGGAGGGATTCATTGTGTTTGGATAGTTGTTTTATGGTTTGAAGTATGTGATGTGTTAGTGTTGAATATTTGAAACCTCTATTGACCTAATGAAGGATTAAGGCAATTGACTGTTGGGTTGGTATTTGGAATAAATTCTTTGCAGGAATGGGTTTAATTATGGTGCCCCTGAAGAAGATTCTCCTCATCCTTGGGCTGCTCTTGCTGCATGGGAAGTCGTTTCTACACCTGTGGGAGAAATTCATGCTCTCTACAGAGTTGATGGTGTCACCAAGTATTTTACCTTTCTTAGGGAAATATTGCATATGGTGGATAGGCAAGACTTGATCCAACTCTATGGTATGGTGGTTAAGCATTATGCATCTCATACGGTACTGGGGTTGGTCTTATCCTTTGGGGTGATTTGAAGGTGTTGGTAGACTCTCTTGAAGGTGGAGATGGTTATTCTGTTTGGGCTAATCAACAGTCTTGGCAAGTACGAAGTTGGAGGTTGTATACCCTTTCCAATGTTCATGTGTTGGAGACCATGACTGGAAAGGTGTTATACATGTTTGTGGATGTGCTATATCCTCTATCAGTTCACCTTATGGAAAGGATGCTCAAGCATAAGTTGGAGCTTGGAAAGACAGTGGTGGGAAATGACTTGACTACTGTTGAGCAATTGATTAGGTTCATCAAACATCAACTTGCTGCTGCTGATTGATGGTATATCTTACATTCTGTTGTATCTTGTTATTTCTTTTCATTTCTTTCTTTCTTTATTTATATAGTGTTTAGTTAAAAAAAAAAAAAAAAAAAAAAAAAAAAAAAAAAAAAAAAAAAAAAAAAAAAAAAAAACAAAAAAACTAACTTGTATGTTTAGCTATTGGAGTACACTGTCTACAGGGTTTGAGTGTTGGTTATTTACCACACAAAAAATGGTAATCAACTCACCATGTCTAACACACAAGAAAGAGTTGACTCACAAAGAGGGTACGGCTCTGGTATGATCATCAAATCCGTTGACAGCTGTAATAGTGTGCTCAAAACTATTGGGTATTCAACTCACCTATGTTTCATTACTGAGAGTTGAAATGGTCATCAATTCATCATGGATGTTACCCTTTAGGGTTCCAAAGAATTGGCTAGCCCACAAGAGTATGGCTTGTGGTAAAGGCTGTGGAAATCCATAACTAGTAATCAATTCACCAAGGTGTTATATTCAACCAAAGAATTGGCTAGTCCTGAGCAAACGGCTACAGGTAAAGACATCTCAAATCCGTTTATGGCTGTGATGGTTTGCCAAAAATCATTAGGGTATTCCAACACACCATTGATTCATGTTCTAAGTGTTGGACTGGTTACTAGTTCACCAGGGTGATGCCATGATTCCACCAAAGGACTAGCTAGCCCAAGAGTGAGTAGCTACTTGGTAAAGGCTCATCAAATCTACTCATGTTGCTGCTGATGGTTCCTGTTGCTGCTGATTCTTACTTGTTCCTGCTGGTTATTTGAGTTGCTGATGTTAAAGTACAAGTCTCAATCCTCAAGTTTTGGATGTCAAGATCTATCTAGAAACTTGAAGTTAACCCTGTCAAATTCAAGTTTAGGGGAGGATTGTTAGGATTTAATAAAAATGTAATAGTACAATGCTGCTGTTAGTGTAGTATTGGTTTCTGCTGGCAGGTATATAGTTCCTGCTGGTATAGTAGTTTTATTGTTTCTGCTGGTAGCACATTATTGTTACTGCTGCTAGTATTGTTTCTGCGGGTTATAGAAATAGTCAAACCCGTATATTTAGAAGTTTGTTAGAGAAAGAAATATGCATGAGTTATATTAGGAAGTGATAATGCATATCTCCTCTACACGTTTTGTAGTGAATGCCGAATTAGAGTTTCTTGGAGTATAAAAGAAACACACGGCTATGAACAATGTACGACATTGAAAACAATTTTAATAGTTAATATAAATCCATAGAGGATCAAGTGTTTATTAGTTATTTCTTCTTTAACTCTTGTGTTTATATTCCGCGTAAACATAAGTTTGTGGTTAGAGATTCTCTTGTAGTTTGTTTGTGATTACATAAGCATTCTACCGATTCCACAACGCTCAAAGATCTATCTAGGGCTGATCCTACAAAAATGGGGATTTAGAAACAAGAGGGATGAAAGGGGAATTGTGATCAGAAACAAGGCTAGGCTTGTAGCCCAGGGGTATACACAAGAATAGGGAATAGACCATGAAGAAGTTTTTACAATAGTAGCTAGGATTGAAGCAATCAGACTGTTCTTATCCTATGCTTCTTTCATGGGCTTTATTGTTTACCAGATGGATGTCAAGAGTGCCTTCCTGTATGGTACTATTGAAGAGGAGGTGTATGTCTCACAACCTCCAGGTTTTGTTAATCTAGAACATCCAGACAAGGTGTACAAGGTGGTGAAAGCTCTTTATGGACTACATCAAGCTCCAAGAGCATGGTGTGAGACTTTGGCTTCATATTTGTTAGAGAATGGATTTCAAAGGGGCAAGATTGATCAGACACTATTCATCAAGAAGAACAAGAAGGATATCTTGCTGGTACATGTTTATGTGGATGAAATCATATTTGGATCCACAAGGAAGGAAATGTGCTTGGAATTTGAGAAAATTATGCATGATAAGCTTCATATGAGTTCCATGGGGGAACTTACCTTCTTTTCAGAGTTGCAAGTAAAGCAATCAACTGACGGCATATTTATCAGTCAGGATAAATATGTGGCAGAGATACTAAGGAAGTTTCAATTTGCTGAAGCTAAAGTTGCAAGCACACCAGTTGATCCAGGGAAACCTTTGGTTAAAGATGCTGATGGAGAATGTGTTGATGTACACACCTGCAGATCAATGATAGGGTCCTTGATGTACCTTACTTCATCAAGACCAGATATCATGTTTGCTGTGTGTGCATGTGCAAGGTTTCAAGTCACTCCCAAGGCTTCTCATTTAACTGCTGTCAAGAGGATCTTTAGATACCTTAAGGGTCAACCTAGGTTGGGTCTGTGGTATCCTAGGGAATCACCTTTTGATTTGGTAGCATATTCAGACAGTGATTATGTTGGTGCAAGCCTGGATAGGAAATCAACAACTGGTGGTTGTCAGTTCCTTGGTTGCAGACTTATATCATGGCAATGCAAGAAGCAAACAATTGTGGCAACTTCTACAACTAAAGCTGAGTATGTAGCTACTGCAAGTTGCTATGGTCAAGTGCTATGGATTCAAAATCAACTGCTTGACTATGGGTATAATTTTATGAACACCATGATATATATTCACAATAGCAGTACAATATGAATTTTTAAAAATCCAGTGCAATATTCTAAAAGAAAACACATAGAAATTAGGCATCATTTTATTAGAGACTGCAATGAGAAAAAGTTAGTTCAAGTTGTTAAAATTGATACTGATCAAAACTTTGCAGATCTTCTCAAAAAATCCTTTGACGTAAGAAGGTTTCAATACTTGGTAGCAAGTATTGGAATGCTTAACCCTTAAAGTTTTTAATCTATGTGTTTTTGTACATTAAAATGGATTTGTACTGCTAGGCTTGCCAATTAGTACTGTTATGTATAGTTTGTACTGCTAGTACAAATTTGGACTATTTGTTAGAACTGTTACTCATATGTTTATACTATTATGAAGCAAATACTTTGCAATTTGTTTTCTTGGTTTTGGACTAACAATTGCAGGTATGGATTGTTTAAGCACAAAGGAATTATTAGTGCATTGTGTGAGCAACATTTGGTGGAATAGTTGCTAAAATAATAAATTGATGATGGACAGAATTTGGGGATCCATTAACAAAGGTTTTATGCCAAAGTTAAGTGATTATTTAAAATTTCTTTCTTCAAATCTTATTATTATGTTTTGTATTGGAATTGATGGCTTAGTTAGTCAGATAGTAACTGACCTAACTCAATCTCTACCATTTTATACTTTTAAGTATAATGTGTTAGTCTAAGGACATCTGGTAGAGAGAACAGCGAGCAAACGTGAATCTAACACAATTGTGTTAGAGGCAACAACTGCCACGAGCTGGAAACCCTTTTAAGAAAGCTCTTTGAATGAGTTTATCTGATCACAGGCAGTTATTTATAACTAAAATCATTGGTTCTCACTCAACCAGAGGTTGCATTAAACCAAAAATTTGATTATGTGTCTGTCTTTACAGTTAATCCCTTCAAAATGTTTGTAAGCAGTATGGTTTTTAATCAAAGTTGAGTTCATACTGCTGAGTCAAATTTTTCCAAAAAGTTTGTACTGCCAGGCAAAAAGTTAGTATTGGTAGGCTTAAGTTTGTACTGCTGGATAGACGTTAGTACTGGTGCGAAATAACAGCTTTTTGATAATAGCCGTTGATAGTTAGTTGAGATTTTTACTGATCAATTCCTTATTTTAAGGGTTTCCTTTTTGGATATTTTTACTTTTAACTTATTATATTCACCTTATCTTCAATCGAAAGTTATCTTTTAATTGAAGTCAGTCCAATAGAATCCCTCATAAGTCTTTCATAATATTTCAATTCATTTTCTTCATCTACTTTCTTACCTAAAATTACACTATTCCCAGTAGTCAAATCACATTTTTACTGAAAAATAATAGCTTCTCTATCTTTTGTTCACAAGCACAACATGGTCGCATTTTTGGAAAAAGCAAAGTATGATACACACTTCCATCAGATAGTGGACTTTTTAAATGGTACCCACATAAGGTATTCTTTAACATTAAATCCCACTATCTATGTCTCACAAATCAAAGTATTTTGGCAGACTGCTACTGTCAAAACATTTGACAATGGAGACAAAGAGTTAAATGCCACAGTGGATGGCAAATCCATCACTCTTACTGAATCATCACTCAGGAGGCAGTTCATCTGAGGTTTTTGATACGCACCATCCTTCACTGTCTCAGTCCTAAGAAAACCTCATAGGAACAGTTCAGTAGCAATATTGCAAGTGCTCTCATCTACTTAGCTACTGACAGAACTTTCAATTTTTCAAAACTCATCTTTGAAGGAACGGTTAAAAATGTTGATTGCAAATCAAAGTTTTTTATGTATCCCACGTTCATCCAAACTATTTTGAACATGAGGAAACATCAACTTCTTCCTCATAAAAATGTTTATCCAACACCCAAACTTACCTAAAAGCTTTTCAGTAATATGAGGATGGCCTCAAAAGGGTATAGTGGGGAAGAAGTTCCATTATTTGATTCAATGCTACAGGTACAGGGTGAAGGATCAACAAGCCCAGTTGACTCCCAACACACACCCACAACATCAGAACAATGACCTTCACAACCAATTTCATCACCAGATAGGTATTCATCTAGAGAGGGCTCTGTTGTACCTCAGCACAGAGACCCTACCCCTCCCTATGTAGCAGATGAGGCTAACTTTGTCAGTATAGGAAGGGCTGCTTCTACTATTTCAGGCTTAGAAGTTGGGCAGGACAGAAGTAACATAAATAAGACCCAACCTATGGCAACACCAACAGTACCAAGTTCCTTTGAACCTAGTACTATTGGTGGAATCCCAAGCCAACCGGAAATATTGGGTGGCTCAGAGGATCACCATGTGGTGGACTATGTGTCTTTGCCCCATGATGCACCTCTCCCTGAAGGTTACACATCAGGAAGTGCTGAGGGCAGTAAGTCACTTAAGGAATTGATGGAAATTTGTAGAAAATTGTCTGAGAAGGTAAATACTTTGGAAACTGAGCTCACCACTCACAAGAAGGTTTTTGGAAAGGTCTATACTAAGCTTGTGTTGAAGGTCAAGAAGTTAGAGCAGAAGGTTAAAACACTTCAAAGAAAAAGGTCAACATATATGGTGAGTTCATCTTCTACCTCCAGTTCATCAGATGGTCAAAGTGATGGTCAAGGTGAGGAATCTTCCAAACAGGGGAGGAAGATTGCCAAATTAAATGAAGATCCTCATGTTTCTTTGGTCCAAGAGGAGTTTGATACTCAGGGGAGGCAAGAAGATCAAACAGATCAAGGTACTGGTGGAATGACAGAAGGTACTGGTAGTGCTATACATGGTACTACTAGTATTCCAGAAGAAGGTACTGGTGGCTCTCAAGGTACTTCTGGTGTAGTATACACAAGAAGGCCAAAGAGAGCAAGATTAGACAAGGGTAAGGGGATAATGATAGAAGAAGAATCTTCTCATAAAACAACCAAGAAGAGCCAAGCTCCGGTTGCTCTTGACGAAGAATTAGCTTAGAGATTTCATGAAGATGAGTTAGCAAGGGCAGCAGAAGAAGAAAGATTGGCCAAATTCATGGTTGGACACAAATTTCAAACTGAAGAAGAAGAAAGAGCTGCTCAGGTTCTAGCTGATAGTGAGTTAGCTGCAAAATTACAATAAGAAGAAAGGTCACAGTTTACAAAAGAGGAACAAGAACAAGCCATTGATGACCTACTGCTGGAGATCAGAAAGAACCAAAGCAAAAAAAAGCTCCTCAAAAGAAGCCCCCTACCAGAAAAGAACAGTTAAGTTATATGAAGACTTATCTGAAGCATCAAGACACCTGGAAAGAACATCATTTCAAGGGAAGATCTTTTGAAGAGATTGAAAGGATCTACATTGATACTCATAGGAGGATGCAGATATTTCTGAGAGGTGATCTAGAAAGAAGTGAAGGAAGAGGAGAGAAAAGATCAGCAGACCAATTGGAATCAGGTGAATCTAAGAAGCAAAAAACTGAAGAAGAAACAGTTCAAGAAGAATCAGCAGAGGAAGAAAAGCAACAAGAGAAATTGACTGATGAACAAATCCATGGAATGATTGTGGTAATTCCAGAAGCTCTGAATATTGATCCCATTCAAGCCAAACATCCAATCATTGATTGGGAGGTGTACTCATATGGAATGATCAAGGGATGGAAAATCATCAGAGTAGGAGGAAAATTTGAAGTCTACAAGTTCTTTGAAGACATGATCAAAGCTTTTGAGAGAGATGACTTGGATAAGCTTTGGAGTTTAGTTCAAGAGAAATTCCAGACTACAGATCCTGTAGATGATAAAGATAAAGAGCTATGGGTTGAGCTGAAAAGATTATATGAGCCAGATGCAAATGATACACTATGGAGATTTCAAACTAATGACCTGGATACCACATGGAGATTATTTGATAACTGTGGAGTTCACAGAGTTTCTGCAAAAGCAGGAGTGGATATTTATATGTTTGTTGAAAGATATTATCCACCAAGAGCAGGAATATTAACGCTTATGCTTGCATCAAGACTTAAAGTTGAAGAAGATTCAGAGATGGCAAGAGAATTGATAAGGAAGATATTCCAGCTACATGAAGAATTGAAAGCCAAAAGACTAAGGTTTACTATGTAGTGTTTGGAAGAGACCTCACAATCCTCATTTAATTCAGAGAAACTTGATGATTTAGGGTAAATCACAAGTTTAGGGGAGGATTGTTGGGAATTAAATGTTACTGACATAGTACTACTGGAAGAATACACTAACAGTACAAACTGCTAGTGAATAACTGAAGACTGCTGAAGGATAACTAACAGTACAAACTATGAAGTTAGTACTGCTAGTATATAACAGAAGGTACTGCTGCAATGATAAGGTGCTAGAAGGACGTGTCAAGGATAAGTATGGTATAGATTGTATGTATATCACAATCAGTTAGAAATATACATGTAGATACTTATCTTGTAAAGGACTCCTTATGTCTATAAAAGGAGGTCCTAGGTTAGATGTTTATGTACAACGAGTCATATAAGTTTTGTTAAGATTCAAGGTCATTGTAACCCTAGTGATATTAAGATCACTCGTTGTTGGGAATTATCACAAGACAAAAGAAGACTTAATGGAAGAACAGAATTAAGTCTGGTGGACTACGTAATTAAGTCTGTTAGTTTTATTATTTAAGTCTTGTAATAGTTAAGTCTGGTTGTTCATTATTAAGTCTGGTAGAGTAAAGTTAAGTCTGTTTGACTTTAGTTGTTAAGTCTGGTCATGAAAGTTAGGAAAGTTTGTTAGATATAAGTTAGGAAAGGATACGTAATTATCTTTAGAGAAGATACGTATATCCTTCTACAAGTTTTGTATCTAGGGTTTCCTTAGTGTATAAAAGGAACCCTAGTCATTAGTTTTTGATAACGACGAAGATTGTAATCACTTAGATTAAAAGAATTAATATACGAAGTTAGTTATTGTGTTCTTCATTGTTTGTTGTTAGGATTCCGCATTAACAATAAGCAAAGTGTTAGAGTTTCTTACTTAGATCGATTTGGTTTAGACAAGTCGTCTACCAAGTAACAAGGCTACTTGGATCCATAACTCGTGTGGACCAACAAGTGGTATTAGAGCCTGTAAAGAGACTCTGAGTTTGAAAAAACACAACAACCAAACCCTAAATTCATTCACCTAAACCTTGCAACATGTCTGACGTTGAAAATCCCAATATGAATGATGGTTTCTCAGTTCAAAATAGTGATGATGAAAAATCAATCCATGATGAAGAAAAAGCTAAAGCAAGCACATCTAGACAACAACAACCCATCTCTGCAACAACAACCATATCCAATATAAAACTCCCAATCCTAAAAAGAGAAGAATATGACATTTGGGCTATGGAGATGGAACATTATCTGGAGTATATTGACAGCGAAGTCTGGAAGGTCATACAAAATGGGAATTCGAAGAAAAGGATTTCACAAGGAACATATGGAGTGATTAGGATATTACCACCAGTATCTGCTGAAGAGATACGGGCTGTTGAAAAGGAGAAGAAGGCCAAGACTATGCTGCTAATGGAAATTCCCAAAGAGCATTTGAGAAGTTTTCATGGCATGAATGATGCCAAAGAAATTTGGGAGGCTATCAAGAAAAGATTTGGAGGGAATACTAACTCCAAGAAGATGCAAAAGGTTGTTCTTAAACAACAATTTGAAGCTTTCAGCGTATCCAGTTCAGAGAGATTGGAAAAAGGTTATGATAGGTTTCAACATCTTCTATCACAATTGGATGTTCATGGTGCAGCTGTGTCAGAAGAAGATGCAAACCAAAAGTTTCTTAAAGCACTACCAAAAGAATGGTCAAGTATGACATTGACCATGAGGATGAATGGTGAAATTGACACCATGACTACTGATGACCTGTACAACAACCTCAAGGTGTTTGAACAGGAAATCCAAGGAAAAGCACCTTCAAGTTCTACAAATGTTGCTTTTGTTTCTCAAGGCAAGAGCAGCACTAACAAGGTTAAGTCTGGCAACATTAATTCTGGTGGTTATGGAACTTCTTCTAGCAGCATGAGAAAAGAAAGAGATGCTCCATCAGGCTTTGCTGATGAAGTAATTTACTCACTTCTTGCTAAGGAACCAGAAGATCAAGACTTCATCAGTGAGGATCTGGAACAGATCAATGATGTTGAAGTTGAAGAAATGGATATTAAATGGCAAATTGCCATGATTGCTTTCAGGGTTAAGAAGTTTTACAAGCAGACTGGGAGGAACATTAGGGTTGATGGGAAGTCACCAGTGGGATACAACAGGAGGACTGTTGAGTCCTACAATTGTCACAAGCATGGTCACTTTGCCAGAGATTGCAAGGAAAAGGTGACTACTGATTGAAAAAAGAAGAACGGTTCTGACTCTAAAGATGATGATAAGATGGGGAAGAATCAGACGAGCTTGATGACATTGGAAGCTGGAGCTGTGAATTGGGATGAACACACACCTGAAGATGAAGAGCCAAACCATGCACTTATGGCTATTGTTCCAGTAATGAGGTATCTTTGTGCTCAAAATTACGCATTGATTCATATAATCATGTTAAAGCTTTGTGTGATGAACAATTAACACAAATAGGTGATCAGGAAGCAAAAATTCTTGCTTATACTAAAACTGTTAAAACTTTAGAAGCACAAACAGTGAACTATCAAAACAAACAAGCTTCCTTAAATGAAAAACTCACCTTTCAAGCTAATGAGATATATGAAAAACATGAAAAACTTAAGAGATATAGAAGAGCAGGCTTAAAAGCTGTTAAGGAAAGAGATGAATTGCAAAAGAAATTAGACAAATGGACCAATTCTGCTAAGAATCAGGATAAGATAATAGCATCGAGTATGAGTTCTACAATTAAAATTGGCTTAGGTTATGGAATACAGTCAGATAGTGAAGTTCTAAGCTATGAGGAAGAGATGGACAGATCTGTGTTCAAATGTAGGAAAGAAGATTCTATTGGTAGGCCAGTGTACAATAGGTTCATTAAAACTCATAATTTTAAAGGGGTGCCACCTCCATTAAGTGGAGATTACACTCCTCTACAAAAGAAAGACCTGGATGACTCCTTGTTTGTATATGTTAAAAAGGGTCCAATCTATCCTGAGACAGGCAACTCAGATGACAAATCTAGTGAATACTCCACTTGTCAAACCAATGACAGTGAAGGATCTACTAGAGATATCTCTGAGCAGTCTGATTCAGAATCAGAGAGTGCACCTAAAGATGTTTCAGATTCAAGATCAGTCAAAAATGGTGAACCAGTTGTGACTACACCCAAACCTCATACAGATAAAGCTAGTTGTGATTCTCACATAAAATCTCCTAGGAAGTCTGTCAAAAATCAAGAGCCACCAAAACATGATAGAATGAGAAAAGAGTACAAGAGAAACCACAATTTTGGTCCTAAAAGATGCTTTGTGTGTGGTAGTTTAAGTCATTTGATCAGGGACTGTGATTTTTATGAGGTTAGGATGAAAAGAGAGGCTGAACTTAGAAAGGATAAAAGTGTTAATGCTGGCCATATGAATGATAAACCAGATTGGAATAATGCTAACAGGATTAATCATGCTAATAAGTTTGTGACTAGACCAGCACAATTTAATTCTGGTATGCCTAATGTTAATTCTGGTTGGTCATCTGTTAGTACTGGTAGACCAAATTTTAATTCTGGTAGACCAAATGTTAGTTCTGTTGGTCAAAATGTTAATTATGTGAGGCCAAGTGTTAATTCTGGGTGGTTTAATCATTCTGGACCCAGACAACCAATAAATAGACCACAGGTGAACTCATATAATCAAAGAAACAATTTTTACAAACCTCATTCACCTTTGAATCCAAGAACAATAGTGGATCAAGCTCATACAAGACCTATAAATTTGTTGATCCACAGGGCAGACCCAAGTCTTCAGAGGCTTGGGTCCTAAAGAGAAACTAATTTCTCTACTTTTGTGCAGGAACATCCACTGAAGAACATGGAAGACAAAGGAATATTTGATAGTGGGTGCTCTGGGCACATGACTGGTAACAAGAATCATCTGAAGGATTTTCTAGAATTCCAAGGAGGTTCTGTTACCTTTGGAGGAAGTAAAGGTCAGATAACTGGTAAAGGTAGAATTGTGTAGGCAATTTAGAATTTGACAATGTATCTTTTGTAAAAGAACTAGGGCAGTTTAACCTTTTCTCAATATCACAAATTTGTGATAAGCAGCATAAGGTGCTTTTTAGTGAAACATAATGTTTTGTATTGACTTCGGACTTTAAGATGCCTGATGAAAGTCAGATACTTCTTAAAGTTCCTAGACAACACCACATGTACAGTTTTGATATGAAAGCACCTAAAGTTGCAAAAGGTTTTGCTTGTTTGCTTGCAAAAGCTACTTTGAATAAATCTAAATTGTGGCATAAAAGGTTAGGTCATGTTAATTTCAAGAATATGAACAAACTTGTGAAGGGTAATTTAGTTAGAGGCTTACCTTCCAAGGTTTTTAGGAATGACCATGCGTATGTAGCTTGTAATAAGGGCAAACAGCATAGAGCTTCTTGTAAGGCTAAGTTAGATAGGACTGTTACTGAGCCTTTGCATACCTTACACATGGATCTGTTTGGCCCTACATTTTTTAGAAGTATCAACCATGCTATTTATTGCCTTGTCATTACTGATGACTGCACCAGGTATTGCTGGGTATTCTTTATGTCTACTAAAGATGAAACCTCTGATTTAATTCAAAGGTTCATTAGGCAAATAGAAAACCTACTAAATCACAAGGTTAAGATCATTAGGACTGATAATGGCACGGAATTTAAGAATAGGAGCATGATTGAGTTTTGTGGTGAAAAAGGAATCAAGCAACAATATAGCAATGCTAGAACTCCACAGCAGAATGGAGTTGCTGAGAGAATGAACAGGACCCTGATTGAGGCAGCTAGAACCATGCTAGCAGACTCATTCTTACCCACAACCTTTTGGGCTGAAGCAGTTGCAACTGCTTGCTATATATTCAATAGGGTTAGAGGGCCAGCCTAGAATAAACTTATGGTTATTTTGTCCTAACCAGTTGTAGCTTATAAGCTTGGTGCCCTGTTACTTCTTGATACCTTAAGTGTGCTTGAAAATTTTGAAGGAATATCTGATGAGGGGTTTCTAGTTGGGTATTCACTGAATAGTAAGGCCTTTAGGGTTTACAATTTAGTGACCAAGAAAGTAGAGGAAAATCTTCATGTTAATTTTCTTGAGGAAAAACCCAATGTGAAGGGACTAGGTCATAGATGGATGTTTGATCTTGATTATTTAACTGATTCTATGAACTATATTCCTGTCTCCAAGGAGAATCTAGCTAACCCTAATGCAGGTTCCATAGAAGTGCCTAACAATGCAGGTACTCAAGATGCAAGCACTGCTGATCAAGGCAAAGAAATTGAGGATCTTATTGTGATTCCTACCGCACAAGTCAACCATGTTGCTGCAAATGAAGGAACTAAGAAATCTTCTAAAAATAGGATGGAGACTGTGAACAAGCCTCAAGAAAAACAGGGTTCTCCTACAAAAGTTTCAGAAGAAATCTTATCCTTCAGAGAAGAAATGAATGCTTTGGCTAAAAAACATCTTGGGAAGAAGGCTACCAGCACTAATCTGGTTAATCCTAGTAGTATTGTTATTAATTCTGGTGGAGAGAAGCCTACCAGCATTAACTTAGTTAAGTCTGGTAGAGCTGCTGTTAATTCTGCTCAACCTGAGTCTACTCCAAATGCAGATTTTGATGATTCTGAGATGCCTGAACTTGAGGTCTTTGATAAACCAGATGAAGGCATTTTTTATGGGGCTTCTTATGATGAAGAAGGGGTAGTTACTGACTTCAAAAACCTACCCACTGAAGTAGATGTAAGTCATGCTCCAACATTCAGAATTCACAAACTTCATCCCAAAAGTCAGATTATTGGTGATCCTCAATCAGTTGTTCAAACCAGAAGTAAAGTGCAAAAGATTCCTACATCTGATGCACTTATCAGTCTTATTAAGAAGCAACAAAGGGTCAATCACAAGGACCAACAACATTGCTTGTTTGCTTGTTTCCTTTCTTAAAAGGAACCCACCAAAGTCTCTGAAGCACTTGAAGATGAGAGTTGGGTGGAAGCAATGCAAGAGGAGTTATTGCAATTCAAATTGCAGAAAGTTTGGGTTCTTGTAGATCTACCAAGTGGAGCTAAGGTGATTGGCACAAAATGGGTCTTCTGGAACAAAAGGGATGAAGGAGGAGTAGTTGTAAGGAATAAAGCACGATTAGTAGCACAAGGGTATAGACAAGAGGAGGGGATAGATTATGATGAGGTTTTTGCTTTTGTAGCCAGGATTGAGGCTATTAGGTTATTTATAGTCTATGCATCATATATGGGGTTCATAGTATATCAGATCGATGTGAAGAGTGCCTTTTTGTATGGCACTATAGAAGAAGAGGTATATGTTCATCAACCTCCTGGCTTCGTTGACCCAGTAGAACCCATGAAAGTGTACAAAGTCATCAAAGCTTTATATGGTCTCCATCAAGCTCCCAGAGCTTGGTATGCAACTCTCTCCAACTTCCTTGAAGAGCATAGGTATAAAAGAGGTGTGATTGAAAAGACCTTGTTCATCAAGAGAAACAAGAAGGATATCATCCTAGTCCAGGTTTATGTAGATGATATCATATTTGGTTCTACTAAAAGGTCTTGGTGTGAGGAGTTTGAAGCATTAATGAAGGGAAGGTTTCAGATGAGTTCTATGGGTGAACTTATATTTTTCTTAGGACTGCAAGAGAAACAACAAGCAGATGGACTCTTTATCTCTCAAGACAAGTATGTAGCAGAGATCTTGCAGAAGTTTGCCTTTTCAAATGTAAAGACTACAGTCACTCCCATGGAGAACAAGGTGCCTTTAACAAAGGATGAAGATGTTGCTGATGTAGATGTGCATCTTTAGAGATTAATGATAGGTTCTCTAATGTATCTTACTGCTTCTAGACCTGACATTATGTATGCAGTCTGTGTTTGTTCACGTTTTTAGGTTAACCCCAAGACTTCACATCTTCATGCTGTGAAGAGAATCTTTAGATACCTAAAGGGAAAACCCAATTTGGGCCTTTGGTATCCTAGAGAGTCATCTTTTGACCTGGAAGCCTATTCAGATTGTGATTATGCAGGTGCAAGCCTTGATAGGAAATCCACAACTTGAGGTTTTCAATTCTTTGGAAGAAGATTAATCTCTTGGCAATGCAAGAAGCAGACCATTGTAGCTACATCAACAACGGAAGCTGAATATGTAGCAGCTGCCAATTGCTGTGGACAAGTCTTGTGGATTCAGAACCAAATGCTGGATTATGGTTTGAACTTTATGAACACTATAATTCACATAGATAATGAGAGCACTATCTGTAGAGTTAAGAACCCTGTGTATCACTCTAAAACTAAACATATAGAAATCCGGCATCATTTCATTAGGGATTGCTATGAAATGAAATTAATTAGAGTGGATAAAATACACACAGACTTCAATGTTGCAGACCTCTTAAGTAAATCTTTTGATGGCCCTAGGTTTAATTAATTAGTGGTTAGCATTGGTATGATAAACCCATAGCTGGACTTAAGGGGAGGTTAAACATAAGGGGACGTCAAAATGTAAAGTTTGTATAATAACCAGTACTTAGGATTTTCTTTAATTCTGGTAGTATAAAAAGTTAATTCTTGTAGTTATTTTTAATTCTGGTAATCTTAGGAGTTAATCCTTATAGTAGATTTAATACTAGTTTAAAAAAAATGCCATTTTTTTTGTAAAATCTTGAATTTGTGTGCTTTTCTTGTTTTTCTCTTGGTGTTGGGACTAATTTTTGCAGAACAATATGGTTGGTGATATGAAGCTTTGTTATTGCTTGCTCAGTATGTAAGTCTGATTCTTTAGTTAAGTCTGGTGAGTCAGTGATTAAGTCTGGTTGACCAATTTTAAGTCTGGTAGTATGACAAATGTAATTAATTTATTACCGTTAGGCCTGGTCAATCAAATAAAGATTTTTTATCTTATTTAAATACGACCGTTGATATTTTTTGGGGAAAGAGGTATATATGGATAAGATTTAATTCATTTTTCATCTTTATCCATTATTTACTTCTAATTTCTACAATCTTTATTCACGGCCAAGATGTACTCTGTTTTTCTACTACCAGTAAAAACCCTAATTTAAATTCTCAACCAGCACTTAGTCATTCTCTTATCAATGGCATCACTAAAGTTTGTTGACAAGCACAATCAAGTTGGTTTCTTGAAGAAACCAAACCAAAGTGACGGCTTTGAGCAGATAGTAGATTTCTTGAAAGGTTCTAACCTTCGGTACGCTTTAACTGCAAATCCTACTATTTATGCATCTCTTGTTAAGCAATTTTGGGGGTCTGTGACCTATGAAACCCTAGCTTATGGTACACCACAGCTAAGGGCAACAATTGACACCCATGACATCACCATTACTGAAGCCTCCATTAGGAGTAGTCTCCAATTGGGTGACGCTTCAGGGGAATACATATTGTCTAATGATGCCCTTTTTGAGGGTATGAGAACTATGGGATATCCCACTGATGGTACCTTTACCTTTGGAAAAGCTATTTTACACCACAGTGGAGGTTTTTACTCCATCATTTGCTCCATTGCCTAAGTCCCAAGAGTGGTGGATGGGATCAGTTTGGAAGCAACATTGCTTCTGCGTTGGTCTGTCTTGCACTTGGACGGCCTTTTAATTTTTCAAAATTGATTCTTGATGGCATGGTTGCAAATGTCAAAAATGCAAAACATAAGTTTTTGATGTCCTAAGACTTTTGCAAATGATTTTAAATTTTGAACCTGAAGATAAAATGCAGATTTATGTGATTGTGGCTTTTACTCCTAAAATCTTTGCAAACATGAAAAGGGGATTCAATGGGGCACCTTGGCCACTTTTGCCTGCTATGCTTCCTGGTTCAACTAACATTGCATGTACATCTCATGTTGAACAACCAACCAATGTGGAGCAAGCTCAGGAACAACCAAGATCACCAACACCTCAACCAAGTCCATCACCAACCCAACCAAGGGTACCTACACCTACACCATCTTCTCCATCATAGCAAACCCATATTCCCAGTCCTATTCAAGAGGAGGAATCCAACCCTATGACTGTAGAGGATCTTCTCACCTTGGTACCTGCTTTAGTTAAGGGAATAGACTTATTGGAGAAGGCTAACAATGCTAAGAGTCAGGTTATTCTAACTTTGGTTAAGAGGGTTAAAAAGTTGGAGAAAGTTATGAAGGAGAAAGGAGTTGCTTGATTTGATTAAGGAAAAGTATTTAAAAGAATCATATTGGGGTGTTTAAGAGTGTTTGAAAGAATTTTAAAGTTGTAAGTGAGACTATAGGAACTTCTCACTTGGTGAAGGTGCATAGCACTAACACAACAAATGGTTATCAGTCCATCATGTTTAACCAACATAAGGACTGGCTAATCCAGAGCAAATGGCTCAGGTAAAGATATTTCAAATCCGTTATTGGTTGGCAATTTACCAAAAATTGTATGGTATTCAACTCACCATATCTGAGATAGTGAAGAGTTGGCTAGCCCACAAGGTATGGCTTGTGGTAAAGGCTGTGGAAAACCATACATGGTAATCAATTCACAATGATGAGGTGCATTCCATCAAAAGAATTGGCTAGTCCAAAAGCAAACGGCTTTTGGTAAAGACAAAACAAATCCATTGATAGTTGATGGTTTACTAAAAATCATATGGTTATTAATGTACCATGGTCTTGCACACCAAAACATTGGCTACTCCAGTAGTGATGCCTTTTGGTAGAGAGACATCAAATACATTAATTTTCAATGATTCACCTCTCACAGGAGTTTACACACCTGGATGTAATGAGAATAGTATGAAACTTAAAAGAATTGATGTACAAGTAGTCATGGTTGCTGTGAAGATCAGATGGATTGCATATCAGATGGTGAAAAGATTATTCAAGTCAAGTTGCTGCATAAAGATCAGATTTGAAGTTTTGAAGTGTTAGAGATAATTCCAAGAGTTCAAGATTAAATCCTCAGAAGCTTATTCAGAAGAAACTTGAAGTTCATGAAGCATGAAGATCAAGTTAGGGGAGGATTGTTGGGAATTATCACAAGACAAGAGAAGACTTAATGGAAGAACAGAATTAAGTCTGGTGGACTACGTAATTAAGTCTGTTAGTTTTATTAGTTAAGTATTGTAATATTTAAGTCTGGTTGTTCATTATTAAGTCTGGTAGAGTAAAGTTAAGTCTGTTTGGATTTAGTTGTTAAGTCTGGTCATGAAAGTTAGGAAAGTTTGTTAGATATAAGTTAGGAAAGGATACGTAATTATCTTTAGAGAAGATACGTATATCCTTCTTCAAGTTTTGTATCTAGGGTTTCCTTAGTGTATAAAAGGAACCCTAGTCATTAGTTTTTGATAACGACGAAGATTGTAATCACTTATTATTCCTTAAAAGAATTAATATACGAAGTTAGTTATTGTGTTCTTCATTGTTTGTTGTTAAGATTCCGCATTAACAATAAGCAAAGTGTTAGAGTTTCTTACTTAGATCGATTTGGTTTATACAAGTCGTCTAACAAGTAACAAGGCTACTTGGATCCATAACTCGTGTGGACCAACACCCGTATTATTCCTTAATAATATTGAATCGTTTGGAGTTAAATACTGTGTTCATTGATCATACTGTATTACTGTTACATCAAACAAAACCTTCTAAGTATTGTTAAGTAGATTCCACATACTTAATAGTATAACCTCAAAGTATTTTAAACACATTATAAAGGAGAAGAATCTGTGTCTCAGAAATGTTAATATAGCAAACCTATCTCATGTATACTACACAGAAAGAAAAAAAAAAGAAACAAAAATATAAGTCAGGATGTATAAACGACTAAAAAACTCAGATTAACATAAAGCAACCCGAGCAAGTTTATGTTGAAAAAAATCGCAATTAACACTACAAATTATGGTTTGTCTCTACACATCCTGGTTAAATAAAATAGGTGTTGGGAATTTTGAGCCGTTTGATGAAAGGGTCAATGGATGAAAAGGTATGTTGGTCCATAAAAACTATCTAAAAGGGTAAAAATGGGTTAGAAATCGCCAAAGTTTTGCATTACGGATAAAGGTCAAATAGGAATTTCTTTAGCCATGTGGTCTCGTAGCTTTGATCTTCTTTCATTAAAATTTCTTGAAATGACAGAATAAGCTCAACAGATCAGACTTTCAAGACTTCCATAATCTTGATATAATGTGTTTTCAAGATTTTGGTGAAATGGGTCATTTCAGAATTTCTTTATGCACGTGCTTTCAAAACTTAATATATAATCATACTTAGGATTAGAGGACACAAAAGAGAGCGCGTCAACGGGAGCAAACCTGGTCACAACGGGCAAAGTATTTATACTCGATTAGAGGGCCTGCAATAATGCATCAAGATGTGTCATAAGCAAACCAATAATGGCATCAGAGTATTGACTATATCTCATATTTGGAAGATACACCGACAAAGTATTTGCAAGTAAAAAATAGCTGTTGCAACCCAGATTCTAAAATACAAATTGGATAAAAATTACATCTTCTATGTTTTTTTTGCTAATTGATCATGAAAAAAAAGTTGGTCATTACAATAGCTACTTACTTTTGTATTAATCAACCTATAGACAGACATTTTTACGTTTTACAAATTCAGAATTGTTCCTCCATCTTTCATTATAGCTTATTAACCTGATTAATCAATAAGCAGCCGAAAATGACGTGGTTCCTAACTTCCTATTGGCAATCTAGCATGGTATGTTTTGTATGTATGCTATTTCTAAAAAGCTTAAAACTACAACAACTTTAGAACTTGTCATTAATTCTATACCTAACACATACACGCAACCTAACTGTAACTTATAAAATATCACATAAATTCTTCATCTACACACACACAACAACTGAATTCAAAAGGCACTCGATAATTTGCATCAGCATGGTAAGTTTTAGCACCTCTTTCACCCTCATATACATATTTCTTTCGCATTGCTATGGAAGCGGTTACCTAGTTTACGACAACCTTAGCTATGTAGCTTAACTCCTTCTTCATAATAGCCAGCCCTGTGGAGTAGACTTGCAGGCTTGGCCGGTTTCTTGGTATTGGAAGTTGCAAGTAGAACAGAATCGTCCTTTCTAGCTGGCTGAATGGTAACAGCGGCTAGGCCTGCTAACAATAATAGAAGGTACAAAATATTACTAACCAATTAAGAATACATATCTACCCAAAACCGTAGCTAATGAGAGTGGACCGTATTTGTTGGTACCAAGTGAATTTAAAAATAAAAAATAAAAAATTAGCAAGATTCTTGTTGTGCCACTACAATACCAGTTAAAGAATCAAAGGGATCGTTAGTAATGTGGTACGATCTTAGTTTCAAGTAATAGATAAGAATGAGTCATATTTATAGTTACCTTTGATTATGCAAAACTATTACGAAGTACTAAAGTTACTATCTGTCTATCCGTGATTACAAAAAGTTTACAAACTTTATATTGATAATGGGCAATATCGGCTGGTCCCTATAAAACTGGTCAGGTTTCATGTTTACGGGTTGTTTGAATTCACTCATTTTACAAGCTTACTCTCTAATTTGAAATAGTAAAAGCTCATAAAATCACGCATTTCGGTTATCAAAGAGCTTATCAAATTTAGCTTATGTACTTATTCAACTACAAAAGGTCAACCTAATAGCCTCATAAACAAAAAGAAGTGACCTCATGAGCTTTTCCAAATAAAATGAGACTATAATACGGTAAAATAACCTAATCCAAATACCTCCTTAATCTTTTTCCCTACTGGATCCTTAATCTTTTTCCCTAAATATAAGTTAGGTCGTTAACCTGATGTGGCCTGTTCAGTTTAAACAATTAGTTACCTTAATAACAGAAGTCCTTTAGGAGGCGGTATGTATTTGGTTTTTTTGAAGCTCTGCGAAAATGAACAACTTTGTTGCTACCACACCATTGCTGTCCTTAAAGCATTTTTCCTCTAAGATGACGCTCGAACTCCCATCGTCCTTTTTTGTCACAGCGGTCTTTCTTCTTGACACTAAAATAAGGATAAAAGATGAATTAATATTTGATTCGTGAATTACCATTAACTATCATTCCAAGTATAAGGAAAAGAATCAAGAACTAAATAACAAATCAGAAACTTCCATTGCAAGGCCTATTTATTCCAAAAATCATATCCCTTGCTCTTATAGCAATATGTCGCAAGAACTAAACCACGTTTGTACAACTCGATTCTTGTCTTTTAAAAGAAAGAAAAAATTTATGCTAGAAGGTAAAAAATATATTAAAAATACCTCCATATACGATACGTCTCTTGAAGGCAACTTCAGCTGATAAATTTTTAGCAAGCCACTCACGAACAGAAACATGTAGTTCCTCAGTCTTCTCAGGTGGTGCTGCTTGACCAGTTCCAACAGCCCATAGAGGCTCATATGCAATTATAATGTTATCCCAACTTGATACCGCACCTGGAAATGGAACAAACATCTCATTCATTGCCATAGTTCTGATTTAAGGATTCTAAACATATGGATGTGATTTAAAGGTATGATGTTATTGGTTTTTATTGCTCTTTAAGCAAACCAAATTCAATTAAAAATGAAAATAAGTTTACTTCTAAAGTAGGTGCATAAAACTAATAAATCAATATACAAATTAATAAAGGTTACTAACTTTGTCATTTAAAAAAGCAGAGTAGCACCAATATGTATGCATTTTGCTCGAAGAATGCTCCATGAATTCCATTATCAAAATAATACATTTTAGTATGTAATCCCAAACACATGGTTAGTTATTTGACCTCAAAACTCATAAAGCACATTCCACTTACATCTCAGACTAATAACATTCTCAAAAAATTTCTTACAAAGTTGCAAACTTCGGTTCCAAAACTTAGACTAGAAATAAATTAACGATGCACGACAATCCAGAAATTTCAACCACCTGTAAGTGTAAATATTTATAGCATTAGGATTCTCAAGTTCTGGATGAAACGAGATTATAGAAACATATTACAAAAGATTAAAAAATTCATAAAAACAAAACATTATTATTACAATTAGATGGAAGCATGGTATGTGCTTAAACACATACCTTTTCTTGACCAAATTAAGACCAAAATGACCAGAAAACTAACCAAAATGCCAAAGATATTTGTGTTTTTGTGTTTGTGAATATGCAGGTACGGATATCTCGAAAAAAAGGACAAAATCAAGAAAAACCCAGAAAACGCGGGCATGAGATTTGGAAAAGATATTTAAAGCCGGAACCGGGAAAGAAATCATCAAAGAAAAAAATATAATTGAAGAATAGCCCTTGGATCAGGTCAAATTGTCAAAAACAATCCTTGGTGTAAATTTTAGCATATGGCTAAAATAGTCCCTCCATTATTAATCCTATTACACCACAAATCCTTAAACCTAAAATAACTAAATCCTAAATAAAACCAACCCAAGTCAATATTAAAACCCAGCAAACCCAACCATCCCTAGCCCAATCCTCAAGCCCACCACCATTTTCTTTTAACTAAACCACAGTCCGGATCAATTAAACCCACACCCGTTTATCTAATATTTAACACGAAGTCAAACCCAATTAATACCTAGTCAACCTCAAACTAAAATACCCGCCAAAAATTACCCCATTACTATTCACCCATCGTCTTCAACAATTACCTTGCTCCCACACAAAATTACCTACCTTAAATACTTCTAGAAGGTTTCTGACGTGGCAGAGAATGCCAGAGTGGCATTTCCCAGCAATCTTATTGGCTGTGTCTCCATCATCTTTGATCAAAGGCTGATAATAGAAGGAGTGACCACCAAGTTGAATCCAAATGCTGTTATTAAGCTTCCTGAAGGATCCTAAGAAACCCTAATTGATCCTGAGGCCTATAAATAGCAGCCTCTCCTCACAAAGTTCGGTGTTAGAATTTTAGAGTCTAGTTTTAGGGTTAAATTAGGGTCGAATTTTATGTATTTCTAAGTTTTAGTTTTAAATCTGATGTTTTTAAGGTTGTAAGAATCATTGTACTCAAATTTTTTAATGTTTAATGAAAAGAAGTTTAATATTGTTCTTTAAATTTCATGCTCTGTGTTTGCTAGCATTTGGATATGCTAAGCGTAGCTTACTTTCTGATTTACAAAAGGTTCCTATAAGCTTTTTTAAACTTTTCATCTCAATATTTTCACAAGTTTTGTTTTTAATCTAAAAAACCAAAAAAAAAAAAAAATAAAAAAAAAAAAATAAATAAATTAGAAAAATACTTTGAAAAATAAAAAAATATAGTAAAGTAGTATAGATAAGCTTCAATAAGCTTGTTCACTATTTGTTTAAGCTCAATCTAGCTTATTATAGCTTTAGTGAGTTTTATTTGATATCAAATCAGTTCCAATCATAAAATCAGTTACCTTAGCATATTTGTGGAAAGCTTTTGGAAGTTGCCTGCAATGGAGGGGCAAGATGGACTTTACCTAGCTTATCCTTGATAAGCTAGGAGCTTGTAGCTGCCATTAAATTGGTGCCTCTGTTAATCTGAGGTCAAAAGTGAGTTTCACATTTCAATTTCTAGCTTAAATTTGCATTTCATAGCTTAAATAGTTTCGATATGTCATTATTAGCTTATTTCTCAGTATCTTAGTGCTTATTTTGAATGTTAGTAGCTTATTTGATCATTCTTGAGCTTATTTGATAATAGTAGTTGCTAGATTTCAATTTGCTCTTTAAAAAATCATAAAAAGCTAAAAATAGTCATATAGGAGCTAGCTTATTTAGTGCTTATTTAGGAATTAAAAGTGGCTTATTAGTTGATATATAAGTTAGATAATTAATAGAGAATCAGATTCATAGCTTAATTTAGTGGTTTCTTTATAAAAGCTCCAAAACAGTCCCATTAAGGGGTGTTTGGAATAAGCTTCTCTTTGGGTTAGAATTACTAAGTACTGCTCATTTACCAATCTAGATACTTTAATCTTGCTAAAAGTAGTTGGTATAAGCTGTTTGTAGGATCTTATAAGCTGATTTGAAGTTCTTTTGAGGTTTTGCATAAGCAGGTTCAATATTAGGAAGTAGACTGCATTTATAAGCTCTCTATAAGCTGAGCTTATTTAGGCCATCACTTTTGGCATTTTTGTGTTCATTTAAGTTGTTAAAGTGACAATGCAAAAGTTGGTTAAGTTTCATTGAGCATTAAAGAATCTGAGGTCCCATAACCCCATCTGCACTTGCAGACTGCATAAATTTCCCTATTGCCAAATTCAGTCTTAGTTTCCCATTTTTAAAATCTTGAATACAAGCTCTTATAAGCTTGAAATTTGCACAAAAGTACCTTGGTAGCTTGTTTAGTTAAAGCTTATTTTTAATAATTTTTTGGAGTGCTTATTGATAGCTTTCTGAGCCCAAATCAGCACCTTAGAACCATCTTTTGAGGGCTGCTCAGTTGGTGGTTTTGCTTATCAGGATTAATCTTGTGCTTATCTGCTATTGATTATATGTTGTTCTGACTTATTTGAGTTATTCAGAGTAGTAACTGCTTAATATAGCTTATTCTCAGTCACTTGTAGCTTATCTTTGCTTTTTATCCCTTGTTCCATTTTGTGTTGGCTTGTTCTTCCTTTCAAGCCTACTGATCAGCATATAAGCTCTTGTACAGAGCTATTTATAAGTTTTAAAAAATATTTTGCTTCACTAAAAGTGCCTATAATTAAGTACTTACTCAGTTTCATAAAGAAAAATAAAAAATAAAAAGTTTTCAAAAAAAGCCATTGCTGGGATTCGAACCCTGGCCACCCAGCTCACCACACACACACTTAACCATTTGCCCTTGGGTCTTTTTCAGAATTACTTTGTAAAATTTATTACTTAGCCCTTTTTTTCTTCCTTAGCTTATTAAACTGTTAGGCTTAGTTACTGCTTATTCCAATAAGCAGTTAGCTTATTTATATTTTTCCTAAGTTTAGCTCAACTTTAAGAACTTTTACACAAATTTTCAGATTTTTCCTTTTCCATTTAATATTTTTAATAATTTATTTTCTTTTATTTAGTTTTTAATTCATAAAAATTAAAATAAAAATCAAAAAAATATAATTCTTTTTCCTAAAATTTTCTTTTATTAAATAGGACTTAGGAAAATTAATTTGGCACCCTTAGGATTATTATTTCATAGATTTGACATTTTAGGCTCGGGATTAGCCCGGGTTTTACTCGTTTTTAGTTTTCTTTTGCGTTTTAGGTTACGTGTTCACCCCTTACTTGTTCTCTTTACTTTATTACTTGTTTTTAAACATTATTTCTTATCTTTAGTTTAAAAACCAAAATATATCACTCTTATCTCACATTCACTACACATTTCACGATCCCAAAACACAAATTCCATTCAATCTTCATTGGGATAACGACTCGGGTTACACATATTTCCTGTGTGTATCCTTTTGGGAGTATAAATTGTTAAATCAATTTTTGGCGCCGCTG
This sequence comes from Artemisia tridentata subsp. tridentata, assembly GCA_021014915.2. NCBI lineage: Eukaryota > Viridiplantae > Streptophyta > Magnoliopsida > Asterales > Asteraceae > Artemisia > Artemisia tridentata. The sequence goes on from CP139507.1 coordinate 250,808,380, forward strand.
CCGGGGAAGGTTGACGTGAATTCGTGATTCCGTTTTTCGATTCGTGTTTTGAAGACCCTTCTCCCGGGAAGTTATCGTTTTTATTTGTAAATATTATTCAAAAATATAAAATCCAAAAAAATTTAAAAAAAACCACTAACACTTTTCCTAAAAGTGTTAACAATACCAAAAAAATCAGAAAATAACAAAACAATCGTGAAATCATTTGATTTCGGATTATCTTTCGATTACAACCTATATAAGTGGTTTAAGGATGGTTTTGATATTAAATTGCAAACCGAAAGAGGCGGGTTTTTAATCACCTTTCAAGCGGACCTTTGCTTCTCCGCCACTCTGCGAGTAGTCTTAAGAGAAACGATATCGATTGAGGGATCGGTACCAAAAATATTGTGATTAATTTTTCCTTTAATATAAAAAAAATCCAAAAATATTTTCCTTTTCCAAATTCATTTTTCTTTTAAATTTGTTTTTGGTGTATGCTCACCCGTTCCAAATCAAACTTAATTGATAAATCTTCCCTCTTACCGACTCGTCGTTCTCGTCGATGCAAAAGAGTTAACGTACCCGAGTTACGTCCTCAAGTTGATACTCCCATTATCGAAATGGCCGAGGATCAACTTACTATGAAAGATTTACTCCAAAGTCCCACCGTGGGATACGGAGATGCTATTGTTGTACCACCAATTAATAATACAAATTTTGAGCTTAAAACCGGTTTAATACAAATTGTCAGGGAAATCAATTTCATTGTTTTGAGAGGGAGGATCCCCACGCACACATCCAATGGTTTAACCAGTTGACCTCCACACACCACCATAAGGATGTCCCTCATGACACTATTAAATTGAGGTTATTCCCATTTTCCCTCGAGGGGGCGGCCCGGATTTGGCTTTAAAAAGAACCCCCTCAATCGATCCATACTTGGGAAGATCTCATCCATAAATTCGTGAATTATTTCTAATCTCAGGAATGAAATCACAAATTTCCAACAACGGTTTGATGATAATTTTGGTGAGGCATCGGAACAATTTAAGGATCTCCTACATAAATGCCTACATCACGGTTTCTCAGAATTACATCAAATCGATACGTTCTACAATGCTTTAACTCAATCGGATCAAGATTCACTCAACACAGCCACCGGTGGCAATATCTTGAGTCGAATGCCGAAAGATATCTTAATGATTATCGAGAACAAATCCAAAGTTTCCACTTCATGAAACAAACCGGTTGTTTCGAAAGTGAATTCACCCACCCCTTCTTCTTCATCGACCCATCCATCGGAGATGGCCGAGCTTACTGATGCTATTCGTATGATGATGAAAGAGTTTAAGCTCCAGAATGAGAAACTGGAGCTCGTCAAAGCAGTTACAGAAACTTGTGTTATATGTGGTGGCCCCCATCCTTATTATAATTGTGAAGCTACCGATAGCCAAGTTTGCAATGCTACCATAGTAGCAGCAAACTACAATCAGAATCAAGGATTTCGTCCTCAAAATGCTAGTAATCTAATGGGGCCACCCGGTTTCCCACCCCTACAAAACAACCAAAATCGTTTTCATCAAACCAACCATGGTTACAATCAAAACCAAAGTTACAGCCAAAACCGTGGAAACCATTATCATGCTCAACCACAACAACTCTATCAATCTCCTCCTGCACAAGTTGCACCTTCTCTCGATTTCTCAAACTATATGAAGACAACCGATGTTAGCATACGAGCCGTGCAGAATCAAATTAATAACATGAGAGTTGAACTTCGAAAAGAGATTGATACGACATTGACTCAACAAACAAACGAGCTTAAGCAAATGATGAGTGATTTTTTACAAATGAATCAACCCTCAACCTCAAGTACATCGTCTCTTCCTAGCAACACAATTGCTAACCCGAGGGGTGATATGAAAGCAATCACCAACCTAAGTGGTGTATCATATAATGGACCCACGGCTCCGATTACCTCTTCTTCTCTTCCTCCCAAAGTAGTCGCCCATGAGACGGAGGCGACAAAGGACACAGAACTTCCTACTAATAACGGAAGGATCGAAGACGTCCAACCTCTGGTTGTCCAAAAATCTAAACCTAAGGATGTGCTTGAGCCCGAAAAAGCTCCCGTAAAAGCCAAACTTCCTTATCCTTCGAGATTGAATGATCAAAAGCTCCGCGAAAAAGCTTCAAATCAAATGTAGAAATTCTTTCAAATCTTCCAAGATTTGCATTTTGATATAAGCTTCGCGGATGCTTTACTTCTGATGCCCAAATTTGCTTCCACCATCAAGGGTTTATTGAGCAACAAAGAAAAATTATTTGAATTAGCAAAAACTCCTCAGAATGAGAATTGCTCAGCGGTTCTCCTAAAAAAGCTCCCCGAAAAGCTTGGAGATCCCAAAATTTTTCTCATTCCATGTGATTTTCTGGGGATGGTTGAATGCTACGCCTTGGCCGATCTTGGTGCAAGCATCAACCTAATGCCGCTATCCGTCTAGAGAAAACTCTCTCTCCCAGAACTCACCCTTACTTGTATGACCCTCGAGCTTGCGGACCGAACCATAACCCGTCCATTTGGAATAGCCGAGGATGTCTTTGTCAAGGTGGGGAAGTTCCATTTCCCCGCCGATTTTGTGGTTGTAGATTTTGATGCTGACCCCCGGGTTCCTCTAATTCTCGAACGATCGTTCTTGAGGACCGGGCGTGCTTTGATTGACGTATATGGTGAAGAAATAACACTACGGGTAGATAATGAAGCCGTGACTTTCAACCTAGATCGAACTTTCAAATACTCCTCCAATCATGATTCTATCTCGGTTAATCGAATTGATGTGATTGATGTTGCCTCGGAGGAATATTCTCAAGAAGTTCTTGGGTTTTCCTATAAATCCTCGAGTGGCAATCCCACTCCTTCTTCTCAACCCATTCTTTCCGACTCTTCCCCTTCCCTCACTCCGTTTGAGGGAGGTGATTTCATCTTGGAAGAGATCGAGGCTTGTCTTAAGAATGAATCAGTTTCACCGGAAATTGATGATTCAGACTTTGACCCGGAGGGAGACATCCTTCTCCTTGAGAAGTTACTTAACAATGATCCGTCATCTTCTCTCCCTCCGGAAGAAATTCAAAAAGAAGAAATTAAAGAAGTAAAGCCATCTACTGAGAATCCTCCGGAGCTCAAGCTCAAGGATTTACCTCCTCATCTTGAATATGCCTTCTTAGAAGAAACCGACAAATTTCCTGTCATCATTTCTAAGGACCTAAAAGATGAGGAGAAGACCCAACTCTTAGATGTGCTTAAAAAGCATAAGAGTCCCATCGCTTGGCAGATCTCCGATATAAAGGGCATAGACCCTCGGTTTTGTACTCACAAGATCTTACTTGAAGAAAATATTAAACCCGCCGTCCAGCAACAGAGACGGGTTAACCCAAAAATCCATGATGTCATCAAAAAGGAAGTTCTTAAACTCCTTGACGCTGGGATGATTTATCCAATTTCAGATAGCTCATGGGTTAGCCCGGTCCACTGTGTGCCCAAAAAGGGTGGAATGATCGTTGTAACAAACGAAGAAAGTGAGTTAATCCCCACACGTCTCGTCACCGGATGGAGAGTGTGTATCGATTATAGAAAACTCAATGATGCTACCCGTAAAGACCATTTCCCGCTACCTTTTATTGACCAAATGCTTGAGCGTTTGGCGGGAAATGAGTTCTATTGTTTTCTCGATGGCTTTTCCGGGTATTTTCAAATACCAATTGATCCCCAAGATCAGGAAAATACCACTTTCACGTGTCCTTATGGAACGTTTGCCTACCGACGCATGCCTTTTGGCTTGTGCAATGCTCCAGGCACGTTCCAAAGGTGCATGATGGCCATATTTCACGATATGATCGAGAAGACAATAGAGGTCTTTATGGATTATTTCTCTGTGTTTGGAAATTCTTTCTCCTCGTGCCTCTCCCATTTAGACAAAATGCTGCAAAGGTGCAAAGACACCAATCTTGTGCTAAATTGGGAGAAGTGCCATTTTATGGTTAAAGAGGGCATTTTCCTCGGCCACAAAATCTCTAATGCCGGGATCGAGGTAGATCGAGCCAAAGTCGATGTGATCGCAAAACTACCTCATCCCACCAACGTAAAATTAATCCGAAGTTTCCTTGGTCATGCCGGTTTCTACAGACGATTTATTCAAGAATTTTCTAAAATCGCCCGGCCTCTGACCCATCTTCTTGAAAAAAATGCTCCGTTCTTCTTCTCTCCCGAATGCATCGAAGCATTCGAGGTTCTTAAAAAGAAATTGACTGAAGCTCCGATATTGGTTGCCCCCGATTGGGACTTGCCCTTTGAGCTCATGTGTGATGCGAGTGATTATGCTATCGGTACAGTCCTGGGGCAACGCAAATCAAAATACTTTCACCGGATACACTATGCTAGCAAGACAATGACCGACCCTCAATCTCACTATACTACTACCGAGAAAGAGTTGTTGGCCGTTGTTTATGCTTTTGATAAATTCAGACCATATCTTGTCTTATCTAAAAGCATATTGTATACGGACCATTCTACTCTCAAATATCTCTTAGCTAAGCAAGATGCTAAGCCAAGATTACTTCGGTGGAATCTTCTGCTCTAGGAATTTGATATTATCATTCGTGATAAAAAAGGAGCAGAGAATCTGGCCGCTGATCACTTGTCCAGACTTGAAAATCCCCATCAAAGTGATCTCGAGAACAAGGAAATCACCGAAATATTTCCTCTCGAGACACTTGGGATGGTATCCTTAAAAAATGATCCGAGTACCCCATGGTTTGCCGACTATGAAAATTACCATGCGGGGAATTTTGTGGTAAAAGGGATGTCATCCCAGCAGAAAAATAAAATTTTCGAAGATGTTAAACATTATTTTTGGGATGACCCCTATTTATTCAGAATATGTGCCGATCAAGTAATTAGACGGTGTGTGCATGGCCAAGAAGCCGTTGACATCCTCACGGCTTGCCATAATGGACCCACGGGGGGACATCATGGTGCCAGCTACACCGCTAAAAAAGTCTTTGATTCTGGGTTTTATTGGCCGACAATCTATCGCGATGCCTACGACTTGGTAAAGTCATGTGACTCTTGCTAACGTCAAGGAAAAATCTCGCAAAAAGATGAAATGCCTCAAAATGCAATTCAAGTCTGCGAGATTTTTTACGTGTGGGGTATCGATTTTATAGGGCCATTCCCGTCTTCACGAGGGAATAAGTATATCCTCGTGGCCGTCGACTACTTGTCCAAATGGGTTGAAGCGAAAGTGCTCCCCACTAACAATGCCCGAGTGGTTGTTAAGTTCTTGAAAAATCTCTTCTCCAGATTCGGAACTCCTCGTACTATAATCAGTGATCACGGTACCCACTTTTGCAATGATCAATTTGCTAAAGTTATGCTCAAGTATGGTGTCACCTATCGACTTTCTACCGCGTATCACCCGCAAACGAGCGGTCAAGTCGAGGTTTCAAATCGTGGACTGAAACGCATCCTTAAAAGAACCGATGGTGAAAACTGAGCATCATGGGCTGACAAATTAGATTATGCTTTATGGGCCTTCCGAATAGCTTACAAAACACCCATCGGGTGTACTCCTTACAAGCTGGTTTACGGAAAGGCCTGCCATCTGCCCATCGAGCTCGAACATAAGGCATATTGGGCCTTAAAACATGCCAATTTTGACCTCAAGATCGCGGGTGATCACCGTAAGCTCCAAATTAATGAATTAAATGAGCTTTAGGATCAAGCCTACGAGAATTCTGTAATCTACAAAGAGAAAACAAAGAGGATTCATGACTTTAAGATTAAGAACCGCATCTTTAATGTTGGTGATCGAGTCCTCCTCTTCAAATCTCGATTAAAGATCTTCTAGGGTAAACTCAAAACCCGTTGGTCTGGGCCGTTCACCATCACTCAAGTTTTTCCATATGGAACCGTCGAGTTAGCTCAACTCGACGGTCCAAACATTAAGGTGAACGGTCATAGGTTGAAGCACTATTTTGGAGGGGACATACCATCCATGGTTGTCCCGGATCTCCAAACTTTCCCCATGGACAACTAAATTAGGGGATCGAGTCAAGCTACGTGACTCGTTAATAAACAAAGCGCTTCATGGGAGGTACCCCATGCTTGTCCATCTATCTTCTTTCTATTTTCTTAATAAAAGTGAGGAGGGGCACCTCTTCCATATTTTGTGTTTCGTGGTTTTCTTTGATTTGTCCAGGATTTGCCCGAATAATGAAGACTCTCGTGCTCGTGGTTTACTTCTCTCCACTCGAGTTTCATCATTCGTTGCTCATCCGATATCCTAAATCTTATCATCTAACTTTTATCTTTGGCATAATTAATAAACGGCCTTAGATTTATATAGGAGAACCCTTACCTTTAAGACATTGGGGACAATGTCTCATTTTCGTCTTGGGGGGGGGGGGGTAATCTTTCGATTTGATTTGTGCCTTGCAATTTTTTCCGTTTACTCATGCAACCCCGGTTTTTCCTCCAAAATTGAAAAAAAAACATCAAATAAAAAAAAATGAAAAAAATTTAAAATTTTTTGTGCAAAAATATAATAAATTTTGACATTTTGTTGACTTTCCGCTGGTGAGAGTAGGAATAAAATTCTGACTTGACCGGGCGTGTTGAGCCCTAGCTTGTCTCCTTAACCAATCGGCTAAGCATTCGCAGATCTTATTATTTAAGATTTTAAATTTGCGAAGAACGAGAAATGATAGAGTCATTTATAAGTTAGATTGCTAAACGTGGAGTAGTTGGTTCTCTTTAGAGCTCATCGAAGCTATTTATGGCTTTTTGTTCCCATCAGCTTGTTTCACCCTATAATAATAATCTAATTAAAAGTGTTTTGGTTTTGGCGATAATTAGTTTCTATTCCTTCTTAAAAGAATACTTGCTTGTAAGAGTTGGGTACACATCAAGGTTACTCCAAGTGTCGTGTGACATAAGTGACGGTTCATAAAGCGGCCCTTAGATCTCTAATTCAGGAATGTATGAGGTCTTGGTCTAACACCCTTGGATCCTCATTTTAGGAATGTCTAGAGTCTTGGAATTATCTGCAAAGTTCCGTTTAGTTTATGGTACACGAGATTTGGAGTGGTGGCATTAAAGATAAATATAAATAAATAAAACTTAAATTTATGTGCTATAAGTTGTGGATTCGAGATCGGTCCTTGGATTCTTATTTCCAGAAGGTATTTAGGTATTGGCTACCCTCTTACACCGGCCCTTGGACCCTTAATTCTGAAAGGCGTTAAGGTCTTGGAACTCTCCGTTGTAACGGCCCTTGGATCCTTTATTCCGAAAGGTTTAAGATCTTGGAATTACCCCTTAAAGCTCCATAGCTTATGGTACACAACTTTGATTTTTTTCTTAAAAAAATAAAAATAAAAATTAAAAATTAAAAAAAATAAAAAAAATAAAAAAATGCAAAAGTAAAAAATATTAAAATAGAATAATAATAAGCCACATTTTAAAACGCCTTGATGTGGACCTCATTTTTATTTGCAACGATTCTAGAGGGAAGAAATTGAAACTACTTAGCGTCTAAACTAAAGTGCTTTTATCGGACTAAAAATTATTGAAACGAGAATATGAAGAAATTCATGTTTCACCAAAAATAAAATAAATAGAGGAAAATAGGAATTTGGGGGCAAAGAGTTCAACGCAATTAACTTCCATGAGTAGTGTTGGCAATCTAACTTGTAAATTAAAATGATTTCATTTTTAAGCTTAGTTTGACGACTCGTGAAACATCAGGGACGACGAATTTTATCCGTGTGGTCACTTCTTTATGAGTCGTGTTTCCTACTCGTTGACCCTAAAAGTTATTGATAGATAATGATTGTCAACAAAGCCGTCACTTAAATACAAAAATAGAATAAAAAGGAAAATCGGGGAGTTCTTAGAACTTAAGATTTCTTAACCTCTTTTGAAAATTTTGCTACTTCTCAAAGTTAGTAAAAAAAGATTAGAAATTTTTGGTTTTAAAAAACGTGTTTTAATAACATTGCGTGAGGACACTGCAATATCTTAGTCTGGAGGGATTTTGGTATGTGCTTAAACACATACCTTTTCTTGACCAAATTAAGACCAAAATGACCAAAAAACTAACCAAAATGCCAAAGATATTTGTGTTTTTGTATTTGTGAATATGTAGGTACGAATATCTCGAAAAAAAGGACAAAATCAAGAAAAACCCAGAAAACGCGGTCACGAGATTTGGAAAAGATATTTAAAGCCGAAACCGGAAAAGAAATCGTCAAAGAAAAAAAAGTAATTGAAGAATAGCCTTTGGATTAGGTCAAATTGTCAAAAACAATCCTTGGTGTAAATTTCATCATATGGCAAAAATAGTCCCTCCATTATTAATCCTATTACACCACAAATCCTTAAACCTAAAATAACTAAATCCTAAATAAAACCAGCCCAAGTCAATATTAAAACCCAGCAAACGCAACCTTCCCTAGCCCAATCCTCAAGCCCACCACCATTTTCTTTTAACTAAACCACAGTCCGGATCAATCAAACCCACACCTGTTTATCTAATATTTAACCCGAAGTCAAACCCAATTAATACCCAGTCAACCCCAAACTAAAATACCTGCCAAAAATTACCCCATTACTATTCACCCATCGTCTTCAACAATTACCTTGCTCCCACACAAAATTACCTACCTTAAATACTTCTAGAAGGTTTCTGACATGGCAGAGAATGCCAGAGTGGCATTTCCCAGCAATCTTATTGGCTGTGTCTCCATCATCTTTGATCAACGGCTGATAATTGAAGGAGTGACCACCAAGTTGAATCCAAGGGCTGTTATTAAGCTTCCTGAAGGATCCTAAGAAACCCTAATTGATCCTGAGGCCTATAAATAGCAGCCTCTCCTCACAAAGTTCGGTGTTAGAATTTTAGAGTCTAGTTTTAGGGTTAAATTAGGGTCGAATTTTATGTATTTCTAAGTTTTAGTTTTAAATATGATGTTTTTAAATTTGTAAGAATCATTGTACTCAATGTTTTTAATGTTTAATGAAAAGAAGTTTAATATTGTTCTTTAAATTTCATGCTCTGTGTTTGCTAGCATTTGGATAAGCTAAGTGTAGCTTACTTTCTAATTTACAAAAGGTTCCTATAAGCTTTTTAAAAATTTTCATCTCAATATTTTCACAAGTTTTGTTTTTAAGCTAAAAAACCAAAAAAAAAAGTAGAAAAATACTTTGAAAAATAAAAAATATAGTAAAGTAGTATAGATAAGCTTCAATAAGCTTGTTCACTGTTTGTTTAAGCTCATTCTAGCTTATTATAGCTTTAGTGAGTTTTATTTGATATCAAATAAGTTCCAATCATAAAATCAGTTACCTTAGCATATTTGTGGAAAGCTTTTGGAAGTTGCCTGCAATGGAGGGGCAAGATGGAGTTTACCTAGCTTATCCTTGATAAGCTAGGAGCTTGTAGCTGCCATTAAATTGGTGCCTCTGTTAAACTGAGGTCAAAAGTGAGTTTCACATTTCAATTTCTAGCTTAAATTTGCATTTCATAGCTTAAATAGTTTAGATCTGTCATTATTAGCTTATTTCTCAGTATCTTAGTGCTTATTTTGAATATTAGTAGCTTATTTGATCATTCTTGAGCTTATTTGATAATAGTAGTTGCTAGATTTCAATTTGCTCTTTAAAAAATCAAAAAAAGCTAAAAATTTGTCATATAGGAGCTAGCTTATTTAGTGCTTATTTAGGAATTAAAAGTGGCTTATTAGTTGATATATAAGTTAGATAATTAATAGAGAATCAGATTCATAGCTTAATTTAGTGGTTTCTTTATAAAAGCTCCAAAACAGTCCCATTAAGGGGTGTTTGGAATAAGCTTCTCTTTGGGTTAGAATAACTAAGTACTGTTCATTTACCAATCTAGATACTCTAATCTTGCTAAAAGTAGTTGGTATAAGCTGTTTGTAGAATCTTATAAGCTGATTTGAAGTTCTTTTGAGGCTTTGCATAAGTAGGTTCAATATTAGGAAGTAGACCGCATTTATAAGCTCTCTATAAGCTGAGCTTATTTAGGCCATCACTTTTGGCATTTTTGTGTTCATTTAAGTTGTTAAAGTGACAATGCAAAAGTTGGTTAAGTTTCATTGAGTATTAGAGAATCTGAGGTCCCATAACCCCATCTGTACTTGTAGACTGCATAAATTTCCCTATTGCCCACTTCAGTCTTAGTTTCCCATTTTTAAAATCTTGAATACAAGCTCTTATAAGCTAGAAATTTGCACAGAAGTACCTTGGTAGCTTGTTTAGTTAAATCTTATTTTTAAGAATTTTTTGGAGTTATTATTGATAGCTTTCTGAGCCCAAATTAGCACCTCAGAACCATCTTTTGATGGCTGCTCAGTTGGTGGTTTTGCTTATCAGGATTAATCTTGTGCTTATCTGCTATTGATTATATGTTGTTCTGACTTATTTGAGTTATTCAGAGTAGTAACTGCTTAATATAGCTTATTCTCAGTCACTTGTAGCTTACGTTAGCTTTTTATCCCTTGTTCCATTTTGTGTTGGCTTGTTCTTCCTTTAAAGCCTACTGATCAGCATATAAGCTCTTGTTCAGAGCTATTTATAAGTTTTAAAAAATATTTTTCTTCACTAAAAGTGCTTATAATTAAGTACTTACTCAGTTTCATAAAGAAAAATAAAAAAAAAAAAAAGTTTTCAAAAAAAGCCATTGCTGGGATTCGAACCCTGGCCACCCAGCTCACCACACACACACTTAACCATTCGCCCTTGGGTCTTTTTTAGAATTACTTTGCAAAATTTATTACTTAACCCTTTTTTTCTTCATTAGATTATTAAACTGTTAGGCTTAGTTACTGCTTATTCCAATAAGCAGTTAGCTTATTTCTATTTTTCCTAAGTTTAGCTCAACTTTAAGAACTTTTCTACAAATTTTCAGATTTTTCCTTTTCCATTTAATATTTCTAATCATTTATTTTCTTTTATTTAGTTTTTAATTAATAAAAATTAAAATAAAAATAAAAAAAATATAATTCTTTTTCCTAAAATTTGCTTTTATTAAACAGGACTTAGGAAAATTAATTTGGTACCCCTAGGATTATTATTTCATAGATTTGACATTTTAGGCTCGGGATTAGCCCGGGTTTTACCCGTTTTTAGTTTTATTTTGCGTTTTAGGTTACGTGTTCACCCCTTACTTGTTCTCTTTACTTTATTACTTGTTTTTAAATATTATTTCTTATCTTTAGTTTAAAAACCAAAATATATCACTCTTATCTCACATTCACTACACGTTTCATGATCCCGAAACACAAATTCCATTCAATCTTCATCGGGATAACGACTCGGGTTATACATATTTCCTGTGTGTATCCTTTTGGGTGTATAAATTGTTCAATCAAAGCAGCAAGCTCCAAACGGAGGCTAGTTTTACCTGTTTCACATATTGTAAATAAGCAAAGTCAAATGAAATTATATTGACATGCGCATACCAAGTGGCCCACATAAGTCATACCTTATATTGACAGGCGCATACCAGCCGCTTTATTAAATCGAACCCACTCCACAACTGATTCTCTTTGTAACCCGATCTTACCAAGTGTCAAAGCGGTACCCAAAACTTGCCATGGCTGCAACCACATGGTTGCCATTCCAGGATACAGGTTTTGGCAAATGACGCTTACAAAGCAAGTTCTTTCCTCACGGCATTCACATGTTGGTATCTGTAAGAAAAAGAAAATAAAATTACATATAAGTGTCAAATAAGAGCTATACATAAATGCATATATCATCTAAAACCGTCGGAAAAGTAACATTAATTTCTAGTGTAAAATTTATTTGATCGAAAACCTGGTTTATATATTGTTTAGCCTACAAACAAAACACGACAAAAGAAACATACATCAGCAAAGGTAAAGCCCTACACCACAAACTCGAATCAAGGCGTGGTCGTCTGAACCAATTTTTTTACTTCTGAGCTTAATTTGATCTCAGATTTTATTTCATAGCAAATTTTATGACTTCTGGGCTTAATTTTATCTCAGTTTTTATTCCATAACATCTCATAACTACAAACCAAAGTACTTAGACAATAGAAAAAGTATTTTTGCAGATAACTTGAAAAGTTATTGGTATGCGCCTTTTACAAATCCAACTGAATGCAAAATATCAGTGCAACTTATCCTTAATCCTCAAACAATAACCGTAACCAATCAAGTTATATTTCTACTAAACTATAACAATGAAAAAATTAAGTGCAAGTAATCCTTAGTCCTCAAACAATAACCCTAACTAATCATATTATATTTGTAAACGAATTCACAAATTCAACAACAAACGCCACATTATTTCTCAGCCTACGCCTGATACTCCAATTTAACCTCAAAAAACAACCATCTGAAACAAACCTGATGAAACCATTAAAAGGCATTCGCACCCAAAAAACTCTTCTATTTTCTCTTTAAGCTTGTCTGTCATCCACCAAAAAATACGCTTACTCAGATTTGTCAACTTATTTTTGTTTCTATAGCTTTCAGATTGTACTTCACAAAAACCTAACCTAATCTTGGATACAAATGATCAAATGTTTCGATGTTTACAAAGTATAATATTTTGAAAAGTTAACATTGACCTACAAAAAAAGATTTTGAAACATATGAAGCTGCTAATGTGTATTTACCTATCTTGACCATCAAATCCATCCATGCCTGCTTACCTAATCTAATAGTCCTATACTTCAGATTCTGGATTCAAAAAAATTTTTACTAAAATTTGTACTAAAACATAGGAAGGGAAAACATCAGCGCAAGTAATAGTTAACCCTAGAATAGTAACCCTAATTAATCAAGTCATCTTAATAAAAAAATCCGCAGCCCTAAAAAAATAGCAAACAATGAAAGTATAGTTATTTCTAATCCTGAAATAATAATCCTAAATGATCAAATCCCGAATTTAGGAAAAACCCCCAAATTATGTCAAAACCCTAGTTTAAAATTTCAATTGTTGCATAGGTAAAAGTGATAATAATTGTTAAATTTATAATCAAATAAAATCATAGAATGCATAATCATGATAATCACATTTATGAAATCCTGCGAATAGTAAGACTATAAGCAGCAAACATATAATTGAAACATCAGGAAACCAAATAAAAAATTAAAAATTAAAAAAAATTCCAGACCTAAGCGATTATCTGATGAAGCACAGCAAATCCAGATGATCAATAAAACCTAACCAAAGTGAATGATCTAGAAAACACTTTAAACCATAAGAAATAGCCAACATGTGCCTCAGAAAAAATGGGGATTGTACCTGATAACAAATGGCTAAAAACCAACCAAAAACCATGTTTCCTGTCACAAAGATACTGTGCCCCCATTAAAATAATATATTCCTGTAGCTCATCATGTAGCTGCACTCACATAAATCACTATAGATATTTCATTTTTGGATCAGACTGGGTGGCCGGTCGGTTTTTTTTTTCGGTTACCGGAGCGCCGGTTAATCAGAGAGGGAGTGAGAGAGAGACGTGAGACGTGTTGGGTATTATCCGGATCTTAATTTAGCCAGGTGTAGGCTTACCAAAACCCAACAGGCCAATATGGATACATACAAAGTCTATGGTGAACAGTACACGCGTTTTATTCTTAAGTTATAATGTACATCCTTGCTAGTATTAGAAAACTTTATGACTCAGCTAATAAAAACGTGTGAACAGTTAGAAAAACACGTTTCAACACCTGATGGCTCAATTAAAACCAATCTTGACAAAGAAACAAAACGGTATTCTTGCAACATTTAAGAAGGGGTGTCATGCCATGCTCTTTTGCATGTCGTTGCGATAAATCAGCGCCATATCAGCATTTTACATTTCGCATTCACACACCAAAAATACCCTCTTTATCATATTACATGTCGTTTGCATGCCGTTTCCTAGTTTTTAGGCCCCACCACATTTCGCATTCACCTTTTTTTTTCTTTTTATTTTATGAAACTAAATTATCATTCATTTAAAAACAAACAATACAGAAATTAAAATACATTACATGTTTCGAGCTTTTAAATTGCTTTGTAATTATTAATGATTTCTCCCTTCTCAGCAATGCTTCTCAACGATTCATTTGTAGCCGCCAACAAGTAGTTTGCATTACACATATCTACTCCAGTTGTCCTTTAGAGAGTATGCAAACCGTAGCTGATAAGGGGCTAGTCCACTGGCAGCGAATTCACCCTCGTCATTTCCATACCACGGCTATACATTTGATCAAAATAACCATTCAACTCAGTCAAAAGATTATTCGCCAGTGCGACCTCAGCTTCACGTTCTCCTCGTAGTCGCCCAAGGATAGTTCCTCTCACATTATTTGGTTCAGTAGCCATAGTATCCGTTGTGTAAAAAATGAATGATAGTTGAGGGAGTTTAAAAAGAAGGTGTGTGAAAAAATGAATGATAGTAAAGAGGTATTTAAAGGGGGGGGGGGAAGTAGCTATTGGAGTAATACAAATTCAAAAAAGAAATTGTACACGTACGAAATCAAAGAAATTAAATTATCATTCATTTAAATGAAAATACAAATTACAATACAAAATTTAAAAAATATTATGAAAACTAAAAACATAATCGTCCCAATTGTATTTTTCATGTAGACAAACAAACTTAGCATTGATTTATTCTTGTATTTTCGTCGCCTTTTTAAACAGAGCATTATGCATCTTTTAATCTTTCAAAGATTCTTCGCTTAAAAAAGTCTCTATTTGAGCACGGCTTTCTTGTGTAATGTCATAGCATATCTCGTATGCTTTCCTCATATCATCTTTAGCATCGCATGCCTTCTCAAATTGCATGGCTAAGTCGGTAATTGCTTGCTGCCGAATGGTATCCTCCTTAATTAGTTTCTCAACACAAGCTATGATTTCATCGATGGTATATAAAAGCAAACAAGCCATGATTTTTGGTAATAAAGAATTAAGTTTTTTTGTGAAAATGATAAAATATGATTATTATTTATAAAGGTGGGGTGAAAAAAAAGTATGTCTGAAAAACTAGCCGTTTGAATTTCAAACGGTAAAAAAAAAATTGAATTTGGGTGCACATGGCGTGCGTTACGTCGGTCACTTAGCAAACGGCGCCAGGCCTTGGTGGTGTCGTAACGATGAAATGGCGGCGGCATTTCGAGTGCCACATTGGAATGGCGCGGGTGCTAAGTTACCATACCCCTTCCTCTTAGGTATTTGAAAAACTTGGATGCACTCTTACATCTCAGTAATCTATACTATATAAAGATTCAAGTGCTTAATTTAATGTGGAAGAGTGAATGTGCAAAATAAAATGTACGGTACAAACATGCCAATGCTCCACAAAAGCTCTCAATTGAATGTAATGAAATGAAGGTGAATATGAAGTGTTCTTTGGAATATAAACCAACTGTGATCATTAATCGGAGGTATACAAAGAAACATTGCATTTACTTGCTGAAACACTTCATATTCATCTTAAGCATTGCATTTAGTTGCTGCAACACTTCATATTCAGGAGCCTATAAATAACACATGCATTTCTTAAACTTTCCAGACCTCCCAATTCTGTTATGGTTTGCTGATGCGTCCTTGCCGTTGCGGTCTTACTGATGCATCCTTGCTTATGCACTCTTGCTGATACTCTTTCCATTTCTTTATTTCATGGTAATTTCACTTTATAACTTTATAAAATTTATATTACGCTTTTACTACTTTTTGAAATTTATATACATTTTTTATTTAGGCTAATACGGGCCATATTACTTCTTGAAGCTTGCTTGCTTCCCTTTAATTTGCTACTGCAGCCTTCTGACAAGGTCTTCTGATGCATTCTACTAATGCGCCTTGCTGATGATGCAGCCTTCTGATACGGCTTGCTGATGCTGCCTTCTGATACGAGTTGTCAATATTACCATAAGCAGGTGCTTCCTTTTGTATATATGAATGTTTCTGATTATAAACTTTTACTGCTGTCTTGCGGATATCCATAAGCTAGTTATATTGATTGTTGCTGATTGTATAGACTATAGAATGGGATGTTAATGATACTTACTTTTACTTCATAAAGAATTATGTTTTTGATAATAAGGATACTGATTATTTTCGTATATGCATTAAATACTTATTTCCTTCCAAAGTTGCCATTTTATCCTCGATCTATAGACTCGATCTTTAGCTAAATCGAATGATTTGGAGCAGAAAGATTAAAGGGTTTATGATGATGATGATAAAGAGGATCATCACTAAACTATATTCGATAGATTAGTCCATGGTGAGGTTGACGATGATAATATGTTTCTGTTTTGTCATATTTGATGAATTATTTAGGATAATTGAACAAAAAAGCATGTCAATTTGAATACGTCTGATGTTACTCAAATAGATGATAGGTGATAATGGTTTTGGTGTTCAAAGTTGCTGATCTACCAAGTTAATTTTTTTAGTTTAATGCCTATTTTAGTTGCGGACATGCGTTTGGATATTCCTAATCCTAGCATTAATAAGAAAATTTCATTCATGATATTACCCAACATAAATGAGTCAAATGACGCATAAATTGAACAGGCGTATGTGGACAATCAGTAGTAGCATGCAACGCGGAGAATGGGAAAGCTGGAAAGCATTGAAATGATGATGGAAAGAGCAAGTGTTATGGGTATGTTCAGTGTTTGATTGCAAAGAATTAGTTTTGGATGCTTTTTGTATGTTGAATGGATATTTTCTTTGATGAATGAAATTAATCTCATGGTTTTAGCCTGAGTTATAGATTATTGTATATTTGAGCCTCACATCGAATGACGTATAACATAATTATATGGCATGCGAATAGTTTAATATGTTATGAGATAACAAGACCCATGCATCGCATGCACCTTGAATAATGAATATAAAAGAAAAAGTATATAATTATCACATCGAGGATAAGGTATCTATTTGTTTTGCTATAAGTATAAGAATTATCAGTATCAATATATCCTTTGGCTTATTAACATCTTTTGATATATGGACAACAATTCATATATGTAATTCGTGCAAGATAATAAGCAAACACGTATATATGCATGATTTTGGATGAAGTGTGTGGAGTGTTTTATGGATAACACGTTTTTCTAACATGAATGTGTTAGATACAGCCCGTGTGCATCGCACGGGTCTAAATATCATTTTGAGTTTTTGACTCGACCCGAATTAAAAGTGACAAAATAAAGACACCAACATTACCTAAAAATTTGCAAAATCCTACCGAAGCAAGCCAAGTTATACATTGTTGTATATTTTATCCTCACCATCACGTTAACAACTACGCTATGAACAATTAGATACAATCGGTGCAACGCACGGGTTTGACAAAGCCTCGTTATTCAATAATAATGTTAACTTAAGATGGTCAAAATAGTAATATGAGTAACTGACATTTTTTTCAAATGCACATTAACTTACGTAATTAAAAATAAAGATTATTGTAACCGAAAACAATTAAAATATAATTAAGTAAATGACGTTGGTGAAGTTTATGTTACACAACTTTAGATTCATACCCATGTTTTCATATAGATTCATTAGAAATAAGAGATGTTGGCTCGAGATTATGAACTCAACAATCATGTTTTTGAAATACGAAAAAGTGACATTGTTTTTTGCGTTTACATCATCACCAACTATGAAGTTTCATCGCTATTATCGTTTATCAAAACACCACTATTGTTGCTTTCTCTCATGGATTTTGACGCATTGCGCGTAAATAATTTGATGCTTGTATTATATGCTATTTGGGGTTATTAGATATTGTGAATGCTTAAATGTTTAACTTTTAGATGTTACCCATCCCAAAACGCGAACATCTTGCCGAGTTTAACATTAAATAATTAAGACATTACAAACTTTAATATTAAGCAATGCAACTATACATGCATGGGGTACAATTAACTTATGCACCAACATATATATTTAACACATTCAGTTAACTTACACACCAACATATATTTAGGACATTACAAACTTAAACATTAAGCAATACAACTATACATACATGTTGTACAATTAACTTATGCACCAACATATATATTTAAAACATTTAGTTAATGTAATCATCAAAATATCTCTCAATGCAAAAATACAATCAATAAACCACATGGTACAAATCAAACAATTTATTAAAATAAATTTTAAAATAGTCTCCTTAAACATAATAAAACATTCATGAAATAAAAATTAATACAATCTACAAAAAAAAAATGACATCTCTATGTTTTTTACTATTTATTTTTAACATAATATAGTTTGTCATTGGTTGAAGTTATTAGAACTGACAGCATATCAATATTAGTGGCCCAAGCCCACTAATTATATGCACGGATCAAACACATTACCAAGACCCATCAATAAACACTTGATAGTGGCCAGACTATAATCCCATGCCACCCTTGGCCTGATAAAGCTCATCAGATTACGCTAAACGCGTAGTACTTGAAACGCTTGTTAAGCCATTACGCCGTAACTGCTGCTGAGTACACCTTGACATTTATGCAATTTCTGTTTTTACCCATTTTCGCAAATCTTAAAACTGAACAAACTACACACATTTGTATATAATCATATCTATAAACTGGGCACTTTTATAAAACAACAGAAGCGTAAGTCTCTATATAAAATGGGCTTATTTAAAAGGCTCCTTTTAGAACTTGTAACTATAAAAATACATGACATGAACTATATAAACTTGTTACAAAAAACAACTTGTGTTTTGGGGCATTCCAAATCAATAACATGTAATGGTGATGAGAAAGTCATTACCTAACCCGAGAGCTACACCATTTTGACCCATTACGCCCCGCTTAACACATATCTTGGTATCATCTTACAAACCTGCAAAACATGAAATTGAGAATGGTAAGTCCTCGTGACTTAGTGAGTGAACAGATTAATCTGAAAAATACTTGCAATTCTAAACATGAACATATTAATATATACTATGCTATAAGTGGCACTACTTTTAGTCATGTTACAACTTGTACATGGCATATATCTCTGATTCTGAATTGCATAATCTCTACATAATGTCCGAACACGTGCTTCTGACTAGACGATGCTTAGTCATCCTACTATAAGTGATAACTTCCCTAACCGACGAGTACTCTTATTGGGGTTGTAACTTGTCATCGTGCTTATCTGTACTAGAGTCATCCGCAAAGGATGCTTGATCATATATACTTTGTTGGGACAACATTAATTAGGTCTCCTCATGTTTTAATGATGACAAATAAACCTTCGAAACACATAAAATCACAAAATTTAGCCAAACTCCTCCCGACCCAACAACTGGGCCTGGCGCGCTGCTTGCGCTACGCCGCGTCAGCCTTTGGTTAAGGCAGCGATGAATTTTGAAAGTCAGCTTTCCCCTTACCCGACAAATGTTGATCTTTCAATACAGGTATGACTATGTTATGTGCTTCATTGAGAACACTCGAAACGGGTTTTAGAATTAGAGGGATCCAAATTTACAATATCCCGTTCTTGATAAAACGCCACTCAAGTATTTTGATAAACGCCTCTAGCCAAGGCCTTTCTAAACCTAGGGGTCTCATATATTTCACGTGACATCAAGTGAAAGTATTCGTATGACCATAATCCGTGTTTACGTCTTCTTTAATCACGGAACGCGTTTACTCCCATATTGGTCAAACAAAGTCAAAGGTCCCTTTACGTAAATGCATCATTTCCCGTCATGGGATATGCTTTACAATGATGCAAAGCACTTAGCTTGTTTACATCATGATGATTATTGATTACATCGAGTCGTGGAAATTCACGAATTATGAGATTATGAATACTCGACGTTAATTTACTTGGGATTATGAGTAACCTTTGATTTTCTCATTCAACACATAACCCATAATCATCTTTGTCGATTCTTTCCTTTCTTAATGACAAAATTATTAAGCCTTAATCAATCCTTTGATTAATCTCTACACCAAACTAATCCTCCAACCTGTTGATATAAATAATGCCTAAACACGTTATTAATATTTTTCGATATCTCTACGTTTTGATAATCACAAAATGTAAAATCATTAATCGGAAAATTATGACGAAAACAAGTATATAGTTGTAAATATCTATTTCTACAACTCAAATCACTTAAGGTATGAATGAACTAATGCTTAATGCATTATATGATCAAAGGAACATTTTCATAATAACTAGATTTTTTATAAAACATCAAAAACATTTTATATATTTTTCAAAAACATTTTTGGCATTAAATAAAAATGTTTAATCTTTTATAAAAATATGAATTCAAATTTTTAGCCAAAATCAGTTAAAATGTTCCAGAAAAACCTTCCCCACAAAAGGACAAAATTGGCCAACGGACAGAAGGGGCGGCCCCCTTAATTTTACTAGGCGGCCCCCTTAATTATTAAGGGGACCGCCCCCTATTTAAGCGGACCGCCCCCGCTCCAGTAGACTTCCAGCTGTCCAAATTTTCTCCTATAAATACCAGTCTTCTCCTGGACTTTTACTCACCTTTTGCACCCCAAACTTTCTGATCTAAATCTTGTAAATACTTTCTAATAATCCTTTGATCATATAATCTTAAGCTTTTGTTTCCAAGTGATCCAAGCTTCCCTCATTCAAGTGCAAAAGAAGAATACTTCTATCAATCAAGATTAGAAGTATTACAACTTAGTATCTTCTTGTTACTTAAGTTGTTAGTTTAACAAAGTTTGTAAATCATTCATTCATTTGTGTAAGGTGTGTATAGTAGATTTGTGTTGTATGTAAGTAGTGAAGAAGTTGTATAAGTAGTTGTGGTATAGAAGTTGTGAAGACATAGTGTAGAAGTTGTGAAGCCGCGAGTAGAAGTCGTGAAGCCGTAGCTTTGAAGTCGTGAAGCCGTAGCATAGAGGTCGTCGTCGTTGAAGCCTTGAAGTCTTAGTCGTGAAGTCCTAATATTGAAGTCGTGAAGCCGTAGCATAGAGGTCGTGTAGCGGTCGTGTTGAAGCCTTGAAGTCTTAGTCGTGAAGTCCTAGTGTTGAAGTCGTGAAGCCGTAGCATAGAGGTTGTGTAGCGGTCGTGTTGAAGTCGTGAAGTCTTAGTCGTGAAGACATAGTGTTGAAGTCGTGAAGCCGTAGCATAGAGGTTGAGTAGCGGTCGTGTTGAAGTCGTGATGCAGTCGTGAAGCCGTTGTGAAGTAGTCGTGAATTAGTCGTGAAGAAGTTGTGTTGTGAAGTCGTGAGATTGGTTCTAGCTACGATTAGAACTCGACATTTAGCTTTGTGTCGTTAAGCCGGTGTAAGCCAAAGTCGTGTAAAGTTTTCTCCGCCATAAGGGAGCTTATTGAAGTTGTGAAGAAAACTCTCGAGCTCGGTGCTCGGGGAGTGGAGTAGGGCAAGGAAGGTTTCCTTGTAGCCGAACCACTATAAATCTCTCGTGTCTCGGTTAGATCTTTCCATACCTTATTTACTTCTTTATTTATATCGTTATTACATTCATACACATAGGATTATATAACTGCTAGTATGTATTAGAGATCGACTTCACATAAAGATCATATTGAAAATCCATTCAAGGAACCAAAACATTTACAATCAATTTAAAAGAATACATATATAACTAACAATAAGATTTAAGTGTTAACAAACTTGAATCTAAGTTTTTAAAAGTAAACAAAGTTTTTATAATAAATTAAAAAGACATAAAACTATTCAACCCCCCTTCTAGTTTTCCACAATTGGTATCAGGAGCCAGGTCAATCAAGATTTTTAAAATATACTGTATTTTAAAACTTGAAACGATCTATGGAATCTGAAAAAAATTTAGAAGGGGAATTTTTGCAAACACCACCACTATTTGAAAACTATACTTTTCTTGAATGGAAAAATAAATTTGAAAATTATGTGAAATCAATTGATCTGGATCTTTGGCATGTCATTTCGATTGGTGATTTTCAACCAGCAAAAACAAATTTTGAAAGTCTAACAAAACCGGATTTTGAAACTCAAAATGATTATTTAAAAACAAAGAATAATGAAGCTAAAATAATTATTTACAAAACCTTGCCGAAAGTTGAAAATGAAAAATTATCTTTCTGCAAAACGGCAAATGATATTTGGAAAAATCTCTTAAACATTTATCATGAAAAATGTCAAGCCAAAGATGAGGATTTCAATCTTGTACATGAATTAGTTATTTTAGAAAAATTAATAGATAAACACTTAGATAAAATAGATACATGTGCTACTAGTTCAAATGTTGTTAATGAAGGTATTAACGACGAAGGTTACATGGATCAACTCCAAAATGAACTTAATCCAATGTCATGGAGTGACACAGACAAAGGAGAAGATCATCATCCGATATGTGACGAATGCAAACTAGATAAAGCTCCAAATAAGGTACAATCCAAAACCGAACATTTTTGCTATGATCCATTCATTTTAGAATTTTCAAAACTAGAAAATGAGTTTAAACATTTTTGAAACATAGATCTAAAAACTATGTCTAAACATAAATCATCAAAAACTTTTGAAAATAATCTTGAAAAAGAAATAATTTTAGAAGATAAAATGTCTAGATTAGAAAGTAATATTGAAATTAATCTAGAATGCAAAATATGTCAAGATTATAAACTTGAAATTAAAAGATTAAATGAAAGAGCAAAAATATTAGCTAAATTTGAAGAAAGTTCCAAATCTCTTAAATTCTTACTAAGTTGTCAAAAGCCATTTAATGATAAAACCGGTTTAGGATTTAATTCGGATAACTCTTCAACAAGTAAATCAAAACAAATTATAATTAAAAAACCTAGTAGAGAAATTTAGATATTAGGCTATTTACTGTGATTATAATTTATAAGTCAAGAAATCCATTGTTTGTTCTTCATAACAAACTGTCAAGGAATTCTTGTACTTTTTGGTGACATCTTCTTCTCATGCATATAAATGCAATGGATGTCCCCAACTAACCATCTCGGACCCATGAGAATCTGGGTACCAAGTTGTTTTATTTGATTAGGTAATGAACAAAATGAAATGTAACTCAAATCTTGCGTAAACCTACTCATATTCAAAACATGCGCATGAAGACTTGTTTATCTACAAAAATGAGGTTGGAACGAAGTGGTACTCATCTATTATTCACTACCTCATATCATGAAGAAATACTGGACCTGAGATAAGTTTTTTTTTTTTTAACTTTCCTGAGTAGTTACTTCTTGCATAAAGTTATGAAAATCACTGCCTTAAGATATGCTTAGTTTGATAAGTTGCTTTGCTCTCACACTACTAGTTATATTACTTGCTAATTAACTTGAAAACCTTAAGTTAATTCTCCTAGGCATTAAATAAAATGTTCTTTATCGAACATACAATATTTAGTCATCACTATCGTTTAAATCTCACAATTTATTGAAAAGGATAGCATGAGACAATAGCCTTAATCAATTAAGCATGAGATTTTGTTTTAAAACAACTCCTTTTAAAAATGAAAATCTTCATATTTTGGAAAATAATTTTTCAAAAAGATTATGTCACTTCTCTATTAAACATGTTTTTATCAAATCTAAGAAGTGTAACAACTTCTTTTTATTTCCTTATAAAAACATTTTGAAACAAATTCAAATCTACCTTGATGAAATAATTTTTCATAAAACCTACTTTCAAACATTGTTGAATAATGCCCAAAAACCTTACTCAAATCATGCTTGATCCAAGTCTAGAAATCCATGCTATCACAAAATTCCCATCACATAGACACTTGTTAGGATTAATTAACTAGCTTACTAATCGTCATAATAATGGCAGTATGAATTACTTGGTAATTATATGTTGTTTTCTTGTTTATATATACATATATGCTTCTTGGTAAATGAATAGGTTTCATGATAATTAAAATTGCTTAATTGAATGTGCTTAGCATACATAAGTTATTAAACTTTAAATTGCCTCAAAAAGAAATTGGACTCGCTTGAAGCTAAACTCAAAAACACAACCTTTTCTACAAATTTCTGCCAAAAACCCATTTTCAGAAATCTGGAAGTCAGCAGATGGGCGGCCCCCTTAAATACCGAGGCGGCACCCTTAATTATTAAGGGGACCGGCCCCTATTTAAGGGAACCGGCCATCTGGAGACCCGGTTTACTGTTTCCTTTTTCAATTTCCAACTCATTTTATTCCATACTTCCCAAAATTCACAAACACACTTTGTCATAAACCACCCACCAAAATTTACCTTCCTAAAACACATCATTCCTTCACTATAAATGCACCTTCCCATCATAAATGCCCATTCACATCATCCTCTCAAACATGTCATCCTCCAACTACCCAAAATCAAAACCTTCAAGAGTTGCCAAAATCTCAGTGAGACCAATTTGGAGAAGGAAGCTTGAAACTTGCCATAACCCAACTAATGATGTTGTTCAAACACATAACCAATCATCCACTCCTAACCCTTCATCTCCCTATGATCATTCCCAAAACCTCAATCCAAACCTCATCCACACTCAACCCACCTATTCATCAAAAACTCTCACCACTCTTGGAACATCCACTTCATCCACATCACCATCTTCATCCACTCATGATTACCCAAGTTCACAAACATCTCCACCACCAAGAGTGTCACCACCACCTCCTACCAATTCACATGCTACTCCTATGTTGCATATGTAAACATCCATCCCTCAAAACAACAACACTTTACCACCAACACCTTCATCCGAACACTTGAAGTTCATTGAGGAACTCAAGGATGCTCATGAGCTTAGTGCTCTTCTTGCCCTACACCTAGCCCAAAGAAACCTTGATCAACCTCCATCTAGCTCTCCCACATCACCCCACAACCAAAACCAAGTTGAGAAACATGTCAACAATTGTCCTTGTTGCATCATTCTTCAACAACAAACCATTGCTCTTAATGAGCACTTTACTTGGATTGAGTATCTTCTCACTAGATCCAATCCAATATCCCCAATTGAACAACATCAAAACCTTCATCCATCATGGTCCACTCCAAGCTCTCCACCTCAAATGTCTCCACCATCACCATCCACAACCTCCACACACCCAAACATATACCTTCATTGATTCCATTCACTCACCCTTTCATTTGTCCCTCATTTCAAAAACCACCTTCATTATCAAGCAAGTCAAATGGATTTCTTAGGCAAATTAGAATTCTCTAACAAATGTATGCTTTAAGCACTATGTATGTTGTAACAATGATTATGTTTGTCACATAATCATTTTTAATTAATGAATGTTTCTTTCTTTCTTTCCTATATATGTTTGCTATGAATGTGTTGTTTCCTTTCTTGTTTAATTAAGATATATGCTTATGACATGCTTATAATATGATTTTAGTAGTTTACATATAACCATTTTTCTTTTTGTTATTATTTAATCATTCTTAATATACATAATCCAAATGGAACTTGCTGCAAAAACACCCTAAAAATGACCTTTTTCTGAAATTTTTCAAATTTGGTCGCCTGGAAATCACCAGATGGGCGGCCCCCTTAATTCCTTAGGCGGTCCCCTTAATTTTAAGGGGGCCGGCTAACAATTAAGGGGACCGGCCATCTGGACAGTAAATTTTACTGTTTCCTTTTGCATCTTGTGACCACTTTTACCTAGCCCCAGCTACCATTACCCTTAATGCACGAGCTGGACTTGGAATATTACCACAAAACCTCCACAATTTGCCTAAATCAACCACATTTTCACAATATAAATACCCTCCTTACAATTACCTTTCACCTCATCAACCATCACCTTCATCAAACACCCATTTTCATCCACCATGTTGTCACCAAAATCATCCATCTCTAAAACTCCAAGAAAGCAAAGACTTGTCATCACACCACCAAAACAACTCTTCATTGACCTCACCCAAGATGACATCAAAACTCCATCACCACCACCTCAAAATTCATCCCCAAGTGCACCTAATGCACCATCAAAAACACCCTCTACCCATGGAGCTTCATCTTCCTCCATTCCATCCACTTCATCCATCAATGACTACATCCATACTCACCTAACATCATCACCAAAAATATCATCACCACCATACACTCAAGAACCTCCATCCACTCAACTTGCCATTTCCTTATCACCCATTACACCACTTGATTCTCACTTTTCACCTCCACCAAACCCACAACCATTTTTTCCCATTCCTTGGCCACTACTTGAAACCCATGGTGACACTTGTCTTTGTTGCATCCATAACCGGACCATAATCTTTGGTCTTAGAGATGAGATATTCTTTAGGTTTTCATCACTTGAAAACATACTTACCAACCAACCTCAACCACCACCACCACCATTGTCACCCAAGTAAGCACATGCAATGCTTACTCAATAATAAATTTTCCACCCATTTTGTAAGCAAGCTCCATGAAAGATTATGTTGTCTAGGATGATTATGTAGTTGGACTTATTAGCTAGTGTAGGAATGCTTGTACTCATGTATGGTTGTGTAATTATACACAACATTTATTTTTATGAATGTCTTTATTTTTTCATACATGCTCATTATTTGTGCTATATATATGCTTGTGCTTCTAACATTTTTCTCGCAAGCGTTCCATAGCTCGTTTCCTTGGTGCCCCCAAACGAGGGGGAGTACACATCAAGGGGGAGTTTTCGTCCCGACATATTTGATTCTAAAAATTGTCGGCTTAACCTTTTTGATTCTACAAAAAGGGGGAGAAATAGATGTAAACTCACTAAATACTTGTCTAAAAACTAATTTTTAGATTTAATGAGTTTAGATTTTGTAATCATCAAAAAGGGGGATATTGTTGATATAAATAATGCCTAAACACGTTATTAATATTTTTCGATATCTCTACGTTTTGATAATCACAAAATGTAAAATCATTAATCGGAAAATTATGACGTAAACAAGTATTTAGTTGTAAATATCTATTTCTACAACTCAAATCACTTAAGGTATGAATGAACTAATGCTTAATGCATTATATGATCAAAGGAACATTTTCTTAATAACTAGACTTTTTATAAAACATCAAAAACATTTTATATATTTTTGAAAAACATTTTTGGAATTAAATAAAAATGTTTAATCTTTTATAAAAATACGAATTCAAATTTTTAGTCAAAATCAGTTAAAATGTTCCAGAAAAACCTTCCCCACAAAAGGACAAAATTGGCCAACGGACAGAAGGGGCGGCCCCCTTAATTTTACTAGGCGGCCCCCTTAATTATTAAGGGGACCGCCCCCTATTTAAGGGGACCGCCCCCGCTCCAGTAGACTTCCAGCTATCCAAATTTTCTCCTATAAATACCAGTCTTCTCCTGGACTTTTACTCACCTTTTGCACCCCAAACTTTCTGATCTAAATCTTGTAAATACTTTCTAATAATCCTTTGATCATATAATCTTAAGCTTTGGTTTCCAAGTGATCCAAGCTTCCCTCATTCAAGTGCAAAAGAAGAATACTTCTATCAATCAAGATTAGAAGTATTACAACTTAGTATCTTCTTGTTACTTAAGTTATTAGTTTAACAAATTTGTAAATCATTCATTCATTTGTGTAAGGTGTGTATAGTAGATTTGTGTTGTATGTAAGTAGTGAAGAAGTTGTATAAGTAGTTGTGGTATAGAAGTTGTGAAGACATAGTGTAGAAGTTGTGAAGCCGCAGAGTAGAAGTCGTGAAGCCGTAGCTTTGAAGTCGTGAAGCCGTAGCATAGAGGTCGTGTAGCGGTCGTGTTGAAGCCTTGAAGTCTTAGTCGTGAAGTCCTAATATTGAAGTCGTGAAGCTGTAGCATAGAGGTCGTGTAGCGGTCGTGTTGAAGCCTTGATGTCTTAGTCGTGAAGTCCTAGTGTTGAAGTCGTGAAGCCGTAGCATAGAGGTTGTGTAGCGGTCGTGTTGAAGTCGTGAAGTCTTAGTTGTGAAGACATAGTGTTGAAGTCGTGAAGCCGTAGCATAGAGGTTGAGTAGCGGTCGTGTTGAAGTCGTGATGCAGTCGTGAAGCCGTTGTGAAGTAGTCGTGAATTAGTCGTGAAGAAGTTGTGTTGTGAAGTCGTGAGATTGGTTCTAGCTACGATTAGAACTCGACATTTAGCTTTGTGTCGTTAAGCCGGTGTAAGCCAAAGTCGTGTAAGGTTTTCTCCGCCATAAGGGAGCTTATTGAAGTTGTGAAGAAAACTCTCGAGCTCGGTGCTCGGGGAGTGGAGTAGGGCAAGGAAGGTGTCCTTGTAGCCGAACCACTATAAATCTCTCGTGTCTCGGTTAGATCTTTCCATACCTTATTTACTTCTTTATTTATATCGTTATTACATTCATACACATAGGATTATATAACTGCTAGTATTTATTAGAGATCGACTTCACATAAAGATCAAATTGAAAATCCATTCAAGAAACCAAAACATTTACAATCAATTTAAAAGAATACATATATAACTAACAATAAGATTTAAGTTTTAACAAACTTGAAACTAAGTTTTTATAATAAATTAAAAAGACATAAAACTATTCAAACCCCCTTCTAGTTTTCCACACAACCATTTCAAATTCCTCCCAAATCTTATCCCCAACATACTCTTAATACTCCTTGTACTTGTATGTACTTCTTGTCCCCTACATTCCTACACCATATCTTTTAAATATTCTCTTTACTACATTCCAATCCAACTACTAGTATTTCACCACCTCATCATCTTCTTCATCCCACCATTCATTTCAATCTCAAATAAACCTTCCTCACAAACCTCCTTACTTCTCTCCACCAACATTCAAAATTCAAATTTGAATCCAAAGCCATAGGCTCCCCATCTTATCAACATCACTTCACTCTTTCACACATACAACTCACTCCTTCACATACAACCTCCCTTACTCTCTCTTTCTCCTCACATTTCAAATTTGAATTTCTTACATACGCTCCCCATCACATCCATTTCACATCACATACAACTCACATCTTCAATTCATCACATAGGGAATAATCTCAATCTTATCTCCTCTTCTCTCAAACTTCAAATTCAAATTTGAATTTCAAACCAAGGCTCCCTTCCATCACTTCAAGCCAACTCACTCAAACTTAACTCAACCCTCCATCTCACCCTCTTCTCCAAGGCAAGCATATACTTGGAATATTCTCTTCTCTCTTAACCATTACAACTCATCTAACTCAACCATGGTTCCTTCTAACCCAACCTCACTCTCTTACTTCCCTCTCATACCATTGGATTTCAAATTCAAATCTTCCCTCTCTCTCTATCTCATCTAACATCCATACTTCCTCTCCAAGCAAAAGAATATTCTATGGCATATTATTTCTCTCCTATCAATGCCATATGAGGAATGCCTAAACTACCCCTATCCAATTATTCCTTCTTTCTATCTTTGATAATTGGTTTCACTTAAACACCTCACAAATGATTTTTACCAAATGGCTATTTGAGTTGGTTGACCTTGAGGATGAATCATGTTAAGGTTAATGTGTGAAGTACAACTGGGGGTTTAGCAACATTGGGTATTTAAAAGACAAAAATCCCAAGAGCGCGCCAGCCGCGGTAATTTTTTTTATTTGGGATTTTTGCCTATAAATACCCACCATTGCCTCTTGTATTCCTCACCCCCTTGCCATTATTCTTTTTATCTAATTTCTTTTCTCTCAATCCTTTAATTCTATCTTGTGTTCTTTAATCCTTCACATAACATCATTTGAAAGAACACATCTCTTGCAAGGGAAGAATCACAAGAACCTAATGCACTCTTGTGATTGTGTCAAGGGTCTTCTTATCTATACCCTTTCTACTAGAATCGAGTCTCTATGTGATGCGGGATTTCTAGGACCTCGCAAAAGGTTTTACAATCCTCCAGGCAGTGTACCTGATCGTTGTAGTGTAGTATAGGTAGGTCCGGGGGATTGATTGTTCTCTAGGGTAATAGTGTCGTTAGGTCAAGATGTATGACGAGATAGGTCTAGAGGTGAGGGATGATTCTTTTTGTCTTTTTATTATTTTTTATAAAGAAAGTAAGAATCTCATTTTTGAAGGAGTGGGCGGAATTAGTTGCTAGTCAACTAGCCCAAAAAAACTATTAATTATTAAATTAAATAAAACTAATTAAAACAAAAAATAAAAGTGGTGACTACTTATGAGAGGAAAGCGTGTTTACTTAGATATAATTACTCCCTAGTTATCTCCTATTGATTTGTTGAATTGTCATGTCCTTGTTTTAGTTGAAGCGACGTATTCCTTAATATTGGTCGTGGGGAGGTGCCGAAGTCCCCAACTCTATGAGCTTTAGTCTCCCCTAAATCCCTTAAAGTCAATTAAGTTATCCAGGATCTACAAACCACAACTCACGCAATAAATACAACAAGAAAAACCAATAGTGCACTTTACAGTTGCGTTTCTAAGACGTTCAAGCAAGTTACATATAAGGGTTTAGCCAGTTTTCTTAACCTAACGCGAGGCAATCAACTAAACAAGAGATAAAAAATCAATATTCAATAACAAGGTTTCACTAGATTTAAGCAAACACAAATAAACTTAAGCTACCATGTTAAAGCAAAGAAAAGATAAACTGTTATAACCCAATATAATCACTTCACACAAGCTAGAGAGAGATAGCTAGAATATAGAGAGAGAAAGGTAGAGAGAGGTGGACAACACTATGTGAATAAAACCTTTGATTAATGAACTCCCACACCCTCCTAACAAGCTTAGGAGGGGTTTATATATTTCTTACAAAGGCCACATTGGCCGGACCTTGGACCTCATGTTGGGCCAAGCCTTTAAGGCCTTACATTTACTTAATGGACTAGCACTTTTACTAACTATTCACTAGATCCAAGCAAACACAAATAAACTTAAGCTACCATGTTAAAGCAAAGAAAAGATAAACTATTATAACCCAATATAATCACTTCACACAAGCTAGAGAGAGATAGTTAAAATATAGAGAGAGAAAGGTAGAGAGAGGTGGAGAGCACTATGTGAATAAAACCTTTGATTAATGAACACCCACACCCTCCTAACAAGCTTAGGAGGGGTTTATATATTTCTTACAAAGGCCACATGGGCCGGACCTTGGAGCTCATGTTGGGCCAAGCCTTTAAGGCTTTACATTTACTTAATGAACTAGCACTTTTGCTAACTATTAAACGTTAACCTATTACAATACTTGTTGACTCAATAATGATCGTCACTTCTATTTCTAACAATCTCCCCCTAAGGGGAGATCATTGAGATCTCTCTTTGATTACATAAATGATCAACACTTCTAATGCTAACAATCTCCCCCTTAGGGATGATCATCGAGATCTCTCTTTTGTGACCTTGATCTTTGATCTTTGAAGCTTGTTGTCTTGAACTTTGAGTCTTGTTGTGTAATAGTTTTGCTAGTTCCTTTGTTCCAATCATGCTTTGTGATCTTTAGTATAATCTCTTGTCTTTATCTTGCCTTAGATCAAAATCTTCAATTGTCTTGTCTTTGTGTCTTCTCCAACATGCTCATACTTCTTGTAAAGCTTTGATCTTCGTACTAATATATTCCTCATTTCTTTTTAAACTTGATCTTTGACATCTTGATTCTTGAATTTGAAGTTAAACTTTGTCTTGAGCATTTCGACTTGATTTTTTATGAGGATATTAGTATGAGCATGGGGAGTTGAAGATTGTTGATGAATAATTTGATGGTAAATGGCTTTTCCTTCAAGGGACTATCATCAGTACCTATATAATTAATGATAGTTGAAAATACCAATCGATCACGTTGGACTTTTCTTAGAGATTAGACCACTACGATTGTTATACTTATGAATGTCTTGATTCCATTCACCTTGGTCGGGCACATCAGCCGTTCGAATCCCGTTAGTGACAGTTATCATTACATTGGACAAATCTAAGTAACGACCCACGTCTTCAGGATTCAATTCTTGAAAGGAATCTCCTTGGTGGGATTTCCAGCACTTACAGGTTTGGATATCGAGAGTATTAACAACATAGTGTGAAAACACATCCCTAATCCTTACAAAGGTTGTTCCTGAATTGGATACCCTCAAGAAGGCTTACGAAGATATACTGAAGTATACCAACAATTCAGGTGAGCCGCTGAAGTATACCGAAGTATCTCTCCATGACTGTAGACCATTTGAAACATAGTAACAACCATAATATGTAAGGCAAGATCCGAAGATCTCATAAAAGACTCTTATACAACTTGTGTCCTTTTTGGCGAACACAAGTGTATGTTTTTGGAAAGTGTATCCTAAGAGATCTTTTGATGAATCTCATGGCTCTAGACTCGATTAAGTGTGTTTAGGTTTTATTAGTCGGAGGCATGGAGCAGAGTGCCACCTATTCCAATATCAACACATCTCGAAGTGAGAGGTCGATAGATTATGCAAGGTTCTCCGTGAGAATTGAAACAAGTATCTTTTGAGAGAAACTTGAGTGGCTAGGAGGGGTTGTGCATCGTGTCATTTAGTCCATGACATCTTGTCTTCAATACCGGTATCATCTTTGTGATAACCGATATCAGATGTATTGACCCGGTTTCTATTCCTAAGTTTATTGGAGGGCTATTTCTTTTCACCCTTTTCACAAGCTTTTCTTTTTTATTCTTCAACCCCTTATTTCTCCTTTCATCATATTTCTCCTTTTTTCAATCATACTTATAGACTTCTAATTCCAATCTATTGGAATTGTCCTTGGGTGGATCCCTCCAGCTTTGGCGGATCATTGGACATAAACCTAACCTTAATCACGTTATTACTCCATGATTATCCTAGGTTAGTTCATTGATCACTTGCCATAAAACCTTTTGTAAAAATCTCTCAAAGTGTTTATGATTATAAAACACATTTTTGTTAACACTTTGAGGGTTTCACATTTTTTGAAATACTCCCCCTTCACATGTGCTTATATGATTTTTAAATAATTTACACATGTTGGGTAGAGTTCGCACTTTTGAATTGATCGATTTTCAGTGAACATGACCGATTCGAGACATGCTTATATCACTAGTTAGACTAGCTTGAAATTATTACACGTCCTGGTCAAGTTCAAAGATAATCTCTCGAGACGGTACACTCTACTCAGACAAGTCCTATTCGAGACACGCTTACATCACTAGTTAGACTAGCTTGAAATTATTACCCGTCCTGGTCAAGCTCAAAGATAATCTCTCGAGACGATATACTCTACTCAGACAAGTCCTATTCAAGACACGCTTACATCACTGGTTAGACCAGCTTGAAATTATTACCCGTCCAGGAAAAGTCTTTTCGATTACTGAAATTTTAGCTTCGTCAATTCTTTGGTTATATCTGAGTCAAGCTAATTTGAGATTCAAAATGATGTTGATCGCTAATAAAGATTTCAGAATGATTAAGATGTGATCGGTTTGATCATATTTTTCCACCTCAAAAATAGCATATCCATTGATTATTGATAATAATTAGATTAAAATATTTGTATTTGGAAAGCTAATAGGGAGAAATACTCAAGCATGATTTCACTGAAACACTTTTTCACTTTTAAAGCATTTTCACTTCAACGATGAATAAATCATTTTGAGAATCGTTTAAGTAATTTGATCTTTTCTTTATAATTTTTTTCTCCCCCTCAAACGTTGCATTATTTTGAGAAATTTTAAAGTTTGGAGTGAATTTGGGAGTAAAGTTTTGAAAAAATCTTGAGCAAAATTTTGTAAAGTTTTGAAAACCTTTTTAAAATAAAAGAAAAAAAAATTGAATAAAATTTGCTCAAAATTAAGTAGATTTCTCTTCTATTAATTAGGATAAGTGCATTGACACGTACACTCTCCGTTCTTTGGAAATTGTGTTATGCACTGTTATGTATGCATAAGCCATAACGTTTAAGCCTGGGTTGTAAGCTGAAATACTTACAAGCCATAATTTTCAGCGCGGGTTCTCAGCAGAATGCATCAGAAGCCAATATGATATCAGATTAGACAACAACCTTTGGAACCCATTTAAGCACGGCACCAATGGGTTTACCATATTTTGAAATCCAATTGTAAGTTGTGTCAATCCGATACAACGAAGTTCAATTCCAACGAGAGCTGAAAACCAGTGTTTCATTTTGAAATAAAGCTCATGGAATCAACGATGATTTAAAACTCTTTTTCTTTTGAAAATTGTTTGAGAAACCCGGTGTCTCTCTTGGAGTTTTAAAACTTGAAGAAGAAGTTTACCATCCATTGTTAAAACCCTGTGTTTCATTTCGAAAATTCTTTTTTTAAATGAATGGGAACCTTCCGGAATTTGGAATTTTCAAAGCAGAGCAATTCTTTGGTTGCAGCGGAAGCATTTCAGAGTTTGAATATTTTAAAGGTTTTAAACGACTTTGCTTTGGTTTCCACACTTGCTTTACCGGTGTAAAACGAGAGTGTTGAGTTTGAAAACCTTGATTCTCTTTTTTTGAAGTATTTGAACTTGAAAACTTTTGAGGAGTAATTGTTTTTGAAAAATTCTATCTCTTTGAAAACTTCCTCCCTTTTTGCAAAGAATAGGTTGCGAACTGAGAAACTTTTTTTGAAAATGGTTTTGAAGATTCACCCGTGTAAACCTTCTCCGAAACACTTACTTTTGGTGTTGACTTGTTTGAAAAATGAGATTTGCCTTTTGATCGATTAAGAGCATCAAACTTTGCTTTTAAGGCATTATATGACGTTCTCAAATCATTGTATTCTTTTTGAATCGTAAGATGATCTTTTGATTCTAGTTTTTCATGTAATGAAACATTTTGATCTTCAAGATGTGCAAAATATTTTTCATATTTGTCCGTTTCGATTGAAAAATTGGTTTCGGAATCATCAAAATATTTGGCTTGTTGTGCTAAGATCTTTTCCACATCAACAACTTTCTTTTGAAGTACACAATATTTTTTTCAAAACGACGATTTGTTGCGATCTGAGAGTCAGATTTGTTTGAAATTTGATTATGAACTCTTGATCGTTTGATTGAATCAAACAAGTTTTTGTAAGGCAGTTTCAAAGGCACATTTTCTTTTTGTAATGACGCCACAACATGTTCCAATTCAATATTTTTTGTATCAAGTTCGTGAAAATCAAATTTGATTTTGGTATCATCACAATTTTCTTCAAAAATCTTTTCTTTTCCTGTAAGCACCGCTGTCAAAGAGTTTTCAGAAGACTTTTTCTTTTCCTTCAGTTTGAGTTGGAAAGAAATACTTTGTGCTTCGAGTTTTGTTAAATCTTCCTCAAACTGAGCAGTTCTTTTTGACAATTCTTCTTTGACTTCAGCTGCTTCTTTTGAAAGCTCTGTGATTTTCTTTTTGAGACAAATATTTTCAGATTTTAAAGAAGATGTTTGTTCAAAATTCAGATTATCATACTCTTGGCTGACAGACTATAACATTTCATAACACATCACATACACACGAATTATGATCATGGTCGTGCACTTTATAGAGAGAAAGAAAAGAGAAGAGAGGAAACTTCTAGTGAGAGAAAGAAATATGTATTAGGTTGAAAGTGAAGAGATGTTCCAACCCTTCTCATGTGTGGGAAGGTGTATTTATGCTACAAGCTTAGACGCCCCGTGTGGGCTGTGGAGTGAGCTGACAGTGCTAATAGATACTCGGGGTGACCGAGTCTTTCACTTGAATATTTATATTCCTAACATTCTCCCCCTAAGGGAGGTCACCCCGGAAATTACACTTTGAATTCTAGTATTCTATTACATAGATTCGAGTTCCTAGCTCGTAGTCTTTGATTCTTCAAAGTCCGCAAACCTTGTACTTCCAGCAGTGAACTTTTGATGACTGTTATTTTGTCTTGGATGATCTATGAGGATTCTTTGAGGTCATCATCCAACATACGTCTTCAAGTCATCATGTAGCAGTATTGTTTCCATGTGATGTTGTGATCTTTGGACCGACATGCTCACACTTTTCTGGAACATGATTTTCAGCATCAGAGTTGCAGAAGCAGTGTTGAAAGTCTTTCAATTATCATGATTTCTTTGATTAAGATTGTGAAGTGTGAGCATGGGGTGATGAATCGGCATCTTTTCAGCAATCAGCTGCAATCGCCAGGGATTCCTGCAAGCAAACAGTTAGCAACAAATCATCCGGAACTTATAGGTTCGGACATCGAGATTGTAAATAGCATAGTGTGAAAACTTTCTCGAATCCTTGCCATGGCCATTCCTAAATCGGATAACCCCGAGAGGGTTTATAAGATCCACCGAAGTACATCAACGATTAGGTGAGTCGCTGGAGTTCACTCCATGACTGTAGACCGTTTGAAACCGCCGCGACCACTAAGCGTAATCCATAAGGAATTACCGAAGTGACTTGCTTTCAGGGCTGTTTGATGCTGACCCTGGTAGGATTTTCTATTTATTCACTGAGAATTACATTCGTAAATTCCCTCATAAATGTTCTGGCAGATTGCTAAGATTTGCGTAGGACTCATAGGTTTACAACTGGAGTCCTTAATGTTGAACAACCAGTGTAGAAGTAACATGTGTTCCTATGAGATCTTATGATGTATCTCGCGGCTCTAGACTCGATAAGTGCAATTTTGGTAATCGGAGACTGGAGCAGTGTCTCCTGTTTCAATATCAACATAACTCGTAATGAGCAGTCGATAGATTATGCAGGGTTCCCCGTGAGAATGAAAAAAGGTCTTTTAAGAGAACTTGAGTGGCTAGAAGGTTTATTGCAGTGCGTCACTGGGTCCATGACGTCTTGTCTTCAATACCGGTGTTACCTTAGTAACCACCAGTAATATATGAATTGAACCCGGTTTCTGCCCTAAGGTTGAATAATTGGAGGGCTATTTCTTTTCACCCTTTCTCATTACATTTCTTTTTAATTCTTCAACCCCTTCTTTCTCCTTTCTCATATTACTCCTTTTTTTCATAATTATACCTAAGGACATTTAAATACTAACTATTCGGTAGTGTCCTTGGGTAGATCCCTCCGGCTCTGGCGGATCATAGGACGGTTTTCCTAACCTTAGCCACCTTATAACACCATGACTATCATATGTTGCCGTAAACCATTTATTTGAAAAACCTCTCAAAGTGTTTATAATTAAGAAACACATTTTGCTAACACTTTGAGGGTTTTGAACTTTTCAAATGCTCCTCCTTAACATGTGCTCAGATGTTTTTATTATAAATTTGCACATGTTGGGTAGAGCTTGCACTTTTTGAATTGATCCACTTCCAGTGAACATGACCGATTCGAGACACGCTTACATCACTAGTTAGACTAGCTTGAAATTATTACCCGGCCTGGTCAAGTCCACCGAAAGTTTCTCGAAACGGTACACTCTACTCAGACAAATCCTCTTCGAGACACGCTTACATCACTGGTTAGACCAGCTTGAAATTATTACCCGGCCAGGACAAGTCCTTTCGATTAATGACAATTTTTGTTTTGTCAATTCATTTGTGAAGTCTGTGTCGCGCTCACATGAGATGCCACCAAAGATGCCATATTCATTTTGTCACCACAAACCATTTGCCCTCCCCCCTTAATATGTGCATTGATATACAAAAGAGTTTAGCACATATGGGAGAGCTTACATTTAAGTCCAAAACATCACATTCTTATCAGATTGCATATTTAAATCACATTCTCTCCCCCAATCAAAAATTTAAAAACCTTTTGAGATTTTGTGATTCCAATTGATTTAAATAAGTTTAAAAAATATGGGAGAAAATGTGGTCAGGTTTAATATGTGCTGATAATGGAACATTACGATGGTCCCCCTCAATCCATGAGGGAGAATGTTAGTGTCAGGTATGATAGGTTTGGAAGATTTAAATTTAACAAAAATCATACACTGACCCATAGCAACCACATTTTATTAACTGCTTATTGTTTACAAAGTGACATGTTTTGATGATATGAAATTTTGAAATCACTCTCCCCCTCAATCAATGACCCGTTTTCTATTTAAAGAGTTGTAGTCATTGATTGACTGACAGATTCTTATGAGAAGTTTAATTCTAATTGATTTACAAAAAAATTCATGGTACCAACAAGTTTAGCACAAATACTTTCCTGAAGAATCATAGATTGAAAAGTATATGCGATGTAAAGAAGACATCTCTTCTGATACCAGAAATGATGAACTGAAATGTACATCAAATTGAAGAAACATGGATATAAAGTAATCCATTCCCAGGTGAACTTCACCTAGTAGGAGGAACAGCCGTCTTTTTGGCGACTTGCTTTCCCCATAATGAAGAACGGGTTACAGTCTGAAGTAACTGCAAGCCATTTAGGCATGTTTTCAAAACTTTTTGAACTTCTGCTCGTACTTTATTTATAGACCCGTGTCATTATTGAATTACATTTCTAGGACTGTAAATGTTATCGATACCAGAAGACATGCCTTGAAAAACTATTTTTGGAATTTTTTATTTTTCTAATTTGTATGGTTTTAGTAGGTTTAAGATATGTACAACGTGGAAAATATTTTTTAGTTTTTATGATTTATATATACATAGAGGATACATAAAGAATTACAACCTTTATTCAACATGTCCTTCTCCTCAGTCTCACGGTCGTTTTGACAGGTAATTCGCTGAAAACGGAGTTACGGTTCAAAAGTTATGGCCGTTTGAAGTTTTGACGTAAAAAGTCAACTTTTAGTCAAACCGCATGATCCACTGGTCAAACCGCAATGACCAAAACGCAGCTTTAGAGGCAAATCGCAGAAGTCAAAACGCATAGTCAAACCGTAGTTAATCACAAAACGCAGATACCTCAAAACGCAACTTGGTCAAATCGCAGAACCCACAAAACGCAGTAATCTCAAAACGCAACTTGGTCAAACCGCAGAAGCCACAAAATGCAGTAACCTTAAAACGCAATAAGGCCAAAACGCAAACCGCAAACCGCAACTCAAACCGCAAGAAGTCAAACCGCAACACTAATAGACAAACCGCAAAGGAAAAAACGTCGCTTTAAACTGCGTTTTGTCTTTTTCCCTTTTTAGTTAAAAGCTAAATCACAGTCAGAGTTTTTGCCAATCCGCAGTCAACAATATCCCAAATAAACTCAAAACGCAACAAGTGATTCTTTACCGAGGCTCAAACCGCAGTGAAGAATATACGCCCGAGAATCAAACCGCAGTCAAGAAAACTCCTTGAATCTTCCAAGAAACGCACCAAATCCACCGTAGATTACCAAGAAATGATACAAGAGAGTATTGTAAACATAAAAGTACAAGATTTTGACAAATCTAACCATAATTACAGCTCAAGTCTTGGTTTGTTTCTCCTTTTTACTCGAACCACAAAACCAAAACAAAAGTGCCAAAACCATACCACAAATTCGTGAATATGCAATCACTCGAACCTAACCATGGCTCTTGATACCAATTGTATTCCTAACACAGACACTGACTTGAATGACTATATTTGATTTGTGAAAAATTCTTTTTGAATATCAAGTACAAGGTATTTTTCATCAAATTCGTCTTCAAGAGAATGGATATACTTTAAATCTTCTCTCATTTCAGTGACAATATACTTTTCAAATAGATCAAAACTTAAGTTGATATCTTTCACATGAGGTTCAATCTCATCTTTAAAAATCTTACGAACTTCTATTTTTAGGCGTGAATCCGATGAAAGAAGATTAGAGTAATCAATATTGGTGTATTGTTGCTTAACACAAATGACTTTTAACGTTTGCTCAATGTGATGTTTAAGATTACAAAACTGTTTCCTTTCTTTATTTTGCCATAACTTAGCATCATAAGTGGCAAGTTTAGCTTCTTTGAAATATCTTTTCACATTTTTGTCTTTTCTTTTCAAAAGTCCTTTCGGTATATCTGTCAATTGTGTACAACCATAAACAAAGCCGTGGTACGAGAATGGGGTTTTTCTTTGTTTTACTTTTAAACATTTTTCTTCTTTAGATTTTTCTTCGTCTTCTGAATTGAGCAGAACATCAGTCGACAAACTTTTTCCCAGTTTTTCAGCATCATACAAACTAGGTGTCAACATTTGCACTTTGTTTAAAAAACAAGGATTTTCATTTTTTAAATCTTGTTCCAAATTATTTTCCAAATGAGCAGTATTTTCAAAACCAAGTGCGGATTTTCCATGATTAACGTACTCATCTTTAGGAAGCATCGTTTGAAAAGTTTGAACAGTTTGTCCTGTTTTTCGAAGTTTGACTTCAAGATCGTTTGCACGTTTCAAAAACTCTTGATTTTCATTCTCAAGTTTTGTTTTAACAATTTCAAAATTTGTAGTGGTTTTCCGAAGCT
This sequence comes from Artemisia tridentata subsp. tridentata, assembly GCA_021014915.2. Lineage (NCBI taxonomy): Eukaryota > Viridiplantae > Streptophyta > Magnoliopsida > Asterales > Asteraceae > Artemisia > Artemisia tridentata. The sequence goes on from CP139507.1 coordinate 250,848,702, forward strand.
TTGAATTTTCACTTTTTGAATCAGAGATCTCTTTTGAAAGCGCTTCAACCTTTCTGTCGTTAAGTACCATTTGTTCATCCAGTTTTTGAATGGAACGTTTTTCACGAAAAACTACTTCTCTATAACCAACTTCAAGTTCTTCTTTTTGTTTTAAAAGTGGTTTAACAGACTCTTCGTTCATTTCATACTTCCGAGCTTGAGATTTAAGGTTTGAGATTTCAATTTCAAGTTCAGCTTTTCTTTTTGTTACATTTTCAAAACCTTTTTATATTTCCTTAAATCACTCAAGCTCTTTGGTCAATAAGACATTCGCTTGCTTAGCTTTGCGATTGTCCTCTTTGCACTTATCAACTTCATGTTTGAAATTATTGATTAATGAAGCAAATAAGGCATGATCTTGTTCATAAGTAGATCCACCCTAGGCAAGCTCACCTCAATCAGGATCCATATCTGGAGTTGTAGGAGTGATAGTACTATCAAACCGTTCCACCACATATGTGTCGCTTACGGACTCAGGATGCGCAGGATGTGTCTTATCATGAGCAAACACATTATCGAACACAACAACATTATCATTATCTTTTGAATGTTGTACCGTAGCCAATATCTCTGTGTCAAATGAAGGTCTGATATGATCATCCTCGGTATCCCAAATAGCTTCATTCCTGTGTGTACCACATCATCCGAATCATACCTTGGACTGCTGCTTTCAACCTGCTGTTCTGAGGATGTATTGCTTCTCTTGAAAACTAAATTAGCATCTAATGCTTCACCCTCATTGACTTTTTCATCTTCTGTTTGCTCATCCTTGTCTGTCTCTCTTTCAATCACCTTTGTTTCCTTTAACAACATTTCCCTATCAATTAGCTCTCATTCTTTTAGCTGCATATCTTTTTCAATCTGCTCTCTTTCTCATTTCTGCTTCTCAATTTCATTTAACTCAACTTCCTCTGCATCAAGTATCTTTTCAAGTTCCCCCATGTTATTGATGCATTTAGTTCTGAAGGCCATATAGCTTACCCAAAATCTATGGTAAAACGCATCGATAAAATCGGACTGGTTCAATAACCAAGGATTGAATATACTCTGAAGCTGAGTTTTGATCACTTTAAGAGCTTCCTTGCAGTTACGCGTATGAAGTTCTTCTCCATTAAGTAGCTTTTCAAGTAGATTCAGGTTCTGGATGAGTTTTTCTTTAAAATGATGAAATTGCACTCTGATGAACTATTCAAATTCCTGATCGAACCTTGGTTCATATCCTGATGTATTTATGACCTTTTCAATCTGTGACTTGAACACTTTAAACGCATTATTTGAATCTCTCTCTTTCATTTTCATTTCCTTTTCCATTTAGTTATGATGTGTGATAAAGTTGATCTTTGATCGGCTCAACGATATAGGAGTTGTGTTTCGTTGTAGGTTAGTGCAAGTTGTTGTAGTGAAATTTTGGTCTTAAAACTTAAAATTGTCGATAACTTCCTTCCGGGGCGATTTCAGGATCCAAAATTCCGTTACCTGACGTAGTGGGGTAATCTCACAATATTCAGGTTGTTCCGGTCATTTTGACAGGTATTTCGCTGAAAACGGAGTAACGGTTCAAAAGTTATGGCCGTTTGAAGTTTTGTCATAAAAAGTCAAACAAAAGTCAGCTTTGACGGTTCAATTGCGATAACACTATTCACGTTGGTCCAATTTCGATAACTTTGACTGGTCCAATTTTGATAACTTTAACTGGTCCATTTTTGATAATTTTAACTGATCCAATTTCGATAACTTTGACTGGTCCAATTTCGATAAGTACAATTGCGATAACAGCAATTTCGATAAACCCATGGAATTTCGATAAACCCTTGGGCAATTTCGATAATATCTATCTAATTTGTACAAATTAGAAGATTTTTCCTTAGTCGAAGTATTCCACAAACTTACACAAGCAAGGGAATTACCGAGTAATCCTTGAATCGTGAAGAAACCCTTGAAATTCGAATTTAGATAAACCCTATTTTATCTAAATTGCAATTTCGATAAGCAATTTAGATGACCAATTTCGATAAACCCAAATCTATCTAAATTGCAATTTCGATAAGCAATTTAGATAACCAATTTCGATAAACCCAAATCTATCTAAATTGCAATTTCGATAAACCCTCTTCTGACAATTTAGATAAACCCTCTTTTGGCAATTTAGATAACCCTCTTCTGGCAATTTAGATAAACCCTCTTTTGGTAATTTAGATAAAAAGTCAGATTTTTGAATCGACCTTTTAACAACCAAAAACACGATTCCAAACAGTTTCTTTTGATCAAACACCTTAAAAAACACTTAAAGTTCAACAAAGTTTCGACCTTTAACATTTAGAACGAAATTTGAAGAAATTCAATACGACGCCAAAACCTTTCAAATCGATAAGAAATAAGCTTTTGGGACGTTTTAGATGCAATCTTTTGTTGGGTTTTATATTGAGTTGATAAATACAAAACAATAAAAGAAGAATGAAGCAAGATGAAACTACAAGGACTTGAAAGATAAAGAATAAAAGTTAGAAAGATTTGTTTCCTAATAAAGTTAGGAATCTTTGTAAACCCTAATATCTCGTTAAATAAAGAGATTAAGGGCGTGAGTTTTTAATGTGTGTTTCAGTCATGTGTTAGTAAAAAACAACCGATTCTACTGTTGACCCCAGTTGAGCTTAATCGATCTTTTTAATTATCCTAGATGAAGATCTAAGACAATAGGTATAGAGACTGTTCTTGGACAAGCTATTAATCACTACTTGGAATTTAGTAATTAATCTTAAGAAGAATTAACAATCAAACACACAATAATTCTCTCAACTATCACCTCAATATATTGAATACGGTTATTTAAAAGTAACAGGGTTACAATGAACCTTGAAGTGAATACAATACGTATGCTAACAATCGTGTACTGGCCCTAACCCTAGATCCTCCTTTTATAGACTTAAGGAGTCCTAGTCGGTTACAAAACTTTCTATACAAGAATAATATCTATTCGTATCTTTACCATAATTATCTAACAAACTATACATATCTAATAAGCAGCAGGATGATTACTCTAGCAGCAGAATTCTCGAAGGCTAGCAGTAGAATCACACTTAGCTTATTTCTCCCAAACACTCAGCAGCAGAATAAATACACTAGCAGTAGAATGATTATGCCTAGAAGCAGAATCATACTTAGTGTATTTTCCTTAAGTATCATAAACAGCAGCATAATATCCAAAGCAGCAGCATCTTCAAACCCAACAATCCTCCCTTAAACTTGATATTTTCACCCAAAATATACAAGTTTCTTCTAAGCACAGACATACACCAAGAGGATGCTTCCAAACACTCACTATTGCTTTGAAGACTTAGATTTCAGCACCTGTTTATACTTCTCTACTAACTCAAAGGCTTGATGATCTGAAAGAAATGCTCTCTGTAACTTCAACTTACCAGGTTGTAGCATCTGAGTAAGAATAGCAGTATTGTTGGTGAAGGGGTAGTCTTTTTCCACCAGCATGTATACACTTACACCTCTACCAACCAATTCATGTACTCTACAAGATTGATATAGATACCATTTATGAACCTTGTTTGAATTTAGCAATTCCTTCCACTCAAGATCTCTCTCATCTGGCTCAGACATATTCTTCAAATTGTAATAGTGCAGCCTTTCATATATCACATCTGGTCTTCTATCACCATAATTTTCCTTATAGAGCTTCCAGAGTTGTACCACATCATTCCTATCCATGTAATGTAACATCTGTGAAAATCTAATAAACTTCTGACATAAGCCATCTGATCTCTTGATTTCCCACCATGCTTCACTTCCATCTTGAACATCATGTGAATAAGGAATGATTGGGTACTTTGTTGTTAAGGGAACTACATTGGCTATCTCAGGTTCTTTTTGTGGTGCTAGACTTGTGAGATCCATTATTCTTTTCATATCATCTGCAGTTACCTCTTTAGTTCCATACTCATTAGCATTTGATTCCTTCTCACCTTTAGAACTGCTTTCTGAATCACTCACTACTACAAACTTAGATCTTTTCTTTTTCCTTCTAATAGACTTTAACCTTCTTCCATACCTCTTTACACCAATTGTAGAACTTTCTTTTATCTCTTCTTTCACAACCTCTGATTCATTCTCCTTCTCTTCAACAACCTTCTCTTTTTCACTTACAACCTCTTCTTCTTCAATTTCAGACACCTTCTTTGTAACCTTTGCATCTGGATTCATGTAAAAATTTGTAGGCATCTGTCTAGTGAGCTGTGCAACTTTAGCATCTGAAAATGATTTAATAGGTCTATTGAGCCTTGCACGAGTCTCAAAATATGCCTTCTCAATAGCAGCTCTAGTCATCCCTTTGAATGAACTAGTTTTCCAATAAGCTTGATTCTTGAGATAGTTCTTCATATAAGTTATCTGTTTTGCTCTTGTAGGCTTTTTCATTTTAGGAACCTTCTTTTGACTCTGCTTCTTCTTAAACTCTCCTATTAGATCATCAATGGCACATTGTCTTTCAATAGGAGTGTATCTTTCACTTTCTTCTTTCTAAGCCTTTTTAGCCAATTCCCAATCTTCTTGTTCTTGCTTTTTCCTTTCAATTTCATCTTCTGCATCCATTTGTGCTTTCAATCTTCTGGCAACTTCTGCATCAGACTCACTTTGTTGTTCTTTTGAAGCAGCATCTAGAAATTTGAATTTCTGTTTGGGCTCTTCAACTAGAATTTCTTTTCCCTTGTCTGTTGATGCAATAGCTGGTTGTGCAGGTTTTGGAATTGGTACAGGTTCTTTAATGACAACTCCTTTAGCTGGTTTTCTTGAAGGTTTTGGGATTGGTGTTGGTTTAGTTGATGTTGGTTTAGATTGTTTTGTTGGTGTGGGAACTTTGCTCTTCATATTTATAATAACTTGAGCCAAACTAATTGTATCATCATCTGACTCTTCTCCATCTTCAGCAACAAAATGTTCTATACCAGCAAAAAACATAACTTCCTTGTCCTTTTTAGCAGCAGAACCCTGTTCTATCCCAGCAGTAGAATCGTCTACCTTATTAACAGCAGAATCTTCAAGTACCATTTTGCTTGTAGCAGTATCATCCAGATCTTCCAATATTAGCTCCTCTGTAGCAGCATATAAGTCAACTTCCTCTATATGTTCCTGCTGAACTCCCATGTCCATATCAGTTTGAGTCCCTTCATGTTCAACATTACCAGCAACATTTTCATCTTCATCCATCTCCACCTCCCCTGAACCCTTTACTTCATCTTCTTGCACATTCCTCCCCTGTTTGGGAGCTTCCTCCCCCAAACTTGGTTTGGAATTCACTTTATTGACCCTTTTGATGACCTTAGCTCTTGACCTTTCCTTTATTTCCAAAAAGCTGACCCTTAACTTCAAACTTTTGACTGTTTTAGTGAGGCCAAGAACTTGAGCTTCCAAATTGGTACATCTTTCCTTCATTTCATTTATTTGTTTCATACTAGCCTCACCACTTCGGTTTGTGTTACCTAACCCGAGAGGTGGATTGCTGGCATTGACTTTTTGTACATTAGCCATCAATGTCTCTGGTTCAGTTTCAAGTCTAGCCTCAACACTTCAACCTGTGTTACCTGGTCTGAGAGGTGTATCATAGGCATTGTCATTTTGTACATTTTCATCCATCAATTCATTTGTATCACCTCTATCCTCATCACTTCGGGATGTGTTACATTCCCTGAGAGGTGAATCTTTGGACTGAAACTCAGTCTCAATCCTAGATTAAGCAGCTGAGACCCCCTTTTTAGCCATGTGGTTGGGGTTACCATCATGTGCATCAGGTTCATGCGAACCCTCAGCAGTAGATGTCGCCAAGGTTGGGGTCTTAGCTATATTGACATTGGCCTGCCCAGTTACTAAACCAGAAGCAGTAGTGTCAGCCCCTTCCTTCATGCCATCTCCATCACCTATGGCAGCCTCATCTGCGTCCATACTAGCACTAGTCTGAGGTAACTCAGTGCTCTTTTCATGTGAAGACCTAGGTGATTGGGTATTTTGCGGTTCATTTTGGGATGATTCACTTGTAGATTCAGAAGTGGGTGTGTGATGGGAAGCTGTTGGGTTTTCAGCTTCTTCACCCTCAGCAACAGCAGCAACAATGTTTAAAATATGTTGGGAGAAAGGAGTTATTCTCCCAGAAAAGCCAGTCCCATTTTTCTTTTAATTAAGTAAACATTTTGCTTGTCAGTTTAGGACTTGGTTCAGTCCCTCTATGTTCCAAAGGTTCTTTTAATTGATTATCTATAAGTAGTTGTAAAAACCTTGGGTAAATAAAATGTTTGCCAGAAATATTCTTTTTCAACCCTTCAAAAATCATGGCCAAAAAATTAAATGGTTGGCCTTTAGCTAGACAAATCAAAGCTGAAGCTTGAGTTGTACTAAACTCATTCCACCCAGTTGTTTTAGGGATAAGACAATGTAGAAGAGTGTGAATAAGGAATTTCCAGTGTAGGCATAGGAGGCGTTTGAAAATTTTTAAATTATTTTTTCGCCTCTCATTCCCAATGTTTTCAAGACCCTCAAAAATAGTAGAAGTAGGAAGACAAGTGGTTGCCTCATCATCTGCAAGATGAAGTATTCTTCTTACAGATGTCTCAGTAACAACTATTCTTTCTTCATCAACTATGGCAATTAATCTTTCTTCCCCATGTTTAGTTTCGGCCTTGACAGTAGACCAAAACTCTTTCATGTGGGATTTAAATATAGTGGGATTCACTATTAATGCATACCTTAATTGTGATGCATTAAGAAAGTCAATTACTTCAGTAAAACCCTCAGCTTCAGGGACCTTTTGAAGAAATGCAATTTGATTGTGGTCGGTAGAGTATTCGCATCTCGTCATCGTGAATTAGGGTTTTGATTTTGGGGGTTTTTTATCGGATGATATAAAGGTGTGTTAGGGTTTAAATGGGGTTGAATTTTGGGCGCACAAATGTTATTGGTGAGATCGAATTGGGTTTTTATACCGTTTAGATCCAATTAGGGCTTTATTCGCGCCAATTTGCAAAATAGTCCCTTTACTTTCAAACCGTGCAGCAAAATCCTAAAAGGTTCAACTTGAGCAGCATAACTTTTAGCAGCAGAATGATCTACCTAGCAGCAGAAACTTTTAAACCAGCAGAAGAATGTTCTCTGAACATTCCAATCATCCTTTTCTCATCAATCAATCATTCACTTGTGACTTATCCTGCAAAAGATTAGTCCAAAACCACAAAAGCACAAGAAACAAGATACCACAATAATCACAGGCATTTATAATACATAGCAGTAGAATAACCAACTAGCAACTGACAACATACAAACAGAGCAAGCAATAGAAACAACTTATTTGATCAATAACAGCACAAATCCTTACACACTATCACAAAAACACACAGAGATAAGATTTTTGATTTTCAAAGATTGAACATTCCTATACTAGCAATTAAAAATTGAAATCTACCCACATCAAAACCTTTAGTGAGTAAATCTGCAACATTATTGTTAGTATGTATTTTAACAATTTAAATTAGCTTTTTCTCATAACAATCTCTTATAAAATGGTGTCTTATCTCTATACGCTTTGTTTTAGAGTGAAAAACAGGATTTTTGATGATACACATGGTACTGTTATTATCAATATAAATTTTGGTGTTCATAAAGTTGGACCCATAATCCAGCAATTGGTTTTGGATCCAGAGCACTTGTCCATAGCAACTAGAAGCAGCCACATACTTAGCTTCAGTTGTTGAATTGGCCACCACAATCTGTTTCTTGCATTGCCAAGAGATCAACCTATGTCCAAGGTATTGACATCCTCCAGTGGTTGACTTTCTATCCATACTTACTCCAGCATAGTTACTATCTAAGTATGCTACCAAATCTAAAGGTGAATCCTTAGGATACCAAAGGCCCAACCTAGGTTGACTCCTCATGTACCTAAAAATCCTCTTAACAGCATTCAAGTGTGAGACTTTTGGGGACACTTGAAATCTGGCACAAGCACACACAGCAAACATGATGTCTGGCCTTGAAGCAGTAAGATACATCAATGAACCAATCATTGATCTATACAGATGAACATCAACCTCTTCCCCATCTTCATCCTTGAGCAAAGGCTTGTTGGTCTCCATTGTTGTCTTAGCTGGTTTCCCATCGGTAAAGCTAAATTTCTTCAAAATATCAGCTACATACTTGTCTTGGCTGATGAAAATCCCATCTTTCATCTGTTTAACTTGAAGCCCCAAAAAGAAAGTTAGTTCCCCCATAGAACTCATCTCAAATCTATTGTGCATGAGCTTTTCAAATTCTTCACTTAACACATTGTTTGTAGACCTAAAAATAATATCATCTACATAAAATTGGACTAGTAGAGTATCATTTTTGTCTTTCTTAATGAACAATGTCTTATCAATGGTTCCCCCGGAAAATCCATTAGATAACAAGTATTTGGACAAGGTGTCATACCAATCTCTTGGAGCCTGATGTAAACCATATAGTGCTTTCTCCACCTTATAAACCCTATCAGGATAATTGGGGTCTTCAAAACCTGGTGGTTGCATCACATATACCTCTTCATCAATCTTGCCATACAAGAAAGCACTTTTCACATCTATCTAATACACTGGGAAATTCTTGAATAAAGCATAAGCCAAGAATAGTCTGATTGCCTCTATTCTTGCTACTGGTGCAAAACCTCATCATAATCAATGCCTTCCTCCTGAGTGTATCCCTGAGCCACCAATCTAGCTTTGTTTCTGATCATAATTCCTCTTTCATCTCTCTTGCATCTGAACACCCATTTTGTACCAATTGCCCTCTTCCTATTAGGCAAATCAACTAATGTCCAGACCTCTTGAAGCTTGAACTGTAGCAACTCCTCTTGCATAGCTTTAACCCAACTAGTATCTTGCATAGCTTTATGAGTAGTCTTGGGTTCCACTTGTGACATAAAACAAGCAAACTTGCAATTTTGTAGATCTTTGTAGCTATTCCTCTAATGTAGTAATTGAGCAAATAATATTTGATGAAGCAAATCACTCAACCCCTTTGTTTTACTTCTTGTCTGAACAGCAGATTGAACATCACCAATTATCTGCTCTTTTGGATGATTCTTATGTTTCCTTGTTGTTGGAGTAGGACTAACAAATATACGAGTCTCCATATTTGACAAATCAGCTCCAGCTCAAAATACATCCACAACATCATCATCAGTGTCTTCATACACTTCCTCTAATTCAGGCAACTCATCAGAAGAATCATCAAAGAAATTTCCATCTTTGTCAGCAGCAGAAGACTTGGGTATAGCAGCAAAACTACTATGCTTAGCAGCAGAATGTTCTGTACTACTGCTGGGCATAGCAACAGGATATTTTGGCTTAGCAGCAGAATGAGAAGTACTACTGCTAGCTTTAGTTCCTTGGCTTCCTTGATCAGTTGACCTTTCATTCCTTACATCATCATCATTCTTTCCATCATTTGAAGGTTTATCACCACCTTCTGCATCATCCTTTGGTACTTCTTCATAAACAGCATCATCATTTGAACTCTTGCCCTCTTTTTCTTTTGGTGTGATAAGCTGATTAAGCTTCCATTTCTCAATCAAGATAAACTCCTGAGCAGATTCATCCTCCTTAGCTTGTGTACGTGCATTAGAGTTAGCTTGTGTACCTGTAGACATGTTAGTTGTACCTGCAATCACTGGTTGATAATTCATACTCTTGGTTATGGAATCAATATCAAACAGCCATTCAGGTCCTTTTCCAGCAACACTAGGTGTGGTTTCACTAAACCTAACATGTAAGTTTTCTTCCACATGCCTAGTTCTTTGATTAAATACCCTAAAAGCCTTACTATTTGTAGAGTATCCAATAAAGAAACCTTGGTCTGCTTTCTCATCAAACATGCCTAGTGAATCAATGGTATTTAAGATAGTAGCAGGACACCCAAATGGTTTCAAGAAATCAATCATAGATTTCCTACCATGAAATAATTCATAAGGGGTCTTGTTATGAGGCTTCACTACCTTACTCCTATTTTGCACAAAGCAAGCAGTGTTAACTGCTTCAGCCCAAAAAGTAGTGGGTAATTTTGACTCTGACAACATTGTCCTAGCAGGCTCAATTAATGTCCTATTCCTCCTCTCAGCCACACCATTTTGCTGAGGAGTTCTAGCCACACTAAACTGTCTTAAGATACCCTTTTCAACACAAAACTGATTCATCACATTATTCTTAAATTCAGTTCCATTGTCACATCTGATTATCTTAACTTTGTGATTAACTAGGTTTTCTACTCTTGTTATGAAAGCCTTAAGAATGCTAGATGTCTCATCTTTAGTTTCTAAGAAGAAAACCCAAGTAAATTTGCTAAAATCATCAGTGACCACTAAGCAATACATTTTCTTATTCAATCTTTTCACAAAAGTTGGACCAAACAGATCCATATGTAACATATGCAAGGGCTCAGAAATAGAGTTCATCACTTTGGACTTACAAGAAGATCTGTGTTGCTTTCCCATCTAACAAGTAACACAGGTTTCAGGATTTTCAAAAAATTTTGAAGGTAAACCTCTCACAAGGTTGCCCTTAACCAATTTATTTATTTTTTTGAAATTTAAATGGCCCAATACTCTATGCCATAGTTTGGATTCATCAATTGTGGCTTTGGCAAACAGACAAGTTAAATCTCTTTTGGGAAGAATGTTCTTTATGTCCACACTGTATATATATTGTCTTTTCTAGGGACTCTAAGTTGCACTAACTTATCATCAGGCAATTTGTAGTCAGGAGATAAGACAAGACACTCAATGTCTGTAAAAAGAACAAAATTCTTTTTGTCACACATCTGTGAGACACTAAAAAGATTGAACTTTAGTCCATTGACCAAATACACTGTTTCAAAATCCAAGGTGCCTATTTTAATAGTACCTTTCCCAACAATTTTACCTCCTTTGGGGTCGTTCCCAAAGGCAACATTGCCACCAACCAAAGCTTCAAAATTTTCCTTGTTGCTTTGGTCTCCAGTCATATGTGAAGAGCATCCACTATAAAAAATGCATTTGTCCTTTAGCTCATCCTGTAGATTGCCCAGCACAAAAAGTAAGAGAATTAGTTTCTCTTTGGGACCCAAGCCATTAATGACTTGGATCTGCCTTGTGCATCAAAGTAATCAAATTTCTTGAAGTTCATTAATGCACTGCTGTGTCTGGTTTTAGGTTTACAGACCCAGCAAGCTGAGGCCTTAACAACATAGAAATGAGTGCCCACAATAGTATCAGTAACCACTTTCGGCTTAGCAGCAGAAACTGCTTTTCCCTTAGCAGTAGAAAACTCTGTTTTCTTTGGAATGGGCCTTGATGATGCAACAGCAGAGATAGTCCTAGAAACACCATCTCTTAACAAAATTTCCCTATGAACCATGTTTTTTTTGGGATGTGGGTGAGTCTTTCCAGAAAAGTTCCTATGGTTCACCCTAGTATGTTGGTTCCAAACAGGTTTTTGAGCCCTAGTTCTAACAGGTATTGAGTAATAACAATCTTCTTGCAAGTGCTCAAAACTACCACAGCTATGACATACCTTCTTAACCAGTTCAAAGTTACTACCTAACTTGTGTGAGATCAACTGGTGCAAGTTTCTCTGGTTTCCTCTAGGCAAGTCACTAGCCTTCCTAGAATAATCTCTAGGTTTATCATCATACTCAGCCACTTTCCTAGAGATTCTACTTCCTAGCACAGGTTTTACAAATTCAATATTTTTAGTTTTAGTTTTAGCTGTGTTAACCTGTGTGACTTTTGGTTCAACAGTCCTAACAATTTCTCTCTTCTCAGTTTTGGGTGTTGAATCAGTCTCATCATCTTCACTATCTGACACCCAATCTTCAATGATCATGGTATCAGACTTCTTTTCTACCTTAGGTGCATTTGTTCTATCAGGTTTTTCATTGCTTGACTCACCTACAGGTTTTGCTTCTACCTCAGTTAAGAATGACAATTCCTTTTTGGGAGGTGCAAAAGCACTTTTGACTGGGGGTGGTACTTCAGCAAATCCTAAACTACTCCCTCTTCTAAGTACTTGAATTCCAATAGACTTGTTGATAAGGTTAGTTTCTAGCTGTTGTTTTTCAACAAAAATGACATGTTTTTCTTTTGCAGATAAGGCTACATCTCTAGCCTTCTCAGCTTCTTCTACTCTTTTATTAAGAACACTAATTTCAGCATTTTTTTTAATAATTTCAACTTCTAGACCATTAATCTTATCAACATACTCTAATTCATTTTGTTTAAGAAAGTCAAGTTTTGCTTCTACTGATTTTAGGCCATATTCATAACCTAAATTGTCAAGTTTTAACTTATCTACTTCCATTCTTAAACTTTCATTCCTAGATTTTAATTCCTCAATAGTATCTATGCATGATTTAAAAGAACAAGATGACTCATTGGATACCTCAGAGTCTGAACCAGAGGATGAAGAAGCATAGGCCATTAGAGCAAAATTGTGTCCCTTCTTTTCTTCTTCAGCCATGAAAGCAGTATTTGGTCCATCCTCTGCTTGATCACTCCAGTCATAGTCACCTAAGCCATCACATGAAACCAAAGCAGCAGTAGTCTTGGTTTCTTCAATGGGAACTATCCTTGCAGGCTCTTTGTTCTTATTTGGTGCTCTACACTCCCTAGCAAAGTGTCCCTTTCTCTGACAATTATAGCACTCAATTTTTGACTTATCAAACCCCACATTGGTTTGTCTGTACTTGAGTGCTCTTTCAGTTTTCTTAAGGAATCTTCTTGCCCTCATAGTAAGCATGGCCATCTGCCATTTCAAGTCAATCTCTTCTAGATCATCAGGGTCTATCTGCTCCAGATCCTGATCAGTAACAGTTGTGCTTGTAGTGAGATCAGCCAAAAATGCACATATAGCTGCATCACTGATGTTATCAGTATTTGAACTAGCAGCAGAAACAGGTGCCCCATCAGCAGAAACAACATGAGCAGCAACAGAATGGTTGTCATGAGAGCTTCCAGATCCCTTGTTGTTAGAAGACATAAAAGCAAGGTTGCTTGAACTAGAAGATGAGCTGGATGTACCTTTGAATTCAGATTCATATACCTTTAAGTTGTTGTACAAATCATCCAAAGTCATTGTTTCAAAGTCTGCCTTGTTCCTCCAGACCACTGTGTGAGTATTCCATTCAGATGGTAAGCTCCTAAAAAACTTGAGATTGATGTCTTCTTGAAGAATTGAGATCTTCATAAGTTGTAATTGACTCACCAACCTCTGAAGTCTATCATAGGTAGCATCAATGTTGTCTGAACTTGAAGCAGTAAATGTTTCAAATTGATGCTTGAGCAGATTTTTCCTATACTTTTTGGTGGCCTCATTCCCACCAAATCTGAGTTCAACAGCATCCATCAATTCTTTAGCAGACTGAGTGTTACCAAAACTCAATTGGTATTCATTGGGAATACCCATCAACAGCATATTGTAAGTTTTGATTTCCAGCTTCCTTTGTGCCTTCTCCTCATTAGTTTTAATAGGTACATCTTTCCCATCAGCAGTCTTAGCAGGAAGAGTGTCTCCATTCTGAATGACTTCCCATATGGAGAAATCAAGCATCTTCATGTATTGCTCAATCCTCATCTTCTAGAGTTCATACTCACCAGCCTTCAACATTGGTACCTTTGAAGCAGTCACCATATGAGTAGTATCGGAATCTATTGCTTATGAAGATGATGAACATATCTGATTATACGAAATTCTTCTTGATAGCAGTCTCTAGATCACAAGCTCTGATACCACTTGTTGATCCCAGTTGAGCTTAATCGACCTTGTTAATTATCCTAGATAAAGATCTAAGACAATAGGTATAGAGACTGTTCTTGGACAAGCTATTAATCACTACGCGGAATTTAGTAATTAATCTTAAGAAGAATTAACAATCGAACACACAATAATTCTCTTAACTATCACCTCAATATATTAAATACGGTTACTAAAAAGTAACAGGGTTAAAATGAACCTTGAAGTGAATACAATACGTATGCTAACAATGGTGTACTAGCCCTAACCCTAGATCCTCCTTTTATAGACTTAAAGAGTCCTAGTCGGTTACAAAACTTTCTATACAAGAATAATATCTATTCGTATCTTTACCATAATTATCTAACAAACTATACATATCTAATAAGTAGCAGGATGATTACTTTAGCAGCAGAATCCTCGAAGGCTAGAAGTAGAATCACACTTAGCTTATTTCTCCCAAAAACTCAGCAGCAGAATAAATACACTAGCAGTAGAATGATTATGCCTAGCAGCAGAATCATACTTAGTGTATTTTCCTTAAGTATCATAAATAGCAGCATAATATCCAAAGCAGCAGCATCTTCAAACCCAACATCTACCACTTAGGATAGGTTTAACACTGCAAGATCAATATTATTGATCCTTGTTATAGTTAGGTAACATGTTCTATTGTGATCGAATAGAATTGTAGTGTGTATTTGTAAAACCTTGTTAATAACAAAGTGTTTTGATTAGTCCGCTGTGCTTATGGTTTATCTTTGTTATTATATATCCTAGTTGAGTCTAAACGATTCTTATCAATTGGTATCAGAGCCTGGGGGCTCTTGATCTAGGATCTACAAGGTTTTATTTGTCGAAGAAAGAAGAAGAAAATCGATTTTGGTTTAATTTTCGTAGTTTTCTGCAGTGCTATTTTAAAAAGGGGATATCTCATTCGCTAACCGTTGTATCTTAGCGAAATTTTCGTTGAAGGTTCTTTGCACATGAAGGTAGATTATCACCGGAGGGATCTTCAATCTGAGCTTTCGTTTGGAAGATATAGATCATCGAAGTCTGTTGCAGAAAGGTTTTTTTGAAAATCAATTTTTAGGGTTTATTCTAAATCATTATTGTCGTAACGAGGTACTGATGTTTATCTTATGTTTTTGGTCCTATTATATTGACGCCTCTGTCCGAATTGATAAAAGTTTTGATTATTTATGGGGTTGTTGATCTGAATATTCGTTAAAAGAAAATATTAAGTATGACATGGCTTGGTTTAAGTCTTGTATCGAGTGCCAAAAAGAAGAATTTATGATAAAAAATTCTTGTGATTCCTTATTTACAATTCCCTAAATCTTTATTGGTTGATCTTGCTTATCCTTTTCTCAACCGTCTCATCAAAGTTTCTTAGATTATTTTATGTTCTATCATGGGTCAGTGCCTATTCTTTATTCATAGATTCACTGATTGTGCTAAATTTATTTATTGGACATGCATGTTTCATAAAACTCAATCGGTCAATGATGGTTTGTTAAGGTTTTCTATTTATCACTAGTTATGCATGTTCCTGGGGTTTATTGAGAACAACGATGGACAATAAGTTTGAAAAGCTAGGGTTCTTCAATGAAGAAAGGCTGTTCGAATGTTGCAAACAAGATTTGCTAGTGTGGGAATAGTAGAAGATTGGATTCAAGTATTACTCCTATTGGGCTTCATGATCATAACTTACTGGTGTTTCAATTTTGGTGAGTTGCATTTGATTTCAATGAACCAGTAGGGTTACGTCTGATAGGAGTAAGGACTCTCATGTTATGTCGAACAAAGTTACTGGTTATATGGACGTGCATATTGATGAAGTTACTGTTACAAGAGGAATAGACCTACTTATGGACTGAGGTTACTGGCTATCATGCAAGGATAGACTAAAGTTACTGTACTGCTCGTATGAACCTACAAGTTAGTACTGTTCCATGTAAGTTACTGCTGCTACATATTATTTCTGCTGCTACACTTACTTCTTAATGCTGCTCAATTTGGTTAATGTTGCTAGTAGGGCATTAGTGCTGCTAGTTATCCATTAGTGCTGCTTCATCTCAGTTAGTGCTGCTGGTTGATTTTAGTGTTGCCAAGGGAAATTTAATGTTGCTGATAGGCTTTTAAGTGCTGCTCGTTGGTTCAAGTTGCTTGGTTTGGAGACTAGGGTTTTGTGTACTTCTACATTAATTTTGTTTCTAGTCGTTTGAGTTTAAAGAGAAGTATGGAGACACAAAGTAAGCTAACCCTAATCGTTAATACTACTGTTTGGTATTAAGTTAATACTGCTCATTATCTATGATTTTTACTACTGCTCTTTGATGGTCAATACTGCTTACAAGGGTCGAGGTTTCTTATTAAAGAATGAAGTAGTATATGTTTTGCGGTTTAAGTACATGTATTTGTGGGATATGACAGAAGAATGTTCAAGTTTGTGCAAAGAAGAATGTTATTGAATTTGTTTGAGTTTGAAGTTTGATTTGATTTGTTATTTGCACAAGAGTAATGAGCAGATTGACTGGTTTTGGGTATGGAGATGTCGGATAACACACACAAGTTTGATTATTGGTTTAAATGTTCTTCAACATTTAAAAAGGCTTAGTTTTTGGATTCATTGGAATAATTGATTACGAAGGAGATTGATTATCACTTATTTGAAGTTGAAGTGGAGTTTTTTGGATGCGTGTTCTTATCATATCTTAAAAGGATTCTTGCACCTTTTGAAGATAACTTGTTCGTGCTTTAATGTTGTGATAATGACTTGTAAAAATCTAGCGATAGGGATTTGCTATCACTTAAAGTAGTTACATTGTAGTGCTCAGTGTCTCATTGAAGATGAGGATTTTGTCAAGAGGTTGGGGTCTACTTATATATTTCATTTTTAGTGTAAGTTCAAAGTCACGTGGATAGTACAAGACATAAGACACAAGTTTGAGTTGTTTTACTTCATCATCAAGTTCGTTATACTTAGTTTTCTTCAACAGTAATCATTACAAGAAGCCTACAGAATTGGAGATTCAAATAATGGTTAACACTTGGATTTCAGGGGAAGCATATTCTAGAGTGTTTAATCATTTACATGCACCATTTGAGAGGAAGGTTTTTATAACTGCTATATCGTTATTACTACTGCTGGTTTAAGTTTCTATTGTCTTGAGTTCATTTTTACTAAGCATTTTGGAGTTCTTCATGGAGGGTAATTCGAGACATTGGAAGGCTAGATTGGAAGTGTGATATTGGTTAGTGGTTGTCAAAATCAAAGTTGAATCTACTTAGCATCCCCTAGTGGATAATAACAAAAAGGGGAAGAAGAAGTACATAAAAGTTTTGAAACTTGTAGATCCTTGATGGTATAGCATGTTATGTAAGTTCACACGAGTTGAGCTTAAGAGCAAGATTGTTTCATTCATGGAAGATCTAGAAGAATATTTTGTAATTATCAACTAGGGGAAGATTGTTGGGTTTTATATTGAGTTGAAAAATACAAAACAATAAAAGAAGAATAAAGCAAGATGAAAAAACAAGGACTTGAAAGATAAAGAATAAACGTTAGGAAAATTTGTTTCCTAATAAAGTTAGGAGTCTTTGTAAACCCTAATATTTCTCTATATAAAGAGATTAAGGGCGTGAGTTTTTAATGTGTGTTTCAGTCATGTGTTAGGAAAACACCACCGATTCCACCACTTGGGATTGGTTCAACAGTGCAAGATCAATATTATTGATCCTTGTTATAGTTAGGTAACACGTTCTAATGTGATCGAATAGAATTGTAGTGTGTATTTGTAAAACCTTTTTAATAATAAAGTGTTTTGATTATTCCGTTGTGCATGTTGTTTATCTTTGTTATTATATATCCTAGTTGAGTCTAAACGATTCTTATCATCTTTTTACCAAAACTCACTAGCAACGACTAGAACTAGATGAAAGACAACAACTTTAAGCTTAAAAACATAAAAGATTGAAATTTTTAAAGAAAAAGCTCACATTCTTATAATAAAAATGTAGCTTTTTTCAAAGTTTCAACTCAAAAACAAAAAACAAACACTCCTAAATCAGTGTTAGGCTCTTGATACTACTTGTTATGACCCAGTATTATCACTTCACACATATATAACTTAGAGAGATAGAGAGGGGGGGAGGTAGAGAGAACTTAATCATATTGCATTGAATGAATGAACTCCCACACCCTCCTAACAAGCTTTGGAGGGGTTTATATATTTCTTATAAAGGCCACATGGGCCAGACCTTGGACCTCATGTTGGGCCAAGCCTTTAAGCCTTTACATTTACTTAATGGACTAGCACTTTTTCTAACTATTAAACGTTAACCTATTACAGTACTTGTTGACTCAATAATGATCGCCACTTCTATTTCGAACATAAACAAATAATCAAACGATACATAGACATAACGAATGATTAAAGGGATAACTTATCTTTATTGAAACATGAAGTTCAAAGGCTGTAAAAGCCTTACAATGGCAGTAAAAATCATCTAGGGTTTCCCTCTCCAAAGTGTTAAACGAATTAAAGAAAAATTGCGAAAGTATATATAAGTTTACAATGCTGACGGTGTCACCTTATAGGTCGTGACGCTGTCAGCTCGCCGCATCTAGGGTTTCATCTTGTGCAAGTCGCCGTTATGATGGCGTCAGGATTAGCATGAGGCGTCCCTTGTTATTTTTTCTAGGCCGTCTCTTTATAGCTTAAAACGTGACTCCCTTCTTCATTTTGTACCTGACGTCATAAGGTTGTAGAACCTTCAAAATTCTCTGAGGCGTCACTTGCTAAACTTGAACCATAAATCCATCTTCATAAGCAAGGGACGGCGTCACTTTGTAGCTTGTAACGCTGTCATATGTTCAAGTCTGACAGGTTTTTTCGTGACTTCGTCGTTTTCTTCACTTTTTCGTCCAAATACATCCAAAAAGTGCCGATTTCCAGATTTCTCGTCCCAAGTACCTAAAATACAAAAAGAAACGATTTGAGGCAATATTTGATCATATTTATTTGATTTTGGGATTAAATGACCCCTTAAAAAATTACCAAATAAATCCTTATCAAATATCCCTACACTTGGGATTTGCTTGTCCTCAAGCAAATATGCTTTTACACTAATCAAAATACAAGTTAGGGGTCATTTAACATTAATATAAAAGTAATTACAACATACAATCGTTTCACGTTAGTCGAAACAAGCACGAAAATAGCACCTCATATTAAGTGTTTGGATTCTCACATCTCTCGGGTGTATAAAGTGATATAACATATGGAAACGGGAAAATACAACACTCTCTACCTGTCATACCTCATAGATTACCATAGGCTTGAGAACGGATCAAACCTCCACTGCTTTGGCGTAAGCACCTATGATAAACTATCAAAGAGGGCTTTTAAAGGGTTGTAACTTTAGGTCTAAGGGTATGGAAAAACACAGTTTTGTTGGATAAAGCAAAGTTTACTGGTGGCAAGTCATTTATCTTGGTCAATTACATGTACAATAAGGCGTTGCTAAGCCAAGACTCGACTCGCTAACTATTAACTCTTTTTGTATTTTTCTTGACACTTTCTTGACTTAAACAAAAATAAAAGAAACGGGATGGTAGTCCATATGTTTTTTTCTCTTTTCTTTTTCTATTTTTTTTCTTCTTTTTATCATTTTTTTCATATTTTTTCTCTTTTTTTTATATATATTTTATTTTTCAAACACTTTTGCCTTACCATCCGAAATAATACATCAAAGGGATCTTGCAACCTCCCTACACTTGAACTTTTACATAATTTACACGTAAATAACTCATGACCCGAATTAAGAAATCAAAACATGTGGAGTACTTTTAAACATTAACGTACATATGGGGGTAACACATGACATTTTTCCCCATTACTCCATAAAAACTAGTACTTTACCCATGAGTCCCAATCGTCCCAAAATCTTATTTACAAGATATGACTCGACTTAGTAACCATGTAACCAATTAGAAAATTGACAAAGGGTTTAACAAATAACAATAATGCACTAAAAGTGAGTGCATACAAGGTAGGCTAAGGCGATTTGGTTGTACATCTGGGGGTGGATTGTAAACAATGCTCTTCATTAATATTTCGGAATCCACCGAAATATCACGAGAACCGCGAAAAAGATAGGCTCTGAGGGGTGTACTAGGGGTATCGTGTACTAAAGATGAGTACATCGTAAGGGTATGGGAAAATTACTTGACTAATGAAGCCAACGTAATTATAAAACAGCTTTAAAACGATGGTTATCCTAATGCCTCTTATCATTTAGTAAATTCTAACTACACGAATGTAGTCTGACTAGTGATCTTGGGATGCATCACAAACGCAAGTTCTAAATCTATATACTACCGGTACACTCATATGCATTAAAAGTGAATGCTTTTTCCTAAAGATCTAAAGGTTTTAGGTGGAAATTTTTTAGTGGTAGCTAGAGTTTTTTTGTGCTAGATATATATAACTCCTATCTATGAGACGCTTATTAAGACTAAAGTTTCACTCCTATACATTGTAAAAAAAAAAAAAAAATTTAATTTGGTGCTAAAATTGCCATAACAAATAGTTCTTTTAGTTTTATTACACATCTACGTTTAAACAAAACAAATATCAAGCGAAGTTATAGTTTTTAAGGTATCCCAATTTACCCTCCCTATACATAAATTGAACATTGTCCCCAATGTTCTTACAAAGCATCAAAGTTATGATAACGGGAAAAATAAAAGAGATGAAAGAAACTAATACTCCCCTGATTTGCTCGGCATGGACGATGTGAAAACATGGTTAGATCCTCCTCCAAGAAAATAAATGCAATAAGAGCTCAACAAACTTCATCTTTATCTTCTTGTCAAATATAACCTATAATTTACTAAGAAAACGAAACACAAAACCTCACAAAAAATCGGCGGTAAACACTATATATATAAAAATTAAATCCTAGAATGTGAATAAGAAATAATGCTTGCAAAATAAATGTTTATAGATTCTTGGAGAATTAAAAATTCATAATTTTTTTTTCAAAAATTAAGTTCCAGCAGAAAAACAAAATCCTGGAAAAATGTGCTGCTACAGTGCCTGACGCCGTCAGGTGAGACATGACAATATTTTTGTGTTTTGTTTCTCGAGAATTTTTGAAAAAATCTTATTGTTAAAATCTGGAAAAACCGCAAAACATTTATTATGACTCGATACAAGCATTTGACTCTAAAACATACATAAATATATGCTAATCATCAATTGTTATCTTTCATGTTCGAATTTGTTCTTTTAAACATATATGATTTTCCCTACACTTATCTTTTTGCAAAATACCTTTATATGTGATTAAGACGAAGTTAAAACAAAATAAAGCATTTTCACTAAATTATTCGAAACATGAACGATAAACAATGATGATGGAGCATATATATGAATTCAAACAAAATAAAGACAAACAAGCAAACAATAAAACATGGGTTGCCTCCCAAGAAGCGCTTTTCTTTATTAACAAGTATTGTAGCTAGACTCAAAGTCGTGGTCTATTACGTGACTAAGTGAGTAAGTTCCTCATCGAGGACATCTTTTGGATCAAAATTTTATTTTAGTTTCCTATTAGTACGTTTTTTTGGATATAAATTTTAAAACTTTTCTCCATCGGGATCATATATGGTCATCCTTATGTACCATGATCCATCACCTTCTTTTGATGGCTTATTCCAATCCCACTAATGCTTTGAACTCACACCTTTCCACTTATTCATTCCTAAGTTAATTGGCAAAGCTCCTAGGAATTTAATCATCTTCCTAAAAACTAAAGGATCCTCAAATGGGTCTAACTCGGTATCCCTAGCAAAAAGTTGTTCTATAGAGTTTTGTTGGGTCCATCAGTATCCAAGAATATTTAAAACAGGATTTGGACACAAATTAACTAAGTGTTAACTTAGACAGAGAACAATTCAAGTCACTGAGTGAACAGTCACTCAATGAGTCATCTTCAGAATGCTTAAGGCGAATTCAAGAAGAATGATTCACTACTCAGGAAGGCGGTACTCCCTGAGTAGGACTTAAGCCAAAGAAGAAGATGATGGTTCAGTGAGTGTTGGACAAGAACTCACTGAACCCCAGTCTCCTCAACAACATTAAGTGATTGAAGACTAAAGAACTCAACGCCTGAAAGAAAGATGGGAAGATCTGGGAAGAGTTTAAGATAAGATCAAATCTTATCTTGTCAGGAAGAAACTTTCCCTAAGACGGCTAAAAGTCATGGAGTGTCAGACCAACCACTCCTAAAGACTTTATAGTCCATTCCCATTGGTTCTTGGAAATGACAATTACTGTTGTAATTGTCAGAGACGCTTGCTTCAACAAGTTGTAGTATTTTAATCACTTTTACTCTTTTATACTTGTGTATAAATAGGTTCAAAAAGAGAGAAGTTGTGTGTGTTTTGTACATTGAAAGCCTTAGACTTTTGCAAAACAACTTTTCTCCTACAAAGAGTAACGTATCCCTGAGATAGCGCAGTGGGTCGAATTGTTACCACTTAAGCATAGCTTAAGTTTAGATAGGAGACACCATACCTTGTCTATTCAATCCCAAGTGTTTGTTCCGCAAAATACTTTGGTAATAGATTCTTTGATTCATTTCTAATAAGAATTTAAACGTTGAAAAATACTTAGTGTTTTTTACATTTACGTTTCATTAACTGATAGAAAGAATCATTACATTGTATTAGTCATAAACACAAATAGATTAACTTTCTAGTTAACTCTAAGCGTGTAAAGGGAAGAACAAGTGGTATCAGAGCCTTTGGTTTATAAAATCTTTCAAAATTAACCAAGAGTGCTCAAGGATTTTAAAACCAAGATCCTACTATGACTGATGCAAATGTGCCCCAGCTAGTCGACAAAAAGGGTGGAAGCTTTTCAGCTGTTGCCCCACGACTTGAAGCTGGTAAATTTTGCAAGCGGAAAAAGCGAATGCTTTGCTACTTGACTGGTATGGAACCATACTACATCACTTGTGTCAAAGATGGTCCTTTTGTACCAAAGACTGCTGCAGGGCTAAACAAGCCTGAGGCTCAATGGACCATTGATGAGAGGAGGGTGGTCAATCAAGACCAACGCCTGAAAAGCATCATTATATCATGTCTTCCTGACGATAAAATGGAATCAGTCATCAACTATTCAACAGCCAAGCAAACTTGGGATGACTTGGTCAATAGCTTTGAGGATCCCTCAGATACCAAGGAAAACAGGGTCATGGACCTGAAACTTGAGTATAATACTTTCAGGGCAAAAGACTCTGAAAGTCTCTCTCAGACTTATACCACATACAAGACCTTGATAAACGAACTATCAAATGATGGTGTATTTTTGTCTAAGCATGAGACAAATGTTGGCTTTGTCAACAGTCTCCCTGAGAAGTGGCTAAACTTCTCATAAGGCCTGAGGAATGCTAATCACATTTAGACCCTTGAGCTCCCTGAGATCTATGGGAAGTTTGTCTATGAAGACAACTTAATCTCAAGGAGATACCCTGACTCAAAAGCTCTTGAGTCCAAAAAGGCCTTGACCTCCACACCCATATCAACTACCTTTTATACTAATGGTGTTGTGCAGGACTTTCAAGAGGATTCTGATGATGAAATCGATGAAAAGACTAGTGATGAGTACCTAAAAGATCTAAACTTGGAATTCCAAGAGAGGGCACTCCTTGCTAGTTCAAAACGTTTCATCAAAAGAAACCAGTCCAACTTTTCAAAAGGAAAAGCAAATGAAACCACTGAATGCTTTAATTGTGGTAAAAAGGGTCATTTTGCTAGGGACTGTTATTCTAAAACCACCTTAGAACCCTCTTACAAATTTTCAGGAAATAGTTCCTCAGGAACTAGCAAGTTTCAACCTAGAATGTTTCAGTCGACCTAACAATTTCAAAACAAGGGTCAAAAAGACTTTGAAGCAAAATATAGGAAAGCCAAGGCTAAACTTGCAATTCTTGAAACTAATCCCTCTATGTCTCAGGCTGCTCAAACATCCAAACCTGTTCAGGCAAAGAATAAGGTTTTAGTAGCTGATGCTTATGATTGGGATGAAGAAGAGGTATCCTCAGATGAGGAAATTAGAGTGAGTGCACTGATGGCACTCTCTGAAGGTGATCAAGTGGCTGTTGGGAAAAGCCATGCAAGGAATGGAGAGTGGGTAAACATCACCATGAAGAAGGTAAACACTTTACTTTCTATGGATGATGATTCTGATTGGCAGTCTTACATGAATTATATTTGTGTAGATCTTAAATTTGTTGAGGAACAAAGGCTTAACATGTTTTCAAAATATAACAACATAGTGTCAGAATTGAATAAATGTAGAGATGAATTGCTTGTACTGAAGCAAGCCAAATTAGAAACAATAACTCTACAAATTCAGAACACTGAAATTTTGAAACAAAACCAAGCCCTACAAACTGAACTTAACAAAGAAAAAGCTGTCATCCAAGGCTGGACCAAAAAGAACCCCAAGGTTTTTGACACTGTGGGTTTAATCCCTAGGAAAACAATAGGAATTGACCATCACATGTTTAACCCCTATGTAAGTCCCATTGAACTAACCTTTGTTCCAGCTGGCATATCATTTGTGCAAGAAGTGCTTCCCAAGTCAAATGACTGGATTGTCAGGGACAACCCAGTCAGTAAGTTACCTAACTTTGAGACTGGAAAGATCTTGCTTCCTGAAATTCAGGCTTTGAAAAATATGCTTGGACTTACTGAACAACTCAGTAAGCTTGAACTCACTGAACAACTCAGTAATATTGAGAAAATGAATGAGTCTGAATCAGAATCATATCCACTACTCCCACCACTGAATACACTTCAGGGTGCTGCACCCAACTTAGGCCTCCCACCAATGGTCTACTCTCAACACTCTCCAAATGAGAGGTCAGGATTAGGAAAAACAATCCTGAAAAGACCAACATTTGAAGTCTCAGTAAATACTGATGACACATCTTCTTCAGTCCTTTCTGAAGTAATAACACAAAGCCCTGACTCAAAATTTGATCAGTTGGCTGAAATGGTCTGGAAGCTAGGTGAGAAGATTGCATCTTCTGAGAAACCTTCTCAATCCAAGAAGGAACAAAAACCAGCTTCCTCAAAGACCAAACCCAAACCCTCAAAACCACTGAAAAGATGTGAACTGTGTAACTATACCAATCATATCACTGATGATTGCTATAGAATTCTTTATTGCATGATTTGCAAAAAAGATGATCATAGGACCTCTGATCATAAAACACACTCAGTCACATCAAAGATGGCAAGCCTTAAAGCTCAGTCTTTAAACTACCCTTCTGATTCTAAACAGAAACAGAAACAAAAGGCAAAACCTTTTGCACCTTGCCCTTACTGTGGGTTCAATGATCACCATCGTAAGGATTGTCAAATTGACAATTGTTGTGAAAATAGTGGAAGTTCCACTCATGACACCTCAGGAGGTGATAAGGCCATTCAGGCCAGAAGAGGTATGACAAAGTCAGCCTCTCAGTCTACTGAGTCTACATCTGCAATCAAATGCATAATTTGTTGTAGCTCAGTCCACCACACCACTGACCATAAATGAAATGTAAATGTTAATAAGACCTCCAAAGCTAAGCCCTCCAAGAAGTGGAGTCCTAGAAAGAACTGACCCAGTTTACCATTTGTGCAGAAACATGCCAGGGATCCTATTTGGCATCTTGATAGTGGATGCTCAAGGAACATGACTGGTGTGAAGGAGTATCTGCACAAGTATGTGGATGAATCAGGACCCAAAGTGATATTTGCTGATAACTCATCATGTCTCACTAAAGGTTATGGTTCAGTAAACTGCAATGGTATAGTCTTTACTAGGATAACTTATGTAAATGGTCTAAAATACAATTTGATAAGTGTCAGTCAACTATGTGATGCTAAATACATAGTTCAGTTTGATGATAAACAAGGAATCATCTTCAATGCTAATAAGGAAGTTGTCCTTATTGCACTAAGAAGACATGATGTTAATGTGTTAGACATGTCCAGTCTGACTCAGAATGGAACTTGTCTCTTTACCAAGGCCACTTATACACTCAACTGGCTTTGGCATAAGAGACTCTCCCACCTGAACTTCAAAAACATAAACAACCTTGTAAAATAAAACAAGGTCATTGGCTTACCGTCTCTTGTGTTTTCAAAGGATAAACCATGCTCAGCTTGTGAAAAAGGTAAACATCACAGAGCATCCTTTAAAACCAAAACCAACTTTTCCATCAGGAACTGCCTATATCTTCTCCATATGGATCTATTTGGACCAATTAGTCCTAGATCCATTAACCATGAGAAGTATACTCTGGTCATTGTGGATGAATACTCAAGATACACTTGGGTATACTTCCTGATCAAAAAGAGTCAGGCAGCTGAAACAATTATGTCCTTTGTCAGGAACATTGAAAATCAAAATGTCATCAAAGTCAAACAGATTAGGACTGACAATGGAACAGAGTTCAAAAATTATGAACTTGAATATTTCTGTGATGAGAAAGGTATTTCCCAAAAATTTTCCTCACCCTACACACCTGAACAAAATGGGGTGGCTGAAAGGAAAAATAAAACACTCATTGAAGCAGCTAGGACAATGCTAAATGGATCAGTCCTTTTCAAACACTTTTGGACTGAAGCAGTAAAGACTGCCTGTTACACACAAAACAGATCCATCATTGTCAAGAGACATAGCAAAACTCCTTATGAGTTATTCAAGGGAAGAATCCCTGACATCAGCTACTTTCATGTCTTTGGGTGTCCTGTGTTTATTCATAATAACAAGGATCACTTAGGAAAATTTGATGCCAAAGCTGATGATGGATACTTCCTAGGATACTCCCTTGTCTCAAAGGCCTTCAGGGTGTTCAACACTAGGAGACAGCATAATGAGGAAACATTTCATGTTACCTTTGATGATAGCACTAATGCAATCAGTGTCTCTAACAACTCAGTGGAAGAGATAGGTATTGATGAATCATCAAGATACCCTCCTGATGAACATCATACTGATAATGGTCCTTCCACTCAGTACCATGCAAATGCTGATATCTCCTATTACATCATTCCCCACAACCTTCCTTACCCAACCATCACTGAGTTTATTGAAGCACAAAGTACTGATGAATTCATTCAGTCAGTACAAAGTGCTCAGGTACTAAACAATCACAGTGATGAGTCAACCCACTCAGACACTCAAGATGCTGAAGAACATCATATGTCTGATCCTGCTCCTACCCATCAGGCCTCTATAAGTTCTAATCAGTTTCCAAGACCTCAGGACAGTTGGACTAGGTCTCAAGATATAGAACTTGTCAATATAATTGGTGAGCCTACTAAAGGCATGCTCACAAGAAGCATGGCTACTAAACTGAGAGCAGTCTCAGCCAATGAATGCCTATTTGTGGACTTCATTTCCACAATTGAACCCAAAAGTGTTAAGGAAGCACTAAAACATCCAAGTTAGGTTCGAGCCATGAATGATGAACTGGAACAATTTGACAGAAACAAGGTAATGACCTTGGTCAAATGTCCTGAAGATGTTTCAGTCATTGTCATGAAATGGGTATTTAAAGACAAATCTGATGAAAATGGCAGAGTCATTAAAAACAAAGCCAGACTTGTAGCCAAAGGCTATAATCAACAAGAAGGCATTGACTATGAAGAAACATTTGCACCAGTAGCAAGGATGGAAGCCATCAGGATCTTCCTTTCTTTTGCTACATACATGAACTTCAAAGTGTACCAAATGGATGTTAAAAGTGCATTCTTAAATGGTTCACTGAAAGAAGAAGTTTATGTTCAGCAACCTCCTGGATTTGAAAGCCATGAGTTTCATGACCATGTCTGCAAGCTTAACAAAGCCCTTTATTGACTGAAACAAGCTCCCAGGGCATGGTATGAGACTCTTTCAGCCTTCCTGATCCAAAACAAATTTGTCAGAGGCAAGATATACACCACATTATTTATCTACAAGACAAATAATGATGTCATACTTGTACAAGTGTATGTTGATGACATCATCTTTGGCTCAACAAATTATAAACTTTGCAAACAGTTTGAAAAACTAATGGCAAAGAAATTTGAAATGAGCATGATGGGAAAACTAACTTACTTTCTTGGTCTACAAATCAAGCAGACTGATAAAGGAACCTCTAACAGTCAAGAGAAGTATGTCAGAAGCCTACTGAAGAATTATGAGCTCAGTGACTGTGCCTCAGTCAAGACTCCCATGGTACCCCCAAACAACCTTGGTCCTGATCTTACTGGAAAACCAGTGAATCAAACACTTTTTAGAGGAATGATATGATCACTGATGTATTTACTTGCATCAAGGCCTGATATCCAATTCTCAGTCTGCTTATGTGCCAGATATCAATCTGACCCAAGAGAAACTCATATCACTGCTGTGAAAAGGATATTCAGGTACCTGAAAGGTACTCCAAACCTTGGATTATATTATCCAAAATGTTCAGGCCTTGATCTTAAAGGATACTCAGATTCTGACTATGCTGGATGCAACATGGACAGGAAAAGCACCTCAGGCTCCTGCCAAATTCTTAGTGGAAAACTAGTCTGTTGGAGTGCTAAGAAGCAACAATCAGTTGCCATGTCCTCAGCTGAAGCTGAATATGTTGCAGCAGCAAGTTGCTGTGCAAATGTACTCTGGATGAAAAGTCAACTCAGTGACTATGGAATTCAATACAAGATGGTTCCCATCTTTTGTGATAACACAAGTGCAATTGCCATCTCAAATAAACCAGTTCTTCATCAGAGAACAAAATACATTGATATTAGATATCACTTCATCAGGGACCATGTCATTAATGGTGACATAGAATTACACTTCATTCCTACTGAATATCAGCTAGCTGATATATTCACCAAGCCATTGGATGAACCAACTTTCACCAGACTGAAAGCTGAACTAGGAATGTTGGATATTGAGAATCAGTCCATTGATTGACTCCATCCAAATATGTGTAAATTCTGATAACCCAATTCCCTGACTCAATGTGTTCTTTAGTAAAAAAGATCACTAAACTTGAGGAACTAAACCCAAGTTCCCGAACCCTTAACCCTCAGGAATTAAACCCAAGTTCCTGAATTCTTGGTCCTTAGGAACTAAACCCAAGTTCCTGAACCCTTGAACCTCAGGAATTAGACCTAAATTCCTCAACACTAGAACCATCATTGACTAAACCCAAGTCCTGACAATCAGGTTCACTGAATGAAAAGTCATTCAGGGTCCTCATGAGACATTAAATACCAACTTAAATGCTCTAAGTAACTAGTTAGTAAATGTCCGAGGTTGGTAACTGAATTCTTATTTAATATAAGAATATTTTTTCTTTTGCCTTTCTGACTTCCACCTCTGGGCCCCCACATTCCCACTTGGCATTAAATGCCTCTCAAATCACATTACAGATATGTGATGACTCATCTCTGCAAATTACACTTTTGCAGAACTGCTCAACTGTTCACCTTGACTGTTGCGCCAAACCAGGGAAAAGTGGAGTGGTGGCATTAAATGCGGATCCCAAAACATTTTATTCGAAACAGTTTCCAAAAATTCTTTTTGAATAAATAAAATCAGCTTAATGCCTAAAATACCCTCCACTTCACTTCCCTATAAATACCCTCCACTTCACTTCCCTATAAATACCCCAACCAAAATAACAACACACGCGTCTATTAGAAATCTTAAGCAAAATTCTGCCCATTTTTTCTCTCAAAACTAATAGTGTGTGTTCTTAGCTTTAAGAAATCCCAACCATCTTTGTTACCCAGACTTACCAACAAATATGGCTTCCTCTAAAGCTGTGACATACGCCCCTAATGTGGATTTCACATTGGAGGGCGTAGACCTCACAAAGAACAATGTGGTGGGAAACTTTTCATATCCACAAAAGTTCCATGCTTACAAGAATGTAATGAAATATCTTCAAAACTGTTTTCTTGCAAAAGCATTTACCAAGACCCCTCAGTCATTTACTATGACTACTTGAGGGAATTCTGGTGTTCTACTGTGGCTACTAGCCCAAAAGACACCAAAGAATCCATCATCACATTCACAGTGATGAATGGGAGAAGGACTCTATCCCTGGATTACAATGACTTCATCAAGGCCACTGGTCTTGATTTTGCTGAGGCTTTTGAGCCCAATCTAACTGATAAAGAAGTCAAGGCAGAGTTGATCTTCTTGGGAACTCATGACCCTAAACGTCCTGAGTTGTCCGCTGGAGCCTTATTGGAGAAGGCTCCAATTGTCAAAACCTGGTTCCACCCAGTCTGGAGGATCCTGATGACATTCGTCATTCAGGTCCTTGGGGGGAATAAATCCTCCACTGAGCAATTGAACTCATCACAAAAATTGATGTTGTTCAGTCTCTTGGAGGGTAGAAAGATAGATATCAGAGGTATAATCTTCCGTGACCTTGTTGCTAAGCTCTCAAGAAAATCTAGGAAAAAACACTTGTCTAATCCTAGGTTTATTTCCTGTGTGCTTCAGGACCTTCTTGGTTCTGACTATATGAGGCCTGATGTCGTAGGTATGAAACATGACGTCTTACATAAGACAAATTTCACTAGTGGCATCACTGAGGTACAACCCATTGCCCTGACTAACTACATGCTGGTGGTTCTTCAGGGGGAGGACGCTGTTTTTCCAGTACCTTCACCTACAAAGAAGGTAAGGAAGACAAAGAAGGGTCAGTCCAGTAAGGTGGTTAGACCCAAACCACTCGCCACTGAGACAGATGCCCAGAACCAACTCAACCTTAAAAAGGGGTTGAATGTTGCCCAGACCTCTGAGACACCCACTACAGAGACCCCCCTGACCACAAAACAAAGGCCAACGGAGGGCACTGAGCAATTATCCTCAGTGTCCTCGGGCAAACCCCCTCTTCCTCATGATTCCACTGACATAAACAAGTCATTGGAGTTAGGAACCTCAACCCATTCACATCCGAATGAAGGCACTGATAAATCACAATCAGAGCCTGAGTGAGAAAAGGGTCCTATATCCTCGGTTGGGCAGCACTACTCAATTGAGAAAAGGACCCACACCCAATCACATCCCGATGAAGGTACTGACAAATCACAGTCAGGACCCAAGGGAGTCAAGGACCCTAAATCCCCAAAAGGGCAGTACAACCCTGATGGGAAGGGGGACCACTAACCATCACAAAAAGTGCCTCGTGATAGTTCTGAAAAACACCCGTCAGGACTTGAAGGCGCTCAGGATGACAAAGACTCAGAGGGATAGAAACCACCCGCTGATACGGAACCCACAACCACCTCAGGCGGATCCATTCTCTCAGGAACTGCCCCCAAAAGTCAGGCTGAGAAATCAGTTATTATGACAAGCCAGGCTAATAAAACCAAATCAGTTATTATGGCAGGATCAGGACCTGGCCAAAACCAAGGCAAGTCCTTTTATGAGGAGGATCCGGTTAACCTTTTGGAGTTCGAGTCTATGGGGGTTATTCAAGCTCTTCTTGATTCTGAAGATTATGAGGATGAACTCAAGGAAGAGAGTGAGGAGGAAATGTTTGAGGCTGGTGATGACATGGAGACTGATGTACAACCAACTGAGCAATCGCATCAGTCTTCTCCACACGGTGAAGAATCTGAATCTCAGGCTGATCATTCTTCAAATTCTGAATCATCATGCCCTCAGGAACTAAAGAAATATGACAACATTCTTCCTCTGACTGAAAGGCAGTTGGTCAAATACCTACAAAAGGCCAACAATGCTCTCTTCAAAAGGCTTACTGAAGAAATTTTTGACAAGCACACGGAAGCAGCAGTTCATTATGTTGATCTGAAGGAATCAGTGGAATTCGATCATGATGATGTAAATGAGCACAAGTCATCTATCTACTTCTCCCTGACAAATCTTGATTAAAATCTTAAAATGTTCAATGAGTCTCTCACCAACATACAAAAGAGCGTTGAAACTATTCAAGAGTCAGTGAAAGATGACCCTGAGCTTAACAGGAAAATTCTTCAGGCTTTAGAGACCTACCAGCAACAATCTACCCAGGTGGCTGAGCTGGTACACACGCCGACCTCCTCAAATCTTTAGGGATTCAGCTCTCAAGTGGACTCCATCAGGTCTTCCCTGGGTCGTATGGAGTCCCACATGGCATCTCTGGAATCTTCTTCTTCTTCCTTGGCTTGGAATCTTGGGCCAAGGATGACAGCAATGGAGGCTTCTCAGGCTTCTCTCAAGGCTACGGTCTCAACTCTTCAGAAGGACACCTCATACATCAAGACCATGATGACTGTGATCTATCAGGCCTTTAAAGGTCAGACTTCCTCAACTTCAGTGAGCGCACCAGCTCTTGCTCTCACTATGGGTCAAGCAACAGTTGATGGGGAGAAAGTCACTGAAGAAGAACCTCCTTCTCACTTTGAGGGGGAGATTCCTGAGACAAACCCATCTTCATCCCACCAAGACAAAGGCAAAGGCATTCTCACTGAGCCTGAGACTATTACTACTAAATTGGTGCCTGCGTCCTCAGAAAGAAGGCCTGACCCTGATGAACCAGTCAAGGTCCCTTATGAGGTCAATGGGGTAATGCAACTTCTCACTCATGATGAAATTCAAGCTCACATGGAAAAAGAGGAGGCAATGAAGAAAGCTGCTGAAGATGAAAGGCAGAACAAGCTTGCTCTCATTCAGGTTGCAAGAGAAGTGGCTGAGAAGATTAGGATTGAGGCAAAAGACCTTGCTAAAAGGGAAGGTGGTAAGAGCTTTGTGAAAGCTCAAGATGCTGAGATTGCCGTTCTCAGGCAGAAAAAGGGAGGAAAGATAGAGAAGGACTGAGGAGATTAGGCAGAACAGGATTAAGAGATATCAGTGGGTCATGACAAACAGGTTGAAACCAGAACCAATCACTGATGTCAAGATTCATCGAAATACCAAGCCTGCCATTGTCACTGTCTACAGCGGTGCTGACATGAGAAACTTTGATGTTCATAACCCCTTCAGATTCGCTGACTTCGGGATCACTGAATTGGATGAGTTGGGTCCAATATTAGCAAAAAAATCAAATGTTGTGGTCCCTGGTCTGTTGAAGTCCCTGAGTCTAAGGTATGAAAGATTGGCAGCAACACCTCAGGAACTTGGTATTCCCTCTCCTCTTCCAGCTTCAGCAGAACAGCCTACTCCCTCTCAGATCAAGGTCCCTAGTCTGGATTGCAACAGAGCCCTCCCTTAAGGAGTTCCATTCAGGAACAACTTGGTCATCGAACAACCTGAAATAGGTTTATTCTTTACTGATGAGTTTGGAGACCCAGCCTTCCAAAGATGGAGTGATATTGACCTATCAGGAATCAAGGCAATGCTGGGTTTCCTCATGATGGCCTCACCAATCAAGACTCCTGAAAATGTGAGGTTCTGCTAAGACCTGAGAACAAAGATTCAAGAGCATCCTGATCAGCATGAGCTTGAGTCCAAGAAGCCAAAGCTTGAAGCCTTAGGGTATAAGTTTGACTGAATCCGCCAACACCACTATCCCAGTACTATGTATAGTTTTGTTTGGACTTTTAATAATATTAATAAGATGATGTTTTTATTATTTCAGTGTCCTTATTTACTTTCTAGTACATTCAGTATGAGCAGAAGTCATTAGCTCACTCATTACTGATCAAAACACTTAGGAATAATTTATATCCAAATAGGGGGAGATTGTTGGGTCCATCAGTACCCGAGAATACTTAAAACATGATTTGGACACAAATTAACTAAGTGTTAACTTAAACCAAGAACAATTCAAGTCACTGAGTGAACAGTCACTCAGTGAGTCATCTTCAGGATGCTTAAGGCGAATTTAAGAAGAATGATTCACTACTTAGGAAGGCGGTACTCCCTGAGTAGGACTTAAGCCAAATAAGAAGATGATGGCTCAGTGAGTGTTGGACAAGAACTCACTGAACCCCAGTCTCCTCAACAACATTAAGTGATTGAAGACTGAAGAACTCAACGCCTGAAAGAAAGGCGGGAAGATCTGGGAAGAGTTTAAGATAAGATCAAATCTTATCTTGTCAGGAAGAAACTTTCCCTAAGACGGCTAAAAGTCGTGGAGTGTCAGACCAACCACTCCTAAAGACTTTATAGTCCATTCCCATTGGTTCTTGGAAATGACAATTACTGTTGTAATTGTCAGACACGCTTGCTTCAACAAGTTGTAGTATTTTAATCACTTTTACTCTTTTATACTTGTGTATAAATAGGTTCAAAAGAAGAGAAGTTGTGTGTGTTTTGTACATTGAAAGCCTTAGACTTTTGTAAAACAACTTCTCTCCTATAAAGAGTAACGTATCCCTGAGATAACTCATTGGGTCGAATTGTTACCACTTAGGCATAGCTTAAGTTTAGATAGGAGACACCATACCTTGTCTATTCAATCCCAAGTGTTTGTTCCGCAAAACACTTGGGTAATAGATTCTTTGATTCATTTCTAATAAGATTTTAAACGTTGAAAAATACTTTATGTTTTTTACATTTACGTTTCATTAACTGATAGAAAGAATCATTACATTGTATTAGTCATAAACACAAATAGATTAACTTTCTAGTTAACTCTAAGCGTGTAAAGGGAACAACAAGTTTCTTTTGTTCACAAATTCCTCCTCTAAATAGAATGGGCATTGAAGTCCAATGAAATCTCCGTTAATCCAAGGGCCATATCTTGATGGTTTCCTATCCATAGCTACCCAGTGAGGTGTTTGTTCCTCATCATCATCATAGGCATGCTTCTTGACATCATAGGTTGACCTAGTATCACCTTCTCCTACTGCTATTTTGGACATCTTATAATCAATCATAGCACTAGCGGTGGCTAAGAATCCTCTTCCTACTGGCAATGGGCATGTAGTGTCACTAACCATATCAAGGACATGGAAATCCGCCAAAATAGTTAATTTCCCTATATGCATTAACATGTCCTTTATTATCGCTACCGGATAAGCAACACTTCCATCCGCTAAACCAATTACCGCTTTCGTTTCTTCTAAATTCCCTAAGTTGAGGGTTCTATAAAGGGACAACAGAAGTAAGTTAATGCTTGATCCTAGATCGACTAATGTATCA
Source organism: Artemisia tridentata subsp. tridentata (assembly GCA_021014915.2). NCBI lineage: Eukaryota > Viridiplantae > Streptophyta > Magnoliopsida > Asterales > Asteraceae > Artemisia > Artemisia tridentata. The sequence continues at coordinate 250,883,686 of CP139507.1, forward strand.
AAAGCTTTGGAGTTCCCAATCTTGCAATGTTGAACAAATATGTCCGGATCATCCAACTTTTTAGGTAAATTATTTTGAACAAAAGCGGTCCCATGCTTTCCTAACTTGATTTTCTCCTTATACTTTTCCAAAAGGGCATTGTAATAAAGTACACGAGCCAAAACATCAATAACCAGACGTTCAAGGTGAAGTTCCTTGAATTCATCGTCGAGATTAGGATTGGATTCATGTTTGCATGGTGTTTCAATCACTTGGTTGACCGACAAGTTATTGGGTGTTTTGTCTTCTTGGTCATTTTGAACAACTTGAATTTGCTTGAAACACGTGTTCATTGCATTGACCGAGTAATATTGAGGACATGATCTAGGAGACGAAACCGATGAGATGGAGTTAACATTTAGTTTCGGGTTCTTAACGGTGTCACTTGGGAGTACTCCCAATACTCGATCATTGAGAACCTTCAATATGTTGTCAATTTTATTGGTCATCTCGCTTTGTTTTTGTCTGAAATCGGCTTCAATCTTTGTCAAATGAGCTTCTTGAGATGCCATAAAATTAGACATTAACCCTTCAAAATTGTTGCAGTTGTTGGGAGGGTTATTGTAAAAGGTACGGTTCGAGGACGAACCGTTTGGTTGAAACGATTAGGTGGATTGGAAGAATTGTTTTGAGATGAGTTTTGGTTTTGTTTCCACCTAAAGTTTGGGTGATTTTTCCATGATGGGTTGTAACACCCCAACCCGACAAGGGTCAAAATGCGACATTATGGTTTCAACAGAACAAACGCAAATGGAAGACTTTTATTAATAATGAGGTAGCATAAGTTCAAAATGAAACTAAGGGAAATATAATTCTAAATCATAATGAGTCCCCAAAACTAAAATACAAATCCAAACTAAATCTAACTGAAGATAAATCCAAAGTTTAATCTAGAAGCAAAAGGCATCTATCATCAGGGTAGTCTACTAAGAGCTCCTATGCACTCTTCACTCAATCCCAGCTTCCAATCTAAAACCTGCCGCAGGAAAAGAAATGCGGCTGAGCTTAAAAATCCCAGTGAATAGATATATATAACAAAATGAATAATCAAAACATATTTAAGTATAGGGAAGGGAAACATAGGCTCCTGCAGAAATGAATATCATCTATCAAAAGAATGAGAGATCAAAGATCAACTGAACAAATATGATAAGTCAAATGAGTCAAATAAAGTGAGAGATCAAGCAATACTACGAATCAGATAATCATAAGGAATCAAACGAATCAAATAGGAATGCCCACGAGCTCAAACAAATGTCTAAACATGATACATGAATAGACCACATAATCACATAATTTGATATATCCGTCAAATCATAAGTGCACAAGGAGGGGAGACCTTTCAAGTACCAAATGGAGTAGCTAGCTCCCAAATGTGAGAGGGGTGTAAGGCACACACAGCCAATCACTACAAAATAAAACAAAGTACCTAGGATACATCCATACGCCCCTACAAAATAAATCATATATATACCTGTTCGAGACAAGTACATACACATATAATATGTAACACCCCCATTTTTGATATTCGTAGCAGAAATATAAGTTGGGGTGCTACTAAACAGTTCACAGTCATGATAATAGAAAACGACTCGAAAATGAGACGTTTTAGATAAAATTGTTATCATTCATTTATATCAGAATTACAATATGCAGGTCCCAGCAGGAGGTTCTCAAAATACATTTATAAAAATATACTATTAGTTTGAGTGATAACATAGTCCATAGCCAATCCCGTGCCAATCCTTGCTTCCGATAACATGAGAATACATGCTAAAACGTCAACACAAAGGTTGAGTGAATTCATAAAGTTTCTTAGATGAAAATGTTTCATTTATTCAGAAATATGTTGGTTCCAATTATTCAGAAATAAGCCAGTTTCTGATGTCAAAAATACTTTGTTCAGTTATTCATAAATAAGCCCTTTTCAATATTTCAGAAAATAAGCCCTTTTTCAATTATTCGGAAATACTTCGTTCAGTCCAGTTGGAAATCATTTAAACACAAGATTAAATATAATAATTGGCACATACACAATTATTATCAGGGAAAGATGTATTTTATTGCGCTAAGCCTCGTGACACGCAAAACATTAACAGAACATCAACAGTCATGAACTAATGATGTAATGGTTACCCCATAATTAAATGTAGGTAACCTTTCCCCCGGGTAGGAGATAGCCACATCTCTTCATTCATCTCAAATATAATGCTTTGGGTTACGTTATGGGAACACAAAGGGGTTGTCAGCCCGATAGATCTATCCAAAATATTCGCGCTCACCCTGGTTTACGGGTGATTAGAGGTTCATGATGGGAGGTCTTTTGGCTTAATCTAACTTAGCGTAAGGCAATAAAATAAGAATAACGTTGGGAAATTACTTGTGTTTAATACGGGAAAAAGTCCATTAGTGATTCATAAATCATGTAAATGCAAACAGTGTTTGCCAATCTTGCCAATTTAATTCATATCATATGAAAATAAGGGCTATGAAATTTATATCAATATATGAAAACTTAGAATTGCTTGTGAAGTAAAAACAGATAATTGAGCATGTATCTCCCCCAAAAATAATTCAAAACATGTAAAAAGTAGGGGTTATGAACTCACCTGATCAGTCTGGATGGAAAACAAATGAAAGAAAGTTGATAAACGTCTCCGGACAAAGAACCTGGGTTGTTATGCCAATATTTAGTAATCATTTCTACTGATTATAGTTTATTCCATTTCGTTCTGTTTTGTTGTTTGGTTGATGGTTAAATGTTTTAATTTAGCCAATATGTAGTTTCAAAAGTAAGATTTTATCTTATCTTTTATCTGTAAGTTTCGGTTCGGTTTGTTCGTTAAATACACATATTAGGTTATTATTGGTTCGGGAAATAAAGTAGAAAGGATGAAATAATGGTTATGAAAAGTTACGCTTTAATCCCTAAAGTTTGGTCAAATGACAGTTCACACCCTGGACTTTTGGAAAATGACAGTTTTTACCCTCAAGTTTCAAAAATAACAATTTCTACCCTGTTCATTTAATATTGCCAAAAATAACCCTTGATTATATTTATTTACAAAATCAACCCAAAAAACTTTAATTTAATAAAAATCACACTCATGAAATATAGGACCTGGCTAGAGTTTTGGACGCGAATAACTCAATGAAAACGGGATCATTTAACGAGCTCTTGGTTTCTATAAAAAGTTGGCCAGGTCAACTCTAAAATAAGCTAAGTTCCTAATTTTATGAAACTCGTTTGATGGTTGAAATATTTTACCAAAGTCGATCGAGTAGAATGAGTTTTAATAAAAATCTGAAAATCAATTCTAGACCTAGCGATAGACACAATCTTTGGTCTCGAATATATTTTTAACTACTCGATGGTTTTACAAGATTTTTCTTTCTAAAAATAGTTTGCTACATGAACTTTAGTATGCCAAAGACTCGAAATTTATAGGGATCAAATAGAGGTCGAAAGTTTGGTTGAAACTTGGTAAGTTGGGTCAGATAAAAGGAAAAATAATAGCTGATAAAACTCTTTTTAACCTTAGCGATATGAGGCAAAGTTCTAGACTCGATATCTTCTAGCTAGGGTTTTTATGCATGTTACGATTATAGTTGATGTGTTTTATCATGTTTAACATATTAGTGATTGGTTTAAACAAAAACTCGAATACCTTAAGTATATTTGTTATACTTGTTCGAACCGAATAGAAACAAAGAAAAGAATTTTAGTGTTCTTGATTATGTTTTGCTACTTGTGTTTGTGTATTACGTTTTTAGAGTATGTAAAATAAATAAAACTAGAATGAAAATAGAGATAGCAATACTTACTTAGTTGTAGGTTCGGTTAGGGTTTGATAGGGTGAAAGGAAGTTGTCACTTGAACCCGATTTGCTTTCCCCCTCTTCTGGACTTCCTAAATTTGGTTTGAGAGTATTGTGAGGTTGTGATTAGAATAGAAATGGGTTGGAGCTGTTTTAGGGTTTGTCGAGTTTTGGTGTGAAATGAAAGTATGAAATCAGGTTGTTATTTATAGGGTAGGGAATTAGGGTTTGTAACGAGATGATAAGGAGACAAAGTATGCATACAAGGGCTGACAGAAACTGTGGGATATGCCACTTGGATAGAAGGAGGAGGAGGGATGAAGAGGTGGTGATGTGGTCGAATAAGGTTCAAGAGTTTAAGCTACCAATGGAGAGGCTTCTTGAAGGGGAGGATGTCCATGTGGAAGGGTTTATAGAAATGAATAGGAGAGGGTGTCTTTGGCTAGGTTCATTGCATCTTCAATGGTGTAATTTAGTTTGGTTATATAGTTGTATTCGAACCAGGTTTGGAGGGGGAAAGGGTCGAGTGGCTTTAGGGTATTATACAAGGAGCTTTAGTGAGTATTAACTAGGGTTTAGGAAGCTTAACAAATTTAGTTTGAGTTTTGGTTATTTAGAAAAATTAGTTAAGATTTATATACATAAGTATAATTCGAATTATATAGGAAAAGATGGTTCGTGCTTATGTGAGTTGTACCTTAGGCTTAATTTAGTTGTACAATAATTTAGGAAGTGTGAAAAATATATTTTTAATAGTTTAGTATTTTATAAAATTTATTTGTTAGGTTTTGTCAAGTTAAAAGATAATTAAATGGAATTTATAACTTTTGTGCATTCGACACTTGTACCTTGGGCTAAAAGACTTGTAAAAATATTTAAGGGGTTTAGAAAATATAATTTATAAAAGTTATGCATAAATGACTTGTACTATAGCTTAAATAACTTGTAAACTTTATATTTTGTAAAAATATTCTAGAAATAAATTAGGGTTTGTGAAATGAACACATAAAATCAAAGTTATGTGAATTTAGGGTTTTACCGGGAACAAGGTAGAATTAGGGTTTCTGGTGCTTTAGTAACTTGTACATTAACTCAGATATGTTGTATTTTTAGGTTCTGATGTTTAGTTGTTCATATTTGGTGCTGTGGTAAATTTTAGGGTTTCTTAGAAACTCTGTTCAGATAATGAATGTTTTGTTAGGGATTTATCGTAAAGTGGTAAATGGTATTCTGTAATATTTTTATATCATGATGTTTATGAAATAAATATTAGGTTTGTTAGGCAGGTCATGTGAGAGCACGTTTATCAATGATGTGATCTACGTCACATAAGATGAGAGATACATTCAAATAAAATTAAAAAAAAAAATTTACCCGTGGAAAAAGGATAATAATTCTGTAAAGTAAATAGGAAATTTTACGAGTGGTTACATAATGGCTAAGTGTACACATATCATAATCATATCAAATGGGGACACCGTGGACTAATCACACCGCCACAGATAGTGTAATGCCATTGGTGCCATGAGTGACATGGCCGTGGTACCTCCATGGCTAGTTAAATAGCTTGGGAAACAGAACAGAACAAATCATATCATAGCATATCAAGTCATCATATCATGTCCAAACAGAACGTATCAAACTGAACTGAATCATATCATATCTATTGGATAGCAACGAATATCATAGCAAACGGATATCAAATCAAAGGATCATATCAAGGGAATCATATCAACGAATCATATCAAATGGATCATATCATAGCAATTGGATAGCAACGAATATCATAGCAAACGAATCAATGTAAAGGATCGACAAGTCATGAGAAACCTTTACTGAGAAAAGGTAGAATATGTGTACATCAAACCGCAAATGAAACTATATAAAAAACACAAGGATCGGATGTTACTCCTTCTTCAGTGAATCTACACGAATTAATGATCGCGCATTACTTATAAGTTTATTTCACAAATTTAGTACGTATAGTTATCCAGATTAGGGTTTCATCTATTTTTAGAAACTTTCCATTTTTAGTAGTTTTCCATCTTAAGTAACTTTCCAAATTTTGTAACTTTTCAAATTTAGTAAGTTTCCCGAATTAGTAACTTTCTATATTTAGTAAATTTCCTGAATTAGTAACTTTGATAAGTTAGGGTTACAAATGACAATTAAGTAAACTTAAAGGATAATAATGAAAATTTCATAGTTTAGGGTTTATTATGACAACTTATCATGGTTTAGCGTTTAAAATGTAAATAATCCAAAATTAGGGTTTAAAGTGTAAATTACCAAAGTTTAAGGTTCACTTATGACTGTTATCAAAGATTAGGGTTTATAGTTTATTTAATTCAATTAATGACCAACTTAGGGTTTAGCAAATTTTAATGAACATTTGAACATATGTCGGATTAATTAAGCTTTAAACAAACATACTCACATACACTTACACACCTTCGTTCATTCACACATGCAAACCCCTACCCCACTCGACTTCACACCATACTGAAAACCAACACCTTTATCGAGACCACAACCCCACCCTACTCACACCAAACCCACACGAATACACACCCTTCTCGTACACTTTACCACTCCAACTCACCTCCATGCATAACATGATGACCCCAACTGTTGTACAAGAAAGACACACACCCATATGTAGTCAACATTAATCAAGACACAATCCACACAACCCTTTTAGGAGAACTCAGTTTATATGCTAAACATGTACCTCATTCGACCCACCACACACACACCAGTAAACCTACCAGCCGACATCAACTAGACCCAACGCCCCCTATATTTTACTTCCTTTATGCAAGTCTGTAACATGCTAACCTCATATGCCTCACACACAAACTCCCCCATGCACGTACAAGATAAAATAACGAGACACCACCTGAATATAATCACATAAAATCACAAACAAACACACCCTTATTATCACGCACCTAACACAGCCCAGTTTAGCGAGACAAAACACCACAATAAATCTCACATAAAATCATAGTTTTCGTATAATAAAAACAGCCTAGGGTTTTCGAGTTCATACGCTTCATTAAAGGGTCATATTAACAGGTTCTTAGGGCCGTATGTTATATAATATATATCGATACTAGCTGTTAACAATGACAGGAAACGACTCACACACACGACATACAACAGTCCATACGTGAGGCAATTTAGATCATATAAGCGTGTAACACAAGCAGATACGAGGGTTTCAACACAGAACCAAGACCAGCCCATAAGTTATACCATTTTCATCATTTCATGAGACCCAAAACTCAAATGCTATTCGTATATTTATATGTGTTCATTTACAGATTAAACGAAGCATTCACATTCATATTGACATGTTTTCATTTCTGATCTCGTGTACCATATGTGTGTGTCGAATGGAAAAAAACAAAGTGATAGAGATACCTTGGCCGAATTCAAAACGGATCAAAAAAACAAGGATCAAAGAACCGATACCCTTTCGAACCAGAACCGAAACCCTTTCGAATCAAACCACCCACGATCAACCCACCTTGCTACCACGATCACCACCTGGCTAAACACTCTTCGTACTATCTTTTCTAGGAGAGAAAACAAGACTGCCGTTTGATATATGTTTATAGGGGTTTGTGTGTGAAAGAATATGGGGTACACGGTTGATATAGGGGAGATAAAGGCTGTGAGTTTTGCCGACTGTTGTGGGAGACTTGATGACTTTTTCTCCTTTTCAAATTTTCCAAAATAATGTATATCATATCTTATGTAATATTGTGTACACTTTTTTAATATATTTGGCCCTTTTTGTGACCTCTTTAGACGTGTGATATCAAGTCCCAAACCGAAAATATAATTGGCTCTAAAATTGTGTACACACATTAAAATGAAGTCGGCCAATAGTGACATATTAACGTGTGATGTTTAGTCGCAAAACAAAAGTATATTCGGTCTATTAGTTGTGTACAATTTAAATGTAAATCGGATTCTATATACGTTTTGTATTCAAAGTGAACAAAAAGGGTGAGTCGAATTCATATATACTTAAGTTACAAATTCGTATTTTGTGATTAAACTTCATAACATATAGTTCCATTCTCGTGTTATACTCGTATCCCAAGTTCGAAAGTCATTACGTATTTTAGGTTTTGATAATTCTTCTCCAATAAAAGAAAATCTCGTCCGTGAAATTGAAGTTGCAAAGTTAGGCGGATACGTACCAACTCACGAAAAGAAATGACAATAAATAGCCTCTCGCTCGGAGATGTTCTTCCAAAAGACTTTAACAAACGAAAAAATTTTCTCATGACTCGATCCAGACAAACTAGGATAGCCCCTGGCTCTCCGTCAGAACACAAATCATAACAAATTTGATCCAACGAATACGAAACAAATACGTAGCAGATGACGGATGTAATCTCACAAAGAGGTACATGAAACACATATACACAAAAGGCAAATATGGAGGTAGTGCTAAACGATAAAACATCATCAACTCTATCCAGATTCAGAACGGACTAAGGGAACTCACTAATGAGTAGAGAAGCACATATCGAATTATCAAACGTATCAAGAGTTTCATAAAGAGTGGGTAGCATATTCGTACTGACGATCAACTAAGCACATATCGGAATATCAAAACGTATCATAAGGCATAATGGATAGGTAGGACAATCGTACAGATAAGAACGAATCTAAGGACTAACATATCGCAAACCAATCTTCCTTATATGCCAAAACGTCTAACGCTTCTGTACGGGGACACCATACGGAATATACAATTTCCTAGTCTAAAATTTCAAAGTTTCTCTTCCACAATGATAACTAATCCATTAGTCACTGTAATCAACTCCGGACCTTCAATAAGCAGTTCCCCGACTTAATTGAACCAAAAGGTGTTCTACATCTCCGTTCATACAAAACTCTAAAAGGAAACTCTTGTCACTTGCATGCCATCTATCTTATTGAGCAAACATAACCATACCTAACACTTGTAATATTTCTGCTCATTCCAAAGTACAATGACCACAACACATCTTCCAAAGTTCAAATAGCTTGTTCTGTTTGTCCATCCGTCTGAAGGTAAGAAGTCGTACTAAAATCCTGAGTCCAATCCCCATAGTCTTTTGTATCTCTTTTGGAAGTGTGAAGCAAAATGCGATTCTCTGACACGATCACTGCAGGTGCGCCATGTAGCTTGAATAATCTTTTGCCGAAAGAAATCTCTGCCAATCTTCCAAGTGAGCCGACCTTGTCAAACGATCCACTACAAATCAATTCGTGTTGTCCCTCCTAAATGTGCGCGGAAATCCCGTTACAAAGTTCCTGAAATTTTAATCCAACTTCCACATACGAACATCCAAAACTAAGGTAAACCACTTGTATGCTGATGCTGAATCTTAACCTGTTGTCACACTAAACACTTTTCCACCAAGGTAGTCACAATCGTCTTCATACCATTCCATCAAAATTTTGCTTCAAATCTCTATGCATAATAGTACAACTAAGATGAATAGAGCAAGTAGAAGTGTGTGATTCAATCAAAACCGCTTCCTTCAAGTCTTCTAACATAGATCATATTCCACTCTCTTGTTCCTGAGCTCCTACATGTCTGTCACAAATCACTCCCAAGTCATGCATCGGATAGTTCACTTCCTACGGTTCTAGCTGTATTGATGCATAACCAACAATCTTCCCGTGTTGCATAAGGACATAGCTAAGTCTCCTTCTTGAGTAGAAACAAATCTCTTTTCAGCTTTTCAAAATTCTCCCCCCATTCTTCATCCCAACCAAACTTTATACTTCGAGAATATTACATAGAGCTTCTTCTAACGTATAAATTTCAACACAAAATACGAAGATGATCCCCGTGTTTCTCTTTCATCTCTGAACACACCAAGATGTCATACTATGACAATTGTCAAAATATTCATGAAATACACGATTTATCAAATCCATAGGAATAGTCGGAGCAGTAGCCAATACAATTGGCATCACAACAATCATAGAGATAATAACAAATACGAAAAGCAATTCTAGGAACATCTCGCTCCTTTACACGTAACTGAAAATAATCATATCTTAAATCAATCCTTGAGAAAATTCACACCCAGAAGTTGATTAAACAAATCGTCGATTCGAGGTAATGGATAACGGTTCTAACTGTAATACTATTCAGTTTCCAAAATCAATACATAACTTTATACTATCATCATTCTTCTCCACGAATAAAACTGAAGCACATCAAAAAGTCACATTAAGACAGATAAAATAACTTCTTAGAAACTGGTCCTTCAATTCTTTACATTCAACTGATGTCATTCAATACGGAGTTTCAGAATTAGACAAAATGTCGCTCTTATACGGAGAGAATTCTGACTCAAATAACTTACTGCTCTCAGGCACTTCTCAAATATCCTATGATCCCAATAAGTCCAAGTTATATAATGTAATTATTATCACGTTGGCCAGGCTTCATAATACTTGCATCATATACGCATGCCTTTATTGCAATCACATTCTACCTCGAGTCGTGACTAAACAAATTCTCATCACCAGATCGAAACAACATCACACTCAGATGGTAATCTTGGTAGTACATCAAGGAATACATCACAAAAATTACAAACTATTGGATAACTCTCAAGGCGAGTTTCATCCAACTAAGTATCTTCATAACCGCGAGGGATTAACGTATGAGTTTTCAAATCAAAGGTGATCATAAATGTTTTCCAGGTTGGAAGCCATGGTACAGAATTTTGAGTTTCTCAAATCGCCAAAGATGACAAATCTGATATGACTGTTGTTAACATCTCGATGCTTAGTCAACAAATTCATATTCAGAATAGTATATAATCAAACATTCCCAAAGGAAACAGATTAACAGAACGAAACTTATCTCTAAATATCTTTGAAACGTACTAGACAATTCCGATACCCGTGACGAAAAATCACAAGATTCCTCAAAGAGATAGAACTAGGTATAACGAATTCTAATAGTGCAGAGGGGACATTAATATGTTTAGCAATAGCAAGAGAACCCAAAGAATGTGTCGAACACATCGGATTCATATATATACGAATTCTCTGAACGGACGAAAAGGCATCTAAACGAATGACAAACAAATCAAAGATTGAAATTCGAAAGAATGCTGTCACAACAGAAAGTGAAACCTGTAAGGCATTACTACAAAAGACTCAAAGCATTCTAAACTTATTTGATCACTAATCAAGACAAGACAAAATCAACACAACCCTTTTAGGAGAACTCAGTTTATATGCTAAACATGTACCTCATTCGCCCCACCACACACACACATGTAAACCAACCAGCCAACATCAACTAAACCCAACGCCCCCTATATTTTACTTCCTTTATGCAAGTCTGTAACATGCTAACATCATATGCCACCCACACAAACTCCCCCATGCACGTACAAGATTAAATAACGAGAAACTACCTGAATATAATCACATAAAATCACACACAAACACACCCTTATTATCACGCACCTAAAAAAAATAACAGCACAGTTTAGCGAGACAAAACACCATAATAAATCTCACATAAAATCATAGTGTTCGTATAATAAAAAATAGCCTAGGGTTTTCGAGTTCATAAGCTTCATTAAAGGGTCATATTAACAGGTTCTTAGGGCCATATGTTATATAATATATATGTCGATACTAGCTGTTAACAATGACAGGAAACGACTCACACACACGGGGCATACAAAAGTCCATTCGTGACGAAATTCAGAACATATAAGCGTGTAACACAAGTAGATACGAGGGTTTCAACCCATAACCAAGACCAGCCCATAAGTTATACCATTTTCATCATTTCATGAGACCAAAAACTCATATGCCATTCGTATATTTATATGTGTTCATTTACAGAATAAACGAAGCATTCACATTCATATTGACATGTTTTCATTTCTTATCCTGTATACCATATGTGTGTGTCGAATGGAGAAAAACAAAGAGATAGAGATACCTTGGACGAATTCAAAATGGATCAAAGACACAAGGATCAAAGAACCGAGACCTTTTTGATCCAGAACCGAAACCCTTTCGAATCAAACCACCTACGATCAACCCACCTTGCTACCACGATCACCACCTGGCTAAACACTCTTCGTACTATCTTTTCTTGGTGAGAAAACAATATTGCCGTTTGATATAAGTTTATAGGGTCTTGTGGGTGAAAGAATATGGAGTACACGGTTAATATAGGGGAGATAAAGGCTGTGAGTTTTTCCAAGTCTTGTAGGAGGCTTGATGACTTTTTCTCTTTTTCAAATCTTCCAAAATAATGTATATCATATCTTATGTAATATTGTGTACACTTTTTTAATAGATTTGGCCCTTCTTGTGACCTCTTTAGACGTGTGATATCAAATCCCAAACCGAACATATAATTGGCACTAAAATTGTGTAAACACATTAAAATGAAGGCGACCTATAGTGACATATTAACGTGTGATGTTTAGTTCCAAAACAAAAGTATATTCGGTCTATTAGTTGTGTACAATTTAAATGTAAATCGGATTCTATATACGTTTAGTATTCAAAGTGAACAAAAAGGGTGAGTCGAATTCATATATACTTAAGTTATAGATTTGTATTTTGTATTCAAACTTCATAACATATAGTTCCATTCTCGTATTATACTCATATCCCAAGTTCGAAAGTCATAATGTATTTTAGGTTATTATACGGGTTGTATGAATCACCATAAGTGTTTTGCTCGGGTTTGAAATTGAACCACTTGTCTCCCGCTCCGTTGGTACGCGAGGATGCATAGTCCGCAAAAGCTTGTTCGGGGAGTTCCGTGCAATCACGAGTGTCATGGGGACCACTACACAATTCACACGAAGTAGTGATTTTGTTCACTTGACTTGAAGGTTTAGGAGCTTCTAGGATTTCATGAGAAACTGGACTTAGTCTTCAAGTTCCATGATCCTACGGTTAGGAATGCTTGATTTATTCGAAGGCAAGGATATTGCCATGACCGTTTTGCTCAACTCCCAGGGGTCATTCCAACATTCTTTGTCATACAGAGAAAGATCTTCTATGATTCCCTACGATTCTTCCGCATTTTTATCACGTAGCTTGCCACCGACCGCTTGGTCAATGGTTTGCCTTGTGGATTGATTGACATAATCATATAAGATTTGGATTTGAAGCCAAAGATCAATGCCATGATGAGGGACTTTTTGGAGTAAGTCCTTCAAACGAGTCCATGCTTCGTAAAGAGTTTCACCTTGACGTTGTTGGAACATCAAGATGTCATTCCTTAGCTTGGTAGTTCTCCCAGGTGGGAAAAAATAAGCGAGTAAACAAGAAGTGAGATCATCCTGTGATGTGATGGATACCACGGTTAAACGCTCAAGCCATTGACTAGCTTGGTCACATAAAGAGAATTGAAAGAAACGCAAACGTATTGTCTCTTGAGTGGCAACATCAAGGTCTATGGAATCTACGATTTTAAGTAAATACTTGAGATGTTGGTTTGGATCTTCGGAACAAATTCCATAGAATGCACATCCGCTTTGTACCAACCGGATGGTGTCGGATCGCAAGGGAGATACATTGGCTCTTTAGGGGAGCTCAATGGTGATTCGATAGCCTTGGTGGCTAGGTTGGGAGTACTCACCAGGAGTACGGGCTCGAGGTGGGTCTTGGGGTGGTTTTTCTTGGTGTGGTTGCTCTTGGTATGGTTGGTGCGGTTGGTTGATGGGGTCGAGGATACCCTTATTCACCATGGTGGTAAATGAAGAAGATTTACAAAAACAAAGGGCACGAACAAAAGATAGACTAAAGAAAGCTAATAAAAAGAAAATAAAAATCTCACTTGATAGGAATCTAGTGAGTAGACCTAAACGAGATAGAAATTGAACCTAAACAATAACTATTCCCTGGAAGCGGCACCAAAAACTTGATGCGGGATTTCTAGGACCTCGCAAAATGTTTTACAATCCTCCAGGCAGTGTACCTGATTGTTTTAGTGTAGTAAAGGTAGGTCCGGGGGATTGATCGTTATTTAGGGGAATAGTGTCGTTAGGTCAAGATGTATGACGAGATAGGTCTAGAGGTGAGGGATGATTCTTTTTGTCTTTTTATTATTTTTTAGAAAACAAGTAAAAATCTCAGTTTTGAAGGAGTGGGCGGAATTAGTTGCTAGTCAACTAACCCAAAAATAACTATTAATTATAAAATGAAATAAAACTAATTAAAACAGAAAATAAAAGTGTTGACTACTTATGAGAGGAAAGCATGTTTACTTAGATATAATTACTTCATAGTTATCTCATACTAATTTGTTGAACTGTCACATCCTTGTTTTAGTTGAAGTGTTATATTCCTTAATATTTGTCGTGGGGAGGTGCCGACGTCCCCAACTCTATGAGCTTTAGTCTCCCATAAATCCCTTAAAGTCTATTAAGTTATCCAGCATCTACAAGCAGCGACTCACGCAATAAATACAACGAGAAAAACCAATAGTGCACTCTACGGTTGCATTTCTAAGACGTCCAAGCAAGTTATATATAAGAGGTTAGCCAATTTTCTTAGCCTAACGCGAGGCAATCAACTAAACAAGAAACAACAACTCAATATTCAATAACAAGGTTTCACTAGATCTAAGCAAACACAAATAAACTTAAGCTAACATGTTAAAGCAAAGAAAAGATAAACAAATAATCAAACGATACATAGACATAATGAATGATTAAAGGGATAACTTATCTTTGTTGAAACATGAAGTTCAAAGGCTGTAAAAGCCTTACAATGGCAGTAAAAATCATCTAGGGTTTCCGCCTCCAAAGAGTTACATGAATTAAAGAAAAATTGCGAAAGTATATATAAGTTTATAATGTTGTCGGCGTCACCTTATAAGTCGTGACGCCATCAGCTCGCCGCATCTAGGGTTTCGTCTTGTGCAAGTCGTCGTCATGACGGCGTCAAGATTGGCATGAGGCCGTCACTTGTTATTTCTTCGGTCGTCTCTTTATAGATTAAAATGTGACTCCCTTCTTCATTTTGTACCTGACTGCGTCAGTGATTGCGTGGTTTTGTAACCTTACAACAGGTTTTACCTCTCGAGGGATCCCAAGAGGCTTACAACCCCACCAGGCAGTGTACCTGACCGATGTAGTATAGTGTAGTGGTAAGTACGGGGGATTGATCGTTCTCCACAGGGAATAGTGTTCGTTAGGTGTGAAAGACTACTCTAATTAGGTCTAAGGGTTGAGGAAGATTCTTTTTATGTTTTTATATTTTTTTATGAAAGCAAGTAAAATCTCGGTTTTGATAGAGTGGGCGGAATTAGTTGCTAGTCAACTAACCCAAATTACTACGAATGCAAATAAAATAAAATAACAAAAAATGAAAATGTGGTGAGAAACTTATGTGTAGAGAAATGTGTTTACTTAGATTTCCTTACTCCCTAACTATCTTTTACCGGTTAATTAGTGTGTATTAGTTGCGTGGATGACGGGTGTATTCCTTAATACCATTCGTGGGGTGGCGTACTTACTTCCCCAACTCTACAAGCTCCTACTTCACTCCTATGTCGAGCCGGCTAGGAAGCTCCTAACATGGGATCACTAGAATTCGCTTGTGCATTAAATACAACCATAAAAACCTTTAGTACGCATTTGGTTCATGTTTCTTAAGACGTTCAAGCAAGTTACCGAATAGGAAGTTAGCCAGTTTTCTTAAGCCTAACATAGATAAACAATCATCCAATACAACTAATAACACACTAACAACCAATAATCAATAGCTAGGTTTCATTAGATCTAAGCAAACACAAGATAAATTTAGCCTAACATGTTAAACAAAAGACAAGAATAAGATAGAATCAAACAACACATAGACATATTGAATGATTAATTGATAACTTATCTTTCAATGAAACATGGAAGATCTCAAGGCAAAAAGCCCTGAAAAAGTAGCTAAAATCGTCTTAGGGTTTTCTCCCAAAATTCCACACACTAAGCTCCACTTAATGACAAAAAATTAGAAAACTATATATAGATTTTTGGATCTGACGGCGTCACCTTATGGAGTGTGACGCCGTCACCTCGCCGCTTTTAGGGTTCCCGGATGACCTTCTTGACGCCGTCCCTCTTTAGCTCTTCAAAAATCCATTCTGGCTTATCAAGGCTTGACGCCGTCGAACCATGAACGTGACGCCGTCCCCTTATGATTTAAGCCGTGACGCCCTCGATCAAGTTAAAGCGTGACGCCGTCAGAATTCACATGCTATTTTCACTGGTCCGTCATGAGTAAATTTCACGTCCAACTTTTCTTGCCAAGTCATGACGCCGTCCAGAGTAAAGTCTGACGCCGTCAAGAGTAACTTTTAGCCGATTTTTGAGACTTTGCCGTTTTCTTCACTTTAATGCTCCAAAAACGTCCAAAATGCCTCCTTTTCCAGATTTCTCCTCAAAAGTACCTAAAATGACAAAAGGAACGATTTAGGGCAATATTTGATCAAATAAATACGATTTAAGGCTTAAATGACCCCTTAAAAGCGGTACACTTTTCGCCTCATCAAATACCCTTACACTTGAGATTTGCTTGTCCTCAAGCAAATGCGCTTTTATTCTAATCAAAATACAAGTTAGGGGTCATTTAATGCTAACATAAAAGTAATTACAACAAATAATCGTTCCACTTCAATCATAATAAGCACGGAGATTACATACTAGCACCTCACAAGTAGTGTTTAGATACTCACATCTCTCAAGTGTCATCAAAATAAATCTCATAAATGAAAACGGATAATATCTCTCACTACCTGTCATAGCAAATAGATTACCATAGGCTTGGGAAAGGATCGAAAACCTCCTCCACTAGGCGTAAGCACCAAAGATAAACTATCAAAGAGGGCTTTTAAATGGGTTATAACTTTAGGTGTAGGGAAAAGGAAAACACGGTTTTGTTGGATAAAGGATATTTTACTGGTGGCGAGTTAAAAATCTTGATCAATTACATGTACTATACAATGTTGCTAAGCCAAGACTAGACTCGATCTTAAGCTAGAAACGAAATAACAAAATAACAAAAATATAAAACAAACATAAAATAAAACGGGATGGTAGTCCGTATGTTTTTTTTACTTTTCTTTTTCTCATTTTTTTGTATTTTTCTTGATTTTTTTTTTTTTTTTTTTTTTTTTTTTTTTTTTTTTTTTTTTTGATCATACACTTTTACCCTACCATCCAAAATAATACATCATAGGGGCATTGCATCCCCCTTACACTTGAATTTTTACATAACTTTACAAATACTAATCTAATGACTCGAATTAAGATAATTGAAAAACTTGGAGTACTTTTAAAATATTTAGCACATATGGGGGTAATAAATGATGTTCTTCCCCATTACTCCATTATACTAGTACTTTACCCATGAGTCCCAATCGTCCCAAAACAATATGTACAAGGATATGACTCGACTTAGCAACCATGTAATCAACTAGATAATTAACTTGGGTTTAAACAAATGTTGTCACAATAATGCACTAAAAATGAGTGCATACAAGGTAGGCTAAGGCGATTTGGGTGTACATTTAAGTGGGGTGTAACAAATTCTTCCTTTAAGTAAAATGCTTAAAGGTCGAAACGAAAAGATAGGCTCTGAGGGGTGTACTAGGGGTATCGTGTACTAAAAATGAGTACAACGCAAAGGGTGTGGGAGAATTACTTGACCAATGTAGCCAAAGTAATTATAACAAAAACACAGGTGTAAAACAATGGGTTAATCCTAATGCCTCTTATCATGTAGTAAATCTAACTACACGAATGTAGTCTCACTTGTGGCCTTGGAATGGTCCTAACGCAAGTTCTAGAATCTAAGTGCTACCGGTACACACATCATAGCATAAATGCTTTTCCTACCAATTCTAGGGGCGAACCTCACATATTTGGGGGTGGAAAATTTTTTAGTGGTACGGTTTTTGTGCTAGTCATATAACTCCTATCCGTGAGACGCTCATTAAGATCAAAGTTTCACTCCTAAATGTTGTGAAAAATTTTAAATTTGGCACTAAAATTACCCTAACAAGTATTTATCTTAGTTTTATTACACATCTACTATTAAACAAACAAAAATCAAGCGCAATTGTATTCTCTAAAATCGTACTTTTACCCCCCCTTACACTTAAGATGAACATTGTCCCCAATATTCAAATAACAAGATGTAAAAGTAAATAAGGTAAAAGAATGAAATCAAATACTCCCCTGATTCGCTCGGTGGATAATGAAATTACACGGTTAGATCTTCCTCCAAAGAGAATGTTGAAGCTCCATGACTAATGCATCGCCACAAGCTTGATCCAAAAACATTTCCTTGTCCAAAATAACCTGTTAAACCTGAGAAAACAAACACGAAAACCTGCATAACATCGGCGGGAAAAATCTATATATAAGGATATAATGCTTGTGGAATGATAATTTTGCAGATTCCTGGAGATTATAAGTTGGAGATTTAATAAAAACTTTTTATGAAAACAAAACTTTCAAAAATTTCTGGAAATTAAATCTGACGCCGTCAGGTTATAACCCCTGACGCCGTCAGAAATGACCTGACAAAAATTTTCATTTTAAGTTTCCGGAAAATTTCTGGAAAAACCTTTACCTTACTTCCTGGAAATCCTGCAAAACATCATTATGACTCGATACAAGCATTTGACTCAAACAAATACTAATATGTATGCTAATTTATTATTATTACGATTCATGTTAATTTGTGTTCTAATAAACCGATTTAGATTTCCCTTACACTTATCTTTTGCAAAATACCTTTATATGTAGTTAAGACGAAGTTAAAAACAACATAAAGCATTTTCACAAATTAGTTTTTAACATGAATCAATAATAATAAAAATTAAACACACATACGGAAACAAATAAAAACAAACAAACAAATAAATAAACACACAAAGCAAATAAAACAAATAAAGCTTGGGTTGCCTCCCAAGAAGCGCTTTTCTTTATTAACGAGTCTTGTAGCTAGACTCAAAGTCACGCTACCCTATGTAAGTAAGCTCGTCATCGAGGACGTCTTTAGGGTTAAGCTTGGATTGAAGTTTCTTATTGGTTCGCTTAGTACGATATATCTTTTCAAACTTCTCTCCATCCGGGTCATACAACGTCATCTTAATATGCCATGACCCATCTCCATCTTTGGGTGGTTTATCCCAATTCCACTTATGATCATCTTCCTCACAAATCCACTTATTCATTCCTAGGTTAATTGGCAGAACTCCTAGGAAATCAATCATCTTTCTAAAAACTAGAGGGTCTTCAAATGGATCCAATTCGGTGTCCCTAGCCAAGAGTTGCTCCACCGAATGCGTTCGGTTAACAAAGTCCTCTTCTAGGTAAAATGGGCGTTAGGGTCCTATGAAGTCTCTATCAATCCAAGGTCCATATCTAGATGGTCTCCTATTTGATTCTAGCCAATGTGGTGTTGGTTCCTCACTAGTATCATAGGCATGTTTCTTAACATCATAGACTGACCAAGTATCTCCTTCTCCTACCGCTATCTTGGATTCCTTACAATCAATCATAGCACTAGCGGTCGCCAAAAATCCTCTACCTATCAACAAGGGGCATGTAGGGTCGCTAACCATATCAAGGACATGGAAATCGGCTAAAATGGTTAGTTTTCCAATGTGCACTAACACGTCCTTAACTACTCCAACCGGGTAAGTAACACTTCCATCCGCTAAGCCTATTATCACCTCGGTTTCTTCAAGTTTTCCTAATTTTAGAGAGGTGTAGAGAGGTAACGGAAGTAGGTTAAGGCTTGATCCAAGATCGGCTAATGTGTCATAAGCCTCCGAATTACCGATCTTGCAAGGTAGAACAAATAAGCCTGGATCATCTAACTTCTTAGGTAGCTTGTTTTGAACAAAGGCGGTCCCTTTTTCGCCTAACTTGAGCTTCTTCTCATCCAGCTCATCAACAACCGGACTTTCAAGGTGGAGCTCCTTGAATTCTTCATCAAGGTTTTGAGTGGGAGGTGTTTCAACTATGTTGTTGACCAATTTGGATGTCATAACTTCTTGGTCATTTGGAACGACTTGGGTTTGTTTGAAACACGTGCTCATGGAATTGACCGAATAATATTGTGGACAAGAACTAGGGGACGAAACCGATGAAATAGCATTGACGTTTAGTTTTGGGTTCTTGACCGTGTTGCTAGGGAGTGCTCCCCTTTCTCGGTCATTGAGGGCTTTCAACAAGGTGTCAATCTTATCGGTCATCTCGCTTTGTTTTTGTTTGAAATCGGCTTCAAACTTGGCTAAACGAGCTTCTTGAGATGCCATAAATTGAGACATCAATCCTTCAAAGTTATTGGTACTACCATTGCCGGAAGGATTGTTGTTGAAAGTACGGTTCGAGTAGGAACCGCTTGATTGGAAACGATTAGGTGGGTTGGAAGAATTGGTTTGTTGTGAGTTTTGGTTTTGTTTCCACCTAAGGTTCGGGTGATTTTTCCATGAGGGGTTGTATGTATCACCGTAATGGTTTGGCTCGGGTTTGAAAGTGTACCACTTGTCTCCCGCTACGTCGGTACGCGAGGATGCGTAGTCCACAAAAGCTTGTTCGGGGAGTTCCATGCAATCACGAGTGTCGTGGGGACCACTACATAATTCACATGAAGAAGTGATTTTGTTCACTTGGTTTGAAAGTTTAGGAGCCTCATAGGATTTCATGAGAAACTTGACTTGGTCTTCAAGTTCTATGATCCTACGGTCGGAAGTGCTTGAATTGTTCGAAGGCAAAGATATTGCCTTGACCGTTTTATTCAAATCACGGGGATCACTCCAACTTTCATTGTCATAAAGAGCAAGATCCTCTAGGAGAGCCCATGATTGTTCCGCACTTAGATCACGTACCTTGCCACCGGCCGATTGGTCAATGGTTTGCCTCGTGGTGAGATTGATATGGTCATAGAAGATTTGGACTTGGAGCCAAAGTTCTATGCCATGGTGAGGGACTTTTTGGATTAAGTCCTTGAATCGAGTCCATGCCTCGTAGAGAGTTTCGCCTTGACGTTGTTGGAACATCAAGATATCATTCCTTAGCTTGGTAGTTCTTCCCGGTGGGAAAAACTGAGCAAGGAAACGAGTAGTGAGATCATCCCAAGAGGTAATGGATCCTGCGGGTTGACGTTCTAGCCACCGACTAGCTTGGTCCCGCAAAGAGAATTGAAAGAGACGCAATCGGGTCGTCTCTCGAGTGGCAACATCAAGGTCTATAGAATCAACGATTTTAAGAAAGTCCTTGAGATGTTGATTAGGATCTTCAGAACGAAGTCCATGGAATGTGCATCCGCTTTGCACCAACCGGATGGTGTCGGATCGCAAGGGTGTGATATTGGCTCCTTGAGTAAGCTCAATGGTGTTTCGATAGCCATGGTGGCTAGGGCGGGAATACTCTCCTAAAGTACGGGCTCTAGGAGGTGGTTGTGGTTGTTGTGGTGGTGGGTTGTGTGGGTTAAGGATATTACCATCTTCCATGATGTCGGACGGTAATGGTTACGAACAAAGACACGAAGAAAATAGATAGACTAAAGAAAACCTAAAAAAAAATAAAATAAAAATCTCACTAGAAAGGAATCTAGTGAGTAGACCTAATAGAAAATTCAACCTAAACAATAACTATTCCCCGGCAGCGGCGCCAAAAAACTTGATTGCGTGGTTTTGTAACCTTACAACAGGTTTTACCTCTCGAGGGATCCCAAGAGGCTTACAACCCCACCAGGCAATGTACCTGACCGATGTAGTATAGTGTAGTGGTAAGTACGGGGGATTGATCGTTCTCCACAGGGAATAGTGTTCGTTAGGTGTGAAAGACTACTCTAATTAGGTCTAAGGGTTGAGGAAGATTCTTTTTATGTTTTTATATTTTTTTATGAAAGCAAGTAAAATCTCGGTTTTGATAGAGTGGGCGGAATTAGTTGCTAGTCAACTAACCCAAATTACTAAGAATGCAAATAAAATAAAATAACAAAAAATGAAAATGTGGTGAGAAACTTATGTGTAGAGAAATGTGTTTACTTAGATTTCCTTACTCCCTAACTATCTTTTACCGGTTAATTAGTGTGTATTAGTTGCGTGGATGATGGGTGTATTCCTTAATACCATTCGTGGGGTGGCGTACTTACTTCCCCAACTCTACAAGCTCCTACTTCACTCCTATGTCGAGCCGGCTAGGAAGCTCCTAACATGGGATCACTAGAATTCGCTTGTGCATTAAATACAACCATAAAAACCTTTAGTACGCATTTGGTTCATGTTTCTTAAGAGGTTCAAGCAAGTTACCGAATAGGAAGTTAGCCAGTTTTCTTAAGCCTAACATAGATAAACAATCATCCAATACAACTAATAACACACTAACAACCAATAATCAATAGCTAGGTTTCATTAGATCTAAGCAAACACAAGATAAATTTAGCCTAACATGTTAAACAAAAGACAAGAATAAGATAGAATCAAACAACACATAGACATATTGAATGATTAATTGATAACTTATCTTTCAATGAAACATGGAAGATCTCAAGGCAAAAAGCCCTGAAAAAGTAGCTAAAATCGTCTTAGGGTTTTCTCCCAAAATTCCACACACTAAGCTCCACTTAATGACAAAAAATTAGAAAACTATATATAGATTTTTGGATCTGACGGCGTCACCTTATGGAGTGTGACGCCGTCACCTCGCCGCTTTTAGGGTTCCCGGATGACCTTCTTGACGCCGTCCCTCTTTAGCTCTTCAAAAATCCATTCTGGCTTATCAAGGCTTGACGCCGTCGAACCATGAACGTGACGCCGTCCCCTTATGATTTAAGCCGTGACGCCCTCGATCAAGTTAAAGCGTGACGCCGTCAGAATTCACATGCTATTTTCACTGGCCCGTCATGAGTAAATTTCACGTCCAACTTTTCTTGCCAAGTCATGACGCCGTCCAGAGTAAAGTCTGACGCCGTCAAGAGTAACTTTTAGCCGATTTTTGAGACTTTGCCGTTTTCTTCACTTTAATGCTCTAAAAACGTCCAAAATGCCTCCTTTTCCAGATTTCTCCTCAAAAGTACCTAAAATGACAAAAGGAACGATTTAGGGCAATATTTGATCAAATAAATACGATTTAAGGCTTAAATGACCCCTTAAAAGCGGTACACTTTTCGCCTCATCAGTCAGGTTGTAGAACCTTCAAAATTCTCTGACGCGTCACTTGATAAACTTGAACCATAAATCCATCTTCATAAGCAAGGGACGGCGTCACGTTGTAGCTTGTGACGCCATCAGATGTCCAAGTCTGACAAGTTTTTTTGCGACTTCGTCGTTTTCTTCACTTTTCTGTCCAAATACGTCCAAAAAGTGCCGATTTTCAGATTTCTCGTCCCAAGTACCTAAAATACAATAAGAAATGATTTGAGACAATATTTGATCTTATTTATTCGATTTTGGGATTAAATGACCCCTTAAAAAGGTACCAAATAAATTCTTATCACTAGGTTAGGTTAGGACTTGATTAAACAATCAAACATTCTTATTCGATTTGGTTGTAGGGGAAGTCTTGTGTCGAGGTGACCAAGCCTAGATCATTGGGGATCTAGTTAGGGTTTGATACTTTCGATGGGATGTCTTTTTGGTCTTTGTGGTTAAATCGAATCACGAGTCTTTGTGGGTGGTTTCCGAGAGCGGAATACCGTAGGGAGTAGCTCTTCTTAGTAAGTACCGATATTTGTGAATATCGGTGGAGTGAAGTTGTATACGGTTTGTAATCCACCATAAGGATTATACTTAGTGAATAGTATAGTGTCGTGGATTCACAACTGGACGTACGGATGGTATAAACACCCATCCTGAACCAGTATGTATCGTGGTGTCTCTCTACTTGCTTTATATACTTTGGTTGTGATTGTGGTTGTTGTGTTTATTGTACAACCACCTATTGATCTTTGAGGCTTGAAGTCTTTAAACTTCTAAAGAGCCAAAAAGACCGTATTCACCCCCCCTCTACGGTTCTATAATTGGTATCGGAGCGGTATACTCAAGTTTTTTAGCGTTAAAACCTTCCCGAGAAATCATTTTAAGTCACAAACTTCTTTTTCAAAAATTTAAAATACCTAACAAAATTTTTATAAAAGATGAGTATAGATCCATGGCTCAAGAGAATTATGTTGAGGGGTTTTCTATGCAAAGACAACATTTGCTAGAATCAGATGGGTTTTGCTTTTTGAAAACCCGGTTTGAGACCTATGTTAGGTCTAAGGATATTGACTTGTGGGAAATCATCCAAAATGGCAACTTTGTTTTCATGGTCCAAGACCCCGAAACCAAGTTGATGGTGGAGAAACCATATTTGGATCTAAAAGATGATGAGAAGAAAAGGCTTGGCAAGAATGATGAAGCCAATATGACTATCTACAATGCCTTACCTCGAAGGGAGTTCGAGAGGGTTTACACGTGCACAACCGCCAAGGAGATTTGGCATACTCTCATCATTATCCATCAAGGTAACTCACAAGTCAAAGATTGCAAGATCGACATTATCTCATCCAACAATATGAGAATTTTTCAATCTCGGATGAAGAAACCATTGACAATGGTTATACACAGTTCAATGCTATTATAACAAGCTTAACGACTCTAGATCCTAGCTTTAGCAACAAGAACCATGTTAGAAAGTTTCTTCGAGCTCTTCCGGTTAAGTGGAGGCCAAAGGTGAAGGCTATTGAAGAAGCCAAGAACTTGACGGAAGTTCCTCTTGATGAGCTAATTGGCAATCTCAAGGTGTATGAAATGGTTCTTGAAAATGACAAGGTTGCCTCCAAAGACAAGAAGGAGAAAGTGAAGTATTTGGCCCTCAAAGCTAAAGTCACTAAGAATCAAGCTAGTGATGATAGCGATAATCAAGAAGAAAGTGGTGATGAAAGTGATGAAGATGAAGAAGAGTTTAATCTAACGGCTAAGAACTTTAGAAAGTTCTTTAGAAGATGAGGAAAGTTTAGGCATAGAAATCGGTTTGGTAACCGAGGTAATGATGGAAGGAACACGTTTGGAAGAGGTCGAGGCGTTGACAACAAGGTTGGTGAAAGCTCTAGGCGTGAACATGGGTGTTATAATTGTGGTGACAAAAGTCACTTCATAAGTGATTGTCCGAAGCCTAAAGAGAGCAAAGCATTCGTTGGTGGAGCTTGGAGTTATAGTGAAGATGAAGATCAATCAAATAAGGAAGCTACTTGTCTCATGGCTCTATAAAAATTAGAGGTAACTTAAAATTCTTTCTACTTCTAATAATAGTTTAGATGTTAATAAATTGCAAAAGGAGAATGAGGAACTAGTTAAATTTAATGAGGATTTGATGAAAACTTTTGAAAATATTGTTAAGGAAAAATGCTCTCTTGAACAAGAGCATGCTAAACTTAATGAGAAAGTTTATGAACATGAAAGAGAGGCTAAGATCCTAAATCAATGCAAAGAGGTGGTTGAACCATGTAAAAGATGTGAGACACTCACGCTTGAGGTTAACTCTTTGAATGATAAGGTATCTAATATTCAAAAATAGTATCTAAATTTTTCAAAATTTAAGAAGAGTAGTAAAGATTTAGATGATATGTTAAGTCGTCAAAAAGTGTCCCAAGATAAGGAAGGTCTTGGATTTTCAAAACATGAGAAAACCACTTCCGAGAGTCTAACCAAACCAATAGTGTTTGTAAAAGTAAGCCAAAACAAAACTCCTAAAAATTTTGAGCATGATGCGCTGGGTGACGCGCCGACAAGCCAGCAGCGCGCCAGGACTCTGAGGAAAAATGGAGTTTCGTCGTATACTTTTGTCAAACCAATTACTCCTCAAGCTCCTTTTGAAAATACTCGAGGTAATCAAGAACCCATTACAAGTAGAGAAAACCCAAAACAATTTTATAACTCGGGTTCTCGTAATGGTCTTGGATACACACAACCTCGAGTCAATCATTGACCACTCTTACCTACACCTTATCTAAGACTTTCAAACTAATACAACCAAAGGCCTTCTTTTCAATATAATCAATCATTTCCAAGAAGGAACTTTTATCATAACCAAAGGTCTTCACATTATTATTCTAATGCATACCAAAGAAGAGGAAACTCCTACACAAACCAAGGATTCTTTAGACCTCAAACTAATCAAAGCTATAGATCAAGCTATCAAAACAAAAATGACTTTCAAAACAACCCTTGGTCTACTTTCTCTAAATATGGTATTGAGAAATTGTGTGTCTTACTTCAAGACCCAAGAATGTTTAACTTGGGCACTTTAAATGCTAACCAAAATGGACCCAAGAAGCAATTGGTACCAAAAGCTTGAATTGCATCTTTGGTTGTAGGTTTACCTCAAATGTGGTCTACAACCAGACGAGTGGATAGTGGATAGCGGTTGAACTAAACACATGACCGGGAATAGGAGATTGTTCACCTCATACAAGGCGTATGACGGCAATCAAGTCATATTTGGATGCAAACTTAGTGGGAAAATCATCGATAAACGTAACATCCTTCATGACTCCATAGAAATTACAAATGTTGAGCATGTTATTGGTTTAAACTTTAACTTGATTAGTGTTAGTCAATTAAGTGATGATGATTGTGAGGTTAAGTTTGCTAAATTAGATTGCACTATTATTAAAAATGGTAAAGTGTTAGCTAGAGGTCATAAGAGAAATAACTTGTATACTTGCAAGTTGGGAGATAACTCCAAACAACACATATGACTTACATCCATGGTGGATAACTCAATGCTTTGGCATAGGAGGTTAGGTCATGCCAATATGAGGTTAGTCCAAAATCTAGCTTCCAACGAGCTAGTAAGGAATTTACCAAAGTTGAGCTTTGAAAGACATTATTGTGATACTTGTAATATGGGGAGTCAAGGACATGCAAAAAATAGGAATAGAAATGAAGTGTCAACTAATAGGGTTTTAGAGTTGCTACACTTGGATTTGTATGGTCCATCTCCAATCCAAAGCTATGGAGGAAACTTCCACACTTTGATGATTGTCGATGACTATTCAAATTACACTTGGGTATTATTTTTAGTATCTAAAGATGGAGTCTTAGGAAAATTTGATATATTAAGGAAAAAGCTTGAAAACCTACTTGATTGTTCTATTGTTTCAATAAATACAAATCATAGTAGTGCATTTGATAAATTGCAATTTGGTAGCTTTTGTAAACAACATGGAGTATCTTATAACTTATTGGGCCCGTTCTCTTCTCAATCGCTTTATATTGTTGAAAGAACACATCGTAAGTTACGAAACATGAGTCGTGCAATGCTTGACAAGCAATCCATTCCACAAAAGTTTTGGCGTCATGCCCTAGATACCGCGTGTTATGTCTATAATAGAGTCTATATTAGAAAAATCATTAATAAAACACCTTACGAGATACTTAGAAATAGGAAGCCTTCCTTGGAATACTTTAGGGTATTTAGTTGTAAAGTATTTATACTTAACACCAAAGAATATCTCACCAAATTCGACCCAAAGTCGTACGAAGGTGTGTTCTTAGGATACTCTCAAACTAGTAAAGCAAACATAGTGCTTATTAAGGAAACAATAAGGATTGAGGAATCTCTCAATGTGACCTTTGATGAGAGCTTTCCCGAGCCTAAATCATCTCCTTCGATAGAAGATGATGTGATCGACGAACAAATAGTGCAAGATCAAGAAAGGTCATTGTCATTACAAGCTAATGCTTCGAGTGAAGGAAATCCTAAGAAAGTAGAGAAGCGAGGGGTCATCCTATAGAACAAGTCATTGGTGACTTGAATAAAAGAACACTTAGGTCACAAACTAAACAAGACTAGGTTTTGGCAAGACATTTTTCAAAAATCCAAATTGTTTTTGGGATAGGTTTAGATGTTCATGGTTGGCATGCATCTTAGGAGAACAATCTTTTAAGATAGAATTAAATGCCTAGATGATGTTTGCAAGGTCCTTCTTAGGAGCTCTTAGAGCTTATGTGCTTTTATGACTAGGACTTATGTGAAGGCATGGAAGGCAATTCAAATAAATGTTTTCCGAGAAGAAAGATTTTATCAATGCATTATTCAAACAATGAATGATAATATCCTAGATCCTACATGTCTATACTATGTGTGATGAACAAGAAAATTTGACACAAAATATTCTACTACATTTGCTAGAATTGAAGGTCATTTGTGTCAAATTACCAAGTCTAGATAAAATTTTGGATCACAACTTACACTTGTGTTGAAGATTTTATATCTATCTCTACTTGTTCAATTTATGTGAAAATTGCATGATATGTGTTTAGGGTAGAAAAGAAAAGAAAATACTTCTATGCAAGCATACAAACTACTCACGTAGTTGAAGAGAATTCCCATGGTTTGAATTCGGTATGGTATTGCATAACAAACTAAAATACCCAATTAATAGACTTGATAAACTAAGTATTTCGTCCGAAATCTTAGAAACTTATTTTGTTAATGCAAGTAACAAATAAGGCTTATTAATGTCACGACACTACACAACAAACTATAAACCGGAGATATCTTGCATTGTATATTGACTTTCTATACAATGTGTGATGGTTTATAGGATCTAGTTTGTGTACTTATTAATTTAAAATACACTTGATTTCTATACGCGTACAACTACATTCTTGAGATTACTTACATGAAATACTTGCACTAGGTTCATGTATGATGAGATGTAGGTTCTATATTGTGTTTAATAGAATCATTTAACTTCCAAAATGATGATCTAGGAACTTCACTTATCCAACCATAATTGGAAGAATCATGCATGGCCTAAAAAATTATGGTGCATGCATAACAAATTATGGGAAATAGCATGAGTAACTAGATCATTCAACCTCAACAAAATATCAACTAAACCACTCATGATATCCTTGAACTAACCTTTTTCATAACATGTGATCTAGAATCTAAGTACATGATTTAGATGTTTTAAACATCTTATCAATCATCTAAGTACCTTGATCTTGATGTCTTGACCAACTTTTTGGCTCAAAGAATCCTAACTACCACCTTAATCCATCCATAAAAGGGTTAGTATTACCTGTTTCTTAGGTACCCACAACTAGCGTAACTAAACTTGTACATACTAAACACTCATAAGAAAATGGAAGAGTTTGATGATGAGTATGAAGGATCATCATTCCATTACAACAATGGAAGAAGAATGATGACTCCCGAAGAGGAAGAAAGCATTGATTGGAGTAGCATTAACGGTGCGGATATTCCAATTGTGAAGGATGTTCTTAAACTTTGGTTTGTGGAGGTTGAGGTTTGGACAAAGATCAAATCCGATCTTGATGAGCGACTTGAAGACAACCATGCACGTGAGTGTAAATGTTGTTCTTCTCAAGAAGTGGTTGAAGGTGATGTTCTCTCCATAAGAAAGGAAATGAGAGAACTTCACAAGTCAATCAACAATGATATGTTGGTGATGACTGCGGTGGTTAAGGACATTACTAGGGTGGTTCTCCAAGACAATGATGAAGAGTGAATTGGAGAAATCTTGAAGAGCTAGTAATGTCTCTTTAGAATGAACACAAGCTTTTTGAAATAAAGTAGAGTTAGGATCATGCTTTAGTTATGTTGTATGATCTACATGTTATGTGTGTGAAATAAAATATGTGTATGTTCTTTGTGATTTTGTGTTGTCATGTGTGGTTCTTTGTGGTAGTATATATAGGCCAATACGCATGTAACTTAAATATACATTTAACAAATTATCCCCTTGCTCAACAAATGGAAAATGGAGTCATAGAGGACTAATAACATATATATATATATATACATTATTGTGCACTAACCCATGATGCAAGTATCCAAATGGTTACCTAACCCATTTTGGACTTCCACATGAGAGGATTGTTTATGTATTGGTGTTAGTTGTTTCTTGTGTAGCTTAGGACACCACAAAGGTGAGGCTCTTGACCCATGGATCCCCGCCTTAAAACAAGGGGGAGCAACGATCTAGGGGGAGCATGTTCCCACCTTTTTAATTCGACAAAAGGGGGAGAAAGAAAGCAAAGAGCACAAACAAACTCGGGTGAAGACCAATTCAAGATAAAGATCAAGACTTCACCAAATTACAAGGCAAGGTCAAGATGCAAGCTACACCAAAGGCGTTCTTAATCTTTGCTACGATTTGTAATTTTGTTTGCTTTCGGAATTTATTTGTCATCAACTCAAATAAGTACATTTTATTACTATCATTTATCCTATTAATTTGACTTGTTTTACTATATTATGTATGAGGATTGATACTTAATTGTTTACTTTTGTAATTCTCAGGTAAAAACAAGCATTTGGTGAAACTTAGCGATTATGGACTAATAATGGAGCAAAACGTGCATAAAGTGGAAGTCTACTGACATGGACAAGATCAAGTCAATTCTGCTCCAGATGCGTCGCATCTCACTCTCGACATGCGCCGCATCTCTATCAAGATATCACCAGATACGATCCAAGATACAAGAGGACATGCGCCGCATCTAATCAAGAGTTACGCCGCATCTTCTGGCGGTGTACGAATATTCCTGAATATTATAATCTTGGACCCCACGCGAAGTTAAGTACATACGCCGCATCTACTTAGTAGATGCGCCGCATCTTCCCTCAGACAGAAACTATAAATACCCCGTAGACCAGACGAATTTAAGAGTTCGAAACCCAAAAACCGAAGTTCGGACAGCAGAGCAAAAGGACGAATTCAGTCAAGAGGCAGCACAAGACACACCCAAATCGAAGATTCAAGAGCTGTAAGAAGGTGCTGCATGTATTTAATTCATTAAGTAGTTTTGTTTTATTGTGTTAGCAAACTTTAATTCATCAGGATTGGTGGCTTGTGTAATGTGACAACGGAAAGATTGCACTCCCTTTAATACTTGCTTTCCCATCAATTAAAGTTTATATGTTGATGTCTTTGGTTACTACTTATTAGTGCATTGATAACCTCTGTGTTTATTAGTGGCTTGCGGGCATTTGACTGCGGGACATAATGTGGCTCCCACGGTTGTTTCTAAATTGATCACTTAGGAATAACTTTTAGACATAAGTAATCATTAAGGGTTTACTCGCCGATAAGAATAGGACCAACGAGAAAGGATTAATTACATACACTTCATATAAAGCTATCAATAAAACAAGTGACAAACTACTTAATCATAAGGACAGCCCTCTTATTGTCTCTAGTATCTATCTGTGTACATGTGTGCTACTTGCTGATTCGTGCCTATTGGTTTATTTTATTATTTAAATTGCAACAAATCGTGCCAGTCTCTCAGGCTGAAACCCCCTTGCGTTAGGATATTAAAATACTGATTAGAATAACTAGATAATACGTTCCACTCTTAGTGATCGACACTCTACTTACCATTATCTTCATACTGACCGGGTACACTGCTCGTTAAGTGTGTGTGTTATTGATAAGTCGGCTAAATATAAATTTAAAACTTGAGTAGGCATTAAAACTGCCAAAACCGCAACGACACAACGCACGCCCATCAAGTTTTTTGGCGCCGCTGCCGGGGAGTGAATTGTTATTATCTGTTAATTTGATTAGTATTTTAATTAGGTTTTTCTTTTTATTAGATTAATTGCATCATTGTACTATTTTGCATATTTGTTGTATTGTGTGTTAATTGTTTTCTTTTATTTTTGTGTGTTTATTTTTATTTGTGTGTTTAATTTTTGTTTTTATTTTTCGTATTTTTCTGTTCTGCTATCGTTGTACTGTGCTAAATCAAACGATACGGCGCATCTGATCTCTCAGATACGGCGTATTGCGTTTAATTTTTATATACAACGCGTTTAATTAATTCGATACGACGCATCTTTTCCCCAAGATACGGCGTATCTGTTTTTAATAAGAATTTTTTTTTCTAAGCGATAAAGTAATACGACGCATCTGCTTTTGCAGATACAGCGTATCTGTTTTTGATAAAAATTTTTTCTAAAACATTAACGCCATACGACGCATCTTCTTTTGAAGATACGGCGTATCTATTATTTTGATTAAAAACAGTTTGTGAATTATTAAACAGATACGGCGTATCGATCTCTGTCGATACGGCGCATCTTACTGAATCAAAAATCTTTTATTTTTAATACGTAACGAAAACACGGCGCATTAACTTTCATTAATACGACGCATTTAATTTTAATTAGATAAGTTGATTTTTGATTGATTAATTCGATACGGCGCATTCTTAAATTCTAAAGCGGCGTATCTATTTTCTGAATAAAGTCTGATTAATTTTTAACGATTATAAGATACGGCGTATCCAACTTTCTGGATACGGCGCATCGTCTGCAGATATCAGCTATTTTTATTTCTTATATCCGTTTCTATATTCCTTAATTTCTCTTCTAGCGAACAAATCCTACTGATGCTTTTCGTGATTGTTTCAGAAGGATAATGGAAGGATACGGAGAACTAATTGACTTCGACTTCGAAGCCAATTTTATGAATGACGCATTATTGCATGAAAAAACACCCGAACATCACGATGGGGATTACATTGAACTTAATGACCTTAATGGACCGTTGGAATCCGACGACCTGTTCATGGTTGATGCTGAATCTGAGTTAGAAGAAGGAGAAATTGTGGATAGTCCAAGAGTCAACGTTATTACTACTAGAAATTACGATGAATTTGAGGGATATGATGGTTCCTGGGATTACGGTAGTAGGATCAACACCAATTGTGCTTACAATTTACAATTCCCATGCATGATTGGGTACAAGTGTATTGACGCCAATTTCTTTCCTATTTTATCAATCAATGTCATGTCTAGAAGCTTTTACAATTCTATTATGAGAAATAAAAAGGAGTATAAAGGAAAGAATGTAGTTGGAGCCTTCATTAATGTCCCGATCTTCGTTGGACGCTTCACTATTGTTACTGAGTTCGTAGTTATTGAAGACATGAATGCCTATTGTGACAGCAATATGGGTGACGTGATTGTTGGAAAACCATTTTGTAGGGAGATCACTATTAATGCAAAACGATTTGAAGGAAAGATCACCTTTCAATGTGGAAGCGACGTTATCACTTATATGATGCCCCGAACTCACCCTGGATTTAAACATGCTACTAATAGGGTCTGCTACAAATTCTCTCCATTCCTTTTTATTAGTAATGATGACATGAAGAGAGGAATTGAGTACCCATATCAATTGATGGGAGGATTCTACAAAGGAGTTTTGAAATTGGGACCTGAATATATACGAGACGATTCGGTTGCTAGATGGATCCTACGTGGACATGTAGGAATAAATGATCGATAATAATGAGCTGAACGTGAGTCTAACTTGAAGACTCTGGAATAAAGACAAGTGCTTACCGGGAGACAACCCGGATTTATCTTTTATTATTCTGTTTTCTGTGTCGAGTCAGTCCAGGCCGCACGAAGATACGGCGCATCTCAGTCCTGAGATGCGACGCATCCTCTGCAATGGTCATATCTTATTTTATTTTTTCTGCATTTTTATTTTTCGACTTTAAAACTTTTTATCAGTTTATTTTAATGCGGCGCATCCCTGGTTAAGGATGCGGCGCATCTTTATTCTGATCCGTATTTATTCCAGGCTCGATACGACGTATCTTCTTCAATAAGATACGGCGCATCGACTGACCTGATGATTTTCAGTTTTAATTTTTAAGTTTTTATTTTTCCTAACTACTAATGTATTATGCAAGTTGAACCTTTCTTATCTTAGGTGTGCTTTAAAGTGTTGGTGGTATTATAGTTTCCTGGATTTCCTGTGGATACATCAAGTATGAAGTTTTAACGTTTTAATCTACATGGAAGATGATTTTTGCTCTTATATTAATGGAGGATCATACCGAGCAAATCTCAGGGGAGTTTTTCCTGTTCTAATTCTTTTATTTTCCAGTTTTTAACCTTTTATACAAACAACGAGGACGTTGTTTAACTTAAGTGGGGGGATTGGAGAATTAGAACACTTAACAATTACTTGTCCTAAACTTTTTCAAAAATTATGCTTAAAATGTGCTTAATATATCAAACTTAAAATTTTTTTAGCATGTTTTTGTTTAAGATCTAAGTTACATAACTGCACACAAGACGTTATTTTCAAAAATTGTGATTTTTCAAAATTCACAAATCTATGAGTGTGCCGGTGACTTGTAAACTTTAGAACTTGGCTTGTATACTATTCGAGACCACCATAATGAGTATTATTTATATAATTGGAATGACTTGTCTAAATTGGTAAAAATTTCTAGGATTACACCAAATAGCCTTTATATGTTATGTGTTATTAGCTAACTACACTGGTTAGTTAACCCCCGTATAAACCCTCTTGTTACTCTCATTTTTAGAGTAAGATACCCCTAGAAAAACCCTCAGAGCCATTCCTTTCGTTTCTTACACCTATGTTTAAAATGTTTCGTTACACCCTTACACCTTAGCCTACCCTGTAGATTAGAATCCGTGGTTGGTTAATTGCTATAGGCAGAGTGTGTTTCCTTACATTACCTGTGTTCGCGTGCGTAATTCATTATCTATGGTTAGGTCGGGAAATTGCACAATGCAAATTGGAGTGAAAGTAAATATTGTATATTTTTGAGTTTATTTTTCGTGTGTTTACTACTTTCACTATTACCGTTATTTCTGAAAGTATGAAAAGTATGAAAAAAATTATCCGGAAAGAAAGTTGTAGTGATGTGGTGAAATTTTACACATCTATGTTTATGTTTCAAAAAAAAAAAAAAAAAAAAAAAAAAAAAAAAAAAAAATCGAAAAAATGAGAAAAGAAAAAGAAAGAAAGAAAAGTTGGATGTTTGATTTAACCAACGATGTAGAGTTATGTAAGTGGTCGATATCACCACTATTTGTTATATTATATCTATGGATTGAATGGGAATTGGCAGTTATGGGAACGCCAATTAAGGTTTTTTCTTTGATTAAGATTTTGTTGAGTATAATTCGTGTCTACCAAAAGCGTGTGTTTCAAATGTTAAAGCGTGAGTTATTCAATGATATGAGTCTTATTCATGGGATGGTTGGGATAGTGATTAACCACACTTAGGATTTTAATTTATTTGTTTTGTTTTGTTTATTTTTATTTTTACACCAATTTATATCCCAAATATTATCCATACCCTGTATTGTTCTTTATCCAACCGAACCTTTGATTTATTGAGATTAGGGATTTGAGCAATCTTAAGTATCGTAGTCGTGGATTCGGCTATGTATTTATGATTTTGTCGCCCTTTTTGATATATTATTATTGGTGAAGTTTGGACCTATCTTTAGCCTATTCGAGTTAAGGATTTGAGCAATTGCAAGTATCGTGTTCGTGGATTCGATCATGTATTTGTGATTTTGTCGCCTTTTCTGGAATTTGAGATCGGTAGTGATTAAGAATAATTAACCCTTAAGCCTAAAAACCCTTTTTACCGCTTTAGACTTGTTATTCCTTAGCTTTAGTGGTGGAGATGTGTATACTTGCCAAGCTTACGATAGAATATTCGTCGCGACTGGACAGTTAAACGATTAGATTTGCATTTATCGACTTATTTTATTTTACTTCTAATTCGTTAAGTGTTTAGTTGTGTGATTATGAAATAAACGAATACATGCTTAAATATAAAAATAAATCCTAATACATCTTTTAGGATACATTTTCATAAATGAAATTCTAAGGTTTACTTGGGGACAAGTAAAGTTCAAGTGGGGGGATATTTGATGAACTCAAATAAGTACATTTTATTACTATCATTTATCCTATTAATTTGACTTGTTTTACTATATTATGTATGAGGATTGATACTTAATTGTTTACTTTTGTAATTCTCAGGTAAAAACAAGCATTTGGTGAAACTTAGCGATTATGGACTAATAATGGAGCAAAACGTGCATAAAGTGGAAGTCTACTGACATGGACAAGATCAAGTCAATTCTGCTCCAGATGTGCCGCATCTCACTCTCGACATGCGCCGCATCTCTATCAAGATATCACCAGATACGATCCAAGATACAAGAGGACATGCGCCGCATCTAATCAAGAGTTACGCCGCATCTTCTGGCGGTGTACGAATATTCCTGAATATTATAATCTTGGACCCCACGCGAAGTTAAGTACATACGCCGCATCTACTTAGTAGATGCGCCGCATCTTCCCTCAGACAGAAACTATAAATACCCCGTAGACCAGACGAATTTAAGAGTTCGAAACCCAAAAACCGAAGTTCGGACAGCAGAGCAAAAGGACGAATTCAGTCAAGAGGCAGCACAAGACACACCCAAATCGAAGATACAAGAGCTGTAAGAAGGTGCTGCATGTATTTAATTCATTAAGTAGTTTTGTTTTATTGTGTTAGCAAACTTTAATTCATCAGGATTGGTGGCTTGTGTAATGTGACAACGGAAAGATTGCACTCCCTTTAATACTTGCTTTCCCATCAATTAAAGTTTATATGTTGATGTCTTTGGTTACTACTTATTAGTGCATTGATAACCTCTGTGTTTATTAGTGGCTTGCGGGCATTTGACTGCGGGACATAATGTGGCTCCCACGGTTGTTTCTAAATTGATCACTTAGGAATAACTTTTAGACATAAGTAATCATTAAGGGTTTACTCGCCGATAAGAATAGGACCAACGAGAAAGGATTAATTACATACACTTCATATAAAGCTATCAATAAAACAAGTGACAAACTACTTAATCATAAGGACAGCCCTCTTATTGTCTCTAGTATCTATCTGTGTACGTGTGTGCTACTTGCTGATTCGTGCCTATTGGTTTATTTTATTATTTAAATTGCAACAAATCGTGCCAGTCTCTCAGGCTGAAACCCCTTGCGTTAGGATATTAAAATACTGATTAGAATAACTAGATAATACGTTCCACTCTTAGTGATCGACACTCTACTTACCATTATCTTCATACTGACCGGGTACACTGCTCGTTAAGTGTGTGTGTTATTGATAAGTCGGCTAAATATAAATTTAAAACTTGAGTAGGCATTAAAACTGCCAAAACCGCAACGACACAACGCACGCCCATCATGTTTGCTTTCGGAATTTATTTGTCATCAACAAAAAGGGGGAGATTGTTGGGACAACATTAATTAGGTCTCCTCATGTTTTAATGATGACAAATTAACCTTCGAAACACATAAAATCACAAACGTTAGCCAAAATCCTCCCGAACCAACAACTAGGCCTGGCATCGTGCTGGCGCTCCGACGCGCCAGCCTTCTGTTATGGCCGCGACAAATTTTGAAAGTTGGCTTTCCACTTACCCGAAAAATGTGGATCTTTTAATACAGGTATGAATATATTATGTGCTTCTTTGGGAACACTCGAAACGGGTTTTAGAATTAGAGGGATCCAAATTTAAAACCTCCGATTTTTGGGAAAACGCCAACTCAAGTATTTTGATAAATGCCTCTAGCCAAGGCCTTTCTAAACCTAGGGGCTCATATATTTCACATGACATCAAGTGAAGGTATTCGTATGAACATAATCCGTGTTTGTCTTCTCTAATCACGTAACGGGTTTATTCCCTTATTGGTCAAACAAAGTCAAAGGTCCCTTTGCGTAAACGCATCCTTTCCCGTCATGGGATATGCATTACGATGATGCAAAGCACTTATCTTGTTTGCATCAAGATGATTATTGATTACTTCGAGTCGTGGAAAATCAAGAATTATGAGATTACGAATACCCTACGTTCAGTTACTTGGGATTATGAGTAACTTTTGATTTTTTCATTCAACACATAACCCATAATCGTCTTTGTCAACTCTTTTCTTTCTTAATGACAAAATGATTAAGCCTTAATCAATCATTTGATTAATCTTTACACCAAACTAATCCTCCAACCATTTCATATTTCTCCCAAATCTTATCCCCAACATTCTCTTAATATTCCTTGTACTTGCATGTACTTCTTGTCCCATACATTCCCACACCATATCTTTCAAACATTGTCTTCACTACATTCCAATCCAACCACTAGGATTTCACCACCTCATCATCTTCTTCATCCTACCATTCATTTCAAACTTAAATAAACCTTCCTCCCAAATCACTTCACTTCTCACCTCTATCATTCAAATTTCAAATTTGAATCCAAAGCCATAGGCTCCCCTTGTTATCAACATCACCTCACTCTTACACACATACAACTCACTCCCTCACATACAACCTCCCTCACTATCTCCCTCTCCTCACATTTCAAATTTGAATTTCTCACATAGGCTCCCCATCATATCCATTTCACATCACATACAACTCACATCTTCAATTCATCACATGGGGAATAATCTCAACCTTATCTCTTCTCCTCTCACACTTCAAATTCAAATTTAAATTTCAAACCAATGCTCCCTTCCATCACTTCATGCCAACTCACTCAAACTCATCTAAACCCTCCACCTCACCCTCTTCTCCAAGCCAAGCATATACTTGGAATATTCTCTTCTCTCTTAACCATTCCAACTCATCTAACTCAACCATGGTCCTTTCTAACCCAACCTCACTCTCTCACTTTCCTCTCACACCATTTGAATTTCAAATTCAAATCTTCCCTCTCTCTATCTCATCCAGCATCCACACTTCCTTTCCAAGCAAAGTAATATTCCATGGCATATTCTTTCTCTCTTGTCTATGTCATGTGAGGAATACCTAAACTACCCCTATCCAATTATTCCTTCTTAATCTCTTTGATAATTGGTTTCACTTAAACATTTCACTAATGATTTTTACCAAATGGCTATTTGAGTTGGTTGACCCTAACAACCTTGAGGATGAATAATGTTAAGGTCAATGTGTGAAGTACAATTGGGGGTTTAGTAAGGTTGGGTTTTTAAAAGACAAAAATTCCAAGAAAATGTTATATCACTCCTGGCGCGTCGCTGGCGCTCCGACACACTAGCAGCGCGCCAGCCGCGGTAAAAAAAATTATTTGGGATTTTTGCCTGTAAATACCCACTATTGCCTCTTATATTCCTCACCCCTTGCCATTATTCTTTCTCTCTAATTTCTTTTCTCTCAATCCTCTAATTCTATCATGTTCTTTAATCTTTCACATAATATCATTTGATAGAACACATCACTTGCAAGGGAAGAATCACAAGAACCTAATCCACTCTTGTAATTGTGTCGAGGGGATTCTTATCTATACCCTTTCTACTAGAATAGAGTCTCTAGATTAGGTTAGGACTTGATTAAACAATCAAACATTCTTATTCGATTTGGTTGTAAGGGAAGTCTTGTGTCGAGGTGACCAAGCCTAGATCATATGGGATCTAGGTGGGGTTTGATACTTTCGGTGCGAAGTCTTTGTGGTCTTAATGGTCTTTGTGGTTAAGTCGAATCACGAGTCTTTGTGGGTGGTTTCTGAGGGCGGAATACCGTAGGGAGTACCTCTTCTTAGTGAGCACCGATCTTTGTGCATATCGGTAGAGTGAAGTTGTATACGGTTTGTAATCCACCATAAGGATTATACATAGTAAATAGTATAGTGTCGTGGATTCACAACTGGACGTGCGAATGGAATAAACCCCCCATCTTGAACCAATATATATTGTGGTTTCTTTCTACTTGCTTTATATACTTCTAAAAAGTCAAAAAGACCGTATTCACCCCCCCCCCCCTCTACGGTTCTACATACTTGACATGCTAGTTCAAAATATATATCATCCGCATCGGATGTAAACACTATAATAAGCACGGGTCATCTACAAAGGATGATTCTCGTAAGTTCTATATAGTGCACTTTTTAGGCACGCTACATAACTTTTGGTGCATTTCTTGGGGACCCTTGACTTGACAAACAATGCTTCTTGTGAGAATCCTAAACATGGTTTTTTCAGCTATATCTAAACTATACACATGTTCTAACATCATGTCAAATCTTGAAACATGAAACTAAATCCATAACTCACCTTGAACATAGTATGCAAGCTAGTGATCAACGCACATGTTACGAGCACCTAAATCATGATAGATGCACACACTGAATATTGACACATATCTAACACATAAAAATGATCAGATACACTTGAAACATAAACTATAATCCACCGAACTTGCATAAACACATAACAAATCTTAGACGTTAAAGCACATAGCTAAACCATGCTGTTAATTCTGCAACAGCCTCCATTTTAACCTTTTTGACTCTCTTAAACCTTGAACCAGCTCATGAGAATAATTTTGCATAAACGTAGACTCTTTGGAATTCCAAAAACATATGCATGCCCTAAACGTATGAAACAGCCTGCACGTAGCTAAAACGTATGGCACACCCCAAACGGAGCTACGGTTGATTCGATATGAATTTTAAAGTTCTGTTTGCTGGACTTTTTCAGAATCTGACCTTGCTGCACTAAATCGTATTTTAGACTTGTTAAACTATTTAATTAGCCAAAAATTTCTACAACTTTGGTTTAGACCTCAACTTAATCCGACTAACGGTTTATTCTCTACGACTCTTCAAAGTTGACTAAACTTCCATCAAACAATGCTATCCTAAATTCATATTTCACCAAGATGACCCAAACCCAACATAAGACTATACAAAGCATTTCTATGACTTAACCTCACCTTATAAACATCTTAAACATCATTTTTCATAAGGCCATAAGAAAATTATAATAGTTTAAGTACCAATTTAAGCTTGTGTCAAACACCCATTTACAATTGTGACTAATACCAACAACATCAAGAACATGGTCCTATTCACTTATTTAAATATAAAACTCATTAATTCTAAAATATTATCATTATCTAATCCATAAAACATGTTGAACATAATCCATGATTCAAGGTATCATCACCTATGATCATATAACTTATGTAAAACTTCATAAACATATCTAAAATCATCTCTAATATACTTATTAACCAAAACCCTTGATTTTCATCATGATTCATAAAACTAAACTTGAATTTAATCACATACCTTGATAAGAAATATGTTAAGAATACTTGTAACACCTTAAGATTAACATAATTGCTTTAAAATCCTTACAAGATCATCATTAGAATGATTTCTGCATTCTTAAAAAAGTTTAGCTATTTTCCTCCACGACAACAAACACATACATGTGTTATTTTCAGAGGAAGTTTTGAGATTTTAAGTCATCTAAACACAAGGGTAAAATAGTATTTTCTATATTTTAACTATCGTTAATCCCTGTGGTAAAATCCTTTGCACTGTTAGTCTTTTTTCGTTAACTATTTGCACTGGAAGTGCTTATTTCAAATAAAACTTAACGGAAAGAATTTTATAATATTCTAATAAAAATATAATATATTTCTAATGAAATCTGAAATTTTGGGGTGTTACATTACTACTGCTCCCCAACTGTCACTAAGGTTAAGATGTAACAAGCGACATTGTATAGTGGGGATGCACGACAAGCACTACTTTGTACGAGCCAAGAAAGAGAGTCCACATGTATCCCTTGTCTACTTTTCAGATGATCAACACCTGGCTTCCTTACAACCATTGATCATCCCTCAAGGGTTTATCCATAAACCCTACTCGCCTCTCTATAACTAGAAGGCCTCAAATACAACTTTACAAGTATCATACACTTGGGCAAGTACTGCCTCACATACAATCTACAGATGGTCTTTGTTTAAGTTTTACCCAAGCTTCTTGATCTCAATCAATTCATTGGGTCCTTACCTTTCGACACATGAAACCAAACAAAAACCATTCCAACTCATTCTTAATACCAATTTACATACAATACATAAAGATGGCGCCATCCATGGGGACAAGATATGAAATAGTCACAACTTTCTCGCAAATATTCACCTATTTTAACTCATTTCTCACTCAAAAACCCTTAAAATTTTCTTC
Source organism: Artemisia tridentata subsp. tridentata (assembly GCA_021014915.2). Lineage (NCBI taxonomy): Eukaryota > Viridiplantae > Streptophyta > Magnoliopsida > Asterales > Asteraceae > Artemisia > Artemisia tridentata. Next base: position 250,925,456 of record CP139507.1, read on the forward strand.
TTTCTTACAAGTTTCTTAACCAAACATGTTTGGTAAACAACCCCCTCAAATTTTGGGCATAACCAATGACCACCTTTGACCCATCTAGGTGGATGACCTCACTCACACAGAGGAAGGTCAATAAACACTTGAAAATGAGGACCATCAGTTAGCTAGAAACCACATAAGAAGACCATCAAGGGAAGTGCATGTAACAAATGACCACGTTAGCTTGCATATGAAACTCTTCCAGGAAGGTCCCATACGGTCCCATGATGAACATCAAGTTCTTAGGTCAACTTCTCAAATCAGTCCAGTTCAAGAAGTCAGAGGTCGAGGTAGCACAGAGGGCGCTAGGGGGTGTCAAGGAAAGGAGCCACATCATATCCAGTCCGCGTCATACCATGTCAGCTTACCTGGAACAAATCGTAAAGCAAGGTGGTTGGCTTCTTCCCAGGTAAACGCATTTTAACCTACTTACCCTTTTCCGCATTACCACACACATAGTAGTCAAGCCACAACGTCACTTGGTAACAGCCCTAAGTGTAGCATAAATGTGAGCCTTATTCGAAAAGATACCTTAACACCATCACCTAGCCCCTCCCCTCAGAGCAACACTCACCCTACTTTATGCATAACTCAAACCCCACTACAAACTCCCCCAGGGCTAACCTCATCAAAAGGAGAAACAAACATTCTCACTCTGGTAAACAATCTAAGGTAAGAAACACGAATCATTCAATGCTAGACACCCTTAGGGAACAAATAGGAAGTGTCCACATGATTCAATCAAGGCAATCAGGGCACTCATGCACAAAAAGAGGCAGTGAGGTTATGGAGGACTAGCAGTGTATCCCATCGCGAAGCATTCCATAGGATACTTTAATACCATCATCTGAACCCGTTGTCACAACAACAATGATAACCTCGTATAGGGTTAGCAGAATATATATGGATGGGGGGAGCTCAGTCGACATAATGTACGAACAATACTTCAACAACCTCCCAGAGTACATCAGGTCAAACCTAAAACCACTAACCATGCCACTTATTTTAAAAGGCATCGAAAAACGAATGAAGGAATTGGGTGGATGAGCTCTCAAGCGTACTTTAGGCACAAAAAACAACACTTCAACAACCTCCCAGAGTACATAATGTACGAACAATACTTCAACAACCTCCCAGAGTACATCAGGTCAAACCTAAAACCACTAACCATGCCACTTATTGTAAAAGGCATCGAAAAACGAATGAAGGAATTGGGTGGATAAGCTCTCAAGCGTACTTTAGGCACAAAAAACAACACCAAAGGAAAGTAAATATGAAACACCCTTCAGTTTGGTCTACGGAACTGAAGCCGTGATACCTGTTGAAATGCTCATCTACACTGAAAGAGTTGTTATGGTTAACGAGGATGAAAACAAAGATTACATCAGGCTAGACCTAGCACTAGCTGAGGAAAAATGCGATGTGGCAGCCATCCGCCTAGCACATTCTAAACACAAAATGGCAAAGTATTGCAACAAACGCGTCCACACAGTGTTTTTTAAACCTGGCAACCATGTAATGTGAAAAAATGAGGCTAGCAAAGCCATAGTTCAGGGAAAGCTCAGTCCCAATTAGGAAGGGTCATACATCATTTTCAAACAAACGACAATAGTTCCTACCTGTTAACAATGCTTGAAGGGGATGACAATCCTCTAACATGGCACGCATCCAGCCTCAAATAATGTTACATCCAAGGTGGATCGCCAAGTCAAACAACTTTCATGTTACTTTTCTTAAACTCTTTAAAGAAGGCTTCTAACAGTTAGGAAAGCTCATATGTACTATTTATTTAAATATACAATGACAATTCCAACACTTTTCATAAAAAGTGACATATACGTAGTCTTTATGAACATGCTCATGAGAAAAGGTGCCTACGGGTCAAACAAACAGGACTAACAAATAGTTAGCCCAAATACACCTTAAATGAGGCTTCTTATCTTACTATATATAAAGATGCAACTCTCATTATAGGTATTGGACCAACAACTTGTAACAATTCGCATTTTCATATTACTATTCAATTTTACTATTCATTTCGTAAATATTTTACGAGCCATATTTTTTTTTCATCCGACGATTATTATTCCACGTAAATCCCGAACCTACAATTTTAGATTTTAACAACGTCTACAAGTTCAAATAAACGTATCTATCATTTAATATACTAAGTTATAGTATATTAACGAGTTTCGACATTTTCAAGAATTCTACATTTTTACCTCAACCAGTTTTCAATTTCATGATTTAAATATTTAAACGACAATAATTACCGAGACCAAAACTACATTCCAAACACTAGATAAGAAAACATCTAGTTTTCGTGTTTCCACCTCATCATTTCCCTCCCCCTCCCCATCCCCCTCTTTGGACGTCCACACCTTCAAATTTGCTACAACACTTTTCATAATCCTAACAAACCCTTACTCCCTAAGTTACTAATAATTATCCACTTACACCTCTTCACTTAGTTGAAGTAACCAATTTAACTACCCAAAAGCCATATGGCCTTACTAGATTTAATATCATTAAGAAACCTTTCATACACTCAAGTCTTAGTCTCTAAGACACTTAGTAAACATATGTTCTAATCCTAAGCCAAACTTAGTCACTAAGTTACTAAACAGATGTCTTCATTTAACCAAAAACTTAGTCTCTAAGTCTTGATTCAAGATCACTACACATTGTAACCTTAATGCCTACGTCTTGCTAATCTTGTAACACATGTATATCTTAGCAAGGAAGTAAGGTGATTCACCCTTCTCATCACCTCCTTAAGAGGCTATAAAAGCCGCCTTGGCTTCTCCTTTAGGCGTCACATATAAGACAACAATACACACTCTTCATTTTTCTTCTACTTCAAGTATTCCAAGAGATTGAAGACCATAGTAAACTACATCAACTCCTTGTAAGTTTATGTGATTTTATGGATTTTAAATCTACTCAAGTCATCTAAATATCTCATCACCAATCCCTTCAAGAATACAAGAGTGTAGAAGGATAGCTAAAGTGTGGGAAATTGCTCAATCAAAGTTCTAAGTCCTTGTTTGTTATTCCTTTCTTTTGAAAGCCAAAAGTTGTAAGGAAACCTATGCTCATCATACTTACTATGTTTTCATAATCTCTATATGCTATGTATGGTTACTATATTGATTTCATGATGTGCAAAATCTAAAAAATAAATGAAAGTACTTTCTTGTTACCTTATGTTATCAAACAAATAAAACAAGTAAACTAGTAACTTATGCTATAAAAATGACTAGGATTTTATACTTATAAACTTGACAAAGCTTATAGAATGATATAGGATCTTAAAAGTAAAACATAGCAATTTGTATCACCCAAAACAAACACACGAGTCAAAAGTTATGATCAAAAGAAGTTAACGAGGCCGAAAAACTGAAAACTGTGAAAAACCCTACTTTACACGAATCTGAGTAATTTTTTGAGGCACTTCGGGTCCTATTCATCAAAAAATTAAAATAGGAAAGTTGTCCGGAATGTTGTTTTCCATCTACATTGTTTGAACTCGGCTTGAAAACACCAAACAAAGGCAGTTTTCTACCTTAAATGGTAAAAACTGTTTTCGGCGTTAAAAATTTGGTTTTCACTAGACAAGTAATTAAGAACCATGTTATGTTTAGAACTAATTACTTACAAAACATGATAAACCTTATAAAAATAACAATCTTCATTCAAAATAAACTTCCCTAAGTTTATTTGACCTTCGGAATAGAGTTTTTCACATGTGAAACAATAATCCTAAATTATAAGTTTTTCAGAAGTGAAATAATAAATCATAACTTATAAGTTTTCACATATGAAACTATACTCATAACTTGTAAATCAACAAAAACTCATTACGGAATATGACTAAACTTATTTTGCAAACCATGTAACCACTTAATCTATATGTCAAATAAACGAGAAGGAAAACATATGTTTTTCCATGTCGAGCACTACAAAACTAGGGAGCTTCATGTGAGGGGTTTCATTTGGGTAAACAGATCGACGAGTTGTTGGATTGACTATTTAAAATGTCCTAGCTCTTCGAACGTTTACTACATGACCTCTGAATTATGATGGCCCGAACGGTAGTATGAGAAATATAAACTAAAAATGTTTCATAAACCGTCTATAAAACGACATATACAAAACTACCAAGTACTACATCATGATCAATATAAGGACGTATATAGGCTCGTTTATGTTTTCCTAGACATTATTCCAAACCTAAGACACGATATCATATTTCTAGGTTGTACGTAGAGACTTTCCAGCTTAATCCATCGATTCTGTAATACGTTTTGATATCATTAGTTCAAGGTGAGTCATAGCTCCACTTTATCTCGTTTAAATTACTTTACTCTTTGCGGGAGATACATGCTCGTTTGACTTAAATACTTTACTCATTTATCAAAATAAATGAATTGCATTTACATACAGATACATGTACTCAAAACATTTATACTTTTATGCTATGCTACATTTTTCTACTTTTCAAACATGATGTGTGATTTTATTACGATGGGTGCCTTATTATGTAGATTCACTTGGTGTAACTTGACTTGACTTAAACATTCATCCTAGCAGTCTGTCGACTTGTTGGAAGGCTATTAATTTAGATACATCCCAACCGTGAGTTTTTGGAAGGCCATTAATTTGGATATATCCCAACCGTGAGTTGTTGAAGCACACATCCCAACAATTATATAATCCAGTATAGTATGTATTCTTGTCGTGAGGTTCAGTTGGCTGTTACATTTTACATTAAGTACTTGCATATATCGTATACACATATGTTTTACTCATACTATATTTTAGTAGTGGGTTGTGAACACATAGGTTGCAAGTTTTGTATGGGAGGAAATTGGAACTGAATGTGATGATGGTGATGATCGATACACTGATAGGTGGTTAAACCTTTGTTGCTTTGTGTATGTGATAAGTTAAGTTAATATGATCAAGTACATGGAATTTACTTAATCACACTTAGAAGGTTATTTGTGTTATGGAAATGGAATAGTTATGCTTGAGTATATAGAACAAAGAACATGCAATGTTATCACCAAAACGATTCAATATTATTCACGATAATACGAGTGATCTTCAATATCACTAGGGTTACAAAGACCTTGAATCTTATGTTTTCTATGACTTGTGATATTTTTGTGTTTGTTCTATGTTCTAAGAGTTATTCTCTAAAAAAACTTAATAATTCACACCTTAGTCACCCATATATCTAGACTAAGATCTTTCATTTATATGTTAAGAAAAAAAGATCTTTACAATATTGTTAAGTGTTATCAAACTACTTGCTAACTTATCTTGAGTGTGTCAGTACATAAGATACAACATGTATCTGAGTACACAACTTGTTACTGATCACTTTGTCCAAAGATATTATCTACCGTATATACTTGACTTTAGTACACAAATATCTTTTCAATACTTATCCAACCAGCAGTGGTATATGTGACAATTATCCACTCAGCAGTATCAACTAGCAGTACCTTCTTTATAACTACCAGTACTAACTTCAGTTATTACGGTTTAGTTATAACTTGAACAGTCCTAAGAATATACACTAGCAGTTGGAACTGTTAGAGTATTCTTCTCAGCAGTACTAAAATATACACTAGCAGTTGGAACTGTTAGAGTATTCTTCTCAGCAGTACTAAACTTCAACACTTGTAATTCTTGATAATTAATCTTCAGAACATTTAATTCCCAACAATCCTCCCCTAAACATGTGAATTCTCTAATCATCATGTTTCTTCTGAATTAAATCATGATTGTGAGGATCTTGCAAATACTTCATAGTCAGACCCTTGGACTGAACTTTCTTCTATTCTGAGAGATTGAATACCTTTCTCAGTAGCTTATCTGCCATTTACTTTGACTTTAACAATATCAATACACAACTTCAAGCTTTAAACATGACCTAAAAGATGGTGCAATTTCCTTGGATGGAGGAATTATAAGAGGCAATGGTGCTGCGTATCTTGGATGCTTGTTTCAACAAGTGAAATTATCTATCAGCATGCCTTTGCAAGTGATGAACAAACGTGGTGAACTGAAATTGAAACTTTTCTTCGTTTGACCTAGATTGAACTTTCTCCTTTTGGAATGCTTCATCCCTTCTGAATATATATAATAAGTTTTGTTCTTGTCATTTTCAACCTCCATGTCATCATCTTCTATGCTGTTGTCTTTTCCTCCCTTTCATTGGTTAATCTTCCTTCCTAGGGATTTATTTCCTCTCCTGAGATATTAACTCCCCTGAGAAGCAAATAACATTTTATCCTCCCCTATTTGGAAGATCTCTCACCATCATCCCATCATTATCTGATCTACTATGTGAATTTGTTTTCAGACAATGTTGTACATGAAGCCATCAATTCCTTAAGAGTTTAATTTGCTGCCCTCATCACTTCTAGGTGTGTTAACTCCTATGAGAGGTAATTCATGTGGCATTTGACTCATGGTCCATCATTTGATGGTTTTTGTGAGTCTCTTTGAAAATCCTTTTAAGAAACTTTTTCCTTAGTAGTATGTATATGATTTGATTACGAAAAACCATACTGCTTTCAACCATTTTGAAGGCACTAAGTGTATAACAGACACTTAATCAAAATTTTGGTTTAAAGTAACCTCTGGTTGTGTGAGAACCAATGTTTTTCAGTTATAAATAATTTCCTGTGTAAAGATAAACCTATTCAAAAGGCTTTCATGACATGGTTTCCAGCTCATAGGAATTATTGCCTCTAACACAAGTATTAGATTCACTTTTACTAGCTGTTCTTTCTATCAGATGTCCTTAGACTTGCTCATTATACTTAAAAGTATAAAATGATAGAAAGTGAGTTGTATCAGTTACTATCTGATTAACTAAGTCATCAATTCAATTTGAAATATGATAACTAGGTTTCAAGAAAGCAGTTTTAAAGAATTAGTTAACTTAGATGTTAATCTTTGTTAAGAATTCCCAAACTCAGTCCATCATAAACCTATTATGTCAGCAACTAATATTATCATTCTGCTGCTTCCATTTCACTTGAAACATCCTTTATGTTCACATGATCATACCTGAAATTGTTAGTCTAAAACCAAAAGAACAATGTACAAAGTACTTGTCTTGGATTAGAATAATCATAGGACTAACTGTATGAATAACACAAATTAAATTTGTACTAGCAGCACAAACTTTTGTAATAGAAGTAGAATCTTTTAAAACTAGCAGCACAATCAAAAATTTATTTACAAAAACACAAAGTTTAAAATCATTGAGGATTAAGCATTCCAATACTTGCTACCAAGTACTGAAACCTTCCAACATCAAAAGCTTTTGTTAGCAGATCTGCAAAATTGAATTCTGAAGCAATTTTAAGAACTTGAATTAATCTTTTCTCATTGCAGTCTATTATAAAGTGATGTCTAATTTCAATGTGTTTTGTTTTAGAATGTTGCACTGGATTTTTAATAATACAAATTGTACTACTATTATCAATATGAATAACAGTGTTCATGAAATTGTACCCATAGTCAAGAAGTTGGTTTTGAAGCCATAAGACTTGAGCACAGCAACTTGCAGCAGCTACATATTCAGCTTCAGTTGTTGAAGTAGCCACAGTTGTTTGCTTCTTACACTGCCATGAAATAAGTCTACACCCAAGGAATTGACATCCCCTAGTTGTTGACTTTCTGTCCAAGCTAGCACCAGCATAATCACTATCCGAAAATGCTACCAAGTCAAAAGGTGACTCTCTAGAATACCATAGTCCCAACCTAGGTTGACCCTTGAGATATTTAAAAATCCTCTTGACTGTTGTTAAATGAGAAACCTTTAGAGTTACTTGAAATCTTGCACAAGCACAAATAGAGAACATGATGTCAGGTCTTGATGATGTGAGATACATCAAAGATCCTATCATAGATCTGTAAGTGTGTACATCTACATTTTCTCCATCTAAGTCTTTTGGAAGAGGCTTCTTAGAGTCCATTGGTGTGCTTGCCATTTTTGAAATAGCAAAGTTGAAATTCCTTAGTATCTCTGCAACATATTTATCTTGACTAATAAATATGCCTTCATATGACTGTTTAACTTGCAAACCAAAAAAGAATGTAAGTTCCCCCATGGAACTCATCTGAAAATTATCATGCATAAGCTTCTCAAACTCCAAACACATCTCCTTCCTTGTAGATCCAAAGATAATGTCATCCACATACACCTGCACTAACAGAAGATCCTTCTTGTGTTGTTTGATGAAAAGTGTCTGATCAATCTTTCCTCTTTAAAATCCATTTGCTTTTAAATAGGAAGCTAGTGTTTCATACCAAGCTCTAGGTGCCTGATGAAGGCCATAAAGAGCCTTAACAACTCTGTACACTTTGTCTGGAAGGTCAGGATCAATGAACCCTGGAGGTTGTGAGACATACACCTCTTCTTCAATTGTGCCATATAAAAATGCACTCTTGACATCCATTTGATAAACTGTGAAGCCTAAAAATGAAGCATAAGCTAAGAAAAGCCTAATTGCCTCAAGTCTTGCTACTGGAGTAAAAACTTCATTATAGTCTATCCCTTCTTGTTGTATGTACCCTTGGGCTACTAATCTAGCCTTATTTCAAATCACTATGCCCCTTTCATCCCTTTTATTCTTGAAAACCCATCTAGTGCCAATTACCTTTGCATTCTTAGGTAAATCAACTAGCACCCATACCTTCTGAATCTTGAACTGAAGAAGCTCCTCTTGCATAGCTTCTACCCAGCTTGAATCATCTAAGGCTTTCAGAATGTTCTTTGGTTCATCTTGAGAGAGAAAACATACAAACAAGCAAGAGTTTGAAAACTCATGCTATTTTGAAGCATAAAGGGCATCAAGAAGCCCTTGTTGGTCTGAAGACATCAGTTGTTGCCTTGTCTTCACCCCTGATTGTGCATCTCCTATCACATTTTCTAGGGAGTGGACTTTATGAATCCTTGTGTGTGGGGTTGAAGGAACTTGATAGTTAGGTGTGATATTGCTCAAATCCACCTCATTATCTGAGAAATCTGCTTGAGTTGAGTCTGAAGGTCCAGCAGTAGAATGCTCTGTCTCAGCAGTACAAACTTCTTTTGTACTGCTAACTTGACTGTCTTGTTTCTCAGTTCCATCTTCCTTGTTTTCATCATCAACTTCTTCTTTAGCTTTACCAGAAGAAGATTCATCATTTGTTGAAGTTGAAACCACACTGGTACTTATTGGCATCCATATATGATCTTGATTTGTCTCGTTGTCTAACCCTGCCTCTTTTGTTGTTTGTGAACCTGAAAAATTATTAGTTTCTGCAACAACAGGCATATAATTCATAGAATGGGTTAATGACTCTAGATCAAATAGCCAATTAGGGCATTCACCTACTACATTGGATTTATGCTCTAAAAATTCCACATGTAGGTTTTCTTCTACTTTCTTAGTTCTTAAGTTGTATACTCTAAATGCTTTACTATTGAGAGAATATCCAACTAAGAAACCTTCATCTGCTTTGCCATCAAACTTTCCAAGATGGTCTAAGGTATTGAGAATTGTCACATGACATCCAAAAGGTCTAAGAAATCCTATTGCAGGAGTTCTACCTCTAAAAAGTTCATATGATGTCTTATTGTGAGGTTTAACAACTAAAACTCTATTCTGGACATAACAAGCAGTGTTAACTGCTTCAGCCCAAAAAGTTATAGGTAGCTTAGAATCAGCTAAAATAGTTCTAGCTGCTTCTATTAGTGTTCTATTTTTCCTTTCAGCAACTCCATTCTGTTGTGGAGTTCTAGCAACACTAAATTCTCTCCTAATACCCTTGTAACACCCCAACCCGCCAAGGGTAGAGATGTCACATTATGGTGTCAGATCAAAGCAAACATACATAATACACAGCGGAAGTCTTAAACAAATTCATTAAAGAAATCCAGCCAAACACGGCATAAAACCAACATGAATCAATGATAATAAATAATCCAAGGAAATAAAGATGAAATGAAATCCAGTCTAATAAAGGTGGTAACTAAGGTAGAATCTTCTTCTAATCTCTACTCTCAATCCCATAGCGAAAATCCCAGCTTCTAGCTTAGATACCTGCCGCAGGAAAAGAAATACGGCTGAGCTTAAAAAGCCCAGTGAATAGATATATACGGTAAACGGAAACGAAAAAAAATGAAATGAACAAGTATATTGTAGTGTAATGGAATATATATAAGTCAAAGGCAAAGAGTATAATAAAATGAAATGTAAGAAAAGAATAAAAAAAAGATCAGTAATCCCCCACGAGCCCAAACAAACCAAGTAATAACCAGAGAGGGGAGTCCTCTCAAATGTGAAGGACGTGTATTGCACACAGCATCAATCACCGAACAATATAATCATTAATACAAACTCGAACCTAGGATGCATCCATACGCCCCCCCCCCCTGACAATAATGTAGGCCAATAATAAAATATAATGTACATGTTACAAAAAATATGGGGACGGTGTGTAACATAACTCGAACACACTGGAGTCATGCCATTGGTGCATCAATGACACGGCCATGTTACCTTCTTGGCTAGGTAACGAACTTGGCTCGGGTATCACAATGAAGGTCAAAGTCTAGGTGAAAGCAAAGGTCCAAGAAGTCTAAGTCCAACTATCAAAGGTTCATGGCAAAGGGTATATAACCAATCAAGTCAAAAAGATCAAGCATAGGGAACATAGCAATGGCTTTGGGAAATCCTAAAGGAAATCAATATCCACGAATCAAAAGAAAACGAATGCACCTTACTAAGAAGACAGAATATCTGTACCTTATTTCGAATGCAAGCAAACAAGAACTGAAAGAACTGAACGGATTAAGACTTCTCCTTCTTCACGCCTAATGGAGTAGAAGAGAGTTACAATTGATTCTTAAGTATTCTTTTTAACTTGCCTTTCTATTTTAAATAACTTTCTATTTTTAGCAGGTTTCCATATTTAGTAAGTTTCCATAATTAGGAAGATTTAAGTATTATAACTTAGGTTAAGTCATAAATTAAGAATATTATGGACATAGGGTACATTTTAACAATTCATGATAGTTCAGGGTTAATTATGCCAAGTTTCCATAACTTAGGGTTTTAAATGACAATATATCAAAGTTAAGGGTCTAAAATGAAACTATTACAAATTACTAGTTTTAACACATAATGGATTCAGAATCAACTTTAGTCCTTTAAGTTTCATTAATTACACTTTACACCCCTTTAGTTATTAAAGTTACAAAATGAACCTTATAGTTACATAATTTACAATTTAACCATCACTATATTTATAATTACATCATAAGCCCTTATACTTTCTAAGTTACAGAATATAACCTCACATTTATCATATGGTACGAATTACACCTCCATGTTTCACTTATTTACACAATTAGTCCCTTTAGTTTACAAATATTACAATTTACATCCTTACTTTATTTTAATTACATAATAGCCCCATAAATACCCAAAATTTACATATTACCTCCCTAATAGTATTATTTACACAAAATAATCACAAGTTCCCTGAATTTACACTTTTAGTCCCTCTAATTAATTTATTTGTAATTCTAACCAATATTTAATAATTAATCCATGATCTTGCAAATTTTACACATAAGGACCTCATCTTATAATTTTTAAACATTTATACTGACCTAATTAACATTATAAAAATAACCTTTAAGTTTCAAAGTTGGCAAAACTAACCCTTGTTATTTATTTAGAAATCGTATAACATGTTTAATATGCAAATTGAAACCCTAACTCATCAAATCTATAACCAATCATTACCTCATGATTATATTGAATTTAATGACCAGATTTATATTACCAAACCCTAACCCTAATTCGTTCTAGGGTTTTCTTTATTTTCTTATTCGACTAACATAAAACCCGATTCAAATAATAATTAACCACGATCGATCTAAGCTTCTACAATTCGAACTAGTATTTTTACCAGATCATATATGTCGTATAGTGTTCAAAATAAATGATTACAACACCTAGATAAATCATATTACGCGTGTTGTATTTTATTTACGTTTTTGTTCTCAAAATTTGATACGACTTATATAGCTTGCATGATTTGTTATATATAATTTATTTAAGTCTTATATGATCATACTAACGTAATAAAATTACTATATGTAAGATCGAACGTGTAAAAGGGATCAAAGGAATTATACCTCTCGCTAGGCTCAATTCTACGAAACTATTTTGCAACGATCGAACCAACTAAACCCACGACCTCCAATTAATTTTCCTAGCTTCTTTAGGTTATGAAGGATCCCAAAAAAATAATCTATGATTTTTATCTGATCGAATGAGAGCTGATCGATTTTTGTAAAGGGTTTTTAGGGTTTCGGTTTGTCTAATATATATACATAATTTATAAAAACATGTTTAGGTGATAAAGATCAATGAATTTCGGGCCAAGCAAGTTTATTTAAGCTAAAATACTAATTGTGATAATTTACTAAATTTATTTTCATTTATCTTGTATTTATTTTATTTATTTTGTATTTTTAAATCGTAAATATATACAAAATATATATATATATATTCGGACAATTAAATATTTTGTGTATTTTTGTACATTTCTAAATATTAAAAATGTAATCACAAAAATTATTTTGATTCATATCTAGTTTATTCCCGAAGGTTTGGAATTTATTAGGCGATTTTTAAGCTTTTAAATAAATTTTTAAGATTGTAGGGGCATTTTGGTCATTTTGCACATTTTGGATTTTTAGGTATTACAACTTCTTCCCCTCTAAAAAGAGAAATTTCGTCATCGAAATTTGCAAAGGAAATGGAAAATGAAATAGAAAGAAAAACGAGTAAGACGTACCGGATCAAAATTCGAAGTGCGGATAAGTAGCTCGTATCGATTCCTCGGTCTCCCAGGTAGCCTCACGCTCTGGGTGATTCTTCCAAAGAATCTTTACGAACGGAATAACCTTATTTCTCATGACTCGCTCTTGACGATCTAAAATAGCTTCCGGCTCTTCCGGAAGAGACATATCAGGCCGAATTTGATCAAAAGGTTAGGATACCATATGCAAAGGATGATAATTGTATCCTCTCAGAAGAGATACATGGAAGCTGTAATACCCAAAAATCTATAACATGTAAAATGACCAAAATGCCCTCGTAATTTAAAAAATTTAATCAAAGTTATATAACTTATAAAATAATTACAAAACCTATGAAAACAAAACAAATATGATATGAAATAAATTTGAGGCATCATAAAATATTTGTACAAGCCCCCAAAAATATTAAAACACACTATGAAATACTTGTGAACCGAAAATCTCATATTAATTATGTTATTTAAATTGTAAAACTAAAAAAGAAAGGATACTACAAGTTAAAAAGGAAATTGTGTCAAATTAAGTTGTGTTTGATGTGGATGATTCTTTTTGGCCGATCCACCTTCCATTCCCCCTCCAAATGTCGGCCAAATCCATCGCTACAAAATATCCCATCTCTTTTAATCCCTCACCAAAATACCGATCCTAAATTTTCACCAAAGAAAACCCTAAAAACCTCCACTTCTGCCGCCTGCTTTGCTGCTGCTAATCGACCAAGAAAAGAGCCACAAAAGTCCCCATCTTGATCTCATTCTAAGGTATACACATAATCCTACATCAATACACGTTTCTACGAATCAAAAACTAATCAAAAAAGTGTGTTTTGCTCTTGTGTTGGGGCTGCCGATCGATCCAAAGAAGAAGGGAGGGAGAAAAAGATTTTCGTGTGGTGTTCTTGATTCCGTGTGATCGTGTTCTTCATCTTGTCATCAAGGGTATTGTAATTACTCACCTTTTGTTCGAAAATCTTGTGTTCTATACGAATCTTGGAATGAAAATCATGTCACATAAAATCATAAACCTATAAAACCCTAAAACTTGTACTATGGATCGATTGGTTTGTATATGGTGTATAATTCGATTTGAATATGTAACAAACTGATAAGAATTGATCTTAATGTGCTATGAACTCACCCAAAGTCGTTTGGTATATAAAACAAATTAATGGATAAAGAAAACCCTAAGTAATTACATGTGATGATGAAAACTGCTACTGAGACAGGACTTTAACCGACTTTAACCGCCTGTAACTAATTGATGGGTCGAGTTTTTTTGGGTGTTTTAAGAGTCTAAAACTAAGTTCATTGAAAGGGCTACCTGGGAAAATTTAGTTTGTAATTTTTAGAGGCCTGGAAGGTTACTTTTTGATTTTTAGAAAACTATGTGTCTGGTCGTACTAAAAAGTCTGGAACATCAGTCTGGGTTTTTGATTTTTAGTTTCCAAACCGTGTCGAATTAGAAAGAGCCCTTTGAACTGGATAATATTTGGTATTTACTCTAGTAGCTGGAATTTTTATAGATTTTTGTGAATTTTTATAAAAGGGTTAACAGGTGATGACTTTTCGGTGTTCCATCAGATACGATTTTAGAACAAGTTGTAAAAGTGGATTTTTAATACATACCTATGCTACATAATAAAATCTGGAAAAATTTGGTAAAATACTAGGAACATTGAGGTAGCTCTGTGAATTTTTGTAGATTTTATTTCGGAGTTTTACTATGATTTTTAAATTATTTAATACGGGTCCAGAAATGCCTAAAAACTTGAAAAAGTGTATTATGAGCTTTTAAAAGTATTAAGTGTTTATATTCAAACATTAAAGGGTCTTTGTTGTTATTTAGATAATACTAAAGGATTTAACTCGTAGGAACCTATAACTCTACAATATTTACACCTTATACCCTAACCTTATGATAATTACACAATTGGTCCTTAAACTTATCCTAAATACTTAATGAATCCTCAAAAGTATAAAGCTACCATAATAACCTTATGAACCTTAAAGCTACTTAAAAAGGGAAGATAACTAAGAATGATAAATTGAACTTGAACCCCTCTTGTAATTTTGTCTTCTACTCCTCTAGGTCTGAAGAGGGAGTGACTTGTTTTCTTGTCAGTGTTCACTGCTTCTGTTTTGCTTGCATTTGAATAAGGTACAAATATTATGCCCTTCTTTAATAAGGTGCCTTCGTCTCATTTTTGATTTCTGGTTTACTGCCATGTTCTTTGATTCTGTGAACCTTTCTGGTTTCTTTCATGATATTATGAACCTTTGACTTGACCTTCTGTTATGAACCTCTCTGATATTAAACCTTTCTGATGCATGACCTTTCTGTTATGAACCTTTTTGATATTAAACATTTCTGATATATGACCTTTCTGACATGGAACCTTTATGGTATGAATCTCTGATATGAACCTCTGATTATGAACTTTGATATTCTGAAATGGAAATTGACTTATGAAACTAAATTAAATACTGGATACATGATACTTGACCCTGACCCACAGTTTGATACTACGAGCCACTCACTAGGTATGAGGGTTTCATGTCCATGTCAGTCGATGCACCGATGGCATGACTCTAGGGCAGGAGAGTGATGACCTGTCCCGTCCCTTTCTGTATTTTATTTGGTGTGTTGGGAGTTATGGCCACCAGGGGCGTATGGATGCATCCTAGATTTGTTTCTGTATTATGTTCATGTTATGATATGTTATGATATGCATGGTGACTGATGGTGTGTGCGATACACGTCTTTCACAACTCTGGGAGCTGATCACTCCATATTTCTGATTTCTGGGATTAGCGAGAGGAACATCTCTCTGCATGGCGGTATGATTATGATTTCATGTTCATGTTTCTGGGCTCGTAGAGGATTACTGTTTTCCATGCACCTTATGGACTTATGACCTATACCTTTCATTACTGACACCCTATGACATGATACTGGACTTATCTCTGTATTGGACTTGGTATGTTTGGGCTTGATGGGATCTTTTGATTACTTCACCATTACTCATGATACTATCCATACTTTCTGATATCTCTGTATAACCTTCATAATTCTTCTCATCTATTATTACATCATGTACGATTCCTTCCATTTTTTCCTATTTCATTATTATTGTTTGTTACCGTTATATCTGTTCACTGAGCTCGTGTAGCTCAGCCACGTTTTCTTTCCCCGCGGCAGGTTTTAGTTGGAAGTTGGGATTTGATTTGGAGAGTACATTGGGCTTAGAAGAATTTACTAGCAGCTTGGAATTAGCTATTGGTGATGGTTAGAAGAACTCATGTTAGACTTAGAAATCGTCGTATTGAAATCCTGTAATTTCATATTTCCTTTGTAACCATTGAGTTCTATTGTATTATTAATGTCATGTGCTTGTATCTGTTCTGATAAGCCACCGTTGTTGTGACACCTTTGCCCTTGTTGGGTTGGGGTGTTACAGAAGCCGTTATGAACATGCGATAACTGAGGCGGTAGAGCCAAACGGTAAGAAACTTCTCCAATGCGTTCAAGAATCTCAAATGGTCCGATAAATTGAGGGCTAAGCTTTCCCTTGATTCCAAAATGTTTAACTCCACGAAACGGCGAAACTTTAAGGAATACCCGATCTCTAATATTAAACTCTAAGTCGCGATGATGCTTATCTGCATAGCTCTTCTGACGAGCACGAGCCTCTTTCAATTTCTCTCTAGCAACATTCACCTTCTCGTTAGTGATCTCAATAATTTTCGGACCTTCAATAAGACGTTCACCTACTTCGTTCCAACAAACTGGCGCTCTACATTTTCGCCCATACAACATCTCATATGGAGCCATTCGGATGCTCGCATGCCAACTATTGTTGTAAGCAAACTCCACCAAACACAAATACTCATCCCAATTTCCCGTCCACTCTAAAGCACACCCTCTCAACATGTCTTCTAAGGTTTGAATGGTCCTCTCTGACTGACCATCTGTCTGCAGATGAAAAGCCGTACTAAACTTAAGGCGTGTACCCCAAGCATTCTGCAATCCTTTCCAGAAACGAGAAGTAAACCGTGGATCTCTGTCCGAAATAATAGCCGTCGGCATACCATGAAGTCTTACGATCTCCTGTCGAAAAATCTCCGCCAACTTACTGACACGGTAATCCATACGAATCGGCAAGAAATGAGCAGACTTGGTTAGTCGATCAACAACTACCCAAATCGTATCATGCTTTCTTTTGGTAAGAGGTAATCCTGATACAAAATCCATAGAAATCTCCTCCCATTTCCATGTCGGAATCTCTAACGGCTGCAACAAACCGCTCGCCCTTTGATGCTCAATCTTGACTTGCTGACAAGTTAAACACTTAGACACGAAAGAAGCTACATCATGCTTCATGCCACTCCACCAGAAATGCTGCTTCAGATCTCTATACATCTTGGTGGAACCAGGATGAATAGTGAATGGGGAACTATGTGCCTCAGATAGAATAGCCTCACGAAGCTCGGGATCATTTGGAACGCAAAAACGATCTTCAAACCACACCACGCCAAAATCATCTACACTGAACTCTGTCTACTTACCTTCTTCAACATTCTGAACCACAGACCACAGTTCACCGTCATCCTTCTAGGCTTCCTTAATCCGTAAGATGAGATTAGACTCGACCTTAACACTAGCCCAATAACCAACATTGCGACGAATACACAACTCAACATCTAAACATTCTAAGTCCTTGAGAATATGAGGTTCTACCTCCAAACTGGCAATCATTCCAGATTTCCTACTAAGAGCATCGGCAGCAACATTCGCTTTACCCGGATGATATTAAATGTTCGTTTCGTAATCCTTCAGAAGTTCTAACCACCGTCTCTGCCTCATATTGAGTTCCTTCTGAGTGAAGATGTACTTGAGACTCTTGTGATCAGTGAAGATATCACATGACTCGCCATACAGATAATGCCGCCAGATCTTCAACGCGAAAACCACAGCAGCTAACTCTAAATCATGCGTCGGGTAATTTTCCTCGTAAGGTTTCAATTGCCTCGAGGCATAAGCAATAACCTTCCCGTGTTGCATAAGAACACCACCCAATCCTTTCTTTGACGCGTCACTATAAATCTGAAAACCTCCAGAACCCGATGGAAGAGTCAAAACAGGAGCGGACACCAATCTTTTCTTTAGCTCTTCAAAACTATCTTCCCGCTCTTCAGTCCAAACAAACTTCTCTCCTTTCCTCAGCAATTGCGTTAATGGCAAAGCCAAACGCGAGAAACCTTCAACAAACCTTCTATAATAACCAGCAAGCCCCAGAAAACTCCTAACTTCTGTCACATTTGTAGGTCTTGGCCACTTGTTGATAGCTTCAACCTTTGATGGATCCATGGTGATACCATCTGCCGATACAATGTGACCAAGGAAAGCAACTTGACTCAACCAAAACTCGCACTTAGAAAATTTTGCATACAACTTCTGCTGCCTAAGAATCTCCAA
The DNA here is from genome assembly GCA_021014915.2 of Artemisia tridentata subsp. tridentata. Lineage (NCBI taxonomy): Eukaryota > Viridiplantae > Streptophyta > Magnoliopsida > Asterales > Asteraceae > Artemisia > Artemisia tridentata. The sequence goes on from CP139507.1 coordinate 250,943,862, forward strand.
AACAATCCGAAGATGTTGCTCGTGTTCCTCCTTAGATTTTGAATACACAAGGATGTCGTCGATGAAGACGATGACGAACTTGTCGAGGTACTCGTGGAATACTCGATTCATAAGATCCATAAAAACAGCAGGCGCGTTGGTCAAACCAAAAGGCATAACCAGAAATTCATAATGACCGTAACGAGTTCGAAACGCAGTTTTGGGAATATCCTGCTCCTTCACCCGAAGCAGGTGATAACCAGACCTCAAATCAATCTTAGAGAAATGCTTCGCTCCTTGCAGTTGATCAAATAAGTCGTCAATGCGTGGAAGAGGGTAACGATTTCGGATCGTAATACGGTTAAGCTCGCGGTAGTCAATACAAAGATGCATGCTTCCATCCTTCTTCTTCACAAATAAAACAGGAGCACCCCAAGGAGAGACACTTGGTCGAATGAATCCATTCTCCATGAGTTCCTGCAACTGCTCCTTCAACTCTTTTAGCTCAATGGGCGCCATGCGATACGGAGCTTTGGAGATAGGTTCTGCACCTAGAATGAGATCAATGCTAAACTCAACTTCTCTAGCCGGAGGAAGACCAGGAAGTTCTTCGGGAAACACGTCAGCAAAATCATGAACGATAGGAAGACTTTCGATGCTCGGAACTTCCAAAGAAGTATCTTTAATGGATGCCAGAAAACCAAGGCAACCATGGGAAATCAAAGTTCTGGCTTTCATAGCCGAGATGATCTTAACAGACTTAAGAGGTTGAGAACCGTGATAAACAAAGTCGGGTTGATGAACATTACCAAAGATCACATCTCTGGCATGGCAATCAAGAGTGGCCCTATGAGCAGTCAACCAATCCATGCCCAAAATAACGTCAAAATCGATAATATCGATCGGGAGCAAACTAGCGGGACGAACACCGTCATCAAAACGTAGGGGACAATTCACATATTCTCAATCAATAGTTACATGGGTTTTCATTGGGTTGGAAATAGATATTTGAATAGTTAATGGAGTTGGGGTTATATTTAGTTTATTGGCAAGCGAATTAGATATGATGGAATCAGTGGCACTGGTATCAAATAATACGAAAACAATGCGATCACCAATGTAAAGAAAACCGGTAATGGTACCTGAATAATTCGCCGCCTGATCACGAGTAGTGGCAAAAACACGACCTGAACTGGGAGCTGACTTAGACGAATTCACTGGTGCAATCCGCTTCTCCTATGGACAATCCCTCACCTTGTGAGTAGTAGAGCCGCAATTGAAACAAGCACCAGTAGCCTTGTAGCAAACCCCCGGATGAGGCTTCCCACAAGTAGCACAAATAGGAGGAGGAGGCAATGCCTCAAACGACTTCTTCTGACTAGAAGAACCCGAATGATAATTCTGATGCGAACCTCGAGTCGACTGATCTCTGAGCTGACGCGGGTTGCTACTACCTTAACCCTACCGGTCATTTCCATTTCTACCAAAAGTTCGCTGATCCTGACTCCTGAAATCCTGGCGCCTCTGATCATATCCCCGGTCCTGACGACCTCTATGATCCTGCCTCTGGTCCTGACGACCCGGTCCTTTGAAGTCCACACGATTTCCAACCCTTTCTCTCTTATTCGAACCTCCTTCAGCAGCATGCAACAACTCAATGTTACGAGCATCATTCGCAACTGCAGCAACATCCTCATACTCAGTGTTCACAATACGATCCAATACCCACTTCTTCAATGCCCACTTAAAGTGCTTAGCCTGACGCTGAGCATCCCCTGTAACCTCTGGCCCAACAAAACTAGCCAGCCTCATAAACCTCCGCATGAACTCCCCAGACGACTCTTGATCCATCTGACTAATAATTCCATACTCTCGTTCGTACCTCTGCTGCTCAGACACCAGAATATACTGCTTATAAAATATGCCACAAAAATCCTCCCATGAGCAAGTATCTGCGAAATCCTCTTCCTGTGACTGAACATACGCTGTCCACCAACTCAGCGCATCACCCTCAAACTTAAATGTGGCCAAACGTGTCTTGAATTCGTCGGCACAACCCAAGACTCTGAACAGCTTCTCAACATGAGTGATCCAGTCCTCTGCCTCTGTGGGAGTGGCAGCAGACCGGAAAGAAAGAGGTTTGAGCTTATTGAACCTTTCGATCCAAACATGAATACCAGCAGGTGGAGCACCGACACCACCACCACTTGATGGACCAGCACCATCTCCTCCTGATGAACCCGCACCATTTCTGATGTCATTGGTGATTTAGGTTACAAACTGAGGAAGAGCATTAGCCAAAGCAGCGGCTATCATTGCGTCGAAATCAGGGACCTCCTGCCCATCAGTATACTGGGTAAAACGCGTATTCACCATCTGAACGATCACGAAAATGATTAGCAAAGATAGGGAGATTAAGCACAAATGGAAAGAAGAAATGGGATCCTAACGTCTACCCAAATCCTCACCAGTCAAATCTTAAGTCCTAAGGGTCAAATCCTAAGGTCCATATGACTCACAGGCCATGACATTATGTACTGCAGGTCGCAAAACCTTGGCTCTAATACCATAAATTGTAACACCCCAACCCGCCAAGGGTAGAGATGTCACATTATGGTGTCAAATCAAAGCAAACATACATAATACACAGCGGAAGTCTTAAACAAATTCATTAAAGAAATCCAGCCAAACACGTCATAAAACCAACATGAATCAATGATAATAAATAATCCAAGGAAATAAAGATGAAATGAAATCCAGTCTAATAAAGGTGGTAACTAAGGTAGAATCTTCTTCTAATCTCTACTCTCAATCCCATAGCGAAAATCCCAGCTTCTAGCTTAGATACCTGCCGCAGGAAAAGAAATGCGGCTGAGCTTAAAAAGCCCAGTGAACAGATATATACGATAAACGGAAACGAAAACAAATGAAATGAACAAGTATATTGTAGTGTAATGGAATATATATAAGTCAAAGGTAAAGAGTATAATAAAATGAAATGTAAGAAAAGAAAATAAAAAAAAGATCAGTAATCCCCCACGAGCCCAAACAAACCAAGTAATAACCAGAGAGGGGAGTCCTCTCAAATGTGAAGGACATGTATGGCACACAACATCAATCACCGAACAATATAATCATTAATACAAACTCAAACCTAGGATGCATCCATACGCCCCCCCCCCAGACAATAATGTAGGCCAACAATAAAATAAATGCGCATGTTACAAACAATATGGGGACGGTGTGTAACATCACTCGAACACACTGGAGTCATGCCATTGGTGCATTAATGACACGGCCATGTTACCTTCATGGCTAGGTAACGAACTTGGCTCGGGTATCACACTGAAGGTCAAAGTCTAGGTCAAAGCAAAGGTCCAAGAAGTCTAAGTCCAACTATCAAAGGTTCATGGCAAAGGGTATATAACCAACCAAGTCAAAAAGATCAAGCATAGGGAACATAGCAATGGCTTTGGGAAATCCTAAACGAAATCAATATCAACGAATCAAAAGAAAACGAAGGCACCTTACTAAGAAGGGCAGAATATCTGTACCTTATTTCGAATGCAAGCAAACAAGAACTGAAAGAACTGAATGGATTAAGACTTCTCCTTCTTCACACTTAATGGAGTAGAAGAGAGTTACAATTGATTCTTAAGTATTCTTTTTAACTTGCCTTTCTATTTTAAATAACTTTCTATTTTTAGCAGGTTTCCATATTTAGTAAGTTTCCATAATTAGGAAGATTTAAGTATTATAACTTAGGTTAAGTCATAAATTAAGAATATTATCGACGTAGGGTACATTTTAACAATTCATGATAGTTCAGGGTTAATTATGCCAAGTTTCCATAACTTAGGGTTTTAAATGACAATATATCAAAGTTAAGGGTCTAAAATGAAACTATTACAAATTTATAGTTTTAACACATAATGGATTTAGAAACATACTTTAGTCCTTTAAGTTTCATTAATTACACTATACACCCCTTTAGTTATTAAAGTTACAAAATGAACCTTATAGTTACATAATTTACAATTTAACCCTCACTATATTTATAATTACATCATAAGCCCTTATACTTTCTAAGCTACAGAATATAACCTAACATTTATCATATGGTACGAATTACACCTCCATGTTTCACTTATTTACACAATTAGTCCCTTTAGTTTACAAATATTACAATTTACATCCTTACTTTATTTTAATTACATAATAGCGCCATAAATACCCAAAATTTACATATTACCTCCCTAATAGTATTATTTACACAAAATAATCACAAGTTCCCTGAATTTACACTTTTAGTCCCTCTAATTAATTTATTTGTAATTCAAACCAATATTTAATAATTAATCCATGATCTTGCAAATTTTACACATAAGGACCTCATCTTATAATTTTTAAACATTTATACTGACCTAATTAACATTATAAAAATAACCTTTAAGTTTCAAAGTTGGCAAAACTAACCCTTGTTATTTATTTACAAATCGTATAACATGTTTAATATGCAAATCGAAACCCTAGCTCATCAAATCTATAACCAATCATTACCTCATGATTATATTGCATTTAATGACCAGATTTATATTACCAAACCCTAACCCTAATTCGTTCTAGGGTTTTCTTTATTTTCTTATTCGACTAACATAAAACCTGATTCAAATAATAATTAACCACGATCGATCTAAGCTTCTACAATTCGAACTAGTTTTTTTACCAGATCATATATGTCGTATAGTGTTCAAAATAAATGATTACAACACCTAGATAAATCGTATTACGCGTATTGTATTTTATTTACGTTTTTGTTCTTAAAATTTGATACGAGTTATATAGCTTGCATGATTCGTTATATATAATTTATTTGAGTCTTATATGATCATACTAACATAAGAAAATTACTATATGTAAGATCGAACGTGTAAAAGGGATCAAAGGAATTATACCTCTCGCTAGGCTCAATTCGACAAAACTATTTTGCAACGATCGAACCAACTAAACCCACGACCTCTAATTAATTTTCCTAGCTTCTTTAGGTTATGAAGGATCCCAAAAAAATAAGCTACAATTTTTATCTGATCGAATGAGAGCTGATCAATTTTTGTAAAGGGTTTTTAGGGTTTCGGTTTGTCTAATATATATAAATAATTTATAAAAACGTGTTTAGGTGATAAAGATCAATGAATTTCAGCCCAAGCAAGTTTATTTAAGCTCAAATACTGATTGTGATAATTTCCTAAATTTATTTGCATTTATCTTGTATTTATTTTATTTATTTTGTTTTTATAAATCGTAAATATATACGAAATATATATGTATTTGGACAATTAAATATTTTGTGAATTTTTGTACTTTTCTAAATATTAAAAATGTAATCACAAAAATTATTTTGATTCATATCTAGTTCATTCCCGAAGGTTTGTAATTTATTTGGCGATTTTTAAACTTTTAAATAAATTTTTAAGATTGTAGGGGCATTTTGGTCATTTTGCACATTTTGGATTTTTTGGTATTACAACCCTTTTCTTTTCAGAGTTCATCCATAACCCTATTTTTGAACTCTGTCCCATTATCACCTCTAATGACTTTTACTCTTTTGTCTACTAGGTTTTCTATCTCAATAATGAAAGTCTTAAGGATGCTAGGTGTCTCATCCATAGTAGCTAAAAAGATAACCCATGTAAATCTACTATAGTCATCAGTAATAACTATACAATATCTCTTATGCATTATACTTCTAACATTTGTAGGACCAAATAAGTCCATATGAAGCATAAACAATGATTGATTAATAAAGTTAAAAATCTTGGGCTTACAAGTGGCTTTGTGTTGTTTGTCTTTAAGACAAGCAATGCATGTTTGATCATTTTGAAATCGTTTTTGAGGTAAACCTCTTACCAAACCATTCTTAACAATCTGATTTACGGTTTTGAAATTAATATGACCAAGCCTCCTATGCCATAAAATTGATTCATCCAATGAGGCCTTTGCAACAAGACAAGTTAAATTCTTTTTAAGAACAATGTTCTTCATGTCTACACTGTACATATTTCCCTTTCTAGAAATTTTAAGATGCACTTGACTTTCATCAGGCATCTTAAAATCAGGAGAAAGTACAAGACATTCTGTCTCACAGAAAAGAACTTTGTTCTTTTTGTCACACATTTGTGAGACACTAAAAATATTATAATTTAGCTCTTGTACATAGTACACATCTTCAAAATCTAAATTTCCAGTTTTGATTGTACCTTTACCGAAAATTTTACCACCAACACCTCCTCCAAAGGTAACATAGCCTCCATCTATTGATTGAAAATCTGAGAGATAAGACTTGTTGCCTGTCATGTGCCTTGAACATCCACTATCTGAGTATCCTTGATCCTATTGTTTATCAATTCAATGTTCCTGTACATAAATAAGAAGTATTAGTTTCTTTTGGGGACCCAAGCCATTACTGAGTTGGATCTGCCTCTTGCATTAATGAAATTTATTCTTTTAAGAACAATTGATGCAACATTGGATTTAAGAATCCAACATGCTGAGGCCTTAACAGCATTTGCGCTGTTTTTCCAAGCAGCAGTATTAACTACTTGCCTAGCAGTATTAACTGCTGGCTTTGCAGTTTTACTCTTTGGTTTCCAAACTTGTTTTTAGACCACTGCTTTTGATTGAATGGGCCTTGTAAAAGTTTTTGATGCATTTTTGATAGTGGTTTTTGCATTTTTAACTTTTGGTCTTGGGTTAACAGTCATGAATGGTCTAGCAGTTGAAACTGCTTTGACAACTGCTTTGGTAACTGCTCTGGGTTTTGTTCTTTTAGACTTAGAGTGAAGGTGAGTTAGAGGAGTTTGCCTTTTGAAATTCACTCTATTGTTTTCATACCCAGATACCCATTTGTTACAGAAAGCTGCAAGATGATCAAAACTACCACATGTGTAACAAGCTTTATTAAAAAAGAAAAAGTCATCACCTAATTGGTTAGACTTGAGGCCATTCCAATTTCTTTGGTTAACTCTGGGCTTGCTAGTGGTTCTATATTGTTCACAATATTTAACTGGTTGCCTAACATGTTTAATGTTTGAACTAGGCGTAACAGTATCCTTTTTGATCACTTTAGGAACCCTTGTTCCTGCTTTCTTAACTACTTCAAGTTTAGACATAACCTGTTCATCTTCTTCATCATCAGATACCCACTCTTCAATGACTACTCTATCTGATCTTCTATCAGAGGACACCTTGTCCTCAGAAAGTAAAGTTTTACTTAAACTTTCACTTACTTTCTTAGGTTCATCAACAACTACCTTAGTTTTTGGTTGTACACCATATTGTAGTTCAGGTTGTTGAAATTCAGGAATACCTGAATTTTCTAGGTTAATCCCTAGGGGTTTAGGGATACCTCTGTATGGAGGTGGGACACTTTTATATCCTACTCCTGACTTAGCTCTATTAATCACTTGACATTCTATCATGTTGGTAACACCTCTAGAAGCATGTTCTAGTGTCTGTGTAGTCAAGTGAATGTTTCCATTTTCCTTTTTGACCCTATCAAAAGCCTCTCTTAAAAGCTTAATTTCAGCATCTTTAAAGAATATGTCCTGTCTTAGGAGAGCTTTGTCATCATAAAAAGCAAGTTCATTTTCATTGTAGTATAGGATCTGCTTTTCTGTTGATCCTAATCCACACTTATAATCTACTAAGTCTTGAAAAGTTCTACTTAGCTCTTTCTTTTGGTCATCATTATGTTTGATTAAAGTGTGTAATTCTTTAAGAGCAGTACAATCATTTGAACAAGCTTTATGAGATTGTACCTCAGAAGTAGAAAAAGCCATGAGTCCCATTTGCGAAGAATCTTCTTCATCAGCCATGAAACTCCAATCAAAACCTAGCCCATCAATGGCTACCATGGCCTTTGAGTTTGGCTCAGAAACCTCCCTTGTTTTGGATGTGCTTCCAAAACCTTTTTTCTTGCTATCTTGCTGCCTTGGTCTTCTGTACTCTCTTGAGAAATGACCCATCATGTGGCAGTTATAGCATTCTATCTTTGACTTATCGAAACCAGCAGCATTAGTGTTGCTGATTACGAGCTTCTTCCCCGTCCTGTGATAGAACTTCTTGGCTCTCATGCTAAGAAGAGAAATTTTCCATTTTAGATCCATTTCCTCCAGATCATCTTCATGGATCTCTTGGAGGTCTTCATAGGTGAGCATGGACCCATTATTTTGACTTGTAAGAAATGCACAACAAGTCTTTTCATCTAAAATACCTATGGTACTGCTGGATGAACTAGCAGTACCAACACCATCAACAACTTTCACCTCTTCACTTGATTTTAAGGTACTAGGAGTTGACATAAAAGCCATGTTCCCAGTATTAGAACTAGTACCTCCATTTTTCTTCAAATCTTGCTCCACAATCTTAAAGTTGCTATACAAATCAATCAGTTCCATTTTATCAAGGTCTGGCTTATTCTTCCAGACAACAACATGCATAGCCCACTCTTCTGGCAAGCTTCTCATAAATTTTGAGTTCAAAACTTCTTGAGGTATTTCAACCCCAAGAATAGCAAGTTGGCTCACAACGTTCTGAAGCCTGTTAAACATATGGTCAAGAGATTCATTGTATGCAGAGGAGAAGTTTTCAAACTTCTGTTTGAGCAGTGTCTTGTGGGCTTTCTTGGTGGTTTCATTTCCACCGTACCTGGCAATAATAGCTTCAAATAATGACTTGGCATCTTTGAACTTGCTGAAGTTTAGAAGTTGATCATTGGGAATGGTCATCATCAGCATGCTTCTTGCCTTTAAGTCATTTTTCCTCAGTATTCTTTCTTCTGTAGATTTTGGCTTCATCAGCAGAGTTGTCAGCACTTTTCCGTCAACAGTTGATGTAGTGGTGGTAGGCTTGAAAGAGTCTCCATCTTCAATAATTTCCCAAAGTGCACAGTCTTGCACTTGGAAATATTGTTCTATCCTTAGCCTCCACATCTCAAACTCATTCTGTTTGAGCATGGGTATTTTTGCAGCAACATTGGTCTGAATAGATTCAACGTCCATTTCTTCTTCTTCTTCTTCTAAATCAACTATATCAGCCTTGCTTTGATACCAATTGATGAGGGTGATGATCGATACACTAATAGGTGGTTAAACCTTTGTTGCTTTGTGTATGTGATAAGTTGAGTTAATATGATCAAGTACGCGGAATTTACTTAATCACACTTAGAAGGTTATTTGTGTTATGGAAATGAAACAGTTATGCTTGAGTATATAGAACAAAGAACATGCAATGTTATCACCAAAATGGTTCAATATTATTCAAGATAATACGAGTTATCTTCAATATCACTAGAGTTACAAAGACCTTGAATCTTATGTTTTCTATGACTTGTGATATTTTTGTTTTTGTTCTATGTTCTAAGAGTTATTCTCTAAAAAAAATTAATAATTCACACCTTAGTCACCCATATATCTAGACTTAGATCTTTCTTTTATATGTTAAGAAAAAAAGATCTTTACAATATTGTTAAGTCTTATCAAACAACTTGCTAACTTATCTTGAGTGTGTCAATACATAAGATACAACATGTATTTGAGTACACAACTTGTTACTGATCACTTTGTCCAAAGATATTATCTTCGGTATATACTTGACTTTAGTACACAAATATCTTTTCAATACTTATCCAACCAGCAGTGGTATATGTGACAATTATCCACTCAGCAGTGTCAACTAGCAGTACCTTCTTTATAACTACCAGTACTAACTTTAGTTAATACAGTTTAGTTTTAACTTGAACAGTCCTAAGAATATACACTAGCAGTTGGAACTGTTAGAGTATTCTTCTCAGCAGTACTAAAATATACATTAGCAGTTGGAACTGTTAGAGTATTCTTCTCAGCAGTACTAAACTTCAACACTTGTAATTCTTGATACTTAATCTTCAGAACATTTAATTCCCAACAGAATGGATTTACAATTCCTTTGCTGTGGGAACATTCTTTAAAGGCTTTACATGTTAAACAAACGCTATAAACTCACCAACCATTGTGTTGACACTTTTTAGCATGTTTATCTCAGGATCTTAAGGAATTAGCGTTGGCTTGGAGCATAGAGTCGCATGACATGTTTTGAAGACTTTATACATGATAGTACATTGAAAAACAATTATGTAATCTTGTACTCTGGGACCTCATGTTTGTAACTCTGATTTCATTTATCGAATGGTAACTTTTCAAAACGTCTCATTTGGAGGTCGTTTTCTATAACTTGTACTTTGTATTATGAAGTAGCACCCTAGTGACACAATCTTAAGCTGCGATGTTTTGGGGGTGTTACACAACTTTTCATGAATGAGTTGCTTGCAGATAGATAGTCGATAGTACCGATTATAACAAGAACTTACACAAGTACTGTCATCAAAAGTCAAAGTTAAATCAAACTTTTGACTACAAACACTATTTAAGTATGTAGAGACTTAAATCAGTTGTACAAATAGGCTACACCTAGCCAAGCTACACATTCTTCATGTTTAACAAATCAATAAAAATAAGAATACAATATACACAATAAATTGGTTGAACTGCTAATATCATTAAGAGCTCAGGGTTGAAACACTCTAGCAAACAAAAAACCAAGGACCACATAAGCCTGATAAAACACAACACTTAGGGCAAAACACCCCTATCTATTACCAAAATCCATGACAAAACATGCCTGGTACACTCATCTAAACAATCCTGATACATCACGGATTACAAACATTCGTCTACAAGTTCTAATAGTAGCCAATATGATCTAACAACATTAGACTCAGAACCTACTTGAAGCTAATACACGGGAGACTATTTCATGACCATCGACCAACGTTTCCAGACATCAAGAGCTAGTTTACACCCATCGATGATGACTGGAAACACGGTGTGACATTTTAGTCTCCTGACAAGATGGTCGATTCCATCTTTGATACGCGGTGTAACATTTATGTTCCTTATCAGGACGAACAAATTTAATCTGATGGTAATTAGGATAAATGGTAGAAGGTCAGATGCAAGACCCTCCACATCTTCCATTCCAACATTCACTTGCAAAATTCCACTGGGTCAACAAAAACCCAAGGAATAGCAACGTTAGACAAGAATGGAAGATAGTCAACAATTACACATTTAACCCGCACACATGGGTAAAGGATTCGAGAAAAACAATAATATCTTCGTCATCACCATGACTAACACCCATCTCTCAGTTATACCAAAAACAAACTGAAGAAGTGTTTCTTCTTATACAAAGAATGACAACTAACCTTTGTAAAATTCAAGAAAAGCCTATGAAAAAAATCTAAAAAAGAAGTTTTTAGGGTTTGAGAAGAGATCTGGGAAAAGGGAAGAGGAAAAGAAGTTTATTTTCTTCAAGTTGTAACTTCTCCACTTTTCTAGCCCTATTTATAGGCAAAGAAAATGAATCAACGGATTACACTTGGTAAAAACCCATAAGGAAAAAACACATTTAAAGGGGTGTGCAAAAATCACCCTACAAAGACGCAAGTACATATAGCGTCAATATATACATCATGTACAGTCGAAGGGACAAGTCAAACACACCACTCGATAAATGTCAGGATGACGCCACCTACAATCAAAAAGACAACATCGAAGCATCAAATACTAAAGATAGCAAATCATCCTAATAAGGGATTTTCCTACACTTCCCACGCAAACATTAAATACCCATCTTTCCCAACGCAGCTCAAAACCCTAATCGAGGTAAAATAGCCCACACCCACTTATCATTACAAAAAGCATATGTAACATAAGCCAGAGAAGGAACCCTTGTAGTGCAACATGGACTGGGGGGACTCACTTAAATAGTCCAACATCATATCACTCATGCATGATATAATACTAGACTAGAGGACTTGATAGCATATCAATATTAATTTCCCAAGCCCACTAAATATACGCATGCATTAAGTGTAACACCCCAACCCGGCAAGGGCAAAGGCGTCACAAGTACACGGTTTCATATCAGATACAAGCATACAAGAATTAAAGTAGCGGAAGTCATAATATAAAAAAATCCAAAGGAAAATAAGTCAACAAGACTAATGAAGTACGAAACAGAATCCAAAATGCCTAAACAATGGCATAACAGAAATAATATCCAAATGGTCACACTAGAATGACAAGGTCTAAACTTCACACAAGTTGCTCTCATCCCAAGCTAAAACCCAGCTCCTAGCTTAAATGTACCTGCCGCAGGAAAAGAAATGCGGCTGAGCTGCGAGAGCTCAGTGAACAGATATAACAGAAACAAGCAATAATACAGAATAATGAATAAGAAAAGAAATACGAACCGGTCAGAAATAATGTGCAAGTATAATGTAACAGTAATGAAAGATAAGTGATGTCAAGGTCATGCAAATATGTCAAGGGTTAAGGAAATTAGTACATGTAAGTGTAAGGGTAACAGAAATCCACTACGAGCCCAGAAATCAAAAATCATATCAAGTCCAGTAATCAGGGTGTACGGAGGGGAGACCTCGGTACCAAGTACAGGGTGAGGGTTTACCTCTCAGGGTTGGAGTCATGAGCTCCCAGTGGTTGTGAAAGACGTGCATCGCACACACCATCAGCCACCAGATATAACAAGTAAACAAATCAGGTCAAGTCTAGGATTCATTCATACGCCCCAGGTGGCCAGAGTCTACCAATACACGCCATATAATCAAGTCAGGGACGGGATAGGACATCTCTCTCCTACCCTAGAGTCAAGTCATCGGTGCATCAATGACAAGGACATGAACACCTCATGCCTGGTGGGTGGCTCGTAATATCAAACTGTGGGTCATGGTCAAGTGTCAAGTATCAAGTGTCAAGTATCAAGTATCAGGTGTCAAGTATCAAGTATCAGGTGTCAAGTATCAAGTGACAAGTGTCAACCTGTCAAGTGTCAGGTTGTTCAGAATCAAGTTCCATATCAGGGTTCAAGACAGGGGATCAGAAGGTTCATATCAGAGGGTTCCATATCAGGTAGTCGAAAGGTTCAATATCAGGGAGATCAATATCAGGGAGGTTCAATATCAGGAAGGTCGATATCAGGAAGTCAATTTCAATTTGTTTAAAAGTTCATTTTAACAGTTTATTTTACAAGTCCATTTCATAGGTGTTGAAAAGAAATTCTTTAATAATGACTGTCATAAAAGTGATCTTTAAAACAGTTTCATAAAGAAGGTCTTTTAAAAAAATGATTTCTATAAAGATAGCCTTACGAATAGTTTCTTAAAACATTTTCATAAATCATTTAAAATGGTTTTCTCGTCCAGTTATAATATCAAAAATATCATGGTCCAAGTCAAGGTTTTATGGCAGGGTTCATATCAAGGTTCATGGCAGGGTTCATATCAAGGTTCATGGCAAGGTTCATATCAAGGTTCATGGCAAGGTTCAGAGCAAGGTATAAAACAAAGATCAAGACAAGGGTTTAAACAAAGGTTCAAGAACAAGTAAAATAGATCAAGGTTCACAATACAAGGGATACACAGCAATGGTTCGGGAAATCTTAAACGAATCTAATAAATCAAGAGAACGAAGGCCCCTTACTAAAAAGGGCAGAATATCCGTACCTTATTCCAATGCAAGCACACAAAATAGAAAAGACTGACAGGAAATCAAATCACTCCCTCCTCGAACCTAAGGAGTAGAAAATAGAAATATGAAAGGGGTTTCAGTTATCTTCCCATTATAAGTAACTTCTATTTTTAGTAGGTTTCCAGAATTAGTAAGTTTCCATACTTAGCAAGATTCAAGTGATATAATTCAAGTTAAGTCATTAATGTAGGCTTATTATGGAAGTCATGTTCATTTTGACAAGTTATACAAGTTCAGGGTTAATTATGACAAGTTTCATAGTTCAGGGTTATAAATGTCAATTTACCAAAGTTCAAGGTTTAAAATAGAAATATTGTAATTTACCATTCGAATACTATATTTTCCAGAATTACACATTTAGTCTTCAAGTTTCAATATTTACAAATTACACCCTTTTAGTTAATTAATTTACAAAAATAAAACTTATAATTATATAAATTACAATTTAACCCTTATCATCTATGCATTACACATCAAGCCCTTTTATTACTCATATTTACAGAAAATATCCTTCATTTTACTCATGTTACAACAGCCCCTTCATGTTTCGGTAATTTACACAATTAGTCCTTGTATTTATCAAAAGTGTTAATTCGATTTACAATTCAACAATAATTACATGTTAAGCCCATAAATATTCAAAATTACTCTTTTCATCCTTCATAACATTAATAACACCGAGAACCCTTGAGTTTCCAGATTTTACATTTTTAGTCCCTCATTTTAATTACTTTTCAATTCGCTATATTATTTACACATTAAATCCATATCTCGCCCAATTTACATATAAGACCCTCATGTTATATTTTTTATCTATTCCTCCTGATCTATAAAAAATTACAAAAATATCCCGCAATTTTTAATAATTACAAAACACCCCCTTAACTAATTATTTACCAATCGGTAATTACAAAATATTATCAAAATCAAACCCTAATAATCCCAATCATTATACAATAATTTTATCATCATTATATCACTTTTATTTCCAGATTTCATCCATTAAAAACCCTAGATCCATCGGTTCCATTATTTTCCCACGATTTTCCTTTTTATTTCCAAAACCCGATATAACAATAAATCCATAAATCACGATTTCGACTCAAACAATTCGAATGACTATTTATCTCATGTTATACGAAGCATATAGAACCTAAGAAAAATAAGTAAACACCTCAAAAAAATTGCATGTAATATAAATAGAATAATTACGCTTTTAGGGTTTGTTGATTCGTTATTTTTCATATGACCAAAATATTGTGCATGATTCAATTATACCATTTTTCCCACGTTATATATGATTAGGAGAGTGTTAGAAAAATACCAAAAAAATTATAGATCAAGGAATCACACGTTGTGATTTTATGAGGCTCGGTACAAGTTTTTCAACCCAATTAATTCACCACGACCAAACGAGCCCTTCCAGAAATGTGTAGCTATTTTTCCCACCTCCTTGGCACTATGAAGAACTCCAGAAAAATACTCCTCTGCTTCAGAAAATTCAGTGTGATTTTATGTGATTATATGTGTGTTTTTCGGCTAAACTTTTAGGGTTAAAATGAAGGAGGAAATCGTGGAGTGATAAAGGGTTGTTATAGACCGATTATTTGGGAGTATTTGAGCTATAGAACCGGCCATAAACCAGGAAAAATCAATTTACCTCATTTACCAAGATTTCCTTAATTAGTTTTGTGATTTATATGCTTTTAAATAATAATAATAATAATAATGTATTATATACTCAATTCGGTCCATGTACATTTCAGGTGAAATAATACTCTTTTGTACATTGTAAAAATATTTGGAGCTTGCCTCAAAATTATTACACTTGCTTTGTTGTTCGTTTCCAGAGATTTGGGATTAATTCGGTACTTTAATTAAGCTTTAATTAAATTTTAAAGTTTCAGGGGTAATTTGGTAATTTTTGCATGTTTGAGATTTTCGGGTTTTACAACTCTTCCCCTCTTAAAAAAAAATTTCATCCTCGAAATTTGCAAGGAATCAGAAATGAAAGAGAACGGAAAATAAAACAAGGACATACCAGACGCGCTATCAGTCCGGTCACGAGAAAGCGAAAAGACACGGCCGGTATGAGGAACAGGGGGAGGAGGATCAAGGAATTTCTCACGTGTTGACGTAGATTGCTTAGGACAATTTCTCACTTAATGCTCAGAAGAACCACATCGGAAACAAGCACCAGACGTTATACGACAAGCTCCAGTATGGTTTTTCCCACAAGAACCACAAACAGGTAGGGAATTAGGGTACTCAGATGATCTCCTCTGCGAGTTTGATCCAGTAGCCCGATCTTGCTGATAGCCTCCAGAAGAATGATCTCTCCGCTCCCGTTTGGTCGACGCTGCGCTCCTGACGATCACCATCCTGTTTAGAAACTGACCTCGAATCTCGGCCCCTCGAATCTGATTTCTTCTGGTCGTAGCTCTTGCCCGAATACTCCTTGACGTCCCGACTCTGAATCTGTTGCTGCACCTTTTCGCCATCACGGTCTCGTTTGTAACCAACGCCCTCATGAAAATCTCGATGTTGTGAGCTGCATCGCAACATGCTGACGGATCCGCAAACTCCAAATTAAGCCGACAATCAAGAAAATATGACAGAACAGAACATGAAGAATGACAGAGCAGAACAGGAAAATATGACAGAGCAGAATCAAGGAAAGATGACAGAGCATAACAGGAAAAGAGAGTGCGCGTGGGGAAACCTAATGTCTATCGAATCCTCACAGGTCAAGCCTAAGCTCTAAGGGTTTCTGAAGCCTTATCTCTGATACCATAAATTGTAACACCCCAACCCGGCAAGGGCAAAGGCGTCACAAGTACATGGTTTCATATCAGATACAAGCATTCAAGAATTAAAGTAGCGAAAGTCTTAATATAAAAAAATCCAAAGGAAAATAAGTCAACAAGACTAATGAGGTACGAAACAGAATCCAAAATGCCCAAACAATGGCATAAGAGAAATAATATCCAAATGGTCACACTAGAATGACAAGGTCTAAACTTCACACAAGTTGCTCTCATCCCAAGCTAAAACCCAGCTCCTAGCTTAAATGTACCTGCCGCAGGAAAAGAAATGCGGCTGAGCTACGAGAGCTCAGTGAACAGATATAACAGAAACAAGCAATAATACAGAATAATGAATAAGAAAAGAAATACGAACCGGTCAGAAATAATGTGCAAGTATAAAGTAACAGTAATGAAAGATAAGTGATGTCAAGGTCATGCAAATATGTCAAGGGTTAAGGAAATTAGTACAGGTAAGTGTAAGGGTAACAGAAATCCACTATGAGCCCAGAAATCAGAAATCATATCAAGTCCAGTAATCAGGGTGTACAGAGGGGAGACCTCGGTACCAAGTACAGGGTGAGGGGTTACCTCTCAGGGTTGGAGTCATGAGCTCCCAGGGGTTGTGAAAGACGTGCATCGCACACACCATCAGTCACCAGATATAACAAGTAAACAAATCAGGTCAAGTCTAGGATGCATCCATACGCCCCAGGTGGCCAGAGTCTACCAATACACGCCATATAATCAAGTCAGGGACGGGATAGGACATCTCTCTCCTACCCTAGAGTCAAGTCATCGGTGCATCAATGACAAGGACATGAACACCTCATGCCTGGTGGGTGGCTCGTAATATCAAACTGTGGGTCAGGGTCAAGTGTCAAGTATCAAGTGTCAAGTGTCAAGTATCAGGTGTCAAGTATCAAGTATCAGGTGTCAAGTATCAAGTATCAGGTGTCAAGTATCAAGTGTCAAGTATCAACTGTCAAGTGTCAGGTTGTTCAGAATCAAGTTCCATATCAGGGTTCAAGACAGGGGATCAGAAGGTTCATATCAGAGGGTTCCATATCAGGTAGTCGAAAGGTTCAATATCAGGGAGATCAATATCAGGGAGGTTCAATATCAGGAAGGTCGATATCAGGAAGTCAATATCAATTTGTTTAAAAGTTCATTTTAACAGTTTATATTACAATTCCATTTCATAGGTGTTGAAAAGAAATTCTTTAATAATGACTTTCATAAAAGTGATCTTTAAAACAGTTTCATAAAGAAGGTCTTTTAAAAAAATGGTTTCTATAAAGATAGCCTTACGAATAGTTTCTTAAAACATTTTCATAAATCATTTAAAATGGTTTTCTCGTCCAGTTATAATATCAAAAATATCAAGGTCCAAGTCAAGGTTTTATGGCAGGGTTCATATCAAGGTTCATGGCAGGGTTCATATCAAGGTTCATGGCAAGGTTCATATCAAGGTTCATGGCAAGGTTCAGAACAAGGTATAAAACAAAGATCAAGACAAGGGTTTAAACAAAGGTTCAAGAACAAGTACAACAGATCAAGGTTCACAATACAAGAGATACATAGCAATGGTTCAGGAAATCTTAAATGAATCTAATAAATCAAGAGAACGAAGGCCCCTTACTGAAAAGGGCAGAATATCCGTACCTTATTCCAATGCAAGCACACAAAATAGAAAAGACAGACAGGTAATCAAATCACTACCTCCTCGAACCTAAGGAGTAGAAAACAGAAATACGAAAGGGGTTTCAGTTATCTTCCCTTTATAAGTAACTTCTATTTTTAGTAGGTTTCCAGAATTAGTAAGTTTCCATACTTAGCAAGATTCAAGTGATATAATTCAAGTTAAGTCATTAATGTAAGCTTATTATGGAAGTCATGTTCATTTTGACAAGTTATACAAGTTCAGGGTTAATTATGACAAGTTTCATAGTTCAGGGTTATAAATGTCAATTTACCAAAGTTCAAGGTTTAAAATAGAAATATTGTAATTTACCATTCGAATACTATATTTTCCAGAATTACACATTTAGTCTTCAAGTTTCAATATTTACAAATTACACCCTTTTAGTTAATTAATTTACAAAAATAAAACTTATAATTATATAAATTACAATTTAACCCTTATCATCTATGCATTACACATCAAGCCCTTTTATTACTCATATTTACAGAAAATATCATTCATTTTACTCATGTTGTAACAGCCCCTTCATATTTTGGTAATTTACACAATTAGTCCTTGTATTTATCAAAAGTGTTAATTCGATTTACAATTCAACAATAATTACATGTTAAGCCCATAAATATTCAAAATTACTCTTTTCATCCTTCATAACATTAATAACACCGAGAACCCTTGAGTTTCCAGATTTTACATTTTTAGTCCCTCATTTTAATTTCTTTTCAATTCGCTATATTATTTACACATTAAATCCATATCTCGTACAATTTACATATAAGACCCTCATGTTATATTTTTTATCTATTCCCCCTGATCTATAAAACATTACAAAAATATCCCGCAATTTTTAATAATTACAAAACACCCCCTTAACTAATTATTTACCAATCGGTAATTACAAAATATTATCAAAATCAAACTCTAATAATCCCAATCAATATACAATAATTTTATCATCATTATATCACTTTTGTTTCTAGATTTCCTCCATTAAAAACCCTAGATCCATCGGTTCCATTATTTTCCCATGATTTTCCTTTTTATTTGAAAAACCCGATATAACAATAAATCAATAAATCACGATTTCGACTGAAACAATTCGAATGACTATTTATCTCATGTTATATGAAGCATATAGAACCCAGGAAAAATAAGTAAACACCTCATAAAAATCGCATGTAATATGTATAGAATAATTACGTTTTTAGGGTTTGTTGATTCGTTATTTTTTATATGACCAAAATATTGTGCATGATTCAATTATACCATTTTTCCCACGTTATATAGGATTAGGAGAGTGTTAGAAAAATACCAGAAAAATTATAGATCAAGGAATCACACGTTGTGATTTTATGAGGCTCGGTACAAGTTTTTCGACCAAATTAATTCACCACGACCAAACGAGCACTTCCAGAAATGTGTAGCTATTTTTTCCACCTCCTTGGCACTATTAAGAACTCCAGAAAAATACTCCTCTACTTCAGAAAATTCAGTGTGATTTTATGTGATTATATGTGTGTTTTTCGGCTAAACTTTTAGGGTTAAAATGAAGGAGGAAATCGTGGAGTGATAAAGGGTTGTTATAGACCGATTATTTGGGAGTATTTGAGCTATAGAACCGGCCATAAACCAGGCCAAATCAATTTACCTCATTTACCAAGATTTCCTTAATTAGTTTTGTGATTTATATGCTTTTAAATAATAATAATAATAATGTATTATATACACAATTCGGTCCATGTACATTTCAGGTGAAATAATACTCTTTTGTACATTGTAAAAAATATTTGGAGCTTGCCTCAAAATTATTACACATGCTTTGTAGTTCGTTTCCAGAGATAGGGGATTAATTCGATACTTTAATTAAGCTTTAATTAAATTTTAAAGTTTCAGGGGTAATTTGGTAATTTTTGCATGTTTGAGATTTTCGGGTTTTACATTAAGCTCATTATCAAGGCCCATCAATAAACACTTGATAACGCCCCGACTATAATCCCAGGCCATCCTTGGCCTGATAAAGCTCATCAGGTTACGCTGAACGCATAGTACTACTTGCCTCTCTATAAATAGAAGGCCTCACACACAACTTCACAAGTTTCACTTACTACCTTACGCGCAGTCTATAAATGGTCTTTGTTTAAGTGTTACTCGAGCTTTTTTATCTGAATCAATTCATAGGGTCCATACCGTTTAACACGGGAAGCCAAACAACAAACCCATCCCAACGCATTTTTAATATCGATTTACATACCATACGTAAACAAGAACCTAAAATTCATGTTTTCTATTAAGTTATTGTCACGAAAAATGTCTTATCAAAAAATATTATTTGTTGAAAATCTTAATAACATGGTACCCGCCACCCCAATGCGCGGATTTCCTGCTAGTTGTTGTATAAGTTAGAAAAAGAAAAAGCAATTAGTAGTTTATCCTGTTAGCAACAAAATTCAAAAAGTTGATAACGATTATTATGATTATTATTATTATTATTATTATTATTATTATTATTATTATTATTATTATTATTATTATTATTATTATTATTATTATTATTTAACTTATGAAATTCAAGATAGCAACATAATTTAAATTTTACATCTAATTTGTAATTTAATAATAGTTAATACGTTGAATCTAACTAGGTAAAAATTCATTTATTTACAGACTATGTTATCTATGTGAATTACAAGATTTCTCTAATAGTATACAAACAACGATTATCATTCCACCATATTACGTCGAGTTCCTTTGAACCCAATGAGCTCCGCTTCTTACGTCTCAAAATATATTTTCACACTGTTGTTTTGGGTAATTTCAGAATAATTGTTCACTTTTACTTACACTCATCCAATTGTCTCTAAATTTTATTAGTGGGTAAATATGTAATTTTGTTCAGTCTGATAAATCAACCCAATTGTCTTCGACAAGTATTTAAACATAAAAATAGCCCAATTCACCTCCTGAAGGTCAGTGCACATCAAGTCTTTGATAACGATCAAAGAGTATGTAACTTCATAACTATCAAAGTGAACCTGATAGTTATCAGAAGTGATATACTCCCTAAGAGTTATCAGAGAACATGTCTCCCTGATTATTATTCAGAAGATGACTCACTGAAAAAGAAATCACTGAGTGTTGTATAAAGCTCAGAAAGCTTGAATGGCTTCAGGGAAGTCGAAGACCAACTGAAGAAAGCAACCTCACAAACTGATGCAGAGTCAGGGAGTGAAGTTACAAACAGCTAAACGCAACACCAGAGTCACTGAGATCTGACAAATATCTCTGTTACTCTGGACTTGATTCTGATTAAAACATAAACCTCAGAAATAGAAGGGGGAAGCTTACACAAGAAGATAAGCTCAAGTACTTATCGATATACGTGAAACGGGCATTGAAACTCTAAATTGTCAAATCGGAAAGAGCCGAAAGTAAGATTCAGACTAGCTTACTAGGCACGTGCCTATCTATAGCAAGTGGACAACTTACTATGCAACCCACATGGAACCATTGTTTCCCTTCCTATATAAACCAAGGTCGTAATCAAAGTTTAGTAGAGATTCTTACAAAGAAAATAATACAAAGAATTATGGTTAGAATCGACCTCTCCTAGGAACAACAAAGTAGCTAGCAGTCTTTTGTTGTTTGATTTTTGAGAGTACTTATTTGTCAAAAAACTGGGGTAGTTTTCCATAGGTTACTCTTTGTATATCTTGTGGATTTATTCATTAATAAAGATTTATAATAGGTGAAAATGAAAATGGTGTTATTAGCATGTCTGTGTCGTTCTCAAGAAACCCTACTTCCAAGATTTTTATGTTCATCAGTTTTTCTCACTTGCTAAAACTGATGTTCATATCTTTCATAGTTTCGATGAACAGCCAGGGGACCCAACAAATTTTATTAGTGAACAGTGTAAAAATTCACTAGTCTAAATTATCTGCATTTTGCAGGTAGATATTTAACTTAGGACAAATTATGTGCATTTTGAAGGTAGATATTTAACTTGGGATGAAGTAAGTTATATGTTACTGACTTACTGTTAAATTATGCTTTCAAACTTTTACTTAAGTACAGGGACTGTTTCTGCTATATGCAGAAACTTGCTAACACTAATCCTATAGTTTGGTGGTTGTTTGTTATCTTTTGTATTGTGCAGGAACCGAAGCTAGACTCTTGGATTGTTGCAGCCTATATAAGGAATGATCAAGACCTAGGGTTTCTCATAACATCAATCTCTGATAATCATTTTCTCTAATTCTGTCTTCATCAAATCTCTATGATATTGTAATCGTTTGACTGATCAAACCTCTTGATCAAGTCCTTAGTTTATGTCTTTGTATTGATAGATCATCAGTTGTGATCTATTCAGTTTCTTGTTCTTGTATTGTTACTTCACATTGAATAAATTGAATTAAGGGGTGGTTGGTTGGATTCAATGTTATGTGTTTCATAATTTCTACATGGTATCAGAGCCTTTGGCTTGATTCGATTGGAGATTCTGGTTTTATGGTTTCATAGTTTTTTGGGGGGTTTTGCAATTGGTTGTAGATCGGTGTTAATTAAGGTTGATTTAACAATTTTGTTGGGTTAATTGTTGATTGGGTTAGTTTATACTCAGATATATAATTGGTTGTAGATCGGTGTTAATTAAAGGAGATTCTGTGTTTATTTTTTGTCTGTCTTTTATTTTTTTATGTTTTATCTGTTTCATTCATCATGGTTAATTCTAGTGGTAGTACTAGTAATGAAGAACTTATCAGTAATCTTGATTTGGGTAATCCATTACATCTGCATTTTAATGATATTAGCTCTAGCTCTATTATATTTGTGAAACTTACTGGTACTGAGAATTATAGAGTTTGGATCACTGCTATGAAATTAGCCATTAATACTAGAAATAAAACTGGATTTATTGATGGTTCTTGTATTAAGGCTACTTATGCTTCTAGTGTTGTTCTATCTAATCAATGGGAGAGATGTAACTCTATTGTGCTATCATGGTTATTAAATTTTGTTTCATAGGATTTATATCTTGGTCAAATGTTTTCTGCTAATGCTGCTGAGGTTTGGACTGAGCTTAAGCAAACTTATCATACACTTGACAGGTCTATAATTCTGAACTTAATGCAGAAAATTAATAATTTCAAACAAGGGGAATTAACTATTTATGAGTATTATCATAAGATTAACTCTCTATGGAGGGAATTTGACATTATGACCAAATTTCCTCAGTGTGTCTGTGCTGCTAGAGAAGATGTTGTAAAACATAATCAACTTATGAAACTTATGCAATTTCTCATGGGTCTTAATGATGTCTATCAGCCTATTAGATGTAGTGTTCTCTCTAGAGAAACTCTTCATGATGTCAAAAAGGCCTTTGTTATTGTTTCCAGAGAAGAGTCTCACAGAGGCATTGCTTCTTCTTCTTCTGGTTCTGAGTCTAAACCTTAAGTTTCTAGTTTTGTTGCTAAAACAAATTGGTCTAATAATGAAAATATGAGGTTTGATAATAAAAAGTTTTCAAGTACTGATAACAAAAAGTTTTTTAATTATTGCAATAACAATAATAATGTGAATAACAGAGGACCTAACCCAAATTTGCTTTGAAATAAATGTGGAAAGGTTGGTCATACTATTTACAGATATTTTGATCTTATTGGGTATCCTCCTGGTTATAACAAAAACCCTGGTCCAAAACAAAATGGATTTAAACCCTCTTTTAATGCTAATTTTAGCACTTCTGCTAACGAAAATGGTCTACTATGTCTTTTACTAATGATCAGATGATGAAACTAATGAGTTATATCAGTGATATGCCTTCTAGCAGTACGCAGGCTAACATGGCAGGTATGCTAAGTTTTATGAACAATAATGTTTTCTTCAATTTAAACTTTCACAAGTTTTACAACAGTAACACTGTTTTGTGTAAACTCAGTATTGGGTAGATCATTGATTCAGGTGTTAACCAACACATGACTATTTCTACTCTTAATATGTTTAGTATCATTGATATATCTGATTTAAATCTAATTGTGGGTCACCAAAATGATACCTTTTCTAAAATTAAATATGTTGGAAATCTAGAACTTTCTAATAAAGTCATTTTATATGATTTGTTGGTTATACCAGAATACTGTGTCAGTCTCTTATATGTTCATAAGCTTATAAATTATAGCAGAATGTTTGTTGGTTTTAATGAAAGTAAATGCTACATTCAGGATTTGACTCAAAACAAAATCATGGAGACTAGTAGTGAGAATGGTGGTCTATATTTGTTTGATTCTCCCTCTTCCTTCACTTCTAATAATCAAACAATAGGTAATATGTTTGTCACTTTCTATGTGTCTAAATCTATGTGGCATAACAGACTTGGTCATCCCTCTGATCAAGCTGTTAACTTGCTACAGTCAGATCTTAAGTTCACTAAGGATTCTCACGTCTCACCTGGTGACATCTGTCATAAGGCCAAGTAGACCAGAGAACCTTTTCCTTTAAGTGATCATAAGAGTTCTGTTATTGGTGACCTTGTTCATATTGACCTTTGGGGACCTTATAAAGTCACTAATAGAGATGGTATTAGATATTTTAAGACTATTGTTGATGACTATACCTGGGCTGTTTGGGTCTATATTATTAAAACCAAAGATGAAGTTTATGATCTGTTTGTCAGTTATATTAATCTAATTCTTAACCAATTTAAATGTGTATTAAAACTGTCAGATCTGATAATGGAACTGAGTTTGTGAATAACAAAATAAGTAATCTGTTTGATAGTCTTGGTATTGAGCATCAAACTTCATGTGCTTATACTCCTCAGCAAAATGGGATTACTGAGAGAAAGCACATACATCTGTTGAATGTTGCTAGAAGTTTATTGTCTCAAAGTGTTATTCCTTTAAGTATGTGGCATGAATGTATCTTAACTGCTGCCTATCTTATTAACAGGTAACCTTCTTCTGTTCTTAGTGGAAAATCTCCTTTTGAGCTTGTGTATGGTCAAAAACCAAAACTTTCTCATCTGAGAAGTTTTGGTTGTCTATGTTTCTCTTCTGTTCTAAACAATTCTGATAAATTTTCTTCTAGATTTGAAAAATGTTTTCTAATTGGTTTTTCAACAACTAAAAAGGCTTACAAAGTTTATAGTCTTGAGTCTAAAATGGTTTTTTATTAAAGAGATTTTCAATTTTATGAAACCATTTTTCCATTTAAGAAGAATTCTAAACTTCAAACTGATCTAAGTTGTGATACTACTGAGACTACTTTAAATGGTCTAAATTTCTTTGATGAGAAACATTTTGATTGAAGTCCCAATGATGAAGGGAGAGGTACAAATACCCCCTATGATGATTGTAGTGCCTATTCTTGCCTCAGAAGTCCAAATACTTCTGATGATGGTAGAAATACTGGCATTGCAACTTCCATGGGTGAAAACACCCCACCTGAGGGCAATGTCATCCTGATTTAGCTCAAAATGATTTCACTCAGAACAAAAGTCAAAAGCAGCCTGTTGTAAGGAAGTCTATTAGGAATGTGAAAATGCCTGCTAAGTTTAATGATTATGTTGTGGCTAGTAGTGTCAATTATGGCCTTGAAAAGTTATTGAGTTATTCTAATCTTAGCCATGTTAATTATTGTTTTTATACTACATTAAGCAAATCTGTTGAACCTAATTCTTATGATGAGGCTGTAAAAGATAACAATTAGGTTGAGGCTGTTAGTGTGTTTAGCGTAGGGGCTTATGGGGCTTAAATTTTAAAAATAAGCCCCAGCCCAAAAGTAAGCCTCGTTTGGCGTAGAGGCTTATAGGGGGCTTTTGAAATTATAAGCTCCAGTCCAAAAATAAGCAACTTAAACTAATTTTCTAAACAAGTTTATAAAAATAGAAATTCTAGTTTCGGATTATAATATAAGCCCTAGCTCCAGCTCTAGCCCCAGCCCCAGCCCATTTTTCCAAACATACCCTATGAATAATAAAATATATGCTTTAAAAAGGAATAACACTTGGACTGAATGTGGTCTTCCTAAAGGAAGAAAAGCTGTAGGAAGTAAGTGGTTAAAGAAAATTAAATATAAATCAACTGGTGAGGTGCAAAGTTATGAGGCTAGGCTTGTTGCCAAAGGCTACAACCAGAGGGAGGGATTTGATTACTTAGAAACATTTAGTCCCGTTGGTAAGATGTCTACTGTTAGATGCATGATTAATGTGGTTGTTTGTAATAATTGGAGTATTTTTCAGCTTTACATTAATAATGCTTACTTGTATGGTGACTTAACCGAGGATGTTTATATGACCTTACCCCTGGATTTGATAATCAAGGTTCAAAAGTTTGCAAAATGAATAAATCTTTGTATGGCCTTAAGCAGGCTCCTCGGCAATAGAATGCTAAATTGACTAATGCTCTTATTGAGAATGGTTTTGTGCAAGCTAAATTTGATTATTCATTGTTTACTAAGAAATCTGAAAATATGTTTATGGCATTACTTGTCTATGTTGATGATATTGTCATAACTGAAAATAATGTTGCTGAAATTGAGAAGTTCAAACTGTTTTTAAAATCAAAGTTTCAAATCAAAGATTTGGGTAAAATCAAGTACTTTCTTGGTATTGAAGTTTTAGATAATGAGAATGGGGTGTGTTTAAGTCAAAGGAAATATTGTCTTGATATTTTACATGAATATGGTTTATTAGCAGCTAAACCTGTTGATGCCCCTTTTGTGACAAATGGTAATTTTCACATTTTGAATTAATAATAAATGGTTATTTATTATTTCTAAGCCTAGCATTTCTATGCGCGATTGCATGTTTCTGAGTATTTTTGAGCATTTGTGGGAGCTATCCCGCATACTGTAGCTTACAGTCACTACTGAAAAAATTTATTTTTGTCAGTAAGCGTAAATTTTTCCATTACTGATAGTTATTGACAAGTTTCGTAATTTACTGAGAGCTTTCTCGTATTTACTGAAAATCAACCCCACACGCATACCGACAGCATAGTATATATGGTAGCAGTCAAATAAATACATTTTTTAGCAAATAATAATATTTTATTATTATTCTGACGGAAACGTCAGTAAAAACTTTATTTTGCGTATACGTGTCCAAAAACGTCAAACCGGGACTTTACGGTAACATTTAAGCTTAAACCGACACACGATACACCAACGAGGATCAAAAACCCACTAAATCCCCCCTCCCCTTGTCATGTACAGCCAGCACACACAAATGGACAATAATTATTATATGCTAAGATACGATTAGTGGGATATGACTTAGCCATTTTTGTATTTATACCAAAAATACACTACATAGTTCTACACATACACATTCTTATCACCTAGAGTTACCAAGATCATTTTCCTTCCTCTCTTAGCTTAAAACTCACGGCCAATAACCATAATCCAAGATCCATAAAAATTTGTTGAAGTTATAAGTAATCGGGGTGTACTTTCAGGTGTTTTGGGTTATTTGGAACGTGTCTTGGGTAAATTTGTTGCAATTTGGTGTGTTCTTGGAACCTTGAATCTCTCGACATTCTTCAAAGCATTGTAAGGATTTTCAAAATTTGTTCAAATCTTGTTCATATCATGTTGTTTTGATGTTTAAAAGTGTTAACAAGTGTTAAATGTGTATGATTTACTAAAATGAAAAAGTTAGGGTTTGATGTGTAATTGTTGTGTGCTCAACGTTTCTTCACTTTTTATACAAATTATGATATTTCTTGCTAGTGTGATAAATCTTGTTGCTTGTGGTGCTAGTTTGATGATACGAAAGAGATTAGTGCTAATTACGCGTATTTAAGACGAAATATACACTTTTAAGGGTATATATATGGATCGGCCATTGATGAAGCGAAAAGTGTACCGCTTTTAAGGAGTAATTTAAGCCCTAAATCATATTTATTTGATCAAATATTGCCCTAAATCGTTCCTTTTGTCATTTTAGGTACTTTGGAGAAGAAATCTGGAAAAGGAAGCATTTTGGACGTTTTTGGAGCATAAAAGTGAAGAAAACGGCAAAGTCTCAAAATTGTGGTGGAAAGTACCTTTGACGGCGTCAGGATTTGTTCTTGACGGCGTCATGGCTTGGCAAAAGTGGTGGATATGAAAATTACTCATGATAAGCCAGAGAAATTTGCATGGGAATTCTGACAGCGTCACCCTTTAATCTGATCAAGGTCGTCACGGCTTAATTTAAAGAGGGACGGCGTCACGCCTAATTCTGACGACGTCAAGCCTTGATAAGCCAGAACGGATTTTGGAGAGCTAAAGAGGGACGGCGTCAAGAAGGCCATCCGGGAACCCTAAAAGCGGCGAGGTGACGGCGTCACACTCCATAACGTGACGCCGTCAGATCTGAAAGTCTATATATAGTTTTGCAATTTTTTGTCATTAGTGTGGAACTTATTGTGGAACTTTGTGTGTGAAAACCCTAAGACGATTTTAGCAGCTTTTTCAAGGCTTTTTGCCTTGAGATCTTCCATGTTACATTGAAGATAAGTTATCAATTAATCATTCAATATGTCTATGTGTTGTTTGATTCTATCTTGTTCTTGTCTTTTGTTTAACATGCTAGGCTAGGTTTTCTTTGTGTTTGCTTAGATCTAATGAAACCTAGCTATTGATTATTGGTTATTAGTGTGTTATTAGTTGTATTGGATGATTGTTCATCTATGTTAGGCTTAAGAAAACTGGCTAACTTCCTATCCGGTAACTTGCTTGAACGTCTTAAGAAACATGAACCAATGCGTACTAAAGGTTTTTATGGTTGTATTTAATGCATTAGCGAATTCTAGTGATCCCATGATAGGAGCTTCCTAGCCGGCTCGACATAGGAGTGAAGTAGGAGTTCATAGAGTTGGGGAAGTACGTACGCCACCCCACAATTGGTATTAAGGAATACACCCGTCAGCCACGCAATTAATACACACTAATCAACCGGTAAAAGATAGTTAGGGAGTAAGGAAATCTAAGTAAACACATTTCTCTCCACATAAATTTCACCACATTTTCATTTTCTGTTATTTTATTTTATTTGCATTCGTAGTAACTTGGGTTAGTTGACTAGCAACTAATTCCGCCCACTCTTTCATACCCGAGATTTTACTTGCTTTCATAAAATTATAAAAACATAAAAAGAATCTTCTCTCACCCTTAGACCTATTAGAGTAGTTTTTCATACCTAACGAACACTATTCCTTGTGGAGAACGATCAATCCCCCGTACTTACCACTACACTATACTACATCGGTCAGGTACACTGCCTGGTGGGGTTGTAAGCCTCTTGAGATCCCTTGAGAGGTAAAACCTCTTGTAAGGTTGCAAAACCATGCATCAAGTTTTTGGCGCCGCTGCCGGGGAATAGTTATTATTTAGGTTGAATTTTTATTTTATAGGTCTACTCACTAGATTCCTTTCTAGTGAGATTTTTATTTTATTTTTCTAGGTTTTCTTTAGTCTATTTTTTTTTCTTTGTTTCTTTGTTCGTAACCATTACCATCCGACATCATGGAAGGTGGTAATATCCTCGATCCCAACAACCCACCACAACAACCACCAACTCCTAGAGCCCGTACTTTAGGAGAGTACTCCCGTCCTAGCCACCATGGCTATCGAAACACCATTGAGCTCACTCAAGGAGCCAATGTCACTCCCTTGCGATCCGACACCATCCGGTTGGTGCAAAGCGGATGCGCATTCCATGGACTTCGTTCCGAAGATCCTAACCAACATCTCAAGGACTTTCTCAAAATCGTTGATTCTATAGACCTTGATGTTGCCACTCGAGAGACGACCCGACTGCGTCTCTTTCAATTCTCTTTGCGGGACCAATCTAGTCAATGGCTAGAGCGTCAACCCGCAGGATCCATCACCTCTTGGGATGATCTCACCACTCGTTTCCTTGCTCAGTTTTTCCCACCGGGAAGAACTACCAAGCTAAGGAATGATATCTTGATGTTCCAACAACGTCAAGGCGAAACCCTCTACGAGGCATGGACTCGATTCAAGGACTTACTCCAAAAAGTCCCTCACCATGGCATAGAACTTTGGCTCCAAGTCCAAATCTTATATGACCATATCAATCTCTACACGAGGCAAACCATTGACCAATCGGCCGGTGGTAAGCTACGTGATCTAAGTGCGGAACAATCATGGGCTCTCCTAGAAGATCTTGCTCTTTATGACAACGAAAGTTGGAGTGATACCCGTGATTTGAATAAAACGGTCAAGGCAATATCTTTGCCTTCGAACAATTCAAACACTTCCGACCGTAGGATCATAGAACTTGAAGACCAAGTCAAGTTTCTCAAGAAATCCTACGAGGCTTCCTAAACCTTCAAGCCAAGTGAACAAAATCACTTCTTCATGTGAATTATGTAGTGGTCCCCACGACACTCGTGATTGCATGGAACTCCCCGAACAAGCTTTTGCGGACTACGCATCCTCGCATACCGACGGAGCGGGAGACAAGTGGTACACTTTCAAACCCGAGCCAAACCCCTACGGTGATACATACAACCCTCATGGAAAAATCACCCGAACCTTAGGTGGAAGCAAAATCAAAACGCACAACAAACCAACTCTTCCAACCCACCTAATCGTTTCCAATCAAGCGGTTCCAACTCGAACCGTACTTTCAACAACAATCCTTCCAGCAATGGTAGTACCGATAACTTTGAAGGATTGATGTCCCAATTTATGGCATCTCAAGAAGCTCGTTTAGCCAAGTTTGAAGCCGATTTCAAACAAAAACAAAGCGAGATGACCGATAAGATTGACACCTTGTTGAAAGCCCTCAATGACCGAGAAATGGGAGCACTCCCTAGCAACACGGTCAAGAACCCGAAACTAAACGTCAACGCCATTTCATCGGTTTCGTCTCCTAGTTCTTGTCCACAATATTATTCGGTCAATTCCATGAGCTCGTGTTTCAAACAAACCCAAGTCATAGTTGAAACACCTCCCACTCAAAACCTTGACGAAGAATTCAAGGAGCTCCACCTTGAAAGTCCGGTTATTGATGTGTTGGATGAGAAGAAGCTCAAGTTAGGCGAAAAAGGGACCGCCTTTGTTCAAAACAAGCTACCTAAGAAGTTAGATGATCCGGGCTTATTTGTTCTACCTTGCAAGATAGGTAATTCGGAGGCTTATGACACATTAGCCGATCTTGGATCAAGCCTTAACCTACTTCCGTTACCTCTCTACACCTCTCTAAAACTAGGAAAACTTGAAGAAACCGAGGTGATAATAGGCTTAGCGGATGGAAGTGTTGCTTACCCGGTTGGAGTAGTCAAGGACGTGTTAGTACACATAGGAAAACTAACCATTTTAGCCGATTTCCACGTCCTTGATATGGTTAGCGACCCTACATGCCCCTTGTTGATAGGTAGAGGATTTTTGGCGACCGCTAGTGCTATGATTGATTGTAAGGAATCTAAGATAGCGGTAGGAGAAGGAGATACTTGGTCAGTCTATGATGTTAAGAAACATGCCTATGATACTAGTGAGGAACCAACACCACATTGGTTAGAATCAAATAGGAGACCATCTAGATATGGACCTTGGATCGATAGAGACTTCATAGGACCCCAACGCCCATTTTACCTAGAAGAGGACTTTGTTAACCGAACACATACGGTAGAGCAACTCTTGGCTAGGGACACCGAATTGGATCCATTTGAAGACCCTCTAGTTTTTAGGAGGATGATTGATTTCCTAGGAGTTTTGCCAATTAACCTAGGAATGAATAAGTGGACTTGTGAGGAAGATGATCATAAGTGGGATTGGGACAAACCACCCAAAGATGGAGATGGGTCATGGCATATTAAGATGACATTGTATGACCCGGATGGAGAGAAGTTTGAAAAGATATATTGTACTAAGCGGACCAATAGGAAACTTCAATCCAAGCTTAACCCTAAAGACGTCCTCGATGACGAGCTCACTTATATAGGGTAGAAGGACTTTGAGTCTAGCTACAAGACTCGTTAATAAAGAAAAGCGCTTCTTGGGAGGCAACCCAAGTTTTATTTGCTTTGTTTATTTGTTTATTTGTTTGTTTGTTTTTATTTGTTTCCGTATGTGTGTTTAATTTTTATTCTTATTGATTCATGTTCAAAAACTAATTTGTGAAAATGCTTTATTTTGTTTTTAACTTCGTCTTAACTACATATAAAGGTATTTTGCAAAAAGATAAGTGTAAGGGAAATCTAAATCGGTTTATTAGAACACAAATGAACATGAATCGTAATAATATTAAATTAACATACATATTAGTATTTGTTTGAGTCAAATGCTTGTATCGAGTCATAATGATGTTTTGCAGGATTTCCAGGAAGTAAGGTATAGGTTTTTCCAAAATTTTTCCGGAAACTTAACATGAGAATTCTGTCAGATTATTTCTGACGGCGTCAGGATTTACAACCTGACGGCGTCAGGTTTAATTTTCTGAAAATTTTTGAAAGTTTTGTTGTCATAAAAAGTTTTTATTAAATCTCTAACTTATAATCTCCAGGAATCTGCAAAATTATCATTCCACAAGCATTATATCCTTATATATAGAGTTTATCCCGCCGATGTTATGCAGGTTTTCGTGTTTATTTTCTCAGGTTTAACAGGTTATTTTGGACAAGGAAATGTTTGGATCAAGCTTTTGGCGATGCATTAGTCATGGAGCTTTTACATTCTCTTTGGAAGAAGATCTAACCGTGTTACTTCATTATCCACCGAGCGAATCAGGGGAGTATTTGATTTCATTCTTTTACTTTATGCTTTTACATCTTGTTTTTTGAACATTGGGGACAATGTTCATATTAAGTGTAAGGGGGGGTAAAAGTACGATTAGAGAATACAATTGCACTTGATTTTTGTTTATTTAATAGTAGATGTGTAATAAAACTGAGATAAATACCTGTTAGGGTAATTTTAGTGCCAAATTTAAATTTTTTTACAACATATAGGAGTGAAACTTTGATCTTAATGAGCGTCTCATGGATAGGAGTTATATGACTAGCACAAAAAAGCGTACCACTAAAAAAATTTCCACCCCCAAATATGTGAGGTTCGCCCCTAGAATTGGTAGGAAAAGCATTTATGCTATGATGTGAGTACCGGTAGCACTTAAATTCTAGAACTTGCGTTAGGACCATTCCGAGGCCACAAGTGAGACTACATTCGTGTAGTTAGATTTACTACATGATAAGAGGCATTAGGATTAACCCATTGTTTTACACCTGTGTTTTTGTTATAATACGTTGGCTACATTGGTCAAGTAATTCTCCCACACCCTTTGCGTTGTACTCATTTTTAGTACACGATACCCCTAGTACACCCCTCAGAGCCTATCTTTTTTTTCGACCTTTAAGCATTTTACTTAAAGGAAGAATTTGTTACACCCTACTAAAATGTACACCCAAATCGCCTTAGCCTACCTTGTATGCACTCATTTTTAGTGCATTATTGTGACAACATTTGTTTAAACCCAAGTTAATTATCTAGTTGATTACATGGTTGCTAAGTCGAGTCATATCCTTGTACATATTGTTTTGGGACGATTGGGACTCATGGGTAAAGTACTAGTGTAATGGAGTAATGGGGAAAAACAACATTATTACCCCCATATGTGCTAAATATTTTAAAAGTACTCCAAGTGTTTCGATTATCTTAATTCGAGTCATTAGAATAGTTATTTATAAAGTTATGTAAAAGTTCAAGTGTAAGGGGAATGCAACGCCCCTATGATGTATTATTTTGGATGGTAGGGCAAAAGTGTATGCAAAAAAAAAAAAAAAAAAAAAAAAAAAAAAAAAAAAAAAGAGAAAAAGAAAAATAGAAAAAAAAACATACGGACTACCATCCCGTTTTATTTTATGTTTTTTTTATTTTGTTTTTAGCTTAATATTGAGTCGAGTCTTGGCTTAGCAACATTGTATAGTACATGTAATTGATCAAGATCTTTAACTCGCCACCAGTAAAATATCCCTTATCCAACAAAACCGTGTTTATCATATCCCTACACCTAACGTTATAACCCATTTAAAAGCCCTCTTTGATAGTTTATCTTAGGTGCTTACGCCTAGTGGAGGAGGTTTTTGATCCTTCCCCAAGCCTATGGTAATCTATTTTCTATGACAGGTAGTGAGAGATATTATCCGTTTTCATTTATGAGATTTTATTTGATGACACTTGAGAGATGTGAGTATCTAAACACTACTTGTGAGGTGCTAGTTTGTAATCTCCGTGCTTATTATGATTAAAGTGGAACGAATATTTGTTGTAATTACTTTTATGTTAGCATTAAATGACCCCTAACTTGTATTTTGATTAGAATAAAAGCGCATTTTCTAGAGGACAAGCAAATCTCAAGTGTAAGGGTATTTGATGAAGCGAAAAGTGTACCACTTTTAAGGGGTCATTTAAGCCCTAAATCGTATTTATTTGATCAAATATTGCCCTAAATCGTTCCTTTTGTCATTTTAGGTACTTTGGAGAAGAAATCTGGAAAAGGAAGCATTTTGGACGTTTTTGGAG
Source organism: Artemisia tridentata subsp. tridentata (assembly GCA_021014915.2). Lineage (NCBI taxonomy): Eukaryota > Viridiplantae > Streptophyta > Magnoliopsida > Asterales > Asteraceae > Artemisia > Artemisia tridentata. Next base: position 250,978,520 of record CP139507.1, read on the forward strand.
CATAAAAGTGAAGAAAACGGCAAAGTCTCAAAATTGTGCTGGAAAGTACCTTTGACGGCGTCAGGATTTGTTCTTGACGGCGTCATGGCTTGGCAAAAGTGGTGGATATGAAAATTACTCATGATAAGCCAGAGAAATTTGCATGGGAATTCTGACGGCGTCACCCTTTAATCTGATCAAGGTCGTCACGGCTTAATTTAAAGAGGGACGGCGTCACGCCTAATTCTGACGGCGTCAAGCCTTGATAAGCCAGAACGGATTTTGGAGAGCTAAGAGGGACGGCGTCAAGAAGGCCATCCGGGAACCCTAAAAGCGGCGAGGTGACGGCGTCACACTCCATAACGTGACGCCGTCAGATCTGAAAGTCTATATATAGTTTTGCAATTTTTTGTCATTAGTGTGGAACTTATTGTGGAACTTTGTGTGTGAAAACCCTAAGACGATTTTTGCAGCTTTTTCAAGGCTTTTTGCCTTGAGATCTTCCATGTTACATTGAAGATAAGTTATCAATTAATCATTCAATATGTCTATGTGTTGTTTGATTCTATCTTGTTCTTGTCTTTTGTTTAACATGCTAGGCTAGGTTTTCTTTGTGTTTGCTTAGATCTAATGAAACCTAGCTATTGATTATTGGTTATTAGTGTGTTATTAGTTGTATTGGATGATTGTTCATCTATGTTAGGCTTAAGAAAACTGGCTAACTTCCTATTCGATAACTTGCTTGAACGTCTTAAGAAACATGAACCAATGCGTACTAAAGGTTTTTATGGTTGTATTTAATGCATGAGCGAATTCTAGTGATCCCATGTTAGGAGCTTCCTAGCCGGCTCGACATAGGAGTGAAGTAGGAGTTCATAGAGTTGGGGAAGTACGTACGCCACCCCACGATTGGTATTAAGGAATACACCCGTCATCCACGCAATTAATACACACTAATCAACCGGTAAAAGATAGTTAGGGAGTAAGGAAATCTAAGTAAACACATTTCTCTCCACATAAATTTCACCACATTTTCATTTTCTGTTATTTTATTTTATTTTCATTCGTAGTAACTTGGGTTAGTTGACTAGCAACTAATTCCGCCCACTCTTTCATACCCGAGATTTTACTTGCTTTCATAAAATTATAAAAACATAAAAAGAATCTTCTCTCACCCTTAGACCTATTAGAGTAGTTTTTCATACCTAACGAACACTATTCCCTGTGGAGAACGATCAATCCCCCGTACTTACCACTACACTATACTACATCGGTCAGGTACACTGCCTGGTGGGGCTGTAAGCCTTTTAAGATCCCTTGAGAGGTAAAACCTGTTGTAAGGTTGCAAAACCACGCATCAGCCATGTTTAAAAATAAATAATTATTGGGGTTTTTAAAAACATCAAATTTTGGCTCTAATAGTGAAATGGTGAAAATTATGCTTATTAGCTTATTTTAGTTAGCTTATTGTAATAAGCACTAGCTTATTGATTTTAAACAAAATGAATTGGACTAAATTTTATCTTGACATAAATGGGCAGAGCCCATCATGTATTCGGCCTACATGGGCTGTTTTGGACCAAAATGCTTATTGGAAGTGCTTATTAGCTTATTTGATATTTAACGTAAAATATAACGTAACTTAAAAGGATTTATTGGTTGTCGGACTAAAAATGGGTTATTGGACTCAATGTGGCCTATTCGGCCCAATAAACATCTCGGGAGACAAAAATGAATGTTGGAACATTTTTAGACTCGCTATAATTATTTTTGTAAAATAGAACGTTATATATCGATAAAAACCATTTTGGGCTTGTTTTGGCATTTTAAGCCCAATAAGTCAATTAAGAGGATTTTCGGCCAAAATTTTGAATGTTGATTTTTTGTTGACTTTTGAAAGTATTTTGACTAAACGTTGATTTTCGTATCGAAAACTATATTATGGGGTAATCGTAACGATAAGTATAGTTATAACGATAAATATACACTTTGGACTATTTTTGCAAATATAGTTAACGAAAAGGGATTATTTGAGGAAATTTGCAACACTTGAGAAAAATGGAAAAGCTTGAATAAACGAATGGGTCATGCCCAATTTTTCTAAAATTTCGACACTTAGAATATTTTCGGACAAAAACCGACTAAAAGACGAAATGGGTTATTTTTACTATTAAAAATATTAATTCTCCTAAATTAATAATTTTAGGTCTTTAAAGACTTATAAATGTATTTTTGACATTTATACACTTGTACTTATTTAATTTCTTAGAAATTAAATAATTATAACTTTCTTTATAATTATTATTATATTATAAATAATTATAATAATTTATAATATAATAATACCCCACTAAAACCATTATCATATTAATTATTCAATACTTATTTAATTAATTAAATATTTAATTAGTATATATATATATATATATATATATATATATATATATATATATATATATATATATATATATATATATATACACGATAATATGTATATATTACTTACGCAGTTTGCGACAAACAACGCACGGAAGTTCCGTCGCACGTATATTCACCGTACACTTTCACCATGAGCCATCACCAAAGAGTCATATACGATAAATTATTTTGAAATGTACCCTACCACATAGCAAGCAAGAAATAAACGAGCATTGGTCACACGTAAACTTTTCAATTGAGTTAAGACACTTAAAATACGAATATTTCGCTAAGACTTACCATGCTGATCTAGGTCGCGTGTCGGAGCGGTTGCACTGTGTTATTGTTGATTAGCAGATTGTTATTGTTTTAAGGTGAGTTTATAGCCCCATTTTTATACGTATCGCTTTTATAAACCTTAGGGTGAGAAACATGCAAAACTGTTTTCATGGACCAAAATGAATTTTGTTTTTATACACACTTGTATGCGGAAACCTAAGTTAACTAAATCCCATTGCGCCCACTATTATCAACCGTCAATTCCTGCTGAGAAACGCATGTGATATAAATAGATCTATTAGGGGTGACTCCCCCATTCGGTTGGCTCGGCATAGTCAATGCGAACGTATACCATATCGGAATTTGCCGAGTGTTTGGGGATTAACACTCGCGGGCACCCTTTATTTGCTATGCCAGTTAGGCATATCGTTTGTCTAGTTCGGTTGGATAAGCTTAGTGTTTGCATAGCAGGATAGTGTGTGTGTTAGCTGAATTGTTTGCTGAATATTTGCTATGGTCCATATGTGCTTATTTACTTTAAACCTATGAACTCACCAACATTAGCTGACTTTTAGCATGTTTTTCTCAGGTAATTGAGAATGTGTTTATTGGAGGCAGGGCATGGCAAGGGTCATGAAAATTGTTGGAAATGTTTTCATTTATGCGTTAAACTCTAAATTTGGGACCGCTTTGTTAAATGGGCTTCATTTTATTTGATGTGAACTTGATGTATGACAATTTGACTTTGGATATGTAAACTATTTTAAAACAGATTTTTAATCCGTTCTCTATATCTTTGTGTTGTGATTATCGATTTAGTTGCACCCAAATGTGTATGCTTCCGCAAATCTTGATTTTGGGGGTGTTACAGATTGGTATTCAGAGCCTAGGTTATAGAGAACTAGGTTAATAAAAACCCTAAACTATAACCAGTTTATGAAAGAAAAAAAATCCTTATGACCGCCAGATGCCTGTCTGCCTAGCTTACTATGATTTGAGCGTTATTTGCCTTATATGATTAAGTGTTATACTATGTTATTTGAGTATTTTACTTAACATATATGATATAAGTATTTTCTATATACTTACACATGCCACACCGTATTTGTCACAGACTATGTCTCTCCCTTCCGATGTACATGATGAGGTACTTGCTGCTGGACACACTTCCCCGTTACGACGACCAGTTCCATTTACGGATGACCCGTTGATGGAAGTTGTCAGAGCCGCTGTTCAGCCACACATTCCAGCTCAGCATACACACATCACTCCAGTATCTATCTCACCATACTTACCCCGCTACACTACAGCTCACCGCTCAACTCCAACCCAGCTTTACACTCTCACCCAGCATGCTCAGGCTACCCCACCCATCAGACGTCGGGCTTCATATAGGAGATTTCGTGGACGTCGCATCCACCTATCATCTGTACTATCTTCACCACTCAGGAGGACCCGTTATGGCTACCCGGGTACCTCTACTTCATCACCATCTCAGTCACCCATGTCATCTCTAGACCATTCCCCTCCCACTCAGAGACTTTGGAGATCAATTGAGTCTTACTCAGATGAGGATGAGGATCCAGTGGAGGATACAAAGCAGGTTCAGGTAGAGCCTACACCAGCAGTGACAGCACCCATTGAGCACACTCCTATTTGTGTGGGTGATGACAGGGACAGGGAGGCACCGATGGATTTGGATCAGGTGACGATGCCATGGGCATCATGGAGGATGTGCAGGGGATATTTGAGGTATGGCAGAGTTCTAGGGCTGCCCAGATACAGGATATGAGTGATAGTCAGTGGATTGATATTGCTTGTGATACCAGCACGGGTGTGCGTGCAGCTAGTCCAGAGTACACTCCATCATCTCCTTCATTTGTGCCACCTCCATCTCCGATACCTTTTCCGCTTCCATCACCAGTGAGAGGATTATAATACACTTAGGATGTTACTCCTTTATAACGTGTAAGAGATACTTTGAATGAATGTAATTAAGTATGCGGAATCTACTTAACCACACTTAGAAGGATTATGGTTTGTTTAATGGAACAGTGATGTATATATGACAATGAATACAAAGAGAATAAGACCAAACGATTCAATATTATTGCTAGAATAATACGAGTGATCTTAGCTATCACTAGGGTGATAGTTGACCTTGAATCTTAACAAAACTCTATGACTGATATTCCTACATTCATCTAACCTAGGATCTCCTTTTATAGACTAAGGAGTCCTTTACAAGATAAGTATTACACCGTATAATTCTAACTAATAAAGATATACAAAAAATCTATACCATACTTATCTCCTACAATGTCTCCAAAAGCAGTTATCTTTCAGCAGTACCTTTTGTATAACTAGCAATAATAACTTAGCAGTTAGTACTGTTAGTTGTTTCTTCAGCAGTCTTCACATATACACTAGCAGTTAAGACTGTTAGTGCAAATCTCCAGCAGTACTAAGTTCCTTTCATTTAATTCCCAACAATCCTCCCCTAAACTTGTGATTTAGCCCAAATCATCAAGTTTCTCAGAATTAAATGCATACCATTAAGGATTGTGAGGATTCATCCAAGCACTACCTTCTGGACATTGTTTCTTCTGCCTGCTGATAGATTTTTCTTAACAACTCCCTTTCCATATCTAATTCCTCTTCCACTTTGAGTTTAGCAGCCAGCATAACAACCAATGTTCCTGCTCTAATTGGATATGTCTTTTCTACTAACATATAAACTTGCACTCCTGCTTTAGTAGCAACCTGATGAACTCCACAATTGTCAAACAATCTCCAAGTAGTAGATAAATCATGAGCTTGAAATCTCCATAATGAATCAGTAGCATCTGGATCATATAACTTTGTAAGCTCAACCCGTAACTCCTTATCCTTGTCATCTGTAGGATCAGGAAATCTAAACCTTTCTTGAACTAAGCTCCATAACTTGTCCAAATCTTCTCTGTCAAAAGCCTTTATCAGATCATCCAAGAACTTATGAACTTCTGACTTTCCTCCTACCCTGGTGATCTTCCATCCTTTGATTCTACCATCTGAGTATACTTCCCAATCTATGATAGGATGCTTAGCTTGAAGTGGATCAATATTCAAAGCTTCTGGGACTACTACCATCATCCCTTGTATCAGTTCATCAATAAGTACCTTCTTCAAATCCACCAGTACCTTCATCAAACTGATTTGCTTGCCTCCCCTGAGTCTCATACTCCTCTTGAATCAAGGAAACATCTGGATTTGATCAATTTAAGCAATCTTCCTACCCTATTTGGAAGACTCCTCACCATCATCTGAACTTGAACTCTTGGATGAACTAGAAGAACTTGTTGAAATCACCATCTTTGTTGATCTATTCCCTTTGAGTTTCTTAACAGTTGTCTCTAACTTCTTCACTTTCATAACCATCTTTGTGTAGACAACTGCAAAATTCTTCTTGTGGCTCCTGAGTTCATCTTCCAATGTGGACACCCTCTCAGACAATTTGGTACAAGTAGCCATCAATTCTTTTAGTGATACTCTGCCCTCCTCACTTTTAGGTGTGTTACCTCCTGGGAGAGGTGAATCATGGGGCATAGACTCATAATCCATCATATGATGGGTTTCTGAGCCACCCTGAGTTTCCATGTGGCTAGGGATTCCACCAGAAGTACTAGGTACTACAGGTGTTGCCATGGATTGGTTCTTATTTATGTTGCTTCTGTCCTTCTCAGCTACTAAGCCAGACACAGTAAAAGTAGCCCTTTCCATTCTGACATTGTCAGCCTCTGTTGGTAATTAAACCAACAGTTAGTACTGCCAGGTATAAAGTTATAACTGCCGAAGATTAACACTAACAGTACTAAGTCAGTTAGTACTGCTAGTATAGAAAGTTAGTACTGTGTATGTGATGAATACAGACGAGTGAAGATATTTATAGTATAGATTGGATGTATATCTTATTATTGTAGATTGATACGAATATTATAGTTTACTTGTACAGGACTCCTTGTGCTATAAAAGGAGATCCGAGGTTAAGTTTTCAATATCAGTTAAGTAAGTCATATGAAAGCTTTAAGGCTGTAAAACCCTAGTGATACTTAGATCACTCGTATTATAATCATTAATATTGAAGCTATTTGGTTGGTAAAACACTTTTGTTCATACATTATTCCCTTCATATACACATAATCTTCTAAGTGCTTTGTTGTAAATTCCGCGTGCTACTTAGCATATACTCAAAGTATCTCTAACACAAGGCGTGTGTCTAGATCCTATCAAGTGGTATCAGAGCCAGGTTCTGATACTTTGAATTAGAAGATCCAGTAGAACTTTTTCTCTTTCAACAAGGAAGATGGACATGGAAACTTCACAAACCTCAATCCTTGCCAAACTCCCAATGCTCAAACAAAATGAATATGATCTCTGGAGGTTCAGAATTGAGCAGTACTTAATGGTGCAAGATTATGCACTATGGGATATCATTCTCAATGGTTATTCTTTTAAACCAACAACTTCTGAAGAAACACTTGCTGATGGTTCCAAAACTACTAAGCTCAACACTGAACCAGTCACCAACGATGAGAGGATCAAGAAGAAGAATGATCTCAAAGCCAAGAGTTTGTTACTCATGGCAATTCCCAATGATCAAGTGTTGAACTTCAGTCATTATGAGACTGCAAAGACACTTTTTTCAGCAATTGTAGAAAGGTTTGGTGGTAATGAAGCCACTAAGAAGGCACGAAGAACACTGCTGAAGCAAAGCTATGTGAATTTTAGTGCCACAAGCACTGAAACTCTTGATCATGTCTTTAACAAGCTACAGAGGATTGTTAGCCAACTTGCTGGGTTGAAGATAGTGATTCCATAAGAAGACCTTAACATGAAGTTTCTCAATAGCTTGTCTGCTGAATGGAACACCTATGTTGTTGTTTGGAGTAACAAGCCTGAACTAGAGAAGATGACACTTAATGAGTTGTACAACAATCTTAAGATTATTGAACAAAAGGTGAAAAAGACAAGAAGCACCAGTTCTATGTCTGGAAACATGGCATTCTTGTCATCCCCCAGCAATTGCAGTCCCGAAGATGATCAAGATGTTTGTACTGCTCGCCCTAAAGTTAGTACTGCTAGTGTAAAAACTAGCACTGCTAGGTTGAGTGATGAAACTATCTATGCCTTTGTTTCTGAACAATCCAATGGGTCTCAAATCTACAATGAAGACCTTCTTCAAATTCATGAAGATGAATTGGAAGCAATGGACTTGAAGTGGCAAATGGCTTTGATAAGCATTAGGGAAAAGAAGTACTTTCAAAGGACTGGAAACAAGTTTACTTTCAATGGAGGAGATGTTGCTGGCTATGACAAATCCAAGGTGGAATGTTATAATCGTCATAAGATGGGACATTTTGCCAGAGAATGCAGAAGCCCCAGACAACAGGACAACAAGGGTAAAGGGTACAAAAGTCAGCAGGGAAATAGGAGAACAATGAATGTGGAAGAGACTTCTTCCAAGGCAATGGTAGCTGTTGATGGAGCTGGCTTTGACTGGAGCTTCATGGAAGAAGAGGAGTAACCAACCAACTTTGGATTGATGGCCTTCTCAGACTCAGAGGTACATGAGGTTAAAAAGTGTTCTAATTCTTGTCCTGCTTTGAAAGAATATGAGTCACTTAAGAAACAATATGATAATCTTAGAATAGAATTTAATGAAGTAAACTTTAGTCTTTCAAATCATAAAAGAGGAATAGCTGTTTTAGAAGAGCAACTTACTTTTTATAGACAGAATGAATCAAACTTTACAGATGATATAGCTGTCTTAAAAAGAGATTTGCAACTTAGAGATGATAAGATGAGTGGGCTTAAGTATGAACTAGAAAAGCTTAGGAAAGAAAAGGAGAACATACAGTTAAGTGTTGACACTCTTGAATATACATCAAAAGGAGTTCAGAAATTAATAGAGAGTCAACTAGTAAATAAAGCTAAATCTAGTTTAGGATATAAGTCTGTTGCACCCCCCAATAGAGGAATGTTTGTACCTCCAGGAATTGACTTAGCTCATACAGGCTTAGAAGAGTTTAAGGATATTGAATTTCCTGGATATGGTCCTAAAACCAATGAGAATCCTACTAAATTTGTTAAGGCTGAGGATTCTTTTGAAAGTGCTAGTGATACATCTTTAGTTGAAGAAGTTGTGTCTGAGGTCAAGACTAATGAGAGTATATCTGAGAATAAGTCTGAGGTTAAGTATGAAGTAAAACATGTTCCAAAAGTGGTCAAAAATGAAAACATAAAACCAGTTAGGAATAATGTTAGGTATGCTGAGAAGTATAGGTCTACAAACAGATCTTCAATTCCTAGGGGCAATCAATGGAACTGGAATAACTTAAAATCTCAACAGCTTGGTGATGAGTTTGTTATGCAGAATAAAGTATGTTTTGTGTGTTGTAATTTTGATCATTTGGCTGCATATTGTGACTCAAATCCATGGAAAAAGAAGGTTTTTGGGAATTCAAGGGTGTATGGGAATACAAATGCTAGGGTAAATCAAAACAGTAATACTAGATTGACTAACCCTAATGTAAATCATAAGATGACACCCAGAGCAGTCATGTTGAAGTCTGGCTACAAATCATTTTCTACTGCTAGACCAAACAAGTGTTTTAATTACAAACAAACTGTTTCAAGTGCAAAATCAATTTCAAATCATTACAATCATGCACAAACAGTTAACAGGCCCTTTTTAAGGAAAACACCCTTGTATACTCAAAAATGGATGCCTAATGTCAAACATGTCAAGCCAGCAGTTTCTACTGCTAGGTCAGCAGTTTCTACTACTAGGCCATCAATTCCTACTACTAGGCATATGAATGGTATTAAAGGTCAATAGGGCAATGCTGTGAAGGCCTTAACACGTTGGGTATGGAAACCTACCAAACCTAATGGTGCATCAATGACTTTCAATAGATATAATTATATTGATGCACGAGGCAGATCCAAGTTAGTGATGGCTTGGGTCCCCAAAAGAAACTAATTCCTTTAATTTGTGTGCAGGAACATCCTACAAAAGATGGAAAAGATAGAGGATACTCAGATAGTGGATGTTCAAGGCACATGACTGGTAACATGTCATACCTTTCAGATTTTACACCTCTGGATGGAGGACCTGTTATCTTTGGAGGTGGTGTTGGTGGCAAGATTACTGGTAAAGGTATTATTAAAACTGGTAATCTTGACTTTGAAAATGTGTATTTTGTACAAGAGCTTAAGTACAACCTTTTTAGTGTGTCACAAATTTGTGACAAACAGAACAAGGTGTTAATTACTGACACTGACTGTCTTATTGTAACACCTAAAATCTGGAAACATGTAAAGTTACCAAATTGCCCCTACAAGTTAAAAAAAAAAAAAAAAAAAAAAACTTATTTAAAAGCTTATAAAGTATCAAAACAATTCCAAACTTCTGACAATGAACAAGATATGATACCAAATAATTTTGAAAACTTCATTTAACATTTATGCAAGCTACAAAATTACCAAAATACCCCTAATAGCACCGAATGGAATAATTAAGTATTTTATGATTATATAAAATAAAATATAATGGATAAATATGGACCTAAATCAACCCAATCAATTTGCCAACCTATAATGTTGAAAATTCTGGTCAAGGCCCTCCCCAAGACTCGGTTTTACCATTTTTAAATCAACCAAACACATTTTCTTTGGAACCCTAATTTGCCGAGTGAAAATAAAACACACACACAGATTCTATAGTCTCCATTCGACATCCTAAAATCTTTGGAGCATTTTTCTGGGTTAGATCATCATCTAAAGGAGCTAGGAAAAATAACCTTCAAATTGTTTGAAGCTCGATTCGATCTTGGTGAATTCTTTCTTTGTCGCTAGGTGTAAAAAGGGTATGATTCGAAATCATTCATGCGACCTTCCAAAAATTCGTTTCTTATTTATCTCATGTTCCTTGTATCATATGTGATCCATGAAAAATAGATTTGAGGCTGTTCTTGGCTGAATTCGAGTTTTGTGGATTATTGTTCTTATCGCGCCTGTTTTTAAGGTATCTTCTAAATAAATTCGATCAAGCTATATAAAATTCGTTCATGATTTTTCTCATAATACTTATATCTGGTATACTCTGGGAAAAATGTTGGAAAGGTTGTGAAGAAGCTTTTGGAGTCGTTTTGGAAAATTGGTTCGATTTGATCATGCGCATATCACTAAATTGGTACAGCCCTTTTCACAGGTTCGATCCTTGCTTTGCTAATTTTCTCAGGTCCCTTACATCATATGAACACCAAATAAAATGTCTAAATCGATCCATGCTTGCTCTACATAATATTTGTGAATTAAATCATAAAAACATGCATAAACCCTAAATAATTCAATCCGAAATTTTGAGGCTTCATATTTATTTTATTTGGGCTCTATACAATCATAATAGACCTGGAAAAATGATACTTCGAATTTTTGAGGCCTAGAACAATTATTTTGGAATTATGTTTAATCGGCTAAAAAGAAAGAAAAAGGAAAGAAATGGATTCGATTAGGGTTTGGGGAATTAGGGTTTGTTTTGGTGATAATTAATGGTGTTTAATGATGGTTTAATGATTAAAAATGTGTTGAATATGTTAGGGTTTGGATTTGTGGATTTAAAGTGTTAAACATTTTGTATTTAAAGTATAAGGGGGTGTTTTGTAACTTTTAAAACTCAAGGGTTATTTTTATAACTTATTATGGGCTGTGAAAATTTCGAATAAAATATAAGTTGAGGGTGCCATGTGTAATTTTTATATTTAAAAGGGTTAAAATGTTTATTTGATAAAGTATAAATCGATTTTTGAAAATAATTAAAATAGAGGGACTAAATATGTAATTTCCAGAAACTTAAGGTAGATTTGAGTAATTAAATATATTCAGGGGGTTAAGTGCTATTTTGGTAAATTAATGGCTTAATATGTAATTATTGATAATTAAAGGTTGAAATTGTAAATTAAAGGACTTAATATGTAACTTTGATAACTTGAGGGACTTAATGTGTAAATTATGAATATTTAAAGGTTCATTCGTATAACTTATTAAAATAAGTACTCATTGTGTAAAATTGATAAATAAAGGGTTTAATGTGTAACTATGAATATTTGAAGGTTTAAAGTGTAACTTATGTAATGAAAGGGTGTAAAATGTAAATTATGAAACCCTAAGGACCAAATGTGTAAATCTGATCAAAGAGACCTTATTTCCATTTAATAATGATTGAACTAAGTTATACTATCAAATACTGCTAAATAAGGGAACTTTCTAAAAGTGAAAACTTGCTAATTCTAGAAACCTGCTAAAAATAGAAATCTGGAAAGTTACTAAATCTGGAAAGTTACTTAAAATGGAGAAGTAAAAATAAATAGTAATCTGAGTTAGAACCCTTTTGTAATCCGTCTTCTATTCTTTAGGTGTGAAGAAGGGAGACCTTGATCTGTTCTGTGCTTCTATTTCTGTGATTCGTATTTGCATCCGTAATAAGGTACAGATATTCTGACCTTCTCTGTAAGGTTTCCTATGATTCTTTTCTGATCTGTTAAATCTCTGATTTGATACTCTGTTACGATCCTTTGCTATGACACCTTTGCTTCGACCTTTGATCTCTGATTTTGGACCTATGATATGAAGACCTTTTTGATACGAGATGGAAATGTTTTAAGAAAGTATTTTGAAAGGGTTTTTTTTCAAGTATGATAAATTGACTTTAAGAAAACTATTTTTGAAGTTCGTTTTATGAAAACTATTTGAAAGACCATTTATGAAAACTATTTTGAAGGATTGTTTTAAATGAACCTTAAGAGAAAACCTTTTGAGAAGTACTTTTGATATTGAACCTTTTGAAGATTTGACCATTTGATACTTTGACCCTTTTGGATATTGACCTGGGATATTTGATCTTCTGATATGAACCTTCTGATATGACCTTTCTGATGTGACACTCTGATTATGATATGAACCTATGACCTGGACCTTTGACTCCCAGTTTGATACCCGAGCCAAAATTTGTTCCCTAGCCATGAAGGTAACATGGCCGTGTCTGTGATGCACCACTGGCATGACTAGCGTGTAGCCCTAGTGATTTGGTTACACCGTCCCCATTCTGATTCTGTTATGCGCGCTTATGTATATCTGATATGGCCAATATGATTTGTTCTGGGGGCGAATGGATGCATCCTAGGTTCGTTCTGTTTTATGATGATTCTGATATATCTGATATGTGGTGACTGATGATGGGTGCAATCCACGTCTTTCATGTTCTGGGAGTTAGCTACTCCATATATTTCTGTTGGATACATGAGGCCACCCCTCATATTATCTGGTTACTTGAGAGGCATCCCCTCTGGATTTCTGATATGGATACATGGTATGATATTTTTGTTTCTGGGCTCGTGGTGGATGACTGTCCTAAACCTTTACTCTTGTACCTTATTTATATCTTTTTCATTATACTTCGTTTGTTCAATTTCTTTTGTTTTCATCTCTGTTTATTGTATATATCTGTTCACTGGGCTTTTTAAGCTCAGCCGCGTTTCTTTTCCTGCGGCAGGTTTTAGTCGGAAGCTGGGTAAGAGTGAAGGGACCTTTGACTTAGAAGACCTTGATAGTTATTCTGAAGTAGAAGTTATTGCAGACTTAGTATTTAGTTTATTTCCTTTGTATTCCTTGTATTTTCAGATTTTCATTTGTAATCCTTGGAATCCTTTTGTATTATTTATGTCTTATGCTTGTGTTTGTTCTGATGAGAATCCGTATTTGTGATACCTTTGCCCTTGTCGGGTTGGGGTGTTACAATTATGGTATCAGAGCCCAGGCTGCGACTTGTAATACATTTACCCCTGACCTGTGAAGTTGGACCACTAAGTTTCCACTGTAGGCGCTCATGAGATGACCTGTAAGAATTGCTCTAGGACTCCCCTATAGGAACTTAAGCTCTGACCAGTGAGGAACTGGTAGACTTAGGCATTTGTTTAAGTATCATTGCTTCCGCATCACTCTGATTCGTGCCTTACTTTTGGTTTAAGCCTGTTGAATCCCTCTTGGAGATTGAAAGCTTATGCCTTCAAGATTTATGTCATTGAGAATTGTATGCCTGACACTATTGAACCTTATCTCTGGATTCTGACTCTGACATCTGATCCTTTTGTTAATCATTTTGATGCCTCTTCGGGCAATTCTGAGAATCTCCATGGCGATGACGTACTAGATACATCCTGTTGTTTGTCTCTTGCTTTTGTAAAGCATCTATGAATCTTCTGACGCTATTTGATTCCGTCTTACCCCTCTCTATCCCTACGAAAAGCCTTGTGATGTTTAACCATGCATATAAGAATGTTTTTCCCTCTCACTTTTGAACGATAAGATTTTCCTGGTTGATCCGTCTTTCTTGGATAGTCAACTTCGATTCCATTCTGATAAGGGATTGGTTGATTGAGCACTCGAAATGTTAACAACAACGGCGGCTACCCTGAAGAGTGAAGGCATCCCTTACAAGGCAGAAGTGTTGGTGATGCAGAAGAAGAAATCTACTCAAGATGGCGAACCTGGAGCTGATGAAGACATGCAGTCTAACTTCCCTATTCACCTTGGTTGTACTAAGATGAATTGAGAGCGGAGGCAGACTGGAGGATGAAGGATTTGAAGATCGTGCCAGAAATTCACATTACTCCAAGAAGAACAGCAGGAGGCTTGACGAACCAGACACAAGTTCACGATTTTGTTTCACCTCCGAGTATTCTCAAATTTAAGATCCTCTGATGATTTAAGTTCCTTAGAAGCATTTCAGTTCCGTGTCTATTCGTACGTCCAATGATGGCTTTGATGAATTGGGGAAGATCTGACGCTTGTGGACGGCATACCTTAATCTGCTAGGCAATCTGGGATTCCGATACTCTTGCAAGTAGTTTGTTTTCCCTCTTGACTATGACATCGATTTTGTTGGCCTCTGAGACTATAGAAGTGCTAGGTGGATTAAGATAGGTGGCTTTGTTTACGACTTGAGATAAAGTATGATCATCATGAAGGCATAATTATGTGGTGCTGGTATTATTAACGTGATAATACCTACTCCATATAACATGCCCTCATTGTGGCCATAGGATATCTTGGGAAGTACCTAAAAGTTTAGAATTTGACCCCGCCGGATTGTCCGTGATTAGTGAACCTTAGGTTCATTCTACCTATGCGTATACTCTACCTTCGTTCGTTAAATATCTGGGTGAATTTGGACTCCCGTGCTGCATTCGGTTGACATCAGTTATGAATCTTAAACTCCTTGAAGAGCTCTCTGCTGTGGATACAATTAATTCGATTTGAAATCTTGTTCGCATTCCGTATGAGTATTCCGTTCTCTTTTCTCTCTGCTCCCTGCAAATTTCGAGGACGAAAATTTTCTTTTAGAGGGGAAGAAGTTGTAACACCTAAAATCTGGAAACATGAAAAGTTACCAAATTGCCCCTACAAGTTTAAAAAAAAAAAAAAAAAAAAAAAAAAAAAAAAAAAAAAAAAAAAAAAAAAAAAACTTATTTAAAAGCTTATAAAGTATCAAAACAATTCCAAACTTCTGACAATGAACAAGATATGATACCAAATAATTTTGAAAACTTCATTTAACATTTATGCAAGCTACAAAATTACCAAAATACCCCTAATAGCACCGAATGGAATAATTAAGTATTTTATGATTATATAAAATAAAATATAATGGATAAATATGGAACTAAATCAACTCAATCAATTTTCCAACCTATAATGTCGAAAATTCTGGTCAAGGCCCTCCCCAAGACTCGGTTTTACCATTTTTAAATCAACCAAACACATTTTCTTTGGAACCCTAATTTGCCGAGTGAAAATAAAACACACACACAGATTCTATAGTCTCCATTCGACATCCTAAAATCTTTGCAGCATTTTTCTGGGTTAGATCATCATCTAAAGGAGCTAGGAAAAATAACCTTCAAATTGTTTGAAGCTCGATTCGATCTTGGTGAATTCTTTCTTTGTCGCTAGGTGTAAAAAGGGTATGATTCGAAATAATTCATGCGACCTTCTAAAAATTTGTTTCTTATTTTTATCATGTTCCTTGTATCATATGTGATCCATGAAAAATAGATTTGAGGCTGTTCTTGGCTGAATTCGAGTTTTGTGGATTATTGTTCTTATCACGCCTGTTTTTAAGGTATCTTCTAAATAAATTCGATCAAGCTATATAAAATTCGTTCATGATTTTTCTCATAATCCTTATATCGTTTATACTCTGGGAAAAATGTTGGAAAGGTTGTGAAGAAGCTTTTGGAGTCGTTTTGGAAAATTGGTTCGATTTGATCATGCGCATATCACTAAATTGGTACAGCCCTTTTCACAGGTTCGATCCTTGGTTTGGTAATTTTCTCAGGTCCCTTACATCATATGAACACCAAATAAAATGTCTAAATCGATCCATGCATGCTCTACATAATATTTGTGAATTAAATCTTAAAAACATGCATAAAACCTAAATAATTCAATCCGAAATTTTGAGGCTTCATATTTATTTTATTTGGGCTCTATACAATCATAATAGACCTGGAAAAATGATACTTCGAATTTTTGAGGCTTAGAACAATTATTTTGGAATTATGTTTAATCGGCTAAAAAGAAAGAAAAAGGAAAGAAATGGATTCGATTAGGGTTTGGGGGATTAGGGTTTGTTTTGGTGATAATTAATGGTGTTTAATGATGGTTTAATGATTAAAAATGTGTTGGATATGTTAGGGTTTGGATTTGTGGATTTAAAGTGTTAAACGTTTTGTATTTAAAGTATAAGGGGGTGTTTTGTAACTTTTAAAACTCAAGGGTTATTTTTATAACTTATTATGGGCTGTGAACAATTCGAATAAAATATAAGTTGAGGGTGCCATGTGTAATTTTTATATTTAAAAGGGTTAAAATGTTTATTTGATAAAGTATAAATTGATTTTTGAAAATAATTAAAATAGAGGGACTAAATATGTAATTTCCAGAAACTTAAGGTTGATTTGAGTAATTAATTATATTCAGGGGGTTAAGTGCTATTTTGGTAAATTAATGGCTTAATATGTAATTATTGATAATTAAAGGTTGAAATTGTAAATTAAAGGACTTAATATGTAACTTTGATAACTTGAGGGACTTAATGTGTAAATTATGAATATTTAAAGGTTCATTCGTATAACTTATTAAAATAAGTACTCATTGTGTAAAATTGATAAATAAAGGGTTTAATGTGTAACTATGAATATTTGAAGGTTTAAAGTGTAACTTATGTAATGAAAGGGTGTAAAATGTAAATTATGAAACCCTAAGGACCAAATGTGTAAATCTGATCAAAGAGACCTTATTTCCATTTAATAATGATTGAACTAAGTTATACTATCAAATACTGCTAAATAAGGGAACTTTCTAAAAGTGAAAACTTGCTAATTCTGGAAACCTGCTAAAAATAGAAATCTGGAAAGTTATTAAATCTGCAAAGTTACTAAATCTGAAAAGTTACTTAAAATGGAGAAGTAAAACTAAATAGTAATCTGAGTTAGAACCCTTTTGTAATCCGTCTTCTATTCTTTAGGTGTGAAGAAGGGAGACCTTGATCTGTTCTGTGCTTCTATTTCTGTGATTCGTATTTGCATCCGTAATAAGGTACAGATATTCTGACCTTCTCTGTAAGGTTTCCTATGATTCTTTTCTGATCTGTTAAATCTCTGATTTGATACTCTGTTACGATCCTTTGCTATGACACCTTTGCTTCGACCTTTGATCTCTGATTTTGGACCTATGATATGAAGACCTTTTTGATACGAGATGGAAATGTTTTAAGAAAGTATTTTGAAAGGGTTTTTTTTCAAGTATGATAAATTGACTTTAAGAAAACTATTTTTGAAGTTCGTTTTATGAAAACTATTTGAAAGACCATTTATGAAAACTATTTTGAAGGATTGTTTTAAATGAACCTTAAGAGAAAACCTTTTGAGAAGTACTTTTGATATTGAACCTTTTGAAGATTTGACCATTTGATACTTTGACCCTTTTGGATATTGACCTGGGATATTTGATCTTCTGATATGAACCTTCTGATATGACCTTTCTGATGTGACACTCTGATTATGATATGAACCTATGACCTGGACCTTTGACACCCAGTTTGATACCCGAGCCAAAATTTGTTCCCTAGCCATGAAGGTAACATGGCCGTGTCTGTGATGCACCACTGGCATGACTAGCGTGTAGCCCTAGTGATTTGGTTACACCGTCCCCATTCTGATTCTGTTATGCGCGCTTATGTATATCTGATATGGCCAATATGATTTGTTCTGGGGGGCGAATGGATGCATCCTTGGTTCGTTCTGTTTTATGATGATTCTGATATATCTGATATGTGGTGACTGATGATGGGTGCAATCCACGTCTTTCATGTTGTTGGGAATAAAATGATCAAAGTCAAAGAGCCTGCCAAGTCGATGAAGAGCCTGCTAGTTGATTTTGTTATGTACGAAGATGTTCTACCAGTACCTTCTGGGTAGAAGGTACTGCTAGCTAATGAAGAGCCTGCCAAGCTTATGTCAAGTCGATTAGATATTTTGTAATAGATATTTAGTTGAATTATTAGTCTTTGTACATTGTTATACGTTATGTAGAAGTAGAATAGTCTTCTGTGGTGACAGAAGAATATATCAGAGTGTACATGGGTAGTTGTATTTAATTGTAGGCGCCAATATAGTCAAAGTATAGTATTATATTCATCTACTTGACAACATGTAATAAGATATCCTTATCTTATAAAAGGATATCTTAGTCACTTCTTCATGCATGCATCATATACAACAATAACCACGAACCAAACTATCTCTCAAGTAACTTAGTTACTTCGAATCACAAATCCTTTCAACAATCATAGATTCAAGATTACTTTGTAATCCCGGTGATACTTAGATCATCCGTATTATTTCATCAATAATATTGAATCATTTTGTATTAACCTAAGTTGTGTTATTTGTTCATTGCATTCACTCATTTACTCAAACTCACCACCTTGTGTTCTTTTAAAGTGTGTTGTAGTAGATTCCGCATGCTAAACACATTCAATACATAAATATCTCTCAAACACATTACTAAGATTCATATCCCAAGTGTTTGAACTTCAAGAACATATAACCAAAACGTTCCACAAGTGGTATCAGAGCTAGGCTTGATATTTACTAATTTAAAAGAAAAATGGATGTTGAACATATTCAAACCAATGTTGCAGCTAAACTTCCATTACTCAAGCAAAACGAGTTTGAAATGTGGAGACTAAGGGTTGAACAATACTTTCAAGTGCAGGACCATGCACTTTGGGAGATCATTGAACAAGGCAATTCCTTCAAACCCCAAATCACCACTACAACAGTAAATGATGCTCTTGTAACAAGAATACAAGATCAACCATCAAATGCAGATGAAAAAGTTCAGAAGAGGAATGATCTAAAGGCAAGGAGTATGTTACTGATGACTATTCCAAATGATCAACTTCTGATCTTCAACAAATACAAAGATGCCAAAACCCTTTTTGAAGCAATTGTGGCTAGGTTTGGTGGTAATGATGCTACCAAGAAAACACAGAAAACCCTTCTCAAACAACAATTTGAGAACTTCACAGCCACAACCAATGAGTCTTTGGACAGTATGTTCAATAGACTTCAGAAGCTTGCAAGTCAGTTAGCCATCCATGAAGTGATGATAACTCAAGAAGATCTAAACTCTAAATTTCTTAGAAGTTTACCTTCAGAATGGTCTATGCATGTCATTGTATGGAAGAACAAGTCAGATATTGACCAGATGAGTCTCAATGATCTCTACAACAATTTCAAAATAGTAGAGCATGAAGTAAAGAAGACTACTGGGTCAAGTTCAGGAAATATGGCTTTTGTTTCATCCCCAAGCATGTCAAAGGTTGATAATGAAGAACAAGGTAGCAGAGAAGAAGGTACTGCTAATACAACCTTTGGTACTGCTAGTACTTCTGGTAGTACCAAATCCATATTAGATGAAACAATTGGGTGTGCTTTTCTTACATCTCAGCACAATGGGTCTGTATTATCATTTGAAGACCTTCAAGAGATTCATCCTGATGATCTTGAAGAAATGGACATAAAGTGGCAACTTTCACTTTTAAGCATTAGAGCCAAGAAGTTGATGATGAGGACTGGCAAGAAGATTCTGATAGATGGAAATGAGCCTGCTGGCTATGATAAGTCAAAGGTGGAGTGTTACAACTGCCACATGAAAGGTCACTACTCTAGAGAGTGTAGAAGACCTAAGAAGCAGGATGACAAGGGTAGAGGGTTTGACAACAGAAATAAAGGAAGCTTTGAGAAGAAAGGAAGCTTTGAAAGCAAGAGTAAGGTTGTTGAAGTTGCAGAGCCAAAAGCAATGGTTGCTATTGATGGCATGGGTTTTGATTGGAGTTTCATGGGTGAAGATGAGTCAACTTCTGATGAATTGGCTTTGATGGCATTCTCCACCCCTGAGGTACAAATTATCAAATGTCCTAATAATTGTGAATCTCTTAAAGAATTAGAAATCATAAGTAAAGCTTATGATACAGAAGTATTAGAACACAGAAAAACCCAACAAACCTTATTTAACCATCAGTGTGGTATGTCCAAGCTAGAAAAACAAATCATTCACTATAGAGAAAATGAACTCACATTTTCTGATGCTAAAGGTGCTCTTAATAGACAAATATATTTGAAAGATACTGAAATAGAAATGTTAAGGACTGAATGCACTAAAGTGACATTAGCCAGAGACAATATTCAACTGACTGTTACTAAATTAGAAAATCCTTCTGAGTGTACTAAGAACATAGTAGAGAATCAGTTGAATAAGAAAATAAAATCAGGGATAGGATATAATGAATGTCCACCTCCTTATAGAGGAATTCCATGTCCCCAGGGTAGTGATCTTGCTGTATCAGGTTTACATGAATTTGTTAACAAACCATTAGATAAACCTGTAGTGATAAGTGAACCTTCTGAGAGTGCTAAGAATGTTCCACTCTCTAAGGTGCTCACTGATAAGAGACCAGATGTCCTAATTATTGAGGATTGGGTATCTGATGATGATGAAGATCAGACTATTCCTATCAAAGGAATCAAAGTAGGACCAACCAGTCCTAAGAAAGTAGAAGTTAAAGCTAAGGCCAAAACTGTTTTGAAGACAGTTGAAAGTTGTAAAAATTGTAATAACAAACCTAGGGGAAGCCAAAGAAATTGGAACAACCTAAAGTCACAACAACTAGGTGATGACTTTGTTATGTTTAATAAGGCTTGTTATTATTGTGGTAGCTTTAATCATCTTCATGCTTATTGTAATAAATGGGTTTCTGGGAGTAAATCAAAAGCTAAAACAAATGTTACTCACCCCAGAAAAAGTTTTGTTAAGTCTAACATCACAAATGATAAACATACTGTTAGACAACATAAGCCTGTTATTACAAAACCAACTAAAAAGGGTACAAGAAACACTTTCAAAAGTGTACCAAAAGTTGAGAAGAATCCTATTCAAAAGATAAATGTGGTCAAAACAAAAGTTTGGAGTCCAAAAACCAAAGGTCCTGCTAGACCAAAAGGTCCTGCTAGACCACATGGTACTGCCAAAATTGGTATTGCCAAAATTGGTACTGATAGACCAAAGACCACACAATGGATTAGAAGGGAAAGTGCTGTTAAGTCCTCAGCATGTTGGATTTGGAAACCAATCCAATCAAAAGGTGCATCAACAATCCTGAAAAAGGTTTGACTTCATTGATGCAAGAGGCAAACCCAAGTCTGTCATGGCTTGGGTACCCCAAGGAAACTAATATGTTTATTTATGTGCAGGAACATTCAACTGATTTTGAAGATCAAGGATATGTTGATAGTGGGTGTTCAAGGCACATGACAGGCAACATGTCATTCCTCTCAGATTTCAAAACATTTGATGGAGGATATGTTACCTTTGGGGGTGGAATAAAAGGAAAGATCACTGGTAAAGGTACTATCAAAACCAGTAAAATAGATTTTGAAAATGTGTATTTTGTGAAAGAACTTCAGTTTAATCTTCTTAGTGTCTCACAAATGTGTGACAAAAAGAACAATGTTCTATTTACTGACAATGGATGTATGGTTCTTTCTTCTGATTTTAAGATGCCTGATGAGAGTCAGATACTTCTTAAAATTCCAAAAAGGAACAATATGTATAGTGTCAATTTAAAGAACATTGATCCCAAGGAAGGTTTAACTTGTTTGGTAGCAAAAGCCTCATTGGATGAATCTATGTTTTGGCATAGAAGGCTTGGTCATGTAAACTTTAAAACAATCAACACTATTGCAAAATATGATTTAGTAAGAGGTTTACCCAAAAAGATTTTCCAAAACGACCAAACTTGTGTTGACTGTCTAAAAGGCAAACAACATAGAGCTTCTTGTAAGCCCAAGACCCAAAACTCTATTACTCAGGCTTTACATATGCTTCATATGGATCTCTTTGGTCCTACTAATGTGTGCAGCTTGAATGGAAAGAAATATTGTCTGGTTGTTACTGATGACTATAGCAGATTTTCATGGGTTTTCTTCTTAAGATCTAAACATGAAACTAGTGAGATACTTAAAACCTATATCACTGAGGTAGAAAACCAATCTGATAAGAAAGTCAAAATCATCAGGTGTGACAATGGGACAGAGTTCAAGAATAGAGTTATGGATGACTTTTGCAAGGAAAAAGGCATAAAAAGAGAGTTTAGTGTAGCTAGAACACCTCAACAAAATGGAGTAGCAGAAAGAAAGAATAGAACACTTATAGAGGCTGCTAGAACTATGTTAGTAGACTCTAAGTTGCCTATTTCATTTTGGGCTGAAGCAGTTGGTACTGCTTGTTATGTACAAAACAGGGTTCTTGTGACAAAACCACATAGAAAAACACCTTATGAACTTTTCTTTGGTAGAAAACCATCTTTAAGTTTTATGAGACCTTTTGGTTGTCAAGTCACTATTCTCAATACCAAAGATCATTTAGGCAAATTTGATGGAAAAGCAGATGTTGGCTTTTTGATAGGGTATTCCTTGCAGAGTAAGGCCTATAGAGTGTTTAACACTTGCAGTAGGCTAGTAGAAGAAAATCTTCACATAGAGTTTCAAGAGAAACTAGCAAATGTGAAAGGAGTTGGACCAGATTGGATGTTTGATGTTGATAGGCTTTCAGAATCTATGAATTATGTGCCTTTTACAGGTACAAATGCTAATGAAAATGCAGGTTCTGAAGAAAATGTTGACTCTCCTAAAAATCAAGATTACATCTGGATGCCAATTTGGAAAAGTATGGATCTATCTTCAAGTGAAGAAGGACCTTCAGACACAACAATTGAAGGCAATGAAGAAGATCAAGGAACTCAGAATCAAGAGAATCAAGAAAGTGGTGCTAATGACAATGGTACTGCCAGTTCTTCAGATGGTCCTGCTAGTACAAATATTGGTACTGCTGAGCCATTGAATGTTCAAATAGATGATTCTTTTCAAGAAGAAGTTGGGATTAGCAATCTTCCAACTACATATGAAGTTCCTAAAACACCAAACACTAGAATTCTCAAAGATCACTCAACTGATGATGTGATTGGTAGCATGACTTCTGGTGTTAGAACAAGATCTCAAGTTGGTTTATCTCAAGTCTTATCCTCAAATGAAGAAGGGTTAATCTCCTCTATGTATGAAGAAAAGAATAATGATAATTCCAATATATGCCTGTTTTCATGTTTTCTATCTCAGGCTGAACCCAAAAACATAAACAAAGCTTTAGATGATGCAAGTTGGGTGGAAGCTATGCAAGAAGAGCTTCTCCAATTCAAGATTCAGAAGGTTTGGATATTGGTTGATTTGCCAAGAGGTCATAGGGCAATTGGAACCAAATGGGTGTTCAGAAACAAGAAAGATGAAAGGGGTATAGTGATCAGAAACAAGGCTAGATTGGTAGCACAAGGATATACTCAAGAGGAAGGGGTAGATTATGAAGAAGTGTTTGCTCCAGTTGCAAGACTTGAAGCAATTAGGCTTTTCTTAGCCTATGCTTCATTCATAGGCTTCACTGTCTATCAAATGGATGTTAAGAGTGCATTTTTATATGGTGAAATTGAAGAACCAGTTTATGTATCTCAACCTCCAGGCTTCATTGATGCTGAGTATCCAGATAAAGTTTACAAAGTTACCAAGGCTTTGTATGGTCTACACCAAGCTCCAAGGGCATGGTATGAAACATTGGCTTGTTTTCTACTAGAAAGTGGATTCCAAAGAGGCAGGATTGATCCAACTTTGTTCATCAAAAGGACAAAGAAAGACATCTTGTTAGTGCAGATTTATGTTGATGACATAATCTTTGGATCAACAAACCAAGACTTGTGTGTAGAATTTAAAAAACTTATGCACAGTAAGTTTGAAATGAGTTCCATGGGGGAACTTACTTTCTTTTTAGGTCTCCAAGTGAAACAATCAAAAGAAGGCATATTTATCAGCCAAGATAAATATGTAGCTGAGATCTTAAGGAAATTTAATTTTGCTGATTCTAAGGTTGCAAGTACACCAATGGATCCAGACAAAGGGCTACTCAAGGATGCTGAAGGAGAAGATATGGATTTACACAATTATAGATCTATGATTGGGTCCTTGATGTATCTTACATCATCAAGACCAGATATCATGTTCTCAGTATGTGTATGTGCAAGGTTTCAAATACATCCAAAGATCTCTCATCTCACAGCAGTCAAAAGAATCTTTAGATATCTTAAGGGTCAACCTAGGTTGGGTCTTTGGTATCCAAGGGAATCATCTTTTGAATTGATGGCTTATTTGGATAGTGACTATGCTGGTGCAACACTAGACAGAAAATCCACAACTGGTGGATGTCAATTTCTTGGTTGCAGACTAATCTCTTGGCAATGCAAGAAACAAACAATGGTGGCCAATTCTACAACTGAAGCAGAATATGTTGCTGGTGCAAGTTGTTGTGGGCAAGTTCTTTGGATCCAAAATCAATTACTTGACTATGGGTACAATTTTCTTAACACCATTATTTATATTGACAATAGCAGTACTATTTGTATCATTAAAAACCCAGTTCAACACTCAAAAACAAAACATATTGAAATCAGACACCATTTCATAAGGGATTGCAATGAGAAGAGGTTAATTCAAGTAGTTAAAATTGATTCTGAAAAGAATTATGCAGACCTTCTCACCAAAGCTTTTGATTTAGGTAGATTCAAATATCTTGTAGGAGGTATTGGAATGATAAATCTTTGAAAAACATGTGTTTTTGTTCATAAAAATTAACTGGTATTGGATTTTAAACATGGTACTGCTAGTTAGTCAAAAGGTCCTGTTAGTTCATAATTGGTCCTGCTGATACAAAATTGCTATGTTTTGTTCATATAAATGCTTGAATGTTTACAATTATATAGATCAAGTGTTCTACACTTTGTTCTTTTGGTTTGCAACTAACATATTTCAGGTTGATAACAAAACAAGAGTTCTTTCAAACAAAAGGGGCAACAAAAGTTATATTCATTTCAGGAGAAATAACAATCTCAGGGGAGGAATTAATAGCCCAGAATGGAAGAAAGACCAATTTATGAAAGAAAAGACAAGAGCATACAAGATGATGCAGAGTTGAAAAAGAGAGAGTTAGATCATATATCTAGAAGGGATGAAGCATTTCTCAAGGAGAAAGTTCTATCTAGATCAAACTAAGAAATGTTTTCAACTCAAAGGCATGCTACTAGATGATTTCACTTGTTGAGCAAATCATCCAAGATACACAGCATCATTGCCTGATTTAAATTTCCTCCATCCAAGGAAATTGCACCATCTTTTGGGCCATCATGGCTTTTGGTATTCAGCTCACCAAGTTTTCACAAACTTAAGAGTTGGCTAGTCCTTAAGCAAACGGCTTTTGGTAAAGACAAATCAAATCCGTTGATGGTTGATAGTTTACCAAAAACTATATGGTTGTTAACTAACCATACTTAATTGTAAATAGTTAGCTAGTCCTTAAGCAAACGGCTTTTGGTAAAGACAACTCAAATCCGTTGATAGCTGGTAGTTTGCTAAAAACTATAAGGGATTTTTATAAAACTTTCAAAGGTACTGGTAGTTCAAAATTGGTACTGCTAGTATAAAAAGGTACAGCTAAATAGCCGTTGAGCCTGTCAGAAAAAGTTTTAGCCATTAGGCCTGGTAGTTAAAATTAGCCGTTGGGGTAGTTATGTAATTCACTGATGATTATATTATATTATATTTTACATATAAAAGATCTTTTTAACCGCCTTTTCATTTACTTATTTTAATCTTTCTTATTGTCGGTTAAAAGTAATTCTCTCATATCTTCTTTCATCAGTCACTATCATAATTCACATACACCTTTCATCTTCTACCAGTATTACCAACAAATCCCACCAACATATTCAAAATTTTCATTATGGCTTCCACAGTTGTTCTAGATTTTGTCCAACGTCACAATCAGTTAGCATTTTTGGAAAAGTCAGAAGATAATGCCTCATTTCATCAAGTATGTGGACTTTTTAAACAACTCCTACATCAGGTTTGCTTTGCTAGTCAATCCCACTATTTATGAAAATCAAATTTTGCAATTTTGGCAATCTGCTAAAATTAAAACTTCTGAAAATGGGGAACAAAGAATAAAAGCCAAAGTGGATGGTAAACATTTGACTCTTACTGAGTCATCCATAAGAAGACATCTTCATTTGGATGATTCTGATGGTATTAGTCAGTTACCAGATACTGAAATTTTTGAAAATTTAACAAGAATGGGGTATCATGCTGAGTCCAACAAACTCACTTTTCTGAAAAAGCATCTTACTCCACAATGGAGATTTTTGATTCACACAATCCTTCACTGTTTGAGCCAGAAGAAAACCTCTTGGGAGCAATTTAGTGGCAACATGGCCTCTGCTCTCATTTGCTTAGCAACAAACAGAAAATACAACTTTTCTAAATATATTTTTGAAGGATTGATAAACAATGTGAAAAGTAAAACAAAGTTTTTGATGTATCCAAGATTTATTGGTTGCATCATTGGAAAATTACAACATGTGTTGCTTCCCACAGACTCAGTTTATGAAACACCAAAACTTTCTCACAAAGTATTTTCAAATATGAGAATTGGTTTTAGAGGAGAGGAAGTTCCACTTTTTGATGAAATGGTACCACAACATCCAGAAGAACCCACACCATCTGCTGATACACCATCATCTAGTTCTTCACATGGTTTCATTTCACAAACACATCAAAAATCACCAACACCATCTCCAGTACCATCAGCAACACCACCACCATCCCCACATCATATATCACAAACCCAATCACCTCAGACAATGCAGGAGTTGAAAGACAAGGTGAAGTTCTTAGAGAATGCTCTTAAAAGTCAAAATGAAAGGTTTTCTCAGATCAACATCAAATTGGTCAAGAGGGTTAAGAGATTGGAGGGTGAAGTGAAGAAGTTAAAAGGTAAAAAGTCTGCAAAGGTTGTTTTATCTAGTTCTTCACAGTCAGATGCTGATAGGATAGATCACTCTTCCAAAAAGGGGAGGAAGGATAGGTCTGAAGATGAGGAAGAAGAGGAGGAACAGGCTCAATTTGAATTCCATGATGGAACTCAAGTTTATGATGAAGAGCCTGTTGGAGCAGGGCAAGAGCCTGTTGGAGCAGGGCAAGAGCCTGCTAGGCCAGAAGAAGAGTCTGCTAGGAGAGAAAGGCTATTGGCTATGGGGTATAAAGGGTCTGCTGAGAGAGTGTACAAGAGAAAGAGGGTTTTAATTGCTGATGAGCAATCTTCTGCTCCAACACAAGATTCACCTCCAAAGGATAAGGGCAAAGGTATTCTGATTGAAGATGAGCCAAAGTCCAAGAAGTTGAAAAGAACTCAGCAAATTCAGATGGCTTTAGGAGAAGAAGAGGCCAAGAGGGTTCATGAAGAAGAGCTAAAAGCACTTGAAGCTTCAAGAATGCTTGAAGTAATGAAAGAGCAGAAAGATGCTGAAGATGCTGCTCAAGCTCTTATTGATTCTCAAGCTGCACAAATATTTGATGCACAACTACAATGGATTATCTCTATTGATCCAATTGTAAGAGGTCAAGCCTCTGTGTATATGGATGATGAGTCTCTCAGTGTAGAAGAAAAGACAGCCAAGCTTGAAGAATTCATCACCAAAAAGTATAGAGAAGAAGCCTTAAATGATGTATTTCAGCAGATCATGCAGTATAAGGAGAAAGGGTTTAAATTGCCACATGATCAGAAAGAGCAGATGAAGTTCTTCAAGTTATATCTGAAAAGGTCAGCAAATTGGAAGGATCATCAACTCAAAAGAAAATCATTTGAAGAGTTGCAGCATCTATACATTGAAGCATACAAGAAGAACCACTGCACTCCTCCTGAACACACACAAGAAAGGTCTTCAAAGAAGAAGGAAGATGCTCAGATGAAAGAAGTAGCAAAATTGGACACAGAGCAAGTAAGTAAAATGTTGATAACTTTACCTACTATCATACATGCTGATCCAATTAGGTCTAGACACCCTATAATTGATTGGGAAATACACCATGATAGATTTGGTAAGTCATGGAAAGTATCAAGGGTTGGGGGACAGTCTGCTATCTTCAAGAATTTTGAAAATTTAGTTAGAGCATCTGATAGAGCAGATTTGGAAGAATTGTGGAATCTAGTGCAGATTAGGCTAGCCACAAATTCTAGCAATGATGTTAAGGAACAGGAATTATGGGTTGAATTCAATAGGATGTTTGATCCTGATCCCAAAGATGATTATTGGAAGTTTCCATATTATGATCCATCTACAACCTGGGAATTCCTAAGTCATTGCAGTGTTCATCATTTGTACACATCAAGTGGGATTGAACTCTTTATGCTGGCTGAGAAAGAGTATCCACTTAGTTATGAAGTGCTCTCAACTATGATCTCCAAGAGGTTAAGGTGTGACAAAGATGATGAAAACTCAGAAATTGTTCAAAGTTTGCTAAGGAGCATATTTGAACAATGTGAAAGAAAAAGGAAGGATAGGAAGTAAAGGTTTTTGGAAGAGTTCTCAAATCCTCAAGGTATGTATTTTATTCATCAGAAACTTGTATATTTTAATGGAAATAACAAGTTTAGGGGAGGATTGTTGGGAATAAAATGATCAAAGTCAAAGAGCCTGCCAAGTCGATGAAGAGCCTGCTAGTTGATTTTGTTATGTACGAAGATGTTCTACCAGTACCTTCTGGGTAGAAGGTACTGCTAGCTAATGAAGAGCCTGCCAAACTTATGTCAAGTCGATTAGATATTTTGTAATAGATATTTAGTTGAATTATTAGTCTTTGTACATTGTTATACGTTATGTAGAAGTAGAATAGTCTTCTGTGGTGACAGAAGAATATATCAGAGTGTACATGGGTAGTTGTATTTAATTGTAGGCGCCAATATAGTCAAAGTATAGTATTATATTCATCTACTTGACAACATGTAATAAGATATCCTTATCTTATAAAAGGATATCTTAGTCACTTCTTCATGCATGCATCATATACAACAATAACCACGAACCAAACTATCTCTCAAGTAACTTAGTTACTTCGAATCACAAATCCTTTCAACAATCATAGATTCAAGATTACTTTGTAATCCCGGTGATACTTGGATCATCCGTATTATTTCATCAATAATATTGAATCATTTTGTATTAACCTAAGTTGTGTTATTTGTTCATTGCATTCACTCATTTACTCAAACTCACCACCTTGTGTTCTTTTAAAGTGTGTTGTAGTAGATTCCGCATGCTAAACACATTCAATATATAAATATCTCTCAAACACATTACTAAGATTCATATCCCAAGTGTTTGAACTTCAAGAACATATAACCAAAACGTTCCCACATGTTCTGGGAGTTAGCTACTCCATATATTTCTGTTGGATACATGAGGCCACCCCTCATATTATCTGGTTACTTGAGAGGCATCCCCTCTGGATTTCTGATATGGATACATGGTATGATATTTCTGTTTCTGGGCTCGTGGTGGATGACTGTCCTAAACCTTTACTCTTGTACCTTATTATATCTTTTTCATTATACTTCGTTTGTTCAATTTCTTTTGTTTTCATTTCTGTTTATTGTATATATCTGTTCACTGGGCTTTTTAAGCTCAGCCGCGTTTCTTTTCCCGCGGCAGGTTTTAGTCGGAAGCTGGGTAAGAGTGAATAGACCTTGGACTTAGAAGACCTTGATAGTTATTCTGAAGTAGAAGTTATTGCAGACTTAGTATTTAGTTTATTTCCTTTGTATTCCTTGTATTTTCAGATTTTCATTTGTAATCCTTGGAATCCTTTTG
This sequence comes from Artemisia tridentata subsp. tridentata, assembly GCA_021014915.2. NCBI lineage: Eukaryota > Viridiplantae > Streptophyta > Magnoliopsida > Asterales > Asteraceae > Artemisia > Artemisia tridentata. Next base: position 251,008,656 of record CP139507.1, read on the forward strand.
TATTATTTATGTCTTATGCTTGTGTTTGTTCTGATGAGAATCCGTATTTATGATACCTTTGCCCTTGTCGGGTTGGGGTGTTACACTTATTCTTTCTCCTGACTTTAAGCTACCTGATGAAAGTCAAGTATTGCTTAAAATCCCCAGAAAGGGTAACACATATAGTGCTGAGATGAATAAACTTGTTCCCAAAAAAGGTCTTACTTGCCATGTTGCAAAAGCTACATTGGATGAGTCAATGTTGTGGCACAGAAGGCTTGGTCATGTTAATTTCAAAACCATTAATAAGATTGCTAAGTATGGTTTGGTAAGAGGTTTACCTAATAAGATTTTTCAAAATGATCAAACCTATGTTTCTTGCCTTAAGGGTAAACAACACAGAGCTTCTTGTAAGCCCAAGGTTCATAACTCAAATTCTCAAGCTTTATACATGCTTCATATGGACTTGTTTGGTCCTACTTATGTTAATAGCTTGAATCATAAAAGATATTGTCTTGTGATTACTGATGATTATTCTAGGTTTACATGGGTTTTCTTTTTGAGAACTAAGGATGAAACTAGTGAGATCCATAAGTCCTTTATAATTGAGGTAGAAAACCTAGCTTATAAGAAGGTAAAAATAATCAGATGTGATAATGGGAAAGAATTTAAAAACAGAGTTATGGATGAGTTTTGCAAAGAAAAGGGTATTAAAAGAGAATTTAGTGTAACTAGAACCCCACAGCAAAATGGAGTAGCCGAAAGAAAGAATAAGGCACTAATAGAGGCTGCTAGGACAGTGTTAGCTGACTCTAAGTTACCTATCTTATTTTGGGCTGAAGCAGTTAGTACTGCTTGTTATGTTCAGAATAGCGTTTTAGTTATGCAACCTCATAATAACACTGCTTATGAACTTTTTAGAGGTAGAACACCTGCCTTAAGTTTTATGAGACCTTTTGGTTGCCACGTCACTATTCTTAATACCAAAGACCAATTAGGGAAGTTTGATGGGAAATCTGATGAGGGTTTCTTTGTTGGTTATTTCTTGCATAGTAAAGCTTTTAGGGTGTATAATAAGAGCACCAGACATGTAGAGGAAAATTTGCACATTCAGTTTCAAGATAATATACCAAATGTTGCAGCTAGTGGTCCAGATTGGATATTTGATATTGATGGGCTTTCAGAATCTATGAATTATGTGCCTGTTACAGGTACAAATACTAATGATAATGCAGGTTCAGAAGATTCTGATGAAGATCATATCTTGATGCCAATTTTGGAAGATAGTCCATTGTATGATTCTTCTTCAAAGAATGATGATGCTCCATCATCAAGTGATGCTGATAAAGAGAAGAATGGTGATGACAGTGGACAAGCTGGTAAAGAAAAAGAAGTTCCCACAAGCAGTACAAATGGAGTTAGTACTGCTGAGCCAAATGGAGTTAGTTCTGCTGAGCCAAATGGTCCTACTGCTGGTTCAAGTCATACTACTGCTCCACAAGTTGATTCTTTTGACACATTTGGAGCTGGTTTGCATAACATGCCAATCAACTATGAAGTTCCTTCTAATCCTCAAACAACAGTTCAGAAGAATCATCCACTAGCTAATGTGATTGGAGATGTACAATCTGGTGTGAAGACTAGAAGACAGACACAAGATCCAGATCATCATGGTTTCCTCAGTGTTGTATATGAAGAAAAACACCATGAAAATGGGAATGAATGTTTGTTTTTGTGCTTCCTATCAGATATAGAACCAAAGAATGTGCTCAAGGCATTAGAGGAGTCAAGTTGGGTTGAAGAAATGCAAGAAGAACTGCTTCAATTCAAGATTCAGAAGGTATGGGTTCTTGTTGATTTACCAAGGGGCATGAAGGTTATTGGTACTAAGTGGGTGTTTAGAAACAAGAAAGATAAAAGAGGTATAGTGATAAAGAGCAAAGCAAGGCTTGTCGCTTAAGGCTATACTCAAGAAGAGGGGATTGATTATAAAGAGGTTTTTGCTCCTATTGCAAGAATTGAGGCAATAAGGCTTTTTCTAGCTTATGCTTCATTTATGGGTTTCATGGTATATCAGATGGATGTGAAGAGTGCCTTTCTATATGGTACAATTGATGAGGAGGTATATGTTTCACAACCTCCAGGTTTCATTGATCCTGATCATCCTGACAAAGTATACAAGGTGGTGAAAGCTCTCTATGGCTTGCATCAAGCTCCAAGAGCTTGGTATGGAACTCTGGCTACTTATCTGTTGAAGAATGGGTTCCATAGGGGAAAGAGTTTGAAACTAGAAGGAGATGTGCAAAGAGTTTGAAAAGCTAATGAAAGATCAGTTCCAGATGAGCTCTATGGGTGAGCTTACTTTCTTTTTGGGACTTCAAGTACAGCAGAAACTAGAAGGAATATTTATCTCTCAAGATAAATATGTAGGTGAAATATTGAGGAAGTTTCAATTCACAGATGCTAAAGTTGCTAGCACACCTGCTGATAAGGAGACACATTTGCTTTTGAAAGATCAAAGTGGTGAAGTTGTGGATGTACACACATACAGGTCTATGATTGGCTCTTTGATATATCTCACATCATCCAAACCTGATATTATGTTTGCAGTATGTGCTTGTGCAAGATTTCAAGTAAATCCCAAGGTGTCTCATTTGACTGCAGTAAAGAGAATCTTTAGGTATCTTAAAGGTCAACCAAACTTAGGTTTGTGGTATCCTAAAGAATCTCCATTTGATTTGATAGCATATTCAGACAGTGATTATGCTGGTGCTAGTATAGATAGAAAGTCTACAACTTGTGGCTATCGGTTTCTAGGATGCAGACTCATCTCATGGCAGTGCAAAAAGCAAACTATGGTGACCACTTCTACAACTGAAGCTGAATATGTGGCCGCTGCTAGTTTTTGTGCTCAAGTTCTTTGGCTTCAGAATCAGTTACTTGATTATGGGTATAATTTCTTGAACACCATAATTTTCATAGACAATAGCAGTACAATGTGTATAATTAAAAATCCGGTTCAACATTCAAAAACTAAACACATTGAAATTAGACATCACTTTATAAGAGACTGTAATGAAAAGAATTTAGTTCAAGTTGTCAAAAGACATACTGATGACAACTTTGCTGACTTATTAACAAAAGGTTTTGATGTGGGGAGGTTTCAGTACTTGGTTACAGGAATTGGAATGCTTAACCCTTGAAAGTTAAATGTCCAAGTGTTTTTGTTTTGAAAAGGATTTAGTACTGCTAGTTGTGTCTTATAGTTTTTACTGTTTGTACAATTTCGGTACTGCTTATATAAATGTATTAGTCACTTTTGATAACTGTCAAATAGAAAATACTGTGTCTTGTGTTTTCTTTGGTTTTGGACTAACAATTGCAGGTTGAATAAGCAAATTACTTGGAGTTTGTGAATTAAGTGCTTTGGAAAGTATAGTGCTTTGGAACTTCAAGTGTGTGAACTTAGCACACAACAAATGGTAATTGGTTCAACATGTCTAACCCACATCAAGAACCAACTAGTCCAGAGCAAACGGTTTCTGGTAAAGACTTCTCAAATCCGTTTATCGTTGATAGTTTACCAAAAACTATATGGTAATCAACTCACCATACTTCACAGTAAAGAGTTGGCTAGTCCAAAGCAAACGACTCTTGGTAAAGACACATCAAATCCATTAATAGCTGATAGTTTGCTAAAAACTATAAGTGGGCAGTAATGTTTTGAAATCAAACTTAAGTTTATACTGCTCTTTGAAATTTTTTGATAAACAGTTTGTACTGCTGGTTCAAACTACTTTTGGTAATGAGTCTATGCTCTATGATTCACCTCTCCCAGGAGTTAACACACCTAGAAGTGATGAGGGCAGTTTGAAACTAATAGAATTGATGGAAACATGTACAAATTGTCTGAAAAAGTGGCCACATTGGAGGCTGAGCTCAAGAATCATAAGTTCAAGTTCAAGTGATGGTGAGGATTCTTCCAAACAAGGGAGGAAAATTGCTCATATTGGAGTGTTGCTCAGTTTAATTTAAGATTTTGATGTTCAGTTAGTTCAAGATGGTTATATGTCTTAGGGGAGGATAAGCAGAGGAAAAAGAAAGAGATTCAAAGAATGATTGATACTGATGTTGTTAAGTGCTGGAGTGCTTGCTGTTATGGTTATGGTTTCTTCAAAGCTAAAATGTGAAGAAAATACTGAAGTGATTCAAAATTGAAGATAAGTGTTTGAAAGATTCCCCTAGCCTCCCCCCCCCCATCATCAATGTTGGAGTTTAATTTGAAAAACTTAATGATTTGCAAAAAAATCATAAGTTTAGGGTAGGATTGTTGGGAATTAAACCAACAGTTAGTACTGCCAGGTATAAAGTTACAACTGCTGAAGATTAACACTAACAGTACTAATTCAGTTCGTACTGCTAGTATAGAAAGTTAGTACTGTTTATGTGATGAAGACAGACGAGTGAAGATATTTATAGTATAGATTGGATGTATATCTTATTATTGTATATTGATACGAATATTATAGTTTACTTGTAAAGGACTCCTTGTGCTATAAAAGGAGATCCTAGGTTAAGTTTTCAATATCAGTTAAGTAAGTCATACGAAAGCTTCAAGGTTTTAAAACCCTAGTGATACTTAGATCACTCGTATTATAATCAATAATATTGAAGCTATTTGGTTGGTAAAACACTTTCATTCATACACTGTTCCATTCATATACACATAATCTTCTAAGAACTTTGTAGTAATTTCCGCGTGCTACTTAGCATATACTTAAAGTATCTCTAACACAAGGCGTGTGTCTAGATCCTGTCAGCCTCATCTGCTACACTTGTTGGAGTAGGAACTCTATGCTGAGGAACATCAGAGTCCTCTCTGGATTCAGTCCTAGGTGTTGATGAAGATGGTTGTGAGGATGAAGTGTCTGATGTTGTGGGTGTGTGATGGGTGGCAACTGGGCTTGTTGCTCCTTCACCCTGAGATAGTATCATAGTATCAAAAATTGGTATTGCTTCACCTCCATAACCCCTTGAAGCAATTTTCATGTTGCTAAAAAGTTTTTGAGTAAGCTTTGGGGTTGGATAAATTGTTTTGTGTTGAAGCAGTTGATGTTTGTTCAAAATAGATTGTATGAGCCTTGGGCACATCAAAAATTTTGATTTACTATCAACATTCTTAACCATGCCTTCAAAAATAAGTTTTGAAAAGTTGAAAATTCTATCTGTAGCCAAGCAAATGAGAGCAGTAGCAATATTATTACCGAACTGTTCCCATGAGGTTTTCTTGGGGCTAAGACAGTGAAGGATGGTGTGAATGAAAAATCTCCATTGAGGGGCAAAACGACTCTTTTGAAAAGTTAAATCTTGAGATTCAGTGTTATACCCCATCCTGGATAAGTTTTCAAAAATTTCTGTGTTTGGCATAGCACTAAGACCATTTTCATCACTCAGATGGGGATGCCTCTTGAGTGAGGATTCCGTAATAGTGATGGATTTTCCATCCACCTTAGCTTTAATATCTTTGTCACCATTTTCAAAGGTTTTGACACTAGCAGTGTGCCAAAACTGTTTGATGTGAGTGACATATATAGTGGGATTTAAAAGTAAAGAATACCTTATGGAAGAGTTGTTTAAAAAATCCACTATATGTTGAAAACTTGTGTCATCCTCTGCCTTTTCTAAGTAAGCAACTTGATTGTGTCTTTCAACAAAGGATAAATTAGCCATTTTATTTTGAGTAAAAAGGTTATTTGACTGGTGGGAATAGTTGAAAAGAAGGGTAGAAAGTAGAAGAAGAAGGTGAATTGAGATTAAAATATGATGAGTGACTTGTTAGGGTTTCAAATGGACTGACTTTGATTAAAAGATAAGTTTTAATCGAAGATAAGGTTATTAAAATATTATAAAGGTAAAAATATCCAAAAAGGAAACCCTTAAAACAAGGAAATCATCAGTAAAAATCCCAATTAACTCTCAACGGCTAGTTTCAAAAGGCGGTTATGTTGCACCAGTACTAACGTCTATTTAGCAGTACAAATTAAGCCTACCAGTACTAACTTTAAGCCTAGCAGCACAAACTTTTTGAGAACATTTTGACTTAGCAGTATGAACTAAATTTTAATGAAAAACCATACTGCTAACAACCTTTTGTAGAGATTAAGTCTAGAGACAGACACTTAATCAAGATTTTGGTTTAAAGCAACCTCTGTTTGTGTGAGAACCAATGTTTTCAGTCATAAAATAACTGCCTGTGATCAGATAAACCTATTCAAAAGGCTTTCTTGACAGGGTTTCCAGCTCATGGCAGTTGTTGCCTCTAACACAAGTGTTAGATTCACGTTTGCTCGTTGTTCTTTCTATCAGATGTCCTTAGACTAACTCATTATACTAATGAAAGTATAAAATGATAGAAAGTGAGTTAAGTCAGTTACTATCTGACAAACTAAGCCATCAATTCAATACAAATTATCATAATAAAATATCAAGAAAGAATTTTTAAGGAAGTAATTAACTTAGGTATAAACCTTTGTTAATGCATTCCCAAACTCTGTCCATCATAGACTTATTATGTCAGCAACTTGAACCACCAACTTCTTATCACACAATGCACTTGTAAATCCTTTGTGCTTAATCTTTTAACCTACAATTGTTAGTCTAAAACCAAGAGAACAAAGTACAAAGCACTTGCCTCATAACAGTATAAACATATGACTAACAGTATGAACAAAAACAGACTAATTTTGTACTAACAGTACAAACTATACACTACCAGTACCATTTGACAAAGCTAGCAGTACAAATCCAATTTAAGTACAAAAACACACAGTTTGAAAAACTTTAAGGATTAAGCATCCCAATACTTGCTACCAAGTATTGAGACCTTCCTACATCAAAGGCTTTTGTGAGAAGATCTGCAAAGTTTTGATCAGAATCAATTTTAACTACTTGAATCAACTTTTTCTCATTGTAGTCTCTAATTAAATGATGCCTAATTTCTATGTATTTTGTTTTAGAGTGTTGTACTAGATTTTTAATTATACAAATTGTACTGCTATTGTCATTGTATATGACAGTGTTCACGAAATTATACCCATAGTCAAGAAGCTGATTCTGAATCCAAAGAACTTGACCACAGCAACTTGCAGCAGCTACATATTCAGCATCAGTTGTTGAAGTTGCCACAATTGTCTGCTTCTTACACTACCATGATATAAGTCTGCATCCAAGGAATTTACATCCACCAGTTGTTGATTTTTTATCCAAGCTTGCACCAGCATAATCAGTGTCTGAATATGCTACTAAGTCAAAAGGTGATTCCCTAGGATACCACAAACCCAACCTAGGTTGACCCTTAAGATATATGAAGATCCTCTTGACAGCAGTTAAATGAAAAGCCTTAGGAGTCGCTTAAAATCTTGCACAGGCACATACAACAAACATGATATCAGGTCTTGATGATATAAGATACATCAAGGACCCTATCATAGATCTGTATGTGTGAACATCCACACTTTCTCTATCAGCATCTTTAAGCAATGGTTTGTCTGGATCAATTGGAGTGCTGACCACTTTAGCATCAACAAACTGAAACTTCCTTAGAATCTCTGCCACATATTCATCCTAGCTGATAAATATGCCTTCATTTGATTGCTTTACTTGCAAACCCAAAAAGAATCTAAGTTCCCCCATGGAACTCATCTGAAACTTATCATGCATAAGTTTCTCAAACTCTACACACATTTCCTTCCTTGTAGATCCAAAGATAATATCATCCATATACACCTGAACTAGCAAGATATCCTTCTTGTGCTTCTTGATGAATAATGTCTGGTCAATCTTGCCTCTTTGGAATCCATTATCCAACAAATAGGAAGCCAAAGTCTCATACCATGCCCTTGGTGCCTGATGTAGTCCATAAAGAGCCTTTACTACCTTGTACACCTTATCAGTATGTTCTGGATCAATAAAACCTGGAGGTTGTAAAACATAAACCTCCTCTTCAATAGTACCATATAAGAAGGCACTCTTGACATCCATCTGATAAACTATGAAGCCCATAAATGAAGCATAGGCCAAGAATAGCCTAACTGCTTCAATCCTGGCTACTGGTGCAAAAACTTATTCATAGTCTATACCTTCCTCTTGTGTGTACCCTTGGACTACAAGTCTAGCCTTGTTTCTGACCACAATGCCCCTTTCATCCCTTTTGTTTCTGAAAACCCATTTGGTGCCTATTACCCTCATACCCTTGGGTAAATCCTCTAGTACCCAAACCTTCTGAATCTTGAATTGGAGAAGCTCTTCTTGCATAGCTTCTACCCAGCTTGAATCTTCTAAGGCTTTGAGAAAAATTTTGGGTTCAATTTGTGAGAGGAAACATACAAATAAACAAGAGTTGGAATCTTCATGTTGCTTTGATTCATAAATAGTACTAAGAAACCCTTGTTGATCTGAAGTCATAAGTTGCTTCCTTGTCTTCACTCCAGATTGCACATCACCAATCACATTGTCCAGGGATTGAGCCTTGTGAATCCTTGTGTGTGGAGTACTGAGAACTGCATATGTAGGTGGTAGATTGTTGAAATCCATCTCATCTTCTGAGAAATCCGCTGCATTAGAGTCTGATGGGCCAGCAGTACAAAAATTAGGCCTAGAAGTATCAAGTTGGGGCTCAGCAGTACAATCAGCATTAGTACTGTTAACTTGATTCTCTTGTTCCTCAGTTCCATCTACATTGTTTTCAACTTCAATCCCTTCCTTAGCTTCATTAGTAGAAGGTCCACCATTCATTGAAGTTGAATCCACACTTGTCCATATTGGCATCAGTACATGATCTTGATCTTTCTCCTTACCCAAGCCTGCTACATTTGTTGCATCATCAGCTTCTGAACCTACAAAATCATTAGAAAAGGTTCCTGCAACAACTAGCACATAATTCATTGATTGGGTTAAAGTCTCAAGGTCAAACAACCATTTTTGTCCTTCACCTGCAACATTAGCTTTGTTTTCCAAAAATTCAACATGGAGGTTTTCCTCAACTCTCCTAGTTCTTGTGTTGTATACTCTAAATGCATTTCTATTGAGAGAATATCCAACCAAGAATCCTTCATCGGCTTTACCATCAAACATGCCTTGATGGTCTAAGGTATTTAGAATGGTCACATGACACCCAAAAGGTCTTAGAAATCCTAATGCAGGAGTTCTACCTCTAAAAAGCTCATATGGTGTCTTGTTGTGAGGTTTAACTACCAAACCCCTATTCTGCACATAGCAAGCAGTATTAACTGCTTCAGCCCAAAAAGTGATAGGCCAGTTAGAGTCAGCTAACATGGTTCTAGCAGCTTCTATCAATGCCCTATTCCTCCTCTCAGCAACCCCATTCTGCTGAGGAGTTCTAGCAACACTAAATTCTCTTCTAATACCTTTTTCTTTGCAAAAATCATCCATAACTCTATTTTTAAACTCTGTCCCATTATCACATCTTATGACTTTTACCTTCCTATCCACTAAGTTTTCTATCTCAGTAATGAATGTCTTAAGAATGATAGGTGTCTCATCCTTAGAACCTAAAAAGAAAACCCATGTGAACCTACTATAGTCATCAGTAATAACAAGGCAGTACATTTTATGCATAATACTACTAACAGATGTAGGGCCAAACAAATCCATATGTAGCATAAATAAAGGTTGATCAATAGAGTTAAAAATCTTGGGCTTACAAGAAGCCTTGTGTTGTTTGCCTTTAAGACATGCGACACAAGTTTGTTCATTTTCAAATCCTTTCTGAGGCAAGCCTCTTACCAAACCATCCTTTACAATTTTATTAATGGTTTTAAAATTAATGTGACCAAGTCTCCTATACCATAACATAAATTCATCCAATGTGGCCTTTGCAACAAGACAAGTAAGATCCTCTTTAGGAACAATCTTCTTCATATCAACACTGTACATGTTGCCCTTTCTTGGAACATTGAGCAATACCTGACTTTCATCAGGTAGCTTAAAGTATGGAGAAAGCACAAGACATTCAGTGTCAGTAAAAAGAACCTTGTTCTTTTTGTCACACATCTATGAGACACTAAAAAGGTTATACTTAAGTTCTTGCACATAGTACACATCTTCAAAATCCAATTTACCAGTTTTAAGAGTACCTTTCCCAGTAATTCTTCCTCCTACTCCTCCCCCGAAGGTAACATATCCTCCATCCAATGGTTGAAAGTCTAAAAGATAGGACATGTTGCTTGTCATGTGCTTGGAACACCCACTATCTGCATAACCTTGATCTTCATTATCTCCTTATTAATGTCCCTGTACATGAAATAAGGAAATTAGTTTCCTTGGGGTACCCAAGCCAATACTGACTTAGGTTTGCCTCGTGCATCAATATAGTTAAATCTTTTCAAAACAATTGATGCACCATTGGAATGATGTGGTCTCCAAATCCAACATGCTGAGGCCTTAACAGCATTATCCCTCTTTTCCCTAGCAGTGTTTTTAAAATTGCCAGTACTAACTGCTTGACTAGAAGTATTAACCGCTGGCTTTGCAGTTGTAGCTTTTGGTTTCCTAATTTGTTTTTGTACCACTGCTTTCTTTTGAATAGGCCTTCTAGCAGTTGTTGGTGCATAATTGAAAGTTGTTTTTGCACCTTGAACTGCTGGTCTAGCAGTATGAACTGGTTTTGGGTAAACAGACTTAAAGGGTCTGGCAGTACTGACTGCTGGTCTAGCAGTATGAACTGGTTTTGGGTCAGACTTCAATAAAAGTGCTCTGGGTGTCATTCTAGCAATATTAGAGTGAGTTTTAGGCCATTCTAAGTTCACCCTATGGTTTGAGTACCCAGTTATCCTGTTCTTACAAAAAGCTGCAAGATGGTCAAATCTACCACAAGAGTAACAAGCCTTCTTATACAGAACAAAGTCATCACCGAGTTGGTGAGACTTGAGGTTGTTCCAGTGCCTCTGGTAACCTCTGGGCTTGTCAGTGGTTTTATACATTTCACAATACCTTACAATTTTCCTAATTGGTTTAGTATTTGACTTAGTGTAAAACCCTAAAATCTGAAACATTTGAAAATACCTAAAATACCCTTAAATTTTGAACTTTTGAAGAACGTATATTTACGTATAACCTAAAGTATTTATATGCTAATACTTGACGTACGCGACATTTGGAACCTACAACTTAAGACTATACTTATGTTATACATTGTTAAGCCATGTCACATTTATATATTTTTTTTTTAAAAGCTATGTCACGCCTAATATAGTGTATGGGTCGATTATATTAAGGTGCACAAGTAAACCAAGACTAGAAACATGACTACATACATGATTGGTGATAAAGATGGTAAGGCTCTAATCTAAATCCCATATTTTGGGCTACTTTCCTTCTTGTTTCCCCTCCCTAATTGATTCTTATAATACCGAATATCAATCACATTAACACACGACATAACAAAACAGAAAACGTAACAAACCCTAATACTCTAAATAATACAACCGGCGGCCACCCTCTTATTTCTTTTCAATCTTGTTCGAATTAAACAAACTACAAAGGAGGATACGTGTGGATGATGAAGGTTTCGTGTTCATGATTAATTACTGCTGTTCGAAGGGTGTGGTAAGCATGGCTTTTGTTTTGGTTCGAGGGGGTGTCTTACTGTCGCGGTTTTGGAGAGGGGAGTACTCAACCCTCCTCTCGTGTTCTTCCCCTTTGTCGCGCTACGAGGGTAATACAACTTAACCTTGTTCGATTCTCACTAATTGTTTTTGTCTTGATTAAATTTTCTGTCTTCATAATCGAATATAATACTAGCAAATAAAACCATAACAGGTCACATAAAATCACAAACAGCATCACATAAAATAACGAATTAAGGCTAGAGTTTTGATAGAATTCGTAGGTAAATTGATGTGGGATTTTTAGAACATGTTAATATAATATTAAAATTCAGGTTGTATGAATTATGAGGATCATGAATGTGTTTGGGTGCGTTAACAATCGTTATAATGGTCTAAAACGAAACCCTAAAACTATACAGCATGTATAACCGATTTTGTGAATAAGCTTGGGTAATGATATAGAGTGGTTTGATTCGGTTTCTTTTCATGAAAACTTAGTTTTATGTCTTAGTGATGAAGCGAAAAGTGTACCGCTTTTAGGGGGTCATTTAAGCCCTAAATCGTATTTATTTGATCAAATATTGCCCTAAATCGTTCCTTTTGTCATTTTAGGTATTTTGAGAAGAAATCTGGAAAAGGAAGCATTTTGGACGTTTTTGGAGCATAAAAGTGAAGAAAACGACAAAGTCTCAAAATTATGCTGGAAAGTACCTTTGACGGCGTCAGGGATTGGTCCAGACGGCGTCACGGCTTGGCAAAAAAGGTGGATATGAAAATTACTCATGATAAGCCAGAGAATTTTGCATGAAAAATCTGACGGCGTCACCCTTTAAAGTGATCAAGGTCGTCACGGTTTAAATTAAAGAGGGACGGCGTCAAGCTCATGTCTGACGGCGTCAAGCTTTGATAAGCCAGAGCGAATTTTGGAGGTCTAAAGAGGGACGGCTTCAGGAAGGCCATCCGGGAACCCTAAAAGCGGCGAGGTGACGGCGTCAGGATCTATAACGTGACGCCGTCAGCCCTTAAACTCTATATATAGTTTTGCAATTTTTTGTCATTGGTGTGGAACTTATTGTGTGTAATTTTGGAGGAGAAACCCTAAGACGAATTTCTGCCATTTTTAAGGGTTTTCATACCCTTGGATCTCCCATGTTTTATTGAAGATAAGTAATCGTTTAATCATTCAAAATGTCTATGTGTTGTTTGATTACATCTTGTTCTTGTCTTTTGAATAACATGCTAGGCTAGATTTATCTTGTGTTTGCTTAGATCTAATGAAACCTAGCTATTGATTATTGGTTATTAGTGTGTTATTAATTGTATTGGATGATTGTTCATCGATGTTAGGCTTAAGAAAACTGGCTAACTTCCTATTCGGTAACTTGCTTGAACGTCTTAAGAAACATGAACCAATGCGTACTAAGGTTTTTATGGTTGTATTTAATGCATGAGCAAATTCTAGTGATCCCATGTTAGGAGCTTCTTAGCCGGCTCGACATAGTAGTGAAGTAGGAGCTTGTAGAGTTGGGGAAGTACGTACGCCACCCCACGATTGGTATTAAGGAATACACCCATCATCCACGCGATTAATACACACTAATCAACCGGTAAAAGATAGTTAGGGAGTAAGGAAATCTAAGTAAACACATTTCTCTCCACATAAGTTTTACAACCTTTTCATTTTCTGTTATTTTATTTTATTTGCATTCGTAGTTACTTGGGTTAATTGACTAGCAACTAATTCCGCCCACTCTTTCAAACCCGAGATTTTATTTGCTTTCATAAAAAATATAAAAATACAAAAAAGAATCTTCTCTCACCCTTAGACCTATTAGAGTAGTTTTTTCAATCCTAACGACACTATTCCCTGTGGAGAACGATCAATCCCCCGTACTTACCACTACACTATACTACATCGGTCAGGTACACTGCCTGGTGGGGTTGTAAGCCTCTCGAGATCCCTTGAGAGATAAAACCTGTTGTAAGGTCGCAAAACCACGCATCAAGTTTTTGGCGCCGCTGCCGGGGAATAGTTATTGTTTAGGTTGAATTTTTTATTTTATAGGTCTACTCACTAGATTCCTTTCTAGTGAGATTTTTATTTTATTTTTCTAGGTTTTCTTTAGTCTATCTTATTTCTTTGTACTTTTGTTTGTGATACCTTCCACTTACCTCATGAGTAATAGTGATCGCTTGATCCTTGTTATTCGTATTTTCTGCCGTGCAAACTTTCAACTACCCGTTCCCGCCCCCATCGTAGAAAACAACAACCTTTCACCCGACCACCACTTTGGTAACAATTCTGAGATGGAGGAGTCTGACCATGAGAATGACTATGTTAGTCCATTTTACTATTCAGACTCCGATGAGGATGCTGGTAATGGAGAAGTGGTTAACGAGGAAAGGGGAAAAGAGGAAATTGATCCCTTTAAGTATGTTGACCCTAGGACTAAGATCGAAAAGGATAGCCTCTTTAACATGCAATTTCCGTGTAAGATTGGTTATCATAGTTTTCATGCCTATCTTAACTCATCTTTGCCTATGAACATTATCTCTCGCGCTAATTATAATAAAATCATGGTAGATGAGCTAGAATATCAAGGGGATAACATTGTTGCTAGGATTGAGCCACTGCACGTATTCGTTGGAAGTTTTGTGTATTTGGTGGATTTTATGGTTATGGAGAACTTAGGAGAATTTATTGATGACAAATTAACTCAAGTCATTTTTGGAGAACCCTTCAAAAGGTTGACCAACCTTGACGAGAAACTTGTGGACGGGTTAATTACATTCTCGGATGGGGATGAAGATTTTGTTTACCAAATGCCCCGAGCGCATCCTAGGTTTAAAAACTTTTCCATTGAATCTTGCAATAGACTTGTGTCTCTTGATTTGTTAAGTGAGAATGATAAGAGGAAGGGGCTCAAATATCCACATGAGAAAAATAAAAGATACTATCATGGATGTTTGGAGCTGAATGATGAATACAAGAAAGATGAGGCAACAATTAGATGGCTCACACTCGGATACGTGAGCATAAGCGACACTTGGTAGAAGAAATTTGAGTCTAGCTACAAGACTCGTTAATAAAGAAAAGCGCTTTTTGGGAGGCAACCCAAGCTTTATTTGTTTTGTGTGTTTATTTATTTGTCTGTTTGATTTTATTTGTTTCCGTATGTGTGTTTAATTTTTATTATTATTGATTCATGTTCAAAACTAAATTGTGAAAATGCTTTATTTTGTTTTTAACTTCGTCTTAACTACATATAAAGGTATTTTGCAAAAGATAAGTGTAAGGGAAATCCAAATCGGTTTATTAGAACACAAATGGACATGAATCGTAATAATAATAAATTAACATACATATTAGTATTTGTTTAAGTCAAATGCTTGTATCGATTCATAATGATGTTTTGCAGGAATTCCAGGAAGTAAGGAATAGGTTTTTCCCAAATTTTTTCGGAAACTTAACATGAGAATTCTGTCAGATCATTTCTGACGGCGTCAGGATTTACAACCTGACGGCGTCAGATTTGAATTTTCTGAAATTTTTGAAAGTTTTGTTTTCATAAAAAGTTTTTATTAAATCTCTAACTTATAATCTCCAGGAATCTGCAAAATTATCATTCCACAAGCATTATATCCATATATACATAGTTTATCCCGCCGATGTTATGCAGGTTTTCGTGTTTGTTTTCTCAGGTTTAACAGGTTATTTTGGACAAGGAGATGTATGTGGAATCAAGCTTATGGCGATGCATTAGTCTAGAAGCTTCAACATTACCTTGGAAGAAGATCTAACCGTGTTACCACATTATCCACCGAGCGAATCAGGGGAGTATTTGATTTCATTCTTTTACTTCATGCTTTTACATCTTGTTATTTGAACATTGGGGACAATGTTCATCTTAAGTGTAAGGCGGGGTAAAAGTACGATACTTTAGAGAATACAATTGCACTTGATCTTTGTTTATTTAATAGTAGATGTGTAATAAAACTGAGAGAAACACCTGTTAGGGTAATTTTAGTGCCAAATTTAAATTTTTTTACAACATATAGGAGTGAAACTTTGATCTTAATGAGCATCTCACGGATAGGAGTTATATGACTAGCACAAAACCGTACCACTAAAAAAAATTTCCACCCCAAATATGTGAGGTTCGCCCCTAGAATTGGTAGGAAAAGCATTTATGCTATGATGTGTGTACCGGTAGCACTTAGATTCTAGAACTAGCGTTAGGACCATTCCGAGGCCACAAGTGAGACTACATTCGTGTAGTTAGATTTACTACATGATAAGAGGCATTAGGATTAACCCATTGTTTTACACCTGTGTTTTTGTTATAATTACTTTGGCTACATTGGTCAAGTAATTCTCCCACACCCTTTGCGTTGTACTCATTTTTAGTACACGATACCCCTAGTACACCCCTCAGAGCCTATCTTTTCGTTTCGACCTTTAAGCATTTTACTTAAAGGAAGAATTTGTTTACACCCCACTTAAATGTACACCCAAATCGCCTTAGCCTTCCTTGTATGCACTCATCTTTAGTGCATTATTGTGACAACATTTGTTTAAACCCAAGTTAATTATCTAATTGATTTCATGGTTGCTAAGTCGAGTCATATCCTTGTACATATTGTTTTGGGACGATTGGGACTCATGGGTAAAGTACTAGTGTAACGGAGTAATGGGGAAGAACATCATTTATTACCCCCATATGTACGTAAATATTTTAAAAGTACTCCAAGTTTTTCAATTATCTTAATTCGAGTCATTAGAATAGTTATTTGTAAAGTTATGTAAAAGTTCAAGTGTAAGGGGAATGCAACGCCCCTATGATGTATTATTTTGGATGGTAGGGCAAAAGTGTATGCAAAAAAAAAAAAAAAAAAAAAAAAAAAAAAAAAAAAAAAAAATCAAGAAAAATACAAAAAAA
Organism: Artemisia tridentata subsp. tridentata; assembly: GCA_021014915.2. NCBI lineage: Eukaryota > Viridiplantae > Streptophyta > Magnoliopsida > Asterales > Asteraceae > Artemisia > Artemisia tridentata. Next base: position 251,025,202 of record CP139507.1, read on the forward strand.
TGAGAAAAAGAAAAATAGAAAAAACATACGGACTACCATCCCGTTTCATTTTATATTTATTTTATGTTTTTTGTTATTTTGTTTTTAGCTTAAGATCGAGTCTAGTCTTGGCTCAGCAACATTGTATAGTACATGTAATTAATCAAGATCTTTAACTCGCCACCAGTAAAATATCCCTTATCCAACAAAACCGTGTTTATCATATCCCTACACCTCACGTTATAACCCATTTAAAAGTCCTCTTTGATAGTTTATCTTAGGTGCTTACGCCTAGTGGAGGAGGTTTTCGATCCTTTCCCAAGCCTATGGTAATCTATTTGCTATGACAAGTAGTGAGAGATATTATCCGTTTTCATTTATGAGATTTATTTTGATGACACTTGAGAGATGTGAGTATCTAAACACTACTTGTGAGGTGCTAGTTTGTAATCTCCGTGCTTATTTTGATTAAAGTGGAACGATTATTTGTTGTAATTACTTTTAAATTAGCATTAAATGACCCCTAACTTGTATTTTGATTAGAATAAAAGCACATTTGCTTGAGGACAAGCAAATCTCAAGTGTAAGGGTATTTGATGAAGCGAAAAGTGTACCACTTTTAGGGGGTCATTTAAGCCCTAAATCGTATTTATTTGATCGAATATTGCCCTAAATCGTTCCTTTTGTCATTTTAGGTACTTTTGAGAAGAAATCTGGAAAAGGAAGCATTTTGGACGTTTTTAGAGCATAAAAGTGAAGAAAACGACAAAGTCTCAAAATTATGCTGGAAAGTACCTTTGACGGCGTCAGGGATTGGTCCAGACGGCGTCACGGCTTGGCAAAAAAGGTGGATATGAAAATTACTCATGATAAGCCAGAGAATTTTGCATGAAAAATCTGACGGCATCACCCTTTAAAGTGATCAAGGTCGTCACGGTTTCAATTAAAGAGGGACGGCGTCAAGCTCATTTCTGACGGCGTCAAGCTTTGATAAGCCAGAGCGGATTTTGGAGGTCTAAAGAGGGACGGCGTCAGGAAGGCCATCCGGGAACCCTAAAAGCGGCGAGGTGACGGCGTTAGGATCTATAACGTGACGCCGTCAGCCCTTAAACTCTATATATAGTTTTGCAATTTTTTGTCATTGGTGTGGAACTTATTGTGTGTAATTTTGGAGGAGAAACCCTAAGACGAATTTCTACCATTTTTAAGGGTTTTCATACCCTTGGATCTCCCATGTTTAATTGAAAATAAGTAATCGTTTAATCATTCAATATGTCTATGTGTTGTTTGATTACATCTTGTTCTTGTCTTTTTATTAACATGCTAGGCTAGATTTATCTTGTGTTTGCTTAGATCTAATGAAACCTAGCTATTGATTATTGGTTATTAGTGTGTTATTAATTGTATTGGATGATTGTTCATCGATGTTAGGCTTAAGAAAACTGGCTAACTTCCTATTCGGTAACTTGCTTGAACGTCTTAAGAAACATGAACCAATGCGTACTAAGGTTTTTATGGTTGTATTTAATGCATGAGCGAATTCTAGTGATCCCATGTTAGGAGCTTCTTAGCCGGCTCGACATAGGAGTGAAGTAGGAGCTTGTAGAGTTGGGGAAGTACGTACGCCACCCCACGATTGGTATTAAGGAATACACCCGTCATCCACGCGATTAATACACACTAATCAACCGGTAAAAGATAGTTAGGGAGTAAGGAAATCTAAGTAAACACATTTCTCTCCACATAAGTTTTACAACCTTTTCATTTTCTATTATTTTATTTTATTTGCATTCGTAGTTACTTGGGTTAGTTGACTAGCAACTAATTCCGCCCACTCTTTCAAACCCGAGATTTTATTTGCTTTCATAAAAAATATAAAAATACAAAAAAGAATCTTCTCTCACCCTTAGACCTATTAGAGTAGTTTTTTCAATCCTAACGACACAATTCCCTGTGGAGAACGATCAATCCCCCGTACTTACCACTACACTATACTACATCGGTAAGGTACACTGCCTGGTGGGGTTGTAAGCCTCTCGAGATCCCTTGAGAGGTAAAACCTGTTGTAAGGTCGCAAAACCACGCATCACTTAGTTAAGTCCTCAAATTGACTTGGAGTGATTTCGAGTTGATTTGGTCATGTTTTTTATTTTTGTGTGATTAAGTGTTAAAGCTGAATTTGGGATTTTGAAAATCAGTCCACTTTGCCGAATTTTCATTTTCAAACCATGAGGAGTTGGGTCATAAAACTTTCCAGTATTTAACTTCCATATGCCTAGTAATGTCATGAACGTTTGGGGATTTTTCCTGGGTGTATTGGTGGGTCATCCAAGTGGATACTTTCTGGGTACTGCAGCAGATACGTTTTCCGAGTAGTCTGAGTTGGAGTATTTTTCATGTGTGGGTTCTAAAGACAAGGAAGTATCTGTGAGAATTTTTGTGGAATATATCTTTGAGTTCTGATGTGGTAGAAAAATTCGTAACGTGGTGACCTGTTTATGAGTAAAAGCTGATAAAAAGTTTAAAAAGCTAATTAAGATACTATATATGGAAACCTACTAATTATGGAAACTTACTAATTCGGGAAACCTGCTAAAAATAGAAAGTTGCTTAAAATGGTTAAACTACTTAAAGAGGAAACTCACTATTTTTTTAAAGCGGCTATAAAAGGAAAGTTACTAAAAATGGAAAGCCGACTAAAATAAGTAATCTGATTTAAATAAGATATTAATAATAAGATGATCATGTATTCGTGTAGATTCGCTGAAGAAGGAGTTTGATTCCGATCTTTATGTTTCTGTTGTGTTTTCACTTGCGGTCTAAGGTACAAATATTCTGACCTTATCTCTTAAGGTTTCTGTGGGAAACTAGAAGGGGGGTTGAATAGTTTACCTGTTTAAAATTCTTTTAAAAATCTTGTTTTAAAAGTTGGTTATTGGAAACTTTGATTCGAATTCTATGTGTAATCAATCAACACCAATATGAACTACACACTAAACTAACTAATATAAAATAATGAAAGTAAAGAGTAGATTTGGAAAGATCAAACTGAGACAAAGGATTTATAGTGGTTCGGCTACGAAGCTCTTCTTCGCCCTACTCCACTCCCCGAGTACCACACTCGAGAGTTTCAAGCACTATGTCAACAACCTCCCTTCAGGCGGAGAACACCGTACACGTCGCTTATCCTATTACTGACACTAAGCTAAATGTCGAGTGCTAATCTTAGCTAGCACCAATCTACCAAGGTCCACGTGACCAATCACACAAGCCCTAATGGCTACAAGAGATCACCACGATCTCAACACGATCACAAAGATCAACTCTCACTTCACTCTACTCAATCTAACTACTCTAGATCCTTTGACTACTCACACACAAGCCCAATGGCTTCAAGAGATCTTCACTATCTCTTAAGATCACAATGATCTTCACTCACACTCTCACAAAAGAAAGATAATCTTGATGTATGCTAAGATACAACAAGGATGTAACAAGTGTTACAAGACCTAACAACTACAACTCTTGTATCTTCTTGAATACCTTGAGTTCTTCTCTTGCTAATGAAGAGGAATGATAACACCTTGTATCAACTTGGATACTTGTGTTCTTCTCTTGCAAGTGAAGAGGAATGAAGAGGATCACTTGAAGGATGATTGGATCACTCTTGAACAAAAGAAAAACTAACCTAAATGATCTAAGAAAGAAAGTGTGAAGAGAGTATTCAACTCAGAAAGTTTTGTGTGTGAAAGGATGCCTAAAAACTGTGAAAGGGGTGGGTATTTATAGGCAAAGAAAATCTGAACGTTACAGAAAATTTTGTACGGACGGCTCCGTTAAATACCCCACGGCTCCGTTAAATTTAACGGTACCGTGGAGCCTTCCTAGACTAGGACGCTCCAAATTTTGTCTTTTCTGGTGAAAACTTATTTGGGGAAGGTTGGAGCTGATTTTGGGGGGGGGGAAATAGCTGTTGTGATTTTCAAACTTATTTTTCCATTAAAACATTTCTTAATATTTCAAAAATAATTTGTCATGTGTATTTTTGAAAGAATGTTTTGTCCCATTTAAAATGTGAATTCTCAAAACATAAATTCACTTCTTTGATCACTAGTTCAAGTTGTAACTTTGTTCTAGAGTGATTTGCGTAGAAACGGGATCTTCCGATTAAAGACTTGTTTACGTTAATTTTAACGTATCGTGATTTCACATTTTGTCATCCTCAAAACGTGAAGTAATCGAAAGATATAAATAACGTCTTTAGAACATTATTTGCATCAACAATCTCCCCTTTTTGATGATGACAAAATATAAACTCATGTTAGGTTAAAACTAGCTTTTAACAAGTTTTTAATGAGTTTACTCCCATTTCTTCCCCTTTTTGTCTAATCAAAAAGGTGACGAAGGCTCCCCCTTGATGTGTACTCCCCCTCATTTGGAGAACACAAAGGAATTGGGCAATGGTTCGTGCTACAAAACAAGGTTAGAAGATATATATATATAATATGTAACAAGTAGCACATTATGACAAATATCCAACCACATAAGAAAAAAAATAGCTAAGAGCTAAAAATGATAATGAACAACCCTCATAAAAACCCATTCATTCATTAAAAGAAAATAAATGTCATACATGGATATGACTTCATGGAAACATAAAAGATACAATGATAAGCATAAATCCCTAATGACTTGAGGCATGTTTCATTTCCAAGAGGGCTCCTAAACACCTATTGTGGGTTGTGAGGTGGTGAAGATTGGGGCCCCATTTGGGGTGGTGGTGGTGTCAAGAGATGTTCTATAAAGTAGAACATGAAATGAATCTCGTCTCTTAAGAAGTAGATGAGGTTACGGTTATGGAGACAAAATAGGCAATTAGCGCTATGTAAATCAAAGGGATGTGGTTGATTGGGTTGTGCCATGATAGGAGATGGTGATTGTGGTACGTTTTTTGGAGGTAAAATTGGCATGGCATTGTCCAATGGAGTTAAGGGGGATGGTGTGTACTTCATTGATGATGTAGTGTAGTAGGATGATGAAGATGATGTGTAGGTAGATGATGTTTTAGATGGTGCATAAGGTGGTGATGCTGAGTATGGAGTGGCTTGGGAAGGTGGTGTCATAGCTTCATCATCTTTTGTGAGATCCACAAAGAGTGGTTTTGAGGGTGGTTTTACGGTTATGCTAGGTTTCTTGGAGATGTGAGAGGTTGAACCATGTGTGGAGGACATGGTGTTTGTGGGATGGGAGGTTGAAGGTGAAGTGCAAGATAAGCTTGCAAGGGTGAGGCCTTAAATAGGCAAGTTGGGTGAAATTTGAATTAAAGTTGATGGGAGTGTTCAATGGTGTAGGAAGGGAATCCTAGGGTGTGTTAGGTTTGCAAGGATTTGCAGGTTTGAGGTTAGGGGTGTAGGGTTTTTGGTAGGAACAGTAAAAATCCGTCAAACAGGGGTACGGTTCCTTTAAATGACCCATGGTACCGTAAAATTTAACGGTACCGTCCATATTTAATGGTACCATGCCACTGTTTGCAAGAAGATTTCTGTGCAGGTTAGTTTTGGGCAGCTAGGGGGATGTTTTCTAGGGGAACTAATTCCTGGAAATTATACTGCCTCAACACTCTAGGTACTTGTTTTCCTAAAGTGTCCCATTTAAGCTACAACTAGCACATAAAGGCTATCATGTAGTTTCCTAGGATAATTATAAGCATGCAATAAGAAGGGACAACATAAGCTATCATCCAAATATCACATAGATTGATTAGGCAAGGAGATAGTTAAGCATGCAAAAAAAATCAATTAGCATTCATTTATAGATAAATCCTAATAAGAAACACAGATTTCTTCAACACTCATGACTTGAGCATTCCCCCATTCTTTGCATACTCTTGTCTTGAGCATGAGTCTCATTTTCATGATTTGGATCATCAAAGGGTGCATAATGGGTGGAGGATTCGGAAATGAGGATTGATGAGAAATGTGACTCGTTTATGGGTTGCATGATGGGTTTGACAAGGGAGTATTGAGGACCGTTAAGGTAAGGGTGTAGCTTCATGAAATGGTGATAGAGACGGGTTAGGAAAATCCCATAGGGTATCAATTTATTCTTGTTACCCTTGAGATGGACAATTCGCTTAGCGAAGAAGTAAGCGAGGTTGTATGGTTGTTGGGTTAGGAGACAGTAAATCATATGAGCACAACACGCCGGGAGTTGCTCACGATTTCCTATGAGACTTAGAACATTTTCTCGCAGGATGACTACCCAAGAAAGTAGTTCATGAAGAACCTCTTCTAAACGAATTTTTGTTGGATTAGGGTAAGAGGGGTACTTATAAGTATGGATGAGTTTGGTTAGTTCGATTGGAGAGGGTATGTACGAACAGTACGGACTATTCTCCTCACGATAGTGAAAGAGAGACTCAAGACACCAATCTTCAGTATAGGCACATTGCCCATGATTGGGTATTCGAAGGATCTGAGCAAATTGCTCAAGAGTCAGGATGAATTTGAAGTTTTGGACCCAAAACCAAAGTGACAAGGATTGATCCTCGTTACGTACGAGTTCAACTTGTCGAAAGAACTCCAACACAAAACGAGGACAAATGTTCTCGTTAATGTGGAGTAGGCAATCGAAACCTATAGCTCTAAAGGAAGTGTTGATGTCCCGATGGTAAATTAGGGACGGATCAACGACACAGCCTTCATGAAACCGACGGGTTTCAAGATTGACATAGGCACGAATGTGGTTACCGGGAGTTGTGGGTTCTTGTGAAATTTCGGTTGTGTAGGTATCGGTTAGGAGATGATCAAAATCATATTCATGAGACATTTTTGTTTCCTAAAAAAAATTTAAGGAAAAATTAGAGTGAAGAATAGTTGCATTATGCACATGCCTGGTGTGTGTGCCTATATCCAAACAATGTAGAGGTATGGTAATCTCGACTCAAAAGAAAATAATGAGATGACCCTAACACTCCTAATTTTTCATTTGCTCAAACAAATATGTCGAAAAATACATATTGATTATGTAGTTCGATCAATATTCGTGAGATCATATATGCATGAAAAGAAGTTTTTAGTTTGCCTCAACAATGCATGAAAAGAACAATTTCATGGTCCAAGTTTCGTGAGATTTTAAAAATGATGGAATTGGGGTGTTTTGGTAACCTCAATGTTTTTTGTACCAAAGATTTTGAAATGTTTTGGCGTTGATGACTTCTAATTGAAAATTTCCTAGAAAAAATTGAAAAACCCCAATTCAATTTTCATCAATGCATAAACCCTAGATCCAAAATTAAAAAAGAATTGGAGTAAGATGACTTACAATTTTTATTGAAAAAGGGTGAGAATGATTTAGGATCTTGAAACTCAATGTCTTGAATATGATCTTGAAGGGGTGTAATTAAGTGTTGGGTGTGAGGTTAAGTTATGACAGCAGTTGCTGAGGTTATGAGGGTTTGGAATGAGTAGTGTGGAAAAGGGGAACTGAAATACGGAATGTTCCAGATGCACGGTTCCACGGTACCGTTAAATTTAATGGTGCCGTGCCACATTTAGTGGAGCCATGATCTGCTGGGACTGTTTTCTGTCCCATTTTGATTTTTGACGAACAAGTCTCGCTGTTTTAGTGAGACCTATTGTCACGAGGAAAGAATTGGTACCTAACAAATACTTTTGACTAGGGAGACCTAAACTAAACTATACGAGACTCACGTGATGACTTCAAGAGTCATGAGACTTATGGAATATGTTCCATCATTCCTAGACCTAGACGGAGATAATTAAAGGATTCTCGTTTGAGAGGTTTGGTTAGGATGTCTGCGATGTTGTCCTGAGAAGGAACTTTCTCAATGGAAATGTTTCCTTTCTGAACATTATCGTGAACGAAGTGGTGGCGGATTTTGATGTGTTTGGTACGGGAGTGTTGAATGGGGTTTTTGCTTAAGTCAATAGCACCTTTATTATCACACATAATGGGAACGTCATCTAGATGGATGTCATAGTCTATAAGGGCTTGCTTCATCCATAGTGCTTGTTGACATGCCTTTCCGGCGCTTACGTACTCGGCTTCGGTCGTGGAAATAGCAAGAGCCGTTTGTTTCTTGGAGAACCAAGAAGTTATACAGCAACCCATTAAGGTACAAATGCCACTCGTACTCTTTCGATCCACATAATCTCCGGCATGATCAGAGTCGGCATAGACAACAGTTTCTACACCTGTCCCCTTGGGATAAAATAATCCCAAGTGTATAGTGCCTTTAATGTATCGAAAGATACGCTTAACCGCTTCAAGGTGAGAGGTTTTGGGATCCTCTTGGAAGCGAGCACAAAGGCAGACACTAAACATGATGTCGGGCCTACTTGCCGTGAGGTATAGTAAACTTCCTATCATACCTCTATACTTAGTGCTATCTACGGACACACCTTCTTCATCTTTCGTGAGTTTTATTTCCGTGGACATGGGAGTTTTCATGGGCTTAGACTCTTCTAAACTAAACTTCTTAAGCATCTCTTTACTATACTTAGCTTGATTAAAGAAGATGCCATCTTCCATTTGTTTAATTTGTAAACCAAGGAAGAAATTTAATTCACCCATCATGCTCATCTCAAACTCGTCGTGCATGATTTTTGAGAAATCATCGCACATCTCTTGACAAGTTGATCCGAATATAATGTCATTGACATATATTTGAACAATGATGAGATGTGAATTTCTTTTCTTTGTGAAGAGTGTGTTATCAACCTTTCCCATGGTATATTCATGTTCAATCAAGAAGGCTTTTAGTCTATCATACCAAGCTTTAGGAGCTTGTTTAAGACCATAGAGTGCTTTCTTGAGTTTATAAACATGATTCGGACATTTAAAATCAACGAATCCCGGAGGTTGCGCAACATACACCTCCTCGTTGATATAACCATTAAGGAACGCACTCTTCATGTCCATTTGGTATAGCTTAAAGTGTAAGGCACATGCATAGGCAAGGAGTATTCTAATTGATTCTAATCTAGCTACGGGGGCATAGGTTTCATCATAATCTATTCCCTCTTGTTGGTTGTAGCCTTGTGCTACCAACCTTGCCTTAATCCTAACTACGACGCCATTTTCGTCGAGTTTGTTTCTAAACACCCATTTAGTTCCTATGATTGTTTGATTTCTTGGAAGAGGTACTAAATCCCAAACTTGGTTTGTAGTGAATTGATTTAGTTCCTCCTGCATGGCAACTATCCAACTTTCATCCTTAATTGCTTCACCTACATTCTTAGGTTCTACGGTAGATATGAAACAAAAGAAGTTACTTTTGTTTTGTGCTTGTGACCTAAGGGTTCTTTGGTTTAGGTTACCTATGACATTTTCAATAGGATGGTTTTTGGATTCCTTAATGTTGACAATTTCGTCAACTTCAACTATTTCATCCTCAATGTCATCTTCTAGGGTTTTTTTGCCATTAACCTTAATGGCTTCATCCTCATCTAAGTCATCATCAACTAATGGTGATGTCTTAGATTGTGGAGGACTTTCATCGAATGTCACGTTGAGTGATTCTTCGACTTTCGAGGTTTCACTATTTAGGACAACGTAGGCTTTACTATTTTGGGAGTAACCTAGGAATACACCTTCGTAAGACTTTGGGTCAAACTTGGTGAGGTAATCTTTAGTGTTTAGTATGAAGCATTTGCTTCCAAACACTCTAAAGTAATCAAGAGAAGGTTTTCTTCCTTTCATGATTTCATATGTGGTTTTTCCTAGAATAGGTCTAATTAGAATACTATTTAGAATGTAAGTTGAGGTGTCCACCGCATTACACCAAAACTTTTTCGGAATTGATTGTTCATTCAACATCGTTCTACTCATTTCTTGTAGAGTAGGATTTTTCCGCTCAACTACCCCATTTGATTGAGGAGTGCGTGGAGCCGAGAAATTGTGAGTAATACCATTAGCATCACAATGTACTCCAAATTGCACTTCATTATCAAATTCCCGACCATGATCCGTCCTAATAGTAACTATTGTACATCCTAGTTGATTTTGGATTTTCTTACTAAAGATTTCAAATTCCTCAAAGGCTTGAGTCTTATTCTTAAGAAATCTAGTCCATGTATACCTAGAGTAGTCGTCAACTATTACTAAGGTGTAGACATTTCCTCCGTAGCTCCGTACGGCGGATGGACCGAATAAGTCCATGTGAAGTAGTTCTAGGCATCTAGAGGTCGAGACCATATTCTTAGCTTTGTGACTAGAATGAGCTTGTTTTCCAACTTTACAAGCGTCACAAAAGTGTGTGTCGAACTTAATCTTAGGTAGGTTTCTAACTAGTTCCTTAGATGCCAATGATTGTGTAAGAGGCATATTGGCATGACCTAGTCTCCTATGCCACAGAGTGGTATGATCATCTATAGTTGCTAGACAAATCTTATCTTCAGGCTTATTTCCTATCTTCATGACAAATAAGCCATTTTTCCTAACTCCTTTGCCTATGGTTTTCCCATTCTTAATAATCTCACTACCCTCTTCAGAGAATATGACTCTACACTTATTATCTACCATTCGACTAATGCTAAGTAAGTTAAAACCTAAGTTATCTACGTGCTCAACATTTCTAATAATGAGAGAGTCTTGAGTAATCGTACCTTTGCCTATAATGTTGCCCTTAAGTTTGCTACCGAAAGTGACATTACCTCCGTTGTATGCCTTGTATGATGAGAATAAACTTCGGTTTCCCGTCATGTGGTTCGTGCATCCACTATTCTTAACCCATTCGTCAGGCTCTAAGTCAATTCCCAAGCATATCTCATTAGAAGCATGAGCCATTAGACATGTTTCGTCCTTGGGCTTCTTTTCTTCATCATCACCGCTATCGCTCCAGGAGCCTCCTATGAGAGCTAGTTGGTTGTTGACTTTCGGTGGCTTGGGACACTCTCCTATGAGGTGATTAGGATCTCCGCATCTAAAGCATTTCCAATCACTTGTCCCTTTCTTTTCAGCATGGTTCTTTTGTGATGTCTTCTTCTCATCACGAGGTTGCCTAACGAACCTACCTCTTCTCCTAAAGAACTTTTTAAAGTCCCTAACCGCTAATGCATATTCCTCATCTTCACTATCGGAACTCAAACATTCCTCATCACTAGACTCCTTCTTGGATTTCAATACTAGAGATCTAACTCTCTCGCTTTTTCCTTTGACTATATCGGAGTCTTTCTTAATTATCATCTCGTGAACTTTCAAGTTTCCTATAAGTTCATCGAGTGACAACATCGCCAAGTCCTTTGACTCTTCAATGGCGGTAACCTTTGCTCTCCATTTAGGATGTTGAGCCCTAAGGAACTTCCTAACATAATTCTTGCTAGAGTAACCTTCATCAAGAGCTTTAAGACTAGTAATAATAGTATTGAATCTAGCAAAAGCATTATCTATAGATTCATCTTCCGTAATGGAAAATTGTTCATATTGTTGAACAAGAAGATCTACCTTTTTCTCTTTGACTTGGTTATTACCTTGGTGAGTGACTAACAAAGTTTTCCAAATATCTTTTGCCGTGTTACACATGAAAATTCTTTCAAATTCCTTTTTAGGCAAAGCATTATAAATCATCATTTTAGCCTCATTATTTTTGGCTAATTTCCTTTTAAGTTCATCACTTTGTTTATCATAAGAAACTATTTCATCCTTTTTAGTTTCTGGATTCATTTGAATAGGTTGAAAGTCACCCTCGGTAATAACATGCCAAAGATCAATGTCTTTTGATTTCACATACGTTTCGAATCTTGTTTTCCAATAAATAAAACAATCGGTTTCGAAAAGTGGTGGTCTTTGCATAGATTGCCCTTCTAGATATTTGTCGGAATCCATTGATCGATTCAAGTTTTAAAATACAATATACTTTAAAAACTTGACTGACGTGGCTTCTGATACCAATTGTGGGAAACTAGAAGGGGGGTTGAATAGTTTACCTGTTTAAAATTCTTTTAAAAATCTTGTTTTAAAAGTTGGTTATTGGAAACTTTGATTCGAATTCTATTTGTAATCAACCAACACCAATATGACCTACACACTAAACTCACTAATATAAAATAATGAAAGAAAAGAGTAGAGTTGGAAAGATCAAACCGAGACAAAGGATTTATAGTGGTTCGGCTATGAAGCTCTTCTTCGCCCTACTCCACTCCCCGAGTACCACACTCGAGAGTTTCAAGCACTATGTCAACAACCTCCCTTCAGGCGGAGAAAAACGTATACGTCGCTTATCCTATTACCGACACTAAGCTAAATGTCGAGTGCTAGTCTTAGCTAGCACCAATCTACCAAGGTCAACATGACCAATCACACAAGCCCTAATGGCTACAAGAGATCACCACGATCTTAACACGATCACAAAGATCAACTCTCACTTCACTCTACTCAATCTAACTACTCTATATCCTTTTACTACTCACACACAAGCCCGATGACTTCAAAAGATCTTCACTATCTCTTAAGATCGCAATGATCTTCACTCACACTCTCACAAAAGAAAGATAATCTTGATGTATGCTAAGATACAACAAGGATGTAACAAGTGTTACAAGACCTAACAACTACAACTCTTGTATCTTCTTGAATACCTTGAGTTCTCCTCTTGCTAATGAAGAGGAATGATAACACGTTGTATCAACTTGGATACTTGTGTTCTTCTCTTGCAAGTGAAGAGGAATGAAGAGGATCACTTGAAGGATGATTGGATCACTCTTGAACAAAAGAAAAACTAACCTAAATGATCTAAGAAAGAAAGTGTGAAGAGAGTATTCAACTCAGAAAGTTTTGTGTGTGAAAGGATGCCTAAAAACTGTGAAAGGGGTGGGTATTTATAGGCAAAGAAAATCTGAACGTTACAGAAAATTTTGTACGGACGGCTCCGTTAAATTTAACGGTACCGTGGAGCCGTCCTAGACTAGGACGCTCCAAATTTTGTCTTTTTTGGTGAAAACTTATTTGGGGAAGGTTGGAGCTGATTTTGGGGGGGAAAATAGCTGTTGTGATTTTCAAACTTATTTTTCCATTAAAACGTTTCTTAATGTTTCAAAAATAATTTGTCATGTGTATTTTTGAAAGAATGTTTTGTCCCATTTAAAATGTGAATTCTCAAAACATAAATTCACTTCTTTGATCACTAGTTCAAGTTGTAACTTTGTTCTAGAGTGATTTGCGTAGAAACGGGATCTTCCGATTAAAGACTTGTTTACGTTAATTTTAACGTATCGTGATTTCACATTTTGTCATCCTCAAAACGTGAAGTAATCGAAAGATATAAATAACGTCTTTAGAACATTATTTGCATCAACAGTTTCCCATGATTCGTTCACATCGGTTTGATATTAGCTTTGATTATGATGCCTTTGATCTGAACCTTCTTATTATGGCTTTCTTATCCTTGCCTTTACTATGCTCCCTTAGATTTGTAAACCATTGATATTGTAACTGGATGTGAAAACCTTTCTTAATTATATCATAGAAATATTTTGAGAAAAACTATTTTAAAATGATGTTTATAAGAACGATGCGATACCACTTTTATATGAAATTTTACTAACTTTTATGAAAACTAGTTTTTAAGACTACCTTTATGAAAACCGTTATTAAAGATCATTTTTATGAAAACCATTATTAAAAGATTTCTTTAAATGAACATTTGATAGAAACCTTTGAATTGAACCTTGCTATGAACCATTTGATTTCGAACCTTTGATTATGAACCTTTGATATTCCGATAACTTAGACATTTGCCAAACTTTGAATTTGCCTTTGACCCGTCAGTTTGATACCCGAGCCATTATGTTTTCCTAGTCATGGGGGGGTTCCATGGCCGTGTCATTGATGCACCAATGGCATGACTCCAGTGTGGTCGAGTGATGTGCCACACCGTCCCTTTTTATATTTGATAAGAGCTCGATTATTATATATGTTTGGCCACTAATATCTTTGCAGGGGCGTATGGATGCATCCTAGATTTGCTTTCTATATGATATGATATGATATAATTTGATTTGGTGATTGATGATGTGTGTAGTACACGTCCTTCACATAATTGAGAGGTCGCTCCTCTATGGTTACTGATGATTATGACTTGATTTCTTTGGGCTCGGGGATTTATTATTGACCTTTCCTTACATGATATCCGTTCGTTTATACCTTATGTTTTTTTCCCAATGCACTGTTGATGAAGCGAAAAGTGTACCGCTTTTAGCGGGTCATTTAAGCCCTAAATCGTATTTATTTGATCAAATATTGCCCTAAATCGTTCCTTTTGTCATTTTAGGTACTTTGGAGAAGAAATCTGGAAAAGGAAGCATTTTGGACGTTTTTGGAGCATAAAAGTGAAGAAAACGAGAAAGTCTCCAAAGCTGTTGGAAAAGTACACTTGACGGCGTCAAGGATTGCTCCTGACGGCGTCATGGCTTGGAAAAAGAGGTGGATATGAAAAATACACATGATAAGCCAGGGAGTTTTACAAAGGAAGTCTGACGGCGTCACCCTTTAAGGTGATCAAGGCCATCATGGTTTATGTTAATGAGAGACGGCGTCAAGCACATTTCTGACGGCGTCAAGCCTTGATAAGCCAGGGAGGATTTTGGAGGTTTAAAGGGGGACGGCGTCAGGAAGACCATCCGGGAACCCTAGCCACGGCGAGGTGACGGCGTCAAGATCTATAACGTGACGCCGTCAGATACTAAGTTCTATATATAGTTTTGCAATTTTTTGTCATTAGTGTGCAACTTTGTGAGGAGAAACCCTAAGACGAATTTCTGCCATTTTTAAGGGTTTTCATACCCTTGGATCTCCCATGTTTAATTGAAGATAAGTAATCACTTAATCAATCAATATGTCTATGTGTTGTTTGATTATATCTTGTTCTTGTCTTTTGATTAACATGCTAGGCTAGATTTATCTTGTGTTTGCTTAGATCTAATGAAACCTAACTATTGATTATTAGTTGTTAGTGTGTTATTAATTGTATTGGATGATTGTTTATCGATGTTAGGCTTAAGAAAACTGGCTAACCTCCTATACGGTAATTTGCTTGAACGTCTTAAGAAACATGAACCAATGCGTACTAGGTTTATATGGTTGTATTTAATGCATGAGCGAATTCTAGTGATCCCATGTTAGGAGCTTCTTAGCCGGCTCGACATAGGAGTGAAGTAGGAGCTTGTAGAGTTGGGGAAGTACGTACGCCACCCCACGATTGGTATTAAGGAATACAACCGTCATCCAAGCAATTAATACACACTAATCAACCGGTAAAAGATAGTTAGGGAGTAAGGAAATCTAAGTAAACACATTTCTCCCCATATAAGTTTCACGACCTTTTCATTTTCAGTTATTTTATTTTATTTGCATTTGTAGTTATTTGGGTTAGTTGACTAGCAACTAATTCCGCCCACTCCTTCAAACCCGAGATTTTACTTGCTTTCATAAAATTATAAAAATACAAAAAGAATCTTCCCTCACCCTTAGACCTATTAGAGTAGTTTTTCAATCCTAACGACACTATTCACCTAGAGAACGATCAATCCCCCGGTACTTGCCACTTCACTATACTACATCAGTCAGGTACACTGCCTGGTGGGGATTGCAAGCCTCTTGAGATCTCCTCGAGAGGTAAAACCTGTTGTAAGGTCGCAAAACCACGCATCAAGTTTTTGGCGCCGCTGCCGGGGAATAGTTATTGTTTAGGTTGAATTTTTATTTTATTAGGTCTACTCACTAGATTCCTTTCTAGTGAGATTTTTATTTTATTTTTCTAGATTTTCTTTAGTCTATCTTTTTTCTTCGTTTCTTTGTTCGTAACCATTACCATCCGACATCATGGAAGGTGGTAATATCCTTGATCCCAACAACCCACCACACAACAACACCCACCTCCTAGAGCCCGTACCTTAGGAGACTACTCCCGTCCTAGCCACCATGGCTATCGAAACACCATTGAGCTCACTCAAGGAGCCAATGTCACTCCCTTGCGATCCGACACCATCCGGTTGGTGCAAAGCGGATGCGCATTCCATGAACTTCGTTCCGAAGATCCTAATCAACATCTCAAGGACTTTCTCAAAATTGTAGACTCCATAGACCTTGATGTTGCCACTCGAGAGACGACCCGACTGCGTCTCTTTCAATTCTCTCTGCGAGACCAAGCTAGTCAATGGCTAGAGCGTCTACCCGCAGGATCCATCACCTCTTAGGATGATCTCACCACTCGTTTCCTTGCTCAGTTTTTCCCACCAGGAAGAACTACCAAGCTAAGGAATGATATCTTGATGTTCCAACAACGTCAAGGCGAAACCCTCTACGAGGCATGGACTCGATTCAAGGACTTACTCCAAAAAGTCCCTCACCATGGCATAGAACTTTGGCTCCAAGTCCAAATCTTCTATGACCATATCAATCTCTCCACGAGGCAAACCATTGACCAATCGGCCGGTGGTAAGCTACGTGATCTAAGTGCGGAACAATCATGGGCTCTCCTAGAAGATCTTGCTCTTTATGACAACGAGAGTTGGAGTGATCCCCGTGATTTGAATAAAACGGTCAAGGCAATATCTTTGCCTTCGAACAATTCAAGCACTTCCGACCGTAGGATCATAGAACTTGAAGACCAAGTCAAGTTTCTTATGAAATCCTACGAGGCTCCTAAACCTTCAGGCCAAGTGAACAAAATCACTTCTTCGTGTAAATTATGTAGTGGTCCCCACGACACTCATGATTGCATGGAACTCCCTAAACAGGCTTTCAAAGAATTCACATCCTCGCGAATCGATAAGGCGGGAGATAAGTGGCTCACCACTAATTATGGACCCAAGAATTCTGAAGATAGGTATGAGGCATAGAAGAGTAAGCCAAATTTTAGTCGGAACCAAACTCGAAGCGTATCATTCAATGACTCTCCCCCACTCACCTGGTCTGAACATTATCCTCATCAGCATACGCATAAACAACAAAATCGCGAGGAATCACTGCAAAAATTCATTCTCTCTCAAGAAACACAGCTCTCCAAACTTGAGAATCAATTCAGACAACAGCAAGTTGATATGAACAACAAGGTTGATAACCTGTTAAAAGTTATCAATGATCGCATTGCTGGCAGGTCAACTTGTGAGTTGGCACGAGTTAATGAGATCAAATATGTCACGGTGACTCACCAAACACCCCCTCCTGTAAAAATCAAGCACCCTAGTACACTCTTCAAACACATATCACAAAACGGAAAAGAAACTAGAGATGCTCATACCCCTTCAAAACCACTCCACTTCGTGAACACCATTACAACAATACCTATTCCTAAACCCAATCTGGACCAACAATCAACCGAGAACGTGGACAATATAATGGAGGGTGAAGTTCCCGAAAAGAACCCCGAGGCGCCCGGCGACTATCTAGACTCACCAAAGGACTCGAGTACAAGAGAGGTGAGTGATGAGAAGGGCTCGGAAGAGAAATCCGAAATGCCTCATGGGCTCCCAGGACCGCTAGACCGCCCCCTGGTGAAGGAACTTGAGTGGGGCACAGCAAAGTTGCCTATGGGATTTGGAGTGAGAATAGAGGATGGCACTCCCAGAGTCTTTAAGATATCTTGCACCACTCGGAAAAAGTTTATAAAAGATGCCTACATAAACCCCAACTCTTCTATGAATGCAATATCCCTTTCTCTATATAACGAAGCCTTCACCAAACAGGTCAAATATGAAGGGTTTAATATCATCGGGGTAATAAGAAGGGTACCAATTGTGATAGAAAAGTTCCTCTTTCATATCGAGCTAACTGTATTTAATAACATGAACTCTATCATCAGCCCATCCTTAACTAGCCTTGTTCTAGGCAAACCATTCATAAAAGCAACGGGAGTAATACTCGATGAGGATGATAGTAGTGCATTATTTACCGATGGTGTCAGGAAAGTGATTTTTCGGGATGGCTGTGAAGAAGTGTATGAGTATCAACCATCAGCAACTGGCAACACATGGGGGCTACACGGTAGAAGGCCTGGCCGAATTAAGCGACGTGATCCGAATAATCTCAAAATACCTTGCATGATTGGTCACAAGCATTTTTATAATGTTTACATTGACACATGTTTACCCAAAAATGTGATGTCCTTGTTTCATTATAACAACATTTGCAGATGGGGAATGATTCATAAAGGGAAGGATGACATTGGCATAGATGATGATGTACAGGTGTTTGTAGGAAATATGACATTCACTATGAGCTTCGCAATCGTCGATAATATCGAAAAGTACATCTATCCCAGGTTATCACAAGTTGTTTTTGGGGCACCTTTTTGCAAGGCCACAAGCTTAGTTGTTGACGAGCTCAATGGGATCATGACTTTCACCGATGGGATTAGGGAAATCTCATACCAAACGCCATACAAGATGAGAGAATTCAAGGAGATTGATTATGGAGGGCTCGATGGGTTAAGTTCCCAACTCGTGTTATGTGATGATGATGTGAGAAGGGGATGTAAGGACACTTTTGACCTGTCGAGTGGATTCTTTAAGCATGATAAGGAGCTTAGTTTTAAATACCAAAACAATCCTTTTGATCTCGAGGACCTGAAATACCTTTACTATGAAAGTGATTCTGATAGAGAATCAAATGAGAATGGCCTAGGAACCGTGACCAATGATGGAGTCACGTAATGTACGGTGACTTTGATTCTAGCTACAAGACTCGTTAATAAAGAAAAGCGCTTCTTGGGAGGCAACCCAAGCTTTATTTGCTTTGTGTGTTTATTTATTTGTTTGTTTGATTTTATTTGCTTCCGTATGTGTGTTTAATTTTTATTATTATTGATTCATGTTCAAAACTAAATTGTGAAAATGCTTTATCTTGTTTTTAACTTCGTCTTAACTACATATAAAGGTATTTTGCAAAAGATAAGTGTAAGGGAAATCCAAATCGGTTTATTAGAACAAATGAACATGAATCATAACAATAATAAATTAACATACATATTAGTAATTGTTTGAGTCAAATGCTTGTATCGATTCATAATGATGATTTGCAGGATTTCCAGGAAGTAAGGTATAGGTTTTTCCAGAAATTTTCCTGAAACTTAACATGAGAATTCTGTCAGATCATTTCTGACGGCGTCAGGCATTACAACCTGACGGCGTCAGGTTTTAATTTTCTGAAATTTTTGAAAGTTTTGTTTTCATAAAAAGTTTTTATTAAATCTCTAACTTATAAACTCCAGGAATCAGCAAAATTATCATTCCACAAGCATTATATCCTTATATAGAATTTATCCCGCCGATGTTATGCAGGTTTTCTTGTTTGTTTACTCAGGTTTAACAGGTTATTTTGGACAAGGAGATGTATGGGGAATCAAGCTTATGGTGATGCATTAGTCATGGAGCTTCTACTTTCTCTTGGAAGAAGATCTAACCATGTCACCTCTTTATCCACCAAACGAATCAGGGGAGTATTTGATTTCATTCTTTTACCTTATACTTTTACATCTTGTTATTTGAACATTGGGGACAATGTTCATCTTAAGTGTAGGGGGGGTAAAGTACGATACTTTAGAGAATGCTATTACGCTTGATTTTTGTTTGTTTAATGGTAGATGTGTAATAAAACTGAGATACATACCTGTTAGGGCAATTTTAGTGCCAAATTTAAAAATTTTTACAACATATAGGAGTGAAACTTTGATCTTAATGAGCGTCTCATGGATAGGAGTTATATGACTAGCACAAAACCGTACCACTAAAAAAAATTTCCACCCCCAAATATGTGAGGTTCGCCACTAGAATTGGTAGGAAAAGCATTTATGCTATGATGTGTGTACCGGTATCACTTAGATTCTAGAACTTGCGTTAGGACCATTCCGAGGCCACAAGTGAGACTACATTCGTGTAGTTAGATTTACTACATGATAAGAGGCATTAGGATTAACCCATTGTTTTACACCTGTGTTTTTGTTATAATTACATTGGCTACATTGGTCAAGTAATTCTCCCACACCCTTTGCGTTGTACTCATTTTTAGTACACGATAACCCTAGTACACCCCTTAGAGCCTATCTTTCGTTTCGACCTTTAAGCATTTTACTTAAAGGAAGAATTTGTTACACCCCACTTAAATGTACACCCAAATCGCCTTAGCCTACCTTGTATGCACTCATTTTTAGTGCATTATTGTGACAACATTTGTTTAAACCCCAAGTTAATTATCTAATTGATTACATGGTTGCTAAGTCGAGTCATATCCTTGTACATATTGTTTTGGGACGATTGGGACTCATGGGTAAAGTACTAGTGTAATGGAGTAATGGGGAAGAACAACATTATTACCCCCATATGTGCTAAATATTTTAAAAGTACTCCAAGTGTTTCGATTATCTTAATTCGAGTCATTAGAATAGTTATTTGTAAAGTTATGTAAAAGTTCAAGTGTAAGGGGAATGCAACGCCCCTATGATGTATTATTTTGGATGGTAGGGCAAGAGTGTATGAAAAAAAAAAAAAAAAAAAAAAAAAAAAAAAAAAAAAGTAGAAAAAACATACGGACTACCATCCCGTTTCATTTTATGTTTATTTTATGTTTTTGTTATTTTGTTTTTAGCTTAAGTCGAGTCTAGTCTTGGCTTAGCAACGCCATGTAATTAATCAAGATCTTTAACTCGCCACCAGTAAAATATCCCTTATCCAACAAATCCGTGTTTATCATATCCCTACACCTAACATTATAACCCATGTAAAAGCCCTCTTTGATAGTTTATCTTAAGTGCTTACGCCTAGTGGAGGAGGTTTTTGATCCTTTCCCAAGCCTATGGTAATCTATTTGCTATGACAGGTAGTGAGAGATATTATCCGTTTTCATTTATGAGAAATACTTTTATGACACCTGAGAGATGTGAGTATCTAAACACTACTTGTGAGGTGCTAGTTTGTAATCTCCGTGCTTATTATGATTAAAGTGGAACGAC
Organism: Artemisia tridentata subsp. tridentata; assembly: GCA_021014915.2. Classification (NCBI taxonomy): domain Eukaryota; kingdom Viridiplantae; phylum Streptophyta; class Magnoliopsida; order Asterales; family Asteraceae; genus Artemisia; species Artemisia tridentata. Next base: position 251,046,146 of record CP139507.1, read on the forward strand.
TATTTGTTGTAATTACTTTTATATTAGCGTTAAATGACCCCTAACTTGTATTTTGATTAGAATAAAAGCGCATTTGCTTGAGGACAAGCAAATCTCAAGTGTAAGGGTATTTGATGAAGAGAAAAGTGTACCGCTTTTACGGGGTCATTTAAGCCCTAAATCGTATTTATTTGATCAAATATTGCCCTAAATCGTTCCTTTTGTCATTTTAGGTACTTTGGAGAAGAAATCTGGAAAAGGAAGCATTTTGGACATATTTGGAGCATAAATGTGAAGAAAACGACAAAGTCTCCAAAGCTGCTGGAAAAGTACACTTGACGGCGTCAAGGATTGCTCCTGACGACGTCATGGCTTGGCTAAAGAGGTGGATATGAAAAATACACATGATAAGCCAGGGTGTTTTACAAAGGAAGTCTGACGGCGTCACCCTTTAAGGTGATCAAGGCCATCACGGTTTATGTTAATGAGAGACGGCGTCAAGCACATTTCTGACGGCGTCAAGCCTTGATAAGCCAGGGAGGATTTTGGAGGTTTAAAGGGGCACGACGTCAGGAAGACCATCCGGGAACCCTAGCCACGGCGAGGTGACGGCGTCAAGATCTATAACGTGACGCCGTCAGATACTAAGTTCTATATATAGTTTTGCAATTTTTTGTCATTAGTGTGCAACTTTGTGAGGAGAAACCCTAAGATGAATTTCTGCCATTTTTAAGGGTTTTCATACCCTTGGATCTCCCATGTTTAATTGAAGATAAGTAATCACTTAATCAATCAATATGTCTATGTGTTGTTTGATTATATCTTGTTCTTGTCTTTTGATTAACATGCTAGGCTAGATTTATCTTGTGTTTGCTTAGATCAAATGAAACCTAACTATTGATTATTAGTTGTTAGTGTGTTATTAATTGTATTGGATGATTGTTTATCGATGTTAGGCATAAGAAAACTGGCTAACCTCCTATACGGTAATTTGCTTGAACGTCTTAAGAAACATGAACCAATGCGTACTAGGTTTATATGGTTGTATTTAATGCATGAGCGAATTCTAGTGATCCCATGTTAGGAGCTTCTTAGCCGGCTCGACATAGGAGTGAAGTAGGAGCTTGTAGAGTTGGGGAAGTACGTACGCCACCCCACGATTGGTATTAAGGAATACACCCGTCATCCACGCAATTAATACACACTAATCAACCGGTAAAAGATAGTTAGGGAGTAAGGAAATCTAAGTAAACACATTTCTCCCCATATAAGTTTCACGACCTTTTCATTTTCAGTTATTTTATTTTATTTGCATTTGTAGTTATTTGGGTTAGTTGACTAGCAACTAATTCCGCCCACTCCTTCAAACCCGAGATTTTACTTGCTTTCATAAAATTATAAAAATACAAAAAGAATCTTCCCTCACCCTTAGACCTATTAGAGTAGTTTTTCAATCCTAACGACACTATTCCCCTAGAGAACGATCAATCCCCCGGTACTTGCCACTTCACTATACTACATCGGTCAGGTACACTGCCTAGTGGGGATTGCAAGCCTCTTGAGATCCCTCGAGAGGTAAAACCTGTTGTAAGGTCGCAAAACCACGCATCAACCGTACTTTACATACTCGTTCCTTATCTTTTGCTTCCGTCTATATATATCTGTTCACTGGGCTTTTTAAGCTCAGCCGCATTTTCTTTTCATGCGGCAGGTTTTTGTTGGAAGCTAGGTTATGAGTGGAGAGTATCTTGGAATTAGAAGACTATACTTTGATAGTTATCCTGGATTAGAGATGATTAGACGTGTTTTCGCATTTTTAGACTTAGGATTTATTGTTGTTCTCAATTGTAACCTTGTATTTCAGAATTTTCCCTTGTAACCTTTGAAATTCATTTGTATTATTTAAGTCATATGCTTGTGTTTGCTTTGATATGTCACCATAACGTAATACTTCTACCCTTATCGGGTTGGGGTGTTACAATTATGGTATCAGAGACAGATTGCGACTTGTAGTACATTAAACCTTGGCCTGTGAAGTTTGGACCATTAAGTTTCCACTGTAGGCGCTCATAAGACAACCTTTGAGAATTTGCTTTAGGATCTCCCCATAGGATCATAAGTTATAACCGGTGAGGAATGGGTAGACTAGGACTTCTATGTAAGTAGCATTGCTTCCGCATCACTCTGAATCGTGCATCTACCTTACCTATGCCTTATAAGAACATTTGTTTTAGAGCTAGAAAGTTTTGCAACCTAAGCTTAGTAACTAAGTAAGTTTGGAATACCTCGGGAACTACATGGATACCTTACACCATTTAAGATTCACCTTCTTATTTTGATCCCCAATTCCGATTTGTTTAATAAACAGTTTGATACTTTTCCGACCATCCCGAAGGTCATTCGACCATAATGTGTTTGACACATTCTATTAATGCATTACTTATGCTGGATATAAATGTATCATCTGATACTACTTAACTCTGCATAATCCATTACTACTCCTATGAGAACTCTGGTAATTATTAACCATGGATATAGGAAGTTTTGTTCCCTTTCTTTGAATGATGAACCTTGTTTGCCAACCAGTTCCTTTGGAAGGGTATGATGTAAATACTATCTCAGTACGGAATTGTTAACTGAGCATGATGATGCTGATAGCTGATATTCCATACATCTCACTTTTGATAGCTATACGATGTTCATATTACCGATGATAGACACCCTACCAGCCCCTTATGCTAAAAAGCTAAAAAAAATAAAAAATAAAAAAAAAATAAATAAATAAAAAAAAAATAAAAAAATTGAACTGTTCGCTTATCTATCTCACCCACTTAAATTTGTTAAGATTAATGTTGCGATGGAAGCACATACTCGGATCTCATTTGATTGTAAAGTTTCTCCTGACACCTATTAGTATCCACCCTTAGAAAGCTCTGGCATTGGAAGTATTTGTTGTACAAAAATTGCTGGTGTTTTCTGATGAACCTCTTGGGATTTCCCCCGCTTGGGAAGTGGAGTTGGCATTGAATTTATCTCAGTTGATGAAACCATGGTGCCATAGAAGTTGAGAAGTTGAAGGAGCTGATGGAATATGATTTTGTTCACCTCAGTGTTTCTCTTTGGATGCTCCTATTGGGTTATGAAGAAGAAAGAGGGGAGTATGCGGCGGCGTATCGACTATCGTGAACTTAACCGTATCACTATCCGTAATCATTATCCATTTCCGCGCATCAATGATTGATTTGGTCTATCTTTGAAACTCCATATCAGACGGCCTCATTTAAGTTTGAAGGACTGAAGAAGCAACCACAAGAACTTCTAAGAAGGGAGTTGACTAACTGAGAGTAACCTCCGTGAAGCATTTTAGTTTTATTCGTGAAGAGGAAGATAGGTGATGTGAAGTAGATATGAAGTTTCCCTAAGACGATTCCTGAAGCTGCTTTCGTACTCATTGTGATCATTATGAGTTTTAATGATGCCAATTGTATTGGCTAATAGAATCATGTTTTCGCGAGTATTTGGACAAATTGTCATAGTATGACGTTGCGTTGTGTCCAGAGACGAAATAGAAACATATAGATCATTTTCGTATTAAGTAGAATGACCCTTTGTTCTGGAAGAGTAGGTTTGATTGGCGTTTAGGGATTGTAGCAGACAGCACTACCGGGTATCCTGTAATGACGGAATTTCCCACAGAAAGGACCAAGATTTAAGACCGTTATCGGAGTTAGAAACCTTGTAGAAGAGTAGTAGAAGATGTTCGTGACAGGCGTTACCGTGAAAGAAGCATATAAGAAGAAGAGAGAAACTGAGAAAGGACTAGATTATATTTCATGCAGCACGTGGAGATTTCAGTTCGGGCATCAAGACAACCAGACCGTAGGAGACGAACTATTCAACTCATCACCTGGAGGGGACAGCAGCGGTGTTTACCTTGAAGATTGGAAGACCTTTCTTGCAAGATGAAGGTGGTGGCGGACATAGAAGGAGAATGTAATCGAGTTGGCGAATTGAGAGCTGTGCTAGAAGACCTGTCGAAGACACGCAATCTTGCTTCTCTATTCATTTTAGTTGTACTAAGATGAATTGAGAGCAGAAGCAGACTTGCGGATGGAAGGATGCACAGTGATCATGTCAGAGATTCGCGTTAATACACCACAATTCCAAGAAGAGTTGCCGAAGGCTTGAGGAACCAGACTCAAGATTATAATTCCTTTTCATCCTATGATCATATGGACAGAAGTAGGCAGACTACTTGGACTTGGATGAAATTTGAGATCATGTATTTGAATGGATGAATTTTGAAACGAACGTTTGTGTTTGGAAGAGTTGATTTTGTGAAGGATGAAGCTATTGATGACGTAATTCACTTCCTCTCAACCTACTTAAGTTTCCATTACCTGATGATAAGATCCTTTGAATGATTTAGGTTCTCTGTTAGAAATTCCGTTCTGTGTTCACTCTGCGTATGTTGGATGACGGTTTTGATATAAGGACTTTGATGAATTGTGGAAGAATTGATGCTTTTTACGACAAGCTTCATTCGATGATTCTTACTAGGTTCCGCTACGTTATCTATGCGATATGTTTCTTTGATTTCGAATCCGTAGTGATGATTTAATTCGGACCAACCCTAGGAGGTAGAAGGACTGTTAGGTGATTAAGATAAGTTGCTTATTTCACGACTTGAGATAAAGTATGGTCATCATGAGGGCATATTTATATGATGCTAGTATTATGACGTCTTGCCAACGTGATAATACTTACATCATATAACGTGCAGTTATTGTGATCATAGGATATTTCGAGGAGTGCCTGAGAAGCTTTAGATTTCTGACATTTAATGAAGACTATACACGATTACTGAGACCATAGGTTCATTCTATCTGTCCGAACGTTCTACATTCACTGTTAGACATCTTGACTAGTTTGAACTCTCGACATGCGTTAAGAATCTTAAGCTTCCTTGTAGAGCTCCCTACCGTTTTTTATTATCATGTAATCTGTCTTCTGTCCGTACCTGTTCCATATGTTACTGTTGAGAAGTTAAGCCTGCTACATGTACGTTTCATTTCCGTTTGCGGTCCGTTGTGTTTTTCGTTTCTTTTCACTTCAATTTTCGAGGACGAAAAATTTTTTTTAGAGGGGAAGAGTTGTAAAACCCTAAAATCTGAAACATTTGAAAATACCTAAAATGCCCTTAAATTTTGAACTTTTGAAGAACATATATTTACGTATAACCTAAAGTATTTATATGCTAATACTTGAACGTACGCGACATTTGGAACCCACAACTTAAGACTATACTTATGTTATACATTGTTAAGCCATGTCACATTTATATATTTTTTTTAAAAGCTATGTCACGCCGAATATAGTGTATGGGTCGATTATATTAAGGTGCACAAGTAAACCAAGACTTGAAACATGACTACATACATGATTGGTGATAAATATGGTAAGGCTCTAATCTAAATCCCATATTTTTGGCTACTTTCCTTCTTGTTTCCCCTCCCTAATCGATTCATATAATACCAAATATCAAACACATTAACACACGACATAACAAAACAGAAAACGTAACAAACCCTAATACTCTAAATAATACAACTGGCGGCTACCCTCTTATTTCTTTTCAATCTTGTTAGAATTAATCAAAGTACAAAGGAGGATACGTGTAGATGATGAAGGTATCGTGTTCGTGATTCGTTACTGCTGTTAGAAGAGTGTGGTAAGCATGGCTTTTGTTTTGGTTCGAGGGGGTGTCTTACTGTCGCGGTTTTGGAGAGGCGAGTACTTAACCCTGCTCTCGTGTTCTTCCCCTTTGTCGCGCTACGAGGGTAATACAACTCAACCTTGTTCGATTCTCACTAATTGTTTTTGTCTTGATTAAATTTTCTGTCTTCATAATCGAATATAATACTAGCACATAAAACCATAACAGGTCACAAAAAATCACAAACATCATCACATAAAATAACGAATTAAGGCTAGAGTTTTGATAGAATTCGTGGGTAATTTGATGTGGGATTTTTAGAACATGTTAATATTATATTAAAAATCAGGTTGTATGAATTATGAGGGTCATGGATGTGTTTGGGTGCGTTAACAATCGTTATAATGGTCTAAAACGAAACCCTAAAACTGGACAGCATGTATAACCGATTTTGTGAATGAGCTTGGGTCATGACATAGAGTGGTTTGATTCGGTTTCTTTTCATGAAAACTTAGTTTTATGTCTTAGTTAAGTTTTCAAATTCACTTGGAGTGATTTCGAGTTGATTTGGTCGTGTTTTTTATTTTTGTGTGATTAAGTGTTAAAGCTGAATTCGGGATTTTGAAAATCAGTCCAATTTCCGAATTTTCATTTTCAAACCATGAGGAGTTGGGTCATAAAACTTTCCAGTATTTAACTTCCATATGCGTTGTAATGTGATGAATATTTGGGGATTTTTCCTGCATGTATTGGTGGGTCATCCAAGTGGATACTTTCTGGGTACTGCAGCAGATACGTTTTCGGAGTAGTCTGAGTTGGAGTATTTTTCGTGTCGGGTTAGACTAACTAATAAATTCTGTGAAAATTCGTGTGGGTTCTAAAGACATGGAAGTATCTGTGAGAATTTTTGTGGAATTTATCTTTGAGTTCTGATGTGGTAGAAAAATTCGTAATGTGGTGACCTGTTTATGAGTAAAAGCTGATAAAAAGGTTAAAAAGCTAATTAAGTGTCTAACTAAATCAAAAAGGGTAAAAGTGATTATAAGCTACAATCCTCCACTTAATTTGACAATCTATCAGTAATTAAGATACTTAAGCACTTTTCATAACTCAAGTTAATATGAGACATGATCATAATTAGTAATTAAACTAAACAACGATCATTTGTAAACCCTAATTAGAATGAAAGTACCCTAAGATACCATATATGGAAACCTACTAATTATGGAAACTTACTAATTCGGGAAACCTGCTAAAAATAGAAAGTTGCTTAAAATGGTTAAACTACTTAAAGAGGAAACTTACTAATTTTGGAAAGTTACTATTTTTGGAAAGCTGCTATAAAAGGAAAGTTACTAAAAATGGAAAGTCGACTAAAATAAGTAATCTTATTTAAATAAGATAATAATAATAAGACGATCATGTATTCGTGTAGATTCGCTAAAGAAGGAGTTTGATTCCGATCTTTATGTTTCTGTTATGTTTTCACTTGCAGTCTAAGGTACAGATATTCTGACCTTATCTCTTAAGGTTTCTCATGATTCGTTTACATCGGTTTGATATTAGCTTTGATTATGATGCCTTTGATCTGAACCTTCTTATTATGGCTTTCTTATCTATGCCTTTACTATGCTCCCTTAGATTTGTAAACCATTGATATTGTAACTGGATGTGAAAACCTTTCTTAATTACTTCCTCCGTCCCTAAATAAATGTCCACTTTGACTTTTTACAGTCTTTCTTGTTCAACTTTGACTTTAAATAATTTTGTTTGTGTTATATAATACTTGATGAAAATTATACCAATGAAAAATACTTTTAAAACTCAATCCATTCATATATTTTGCATCAAGTATTATATAACACAAACAAAAATATTTAAGGTCAAAGTTGAATAATAAAGACCGTAAAAAGTCCAAGTGGACATTTATTTAGGGACGGAGGGAGTATATCATGGAAATATTTTGAGAAAAACTATGTTAAAATGATGTTTATAAGCACGATGCGATACCACTTTTATATGAAATTTTACTAACTTTTATGAAAACTACTTTTTAAGACTACCTTTATGAAAACCGTTATTAAAGATCATTTTTATGAAAACCATTATTAAAAGATTTCTTTAAATGAACATTTGATAGAAACCTTTGAATTGAACCTTGCTATGAACCATTTGATTTCGAACCTTTGATTATGAACCTTTGATATTCCGATAACTTAGACATTTGCCAAACTTTGAATTTGCCTTTGACTCGTCAGTTTGATACCCGAGCCATTATGTTTTCCTAGTCATGGGGGGGTTCCATGGCCGTGTCATTGATGCACCAATGGCATGACTCCAGTGTGGTCGAGTGATGTGCCACACCGTCCCTTTTTATATTTGATAAGAGCTCGATTATTATATATGTTTGGCCACTAATATCTTTGCAGGGGCGTATGGATGCATCCCAGATTTGCTTTCTATATGATATGATATGATATAATTTGATTTGGTGATTGATGCTGTGTGTAGTACACATCCTTCACATAATTGAGAGGTCGCTCCTCTATGGTTACTGATGATTATGACTTGATTTGTTTGGGCTCGGGGATTTATTACTGACCTTTCCTCACTTGATATCCGTTCATTTATACCTTATGTCTTTTTCCCAATGCACCATACTTTACATACTCGTTCCTTATCTTTTGCTTTCGTCTATATATATATCTGTTCACTGGGCTTTTTAAGCTCAGCCGCATTTTCTTTTCATGCGGCAGGTTTTAGTTGGAAGCTGGGTTATGAGTAGAGAGTATCTTGGACTTAGAATACTATACTTTGATAGCTATCCTGGATTAGAGATGACTAGACGTGTTTTCGCATTTTTAGACTTAGGATTTATTGTTGTTCTCAATTGTAACCTAGTATTTCAGAATTTTCCCGTGTAACCTTTGAAATTCATTTGTATTATTTAAGTCATATGCTTGTGTTTGCTTTGATATGTCACCATAACGTAATACTTCTACCCTTATCGGGTTGGGGTGTTACACTTAGGCCTAACAGTTTCATTCTTGACCACCTTGGGAACACTTGTTCCTTCTACCTTAACTGTATCAGGTTTCACCACAACCTGATCTTCCTCATCATCATCAGATGTCCAATCCTCAATGGTTGGAGCATCTGAATTTCTACCAGAGGACTCCTTGTCCTCAATGAGTTAAGTGCCACTTGCACTCTCAAAGGGTTCACTTACTTCTACAGGCTTATCAACAACTATATTTTCTTTTGGCTTAGGACCATATTCTAACATTGGTTGTTGAAATTCAGGCAAGCATGTATGTTCTAGGTCTATCCCTGGGGGTGAAGGAATTCCTCTGTGAGGAGGTGGAACAATCTTATATCCTAATCCAGACTTAGCCTTGTTGATTAATTGACATTCAATTGTTTTCTTTACACCTTTAGAGGCATATTCTAATGTTTCTACACTTAATTGAATGTTTTCATTAGCCTTTTTAATCCTATCCAACTCAGCTTTCAATTGACTAATTTCAGCATTTTTAAAAGTTAAATCCCTTTTAAGAACTGCTATATCATCAGCAAAACTAGACTCATTGTTCTTATATTGCACTATCTGCTCCTCTAGGAAAGCTAAACCTCTCTTATGATTTGAAAAGTTATAATTTGTTTTGTTCAGCTCAATCCTTTGTTCATCATAATGTTTTCTAAAAGTTTCTAGTTCTTTAAGAGCAGTGCAAGATTTAGAACAAACTTTAGCAGATTGTAACTCAGAATCAGAGAAGGCCATGAGTGCCATCTCAGTAGGTGCTTCCTCATCCTCTGCCATAAAACTCCAGTTAAACCCTAAGCCATCAATAGCTACCATAGCTTTTGAAATTGGCTCAGTAATCTCCACAGCCATGGTCTTGGTTCCATATCCCTTGTTCCTGCTATCCTGCTGCCTAGGCTTCCTGCATTCCCTTGAAAAGTACCCCATCTTATGGTAATTGTAGCATTCTATCCTTGATTTGTCAAAACCAGCAGTATCATTGCTGCTGATAGTGATCTTCTTTCCAGTTCTTTGGTAGAACTTCTTAGCCCTCATGCTAAGAAGAGAAATCTGCCATTTGAGGTCCATCTCCTCCAAATCATCATTGATTTCCTGGAGGTCTTCATGAGTAAGCATTGACCCATCATTCTGGCTTGTCAGGAAGGCACAACAAGTTTTCTCATCCAAAATACCAACAGTACTACTTGATGAACTAGCAGTACTAAAATTAGGGTTAGCAGTACTAACTCCCATAGCAACCTTTACTTCTTCAACTGGACATGAGTTGCTAGGAGATGACACAAAGGCCATATTCCCAGTGCTTGAACTAGTCATCCAGCTTTCTTCACATCTTGCTCAACGATCTTGAAATTGTTGTACAAGTCATTCAGGCTCATAGTCTCAATTTCTGGCTTGTTCTTCCAGACTACCACATGCATAGCCCACTCTGCGGGTAAGCTCCTCAGGAACTTGGAGTTAAGATTTTCCTGAGGTATATCCACATCAAGAACAGCAAGCTGGCTAACAATCTTTTGAAGCCTGTTTAACATGTGATCTAGTGACTCATTGCTGGTAGCAATGAAGTTCTCAAAGTTCTGCTTTAAGAGAGTCTTATGTGTCTTCTTGGTGGCTTCGTTCCCACCATATCTAGCAATAATTGCCTCAAACAAAGTCTTAGCATCCTTGTACTTGCTGAAATTCAAGAGTTGATCATTTGGAATGGTCATCATTAGCAAACTTCTAGCCTTGAGGTCATTCTTCTTTTGAAGTCTCTCTTCTGCAGTCACTGGAACAGTCTGCACAACTGTGTCTACCTTACCATCAACTGTTGTTGTAGAAGTTGAAGGCTTGAAAGAGTCTCCTTGTTGAATAATTTCCCAGAGTGCATAATCTTGCACCTGGAAGTGTTGTTCTATTCTTAAATTCCACATGTCGAATTCATTCTACTTGAGCATTGGCAATTTAGCAGCCATGTTTGATTGAGTGTTTTCCATATCCATTACTTCTTCTAAATCAATAGTATCAACCTGGCTCTGATACCACTTGAGAGGATTATAATACACTTAGGATGTTACTCCTTTATAACGTGTATGAGATACTTTGAGTGAATGAAGTTAAGTATGCGGAATCTACTTAACCACACTTAGAAGGATTATGGTTTGTTTAATGGAACAGTGATGTATATATGACAATGAACACAAAGAGAATAACACCAAACGATTCAATATTATTGCTGGAATAATACGAGTGATCTTAGCTATCACTAGGGTTACAATCAACCTTGAATCTTAACAAAACTCTATGACTGATATTCCTACATTCATCTAACCTAGGATCTCCTTTTATAGACTAAGGAGTCCTTTACAAGATAAGTATTACAACGTATAATTCTAACTAATAAAGATATACAAAAAATCTATACCATAATTATCTCCTACAATGTCTCCAAAAGCAGTTATCTTTCAGTAGTACCTTCTGTATAACTAGCAGTACTAACTTAGCAGTTAGTATTGTTAGTTGTTTCTTCAGCAGTCTTCACATATACACTAGCAGTTAAGACTGTTAGTGCAAATCTCCGGCAGTACTAAGTTCCTTTCATTTAATTCCCAACAACCAGTAGTTTCTCTGCTTCTACCAGCTGCACCAGCAGAACTCGAGGAACCCACTGTCATGGAGCAGGTATGGATTCAGCTGGCGAATCAGGCCAGCTTACTTGATGTTAACTCAGACCAGATCGAGAGGTTAGAGCAGTTTGACCGCATTCAGAGTGTTGAGAGGAGGATTGGGACAGCTGACAGGGCTGCTTGTGTGTTGTTTGAGGAGATGTATTCTGACAAACGTGTGATGATCGGACTGAGAGCTAGATTGGATGCATTGGAGAGTTTACATGGTAGTGAGCTCAGGAACTTGGACTTTCGGGCTATTAGTTTGGCTAGAGGCCAGACCAGGATTCAGGGGATGTTGAGAAGAGCTAGAGGTACTAATCATGCTCAGTGGCAGAGGATCATGACTGCAGAGTATACGATTGGTGTTGTGATGAGAGAGAACCAGGAGTTGAGAGACCGTGTTGATTAGTTGGAGACTACTATTGGAGGGATAACTGCAGCATTCGAGCAATTACGCCTTGATAGTGATCAAGCCTAGAGTAGTTTTAGTTGATGGTGCATTCCATTAGACTGATTAGTTATCACCTAGTATTCCATCACTAACTTTTAGCCTTGCTTGTAATTTTGTACACCTCTATTCATTCGATATATATATATATATATATATATATATATATATATATATATATATATATATATATATATATATATATATATATATATATATATAACAAGCTTGGTTTCTATTCGATTGTTCGTTTTTCTCTGTGGTTAAATTTATTCTTACGTTCTGTTTGCGATATCCATATATTCATATGACACCTTCCTTCTATAATCGAGATCTCATTTATCATCATCTTCTTGTGATGCAGATAAATGACACCTAAATGAAACTCAACCAGAGTGTGGGAAACTAGAATGGGGGGGTTGAATAGTTTACCGGTTTAAAAAACTTCTTTTAAAAATCTTGTTTTAAAAGTATGCTATTGGAAACTTTGATTCGAACTCTATGTGTAATCAATCAACACCAATATGAACTACAAACTAAGCTACGTAATAATAACAAATAAAAGTAAAGAGTAGAGTTGGAAAGATCGAACCGAGACAGAGGATTTATAGTGGTTCGGCTACGAAGCTCTTCTTCGCCCTACTCCACTCCCCGAGTACCACACTCGAGAGTTTCAAGCACTATGTCAACAACCTCCCTTAAGGCGGAGAAAACCGTACACGTCGCTTATCCTATTTCCGACACTAAGCTAGATGTCGAGTGCTAATCTTAGCTAGCACCAATCTACCAAGGTCCACGTGACCAAACACACAAGCCCAATGGCTTCAAGAGATCACCAAGATCTCAAAACGATCACAATGATCAACACTCACTTCACAAGATCACCAAGATCTCAAAACGATCACAATGATCAACACTCACTTCACTCTACTCAACTAACACTAACCTAATGACCCTTGATCTTCTTGATCAATCACACAAGCCCAATGGCTTCAAGAGATGTTCACTATCTCTATAGATCACACTTGATCTTCACTCTCACTCACAAAAAGAAAATAAACTTGATGTATGCTAAGATACAACAAGGTTGTAACAAGAGTTAGAAAAACCTATCAACTATAACTCTAGTATCTTCTTGATTACTTGAGTTCTTCTCTTGCCAATGAAAAGGGATGACAACACCTTGTATCAACTTGGATACTTGTGTTCTTCTCTTGCTAGTGAAGAGGTATGAAGAGGATCACTTGAAGGATGATTGGATCACTCTTGAAACAAAGAAAAACTAATCTAATTGACCCTTAGAAGTGAAAGGTGTGAGAGGATTTAGGTAAGGGATTTTTCTGTGTGTAAAGGGTGCCTAAACCTGTGAAAGAGGTGGGTATTTATAGGCAAAGAAAATATGAACGTTACAATTCAAAATGGTACGGACGGCTCCACTAAATGACCCACGGCTCCGTTAAATTTAACGGTACCGTGGAGCCGTGGTAGACTAGGACGCTCCAAATTTTGTCTTTTCTGGTGAAAACTTATTTGGGGAAGGTTGGAGCTGATTTTGGGGTGGAAAATAGCTGTTGTGATTTTCAAACTTATTTTTCCATTAAAACATTTCTTAATATTTCAAAAATAATTTGTCATGTGTATTTTTGAAAAAATGTTTTGTCCCATTTAAAATGTGAATTTTCAAAACATGAATTCACTTCTTTGATCACTAGTCCAAGTTGTAACTTTGTTCAAGAGTGATTTGCGTAGAAACGGGATCTTTCGATTAAAAACTTGTTAGCGTTAATTTTAACGTAACGTGAGTTCACATTTTGTCATCCTCAAAACGTGAAGTAATCGAAAGATATAAATAACGTTTTTAGAACATTATTTGCATCAACAATCTCCCCCTTTTTGATGATGGCAAAATATTAACTCATTTTAGATTAAAATGAAATTTAACAAGTTTTTAATGAGTTTACTCCCATTTCTCCCCCTTTTTGTCAAATCAAAAAGGTGGTTAAGGCTCCCCCTTGATGTGTACTCCCCCTCATTCGGAGAACACAAAGGAATCGAGCAATGGATCGTGCTACAAAACAAAGTTAGACGACAAATATACAATATCTAACAAGTAGCACATTGTGGCAAATAACCAATCCCTTAAAAGGAAAACCTCCACATAAAAACGTTCATTCATAAAACAAACAAGTGTCATAGTAATGTATGACTACATAGAAAGCACTAGGAAAGATAACACTAAGAAAGATAACAAGAAGCCTAAATTCCTAATGACTAGAGACAAGCTTCATTTCCAAGAGGGGTCCTAAGAGTTTATTGTGGAGGACTAAACAAGCAAGTGTTTAGTTGTTTTGGTTAGGAGGTGGTGGAGATTGGGGCCCCATTTGAGGTGGTGGAGGTGTCAAGAGATGTTCTATAAAGTAGAACATGAAATGAATCTCGTCTCTTAAGAAGTAGATGAGATTATGGTTGTGGAGACAACATAGGCAATTAGCATTATGTAACTCCAAGGGATGTGGTTGGTTGGGTTGTGTCATGATAGGAGATGGTGATTGTGGTAGGGTTGTTGGAGGTGAAATTAGCATGGCATTGTCCAATGGGATGAAGGGAGATGGTGTGTATTCCATTGATGATGTGGTGTAATAGGATGCTGAAGATGTTGTGTAGGTAGAAGATGTTTTAGATGGTGCATAAGGTGGTGATGGTGAGTGTGGAGTGGCTTGGGAAGGTGGTGTCATAGTGATGCGTGGTTTTGTAACCTTACAACAGGTTTTACCTCTCGAGGGATCTCAAGAGGCTTACAACCCCACCAGGCAGTGTACCTGACCGATGTAGTATAGCGTAGTGGTAAGTACGGGGGATTGATCGTTCTCCACAGGGAATAGTGTTCGTTAGGTGTGAAAGGCTACTCTAATAGGTCTAAGGGTTGAGGAAGATTCTTTTTATGTTTTTATATTTTTTTATGAAAGCAAGTAAAATCTCGGGTTTTAAGGAGTGGGCGGAATTAGTTGCTAGTCAACTAACCCAAATTACTACAAATGCAAATAAAATAAAATAACTGAAAATAAAATGTTGGTGAGAAACTTATGTGTAGAGAAATGTGTTTACTTAGATTTCCTTACTCCCTAACTATCTTTTACCGGTTAATTAGTGTGTATTAGTCGCGTGGATGACGGGTGTATTCCTTAATACCATTCGTGGGGTGGCGTACTTACTTCCCCAACTCTACAAGCTCCTACTTCACTCCTATGTCGAGCCGGCTAGGAAGCTCCTAACATGGGATCACTAGAATTCGCTTGTGCATTAAATACAACCATAAAAACCTTTAGTACGCATTTGGTTCATGTTTCTTAAGACGTTCAAGCAAGTTACCGAATAGGAAGTTAGCCAGTTTTCTTAAGCCTAACATAGATAAACAATCATCCAATACAACTAATAACACACTAATAACCAATAATCAATAGCTAGGTTTCATTAGATCTAAGCAAACACAAGATAAATTTAGCCTAACATGTTAATCAAAAGACAAGAATAAGATAAAATCAAACAACACATAGACATATTGAATGATTAATTGATAACTTATCTTCAATGTAACATGGAAGATCTCAAGGCAAAAAGCCTTGAAAAAGAAGCTAAAATCGTCTTAGGGTTTTCTCCCAAAATTCCACACACTAAGCTCTCTCTAATGACAAAAAATTAGAAAACTATATATAGACTTTTGCATCTGACGGCGTCACCTTATGGATTGTGACGCCGTCACCTCGCCGCTTCTAGGGTTCCCGGATGACCTTCTTGACGCCGTCCCTCTTTAGCTCTTCAAAAATCCATTCTGGCTTATCAAGGCTTGACGCCGTCAGCTCGTGAACGTGACGCCGTCCCCTTATGATTTAAGCCGTGACGCCCTTGATCAAGTTAAAGCGTGACGCCGTCAGAATTTACATGCTATTTTCACTGGCTTATCATGAGTAAATTTCACGTCCACTTTTTCTTGCCAAGGCATGACGCCGTCTAGAGTAAATTGTGACGCCGTCAAAGGTAACTTTTAGCCGATTTTTGAGACTTTGTCGTTTTCTTCACTTTTATGCTCCAAAAACGTCCAAAATGCCTCCTTTTCCAGATTTCTCCTCAAAAGTACCTAAAATGACAAAAGGAACGATTTAGGGCGATATTTGATCAAATAAATACGATTTAAGGCTTAAATGACCCCTTAAAAGCGGTACACTTTTCGCTTCATCAAATACCCTTACACTTGAGATTTGCTTGTCCTCAAGCAAATGCGCTTTTATTCTAATCAAAATACAAGTTAGGGGTCATTTAATGCAAACATAAAAGTAATTACAACAAATAATCGTTCCACTTCAATCATAATAAGCACGGAGATTACATACTAGCACCTCACAAGTAGTGTTTAGATACTCACATCTCTCAAGTGTCATCAAAATAAATCTCATAAATGAAAACGGATAATATCTCTCACTACCTGTCATAGCAAATAGATTACCATAGGCTTGGGAAAGGATCGAAAACCTCCTCCACTAGGCGTAAGCACCAAAGATAAACTATCAAAGAGGGCTTTTAATTGGGTTATAACGTTAGGTGTAGGGAAAAGGAAAACACGGTTTGGTTGGATAAGGGATATTTTACTGGTGGCTAGTTAAAGATCTTGATCAATTACATGTACTATACAATGTTGCTAAGCCAAGACTAGACTCGATCTTAAGCTAAAAACAAAATAACAAAAACAAAAACAAACATAAAACAAACGTAAAATGAAACGGGATGGTAGTCCGTATGTTTTTTTTCTATTTTTTCATTTTCTCATTTTTTTGTATTTTTCTTGATTTTTTTTTTTTTTTTTTTTTTTTTTTTTTCATACACTCTTGCCCTACCATCCAAAATAATACATCATAGGGGCATTGCATTCCCCCTTACACTTGAACTTTTACATAACTTTACAAATACTAATCTAACGACTCGAATTAAGATAATTGAAAAACTTGGAGTACTTTTAAAACATTTAGCACATATGGGGGTAATAATGATGTTCTTCCCCATTACTCCATTACACTAGTACTTTACCCATGAGTCCCAATCGTCCCAAAACAATATGTACAAGGATATGACTCGACTTAGCAACCATGTAATCAACTAGATAATTAACTTGGGTTTAAACAAATGTTGTCACAATAATGCACTAAAAATGAGTGCATACAAGGTAGGCTAAAGCGATTTGGGTGTACATTTAAGTGGGGTGTAACAAATTCTTCCTTTAAGTAAAATGCTTAAAGGTCGAAACGAAAAGATAGGCTCTGAGGGGTGTACTAGGGGTATCGTGTACCAAAAATGAGTACAACGCAAAGGGTGTGGGAGAATTACTTGACCAATGTAGCCAATGTAATTATAACAAAAACACAGGTGTAAAACAATGGGTTAATCCTAATGCCTCTTATCATGTAGTAAATCTAACTACACGAATGTAGTCTCACTTGTGGCCTCGGAATGGTCCTAACGCAAGTTCTAGAATCTAAGTGCTACCGGTACACACATCATAGCATAAATGCTTTTCCTACCAATTCTAGAGGCGAACCTCACATATTTGGGGGTGGAAAATTTTTTAGTGGTACGGTTTTTTGTGCTAGTCATATAACTCCTATCCATGAGACGCTCATTAAGATCAAAGTTTCACTCCTAAGTGTTGTAAAAAATTTTAAAATTGGCACTAAAATTACCCTAACAGGTATTTATCTCAGTTTTATTACACATCTATTATTAAACAAACAAAAATCAAGCGCAATGGCATTCTCTAAAATCGTACTTTTACCCTCCCTTACACTTAAGATGAACATTGTCCCCAATGTTCAAATAACAAGATGTAAAAGTATAAAGTAAAAGAATGAAATCAAATACTCCCCTGATTCGCTCGGTGGATAATGAAATTACACGGTTAGATCTTCCTCCAAAGAGAATGTTGAAGCTCCATGACTAATGCATCGCCATAAGCTTGATCCAAAACATTTCCTTGTCCAAAATAACCTGTTAAACCTAAGAAAACAAACACGAAAACCTGCATAACATCGGCGGGAAAAATCTATATATAAGGATATAATGCTTTTGGAATGATAATTTTGCAGATTCCTGGAGATTATAAGTTGGAGATTTTAATAAAAACTTTTTATGAAAACAAAACTTTCAAAAATTTCTGAAAATTAAATCTGACGCCGTCAGGTTATAAACCCTGACGCCGTCAGAAATGACCTGACAAAAATTTTCATTTTAAGTTTCCGGAAAATTTCTGGAAAAACCTTTACCTTACTTCCTGGAAATCCTGCAAAATATCATTATGACTCGATACAAGCATTTGACTCAAACAAATATGAATATGTATGCTATTTTATTATTATTACGATTCATGTTCATTTGTGTTCTAATAAACCGATTTAGATTTCCCTTACACTTAACTTTTGCAAAATACCTTTATATGTAGTTAAGACGAAGTTAAAAACAACATAAAGCATTTTCACAATTTACTTTTGAACATGAATCAATACTAATAAAAATTAAACACACATACGGAAAATAAAATCAAACAAGCAAATAAATAAACACACAAAGCAAATAAAACAAATAAAGCTTGGGTTGCCTCCCAAGAAGCGCTTTTCTTTATTAACGAGTCTTGTAGCTAGACTCAAAGTCACGCTACCCTATGTAAGTGAGCTCGTCATCAAGGACGTCTTTAGGGTTAAGCTTGGATTGAAGTTTCCTATTGGTCCGCTTAGTACGATATATCTTTTCAAACTTCTCTCCATCCGGGTCATACAATGTCATCTTGATATGCCATGACCCATCTCCATCTTTGGGTGGTTTGTCCCAATCCCACTTGTGATCATCTTCCTCACAAGTCCACTTATTCATTCCTAGGTTAATTGGCAAAACTCCTAGGAAATCAATCATCCTTCTAAAAACTAGAGAATCTTCAAATGGATCCAATTCGATGTCCCTAGCCAAGAGTTGCTCTACCGAATACGTTCGGTTAACAAAGTCCTCTTCTAGGTAAAATGGGCGTTGGGGTCCTATGAAGTCTCTATCAATCCAAGGTCCATATCTAGATGGTCTCCTATTTGATTCTAGCCAATGTGGTGTTGGTTCCTCACTAGTATCATAGGCATGTTTCTTAACATCATAGACTGACCAAGTATCTCCTTCTCCTACCGCTATCTTGGATTCCATACAATCAATCATAGCACTAGCGGTCGCCAAAAATCCTCTACCTATCAACAAGGGGCATGTAGGGTCGCTAACCATATCAAGGACGTGGAAATCGGCTAAAATGGTTAGTTTTCCAATGTGCACTAACACGTCCTTAACTACTCCAACCGGGTAAGCAACACTTCCATCCGCTAAGCCTATTATCACCTCGGTTTCTTCAAGTTTTCCAAGTTTTAGAAAGGTGTAGAGAGGTAACGGAAGTAGGTTAAGGCTTGATCCAAGATCGGCTAATGTGTCATAAGCCTCCGAATTACCGATCTTGCAAGGTAGAACAAATAAGCCCGGATCATCTAACTTCTTAGGTAGCTTGTTATGAACAAAGGCGGTCCCTTTTTCGCCTAACTTGAGCTTCTTCTCATCCAACTCATCAACAACCGGACTTTCAAGGTGGAGCTCCTTGAATTCTTCGTCAAGGTTTTGAGTGGGAGGTGTTTCAACTATGTTGTTGACCAATTTGGATGTCATAACTTCTTGGTCATTTGGAACGACTTGGGCTTGTTTGAAACACGTGCTCATGGAATTGACCGAATAATATTGTGGACAAGAACTAGGGGACGAAACCGATGAAATAGCGTTGACGTTTAGTTTCGGGTTCTTGACCGTGTTGCTAGGGAGTGCTCCCATTTCTCGGTCATTGAGGGCTTTCAACAAGGTGTCAATCTTATTGGTCATCTCGCTTTGTTTTTGTTTGAAATCGGCTTCAAACTTGACTAAACGAGCTTCTTGAGAAGCCATAAATTGAGACATCAATCCTTCAAAGTTATCGGTACTACCATTGCCGGAAGGATTGTTGTTGAAAGTACGGTTTGAGTTGGAACCGCTTGATTGGAAACGATTAGGTGGGTTGGAAGAATTTGTTTGTTGGGCGTTTTGGTTTTGTTTCCACCTAAGGTTCGGGTGATTTTTCCATGAGGGGTTGTATGAATCACCATAAGGGTTTGGCTCGGGTTTGAAAGTGTACCACTTGTCTCCCGCTCCGTCGGTACGCGAGGATGCGTAGTCCACAAAAGCTTGTTCGGGGAGTTCCATGCAATCACGAGTGTCGTGGGGACCACTACATAATTCACATGAAGAAGTGATTTTGTTCACTTGGCTTGAAGGTTTAGGAGCCTCGTAGGATTTCATGAGAAACTTGACTTGGTCTTCAAGTTCTATGATCCTACGGTCAGAAGTGCTTGAATTGTTCGAAGGCAAAGATATTGCCTTGACCGTTTTATTCAAATCACGGGGATCACTCCAACTTTCGTTGTCATAAAGAGCAAGATCCTCTAGGAGAGCCCATGATTGTTCCGCACTTAGATCACGTAGCTTGCCACCGGCTGATTGGTCAATGGTTTGCCTCGTGGAGAGATTGATATGGTCATAGAAGATTTGGACTTGGAGCCAAAGTTCTATGCCATGGTGGGGGACTTTTTGGAGTAAGTCCTTGAATCGAATCCATGCCCCGTAGAGGGTTTCGCCTCGACGTTGTTCAAACATCAAGATATCCTTCCTTAGCTTGGTAGTTCTCCCTGGTGGGAAAAATTGAGCAAGGAAACGAGTGGTGAGATCATCCCAAGAGGTGATGGATCCTGCGGGTTGACGTTCTAGCCACTGACTAGCTTGGTCCCGCAAAGAGAATTGGAAGAGACGCAATCGGGTCGTCTCTCGAGTGGCAACATCAAGGTCTATAGAATCAACGATTTTGAGAAAGTCCTTGAGATGTTGATAAGGATCTTCAGAACGAAGTCCATGGAATGCGCATCCGCTTTGCACCAACCGGATGGTGTCGGATCGCAAGGGTGTGATATTGGCTCCTTGAGTGAGCTCAATGGTGTTTCGATAGCCATGGTGGCTAGGACGGGAATACTCTCCTAAAGTACGGGCTCTAGGAGGTGGTGGTGGTTGTTGTGGTGGTGGGTTGTGGGGGTTAAGGATATTACCATCTTCCATGATGTCGGATGGTATGGTTACGAACAAAGACACGAAGAAAATAGATAGACTAAAGAAAATCTAGAAAAAGAAAATAAAAATCTCACTAGAAAGGAATCTAGTGAGTAGACCTAATAGAAAAAAAAATTCAACCTGAACAATAACTATTCCCCGGCAGCGGCGCCAAAAACTTGATGCGTGGTTTTGTAACCTTACAACAGGTTTTACCTCTCGAGGGATCTCAAGAGGCTTACAACCCCACCAGGCAGTGTACCTGACCGATGTAGTATAGTGTAGTGGTAAGTACGGGGGATTGATCGTTCTCCACAGGGAATAGTGTTCGTTAGGTGTGAAAGGCTACTCTAATAGGTCTAAGGGTTGAGGAAGATTCTTTTTATGTTTTTATATTTTTTTATGAAAGCAAGTAAAATCTCGGGTTTTAAGGAGTGGGCGGAATTAGTTGCTAGTCAACTAACCCAAATTACTACAAATGCAAATAAAATAAAATAACTGAAAATAAAATGTTGGTGAGAAACTTATGTGTAGAGAAATGTGTTTACTTAGATTTCCTTACTCCCTAACTATCTTTTACCGGTTAATTAGTGTGTATTAGTCGCGTGGATGACGGGTGTATTCCTTAATACCATTCGTGGGGTGGCGTACTTACTTCCCCAACTCTACAAGCTCCTACTTCACTCCTATGTCGAGCCGGCTAGGAAGCTCCTAACATGGGATCACTAGAATTCGCTTGTGCATTAAATACAACCATAAAAAACTTTAGTACGCATTTGGTTCATGTTTCTTAAGACGTTCAAGCAAGTTACCGAATAGGAAGTTAGCCAGTTTTCTTAAGCCTAACATAGATAAACAATCATCCAATACAACTAATAACACACTAATAACCAATAATCAATAGCTAGGTTTCATTAGATCTAAGCAAACACAAGATAAATTTAGCCTAACATGTTAATCAAAAGACAAGAATAATATAAAATCAAACAACACATAGACATATTGAATGATTAATTGATAACTTATCTTCAATGTAACATGGAAGATCTCAAGGCAAAAAGCCTTGAAAAAGAAGCTAAAATCGTCTTAGGGTTTTCTCCCAAAATTCCACACACTAAGCTCTCTCTAATGACAAAAAATTAGAAAACTATATATAGACTTTTGCATCTGACGGCGTCACCTTATGGATTGTGACGCCGTCACCTCGCCGCTTCTAGGGTTCCCGGATGACCTTCTTGACGCCGTCCCTCTTTAGCTCTTCAAAAATCCATTCTGGCTTATCAAGGCTTGACGCCGTCAGCTCGTGAACGTGACGCCGTCCCCTTATGATTTAAGCCGTGACGCCCTTGATCAAGTTAAAGCGTGACGCCGTCAGAATTTACATGCTATTTTCACTGGCTTATCATGAGTAAATTTCACGTCCACTTTTTCTTGCCAAGGCATGACGCCGTCTAGAGTAAATTGTGACGCCGTCAAAGGTAACTTTTAGCCGATTTTTGAGACTTTGTCGTTTTCTTCACTTTTATGCTCCAAAAACGTCCAAAATGCCTCCTTTTCCAGATTTCTCCTCAAAAGTACCTAAAATGACAAAAGGAACGATTTAGGGCGATATTTGATCAAATAAATTCGATTTAAGGCTTAAATGACCCCTTAAAAGCGGTACACTTTTCGCTTCATCACATTGCTTCATCATCTCTTGTGAGATCCACAAAGAGTGGTTTTGAGGGTGGTTTTACGGTTATCCTAGGTTTCTTGGAGATTTGAGAGGTTGAACCATGTGTGGAGGACATGGTGTTTGTGTTATGTGAGGTTAAAGGTGAAGTGCAAGATAAGCTTGCAAGGGTGAGGCCTTATATAGGAAAGTTGGTTGAAATTTGAATTAAAGTTGATCCTATGGTGTAAGAGGGGAATCCTAGGGTGAATGTGAGGGTGCAAGGTTTGCAGGTTTGAGGTTAGGGTGATAGGGAAATAGGAGCATTAGGAAAAATCCGTTATACAGGGTCACGGCTCCATTAAATACCCTACGGTAACGTTAAATTTAACGGTGCCGTCCCTATTTAGTGGTGCCGTGACACTGGTGGCACGAACTTTTCCTTGCAGGCTAGTTTTGGGCAGCTAGGGGGAAATTTCTAGGGGAACTAATTCCTGGAAATGAGAGTGCCTCAACTCACTGGGTACTTATTTTCCTAATATATCCATACAATGCTATATCTAGCACATAAAGATGATCATGCATTATACTTAAAGAATCATAAGCATGCAAGCATAAAGAACAAGATAAGGTATCATCCAAATGTCAAATAAAACATTTATGTAATCATGCTAGATAATTTGAGCATTAATTCCTAATATTATCTATTAGTAATAAACCCTAGTGAGAGATATAAATCTCCTCCTAACTACTTATGACTTGAGCATTCCCCTTTCTTTTCACACTCTCGTCTTGAGTATTTGTCTCATTCTCATGAATAGGATCATCAAAGGGTGCATAGTGGGTGGTGAGTTCGGAAGTGAGGATGGTTGAGACATATGACTCGGTTATGGGTTTCATGACAGGTGTGAATAGGGACTATTGAGGACCATGAAGGTAAGGGTGAAAGGTTATGAGGTGATGATAGAGATGGGTTAGGAACATCCCATAAGGTATCAATTTATTCTTGTTACCATTGAGATGTATAATTCGCTTAGCGAAGAAGTAAGCAAGATTGTAAGGTTGTTGGGTTAAGAGACAGTAAATCATATGAGCACAACACGCCGGGAGTTGCTCACGATTTCCTGTGAGACTAAGAACATTTTCTCGCAGGATGACTGCCCAAGAAAGTAGTTCATGACGCACTTCTTCCAGACGAATTTTTGTTGGATGTGGGTGAGGGTGAGTACGGATGATTTTGGTTAGTTCTGTTGGAGAGGGTATGTATGAACAGTACGGACTATTCTCCTCACGATAGTGAAGGAGAGACTCAAGACACCAATCTTTAGTATAGGCACATTGCCCATGATTGGGTATACTAAGGATTTGAGCAAATTGCTCAAGAGTTAGAACGTATTTGAAGTTTTTGACCCAAAACCAAAGTGACAAGGATTGATCCTCGTTACGTACGAGTTCAACTTGTCGGAAGAACTCCAACACAAAGCGAGGAAAAATGTACTCGTTAATGTGGAGTAGACAATCGAATCCTATAGCTCTAAAGGAAGTGTTGATATCCCAATGGTAAACTAGGGATGGATCAACGATACGGCCTTCATGAAACCGATGGGTTTCAAGATTGACATAGGCACGAATGTGGTTACCGGGTGTAGTGGGTTCATGTGAGATTTCGGGTGTATAGGTATCGGTTAGGAGATGATCAAAATCATATTCATGAGACATTTTTGTGTCTTATAAGAAAATTTAAGAAAAATTTAGAATAAAAACTAGTTGCATACAACACGTGCCTAGTGTGTGCCTATATGCAAACTATGTGGAGGTGCGGTAATCTCGACTCAAAAGAAAAATAATGAGATTACCCAAACACTCCTGATTTCACTTTAGCTTAAACAAATATGTCGAAGAGTACATATTGATTATGTAATTCGAATAATATTTGTGAGATCATGAATGCATGAGAAAGTGTTTTTAGTTTGCATCAACAATGCATGAAAAGGCATAATTTCATGATCCTAATTTTGTGAGATTTTAAAATTGATGGAATTGGGGTGTTTTAGTGTTGATGACTTCTAATTTTGAAACATTCCTATAAAAAGGTGAAAATCCCCAATTCAATTTTCATCAATGAACAAACCCTAGACTCAAAATTAGAAATAAATTAGAATGAGAAAAACTTACAAATTATGTTGAAAAGGGTAAACTGATTGAGGATCTTGAAATCAATGTCTTGAATATGATCTTGAAAAGGTGTAATTGAGTTTTGGGTTGTGAGGTTAGGTTATGACAACAATTGCTGAGGTTGTGAGGGTTTTGAATGAGTAATGTGGGAAAAGGGGACTGAAATCCGAAATGTTCCAGATGCACGGTTCCACGGTACCGTTAAATTTAACGGTGCCGTGCCACATTTAGTGGAGCCGTGATCTGCTGGGACTGTTTTCTGTCCCATTTTGATTTTTGACGACTAAGTATCGCTGTTTTAGTGAGATCTTATGACATAAGGAAAGAATTTGTACCTAACAAATTCTTATGACTAGGGATTCCTAAACTTGACTAGACGAGATACACGGGATGACTTCAAGAGTCATGAGATTTATGGAATATGTTCCATCATTCCTAGACCTAGACGGAGGTAGTTAAAGGATTCTCGTTTGAGAGGTTTGGTTAGTATGTCAGCGATGTTGTCTTGAGAAGGAACTTTCTCAATGGAAATGTTTCCTTTCTGAACATTATCGTGAAGGAAGTGGTGGCGAATTTCTATGTGTTTAGTACGGGAGTGTTGGACAGGGTTTTTGCTCAAGTCAATAGCACCTTTATTGTCGCACATAATGGGAACATCATCTAAGTATATGCTATAATCGTTAAGGGCTTGTTTCATCCATAGTGCTTGCTGACATGCCTTTCCGGCGCTTACGTACTCGGCTTCGGTAGTGGAGATAGCAAGAGCCATTTTTTTTTGGAGAATGATGCGCGTGATGTGTCGTTGCGGTTTAGCAGTTTTAATGCCTACTCAAGTTTTAAATTTATATTTAGCCGACTTATCAATAACACACACACTTAACGAGCAGTGTACCCGGTCAGTATGAAGATAATGGTAAGTAGAGTGTCGATCACTAAGAGTGGAACGTATAATCTCGTTAATCTAATCAGTATTTTAATATCCTAACGCAAGGGGGTTTCAGCCTGAGAGACTGGCACAGATTTGTTTGCAATTAAATAATAAAATAAACAATAGGCACGAATCAGCAAGTAGCACACACGTACACAGATAGATACTTGAGACAATAAGAGGGCTGTCCTTATGATTAAGTAGATTGTCACTTGTTTTATTGATAGCTTTATATGAAGTGTATGTAATTAACCCTTTCTCGTTGGTCCTATTCTCATCGGCGAGTAAACCCTTAATGACGACTTATGTCTAAAAGTTATTCCTAAGTGATCAATTTAGAAACAACCGTGGGAGCCACACCTTGTCCCGCAGTCGGGTGCCCGCAAGCCACTAATAAACACAGAGGTGGTCAATGCACTAATAAGTAGTAACCAAAGACATCAACATATAAACTTTAATTGATGGGAAAGCAAGTATTAAAGGGAGTGCAATCTTTCCGTTGTCACATTACACAAGCCACCAATCCTGATGAATTAAAGTTTGCTAAAACAATAAAACAAAACTACTTAATGAATTAAATACATGCAGCACCTTCTTACAGCTCTTGTATCTTCGATTTGGGTGTGTCTTGTGCTGCCTCCTTGACTGAATTCGTCCTTCTCTTCTGTTCGGTCTTTAGGTTTTCGAACTTCTGAATCTCCGAACTTTGTCTGGTCTACGGGGTATTTATAGTTTGTGTCTGAGGGAAGATGCGGCGCATCTACTTAAGTAGATGCGGCGCATGTACTTAACTTCGCGTGGGGTCCAAGATTATAATATTCAGGAATATTCGTACACCGCCAGTAGATGCGGCGTAACTCTTTATTAGATGCGGCGCATGTCCTCTTGTATCTTGGATCGTATCTGGTGATATCTTGATAGAGATGCGGCGCATGTTGATAGTGAGATGCGGCGCATCTGGAGCAGAATTGACTTGATCTTGTCCATGTCAGTAGACTTCCACTTTATGTACGTTTTGCTCCATTATTAGTCCAAAATCGCCAAGTTTCACCAAATGCTTGTTTTTACCTGAGAATTACAAAAGTAAACAATTAAGTATCAATCCTCATACATAATATAGTAAAACAAGTCAAATAAATAGGATAAATGATAGTAATAAAATGTACTTATTTGAGTTCATCAAATATCCCCCCACTTGAACTTTACTTGTCCCCAAGTAAACCTTAGATTAAATCTTCATGAAAATGTATCCTAAAAGAAGTTAGGATTTATTTTTATATTTAAGCATGTATTCGTTCATTTCATAATCACACAACTAAACACTTAACGAATTAGAAGTAAAATAAAATAAGTCGATAAAAGCAAATCTAATCGTTTAACTGTCCAGTCGCGACGAATATTCTATCATAGGCTTGGCAAGTATACACATCTCCACCACTAAAGCTAAGGAATAACAAGTCTAAAGCGGTAAAAAGGGTTTTTAGGCTTAAGGGTTAATTATTCTCTTTTCACTATCGATCTCAAATTCCAGAAAAGGCGACAAAATCACAAATACATGATCGAATCCACGAACACGATACTTGCAATTGCTCAAATCCTTAACTCGAATAGGCTAAAGATAGGTCCAAACTTCACCAATAATAATATATCAAAAAGGGCGACAAAATCATAAATACATAGCCGAATCCACGACTACGATACTTAAGATTGCTCAAATCCCTAATCTCAATAAATCAAAGGTTTGGTTGGATAAAGAATAGTAAAGGGTATGGATAATTTTTGGGATATAAATTGGTGTAAAAATAAAAATAAACAAAACAAATAAATTAAAATCCTAAGTGTGGTTAATCACTATCCCAACCATCCCATGAATAAGACTCATATCATTGAATAACTCACGCTTTAACACTTGAAACACACGCTTTAGGTAGACACGAATTATACTCAACAAAATCTTAATCAAAGAATAATCCTTAATTGGCATTCCCATAACTGCCAATTCCCATTCAATCCATAGATATAATACAACAAATAGTGGCCATATGAACCACTTACATAACTTTACATCGTTGGTTTAAAAACAAACATCCAACTCTTTTTTTTTCTTTCTTTTTCTTTTCTTATTTTTTCGATTTTTTTTTTTTTTTTTTTTTCTTTTTTTTTTTTTTTTTTTTTTTTTTTTTTTAACTTGAAACATAAACATAGATGTGTAAAATTTCACCACATCACTATAACTTTCTTTCCGGATAATTTTTCCATACTTTTCATAACTTCAGAAATAATGGTAAATAGTGAAAGTAGTAAACACACGAAAAATAAACTCCAAAATATACAATATTTACTTTCACTCCAATTGCATTGTGCAATTTCCCGACCTAACCATATATAATGAATTACGCACGCGAACACAGGTAATGTAAGGAAACACACTTTGCCTAAAGCAATTAACCAAACCACGGATTCTAATCTACAGGGTAGGCTAAGGTGTAAGGGTGTAACGAAACATTTTAAACATAGGTGTAAGAAACGAAAGGAATGGCTCTGAGTGTTTTTCTAGGGGTATCTTACCCTAAAAGTGAGAGTAACAAAAGGGTTTATACGGGGGTTAACTAACCAGTGTAGTTAGCTAATATCACATAACATATAATAGGCTATTTGGGTGTAATCCTAGAAATTTACCAAGTTAGACAAGTCATTCCAATTATATAAAATAATACTTATTATGGTGGTCTCGAATAGTATACAAGCCAAGTTCTAAAGTTTACAAGTCACCGGCACACTCATAGATTTGTGAATTTTGAAAAATCACAATTTTTGAAAATAACGTCATGTGTGCAGCTATGTAATTTAGACTTTAAACAAAAACATGCTAAAAATAATTTTAAATTTTGATATATTAAGCACATTTTAAGCATATTTTTGAAAAATAAGGACAAGTAAACGTTCTAATTCTCCATCCCCCCACTTAAGATAAACAACGTCCTCGTTGTTTAATTTGAAATTAAAAACAGGAAATTAAAAGAATTAGAACGGAGAACTCCCCTGAGATTTGCTCGGAATGATCCTCCATGTAAGAATGCGAGCATATAAAATGTGGGAGTTCATCAACATCTTCAATCGTCCAGACCTGTAAAATTATAGAGACCACAGAAAAAGAATCTTGAGAGCATCTCGTTAATCATCGGTTAGGAAAATAAAAATAAAAATACGAAAAAATTACAGGCCAGAGTGTCGATGCGCCGCATCCATGGAATATTGGATACGCCGCATCAACAACCTGTAGGAAATATTAAACTGCATGCGATGGGATAATACGCCGTATCGATAGAAATTGATGCGTCGCTTCTTATTTTATTAATTCGAAGACTGTTTTTAATAAATAATTAGATACGCCGTATCTGTACAACAGATGCGTCGTATGTCGGTTATGGTTTAAATTTTTTTCTGATTAAAAACAGAATACGGCGTATCTAGGGGATAGATGCGCCGTACTCGAATTATTAAATGCGCTGCATATAAAATTAAAACGCAATACGCCGCATGTAGAATACAGATGCGCCGTATCGTTTGTATCAGCAGAATACAGCAACAACAGTCATGCAGAAAAAACAAATAAAAAAACAAACACAAGAAAATAAAATAAACTAAAAAGAAAACAAAAGATAAGCATGGGTTGCCTCCCACGAAGCGCTTGTTTTTGTTCGAGTCACGAGCCTGACTCCACCCTTATTTACTAGGTAATAGGGTGTACGTCCCCCCACTTGGAATCAAGTGCGGGTGAAAATAGCAATAAACACTATAAGAGTGTAAATTTGCTACTAGAGATGGAAGAAATATGTAAATATCATACCTTGGCAATATTTTCATTACCTTACCCTGTTTGGTTGATAAATTGGATGACGTGAGCATTCCATGTGAAAGAGTAGTATCATGAGGATCAATGAATCTCCTTTCTTCTTTAAATGTTTCATTGGTAGTAAGGCGTCCCTTGACTTCCATAAAAGATGAGAAAGGGTCTTTAGCTAGTAAAAGTTCGAGTTCCTTTATATCCTTCATAGGATTGAAATCATCCTCTTCAATCATGGTCGTGTCCACCAGCTCATCCTTGAATTCTTTCTCGAGCTCCACCAAAAATGGGTTGATAACAGGTGCTTTATATACATCATTAGTTGGTGCAGTAAATTCCACCTCATCATTCTTTCGTTTTGCAACCTGTTTAGGTAAACTAGCAAGATTATTAGTACCGGGATTAATAATATTAAATAAATTAGTACCACTTTTTGTTGTAAGTGACTCCAATTCATCTTGTGAGTCTTCATCTTCAACTTGTGGTCTTGTAAGTTCATCCTTTTCCCGAATAGCCGCCTCAAATAAGTCATCCCACATTTCTTCAAAATCCTTTGTGGGGTCATAATCTGGCTCATCTGTTCCACACCTAAATATTTCCTTTTGTTGTGGCAATTGCGGTATGTCATGGTACACAATACAATCAAAACTTTCAATATTAGAATACTTATTATCTTCATCCGATGGAATATCATCATGGTGTTTTTGATAGGATGAGAATATATTTTCCAACTCGGGTGGAAAATTAAAAATAATAGCACTATACACCATTGTTCCACATTCATCTTCATTTTCATCATAAGCACTTCCGGATGAATAAGCTTCTTTGTAAACAATTGCCGGATTTTCATTCAAATCAAACACTTGTGACTCTTCTTCATCTTGGGCAACTTCCGGAGAAATAACATCATCAATAACTATTGCCGGAAACCTAATTGCACCAAAATCGCATGATTCTTCTTCATCATCATCATTGGATAAAGTCCAAGTGTGTCTAAATGGCAATGTCTTTCTTTCTTTCCCTGACTCTTCCTGCTTTGATAATAAGTACTCTTCCATCGTGGGTTCTTTATCATTGATGACTTGTGCACCATATCTTGCTTTTTCCCAATCGTAAACCTTTTTATTGCACAAGGATCTTTCTTTGTTAAGCCTAAGATATTCTTCCATAGTTATGTCCGGATTGTCCATCATCATTATTACCTGAAAGATAAACAACCAAGAACAGCAGTAACCTAAACAAAAATAAAAACTAAACTAATAAAAATTAAATAAACAAAAATAAAGAAAAATGATAAAAATAAAAAAAAAAAAATTTGGTCACAGAACGTCAATACGCCGTATACAATTGACCTGTATACGCCGTATTGATATAAGACAGATACGCCGTATCCTAAGACAAGGATGCGCCGTATTGCCTTCCTGCGACAGAAACACAGAATGACAAAAACACACAGAAACTAACGAAAACAAATAAAAACTAAAATACCAATAAATCAAATTAAACAATCACTCCCCGGCAGCGGCGCCAAAAACTTGATGCGCGTGATGTGTCGTTGCGGTTTAGCAGTTTTAATGCCTACTCAAGTTTTAAATTTATATTTAGCCGACTTATCAATAACACACACACTTAACGAGCAGTGTACCCGGTCAGTATGAAGATAATGGTAAGTAGAGTGTCGATCACTAAGAGTGGAACGTATAATCTCGTTAATCTAATCAGTATTTTAATATCCTAACGCAAGGGGGTTTCAGCCTGAGAGACTGGCACAGTTTTGTTTGCAATTAAATAATAAAATAAACAATAGGCACGAATCAGCAAGTAGCACACACGTACACAGATAGATACTTGAGACAATAAGAGGGCTGTCCTTATGATTAAGTAGATTGTCACTTGTTTTATTGATAGCTTTATATGAAGTGTATGTAATTAACCCTTTCTCGTTGGTCCTATTCTCATCGGCGAGTAAACCCTTAATGACGACTTATGTCTAAAAGTTATTCCTAAGTGATCAATTTAGAAACAACCGTGGGAGCCACACCTTGTCCCGCAGTCGGGTGCCCGCAAGCCACTAATAAACACAGAGGTGGTCAATGCACTAATAAGTAGTAACCAAAGACATCAACATATAAACTTTAATTGATGGGAAAGCAAGTATTAAAGGGAGTGCAATCTTTCCGTTGTCACATTACACAAGCCACCAATCCTGATGAATTAAAGTTTGCTAAAACAATAAAACAAAACTACTTAATGAATTAAATACATGCAGCACCTTCTTACAGCTCTTGTATCTTCGATTTGGGTGTGTCTTGTGCTGCCTCCTTGACTGAATTCGTCCTTCTCTTCTGTTCGGTCTTTTGGTTTTCGAACTTCTGAATCTCCGAACTTTGTCTGGTCTACGGGGTATTTATAGTTTGTGTCTGAGGGAAGATGCGGCGCATCTACTTAAGTAGATGCGGCGCATGTACTTAACTTCGCGTGGGGTCCAAGATTATAATATTCAGGAATATTCGTACACCGCCAGTAGATGCGGCGTAACTCTTTATTAGATGCGGCGCATGTCCTCTTGTATCTTGGATCGTATCTGGTGATATCTTGATAGAGATGCGGCGCATGTTGATAGTGAGATGCGGCGCATCTGGAGCAGAATTGACTTGATCTTGTCCATGTCAGTAGACTTCCACTTTATGTACGTTTTGCTCCATTATTAGTCCAAAATCGCCAAGTTTCACCAAATGCTTGTTTTTACCTGAGAATTACAAAAGTAAACAATTAAGTATCAATCCTCATACATAATATAGTAAAACAAGTCAAATAAATAGGATAAATGATAGTAATAAAATGTACTTATTTGAGTTCATCAGAGAACCAAGAAGTTAGACAACAACCCATGAAGGTACAAACGCCACTCGTGCTTTTTCGATCCACGTAATCTCCCGCATGATCAGAGTCGGCATAGACAACAGTTTCTATACCGGTCCCCTTGGGATAAAATAATCCCAAGTGTATAGTGCCTTTAATGTATCGGAAGATACGCTTAACCGCTTCAAGGTGAGAGGTTTTGGGATCCTCTTGGAAGCGAGCACAAAGGCAGACACTAAACATGATGTCGGGCCTACTTGCCGTGAGGTATAGTAAACTACCTATCATACCTCTATACTTAGTGTTATCCACGGACTCACCTTCTTCATCCTTCGTGAGTTTTATTTCCGTGGACATGGGAGTTTTCATGGGCTTAGACTCTTCTAAACTAAACTTCTTAAGCATTTCCTTACTATACTTAGATTGATTAAAGAAGATACCGTCTTCCATTTGCTTAATTTGTAGACCAAGAAAGAAATTTAATTCGCTCATCATGCTCATCTCAAACTCGTCATGCATGATTTTAGAGAAATCATTGCACAGTTCTGGACAAGTTGAGCCAAATATAATGTCATCAACATATATTTGAACAATGATGAGATGTGAATCTCGTTTCTTTGTGAAAAGCGTGTTGTCTACCACTCCCATGGTATATTCATGTTCAATCAAGAATGCTTTCAGTCTATCATACCAAGCTTTGGGAGCTTGTTTAAGACCATAGAGTGCTTTCTTGAGTTTATAAACATGATTCGGATATTCGAAATCAACGAATCCCGGAGGTTGAGCAACATATACCTACTCGTTGATATAACCATTAAGGAATGCACTTTTCACGTCCATTTGGTACAATTTAAAGTCTAAGGCACACGCATAGGCAAGGAGTATTCTAATGGATTCTAATCTAGCTACAGGTGCGTAGGTTTCATCATAATCTATTCCTTCTTGTTGGTTATAGCCTTGTGCTACCAATCTTGCCTTATTCCTAGTCACGACGCCATTTTCGTCGAGTTTATTCCTAAACACCCACTTAGCTCCTATGATGGTTTGATTCCTAGGAGGTACTAACTCCCAAACTTGGTTGGCAGTGAATTGATTAAGTTCTTCTTGCATGGCAAGTGTCCAACTTTCATCCTTAATCGCTTCACCAACATTCTTAGGTTCTACAGTAGATATAAAACAAAATAAAATTACTTTTGTTTTGTGCTTGTGACCTAAGGGTTCTTTGGTTTAGGTTTCCTATGACATTTTCAATAGGATGGTTCTCGGATTCCTTAACATTGACAATTTCGTCAACTTCAACTATTTCATCCTCAATGTCATCATCTAAGGTTTTCTTGCCATTAACCTCGATGGCTTGTTCCTCATCTAAGTCATCATCCACCAAGGGTGATGTCTTAGTTGGAGGAGGGCTTTCATCGAATGTCACGTTGAGTGACTCTTCGACTTTCATTGTTTCCTTATTTAGGACAATGTAAGCTTTACTATTTTGGGAGTATCCTAGGAAGACACCTTCGTAAGACTTTGGGTCAAACTTGGTGCGGTAATCTTTAGTGTTTAGTATGAAGCACTTGCTTCCAAACACTCTAAAGTAATCAAGAGTAGGTTTTCTACCTTTCATGATTTCATATGGGGTTTTTCCTAAGATAGGCCTAATTAAAATCCTATTGAGTATGTAAGTTGAGGTGTCCACCGCATTACACCAAAACTTTTGCGGAATTGATTGTTCATTCAACATCGTTCTACTCATTTCTTGTAGAGTATGATTTTTCCGCTCTACTACCCCATTTGATTGTAGAGTGCGTGGAGCTGAGAAATTGTGAGTAATACCATTAGCATCACAATATACTCCAAACTGCACTTCATTATCAAATTCCCGACCATGATCCGTCCTAATGGAAACTATTGTACATCCTAGTTGATTTTGGACTTTCTTACTAAAAACCTCGAATTCCTCAAAGGCTTGAGTCTTATTCTTAAGAAATCTAGTCCAAGTGTACCTAGAGTAGTCATCAACTATTACTAAGGTGTAGTAGTTTCCTCCGTAGCTCCGTACGGTGGATGGACCGAATAAGTCCATATCAAGGAGTTCTAGGCATCTAGAGGTTGAGACTATATTCTTAGCTTTGTGACTAGAATGGGCTTGTTTTCCAACTTTACAAGCGTCACAAAAGTGTTGATCAAACTTAATCTTAGGTAGATCTCTAACTAGTTCCTTAGATTCCAATGATTGTATTAAACGCATATTGGCATGACCTAATCTCCTATGCCATAGAGTGGAGTTATCATCTATGGTTGCTAAGCATATCCTATCCTGAGGCTTATTTCCTATTTTCATGACGAATAGGCCATTTCTCCTAACTCCTTTGCCTATGGTTTTACCATCCTTAATGATCTCACTACCCTCTTCAGAGAATATAACTCTACACTTATTATCTACCATTTGACTAATGCTAAGCAAATTAAATCCTAAGTTATCTACATGCTCAACATTTCTAATAGTGAGGGAGTTATGAGTAATCGTACCTTTGCCAATAATGTTGCCCTTAAGTTTGCTACCGAAAGTGACATTACCTCCGTTGTATGCCTTGTATGATGAGAATAGACTTCGGTTGCCCGTCATGTGGTTGGTGCATCCACTATCCTTGACCCATTCGTCAGGCTCCAAGTCGATTCCCAAGCATATCTATTGCATAAGATAAACATTCAAACATTTGGTCCCCAATATCTCATGGGTCCAAAGTGGTTAGCATTAAACATCCCATGCATCATTTGCATGTGGTTAGGATGTTGGAATGGTGGGCAAATTTCCCATGGCAAGTAACTTTGTAGTTGACGGTCATTCCAAGTTACGGGATAGTCACTTGGAAAGCTTTGTCTTCTAAAGTTACGTCTCGGTAGAGGAGTTCTTGACCGAGGTTTGGGAGTGTTTGTTTTTCTAGGTGGAGGAGTCTTAGACCTAGCATCGGATTTTACAAATCTAGGTTTGGGTTTTGACATAGGTTTGTAGAATCGTTTAACTTCCTCTATACTAGCAATAGAGACTTTTGTACCATTAACAACAATGTGAGTTGGTTTAGGACTTGATTTATTTTTGAAATTTGACTCAGTTCTGTCTCCAGAGTCGGACGGTACCACGGTTCCATTAACTTTAATGGAGCCGTCGGTACCTTTAGTGGTGCCGTCTGGACTTTTGACAGAGTTTGAGATTTTAACAGATTCTGCTTGATTAGTTTTAACTGTCAAAGCATTTTCTGTTTCCTTTTCAAGGCTAGTAATTCTAATTATGTTTTCCTTGAGTTTTTCATTTTCTAATTTAAGTTTCATGCATGACTCACATTCTATGTCTAATTCTTTATATCTTTCAAGTCCTTTGACTTGACTCTTTAGCTCTAACATTTCCACTTCTAGTTCATGCAATTTTGATTTTAGTAATTTGTTTCTACTTAACATTTTTGAGACAATTTTGCATAGATTATTATGTTCGTCATTTAGTTTGTTATCATCTATTGACGAATTATCATCTATGAAATCAGGGTAGTTGTAACGTACCTCATTTGAAGCATGAGCCATTAGACACGTTTCGTCCTTGGGCTTCTTTTCTTCATCATCACCGCTATCACTCCAGGCGCCTCCTATGAGAGCTCGCTGGTTGTTGACTATCGGTGGCTTGGGACACTCTCCTATGAGATGATTTGGATCTCCGCATCTAAAGCATTTCCTATCACTTGTCCCTTTCTTTTCAACATGGTTCTTTTGTGATGTCTTCTTCTCATCACGAGGTTGCCTAATGAACCTACCTCTTCTCCTAAAGAACTTTTTAAAATCCCTAACCGCTAGTGCATATTCCTCATCTTCACTATCGGAACTCGAACATTCCTCATCACTAGACTCCTTCTTGGCTTTCAATGCTAGAGATCTAACTCTCTCGCCTTTGCCTTTGACTAATTCGGAGTCTTTCTTAATTATCATCTCATGAACTTTCAAGTTTCCTATAAGTTCATCAAGTGACAATGCCGCCAAGTCCTTTGACTCTTCTATGGCGGTGACCTTTGCTCTCCATTTAGGATGTAGAGCTCTAAGAAACTTCCTAACATAGTTCTTACTAGAATAACCTTCATCAAGAGCTTTAAGACTAGTGATAATAGTATTAAATCTAGCAAAAGCATTATCTATTGACTCATCCTCCGAAATGGAGAATTGTTCATATTGTTGAACAAGAAGATCTATCTTGTTCTCTTTGACTTGGTTATTACTTTGGTGAGTGACTAAAAAAGTTTTTCAAATATCTTTTGCCGTATTACACATGAAAATTCTTTCAAACTCCTTTTTAGGCAAAGCATTATAAATCATCATTTTAGCCTTATTTTTTTTGGCTAATTTCCTTTTTAGTTCATCACTTTGTTTATCATAAGAAACTATTTCATCCTTTTTAGTTTCTGGATTCTTTTGAATAGGTTGAAAGTCACCCTCGGTAATAACATGCCAAAGATCAATGTCTTTTGATTTCACATACGTTTCGAATCTTGTTTTCCAATAAATAAAACAATCGGTTTCAAAAAGTGGTGGTCTTTGCATAGATTGCCCTTCTAGATATTTGTCGGAATCCATTGATCGGTTCAAGCTTTAAAATACAATATACTTTAAGAACTTGACTAACCTGGCTCTGATACCAATTGTGGGAAACTAGAAGGGGGGTTGAATAGTTTACCGGTTTAAAAAACTTCTTTTAAAAATCTTGTTTTAAAAGTATGCTATTGGAAACTTTGATTCGAACTCTATGTGTAATCAATCAACACCAATATGAACTACAAACTAAGCTACGTAATAATAACAAATAAAAGTAAAGAGTAGAGTTGGAAAGATCGAACCGAGACAGAGGATTTATAGTGGTTCGGCTACGAAGCTCTTCTTCGCCCTACTCCACTCCCCGAGTACCACACTCGAGAGTTTCAAGCACTATGTCAACAACCTCCCTTAAGGCGGAGAAAACCGTACACGTCGCTTATCCTATTTCCGACACTAAGCTAGATGTCGAGTGCTAATCTTAGCTAGCACCAATCTACCAAGGTCCACGTGAACAAACACACAAGCCCAATGGCTTCAAGAGATCACCAAGATCTCAACACGATCACAATGATCAACACTCACTTCACTCTACTCAACTAACACTAACCTAATGACCCTTGATCTTCTTGATCAATCACACAAGCCCAATGGCTTCAAGAGATGTTCACTATCTCTATAGATCACACTTGATCTTCACTCTCACTCACAAAAAGAAAATAAACTTGATGTATGTTAAGATACAACAAGGTTGTAACAAGAGTTACAAAAACCTATCAACTATAACTCTAGTATCTTCTTGATTACTTGAGTTCTTCTCTTGCCAATGAAGAGGGATGACAACACCTTGTATCAACTTGGATACTTGTGTTCTTCTCTTGCTAGTGAAGAGGTATGAAGAGGATCACTTGAAGGATGATTGAATCACTCTTGAAACAAAGAAAAAGTAATCTAATTGACCCTTAGAAGTGAAAGGTGTGAGAGGATTTAGTTAAGGGATTTTTCTGTGTGTAAAGGGTGCCTAAACCTGTGAAAGAGGTGGGTATTTATAGGCAAAGAAAATCTGAACGTTACAATTCAAAATGGTACGGACGGCTCCACTAAATGACCCACGGCTCCGTTAAATTTAACGGTACCGTGGAGCCGTGGTAGACTAGGACGCTCCAAATTTTGTCTTTTCTGGTGAAAACTTATTTGGGGAAGGTTGGAGCTGATTTGGGGGGGGGGGGGAAATAGCTGTTGTGATTTTCAAACTTATTTTTCCATTAAAACATTTCTTAATATTTCAAAAATAATTTGTCATGTGTATTTTTGAAAAAATGTTTTGTCCCATTTAAAATGTGAATTTTCAAAACATGAATTCACTTCTTTGATCACTAGTCCAAGTTGTAACTTTGTTCAAGAGTGATTTGCGTTGAAATGGGATCTTCCGATTAAAAACTTGTTAGCGTTAATTTTAACGTAACATAAGTTCACATTTTGTCATCCTCAAAACGTGAAGTAATCGAAAGATATAAATAACGTTTTTAGAACATTATTTGCATCAACACAGAGTCACACGAGGACAAACTGCTAACACACCTACCCCAGCAAGGGCAGTGCGAGGAAGGACTGCTGAGAATGTCGCCCCGGCAAGAGCCGCACAAGGCCAAGTTACTGAGAACGCCGCTCCAACCAGGGCCGCGGCAAATCCACCTGCTTTGAATCAAGCAACTCTAGATAAGCTCTTTAATGATCGTGTGGCCGCCGCTCTCGCAGCCGCAAACAATTCAACCACCAACACCGGAACGTCAAGGCCAGTGACCAACAGCCGTGGTTGCACTTACCCTAAATTCCGAAAGATCATGGTTGGAGGTTTCGGAGGAACAGAGGGAGCCATTGGCCTGACTAGGTGGATTGAAAAGCTGGAAACCGTGTTTCGCATCAGTGGTTGTAGCGATGACGACAGGG
Source organism: Artemisia tridentata subsp. tridentata (assembly GCA_021014915.2). Lineage (NCBI taxonomy): Eukaryota > Viridiplantae > Streptophyta > Magnoliopsida > Asterales > Asteraceae > Artemisia > Artemisia tridentata. The sequence goes on from CP139507.1 coordinate 251,085,142, forward strand.
TCAAGTACGCATCTTTCACTTTCATGGATGCCGCTTTGACTTGGTGGAACAACTACATGAAATCTGCCAACATGAATGTTACTTATGCTATGTCGTGGGATGACTTTAAGGAGTTAGTGCTTAGGAATTATTGCCCACGAAATGAGGTCAAAAAGTTGGAGATAGAATTTTGGAATTTGAATGTACAGAGTAACAACATGGCTGCTTACAACTAGAGATTCCAGGAGCTGGCTTTGCTATGTCCTGAAATGGTTCAGACTGAGACGAGGTTGATTGAGAGGTATATTGGAGGTTTGCCAAAATTCATAAGAGGTGATGTGACTACCTCAAGGGCTGCAGATCTTCATGAAACCATGGAAATAGCAAACAAGTTGATGGACTAGGAACTGAAGGATGTTCCAGAAAGGAGTGCTGAGAACAAGAGAAAGTGGGAAGACCACTCGAAGGGTAGTAACAGTAACTCTCAGAAAAAAAAAGGCGGGAAGTAGCTAAAGCTTATGCAGCTGGTTCAGGTAATAAGAGGGGGTATGACAGGAATGCACCTCTTTGTAACCGTTGTAAGCTACACCACAAGGGACAGTACACGGTAAAATGCCACAACTGCCAGAGAGTGGGATATTTGGCAAAGAATTGTAGGTCAAGACCCCTAGCCACCGCTCAAGCAGCACCACCCAACAACCGTAGGGCGGAAGTCACCTGCTTTGGGTGCGGTGAAAAGGGTCATTACCGAAATGAGTGCAACAAACCCCGAAATCAGGGAAATGGTGGTGGTCATGGTAACCAGGGAGCAGTAGTCAACAATGGGAACCAGGGAAATGGAGGAAGAGCCCATGGAAGAGTTTATGATGTGGGCAGAAGGGAAGCCCAGGACGACCCGAACGTGGTGACGGGTACGTTTCTTTTAAATAATCGTTATGCTTCAGTATTATTCGATACGGGAGCAGAAAGAAGTTTTGTGTCGACTTCTTTTACTTCTTTAATTGATATTGCTCCAACCACCTTATACAATGTCTTCGACATAGAATTAGCTAACGGGAACTTAAAAAGAGTAGATACCATTATAAGGGGTTGCACTCTAAATTTATTAAACCACCCATTCAACATCGATCTCATGCCAGTAGACTTGGGTAGTTTTGACGTCATCATAGGGATGGATTGGCTATCGAAATATCATGCCGCCATCATCTGTGATGAAAAGATCGTCAGAGTACCCTACGGGAACGAGTTTTTGATAATTGAAGGAGATCGGAGCGATCGTGCGCATTCGTCAAGACTAAGAATCATCTCGTGTACGAAGGTGCAGAAGTGCATTGAGAAAGGATGTTACCTCTTTCTAGCTCATGTTACTGAGAAGAAGGAAAAGGAGCCTGGAGAGAAACGATTGGAAGACGTGCCAATCGTGAGAGATTTCCCAGAAGTTTTTCCAGAAGACCTACCTGGACTCCCACCGGCTAGACAGATCGAATTTCAAATCGATTTGGTGCCAGGAGCCATGCCTGTAACGCGAGCACCTTATCGGCTAGCACCGACGGAGTTACAGGAGTTGTCTGATCAGTTGGCAGAACTATTAGGAAAAGGTTTTATCAGACCGAATTCTTCTCCTTGGGGAGCTCCGGTCTTGTTTGTTAAGAAGAAGGATGGATCCTTCAGGATGTGTATTGACTATCGGGAGCTGAATAAGCTAACCATCAAGAATCGATACCCACTCTCGAGAATTGACGATCTATTCGATCAACTACAGGGTTCATCCGTTTATTCCAAGATAGACCTGAGATCAGGTTATCACCAACTCCGAGTCCGGGAAGAGGATATCCCGAAGACCGCATTCCGAACCCGATATGGCCATTACGAATTGCAAGTTATGCCATTCGGCTTGACTAACGCACCAGCCGTATTCATGGACCTCATGAATCGGGTGTGTAAGCCGTACTTGGATAAATTCGTAATAGTATTCATTGACGACATCCTGATATATTCTAAGAATGAGAAAGAGCATGAGGAGCACCTCAAGCTAATTTTGGAATTATTGAAAAAGGAGGAGTTATATGCCAAGTTTTTGAAGTGTAAATTTTCGATATTAACTGTGCAGTTTCTGGGTCATGTGGTCGATAGTCAAGGCATTCACGCGGATCCCGCCAAGATCGAGTCGATAAAGGATTGGGCGACACCCACAACACCCACCGAAATACACCAATTCTTAGGACTTGCCGGTTATTACCAAAGGTTCATTGAAGGTTTCTCCAAGATAGCAAAGCCTTTGACTAAACTGACACAAAAGAATGTGAAATATGACTGGGGAGATAAGGAGGAAGAAGCTTTTCAACTCCTTAAGGAAAAATTGTGTAGTGCACCTATTTTGGCCTTACTTGAATGTAGTGAAGACTTTGGCGTTTATTGTGATGCTTCACACAAAGGGTTAGGAGTTGTGTTAATGCAGAGAGAGAAGGTGATAGCATATGCTTCTCCCCAACTAAAAACCCATGAGAAGAACTACACTACCCATGACCTAGAGTTAGGATCAGTCATGTTTTCACTTAGAATCTGGAGGCACTATCTCTATGGCACGAAGTGTGTGGTGTATACCGACCACAAAAGCCTACAACACATCTTGAACCAGAAGGAGCTGAACATGAGACAGCGCCGATGGTTGGAATTGCTTAGCGACTACGATTGTGAGATCCATTACCACCCAGGCAAGGCAAATGTGGTTGCCGATGCCCTCAGCAAAAAAGAGCGGATCAAACCCCTCAGAGTCAGATCGTTAGGGATGACGATCAGTTCGCCGCTTCCAGCAAAAATTCTTGAGGCTCAGGTCAAGGCACTCAAGGAAGAAAATCGACCACGTGAGAAGATTTACGGAATGCCAGAAAGTGAGAATGGCTTCGTAAAAAGATCCGAAGGAGTTTTGTGTTATGGAGACAGGAGTTGGATCCCGCTATACGGAGGAATTCGTGATTTGATCATGCACGAATCCCACAAATCCAAATACTCCATCCATCCAGGATCCGACAAGATGTACTTGGATTTGAAGAAGTTATATTGGTGGCTAAACATGAAGGCCGATATAGCTGAGTACGTCAGTAAATGTTTAATGTGCTCGAAAGTCAAGGCTAAACACTTGAGACCATCCGGTCTGCTTGTTCAACCTGAAATTCCAGAATGGAAATGGGAGCGCATCACTATGGATTTTATCACCAAGCTGCCTAAGACGTCGAGCGGTTACGACACGATCTGGGTGATCGTTGACCGTCTCACTAAATCTGCTCATTTCCTTCCTGTAAAGGAGAATGATACCATGGAGAAACTTGCACGACTGTACGTGAAGGAAATTGTCACAAGGCATGGTGTGCCTTTCTTCATCATCTCTGATCGAGACATCCGGTTCACGTCTAACTTCTGGAAGTCGCTCCAGGTCGCATTGGGAACCGACCTTGACATGAGTACAGCTTATCATCCTCAGACTGATGGTCAGAGTGAAAGGACCATTCAGATGTTAGAGGACATGCTGAGAGCCTGTGTGATTGACTTCAGGAACGGCTGGGATAGGCATTTTCCTTTAGCCAAGTTTTCCTACAACAACAGCTACCACACCAGCATTAAGGTTGCACCGTATGAGGCGCTTTATGGTCGTAAGTGTAGATCGCCAATATGTTTGGCTGAAGTCAGAGAAAGTCAACTTACCGGACCAGACCTTGTCCACGAGACTACTGAAAAGATTGTGCAGATCAAGAGCCGAATGCAAGCGGCTCGTGACCGTCAAAAGAGCTATGCCGAAATGAGGCGAAAACCCCTTGAGTTTCAAGTAGGTGACAAAGTGATGTTAAAGGTCTCGCCATGAAAAGGCATGATAAGATTCGGTAAGCGTGGGAAGCTGAACCCTCGCTATATTGGATCTTTCAAAATTCTTGCCAGAATCGGGCCGGTAGCCTACCAACTCGAACTGCCATTCGAGCTCAGCGCTGTGCATGACCTTTTTCATGTCAGCAACTTGAAAAAGTGCTTATCTGACGATAACTCTGCCATTCCCTTAGATGAGATTCAGCTTGACGAGAAACTGAATTTCATCGAGGAACCAATTGAAATCATGGACCGGGAAGTTAAACGGCTAAAGCAGAGTCGTATCCCAATTGTGAAGGTCCGTTGGAACTCTCGCGGAGGTCTCGAGTACACATGGGAGCGACAGGATGAAATCAAGCAAAAATATCCTCATCTCTTTTCGAACTCATCGAGTAACACACATTGAAATCCGGGACGGATTTCCCTATTAGCTAGGGAGACTGTGACAAATGGTAATTTTCACATTTTGAATTAATAATAAATGGTTATTTATTATTTTTAATCCTAGCATTTCTATGCGCGATTGCATGTTTCTGAGTATTTTTGAGCATTTGTTGGAGCTGTCCCGCATACTATAGCTTACAGTCATGGCTGAAAAAGTTTATTTTTGTCAGTAAGCGTAAATTTTTCCATTACTAATAGTTACTGACAAGTTTCGTAATTTACTGAGAGCTTTCTCGTATTTACTGAAAAGCAACCCCACACGCGTACCGACAGCAAATAATAATATTTTATTCTTATTCTTATTCTGACGGAAACGTCAATAAAAACTTTATTTTGCGTATAATAATATTTTATTCTTATTCTGATGGAAACGTCAATAAAAACATTATTTTGCGTATACGTGTCCAAAAAGGTCAAACCGGGACATTACGGTAACATTTAAGCTTAAACCGACACACGATACACCAACGAGGATCGAGAACCCACTAAATCCCCCCTCCCCTTGTCATGTACAGCCAACACACACAAATGGACAAGACTTATTATATGCTAAGATATGATTAGTGGGATATGACATAGCCATTTTTGTAATTACACCCTAAATACACCACATAGTTATACACATACACATTCTTATCACCTAGAGTTACCAAGATCATTTTCCTTCCTCCCCTAGCTTAAAACTCACGGCCAAGAACCATAATCCAAGATCCATAAAAATTTGTTGAAGTTATAAGTAATCGGGGTGTACTTTAAAGTGTTTTGGGTTATTTGGAACGTGTCTTGGGTAAACTTGGTGCAATTTGGTGTGTTCTTGGACCCTTGAACCTCTCGAAATTCTTCAAAGCATTGTAGGGATTTTCAAATTTTGTTCAAATCTTGTTCATATCATGTCGTTTTGATGTTTAAAAGTGTTAAATGTGTATGATTTACTAAAATGAAAAAGTTAGGGTTTGATGTGTAATTGTTGTGTGCTCAACTTTTCTTCACTTTTTATACAAATTATGATATTTCTTGCTTGTGTGGTAAATCTTGTTGCTTGTGGTACTAGTTTGATGATACGAAAGAGATTAGTGCTAATTACGCGTATTTAAGACGAAATATACACTTTTAAGGGTATATATATGGATCGGCCATGTTTAAAAATAAATAATTATTGGGGTTTTGAAAAAATCAAATTTTGGCTCTAGTGGTGAAATGGTGAAAATTATGCTTATTAGCTTATTTTAGTTAGCTTATTGTAATAAGCACTACCTTATTGATTTTAATCTAAATGAATTGGACTAAATTTTATCTTGACATAAATGGGGCGAGCCCATCATGTATTCGGCCTACATGGGCTGTTTTGGACCAAAATGCTTATTGGAAGTGCTTATTAGCTTATTTGATATTTAACGTAAAATATAACGTAACTAAAAATGATTAATTGGTTGTCGGACTAAAAATGGGTTATTGGACTCAATGTGGCCTATTCGGCCCAATAAACATCTCGGAAGACAAAAATGAATTTTGGAACATTTTTAGACTCGCTATAATTATTTTTGTAAAATAGAACGTTATATATCGATAAAAAAACATTTTGGGCTCGTTTTGGCATTTTAAGCCCAATAAGTCAATTAAGAGGATTTTCGGCCAAAATTTTGAATGTTGACTTTTTGTTGACTTTTGAAATTATTTTGACTAAACGTTGATTTTCGTATCGAAAACTATAATTATGAGGTAATCGTAACGATAAGTATAGTTATAACGATAAATGTACACTTTGGACTATTTTTGCAAATATAGTTAACGAAAAAGGATTATTTGAGGAAATTTGCAACACTTGAGAAAAATAGAAAAGCTTGAATAAACGAATGGGTCATGCCCGATTTTTCTAAAATTTCGACACTTAGAATATTTTCGGACAAAAACCGACTAAAAGATGAAATGGGTTATTTTTAATTAAAAATATTAATTCTCCTAAATTAATATTTTTAGGTCTTTTAAGACTTATAAATGTATTTTTGACATTTATACACTTGCACTTATTTAATTTCTTAGAAATTAAATAATTATAACTTTCTTTATAATTACTATTATATTATAAATAATTATATTAATTTATAATATAATAATACCCCACTAACACCATTATCATATTAATTATTCAATACTTACTTAATTAATTATAAGTCTTAATTAATTAAATATTTAATTATTAAATATATATATATATATATATATATATATATATATATATATATATATATATATATATATACATATATATATACATATATATATATACATATATATATATACATATATATATATACATATATATATATATATATATATATATATATATATATATATATATATATATATTATATATATATATATATACACGATAATATGTATATATTACTTACGCAGTTTGCGACAAACAACGCACGGAAGTTCTGTCGCACGTATATTCACCGTACACTTTCACCATGAGCCATCACCAAAGAGTCATATACGATAAATTATTTTGAAATGTACCCTACCACACAGCAAGCAAGAAATAAACGAGCACTAGCCACACGTAAACTTTTCAATTGAGTTAAGACATTTAAAATACGAATATTTGGCTAAAGACTTACCATGCTGATCTAGGTCACGTGTCGGAGCGGTTGCACTGTGTTGTTGTTGATTAGCAGATTGCTATTGTTTTAAGGTGAGTTTATAGCACTATTTTTATACGTATCGCTTTTATAAACCTTGGGGTGAGAAACATGCAAAACTGTTTTCATGGACCAAAATGAATTTTGTTTTTATACACACTTGTATGCGGAAACCTAAGTTAACTGAATCCCATTGCGCCCACTATTATCAACCGTCAATTCCTGCTGGGAAACGCGTGTGATATAAATAGATCTATTGGGGGTGACTCCCCCATTCGGTTGGCTCGGCATAGTCAATGCGAACGTATACCATATCGGAATTTGCCGAGTGTCTGGGGATTAACACTCGCGGGCACCCTTTATTTGCTATGCCAGTTAGGCATATTGTTTGTCTAGTTCGGTTGGATGAGCTTAGTGTTTGCATAGCAGGATAGTGTGTGTTAGCTTAATTATTTGCTGAATATTTGCTATGGTCCATATGTGCTTATTTACTTTAAACCTATGAACTCACCAGCGTTAGCTAACTTTTAGCATGTTTTTCTCAGGTAATTGAGCATGTGTTTATTGGAGGCAGGGCATGGCAAGGGTCATAAAAATTGTTGGAAATGTTTTCATTTATGCGTTAAACTCTGAATTTGGGACCGTTTTGTTAAATGGTCTTCATTTTATTTGATGCGAACTTGATGTATGACAATTTGACTTTGGAAATGTAAACTATTTTAAAATGGATTTTTAATCCGTTCTCTATATCTTTGTGTTGTGATTATCGATTTAGTAGCACCCAAATGTGTATGCTTTCGCAAATCTTGATTTTGGGGGTGTTACACCTTTTCCTAAAAACACTACTCTAAATCATATTGAAACTTCTGATGATAATGCTTTGAGAAATATTGGAAATTATTAAAAACTGGTTGGAAAATTGATTTACTTAACAAATACACGGCCAGACATTTCATACTCTGTTCATTGCTTAAGTCAGTATATGCATGCTCCACTAGAGTCTCATTTGGATGCTGGTAGTGGTGTGCAAATTAACAAGAATGGAAATCTTAAGCTCAAAGCTTATGTTACCAGGAAATCAGTGTCTGGTTACTGTGTTTTCCTAGGAGATTCCTTAGTTACTTGGAAAAGTTAAAAGCAGTCCACTTTGTCTAGATCATCAGTAGAAGCTGAATACCGAAGTATGGCTTCTGCTACGTGTGAAGTTATTTGGCTTTCTAATCTTCTTGGTGATATGGTTGTGTTAAAAATCTTTTGCCTGTGATTTTATACTGTGACAACAGTTCTGCTTTACAAATTGCAGGAAATTCAGTGTTTCATGAAAAAACCAAACACTTTGAAATTGATGTCCATCTTGTGAGAGAAAAGGTTTCTGCTGGAGTTATCAAAACTAAAAAACTTCATACTTCTCAGAAGATTTCTGATGTTTTAACAAAAACTTTAGATTGCAAAAGTCATAAGTTTTTATGTGAAAAACTTGGTATGATGGACGTGTTCAGTGTAAAAGTTTAAGGGAGGGTGTTAAATTATGCTTTCAAACTTTCACTTAAGTACAGGGACTATTTCTGCTATATGCAGAAACTTGCTAACACTAATCCTATAGTTTGGTGGTTGTTTGTTATCTTTTGTATTATGCAGGGATTTGTGAATTTGTAACTAAGTTACTAGAAAGGTTGTGGTGTTTTTTTTTTTTTGATATTTCTAAGTTTATAGTTGAAGAGATATTTCTAAGGAGGTGACTAAGGGTTCCTTTTATAGATAAGGAACCCTTTTTACATGTTGTCAAGTTGCATTATAATAAGATAATAAGACTTTTCTAACCTACTATTACAACTTCCAATGTAAAACACTCAACATTATCTACTGCACGACATGGAAGACTGTACTACTTTTACTTAACGTATTACAATGTACAAAGACTAATAATACAACTAAAATATCTACAAATAAAATATCTAACAACTTGACGTTCAAACTGGCAGGACCTTCTTTAACTAGCAGTACCTTCTCACCCAGAAGGTACTGTTAGTTTATCTTCAACTTCTTCAAAATAAACTAGCAGACCTAATACTTCATCTGGCAGGCTCTTTGACTTAAGCATTTTATTCCCAACAATCCTCCCCTAAACTTGTTATTCCCTTTAAAATAAACAAGTTTCTTATGAATAAAATCCATACCTTGAGGATCTGAGGGAACTCTTCCAAAAACTTCACTCTCTATTCTTCCTTTTTCTTTCACATTGTTCAAAAATGCTCATCAACAAACTTTGAACCACTTCTGACCTTTCTTCATCTTTATCACACCTTAACATCTTGGAAATCATGGTTGAAAGAACTTCATAGCTCAGTTGTAAAACCCTAAAGTCCGTTCCTTAATTTCCTATATAAATTGAACTTTTATACTAAGTATTTGAATATTAATACGTAATTAAAAACCTTATATTATGTGAAAACATGACACTATATGCATTCCATATTTGGTGAAATAATTTGAAGACATGAGCTATAAAAGTACTTCATATTCGAATTAATAAATCTTATACAATCCAATTAATAACATTGACTTACCTCCCTTTTTGTCAGCCTACAATTTCACTCAATCCATCCCATTGATTCATCTGTTTAGTCATTATTTCCATAGAAGACATGGTTTCCTTTTTCCTTGGTTATATGGGTTCAAGTAGAACTAAATGATATTGTTATACTGTTAAGACCGGCCAAGTTGTCAACTTGCAAACTCTTTCAGTTCAATTTTTATAATATAAATCAGATATTGAAACTTATAATAGAAAAAGCAATTACAAAAGTTAAAGAGGCCATACATGCAAGGCTTTGAACAAAATGCATGCAGTTTAAAGGGACAAGGTTTTGAATATTAACCAAAGCAATCAATACACCACACGTCTTGAAAAGAGAAGAGATAATCATCCCTTAATTCCCCACTTAATTTTCGGTCAATATCCTCCATTTAATCACCAAATAATCGACCAAATAAATCACCCATATATCTCGGCATTTTCCTATTCTCCATTCATTATTCTTCTTCCAACCGTGTACCACATTTCTAACTCTAACCCAAAAACCTAAAAATACATAATGAAGTCGACAGCCCCTCTGTTATTTTCTCAAGAGGAATCAAGGTACGAGGCAAGGAGAAGAGTGGGTATCGAATTCGTGGGTAAACAATCGTTAGTGATCGTTGGTGTTATTAATGTTTTAACCGTGGGTTGGCTCGAGTGTGGTTTTGGTGTCGGCCGATAGGGTACTGTGGTACTAGTGTTTTGCGTTCGTCCCTTTTAGATCCAACCCAAGGTATCTCAACCCCCTGTTTCCTGTTTATACGACAACATATATATAGCTTATAACCGGTAAAGCTAATCGGTTGTTTCGTTAAAAACATGAGTACACGAATGAGCATGTAAATATACGAATGCCATATTACTGCTTAACATGAAATCATAAGTGTGTAAACTCGTATGAGTCGTATGTCGTTAAACTATTTTGTTTCGTAAAACATGAGTGATTGTGTGTATTGTATAAGTCGATTAAAGACTAAAACATAAGTGTAAAAAATGTGAAGTGGAGTCGTGTGGAACTTGTAGAAGGGTGTGTCAGCATGTTATCATATTATGTACATGGAATACCATCAGTTGCATGCTTACACATGATATTTAACTTTACCTCAAAAATAGATAAGTAAGAAAGCTATGAATATTATATAATAACTGGTTCTAATAGGGGTTAAGTATAAAGGCTTGTGTTGTCTCATCAAACATATTAGTTGCCTCATTTAATCTTGATGTGTGTGGGACTGTTGTTGTCGACATATGATTGTAGTGTGTATTACACATGTGTTACAATCGGATTAAAAGATTGTGTTCGATGTATGTGTTGTGTCGAGTTAAAGTAAATTATGTGTGTCTCCATTGAGGTTTTGAAAGTAACCTTTCATCATCCATTATTATGATGGATCGATTTTCGTTGACGTTTTCAACCAGTGCAAACCACCTTATACTTTACAATTTAGACCCAGTAAACCCTAAAATTTCTAAAGGTGTCATATTAAACCTAAACTAAAATATGTATCATATTAAGTCTAAAATTATCTAATTGGCATTTTTAACCCTAAACGTTATTATATCAGAAAACGTGATAAATATAGAAAATTACTAAAAATGGAAGCATACTAAAATTCAATTGAACTTAAAGTAATATTTGATATTTAATTTGAATAGGTTCCGTGAAGCGGGAGTGATCATCTTGTGGCATTGCTTTTCTTGTTGTTTGCTTTGCATAAGGTACAGATACTCTGCCCTTTTTCAGTAAGGGTGTCTTATTCCCTTGATATGATTTTAATTTCTGATTCGTTTAAGATTCCCAAAGCCTTTGCTATGTTCCCTTTGTTGTGAACCCTTGACATGATCCTTTGCTTTGTATACTCTGATCTGATAAACTCTGATTTGGACCTTTGGCATTACATCTGATATATCTGTTATGAACCATCTGTTATGAACCATCTGTTATGGACCATCTGTTATGAACCTTGATTATGACACTTTGATTTGATATGATGTCTGACTCTTAGTTTGATACCCGAGCCAAAATTTGTGACCCTAGCCATGAAGGTAACATGGCCGTGTCTGTGATGCACCACTGGCATGACTAGTGTGTAGCCCTAGTGATTTGGTTACACCGTCCCCATTCTGATTTTGATATGTGCGCACTACTGTTATTATGGCCAATATGATTTGTTCTGGGGGGCGTATGGATGCATCCTAGATCTGTTCTGTTTAGTGGATTTAACTATATATGATATGATTTCTGTTCTGGTGATTGGTACTGTGTGCTATACATGCCCTTCACAATTTCTGGGAGCTAGCTACTCCATTTGAAGAATGAGGACACCTCTCATATTATCTGATTATCTGAGAGGTCTCCCCTCTATATGATTTGAAGATTTATGGTTACAATATGATATGATCTGTTTCTGGGCTCGTGGTGGATTACTATCCTATTCTATTTTCTTTACACCTCTTCATTGCTATACCTTATGATATTTTCCATTGCACCATACCTTATTTCTGTTTCGTTATCATTACTTTGTTTATGTATCTGTTCACTGAGCTTTTTAAGCTCAGCCGCATTTCTTTTCCTGCGGCAGGTTCGTAGTTGGAAGCTGGGTTTGAGTGGAGAGACCTTTGGACTTAGAAGACTTTGATAGTATTCTGAAGTAGAGACCATTAGAAGGAGTTGCTTTTGCAGACTTAGTGTTTAGCTTTTGTTTCCGTTGTAACCTTGTAAATTTCAGAATTTCATTTGTAACCTTTGAGAATTTTTGTATTACTTGAAATGTATGCTTTGTTTTGATCTGATGTGAAGCCATTAGTGTGACATCTTTACCCTTGTCGGGTTGGGGTGTTACAATTATGGTTTCAGAGATACAGGCTATGACTCGTAATACATTTACCCTCGACCTGTGAAGTTTGGACCACTAAGTTTTCCTGTAGGCGCTCATAAGATAACCTGTAAGAATTTGCTTTAGGATTTCCCTATAGGAACTTAAGTTCTGACCAGTGAGGAAAGGGTAGTCTATAAGGCTTTTGGTTAAGTATCATTGCTTCCGCATCACTCTGATTCGTGCCTTACTTTTGGTTAGATCCAATTGATATCACTTTTGGAAATTGAAAGCTCACACCTTACACCACCTGAAATTTGAATCGGATTAAATCCGGAAGGCTTTGAGAACTGCATAGTAATTTCCTGACACTAATTGATCCTTATCTGACCCCTGATCCTTTCGTTAATCATTTTGATGCCTCTTCGATCATTCTGAGAATCCCCCTAGCAATGGCGTACTTGATGTATCCTCTTATTTGTCTCTTGCTTTTGCTAGGTAACTATCAATCATCCGACACTAATTGATTTCGTTTCACCCATCTCTGCCCTATGAGAAGTCTTGTGGTGTGTAACCACGAGTATAAAATGTTTTCCCCCACTTTTAAATGATAAAGATTTGATTTGTGATCCGTCTATCTTGGGATAGTTTTCTTCAATTTTATTCTGACAAGGAATCGGCTGATTGAGCTTTCAAATATGGACAATTTCCTTTCTATGTCTCACCTTTAACGTTTGTAACAATTTTGAACTCCCTACCATGATTACCGATTGATAAACCCTCTGCTATCACTATTACTCTGGAGTCTCTTTTGTTAATTTAGCGGTTATGAAGTTTTTCTTAGAAACCATTTCGTACACCAATGAATGAACCTTATCTTGGAAGCTATTTGGCACTTTGAGTCGTCTTATGAACCTTTTATTGAACGTTATTTGGCACCCTGCGTTTTCTGAATATGATTCCTGGTAGAACCACCAAAATTTTTCCATCGGAGCGTGAAGTAGGATTTGACATGATGCCGAGAGATTTCTAGTCACTAAACGAAGATGTCTTTCGGATCATACCAATTGATTGGAGCAACCGAGAAGAGTAGCAACCGAAGACCAGGAAGTGAGTTTACTTAAGTGTATTTTCTGGGCGTGTTTTAGTTTCGCTCGCAATTATGAAGGATGATGACTGGAGATATGTATCGATTACAGGAAGCTGAGTCGTAATACTGTTAGGAACCAATATTCCTCCACCCTGAAACGACTATGTGGTTGTTTAATTTCAGAGCGTGAAGTTTCCTTCTGATGAATTGAGCCTATTCTTGGAATCGATCCCCATATTCGTAAACAATTACTATGATGGTTAGTGACACTAATGGTATTAGCTAAAGCTCTGACTGTTTCGTGAATTTGATAAATGATGTTTTCTCGTAAGTACTTGGGCAAATGGTCATTGTATGACTTAATTGTACATTTGGAGACGAGGAAGAGCATGAAAATCATTTTTGCACCTTATTAGAAATTTGACGATCATTTGTGCATTCTGGGAGATGGATATTTGTTAAGAGAACGATGTTCTTTGTCTGACCTGGAGCTGATGAAGACATGCAGTCTCACTTCCATTTGGCTATCTGGGATTTTGATACTCGTGCGAATAGTTTTGTTTTCCCTCATGACTTTGGCATTCGATTTTGGTTGACTTTTGATGACTATAGAAGTACTAGGTGGATTAAGATAGGTGGTTTTGATTACGACTTGAGATAAAGTATGATCATCATGAAGGCATAATTATGTGGTGCTAGTATTATGACGCCTGATCAACGTGATAATACTTACACCATATAACGTGCACTCATTGTGGACATAGGATATCTTGGGGAGTACCTAAGAAGTTTAGAATCTAATCTCCGTGGGATTACCGTGATTTGTGAAACGTTAGGTTCATTCTACCTATGCGTATACTCTGCTTTCATTCATTAGATATCTGGATGAGTTTGGACTCTCGTCTTACATTCCGTTGACCTCAGTTATAAATCTTAAGCTCTTTGTAGAACTCTCCACTGATGATGCAGTTAATCTGATTTGAAATTCTGTTCATATTCCATGTAAGCTTTTCAGAAGATTCACCTATCATCCACTTTATGTTATATGGTCCTTTAGAATCCGAATCAACCCAATTTGTCTTCTTCCGAGGAATTTGAACCCATCTTGTTTTTATTGAGTCATGAGAAATTATTTGGTCTGAAGATCTTTTTTGGAAGAACCTCCTCGGGCGTGAAAATGTTGCGACGATCTTTTGCGATTTGCTGCGACTTCGTCTAACCTTGCGATTTCAATTTTCGAGGACGAAAATTTTTTTTAGAGAGGAAGAATTGTAAAACCCTAAAGTCCGTTCCTTAATTTTCTATATAAATTGAACTTTTATACTAAGTATTTGAATATTAATACGTAATTAAAAACCTTATATTATGTGAAAACATGACACTATATGCATTCCATATTTGGTGAAATAATTTGAAGACATGAACAATAAAAGTACTTCATATTCAAATTAATAAATCTTATACCAATCCAATTAATCACATTGACTTACCTCCCTTTTTGTCAGCCTACAATTTCGCTCAATCCATCCCATTGATTCATCCGTTTAGTCATTATTTCCATAGAAGACATGGTTTCCTTTTTCCTTGGTTATATGGGTTCAAGTAGAACTAAATGATATTGTTATACTGTTAAGACCGGCCAAGTTGTCAACTTGCAAACTCTTTCTGTTCAATTTTTATAATATAAATCAGATATTGAAACTTATAATAGAAAAAGCAATTACAAAAGTTAAAGAGGCCATACATGCAAGGCTTTGAACAAAATGCATGCAGTTTAAAGGGACAAGGTTTTGAATATTAACCAAAGCAATCAATACACCACACGTCTTGAAAAGAGAAGAGATAATCATCCCTTAATTCCCCACTTAATTTTCGGTCAATATCCTCCATTTAATCACCAAATAATCGACCAAATAAATCACCCATATATCTCGGCATTTTCCTATTCTCCATTCATTATTCTTCTTCCAACCGTGTACCACATTTCTAACTCTAACCCAAAAACCTAAAAATACATAATGAAGTCGACAGCCCCTCTGTTATTTTCTCAAGAGGAATCAAGGTACGAGGCAAGGAGAAGAGTGGGGATCGAATTCGTGGGTAAACAATCGTTAGTGATCGTTGGTGTTATTAATGTTTTAACCGTGGGTTGGCTCGAGTGTGGTTTTGGTGTCGGCCGATAGGGTACTGTGGTACTGGTGTTTTGCGTTCGTCCCTTTTAGATCCGACCCAAGGTATCTCAACCCCCTGTTTCCTGTTTATACGACAACATATATATAGCTTATAACCGGTAAAGCTAATCGGTTGTTTCGTTAAAAACATGAGTACACGAATGAGCATGTAAATATACGAATGCCATATTACTGCTTAACATGAAATCATAAATGTGTAAACTCGTATGAGTCGTATGTCGTTAAACTATTTTGTTTCGTAAAACATGAGTGATTGTGTGTATTGTATAAGTCGATTAAAGACTAAAACATAAGTGTAAAAAATGTGAAGTGGAGTCGTGTGGAACTTGTAGAAGGGTGTGTCAGCATGTTATCATATTATGTACATGGAATACCATCAGTTGCATGCGTACACATGATATTTAACTTTACCTCAAAAATAGATAAGTAAGAAAGCTATGAATATTATATAATAACTGGTTCTAAAAGGGGTTAAGTATAAAGGCTTGTGTTGTCTCATCAAACATATTAGTTGCCTCATTTAATCTTGATGTGTGTGGGACTGTTGTTGTCGACATATGATTGTAGTGTGTATTACACATGTGTTACAATCGGATTAAAAGATTGTGTTCGATGTATGTGTTGTGTCGAGTTAAAGTAAATTATGTGTGTCTCCATTGAGGTTTTGAAAGTAACCTTTCATCATCCATTATTATGATGGATCGATTTTCGTTGACGTTTTCAACCAGTGCAAACCACCTTATACTTTACAATTTAGACCCAGTAAACCCTAAAATTTCTAAAGGTGTCATATTAAACCTAAACTAAAATATGTATCATATTAAGTCTAAAATTATCTAATTGGCATTTTTAACCCTAAACGTTATTATATCAGAAAACGTGATAAATATAGAAAATTACTAAAAATGGAAGCATACTAAAATTCAATTGAACTTAAAGTAATATTTGATATTTAATTTGAATAGGTTCCGTGAAGCGGGAGTGATCATCTTGTGGCATTGCTTTTCTTGTTGTTTGCTTTGCATAAGGTACAGATACTCTGCCCTTTTTCAGTAAGGGTGTCTTATTCCCTTGATATGATTTTAATTTCTGATTCGTTTAAGATTCCCAAAGCCTTTGCTATGTTCCCTTTGTTGTGAACCCTTGACATGATCCTTTGCTTTGTATACTCTGATCTGATAAACTCTGATTTGGACCTTTGGCATTACATCTGATATATCTGTTATGAACCATCTGTTATGAACCATCTGTTATGGACCATCTGTTATGAACCTTGATTATGACACTTTGATTTGATATGATGTCTGACTCTTAGTTTGATACCCGAGCCAAAATTTGTGACCCTGACCATGGAGGTAACATGGTCGTGTCTGTGATGCAACACTGGCATGACTAGTGTGTAGCCCTAGTGATTTGGTTACACCGTCCCCATTCTGATTTTGATATGTGCGCACTACTGTTATTATGGCCAATATGATTTGTTCTGGGGGGCGTATGGATGCATCCTAGATCTGTTCTGTTTAGTGGATTTAACTATATATGATATGATTTCTGTTCTGGTGATTGGTACTGTGTGCAATACATGCCTTTCACAATTTCTGGGAGCTAGCTACTCCATTTGAAGAATGAGGACACCTCTCATATTATCTGATTATCTGAGAGGTCTCCCCTCTATATGATTTGAAGATTTATGGTTACAATATGATATGATCTGTTTCTGGGCTCGTGGTGGATTACTATCCTATTCTATTTTCTTTACACCTCTTCATTGCTATACCTTATGATATTTTCCATTGCACCATACCTTATTTTTGTTTCGTTATCATTACTTTGTTTATGTATCTGTTCACTGAGCTTTTTAAGCTCAGCCGCATTTCTTTTCCTGCGGCAGGTTCGTAGTTGGAAGCTGGGTTTGAGTGGAGAGACCTTTGGACTTAGAAGACTTTGATAGTATTCTGAAGTAGAGACCATTAGAAGGAGTTGCTTTTGCAGACTTAGTGTTTAGCTTTTGTTTCCGTTGTAACCTTGTAAATTTCAGAATTTCATTTGTAACCTTTGAGAATTTTTGTATTACTTGAAATGTATGCTTTGTTTTAATCTGATGTGAAGCCATTAGTGTGACATCTTTACCCTTGTCGGGTGATACTCCTTTTCAGCTAACATAAAGAGCTCAATCCCACTTTGTGTAAAAAGATGATGCACATTGCTAAGACTTAGGAATTCCCATGTGGTGGTAGGATCATGGTATGGAAACTTCCAATGAACATCCTTTGGATCAGGATCATACATCCTATTGAACTCTACCCAAAGTTCTTGTTCCTTAACATCAGTGTTATACTTAGTGTTTAGCCTGATTTGAACTAAATTCCACAACTCTTCTAAATCAGCTCTATCACATGCCCTTATCAGATTCTCAAAATTTTTGAAGATAGTAGTTTGACCCCCAACCCTGGTTATCTTCCATGCCTTTCCTGACCTATCATGGTGAATCTCCCAATCTATAATAGGGTGTCTAGACCTAATTGGATCAGCATGTATAATTGTTGGCAAAGCAATTATCATTTTACTTACTTGTTCTGGATCCAATTCTGCTTCTTGTTTCTTTTGAGCACCTTTCTTTTTCTTTGAAGGTTTAGCATCAGATGGGATCTTGAAGTAACATGTCTTGTAGGCATTAAGATAAAGGAAGTTGATTTCATCAGGAGTTTTCTTCTTCAGTTGAGATTCAGTCCAATTTGCTTGACTTCTTAGAAACCTCTTCATGAAAATCACTTGATCTTTCTTAGATGAGCCTACCTTAAAACCTTTCTTCTGGCTTTCCTGAATCTTTTGAAAAATATTATCTAGAGTTGCTTCTTTATATTTGTTGTTGATAAAAGTTTCAAGCTGTGCTGTTTTCTCTTCAGTGTTAAGATTCTTGTCATCCAAAATTATGGAAGCTTGACCTCTCACAATTGGATCATTGGCAATGATCCATTGCATCTGAGCATCAAATGTTTCCTGAGCAGCTTGAGTGTCAAGAAGAATTTGAGCAGCATCCTTTTGCTCTTGCATTTCTGCAAGCAGTCTTGAATCTTCTAAAGCTTTTTGCATTTCTTCTTCATGAAGCTTTTTGGAGACTTCCTCATCAAAAGCCATCTGTTCTTGCTCTCTTTTCTTCAACCTTTTGGGCCTAGGTTCATCTTTAACCAGAATTTTCTTGCCCTTTTCTTTTGGTGTTGGTTCTTGACTTGGAGCAGCAGATTGTTCATCAGCAACAAATAACCTTCCTTGAACAAACAAACTCCCCTGAGGCTGTGATTCCCTCTTTCTTTTGTAAACATTTTCAGCAGTACCTCTATAATCCATAGCCAATAGCCTCTTAATTTGAGCAGGCTCTTTTGCACTAACAGGCTCTTGCCCTGCACCAGCAGGCTCTTCATCATATACTTGTGTTCCTTCATGAAATTGAAACTGAGCCTCCTCTTCACCTTCTGAACTACCCATCCTCCCCTTTTTGGAAGAGAGACCCATGCTTTCTGCATCTGAACTTGAAGAACTAGATAAAACCAACTGTGAAGATCTTTTACCCTTTAGCATCTTCACTTCAGCCTCCAATTTCTTAACCCTCTGAACTAACTTGGTGTTGATCTTAGAAAATTTTGTGTTCTGTCTTTGAAGAGCATTTTCCAAGAGCTGCACTTTCTCCTTTAGTTCCTTCACAGTCTGAGAATCCAGACTTTGATGTTGAGGTGATTGGGATGGTGATGCATGATATGATGGTGATGGTGTTGTTACAGATGGTACTGGTGATGGGATGGTGATGGATGATGAGATGGTGATATGTATCCAGGTGAAGAATTTGGTGATGATGATTCAGATGATGTGGATGGTTTTTCAGCATTTTGTGGTAACATTTCCTCAAAAAGTGGTACTTCTTCCCCATTAAAACCAATTTTCATATTTGAAAACACCTTGTGTGTAAGTTTTGGAGTTTCATAAGGAGAGTGTGGGGGAAGTAACAAAAGTTTTGATTTGGTGATGATGCATTGAATAAATCTGGGATACATCAAAAACTTTGTTTGGCTATCCACATTTTTAACCAATCCTTCAAAAATATGTTTTGAAAAGTTGAATTTTCTGTTTGTTGCCAAGCAAATGAGAGCTGTAGCCATGTTACCACTGAACTGCTCCCATGAGGTTTTCTTTTGGCTTAAACAATGAAGGATGGTATGGATCAAAAATCTCCATTGTGGGGTAAAATGCTTTTTAAGAAAAGTGAGTTTATTAGAATTTACATTATACCCCATTCTTTCCAAATTTTCAAAGATTTCAGTATCAGGAAATTGACTAATACCATCTGAATCATCCAATTGAAGATGTCTTCTAATGGATGACTCGGTAAGAGTCAAGGTTTTGCCATCCACTTTGGCTTTTATCTTTTGGTCCCCATTTTCAAGAGTTTTAACTTTAGCCGTTTCCCAAAATTGTAAAATTTGTGATTCATAAATAGTGGGATTTACAAGTAAAGCAAACCTGATGTAAGAATCATTTAGAAAGTCCACTATTTGATGAAAAGATTCATTATCCTCAGACTTTTCCAAAAACGCTAACTGGTTGTGACGTTTAACAAAAATAAGATCAGCCATTGTGAAGGTTAAGGAAAAACTTGATTAGGATGGTGGGATTTGATTGTGGTACTGGTAGAAGATGAAAGGTGAGTGTTAATTGTGATAAGGATTGATTAAAGATATTATGAGAGATTTACTTTTAACCGACTAAGAGAAAATTTTTAGTAAGAAAATGAAAAGGCGGTTAAAAAGATCTTTTATATGAGAAATATAATATAATTACCAGACCCTTAAATCGAGGAAAACATCAAAAATTTACAGAATTACCCCAACGGCTAACTTTAACTACCAGACCTAACGGCTATAATTTTAACTGACAGACTCAACGGTTATTTAGCAGTACCATTTTATTCTACCAGTACCAAAATTTGAACTACCAGTACCTTTGATTTTGAAAGAAAAATTTTACTTGGCAGTATCTTTGAAATTTTAGCAAAAATCCCTTATAGTTTTTAGCAAACTATCAGCTATCAACGGATTTGTCTTGTCTTTACCAAAAGCCGTTTGCTTTGGACTAGTCAACTATTTACTGTAAAGTATGGTTAGTTAAATACCATATAGTTTTTGGTAAACTATCAATCATTAACGGATTTGATGTGTCTTTACTAATAGTCGTTTGCTGTTGGTTTAGCCAGCTCTTAAGTTTGTAAAACTTGGTAAACTGAATACCATCTCCACATCATGATCCTTGTTTTGTTATCAACTTGAGTAACCTAAAATTTGTTAGTTGCAGACCAAAAGAACAGAGTGCAAAGCACTTGTTTTATAGCATTGTAAACATTGAAGTATCAAGATGAACAAAACAGAGCAAACTTTATACTAGCAGGACCAATTATGAACTGACAGTACCTTTTGACTAACTAGCAGTACCATGTTAAGAGCCAGTACCATTTATTTTATGTACAAAAACACATGTTTTTCAAAGAGTAGTCATTCCAATACCTGCTACCAGGTATTTAAATCTACCTAAATCAAAAGCTTTGGTGAGAAGGTCTGCAAAATTATTTGCAGAATCAATTTTGACAACTTGTATTAACCTTTTCTCATTGCAATCTCTTATGAAATGGTGTCTGATTTCAATGTGTTTTGTTTTTGAATGTTGAACTGGATTTTTAATGATACAAATAGTACTGCTTTTGTCAATGTAAATAATGGTGTTAAGAAAATTGTACCCATAGTCAAGCAATTGATTTTGGATCCAAAGCACTTGCCCACAACAACTTGCACCAGCAACATATTCTGCTTCAGTTGTAGAGTTGGCCACCATTGTTTGCTTCTTGCATTGCCATGATATGAGTCTGCAGCCAAGAAATTGACATCCACCAGTTGTGGATTTTCTGTCTAGGGATGCACCAGCATAGTCACTATCAGAATAAGCCACCAAGTCAAAAGATGATTCCCTTGGATACCATAGACCCAACCTAGGTTGACCCTTGAGATATCTAAAGATCCTTTTGACTGCTGTGAGATGAGAAACTTTGGGATTTACTTGAAACCTTGCACATACACACACTGGGAACATGATATCTGGTCTTGATGATGTAAGGTACATCAAGGACCCAATCATTGATCTGTAATTGTGCACATCCACATCTTCACCCTCAGCATCCTTGAGTAACCCCTTTTCTGAATCCATTGGAGTACTTGCAACCTTAGAATCTGCAAACTGAAACTTCCTCAGAATCTCTGCTACATACTTATCTTGGCTGATAAATATGCCTTCATTTGATTGTTTCACTTGGAGACCCAGAAAGAAAGTAAGTTCCCCCATGGAACTCGTTTCAAACTTACTATGCATAAGTTTTTCAAACTCCACACACAATTCTTGGTTTGTGGATCCAAAGATAATGTCATCAACATAAATCTGCACCAGCAAGATGTCTTTCTTGGTTCTTTTGATGAACAAAGTTGGATCAATCTTGCCTCTTTGAAATCCATTTTCCAATAAATAGAAAGCCAATGTTTCAAACCATGCCCTAGGAGCTTGGTGTAGACCATAAAGAGCCTTGGTAACCCTATACACCTTGTCTGGATATTCTGCATCAATGAAGCCTGGAGGTTGAGAAACATACACTTCTTCTTCAATAGTACCATACAAGAAGGCACTCTTAACATCCATTTGGTAAACAGTGAAGCCTATGAAAGAAGCATAGGCCAAGAATAGCCTAATTGCTTCAAGTCTTGCAACTAGAGCAAAAACCTCTTCATAATCTACCCCTTCTTCTTGATTATACCCTTGGGCCACCAATCTTGCCTTGTTTCTGATCACAATCCCCCTTTCATCTTTCTTATTCCTGAACACCCATTTGGTTCCAATTGCCCTGTGACCTTTGGGCAAATCAACCAATTTCCAAACCTTCTGAAGCTTGAATTGAAGAAGCTCTTCTTGCATTGCTTCAACCCAACTTGAATCATCTAAGGCTTTGTTAATGTTTTTGGGTTCAGCCTGTGAGAGAAAACATGAAAACAGGCATATGTTGGCAACTTCATGGTTCTTTTCTTCATAGACAGATGAGATAAACCCTTCTTGGTCTGAAGACAAGACTTGAGTTCTTGTTCTAACACCAGAATCAATGCTGCCAATCACATTATCAATGGAGTGATCTTTGAGAATTCTTGTGTTGTGTGTTGTAGGAACTTCATAGGTAAGTGGAAGATTGCCAATCCCCACATCTTCTGGTAAGAAATCATCTGATTGAACATTTAATGGTTCAGCAGTACCAACTTGTGAACTGGCAGTACCATCTGGTGAACTGGCAGTACCATTTCCATCTGCACTACTTTCTTGATTCTCTTGACCCTGAGTTCCATGATCATCTTCAACACCTTCATTTGCTGTATTTGAAGGTTCTCCATGACTTGAAGATAAATCCAATCCTTTCCAAATTGGCATTAAGATGTAATCTTGATCTTCAGCTGTTTCAACATTGTCTTCAAAACCTGCATTATCATTAGTATTTGTACCTGTAACAGGCACATAATTCATAGATTCTGAAAGCCTATCAATGTCAAAAAGCCAATCTGGCCCAATGCCTACAACATTTGGTAGTTTCTCTTGAAACTCTATGTGCAGATTTTCTTCCACTAGCCTAGTGCAACTATTATACACCCTATAGGCCTTACTTTGCAAAGAATACCCTATCATCTAGCCTTCATCAGCTTTTCCTTCAAACTTTCCTAGATGGTCTTTGGTATTGAGAATAGTGACATGACATCCAAAACGTCTCATAAAACTTAAAGATGGTGTTCTACCAAAGAAAAGTTCATAAGGAGTCTTTTTATGGGGTTTAATCACAAGAACCCTGTTCTGCACATAACAAGCAGTACCTACAGCTTCAGCCCAAAATGAAATAGGCAACTTAGAGTCTACTAACATTGTTCTAGCAGCCTCTATTAGTGTTCTATTTTTCCTTTCTGCTACTCTATTTTGCTGTGGGGTTCTTGCTACACTAAATTCTCTTTTTATTCCTTTTTCTTTGCAAAATTCATCCATAACCCTATTCTTAAATTCTGTCCCATTGTCACATCTAATTACTTTCACTTTCTTATCAGCTTGGTTTTCTACCTCAATTATATAGGACTTAAGGATCTTACTAGTTTCATCCTTAGTTCTTCAAAAGAAAACCCAAGAAAATCTGCTGTAATCATCAGTAACTACAAGACAATATTTTTTACCATTCAAGCTACTCACAGAAGTAGGACCAAAAAGGTCCATATGAAGCATGTATAAAGCTTGAGAAATTGAGTTATGGGTCTTGGGCTTACAAGAAGCTCTATGTTGTTTGCCTTTAAGACAATCAACACAGGTTTGGTCATTTTGAAAAATCTTTTTGGGTAAACCTCTAACCAAATCATATTTTGCAATTGTATTGATTGTTTTAAAGTTTATATGACCAAGCCTTCTATGCCAAAGCATAGATTCATCCAATGAGGCTTTTGCTACTAGACAAGTTAAACTCTCCTTAGGAACAATGTTCTTTAAATCAACACTGTACATATTGTTCCTTCTTGGGATTTTAAGAAGAATCTAACTTTCATCAGGAATTTTAAAATCAGGAGAAAGAACAATGCATTCATTGTCAGTAAAAAGAACCTTGTTCTTTTTGTCACACATTTGTGAGACACTGAGGAGATTAAACTGAAGCTCTTTCACAAAGTACACATTTTCAAAATCTAATTTACTGGTTTTGATTGTACCTTTACCAGTAATCTTTCCTTTGATTCCTCCCCCAAAGGTAACATATCCTCCATCAAATGATTTGAATTCTGTGAGGTAAGACATGTTGCCTGTCATGCGCCTTGAACATCCACTATCTACATATCCTTGATCAGCAATATCATTTGAATGTTCCTGCACATATATAAACATATTAGTTTCCTTGGGGTACCCAAGCCATAACTGACTTGGGTTTGCCTTGTGCATCAATGAAATCAAACCTCTTTAGGACTGTTGATGCACCTTTTGATTGGAGTGGTCTCCATATCCAACATGCTGAGGACTTAACAGCATTTTCCCTTTTAGCCCATTTTGTGTTCCTTGGTCTGACAGTACTAATTTTGGCAGTACCATTTTGTCTAGCAGGATCATTTGGTCTAGCAGGACCTTTTGGTTTTGGTCTCCAATCTTGTGTTTTAACCACATATTTCTTTTCAATGGGACTTTTCACAACTCTTGGTGCATGTTTGAAAGTATTTCTTGCACCCTTAGTAGTTGGTTTTGAGTTAACAGGCTTATTTGGTCTAACAGTATGATTAACTTTTGGTGTGTTAGACTTCACAAAACTTTTTCTAGGGTTTGTTCCATTTGTTTTAGACCTTGATGTACTCCCAGAAACCCAATTGTTACAATAAGCATGAGTATGATTAAAACTACCACAGTAATAGCAGGCCTTATTGTACATAACAAAATCATCACCAAGTTGGTGCGACTTAAGATTGTTCCAATTTCTCTGGCTACCTCTAGGTTTGCTATTACACTTAGCACAACATTCAACTGTTTTCAGAACATTTTTAGCCTTTGTCTTAATCTCTACACTTTTAGGACTGGGTGGTCCTACTTTGTTTCCTTTCTTTGAAACAGTCTCTTTTTCCTCATCATCAGATGTCCAATCTTCAATAATTGGAGCATCTGAGCTCTTATCAGTGAGCACCCTTCTTTTAGAGAGTGAAGCATCACTAGCACTCTCAAAAGGTTCACTTTTCTCTACAGGTTTCTCATTATCTAGTGGTTTATTGGTGAATTCATGTGAGCCTGATTCTGCAAGATCTAAACCTAGGGGACAGGGGATTCCTCTGTAAGGAGGTGGACAAGTATTGTATCCAATCCCATATTTGATTCTCTTGTTCATTTGATTTTCAACTATCCTTCTATTACAGTCAGAAGCAGTTTCTAATGTGGTAATAGTTAGTTGAATATTATCCTTTGCCAGTTTCACTTTAGCAAACTCAGTTCTTAACAGGTTTATTTCAGCATCTTTCAAAAATATTTCCCTATTAAGAATGCCTTTTGTGTCAGAAAAAGTGAGTTCATTTTCCCTAAAGTGGATTATCTGCTTCTCCAGTTTGGCCATACCACACTTATGATTAACTAGGTCTTGATGAGTTTTTCTTTGTTCTACTTTCAGTTCATCATAAAGTTTTATTAAAGTTTCTAATTCTTCAAAAACTTCACAAGTATTAGAACATTTAGTAATTTTTACCTCAGGATTGGTGAAAGCCATTAAAGCCATTTCATTTGAAGTTGACTCCTCTTCACCCATAAAGCTCCAATCAAAACCCAGCCCATCAATAGCTACCATAGCTTTAGGCTCAGTGATTTCCACAGCCTTGCTCTTGTTCTCAAAGCTTCCCTTGTTCTTGTTCTCAAAATCTCTTCCCTTATCATCCTGCTTCTTTGGTCTTCTACACTCTCTTGAGTAGTGACCCTTCATGTGGCAGTTGTAGCACTCCACTTTAGACTTGTCATACCCAGCAGGCTCATTACCATTGATGGTAATCTTCTTTCCAGTCCTCATCAGAAATTTCTTAGCCCTCATGCTAATAAGTGAAATTTGCCACTTTATGTCCATTTCCTCAAGATCTTCATCATTGATCTCTTGAAGATCTTCAAAAGTCAATATGGAACCATTGTGTTGTGATGTCAGGAAAACACAACCAGTTGTTTCATCTAGAATTGTTTTGGTACTGCTAGAAGTATTGGCAGTACCAAAATTTGTGTTGGCAGTACCTTCTTCTCTACCATCTTTTTCTTCATCTACTATTCTTGAGGTGCTGGGAGATGACACAAAGGCCATATTCCCTGAGCTTGAACTAGTAGACTTCTTCAGTTCATGCTCTACTATCTTGAAGTTGCTGTAAAGATCATTAAGACTCATGTAATCAATATCTGGTTTGTTTTTCCAGACAATGACATGCATGGCCCATTCAGAGGGTAAACTCCTAAGGAATTTGGAGTTTAAGTCTTCTTGAGATATCAGCACTTCATGAATGGCTAACTGACTTGAAAGCTTTTGTAGTCTATTGAACATGCTGTCCAAAGACTCATTTGTTGTGGCTGAAAAGTTTTCAAACTGTTGTTTGAGGAGAGTTTTCTGAGTTTTCTTGGTGGCATCATTTCCACCAAATCTAGCCACAATAGCTTGAAAAAGGGTTTTAGCACATTTGTACTTGTTGAAGACCAAAAGCTGGTCATTTGGAATAGACATGAGAAGCATACTCCTGGCCTTAAGATCATTTCTCTTTTGGATTCTTTCTTCTGCGGTTGTTAGGTTCACTTGCACATTTGTTACAATTGCATCGTTTACTGTGGAGGTGGTAATTGTAGGTTTGAATGAGTTTCCTTCTTCAATAATCTCCCAAAGTGCATAGTCTTGCACTTGGAAGTATTGCTCTACCCTCAGTCTCTACATCTCAAACTCATTCTGTTTGAGTAATGGAAGATTTGCAGCCACATTGGTTTGAATGTGATCAACGTCCATTGTTCTTTTAAGTCGTAAATATCAGCCTATCTCTGATACCACTTGTGAAGGATTATACAAACACTTGGGATGTTAATCTTAATAATGTGTTTGGGATATTTAGGAATGAATGTGATTTAGTACGCGGAATTTACTATAACACACTTAAAGGAACAAAGGTGGTGAATATGCAAACGTGAATTATTTAGAATAATGAACACAACGTGAATAACTCAAAAAGATTCAATATTATTTATGAGATAATACGGGTGATCTAAACTATCACCGGGATTACAAAGGTAACCTTGAATCTTTGTTTCGTAAAAGGGATTTGTGAATTTGTAACTAAGTTACTAGAAAGGTTGTGGTGTTTTTTTTTTTTTTGATATTTCTAAGTTTATAGTTGAAGAGATATTTCTAAGGAGGTGACTAAGGGTTCCTTTTATAGATAAGGAACCCTTTTTACATATTGTCAAGTTGCATTATAATAAGATAATAAGACTTTTCTAACCTACTATTACAACTTCCAATGTAAAACACTCAACATTATCTACTGCACGACATGGAAGACTGTACTACTTTTACTTAATGTGTTACAATGTACAAAGACTAATAATACAACTAAAATATCTACAAATAAAATATCTAACAACTTGACGTTCAAACTGGCAAGACCTTCTTTAACTAGCAGTACCTTCTCACCCAGAAGGTACTGTTAGTTTATCTTCAACTTCTTCAAAATGAACTAGCAGACCTAATACTTCATCTGGCAGGCTCTTTGACTTAAGCATTTTATTCCCAACAGTTTCTCATATCATCAATCTCTGATAATTGTTTTCTCTCATTTTGTCTTCATCAAGTCTCTGTGATATTGTAATCGTTTGACTGATCAAACATTTTGATCTAGTCCTTAGTTTTCTGTCTTTGTATTGATAGATCATCAGTTGTGATCTATGCAGTTCTTGTTCTTATATTGTTACTTTACGTTGAATAAATTGAATCAAGGGGTGGGTGGTTGGATTCAATGTTAAGTGTTTCATAATTTCTACAGTTACCCGTATCCTTTACCTAATTTCTCCTTTTCTTAAATACTTAGATTTTTGCATATGAGCAACAAGTTTGATCAAAGTTGATACTAAACTTATAAAACATAATAAATTTAGTCGTTAATAGGCGCGTGTTACAGGCGACGCTACGTCATTTTTACTTTATTAACATTCCTATAACACAAAACCAAAAAACACCATCCCTAATAATATTCATATAACACACAACCAAAAACTATACTCACACCACTTTCACTCAAAAACAAAAACGAAATAAACAAATAAATAAATAAAAATTGAATAAAGCCTTTTGTCCGGATCATAATGACGCCTATAACATGCAATCATGGTGCAACTATGGTGGGTGGCGGGTGCTATATTGGCACCTATAACGGGTCTTTAGCGGCATCGCTTACACTTATACAATCCAAACCATTGCTTGATTACAATTTTATATCATTTTCTATATATTCTTTGACATGACCTTTTCAAAAAAAAATGTTTATTTATTCTTCACTTTTACTCTACGAGGAATAAAAGTCATTTTTATTGAATAATAATTCTTGTAAGATATCCTTCATACAAAATAATACTCCCTCCGTCCCATATTAAGTGTCCATAATGGAATCTTGGAATGTCCCAAATTAAGTGTACAGAGAATATTTTCAACCAATGAGAAGAGACTTTAGTGGGTAATAGTGATATTTAATTGGTGGAGAGTTTAGTTGGCTCCACTTTCCTAAAACTTTGTGCATTTAAAAAGTGGACACTTAATATGGGACGGAGGGAGTAGAACTTAGAACAAATAATTTCCGGCAATATTAATCCAAGTATATTTTACTCAACAACACATGAGACACCAAACCAAGTAGGCAAAACCTTGTATTTACAAAATTGTTGTTAGAAATGAGCAAAATGTACACTACTTACACATAAAGGAGAAGGATGTCTAACTAACCAAGGATAAAAGTTACATGCCCAAAATCCAAATTTTTTGGCAAATACCTGGCACTTTAAACTTTGAGGGGGGTTAGTATTGCTATTTTAGTGAACGAATGGGTAGGAATGAAAGAAAACATAAATTTTACTTAGCTCATCTCCTAACTCTTGTTTGCAAAAGGGGTTTTAAAATCTTTTGGTTTTTTTTACCCTTTTTAAGAAATCAACAAATGCAATCGTCCTATTATGAAAATTTTATTAATGCGATACAACAAACTGATTAAAATTGCTATTAATGACATGCTGTCTCCCGGTTAAGAAACTGAGGATCTTTGTCAATAACAACATTTTACCTCGTTTGTTGTGTCGTATCAGTAAAGTGATTTAATACGATAACTGCATTTGATAGATCATTTTCTTTTGGGCATTAACTGGGGTTGGGTCACTAGAAAGCATAGTATTCACTCGCACACATATATGAGAAGTATTATATATGGACAATTTACAACCCTTGATCTTCGTCCGTGCTAGAATTCGACGATAAAGATTTGAAGATAATCGGCGCACCATATTGTGGGTAGAGTAGCATCAAAACCGTTGGTGCATGTTGATACTTAGGGGACAACCGAAAGGAGAATCTTCGTAATATGATTGCAAGTGTCAATTTCGCTTGTAACATGGCTAGATTTTGTCCAATGCATGTTCTGACCCCGATACCAAAAGGGATAAAAGATACTGGATGTTTTGCTGCTCGGGCTACACCATCTGAAAATCGGGCCGGGTTGAACTCATTAGCATCATTGCCCCATATAGCTTGATCATGATGAACGGCCAAGATTGGAATAAGAAGCTCAGTCCCACGTGGGACCTTACATCCTCCTAATTGAACATCGGCTTTCGCTCTTCGAATTGATGCAACAATTGGAGGGTACAACCTCAATGATTCATTGAGGATCATGGTCAGCTGCACATGGGATCACATCATATTAGCAAAGCAAGTTTTCTATTTTTTGTCAAAAGAAAATTCAAAGTACAAAAATCCAGCTATTTGGGGTAAATGGCAATTCACATAAGGATAAAACAGTCACTTCCTACAACTACAAGACAAAACATGATTTTAAAGAGAGAGGGAGTACCGTTTTAAGCTTGGTAACATCATCTTTGGTTGGGATGTCACGTGGTCCGCACACCTTAAGCACCTCATCACGTGCTATCACCTGCCACTGTGGGTGCATCGCTAGCAATACCGTCGTCCACGTCAGCATATTGGACGTCGTTTGTTCTCCGGCGAAGAAAAAACTCTTGCACTCTTCCGCAATGTCACGTGTCGTAATGGCAGGTGCCATTGCGGGGGAATAATTTACTGATTCCTTCTTAGTACTAGCTTGGATCATAAGTCCAAGTAAATCTTTTGGCCCATTTTGCATTACCTCATTGTCCCAATTTTCTCTTCTTCTTTCAATGACTTTCATTAGACACTTCTTGATTTCCCTCTCTAATCTCCATGATTCTCTATTTCTTTTTGTGGGCAAAAACCTATATTTAAAATATATATATATATATATATATATATATATATATATATGTTAGCGTAAGTAGTACTAGATTGGGTGACACCCTCGTCGTATTTAAAAATATGAGCGGGATATTTATTGGAGAAAATTAAGGATAGGGGAATGTGACATGTACCTATAACCCGGGATCGTGACCTTTTGAAAGGCTTCAGAAGCCAAGACCATTTGTTGAGCTTGTAATTGGAAAATGTGCTTTCCGTCTTCGTAGCTACTTCCAAATGCGGTCCTAGTCACAGTTTCCTCGGTTAAATTTTGGTACCATTGGGACACTTCAATCTCCACTTCATCGGAATTCGACATGTCCAACCATTTTCCCAACATTCTCATCACGCTACTGGTGGCCATGGGTATTAGCAACTGCGATAATCGATAAAAAAGAATTTAAATTAAAGTTACTAGAAAAACAAATATTTTAATGATTGGAAAAATGTTAAAAAAGTAAAGTACTTGCTTACTTTGAGATTCTCCATGTGAAAGGTGGGAGTGATGATTTTCCTATGGAGAGCCCATTTTTCACCTTTGAGGCTAAGAAGACCATCACCTTCTAGTTGTTTAATTAGAGGGTGAGCCTCATTTTTCTCATAGAATTCCGACTTTGAGCTGAATATTTCTCGAATTAGGTCCGGTTCGGCTACCGTTAGTCGAACCGTGGGGCCAAACCATACTAAAAATGTCGGACCTGCAATAATAAATGAAACACATCATTTGCTACAAGAAAAAAATAAATTATTTTCCCTTTTTATATTTTTTTTTCACCGTCAAAGTAAATGGTATTGAGCTAGAAGTGGTAAGCATGAAGTTAAACAAAAAAAAGGCTGGTGGGAAGGAAACAACACATCAGCCACTCATTTCATGAAGCTGTGAAGTTGTACACCTAGAGAGAGAAAGTGAGAGAGAAGACAACTCAATGAGTAGCCACTATCAAACAGAAATAACTTCATTATCAAAAGCCAAGCTTCCACAAAAATCTAAAAGAATTATAAGGACACCAAGGGAACAGAAAAGGAAATGATAACTCAATGAGTTAACATCCAAAGATTTCAAAAATTCAAAAAAGTTTATCCCGTGTAATTGCATAATTCTACAACCCATTAACATTTTGTGAAAATACAATACACAAACATATTTTGTGTGTGTATATGCATAAAAAAAAAAAAATAAATAAATAAATAAATAAATAAATAAATAAAATCCATATGTTGTCATGAATGCTATAAAGTAGCCAAACCAAAAACATTTAATTTCAAAAAAAAAGAAAAAGAAAAGAAAAAAAAGCAGACATCATCACATGTCATGAAGACATATCCAAATTCCCATACACATAGTTGCTCTCACAAAATTAAACGAAAATGAATGAAAAAAAAAAAAGTTTTGAGAACCGATGTCATTTAAACACAATATAGTTTTCAAATGTTTCAAAATCTCAACAATATAGAAAGATTATCAAACCATGTCCTAATGCTCAAGATCATGAAGGTCATGACCCCAATAAAAGACAAATTATGTCTAAGATTCAAACTTAGAACCTTTAGAAAGATCATTCCATTTCACGGGTTCAAATCATTTTTCTTGATCCTTTTGGGACCCCATTAAAGATATGAACAACTTTTGAAAAGCCAAAAAAACAAATTATTTATATATATTTATTTACATATTAGAACATGGGAAGTGAAGATTGAATATAATTTACATACCATAGATTTTCTTCCAATGATGGTAAAAAGATAGGACTCTAGGGAGGATATTGTGAGAAAAAGGCATGGGTTTAGAAGAAGCTTTCACCATTAAACTCACAAGCTCTTTAGCATTTCCAATAAAGAAGCAATAAGGAGGTCCCCTTATGCCTTGTTTGGCAAAATGCTCTTCAATCTTCCTTGGTTTCCACCACAGCAACACAAAAATCTTAAAACCAAACACCATCACTATCAACAAAATCAACACTATTTTTAACCACCATTTCAAGTCTTGTTCCATTTTTTTGAGCTTCTCTCCTACTTTCTCTATCTAAAGTAGCTGCCTTTTTGGGCTTGAGAGAAGCTGCTTCTTATCTTCTTCTTTGGTTAAGTTTGTTAGTACTTCACAGTGGCTTGTTCTCCTTTATAAATGCCACCAACAAATAAAGAGAGAGAAATTTTTTAGAGAGAGAGATAGAGGGTGCTGTTTGGCAAGGCCAACGGCGTAGGGGCCGCCATTGGAAATTTGGAATTATAAGGGTCAACGAATTATTAGAATTTTTTCGATTTTATTCTTTTAATTTGTTAAAGACAATATTACCCTTGTTTTTTTGACACATGTAGGACTTTTTTTTTTTTTTTTTCGTGGTATGGATCTTGATATTGAATCATTCATTTTAAACATGAGCCAATTCTATTTTTGCCCTAAAAATGAAAGTTAGTGGCAATGGACGCTTAAAAAAAAAAAAAACACTATTTTAGACTTGGGCGACCGGCAACCCCATTAAACTAGTGACACGTGTCCCATGCAAATATAATCACTTTTCTATTTGTCTACTGTAAATTTACAAATATAACCCTTAACCCATTTTTTATCTTCTTCAATATTTTTCCCACCACCACCAATAAACAACTTGACCCAACACCACTGCCACCATAACCATCAAACCAACTTGACATCATTGTTACATCTTTTTACCATACCTTCCAACACATTATTAATAAACAATTCAAATATAAAATCTTCCCCTCCACCTGACCCACCACCACTGCCACCATTAGAATCACCCCCATCAAAACTAAACATTTGTTGTTGCATAGCTTCTTGTGGCAAGACACTAGTACTCACATGGGTAGTGTTAGATCTAATGGGTACGTTTATTTATTGTTGTTGGTGGTGCTGGTGGTGGTGCTGTTGTTAGTAGTGTAAGGTGGTGGCGTCATCATTTGTGGTGCTTGATGGTGGCGATGTAACGATGGATCCATCATTAATCTAGGTGGTTGTTGGTGTCGGGATTTGGTGGTCACCCGAATGACGTATAAAACATGCACAACGGAAAATAAACACACAAACGCCAGGTAGACCAAACCTTAAGTCCAGATATCCTAATCAGAGATATAACCTAAACCTAAACATATAATAAGGGTGTTTATAAAAGACTTACCTTAAATCCTGATTGTTGTAGTCTTGTACTTAAAGTTGCAGTCAGCTGCGCGCATGGAATCGTCTCCTTCTTCTTTCTTGAGCTTCAGTCGATCGACCCAAAGGGTTATTAGGGTTGATCGATCCATGGGTGGTGTCAGATATCCACTGGTACTGCACAGCTAGAACTAGGGCTACGAACCTACACAAGTTAAGGGAGCACGAAACCCGGGTAAACGACTAGAAGTCGTTTGGTCGACTTAGGGTTTATAAAACCCTAAGTTCGATCGTATGGAGAAGAAGCGAGGAAGGATTTCAGTTAGGGATTATTTAAAGGAGTGAATGAGGACCCTAGAAAGCTCTTGGTATTTATATGATACCAAGGAAGGTTATATGAGGATTAGGATACCTAATCCTTGTCCAACAAGTCACTTAGTTTGACATAAAGTCAAACTATCCCCCTCCCTACAGGGACGAACGACCAATGCACCCTAGTTAGGGATATCTTTTTTCTTTTCTCATTAATTACCCTCTAATATTCATCTCGGATGAATATTGGACTTTGGGTAATTACCGTTTAGCTCCTTAATGAAAATATTGCCATATTTTCGTTTTCAAATGAAAATACTTATAGATTTTCATTTCCATTTTATTTCGTGAACTCGTTTCTTATTTCTCTTGCATGTTCCGTTTAGTGTGCATCGATGTGACCCTTCAGCATTTATGTGAAGGCAAGTGTGAAAGTCGTTGTGTTGTTTGTACACAAATCCTTCAGACTCCCACTTATGCAAACACAGCAATATCCGGAATTGTTTTTCACAGTACCAAAGAGGTCCCGAGCAAGACATTGAGGTACCTCACTCACAACCGATTCAATACCCAAGTAGTGATTTCATTTTCGTTAGCTACGCCCAGCTAATTCCTGGTCAAACTTCATGTTTAAGCCCGCTCAAACTTCTGGTTAAGCCCGTTCAAACTTCTGGTTGAGTCCAGGGTATATGACTATATCCTTTCGCACTTCCTCGATATTTTGAAAGTGCGAGACATGGATATCTTAACTACAATATACTTTCGTCATTTCTTGTTCTTGTGAATGATTTGTCTCCCATAATGCTTTAGGAAATTTGTCATCTAGCCAGACTTTCCACAAATCATCTCATACAAGGGGACCAGGAAAAATATCATTCTCTCGTTTCATAATATTTGTACAACATTATCTTGGTTTGCCTCTAGATATTCAACTAAAGAGCCTTTTATAATGGAATGTCTTCCATTTACGGATTCAAAATATGCTATGTAGAATCTACTCA
The DNA here is from genome assembly GCA_021014915.2 of Artemisia tridentata subsp. tridentata. Classification (NCBI taxonomy): domain Eukaryota; kingdom Viridiplantae; phylum Streptophyta; class Magnoliopsida; order Asterales; family Asteraceae; genus Artemisia; species Artemisia tridentata. Next base: position 251,120,275 of record CP139507.1, read on the forward strand.
CAATGTCTCGTCGATTTGAATGAGTCAACGACATTACCTCGATTATCGGGCGATTAATTTAGCTCATACCAGAAAGTGGTTGGGAGTTCCAAATCACTACTATTCATATCTTTCTGACGATCCTTCCCTGAAGGACCCCTGAGCCTCACTTCAATCTTTTGGATTGCCATTGTCTTACTGTTAATGAACCTAGAGAGTTTTGGTACCAGCGATTTAGTATTACCAGATGATAGACATAGCTAAATCGCGTCAAACTCAGTTTAACGTTCAACGATGCACTTCATTCTACTAGATTAAGGTAGAATGGTTTTATACAACAAATAAGAACCGTGATTCATTGTTACTGATTCTCCTAACTCCCTAAGAACTTCAGTACAACCCCTTGAAACCATGATGTAGTTGCGTGTTTCCCTGATTTGAAATACTATACTTCAAATCTTTTAAGTCACATAACTTTTTTATTTGTTGCGTGTTTCCCTGCTTGAACTTTCACAATCGGATCAGTGTCTATCAGATATTGTAGTTGTTCTTCAAATTGTTCACGATTCATCTGAGCATCTGAAACCATCCTTACTTTTTCTAGTCTCTTTGCTTCCATAAAGTCAATAACATCATCTTCAGACATTTTCTTTGCTATTTTTGCATCATGATCTATTTGAGCTTGTTCATTTGCTTGTTCATCTTCTTGAAGTTTCTTTGCCACTTCTGCATCATAATCTATCTGAGCTTGAGTTATAGGCTTCATAATCTTCTGTGGCTCATCTTCTTCAACTAAAATTCCTTTCCCTTTGTCCTTAGCAGTTTGTACTGCTTCCTTTGGCACTTCAGCAGTTTGTACTGTTTCATCAACTATCTCAGTAGTACCTTGTTCTTGCTCTTGCTCACCCATATCAGTATCATCACCATCAGTACCTTTTCCACTAGTACCTTCTTCATTCCTCCCCTGAGTTCTTGATCTCTTTTCCTTTTCTTTCCCAGATTTCCCTGTTATCCTCCCCTGTTTGGGAGAATCTCCATCATCATCTGAACTATCATCTGAGCTATCATCTGAAGAACTAGTAGATATCACCATTTTAGACCTTTTCCTCTTAAGCTGAGCTTCTAATCTTTTCACCCTGAGTGTCACTTAGTGTAAACATTGGCAAAGTTGTCCTTGTGGCTTTTGAGATCTTCCTCCAAAGATTCTACCTTTTCAGATTACTTGGTACAAAGAACCGTCAATTCATTAAGTTTAGAACTGCCCTCATCACTTCTAGCTGTGTTACCTGCTAGGAGAGGTGAATCAAGGGGCATACTATCATAAAAGATAGGCTCATCTGCTTCATGGGTCTGAGTAGGAGGACTAGACTGAGCAATCATAGTCTCCTTTCTGGTTCTTCTTTTATATGTTGTGGTGACTGGGGGTGTATGTGTTATTTGTGGAATTTCAATGGATGTGTGTTGGGGCTCAGTTGGGTTTACTGACCCTTTATCCTGAACAACTTGAATCATCTCAGGAAATAGAGGTATTTCTACCCCATTAAAAAGTCTACTAGCCATAGCCATATTTTGAAAACTTTTTGTTGCAGGCTAGGAGTAGGAAAAATTTCTTTATGTTGCTTAAACAGATTCTTTTTCTTATTCAGAAATCTTTGAACAAATCTTGGATACATAAGAAATTTTGTTTTACTTTTTACATTAGCAACCATACTCTCAAATATGAATTTTGAATAATTAAAAACCCTGTTTGTAGACAAACATATGAGAGCAATAGCAATATTGCTACTGAATTGCTCCCATGATGTTCTTTAAGGACTTAAAGAATGTAAGAGAGCATGTATCAAAAATCTCCATTGTGGGGAGAAACATCCCTTTTGAAAAATAAGTTTTTGATTGGATGTATCATACCCCATTCTAGCAATTTCTTGCCAAATTTCAGTGTTTAGCATGTTATTGATACCATCTGAATCTTGTAACTTAAGATGTCTCCTAAGTGTAGATTCGGTAACAACAAAAGATATGCCATCCACTTTAGAGTAAATTTCTATGTCTATTTCTTCACTAATTTTGACAATAGCAGTTTGCCAAAACTGTGTGATGTGAGAGACAATAAGAGTAGGGGAAACAGTTAAAGCATACCTTAAATGCGAGTTGTTGAGAAAATCCACAATCTCATAAAATTTTGGTCCATCCCCTTCCTCTGTTTTCTCCAAATAAGCAACCTGGTTGTGCGTCTTAACAAATTCCAACACAGCTATGAATTATGAATGAAAGTTATATCAGAAAGATGATTGTTTAAGGTTCAATTGATGATGTGCAAAGCCAATTGGGTTTTTATTTAGGTTCGGTTAGGGTTTGAGATTTTAGCGCAAAGGGATAATTATTATCTTTAGAAAGTGAATAAGTTAATATTTAGTAAGAATATAATTATCCTTGAGAAAAACCCTGTTTGTATGGTAAGAAACTGAATTTACCCAACGACTAGTTAAAAAATCTCTTATTGACACGACAGTTCTAACGACTAGTTCAGCAGTACAAAGTTTACACTAGCAGTACAAACTTTGCACTAGCAGTACTAATTTTTGAGAAAAATTTTAATGAGCAGTATAAACATATTAATGATTTAAAACAAGACTGCTCTCATATAGTTTTTAGCAAACTATCAGCTATCAACGGATTTGATGTGTCTTTACCAATAGCCGTTTGCTTTGGACTAGCCAACTCTTCACTATTAGATATGGTGAGGTTATAACCATACAATTTTTGGTAAATTGTCAACCATGAACGGATTTGATTAGTCTTTACCAGAAACCGTTTGCTCTGGACTAGTTGGTTCTTATGTGGGTTAGACATGGTGAACCAATAACCATTTGTTGTGTGCTCAGAACATCACATACTTTGAGGTCCAAAGCATCTCACCATCCAAAGCATCAAATACTTAATTCCCAAACTCCAATCAACCTGCAATTTTTAGTCCAACAATAGAAAACAAAGTGCAAAGCACTTGTCTCATAACAAAATAAGCATATGACTAACATTGCACACAAACAAGGAATCAATTTCCTTGGGGAACCCAAGCCATTACTGACTTAGGCTTCCCTCTTGCATCAACATAATTCATCCTCTTTAAAACAATTTGAGCACCATTGGATTTGATTGGTCTCCAAATCCAACATGCTAATGCATTAACACCACTACCCATATTTGCCCTAGCAGTGTGATTGATGTTACCAGTACCTACTACTCTGCTAGCAGTATGAACTGCTGGCTTTGCAGTTTTAGCTTTCGGTTTCCAAACATGTTTAGTTTCCACTGCTTTGTTATTAAAGGGTTTCTTAACAGTTGTTGGTGCTGATTTGAAAAGAGTTTTTGCACCTTGAACTGCTTGTCTTGGGTAAACAGGTCTAATTGGTCTGACAGTATGAACTGCTGGTCTAGCAGTATGAACTGGTCTTTGGCCAGACTTTAAAAGAACTGATCTAGGTATCATTCTAGCAATTGTAGGGTTAGTGGGAGGTCTTACTGAGTTCACCCTAGGACTTGAATACCTAGTTACCCATTTGTTGCAATAAGCTGCAAGATGGTCAAAGCTACCACATGTAAAACAAGCTTTCCTATAACAGACAAAGTCATCACCTAGTTGGTGAGACTTGAGGTTGTTTCAATTCCTTTGGTTACCTCTGGGCTTGTTTGTGGTTCTATACATTTCACTTTACCTAACTGTTTTCCTAGCAGTATTAACCTTTGACTCAGGCCTAACAGTTGTATTCTTTACCACCTTTGGAACTTTTGGTTCCTCTACCTTAACACTATCAGGTTTAATCTGATCCTGATCACTCTCATCATCATCAGAAGTCCAATCTTCTATGGTTGGAGCATCTGATTCTGTACCTAAGGACCTATCAGAGGATACCTTGTCCTCAGAGAGTGATTTATCACTTGCACTCTCAAATATTACTTCTACAGGCTATTCAACTACTTCTTTTTCTTTTGGTTTTGGTCCATATTCCATCTTAGGTAGTTGAAATTCTTCCAAACCTGTATGTTCAAGGTCAATACCTGGAGGAACAGGTATTCCTCTGTGAGGAGGTGGAACAGATCTATAACCTATACCTGATTTAGCCTTGTTGAGAATTTGACATTCAATTATCTTCTGAACACCTTTTGATGTATATTCTAAAGTGTCAACACTTAACTGAATGTTCTCTTTAGCTTTCTTAACCTTATCCAATTCATCTTTCAACACACTAATTTCAGCATCTCTAAAAAATATGTCCCTTTTAAGTACAGCTACAGTTTCAGAAAAGGTAGACTCATTACTTTTATAATGAACAATTTGTTCTTCTAAAACAGCTAAACCCCTTTTATGATTTGCCAAATTAAAATGGGTCTTGTTTAGCTCTACTCTCTGTTCATCATAATGTTTCCTAAGTGTTTCTAATTCTTTTAAAGCATCACATGATTTAGAACATTTAGAAACTTGTACCTCAGAATCTGAGAAAGCCATGAGAGCCATCTCTGTAGGTGCTTTTGCTTCCTCCTCTGCAATGTAGCTCCAGTCAAACCCTAAGCCATCAATGGCAACCATAGCCTTTGAGCTTGAGTCAGTAATCTCCACAACCCATTATCCTATTGACTTACCTTCATAGCCCTTATTCCTTGAGTCCTGCTGCCTGGGCTTCTTGCACTCCCTAGAAAAGTGACCCATCTTGTGGCAATTGTAGCACTCAATCTTTTACCTGTCATACCCAGCAACATCATTGCTGTTTATGATTATCTTCTTGCCTGTTCTCTTCAAAAATCTCTTAGCCCTCATGCTAAGAAGAGAGAGCTGCCACTTGATGTCCATCTCTTGAATGTCATCATCATTGATCTCTTGAAGGTCTTCATGAGTCAACATACTTCCATTGTGCTGAGTAGTCAGGAAAACACAATAGGTATTCTCATCCAAAAGTCCATTAGTACTGCTTGAGGTAATAGCAGTACCAACATTTGAACTAGCAGTACCAACTGCTCCAGCAACTTGAACTTCTTCTACTGAACTTGAGGTACTGGGTGTTGACACAAAGGCCAAATTCCCTGAGCTTGAACTTGTTCCAGCATTCTTCTTTATATCATGCTCTACTATTTTCAAGTTGCTATAAAGATCCATTAAGCTCATGGAATCTATATCAGGCTTGTTCTTCCACACAACAACATGCATACCCCATTCAGCTGGCAGACTTCTTAAGAATTTTGAGTTTAAGACCTCCTGAGGTATCTCTATTCCAAGAATAGCAAGCTGACTCACTAGCTTCTGAAGTCTGTTGAACATATGATCTAGTGACTCATTGCTTGTTGCTGAGAAGTTCTCAAATTGTTTCTTGAAAATAGTTTTCTGAGTCTTTTTGGTGGCATCATTCCCACCAAATCTTGCAACAATCGCCTCAAATAATGATTTGGCATCCTTGAACTTGCTAAAGTTCAGGAGTTGATCATTGGGTATTGTCATCATGAGCATACTCCTTGCCTTGATGTCATTCTTGTACTGGGCCTTCTCTTCAGCAGTAATAGGCTTTGTCTGCACTGTAGTCACAGATTTACCATCTTCAGTTGTTGTTGTGGTAGGAGGCTTGAATGAATTCCCTTCTTCTATGATCTCCCAGAGTGCATAGTCCTTCACTTGGAAAAATTGTTCAATTCTCAATCTCCACATATCGAATTCATTAGGCTTAAGCATAGGTAACTTTGCAGCAACATTGGTTGTGGTAGTCTCCATGTCCATCTTCTTCTGAATCAAATTCGTCTGGATCTTCTAATTCTAAGTATCAGAACCTGGCTCTGATACCACTTGACCGGATCTAAACACACTCCTTGTGTTAGATAGATACTTTAGTAATATTAACTAGCACGCGGAATTTACTAGCTAACACTTAGAAGATTATTTGTATTTGTATGTATGAATGAATGAAACAGTGTATGAACAAGAGAAAAATGTTTTTCTTCCAAAACGATTCAATATTATATTAATAATACGAGTGATCTCCTATCACTAGGGTTTACAACCTTGAATCTCTCTCAATAAATCGTTTCACTAATCGTACATAAACTTTAACCTAGGATCTCCTTTTATAGACCAAGGATTCCTATACAAGATAACTATAAGTCTAATTCTATAAGATATACACAATATATTTTCCATACTTATCCTATTACATGTTTACAAAATCATAAGCAGTACTAACCATATATACTAGCAGTACTAACTGACTTAGTACTGTTAGTGTATTCTTCATCAGTTGTAACTTTTTCTCTGGTAGTACTATCTGTTTATGTTTAATTCCCAACACTCCCTTAAACATTTCCTTTTACTTCCCTAATTCCTCTTATAGGGAACCCATAAAGTATGATCTTTAGGATCAAACCAGATAGATTGTTCACCGCTCGCTGACACTTTTAGGAATTGTAACACCCCTAATTTCGGATAACAACAGCGGAAGACATAATTAGGTGTTACGTAGAGGATCTTTCGTCATAATCATAGAAAACGACTTTAGAAAGACGTTTTAAGTTTATCATTCAAAATACAAGCATTTAAAATACAAAGATGTTTCATAGTTAACACGTTTATTTAGATTTGAATGATAAAACATTTATTTAACCACCCGTGCAGGGTTTAATGCCCACTCCGTGCCTTGAGTTCCAGCCTTTAGTTACCTAAGATAACATGCTAAAAGTCAACAAAAGTTGAGTGATATTCATAGGTTTAAGTTTAATAGTTTGAACACAAGTATAAGTGTTAATTGCATCGAATTACAATTAAACAAGTTAAAATCAAGTTATTATTGCATTAAGCTCATGACACGCAACGCTTAACGGGCATCAAATATGATGTAAAGTATATAGGCCCTCGGGATGGGTATTTGCCAATAACCCATAAGTTTGTTCAAATAAAGTGCGCCTGGGTGGCTCATCCTAGCAGACCCAAACGGGGATTGTCAGTCCCAAATAGATCTACTCACAATTATTTATGTTCACTCGTAAGTGATTAAGGTTCATGATTGAGGGACTTTTGGCAATAGCTACTTAAGCAATAATAATAACAGTCATAGCATACAAAAAGTTTGTGTTCAGGTTTTGTAGCATGTATCTCCCCACAAAAGATTTAAAAGTTTAAGTGTGGGCTATGAACTCACCTTAGTAGTAGGTAGTGGTAGTAGTATCGTTACTCAAACGATGAAAGGAAACGGCTTCAACACACGACCTATATAGTATATGGCAAGTTTTAGTGGTTTGATAGTCTAAGTTTGGTTTATCGCGAATCATAACGTTTAAGGTTTTATTGATTTGTTTGCAACGTTAAAAATATGCGTGTTTTAAATGATCACGGTTATTGATAAAAATATAAGGTTATATATATATGGATATATATATATATATATATATATATATATATATATATATATATATATATATATATATATATATATATATATATATATATATATCTTGGATGCGTGCTCGTTCGTCGGAGTATAATGGTTGACAAAAGGGATCGTTGTTTATAAATCAAAGTTGGTTGATGATAAGTTAGATTCTACGTTTAACGATTTCGTTAAGTGATTACGTATATATATATTTGTAAGTTATATAGTTACGTATATAGAATTATTAGAAAAATGTGACACTAAAGTCGACTAAACATATTTGTTTCGGATTTTGGGTTTTGTGAAATATTATCATAAGTATAAAATCAGAAATTTCCTTTAGGTTTTTACAAATGTTACACTTTTGACCCTAACGGCATAATCTTTGCACCGTTAGTCCTTGGTTAAGTTTTATTACATTTTAGGTCCAAAACTTTTAATATTTACATTTTATACTCAAAAGTTTCTGAATTTACAGTTTTCATCACAAGATATTAAAATGACAGTTTTTACCGAAAGTTTCCAGATTTGACAATTTTAGTCCTTCGGTTAGCAAACTTTTGCAAATCAAGTCCAAAATTTATAAAGATCAATGTTTACTATTTTTATTTCATAACTAAGTTTAAAATAGCTTATGTAACTTATAAAAACTGCTTATTATTATCGAAAGCTTATTTTTCAGCTTATGGGCTTTTAACGAGCTAAGGTTATGGCCCAATATGGGTTTGCGATCCAATGGGTTTAGTGGGGGTTTAGGCTTGGTTACGGGCTCACTTTAGGGTTGTAAAAACATAACAAGATAGCTTATAAGACCAGCTTATACGATAAGCTTAAATATAGCTTAGTGGGCTTATAAGCCCGATCGCTATATATGTTTAGTTCTAAAAATGTTGCAAGTGGGTTTTACTTTGGGACTCAAGAGATCATCGATTTAACTCGTTAGCGTCACTTTTATACGTAGACTATTAGTTCACCATGTGAACTAATAGTTCAAGTTTTAGAATGGATGGGTTGGGTGTCGTAATAAGAAAATACGAGACCAAAGTTAAACGACATAGGCCTTTTATAAAAACAATTTTAAGGTTCAAAATAATTCTAAGTGTTTTATAGCATTCGAAAATGTCCATTGTGACTTAGAAACGTGTGATGTTTATGATTTATACGTTTATATGGAGTTCGAATATTTGTTGTTCTCGATAGTTAATATGACAAATATTTGGAGTGTCGAGTAAAATATATAGGTTGTTAATATAGTTTACGAAATATCGAAGCCAAATGAACGTGACATGCAATATATAACTTAACGTAAGAAATTTGAAAATAAGAGAATGGCTTACTTCACCTCAAAAGGTGGGGCGTAATCACCAAGTCGAATTGAGTTAGTCCAAGCGAATGTGGGACTCGATTCTTTATCCTCCAAAGATATAGGAACGAGTTTTGGATGCCCCTTGGCTTGATTCGAATGCTTCGAACTTAGGCTAAGCTAGGCGAATTTAGGAACTATGAAAAAGACTTGGTAAGTTTTTGAGTTGGAATTGTTTGTGTTGTATGTATGCCGCTCGGTTTAGGGTTATTTAAGGGCAATGCATGTAGGGGCGAAGCTATTAAGGGGCCGCGGGGGGGGGGGGGGGCCGACCCCCCAAATTTTTTTTTGCGATGTAGGGTGTATATAGTTTTCGTGTAGAAAACTTTCGGTATATTCGGTTTCGACCCCCCAAAAAAATAGCGTTAGGAAAAAAATAGCCTTAGGAAAAAAAATTAGATCCCGACCCCCCACTGAAATCCTCCAAGCTTCGCCACTGAATGCATGGAGTGTTAGAATGAATAAAATGATGAAGAATGATGATGCATGATGAGAGTAGCAGGAAGTGTCATTGTATTGTCATTTTTGTGTGTGGAAATCAACCAAATGATGGTTGTTTTTGGTGCTATTGGCCGGCGGTAAATACCAAGAGGAAATTGACAAAGTAATTTTTAAGGCTTAGTTCTTGTGGTATTGTTCGGTTATCCCATGTGTTTAACACATTCTTGGCGTGATCAAAATATATGTAAGGTTCGTTTGCTAGTTTGTTTGTTTGATAAGAGCTTGGGCGAATTTACTTGCTAGCCAAAATATATGTTGAGTCGAGTTAGGTGTCGTACAACACTAGGCCAAAATGTGAATTGTGGGTTGTGCTCATTACATGGCTAAAGGCGTTGAACTTTGATAGATTTAAGGCAAATAAATGATCGAGTTAGGACGTGAGGTTTATTTCCCTCGATTCTTAGCTAGGTCGAGAATTGAGTTGGGTAAAATATTAATATGGTTGTTAATCTAGATTGCTCGTACTTAAGTCAAAGTGTTCGATTCTTGAGTAGCCAAACCGAAAGTTTACATATATAAACTTGGGCTTTGGTTTGTTGATTGGGCTCGTTCGGTGGTTTGGCCCAAATAAAGAAATAAAAATTAATAATGGTCCGATTGGTGTGTTTAGTTTGCCGAATTATTGGGCTAGGGCCCAATGAGTTTAACAGTCCATTAGGGTGTTGGGTCGAGGCCCAATATATTTACTGAGTATTCGTGATAATTTCCGTGAGCTCGGGAATGTATTGGATCCCGTTTGGTTAATTGCCGAAACGTATAAACGTTAAGTATTAAACGTTAATTGTTTTAAGTAATTCGCGATTTTTAGACTATCAAGGCTCGTGTGTAAGCATCGTTTCTAGGTAATCGGTAATCACAAGTATCGTTGTGATTAAAATAGTGTAGCATAAATAACAAAAAAAAATTTGTTACCAGTAGAAATGGTTATTTAAATAACGTAATGATTTATAAATCATTTATTAGCATTTACTATTCATAGGGGAAAATTACGAGAGGTTACAGTACCTACCACTTACAGTGAATTCCGTCCCGGAATTCCAGTCTAAGATAGGTAATAGGAATGTCTACGAAAATAGGTGTGGGTATTTGGCTCGAATCTGGTCTTCGCGTTCCCAAGTATATTCCGGTCCTCGTTTAGAGTTCCATCGGACTTTGATAATGGGAATGCGGTTTTGTTTTTGTTGTTTGATCTCTCTGTCCATAATCTCCACGGGTTCTTCTGTAAAGACAAGTTTGTCGTCGAGCCGAATCTCTTTCAAAGGAATTACAAGAGATTCATCTGACAAACATTTCTTAAGATTTGATACGTGAAAGGTGTCGTGAACTCGACTAAGTTCCTCTGGTAGTTCGAGTTTGTAAGCTACTGGTCCTATCCTTTCTAGGATTTTGAATGGACCAATGTATCTAGGGTTAAGTTTTCCTCGTTTTCCGAAACGTACCATTCCCTTCCAGGGAGATACTTTCAACATGACCTTGTCTCCAATCTGGAATTCTATAGGTTTTCTCCTCACGTCGGCATAGCTCTTCTGTCTATCTCTTGCCGCTTGCAGTCGTTGCTTAATTTTGACTATCTTTTCTATTGTCTCATGAATGAGATCGGGTCTGGTGAGTTGTATATCTCCAACTTCGGTCCAACAAACAGGCGATCTGCACTTTCGACCATAGAGTGCTTCAAATGGTGCTGCCTTAATGCTGGAGTGGTAACTGTTGTTGTAGGAGAACTCGGCTAGAGGTAAGTGTTTGTCCTAACCTTTTCCGAAGTCAATAACACAAGCTCGGAGCATGTCTTCTAAGGTTTGGATTGGCCTCTCGCTTTGTCCATCGGTTTGTGGATGATATGCAGTGCTCATATCCAATTTGGTTCCCAAGGCTTTTTGCAAAGACTTCCAAAAATGAGATGTGAAACGACTGTCACGATCTAAGATGATTGAGATCGGCACTCCATGTCGCGAAACTATTTCTTTTAGATATAGTGTTGCGAGTGGGTCCATCTCGTCAGTTTCTTTGATTGCTAAGAAGTGAGCGGATTTTGTGAGACGATCAACGATGACCCAGATGGTGTCAAGTCTAGTTGATGTCTTAGGAAGTTTAGTGATAAAGTCCATTGTAATACGTTCCCATTTCCATACAGGAATTTCGGGTTGTATGAGTAATCCTGACGGCTTTTGATATTCCGCTTTTACTCTTGAACAGGTCAAACATTTTCCGACATACTCAGCTATGTCGGCCTTCATGTTTGGCCACCAGTATAGTTTCTTGAGATCTTGATACATTTTATCGGAACCTAGATGAATGGAGTACTTGGATTTATGTGACTCATTCATAATGAAATCACGTATACCTCCGTATAAAGGAACCCAACTTCTTTCTTTGAAACAGAGCATCCCGTCTGCTCTCTGCACAAAGCCATTCTTATTTTCTGGCATACCGTGAACCCTTTCACTAAGTCGGTTTTCTACCTTAAGAGCTTCGGATTGAGCGGTGAGTATTTGTGAGGGTAGGGGTGAACGAATGGTTATTCCTAATGATCTGACTCTAAGAGGTTTCAGTCGTTCCTTCTGACTTAATGCATCTGCCACAACGTTGGCTTTTCCTGGGTGATAACAGATTTCACAATCATAATCGCTAAGTAACTCTAACCAGCGACGTTGTCTCATGTTTAGTTCTTTCTGATCTAAGATGTGCTGAAGATTTTTGTGGTCGGTGAATACTGTGCACTTGGTACCATACAAGTAATGTCTCCATAACTTAAGGGCGAATACTACTGCTCCTACCTCCAAATCATGAGTCGTGTTGTTTGCTTCATGCGGTTTGAGTTGTCGCGAGGCATAAGCTATCACTTTGTTTCGTTGCATTAGTGCAGCTCCCAAACCATGATATGAGGCATCACAATACACTACGAAGTCTTCACTTCCTTCGGGTAGTGCTAATATTGGTGCTTCACAGAGCTTTTTCTTTAATTGCTGAAAAGCTGATTCTTCCTCTTTTCCCCAGATAAACTTCTTGTTCTTCTGAGTTAATTTGGTCAAAGGCTTTGAGATTTTTGAAAAACCTTCAATAAATCTCCTGTAGTAACCGGCTAGACCCAAAAATTGGCGTATCTCTGTGGGGTTTGTCGGAGATGTCCAACCTTTGACGGCCTCAATCTTTGCAGGATCTACGTGAATGCCTTGACTGTTGATAACATGCCCAAGGAATTGTACAGTTCGAATCCAAAAGTCGCATTTGGAGAACTTGGCATACAATTGTTCCTTTTTGAGTAACTCTAAAATAATCTTTAGATGTTTGGCATGTTCCTGTTCGTTGTGTGAGTAGATTAGGATATCGTCTATGAATACAATCACGAACTTATCCAGATATGGTTTGCACACTCGGTTCATTAGGTCCATGAACACTGCAGGTGCATTAGTTAAACCAAATGGCATTACTTGGAATTCATAATGTCCGTAACGCGTCCTAAAAGCTGTTTTGGGAATATCCTCCTTTCGAACTCTTAACTGATGGTACCCTGACCTTAGGTCGATCTTCGAGTATACACTCGATCCTTGTAATTGATCAAACAAGTCATCGATTCTAGGTAGTGGGTAACGATTCTTTACAGTGATTTTGTTCAATTCCCAGTAATCAATACACATTCGGAAAGATCCGTCCTTCTTCTTAACGAATAGAACCGGAGCTCCCCAAGGTGATGAGCTGGGTCGGATAAAGCCTTTATCAGACAATTCTTTCAATTGTTCTGACAATTCCTTCATTTCAGACGGCGCTAACCTATAAGGTGCTTTCGCCACAGGTGCCGCTCCAGGCACTAGTTCAATCTGGAATTCTACTTGACGTGGAGGTGGAAGGCCGGGTAGATCTTCGGGGAATACTTCTGGGAACTCTTTAACGATCGGAACGTCTTCAACTCGTTTATCTTTCGATTTGTTTTCCGTTACATGAACCATGAATGCTTGGCATCCTTCATTCATGTATTTCACCAATCTGATATATGAGATGATACCGTATCGCGTTTTATTCTTGTCACCATGGACAATAAGAGTTTCACCATTACATGGAATATGCACGGCTTTCTCGTCACAGAGTATTCTAGCGCGGTGTTTGGATAACCAATCCATACCAATGACTACGTCAAAACTACCGAGCTGAATAGGCATGAGGTCGATGGGAAAAGGGTTGTCTTGTAGGATTATGATACAACCACGAATTACGGTGTCGGTGCCAATTAGGTTTCCGTCCGCGATTTCAATTTCAAAAGTGGTGTTTAGTTTGGAAGGGGTAATGTTAAGCAAAGGAGCAAACGTAGTTGACACAAAACTTCTATCTGCTCCAGAATCAAATAATACCCTAGCACTATGTTGATTTAGTAAGAATGTACCTGTGACGACGTCAGGGTTCAGTGGGGCATCCTCCTCTTTTAACACATATGCTCTTCCTCGAGCGTTGTTTTGCTGACCGTTTCCTTTCGGACAGTGGCTCTTGAAGTGACCTACTTCTCCGCAGGAGTAGCAAGTCGGAGTTATAGGCTGTAAGTTGCCACCAGTAGCGGGATATCTGCAATCCTTTGTCTGATGACCCACTTTCTGACATTTCAAACATTTGATTGTGCAAGGTCCACTGTGGTGTAGTTTGCATTTGTTACACTGGGATTTTTGACCTTGGTATCCCTTGCCTTCAGTAGCAGCATAGGCCTTTGCGGTTTCTTGTCTTTGGTTTTGATGATGATGACGATTGTTTCGGTTTTGATGATATGGGTTATTGTTTCTATGGTTGTTATTGTTAAAGTTGTTGTTGCGGTGGTTATTGTTACTGTGGTGGTGAGTGGTTCTTTTGTCATCGAGCTTTCTTTTGAGCTCATTGTTGTACTTGACCTCTCGGTCCAGTAGTTTTTGAGCAAGTTCAATGGCTGCCTCTAGAGTTGGTGGGTTTGATGAAGTGACATTTCCCTCAATGCTACGGGGAAGTCCTTCGATATACTTTTCCAGTTCTTTTTCGAAAGTTGGTACAACAGTAGGACATAGTATTTTAAGCTCTTGGAATCTCCTGTTGTATGTTTTAAGATCAATTCCTTTTACTACCAGTAGATGGAATTCATCTTCCAATTTTCTTAGCTCAGAACGGGGACAGTATTTCTTTAGCATCTTGGTCTTAAACTCAGTCCAAGTGAGCTGATATGCTGCTGTCATTCCCATGGCTTTGACTGTAGCATTCCACCATGACAAAGCATCTTGCATGAGAGTTCCAGTAGCGAAAATGACTTTGTTGTCCTCGGTACAACCGCTTCTTTGAAAAACAGTTTCAGATCGTTCAAACCAGTGAGCAAGTTCAGTTACTCCTTCAGTACCTTTGTAGGAAGTTGGTTGACAACTTATGAAATCTTTGTAGGTACACTTGCGGTTTGCAGCAGTTACACTTTCTCCTGTCGGTAGACTAGTGCCACTGTTACGAGCATTTGCTGCTGCCTGTTCTACCAAGACTGCATTTACACCGTCAGCGATTGCTTTTCGGATAGCTTCTGGAGTCATAGTAGGCGTAGCTGTTGAAGTTTCATGATTTGCGGTGGAGGTTGCTTTCCTTGTACGTGCCACAGTTCTATCAATATTGCAAAAGCATATTTTTAGAATCTCATTATGATCACGTTAGGTTAGAATAATTTGTAAGGTAATTGAATATGGGTAATAATATAATATTAACCACAACAATTTGGGTTTATAAGGATAATAATTCTGGTTTATATTTGTAGGTACAACAAATATCACATCATAAATACATTCACAATATGTCTGAATCAATTCACAACACACATGAGAACATAAATGATTGAATTGCACTGTATGAACCAACATTTCACAAGACAATATATGGCAAATCATAATGCATATGCAAGAAACAACCATGGAATACATAAATCAACATCAATATAATACATCCACACAACATAGGATTAATAACTTGTTCGATTTGTTTTACAAAACATAAAGATACAAGATTCTATATTAATACAACATTGGTAGACTAAGACATCTCTTAGTTATACTGATACATCTCTGATCTATGGTCCTCCTGGTGCACCATCTAAGCGGCGCTGAAGATCTGCAATCACTGCCATCAAGGTCTTCACTATCTGGTCTCGAGCTCTTTCCCTAGCCTGGGAATCCTCAACCATAAGTCTAAGAATCAGAACCTGAGAGCTAACTCGGTCAAGCTCAGAGTCTAGTGTCTCAATCACTGTCTGCATCGAAGTAGTGGCCTCTCCTAGTATAGAAATAGTCTCAATGGCTTCTTCTAAACTAGTACCTACTTGATCGAAGACTGTCTCCATCGCCAACTGACCAATCACAAGGTTCTCCACTTTTTCCCCAAGTGTGTCAATCTGCTCGAGTGGTAAGTCGTCAAGAATCTCTGCAATGTCATCCAGACGATCCTCATGTCGGACTAATCTGGCTGCCAGTAGAGGTATGGTGTGATGGATGGGTTCTCTGGTAACCGGAAGAATCCTCGAAGTAGCTGTAGCCGAACTCTCTCCTAGTTCCATAGCTCTCGGTGCTCCTTCCTGGGATCTCCAGTGACGGATGATCGGTAGCAAGAAAGACCATCGGCGAGCATCGACCCTCTTGTGGGTCCCGGTGCGAACTGTAGCCTCATCTCTAACCTGGGCATAGGGGTCCGATAAAGATGGAACCAAGCGGTATGTCCTCTTGCATGGTGGCAGAGGCTCACTGAGAGTAGCTGAGGGTGGAGAAGCAAGGGGTGGAATAGAGGATGGTAATGGAATAGTGGTGGTCTGGTGATAGAAGATAGTAGGTGGTGGAACTGAAGATAGTGGTGTAAGCGGTGGTGTCCTGGAATGCTCAGGAGCTAGGGGCGGTGATATTACTGGAGTCGGAGTCGGTATGAGTGGGGCTGGTGGTGGTATGATCAGTGCTGGTGGTGTACGTACCCGTTTTCGGGGAGTGTGTTTGCGAACATAACTTTCTTCGGGGCGTCGGTAAAGTTGGTCAAAGGGTTCGGGTTCATATGGCTGGAGTTGTCGTACTCGTCCATGCTGGCGAATCGGGTCAGGTGATGGGATTGGTGATGCTGGAGGGGAAATCTCCAAGTCGGATGCCGGTAGAAATTGCTGGCTTTCCATGTACCGGTCAGTAGCAGGTGACATCGGTATAGCTGCCGTAGCAAAGTCTGAGGTAAATGGCATAGGATCCTCATTCTCTGAATCAGATGATACAGCGATAGGATGGGGTTTCGAAGACATAGTACTGTAATAATCCCGAATAGTAAATGTAAGCTATTAACATAATCATAAATATGTTAAACTTTGTTAAGAACTCGTATAGTAAGCAACATCCTAAAAATGTTGGAAGTGTGTAGGCACGGAGGGCATAAGGTGGTGGTTTTTTTTTTTTTTTTTTTTTTTTTTTTTTTTTTTTACAATGGTCCGTTTTAAAAATGTAGTTATAGTCCAATGTTTAAAATACATCAGGTTCTCTATAACCATGAGCTCTGATGCCAATCTGTAACACCCCCAATTTCGGATAACAACAGCGGAAGACTTAATTAGGTGTTACGTAGAGGATCTTTCGTCATAATCATAGAAAACGACTTTAGAAAGACGTTTTAAGTTTATCATTCAAAATACAAGCATTTAAAATACAAAGATGTTTCATAGTTAACACGTTTATTTAGATTTGAATGATAAAACATTTATTTAACCACCCGTGTAGGGTTTAATGCCCACTCCGTGCCTTGAGTTCCAGCCTTTAGTTACCTAAGATAACATGCTAAAAGTCAACAAAAGTTGAGTGATATTCATAGGTTTAAGTTTAATAGTTTGAACACAAGTATAAGTGTTAATTGCATCGAATTACAATTAAACAAGTTAAAATCAAGTTATTATTGCATTAAGCTCATGACACGCAACGCTTAACGGGCATCAAATATGATGTAAAGTATATAGGCCCTCGGGATGGGTATTTGCCAATAACCCATAAGTTTGTTCAAATAAAGTGCGCCTGGGTGGCTCATCCTAGCAGACCCAAACGGGGATTGTCAGTCCCAAATAGATTTATTCACAATTATTTACGTTCACTCGTAAGTGATTAAGGTTCATGATTGAGGGACTTTTGGCAATAGCTACTTAAGCAATAATAATAACAGTCATAGCATACAAAAAGTTTGTGTTCAGGTTTTGTAGCATGTATCTCCCCACAAAAGATTTAAAAGTTTAAGTGTGGGCTATGAACTCACCTTAGTAGTACGGTAGTGGTAGTAGTATCGTTACTCAAACGATGAAAGGAAACGGCTTCAACACACGACCTATATAGTATATGGCAAGTTTTAGTGGTTTGATAGTCTAAGTTTGGTTTATCGCGAATCATAACGTTTAAGGTTTTATTGATTTGTTTGCAACGTTAAAAATATGCGTGTTTTAAATGATCACGGTTATTGACAAAAATATAAGGTTATATATATATGGATATATATATATATATATAATAATATCTTGGATGCGTGCTCGTTCGTCGAAGTATAATGGTTGACAAAAGGGATCGTTGTTTATAAATCAAAGTTGGTTGATGATAAGTTAGATTCTACGTTTAACGATTTCGTTAAGTGATTACGTATATATATATTTATAAGTTATTTAGTTACGTATATAGAATTATTAGAAAAATGTGACACTAAATGTCGACTAAACATATTTGTTTCGGATTTTGGGTTTTGTGAAATATTATCATAAGTATAAAATCAGAAATTTCCTTTAGGTTTTTACAAAGTTACACTTTTGACCCTAACGGCATAATCTTTGCACCGTTAGTCCTTGGTTAAGTTTTATTACATTTTAGGTCCAAAACTTTTAATATTTACATTTTATACTCAAAAGTTTCTGAATTTACAGTTTTCATCACAAGATATTAAAATGACAGTTTTTACCGAAAGTTTCCAGATTTGACAATTTTAGTCCTTCGGTTAGCAAACTTTTGCAAATCAAGTCCAAAATTTATAAGGATCAATGTTTACTATTTTTATTTCATAACTAAGTTTAAAATTGCTTATGTAACTTATAAAAACTGCTTATTATTATCAAAAGTTTATTTTTCAGCTTATGGGCTTTTAACGAGCTAAGGTTATGGCCCAATATGGGTTTGCGATCCAATGGGTTTAGTGGGGGTTTGGGCTTGGTTACGGGCTCACTTTAGGGTTGTAAAAACATAACAAGATAGCTTATAAGACCAGCTTATACGATAAGCTTAAATATAGCTTAGTGGGCTTATAAGCCCGATCGCTATATATGTTTAGTTCTAAAAATGTTGCAAGTGGGTTTTACTTTGGGACTCAAGAGATCATCGATTTAACTCGTTAGCGTCACTTTTATACGTAGACTATTAGTTCACCATGTGAACTAATAGTTCAAGTTTTAGAATGGATGGGTTGGGTGTCGTAATAAGAAAATACGAGACCAAAGTTAAACGACATAGGCCTTTTATAAAAACAGTTTTAAGGTTCAAAATAATTCTAAGTGTTTTATAGCATTCAAAAATGTCCATTGTGACTTAGAAACGTGTGATGTTTATGATTTATACGTTTATATGGAGTTCGAATATTTGTTGTTCTCGATAGTTAATATGACAAATATTTGGAGTGTCGAGTAAAATATATAGGTTGTTAATATAGTTTACGAAATATCGAAGCCAAATGAACGTGACATGCAATATATAACTTAATGTAAGAAATTTGAAAATAAGAGAATGGCTTACTTCACCTCAAAAGGTGGGGCGTAATCACCAAGTCGAACTGAGTTAGTCCAAGCGAATGTGGGACTCGATTCTTTATCCTCCAAAGATATAGGAACGAGTTTTGGATTCTCCTTGGCTTGATTCGAATGCTTCAAACTTAGGCTAAGCTAGGCGAATTTAGGAACTATGAAAAAGACTTGGTAAGTTTTTGAGTTGGAATTGTTTGTGTTGTATGTATGCCGCTCGGTTTGGGGTTATTTAAGGGCAATGCATGGAGTGTTAGAATGAATAAAATGATGAAGAATGATGATGCATGATGAGAGTAGCAGGAAGTGTCATTGTATTGTCATGTTTGTGTGTGGAAATCAACCAAATGATGGTTGTTTTTGGTGCTATTGTCCGGCGGTAAATACCAAGAGGAAAGTGACAAAGTAATTTTTACGGCTTAGTTCTTGTGGTATTGTTCGGTTATCCCATGTGTTTAACACATTCTTGGCGTGATCAAAATATAAGTAAGGTTCGTTTGCTAGTTTGTTTGTTTGATAAGAGCTTGGGCGAATTTACTTGCTAGCCAAAATATATGTTGAGTCGAGTTGGGTGTCGTACAACACTAGGCCAAAATGTGAATTGTGGGTTGTGCTCATTACATGGCTAAAGGCGTTGAACTTTGATAGATTTAAGGCAAATAAATGATCGAGTTAGGACGTGAGGTTTATTTCCCTCGATTCTTAGCTAGGTCGAGAATTGAGTTGGGTAAAATATTAATATGGTTGTTAATCTAGATTGCTCGTACTTAAGTCAAAGTGTTCGATTTTTGAGTAGCCAAACCGAAAGTTTACATATATAAACTTGGGCTTTGGTTTCTTGATTGGGCTCGTTCGGTGGTTTGGCCCAAATAAAGAAATGAAAATTAATAATGGTCCGATTGGTGTGTTTAGTTTGCCGAATTATTGGGCTAGGGCCCAATGAGTTTAACAGTCCATTAGGGTGTTGGGTCGAGGCCCAATATATTTACTGAGTATTCGTGATAATTTTCGTGAGCTCGGGAATGTATTGGATCCCGTTTGGTTAATAGCCGAAACGTATAAACGTTAAGTATTAAACGTTAATTGTTTTAAGTAATTCGCGATTTTTAGACTATCAAGGCTCGTGTGTAAGCATCGTTTCTAGGTAATCGGTAATCACAAGTATCGTTGTGATTAAAATAGTGTAGCATAAATAACAAAAAAAATTTTGTTACCAGTAGAAATGGTTATTTAAATAACGTAATGATTTATAAATCATTTATTAGCATTTACTATTCATAGGGGAAAATTACGAGAGGTTACAGGAATACCCTAAGTTTTATGAAAAAACTTGCAAAAACATAGATTTTAAAACATCCATGCTAGATTTAAAATTTCAAAAACAGTTTTAGAAAGGATATAATCTTTTAAAGTTTTAATATCCTTTATTTTCTGATGACTATTAAAGAACTCATCTAAAGGATAAGCTCCGTAGAGCAAAAATAGTTTTATACCAGAAACTTAAATGTTTTGAAAATCTATATCCCAAAAGGTTGTTAACTTAATGCACGTCTTCAGGTCGTTATTATTTTTGCAAAGTTACGAATTGTTAACTGATGTGTGTATTCAAGACACAATCCTTTTGCAGAGCTGCACTTATCAACAGAGTTGCTTCAACAACTTCAGTCAAGTGCATCGCTTATAACTTCATGTAACTCTTATGCTCCTTCGCATAATATGTTAACTTCAATGGTTCTTGTTGGGTCGAATATTTGAGTTGATAAGACAAAACATGTGAAAGATGAAGGACTTAAGAAGACAAAGGATGAAACTCTACAAAAAGATACATATTATAGAAGATCTTTTATAATATTAGTAAATATCCTTTGTAAACCTAATTCTCTATTATATAAAGAGAATAAAGGTCGTATGTTTTAGGTGTGTTAAAGATGTAAACACCAGGATATGTGTGTATGGGTAAACCAGGCACACTAGTACAGATATGGAATTTCGTCACACATATGGGATTTTGAACGGCCACACAGTAACATATTTATGTGACTAAATGTACCAGAATAAAATAAACAGCCACACTTGATCCGACTTGTGTGACCATTTCAGAATTTCATTGTCACACATTTGAATATTTTCGTGACTAGAGGTATCTGGTAATTTTTTTTTTTGATTATTTAGTCACTTATAATTTGAGACATGAGACAGATACAACTAAGTTTGAAACATTAGTCACACTATATATATACATATGTGACAAATATATGTCACACAATTGAACAGTGTGACCAAAATCCATATATGGTCACATGAAGTAATTGTGTATGTGGCTAAATCATTTACTCAAGTTTGTCACACATTATTTAAAAGTGGCTGCTAGTTTTTGTTGAAAATTTAGCCACATATGAATTTGAAATGTGTGACAACTGAAAATTAAGTTTGAAGCATTAGTCGCGATATGCATTTAAAAGTGACAAATATATGTCACACACTTGAACAGTGTGACCAAATGTCATATATGGTCACACTAAACCATAGGCATACATGATTAAGTATAACCAAAATTCGATACATATGGTCACGTAAGTTAATATGTATGTCTAAAGTTTAGTGTGTGTTTGCCTGCCAAATCCTAATGTGTATAGTCACATTTAATTGTAGCACGATCATGTGACTATAGGCTTTACAATAGTCACACCATATCACAAATGTGTATCTAAATTATATTTATGGCCACATTATAACATTATTATATGTGACCAATACATTCAAAATAGTCACATTGTGAAATATTCATGTGACTATTATTTATAGCAAAATGTGAACTCAGTTATCATTAACCTTGAAATTAGTCACATTGAGTGTTTGTGTGACTAAATTCAAGATGTTATATATGGTCACATGAAGTATTTATTTAGGTGTCTAAATCATAGAGTCATATTTTGTCACACATTATTTAAGTGTAGTCACAATTCGATACATATGGTCACGCATTTTTGATAACTTACGTAATTGTGAGGGGTTAGATATGGGATTTTATAGTCTATCTAGTTTGAATCTAATTGGATATTCACTGAATTGATTTTAGACTATTAGTCATGACTCTTCATTTGCCCCATTAGACTAGTCGGCAAGGAGGTGATGGTTTCACCATATGGGCAAGTTCACGCGGGACCCTCCTTGCCTTTTCCTCCAATTTCACGCACTAGCACAAAACCCAAAAGGAATTGTGGTGAAGGTTTCACCCTGCAATTTTACAAAAATTCGGGCCCCACTTGTACCATTATATTGTTTTATATTTTTTGTGTGAGTATGTGTGGGGTATTTAGTGTGATATATTTGTATAAACTGTGTATTTTAATAAAAGGTGAAGTTAAATGTGACCTTGCCCACTAAAAGGTGAAGTGAGGTGAAGGGAAGTGAGAGGAGAGAGAAAGCTGACGTGGCGCTGAGGTGTATGGTGAAAGTTGCATTACCTTGCCATCTAGCCTTACAATGCTGGGATTTTATAGTCTATCTAGTTTAATGCATTAGTAAAACAAGTGGGTAATAGTCACATGCATGACTGCACATTGACTACTTTTTCAACCACTGTTTTTTTCAACAAATTGCCTGCAATTGAGAATCTTTCATAGGTAATACTGGTTTTTTCAAACAAATTCCTGCAATTGAGAATCTTTCATACCAAACACTATTTTTTTCAACCAAATGCCTGCACTATATAAAGGCATAACCACATACATGAAAACTGCATATACTAAAAAACTGTAACGAAAAAACAACAATGGAAACAATGAGGGCCAACAACAAACCAGGTATTCAACATTGTGTTTTTCAACTATACATGTTTATCTCATAAGCAGTATTAACTATACATTCTAGCAGTCTTAACTCTAACTCTAGCAGTATAAACTCTTCAGCAGTTGTAATGTTGTAATGATCCCAAACAATTAATTCTGTGACATATTTTTGGGTCCTAGATCCTTTTTCATCTTCGTGAGCAATTTATAAGCCATCTCATCATAAGTAAATTGAAGTTGGAGTCTTTTCTTCCTAAACAACATCTGATGTAGAATGTCTTTGAAATTTTTTAAAGGGTAATCCTTTTCTACAAGCATGTAGATCACCAACTCATTTACAGTTAAAGCATGTACTCCACATCCTTGAAAAAGTTTCCATTTTGTAACTGTGTTGTGCATTAGCTTTCTCCAACATTCATCCTCATGAATTGGTTCAAACATTACCTTCAAGCAATTCCAGACGACTCTATCATAGATTTCTTCTGGTGTTTTATAACCAAATCTTTCTTTGAGTAACTTCCATAGAGCCACCATATCTTCTCTATCAAAATTATGAACCATCTGATGAATGCTTTCAAACCTTTGAGATGAACCGTCATGCCTCTTAATATCATAATAAACTATTTTCCCTTGAAATCCAGACTTGAAAGCAACAATGCGTTGTTTAACATTTAAAGGTTCTACATCCATGGCTTCTCCTTCAGGCTCTCCAACAGATACAACTGCAAGTTCAGTGTGAGCTTGCATTTGTTCTATATTAGCATCAGCTTGCTTAGTTTGCTCTTGGTCTGTGCTCTGCTTTTTCTCTGCTTTGTGCTCACTCTTCTTCTATTAACTACTTTTTCTTTCCAATTGTTCACCTGCTCTTTTTGAACTTGTTTTCTTTTCTTTCTTTTCTTCATTGCCCTTCACCACCTCATCATTCAAGAAGCTTTCAGTTTTTCTCTTGGAAATTTCATATAATTCTTCAATTCTTTTATCATTCAACAATTTCAAATCCTTTAGTTTCCAATTGTCCATATTCTTCAAATACGTGCACATGAAAGCTCTTCTTTGTGCTGGAGTGGGTGGCTTGTTCTTCTTAGCTGCATAGAACTTCTTTCTTGCATCAATAAGTTCTTTCAGCATCCTGGCTCTTTCATCTATTGAGTACTGATCTTGCTCTTCTTGATTTAGTTTCTTAGCAAGCTCACAATCAGCATCAACCTGAGCCCTTTCCTCATCCCATGCAGCCATTAGCTCTGCATTTTTAGCATCTTTTTTTTCTTGTATTCTCTTTTGTTCTGAAATTCTATGATTTTCTGCTTCATACTCTTGTGCTAATGTCTTAGCAACTTCAGTATCAAGTTGTAATTGCTCTTATTTTGATAATGGTTTCTCCACAGGCTCTTCAATAAGAATCCCTTTACCTTTGCCTTGTACATGTAGAGTTGATTGTTTAGCTTTTGGCTTTGATGATGGCTCTTGTATCACAACACCTTTGGTTACTGGTTTTGATGTCTTCAGCTCAGCAAGTACACTAACAGCAATTGTATCCTCTGGTGTAGCAGTACTAGCTTTTGTACTACCAGCTGTAACTGGCTCACTAGCAGCAATAACTGGACCACTAGCTGCACTAATACCCTGATCAGTACCACTATCATCAGTTGTAACCTTGACCAAATAGCTATCAATCACCACTTGATTTCCTTGGTTATCAGCAACTACAAAATCCATTGGATTACTCTCTGCACCAATACTTTCACCCTCTTTAGCCTCCTCTGAAAGTTTGCCTTCATTCCCCCCCTGTTTGGGAGCATCCTTAGAAGCTTCAGAAGATTTAACCTTGTGTTTGGGAATTCTTGATCCTTTGACTCATTCTAAATACCTAACCCTTCTCTTCAAAGCCTTTATCTCCCCACCTTGAGCTTTGATGACTCCTTCTTGAGAAGCAGCTAGTGTTTGCAGATCAATAATTTGTGCAGACAGCTTGGTACAGGTATCCTTCAATTCATTCAAAAGTTGCATACTATCCTCACCACTTCGGCTTGTGTTACCTAGCCCGAGAGGTGGATCATTGGAAAAGTTAAGTTCAGTCTCACCCCTAGGATGAACATCTGAACCCCCCATTGTTTCCATGTGACTGGGTCCTTCACCTGAATCAGTTCCATGTGGACCGGACTCATTAGAAGTTGTCTTGGTTCGGGTCTTAATGATGTTACCACTGTCCTGCGCTGCTGCTAAGCTAGACACAGTAGTGGCAGCCCTTGCCAACATGTCACTCTCCCCACCAGTGATAGCCTCATCTGCAACAGTTGGTATAGAACCACTAGCCTGAGGTAGCTCAGTGTTCTTGGTGTGAGTCCTACGTTTATAGGTCTTTTGTTGTTGTTGAGATGATGTAGCCAAAAGTGTAGGTGTGTGATGGGTACCAGCTGGGATTGTTGAACCTTTACCCATTAGGGTTTGGGCTAGTGCCACCATTGTTGGAAACAAAGGTGCCACTGTCCCTGAAAAATCTTTCCCATCCCTCTTCATATTAGCAAAAACCTTTTTGGTAAGGCAGGGAGTGGAATAAACTCTTTTGTGACTTTTCTTATATTCAAATTGGTTGTAACACCCCCAAAATCTGGCATCGCGAAAGCATTTGGGTCATGGGGTGCTACTAAATTGATAATCACAACACAAGGTAACAAAGAACGGAATACATACTCCGTTTTAATTCATGCAATCAAGTAAAATATTGTTTACAACATAGTTTGGGTTGATAAAATAAGGCCCACAAATTTAGTTGTCCCAGTAAAAAATGAGTCATAGTTTAAAATGCCACAGTACTTCAGACAATAGTCTATGACCCTTGCCCTACCACCTCCTTGTCATAATCAGTCGGCTTAAACACCTGAGAAAAACATGCTAAAAGTCAGCAAAAAGCTGGTGAGTTCATAGGTTTATTAATAACAGTAAAATCAATAGTTTGGACCGTGAGTTTGGTATATGAACATTATAGTGCATATAATGTCATATATAAATAGTTTATTATGCTAGCACTAAGTTCATGCAACCGAAGCTATAACAGTGTGCATGCTCTAGAGCATGTTAAATATATAGGCCCGGCAAGTGTTTATCCCAGACACTTGTGTTTCAACATGGTATACGTTCGTTTACCTATCCGGTCAATCCGAACGGGGAAGTTACTCCCAATAGATCTATTTATAACATTCGCGCTTCCCAGCAGGAATTGATGGTTCACGAGTTTGGGACAATTGGGACATAATAGGGCTCAGGCTAATCCACGTAATAGTTTGATAAAAATAGTGTTGGTCCATCAAATAGTTTTGCATGTTTCTCACCCCAATTGTAAAACGAATATAAATAGAGTGGGGCTATAAACTCACCTTTTCAAGTAGCAGTCAGATAACACAATAATTCAGACGGTGTTTAGAACCAACACGCGACCTAGATTTGTAAGGTTTGTTTTAGTTCACGGATCGAGTTTAAGAATTTATGAAATTTAGTTAAATCCAAAAGATTTAAAGAGTTTATGTTATTGTTGCTGGTGTGGCAGCATTTAAGTTTAAAACAATTTTCTAAATCATTTGAAAGTATTGGCTCTTGGAAGTGCTTAAGTGTATATCAAGACGAATAAGTCTCCAGTTCGACGGTAACCGAAAGACTATGTACGAAAAAATAATATCGAATGTAAGACGTTGACAGCGTGTGGAAAACGTTATAGTCAAATGAGTATATATTAAGTGCGTGTTTATACCCTACATGTATAAGTGTGTGCATGAGAAAATGGTGTGTGTATATATATATGTTTTATATATATTATATATATATATATATATATATATATATATATATATATATATATATATATATATATATATATATAGTATAAAGAAATGTTAAGTTTAGAATTTCTTCTCATTGAATATTTCATCTGATAACATATTAGTAGGCTAAGTATACACTTTTTGATAATAGACAATTCTTGTGGTAACAAAAGTTATAAGATTTACGTTTAATTAAATAATTGTTTCATATTCTAATCGGTCTGTATGAGCGTTGATAAAATACGTCAAGTTTTTATGTGATCGAATTATTGGACGAGTTTAAATTTCACAAGTCTAGTTTTTCAATTGATTTTCATAGTTGTTACATGCATAAAATTTTTCTAATCATATGTGTAGGGTAAAAATCAATTTGGTTCTTTATAAGAAATATATCAAGTCGAGTTACTTAAATGGGTTGTATAGTTTGGATATATATATATATATATATAGCGAAATTCTTGTGTTTTAGTGAAGTGTAATAAGTCGGTGTTAGGTCCTATTTCTTGCTTAACACAAGATATAGAACTCGTATAATAAGTAACACCACACGTACAACTATAACTAATGAAACGTATAACTATAATAACGAGAGAACTAAGATGAATGAAGAAAAGAATGGTTGATTCATTCACACCTATGAAATGAGCAAGAGTTCGGCTACAAGAGAGAATAAACCAACAACAATAATGAGCACATGAGCCTTCTATTTATAGGCTAATTCTAGGGCATCATGTGCTTAAGTTCTTCTAGAAGGATTATACATAACCACATGGCCTATGGGCTTCTAATAAGCCATGTGGATCAAATATAAACATAAAGCCCATATCGACTAGCAACCTATTACATTAAATGACCAAGACTTGAACAATAGAAAACGCGTTCCCAACAATCTCCCCCGAAGGATTGGTCATCTAGGTTTCTTGACGTCATCTTTGCTTCTTTGGCTTCGACAGCTTTGAAATCTTTATTCTTTGTTCTTGTTTGTGATGTGATATGTTAATGTCTTGATCTGCCTTCCACCGACGTTCTTTGATCTTGATGTCTTAACGTCTTTTCCACCATGCTCATATGTCTTTTGACTTTTGTTCTTCATACTTCAAGTAATTCTCACTTTATAAGCTTCAACTTTTGACTTGTGAAAGTTTGATATGCTTGATCTTTGACTTTTCTTTGACTTCTTTAAACTTTTGTTATATCTAAGTCTTTGTGAGAACTTTCCTTTGGGATATGAGCATGATGGAAATGGTGGTGGTGGTACTCCTGGTCTCCATGATTACCTGAAATGTAAACAGTTAGCAATAAATCATCCGACACTTACAGATTGGAACTTCGAGATCGTCAACAGCATAGTGTGAAGACTTTCTCTAATCCTAGCCAAGGTCGTTCTGAACCGGATGCCCCCGAAAGAGCTAACGAAGATACACCGAAGTGCATCAATGATTCAGTGAGCTGCTGAAGTATACCGAAGTATCACTCCACGACTGTAGACCGTTTGGAACCACCATGAAAACTAAGCGTAATTCATAAGGGATTACCGAAGTGACCTGCTGTCAGGGCTGTTAGATGTTGACCCTGGAAGGATTTCCATTCAATCACTGAGAATCATAATTTATGAATTCCCTCATGAATGTTCTTGGCAGATTACTAAGACCTGCGTAGGACACTCTTATAATTTACAACTGGGGTTCCTTTTGTTGAACAACCAGTGTAGAAATGCTAAGTGTTCCTATGAGATCTTTTTATGCATCTCGTGGCTCTAGACTCGATTAAGTGCTTATTGATTTTAGTCGTCGGAGGTATGGAGCAGATTGCCTCCTTTTCAATATCAACACATCTCGGAATGAGAGTTCGATAGATGATGAAGGGTTCTCCGTGAGAAATGAAACAAGTGTCTGTTGAGAGACACCTGAGTGGCTAGAAGGTTTAGTGCAGTGCGTCACTGGGTCCATGACGTCTTAATCTTCAATATCGGTGTCACCTTAGTAACAACCAGTAACATATGTATTGAACCCGGTGTCTGCCCTAAGGTTGATCATATGGAGGGCTATTTCTTTTCACATTTTTCTTTATTTTTCTTTTTCATTCTTCAACCCCTTCTTTCCCTTTTCATTTCTTCACTCCCTTTTTATTTATTTATTTATTTTTTATCATACCTAGGACTTTTTCTAGTACTAAACTATTGGTATTGTCCTTGGGTAGATCCCTCCGACTCTGGCGGATCATAGGACGGTTTCCTAACCTTAGTCACCTTATATCACCATGACTAACCTATGTTTGCCATAAAACCTATTATTTTGAAAAATCTCTCAAAGTGTTTATGAGTGTAAAACTTGTATTGTTTACACTTTGAGAGTTTTGTATTTTTCAGAAGTACTCCCCCTTAACATGTGCTCATAAGTGTTTAAAGTAAATTTGCACATGTCAGGTAGAGTCAGTACTTTTAGAATTGATTGATTTTCAATGAACATGATCGTTGCGAGACACGTTTACATCACTAGTAAAACTAGCTTGAAATTATTATCCGTCCAGATCATATTCAATGGAAATCTATCAAAATCAGTACATTCTACTTAGACAAGTCCTTTGTGAGACACGTTTACATCACCGGATAAACCGGCTTAAAATTATTACCCGTCTAGGACATGTCTTTTCGATTACTGACTTTTGATATCGTCAATTCGAGGGTTCATTCTGAGTCGAGCTCATGCGAGATTTTCAACTTTTTATTACCATATTTTAATCACATCTTTATTATCCCCCTCAAAAATAGCATATTCATGTTGATTTTGTTAAACTATTGATTAAAATATGCTTTTTGAGGTTTATAGCAAGAATTTCAAGAACTTTTATGATTTGAACAAAGATTTTATTGTTTCAAGTACCCCCTTAACAAGGGCGTACTTGTTCTTTTGAGCAGAATTTTGAAAAACTTAGAAAATTTTGGTTAATTCTTCTCAAAAGTAAGAAGCTTTCGCTCCTTATTTTAGGATTGAGGCACTGAAGCGTACCTTAGGGTCCTTTCTTTACAAGATCGGGTTGTGCACTATGATTTGTGCACAAGCCATTATGAACAATCACACAAGCAAGATTTATCAATCAAAGAATATAATAAACTCTTACATCATCCCGCCCTTCCGAATGTAGTGAAGACTGGATCAGGACTTTGGAAGTTCTTGATTGGGAGTGATGGTCGTCTTCCAACATAACTCTTCAGCCGCCTCATTTGGTCTCTATGGAACAACCTCTTCTCGATCTTATGAATAAACTGACGAACTTCTCTTATCTGAGAAGTTTTCCACCTGCTTGTCTTGTACAATTCTTGATCACGTACTCGAATTACCAACCCATCACGAACCTTCTTCAGCGTGTGATCGCAGAACTTATGAACTTCCTTGTACGCCATGAAACATTTGATCGTAAGATCGTTCTTGTAAACAAACCCGAAGGTTGGTTCTTTCTTCAAGGTGTACAGAGGTTCATGATTAATGTTAGGAAGTGATAGAACTGGTTCGGTTAGATTCAGCTTCCTCTGGTGTAAAACCCTAAAATTCGGATTTCCATTTTTCATAACAAAATTGAACTTTTACCCATGTCTTGTAATAATTTATTTGGCACCTAAAACTATATTGATACAATTAAATTATTATTAACTTAAGTAATAAAGTAATTTGCATATATACATATCATATACATATTGATACAAAATTTCCTAACATATATGACATTATCACTGACGTTATACTTAATATAATTTCCAAATCATATGTAGCTTAGCTAGTGCTTGAGTCACATTTTAAAATTCAACCAGTACTTTATTCCCATACAGATCCCACGATTCTCGGTTGAATCATAAAACGTATAGCTAACCATTAAGAACAAAATCAATCCCATTTATTTCAATTCATGCCTTGCGTAAATTAGACCACGTACGCTAATCCTAATCCTCCTTCTTATAGCGAAATCTCTTTTTCCTTCTTCCTCCCAGTCATACGAAACAACAAACTATACAAACACAATATTCAAAGCTGCTACTTTTTCTCTATCGATTCATATATTCGAAGACTTTACTGCGGTGTTCGGGATCCTTAAAGGTGGTGCAAAAGAGGTGTAAAGGGCACCCAAGGGCTGTGTTTGGTTCGAAGTAAGGCTCAAAGAAGGGGGTGATCGATCGAGATTATAGTGGGATGGAGGGTTCTTGTTTGGCTGTTTGAATCAGGTCTGGAGTTGGGCCTCCTGTTCTTGTTTTTCTCCCATCTAATCGACCAACGGTATACCTATGTTTGTTCTTGTTTTCTGGACATACACATACTCATAACGTACCCATGAAGAGTAACCTAAAACTAAGTGATGTTCGACTTAGAAAGATTTAGAATGAAGGTTGTGTAGTCACATGAAATAACGAAGAGGTGAACACATAAAATGGTAGATTAAGTCGACTGAAATGAGGAACTTATATGGGTCGTATATGTTGGTCTCATGTGGGACGTGTGGCTGTGAAAGTGGTGTCTGAATGATGTGATTTTATGTGTGTTGGTGTGTCGAATAAACTGGTATGAGTGTGTTGTGTCGTGGGCTGGAAACTGAGGTTTAGGCTGGTCATTATAGGAGTTGGGTAAGTATGAAAAGGGTGTCGAACTAGGGTGTTTTGGTGTGTGTTAAAATAGTGTAACAGGGTGAATTTTGGGTGCGTATCGAGGGGTTTTAAGCTAAGGTCGGGTCTAGTAATTATGGGTGTTGAGTAGGCTGGTGCAAGGGTGATAATTTGGAGCCTTATGCGTGTAGTAAGGGCTGGTTTCGGGTGTGATTTTATGTGCACCTTATGGTGTGCTTGTGGGTGAATTAGAGTGTCAATAAAGGTGAACCTCATACGTGATGGTGTTGTTAAATTGGTCTAAACATGGGTCGAGTTGTGTGGGCAAGTGAGGGAGAATATGTTGTAGTTCACGTGATGTTCTGTTGTGTGTCATGGCTGAAAACAAGGAAGAATTAGACGTGTTCACATGGGCCTTTGTCATATTAAGTCCTCAAGTTTATTTAATTAACATTTAAAACCTTAAACTTTGGTAAATTACGTATTTAGCCTAAACTTCGCTAAATTGACATAATTAATCCTAAACCATAATAATTGTCATTTTAACCCTTAAACATTATTTGTCAATTATAACCTTAAAGTATTAACTTACTAATTTGGGAAACCTGCTAAAAATAGAAAGTTACTTAAAATGGTTAAACTACTTAAAGAGGAAAGTTACTATTTTTGAAAGCTGCTATAAAAGGAAAGTTACTTAAAAATGTAAAGCCGACTAAAATAAGTAATCTGATTTAAAATAAGTTATTAATAAGACAACCATGTATTCATGTAGATTCGCTGAAGATGGAGTTGTTTTCGATCTTGGTATTTTTAGATATGTTTGCACGTGTGGTATAACGTACAGATATTCTACCCTTTTTCAGTAAGGGTGTCTTCTTTCTCATGAATTAGTGATCTTGATTCATTTTTAAGATTACCTAAGCTATTGCTATGTTTCCCCTACACTTTGGTTCGTTTGTTTGATTCATTTTGACTTTGATGTTCGATATGACCCCTTTTTGCTTTGAGCCTCTATAATGATCCGTTTGATATTTGTTCGTTACCTTGGGATATTAGTATTCGTATCACTTGACGCTTCGAAGGTTCATTTGATTTTGGTAACGAGACGTGAAAATCTTTTTAATTATATCATGGAAATGCTTTGAGGAAAACTTATTTTAAAATGATGTTTATGAAATATGCGATACCACTTTTATTTGGAATCTTACTAAACTTTTATGAAAATTACTTTTAAAAGACTACTTTTGTGAAAACAGTTAATAAAGATCATTTTTGATGAAAACCATTTGATAAAGATTTCTCTAAATGAACCATTTGATTATGAACCTTTAATCGGTTCGTTTGGATTCGTTTGACTTTGATATTGGATATGAACCCTTTGCCATGAACCTTTGATATTTGGACTTTGACCATGATTCGATGACTTTGACTATTTGAACCTTTGTAATGATTTGGACATTTGATATGATTTGGATCTTTGCTGTGATTTGGACCTTTGACCCTTCATTTTGATACCCGAGCCAAGTTCGTTTCCTAGCCATGAAGGTAACATGGCCGTTTTATTGATGCACCAGTGGCATGACTCACGTGTTGGTGAGTGATTTCCCACACCGTCCCCATATTTTTCGTTGCATGCACATTATATTTATTATGGCTAATATTATTGTTCTGGGGACGTATGGGTTGCAATCCTAGGTTCGTGTCCGTGTTCGTGGACTTAACATGATTTTATATTATATATTGTTCGGTGACTGATGCTGGGTGCAATCCACGTCTTTCACAAGTTCGGGAGTTAGCTACTCCATTTGAAGAATGAGGACACCCCTCATATTATCTGATTATCTGAGAGGTCTCCCCTCTATATGATTATGAAGACATGGTTACTATATTTGGTTCGTGTTCGGGCTCGTGGTGGATTACTGACCTTCCCTTTCCCTTTCTTACTTTGTACCTTTGTCTATACCTTATGTTATTCCATTGAACTATACCATATATCTTCGTTTCCTTTTGCTTTCATTTTCGTTTATATATATCTGTTCACTGGGCTTTTTAAGCTCAGCCGCATTTCTTTTCCTGCGGCAGGTTTAGTAGGGAGCTGGGAATGAGTGGAGAGTATCTTGGACTTAGAAGACTTGATAGTTATTCTGGATTAGAGTTGATTAGAAGATATTATATTTTTAGAATTTGTATTCGCATTTGTAACCTTGTAAATTCAGTATTTCATTTGTAACCTTTGAGATTCTTGTATTACTGTAAATGTATGCTTTGTTTTGATCTGATATGAAACCATTTTTGTGATATCTTTACCCTTGTCGGGTTGGGGTGTTACAATTATGGTATCAGAGCGACAGGCTGCGATTCGTAATACATTTACCCTTGACCTGTGTAAGTTAGGACCACTAAGTTTTCCCTGTAGGCGCTCGTAAGTCAACCTTTGAAAATTTGCTTTAGGATTTCCCCATAGGAACCTAAGTTTTGACCGGTGAGGAATGGGTAGACTATAAGGCATTTGCTTAAATATCGTTGCTTCCGCATCACTCTGATTCGTGCTTTGTTTTTGGTTAGAGTCTGTTGATATCATTTTTGTAAATCGAAAGCTTATGCTTTGCACCACCTAAGATTTGAACCTGACCTAAATCGTGAAGTCATTGAAATTGCATAAATGATTGCCCGACACTGTTTGATCCTTATCTTCAGATTCCTTCTGTTGATCTTTTGATAAAGACCCGCGTTTCACTCTAATTGTTTTGTTGATCACTTTGATGCCTACTCGGGCCTTCTGAGAATCTCCGTGGCGATGACGTACTTGATGCATTTTGTTATTTGTCTTTTGCTTTGGTAAACGTCTATAAATCTTCCAACTGTATTTGATTTCGTTTCCCCCATCTCCGTCCCTATGAGAAGTCTTGTGGTTGTAACTACGAGTATAAGAATGTTTTCCCTCTCACTTTTGAACGATAAGCCTTGCTATGC
Organism: Artemisia tridentata subsp. tridentata; assembly: GCA_021014915.2. Taxonomy (NCBI): domain Eukaryota; kingdom Viridiplantae; phylum Streptophyta; class Magnoliopsida; order Asterales; family Asteraceae; genus Artemisia; species Artemisia tridentata. The sequence goes on from CP139507.1 coordinate 251,154,451, forward strand.
TAATCTGCCTTTCTTCGAATAGTTAAACTTCGATTTTATTCTGGCAAGGAATTGATTGATGGATCACTCTAAATATTGACAACTACCCTTCTATGTCTCACCTTTGGCGTTTACAACAATTTTGAACTCCTTACTACAATTACCGATTGTTAAACCCTTTGCTATCACTATTACTCTGGAGACTCATGTGTTACGTTCGCGATTATGAATTTTTTCCTAGAACTCATTTCGTACACCAATGAATGAATCGTATCTTGAGAGTTTTGGCACCCTGAGTTTTCTGAATATGGTTCGTGACTGAACCACATGTTTTTCCACCGAAGTGTGAAGTAGGATTTGACATGATACCGAGAGATTTTCTAGTCAGTAAGCGAAGGTTTCTTTCAGATGTGTTCGGGATCATATAAATTGATTCGAGCAACTGGGAAGAACAACAACCGAAGACCAGGAAGTGAGTTTACTTGAGTGTATTTCCTGGGCGTGTTTTAGTTCGTTCGTGATAAAGAAGGATGGTGACTGGAGATATGTATTGATTACAGGAAGCTGAACCGTAATACTGTTAGGAGCCAATATTCATCCACCCTGAAACGACTATGTATTTGTTTAATTTTGGAGCGCGAAGTTTCCTTCTGATGAATTGAAGTTATTCGTGAAATCACTTCCGTATTAGTAACGACTGCTATGACAGTTAGTGACGCTAATAGTATTAGCTAAAGCTGTGACTGTTTCGTGAATTTGATAAATAGTGTTTTCTCGTAAGTACTTGGGCAAATGGTCATTGTATGACTTAATAGTATGTTCAGAAACGAGGAAGAGCATGAAAATCATCTTTGCACTTTGCTAGGAAATTCGTCGATCGTTTGTGCATTCTGAGAGATTGATATTTGTAAAGACAACGATGTCCTTATTTGAGGATACCTCTTTAAATCCCGCAAGTTTTGAAAACTATCACCAATTGGTCAAGACCGATAGCAGAACGGAGAACTGAAACCTTTTGAACCTTGCAGAAGAATTCTGGAAGATGTTTGCAACTGATGATACCATGGAGAAATTTCGTGAACAGAGAGAAACAACTTAGTTTGATTGAGAATGGAGTTTTGGAAAAGCTGAAATAGAGATTAGCTTCCATATCTTCGGGCGGAACGAATTTTGGGGCATTCCAGAAAGAGACTCGATTATACTCCCTTATAGCACAGAAGGTTTTGCGTATGCATCAAGACAACTAGAAGCGCGTCAGAAGAAGTATTTCACTGCCTGACCTGGAATTGACAACAATGGCGTCTACCCTGAAGAGTAAAGACATTCCTTACAAGGTAGAAGTGTTGGCGACGCAGAGGATCTAGTCAAGATGGCGAACATGGAACTGATGAAGTCGTACAGTCTCACTTCCCTATTCATCTTAGTTGTACTAAGATGAATTGAGAACGGAAGCAGACTGGATGATGAAGGAATTTAAAGAGCATGCTAGGAATTCACATTACTCCATCACATTCCAAGAAGAACTGCAGGAGGCTCGACGAACCATACACAAGTTCCCGATTTTGGTTTCATTTCCCGATTGATGGACAACGAAGACAGATTAACCGGACTTGAAGAGATCGGATGTGTTGAATGAAAGGATTTTTGAAACAGACCCTTTATGTTTGGAAGAATTGATTCTATGAAGGCCGAAGTTCTTGGCGTCTAACATTCATTTCCGTTAACCCTCTTCAGTTTCGTTATATAGTAATAAGATCCTCTTATGATCTAAGTTCCTTGAAAGCATTCCAGTTTCGTGTTTATTCTTCGTATGTTCGGGATGACTTTGTTTTGAGAGATTTTGGCGAATTGTGGAAGATATGATGCTTGTGACGGCGTGCCTCACTTCTGCTAGGCAATCTGGGATTTTGATGCTCTTGCGAATAGTTTTGTTTCCCCTCTTGACTATGACATTTAATCTTGTGACCTTTGATGACTGTAGAAGTACTAGGTGGATTAAGATAGGCGGTTTTGATTACGACTCGAGATAAAGTATGATCATCATGAGGGCATACTTATGTGGTGCTAGTATTATGACGCCTGATCAACGTGATAATACTTACACCATATAACGTGCACACATTGTGGCCATAGGATATCTTGGGGAGTACCTAAGAAGTTTAGAATTTGATCTCCGTTGGATTATCCGTGATTAATGAGACTTTAGGTTCATTCTACCTATGCGTATACTCTACCTTCGTTCGTTAAATATCTGGATGAGTTTTGGACTCTCGTTTTGTATTTTGTTGACCTCAGTTATAAATCTGGAAAACTCTTTGAAGAACTCTCTACTGTTGACACAGTCAAATTGATTTGAAATCTTGTGCGTATTCTAAAGATTCACCTATCCTCCATTTTGGTGCATGGTCTTTTGATCGGAATCAACCTAATTTGTCTACTTCTGAGAAATTTGGAACCCACCTCGTTTTGACCTGAGTCATGAGAAACTTTTAGTCTGGAGATCTTTTTGGAAAAACCTCCTCGGGCATGAGAATGTTGTGATGATCTTTTAAGATTTGCTGTGACTTCGTCTAACCTTGCGACTTTAATTTTCGAGGACGAAAATTTTCTTCTAGAGGGGAAGAGTTGTAAAACCCTAAAATTCAGATTTCCATTTTTCATAACTAAATTGAACTTTTACCCATGTCTTGTAATAATTTATTTGGCACCTAAAACTATATTGATACAATTAAATTATTATTAACTTAAGTAATAAAGTAATTTGCATATATACATATCATATACATATTGATACAAAATTTCCTAACATATATGACATTATCACTGACGTTATACTTAATATAATTTCCAAATCATATGTAGCTTAGCTAGTGCTTGAGTCACATTTTAAAATTCAACCAGTACTTTATTCCCATACAGATCCCACGATTCTCGGTTGAATCATAAAACGTATAGCTAACCATTAAAAACAAAATCAATCCCATTTATTTCAATTCATGCCTTGCCTAAATTAGACCACGTATGCTCCTCCTAATCCTCCTTCTTATAGCGAAATCTCTTTTTCCTTCTTCCTCCCAGTCATACGAAACAACAAACTATACAAACACAATATTCAAAGCTGCCACTTTTTCTCTATCAATTCATATATTCGAAGACTTTACTGCGGTGTTCGCGATCCTTAAAGGTGGTGCAAAAGAGGTGTAAAGGGCACCCAAGGGCTGTGTTTGGTTCGAAGTAAGGCTCAAAGAAGGGGGTGATCGATCGAGATTATAGTGGGATGGAGGGTTCTTGTTTGGCTGTTCGAATCAGGTCTGGAGTTGGGCCTCCTATTCTTGTTTTTCTCCCTTCTAATCGACCAAAGGTATACGTATGTTTGTTCTTGTTTTCTGGACATACACATACTCATAACGTACCCATGAAGTGTAACCTAAAACTAAGTGATGTTCGACGTAAAAAGATTTAGAATGAAGGTTGTGTAGTCACATGAAATAACGAAGAGGTGAACACATAAAATGGTAGATTAAGTTGACTGAAATGAGGAACTTATATGGGTCGTATATGTTGGTCTCATGTGGGACGTGTGGCTGTGAAAGTGGTGTCTGAATGATGTGATTTTATGTGTGTTGGTGTGTCGAATAAACTGGTATGAGTGTGTTGTGTCATGGGCTGGAAACTGAGGTTTAGGCTGGTCATTATAGGAGTTGGGTGAGTATGAAAAGGGTGTCGAACTAGGGTGTTTTGGTGTGTGTTAAAACAGTGTAACATGGTGAATTTTGGGTGCGTATCGAGGGGTTTTAAGCTAAGGTCGGGTCTAGTAACTATGGGTGTTGAGTAGGCTGGTGCAAGGGTGATAATATGGAGCCTTATGCGTGTAGTAAGGGCTGGTTTCGGGTGTGATTTTATGTGCACCTTATGGTGTTCTTGTGGGTGAATTAGAGTGTCAATAAAGGTGAACCTCATACATGATGGTGTTGTTAAATTGGTCTAAACATGGGTCGAGTTGTGTGGGCAAGTGAGGGAGAATATGTTGTAGTTCACGTGATGTTCTGTTGTGTGTCATGGCTGAAAACAAGGAAGAATTAGACGTGTTCACATGGGCCTTTGTCTTATTAAGTCCTCAAGTTTATTTAATTAACATTTATAACCTTCGACTTTGGTAAATTACGTATTTAGCCTAAACTTCACTAAATTGGCATAATTAATCCTAAACCATAATAATTGTCATTTTAACCCTTAAACATTATTTGTCAATTATAACCTTAAAGTATTAACTTACTAATTCGGGAAACCTGCTAAAAATAGAAAGTTACTTAAAATGGTTAAACTACTTAAAGAGGAAAGTTACTATTTTGGAAAGCTGCTATAAAAGGAAAGTTACTTAAAAATGGAAAGCCGACTAAAATAAGTAATCTGATTAAAAATAAGTTACTAATAAGACAACCATGTATTCGTGTAGATTCGCTGAAGATGGAGTTGTTTTCGATCTTGGTATTTTTAGATATGTTTGCACGTGCGGTATAAGGTACATATATTCTACCCTTTTTCAGTAAGGGTGTCTTCTTTCTCATGACTCAGTGATCTTGATTCATTTTTAAGATTCCCTAAGCCATTGCTATGTTTCCCCTACACTTTGGTTCATTTGTTTGATTCATTTTGACTTTAATGTTCGATATGACCCCCTTTTGCTTTGAGCCTCTATAATGATCCGTTTGATATTTGTTCGTTACCTTGGGATATTAGTATTCGTATCACTTGACGCTTCTAAGGTTCATTTGATTTTGGTAACGAGACGTGAAAATCTTTTTAATTATATCATGGAAATGCTTTGAGGAAAACTTATTTTAAAATGATGTTTGTGAAATATGCGATACCACTTTTATTTGGAATCTTACTAAACTTTTATGAAAATTACTTTTAAAAGACTACTTTTGTGAAAACAGTTAATAAAGATCATTTTTGATGAAAACCATTTGATAAAGATTTCTCTAAATGAACCATTTGATTATGAACCTTTGTTCGGTTCGTTTGGATTCGTTTGACTTTGATATTGGATATGAACCCTTTGCCATGAACCTTTGATATTTGGACTTTGACCATGATTCGATGGCTTTGACTATTTGAACCTTTGTAATGATTTGGACCTTTGATATGATTTGGATCTTTGCTGTGATTTGGACCTTTGACCCTTCAGTTTGATACCCGAGCCAAGTTCGTTTTCTAGCCATGAAGGTAACATGGCCGTGTCATTGATGCACCAGTAGCATGACTCATGTGTGGGTGAGTGATTTCTCACACCGTCCCCATATTATTCGTTGCATGCACATTATATTTATTATGGTCAATATTATTGTTCGGGGGACGTATGGGTTGCAATCCTAGGTTCGTGTCCGTGTTCGTGGACTTATTATGATTTGATATTATATATTGTTCGGTGACTGATGTTGGGTGCAATCCACGTCTTTCACAAGTTCAGGAGTTAGCTACTCCATTTGAAGAATGAGGACACCCCTCATATTATCTGATTATCTGAGAGGTCTCCCCTCTATATGATTATGAAGACATGGTTACTATATTTGGTTCGTGTTCGGGCTCGTGGTAGATTACTGACCTTCCCTTTCCCTTTCTTACTTTGTACCTTTGTCTATACCTTATGTTATTCCATTGCACTATACCATATATGTTCGTTTCCTTTTGCTTTCGTTTTCGTTTATATATATCTGTTCACTGGGCTTTTTAAGCTCAGCCACATTTCTTTTCCTACGGCAGGTTTAGTATGGAGCTGGGAATGAGTGGAGAGTATCTTGGATTTAGAAGACTTGATAGCTATTCTGGATTAGAGTTGATTAGAAGATATTATATTTTTAGAATTTGTATTCGCATTTGTAACCTTGTAATTTCAGTATTTCATTTGTAACCTTTGAGATTCTTGTATTACTATAAATGTATGCTTTGTTTTGATCTGATATGAAACCATTTTTGTGATATCTTTACCCTTGTCGGGTTGGGGTGTTACATCTGGTAGCTCTCGACCCCAAGCTGCAGATCTTCTACACGTTCTTTTATGATCTTTCTTTTGATGAAATGCAATAAGGAAGTGATGAACGCGTATTGCAGGTCAGTTGATAAGTGTTGCAGCTTCCCTTGTACTTTGATAAGATACATGTCTTCAAGATCATTGATGTTAAAATCCGGAAAATCTGCTTCTGAGAACGTGTAGATGTGCTGGTCGTGTCTTCTAACTTTGATTTCTGTGAAGAAGGTGTAGACATATCTCTTTTCACCTTTGAGACTGACCACAGCAAGAATCCTAAGGTCACTCATCACTGGAGTAGAAGACTTCTTCGTTAGTTTACTCTTGTACCATGTCTTCCTCTTCTCAAACCAATGATAATTGCCTAGTTGTGCATCTTCGTCATACTGCACTTTCAGTGTAATGAAGAGTTGAGTAGCAGTTTCCTTAATGGCAGGTTGTGTGTAACTTGCTGCTGGTATCAAAGTTATTGAGGTTGCGTATTTTGGTTGACATTTAATTCCGTGTACGAGTAACTCAAGATCATTGTTGAAGAAGAATTGGTATGGAATAGTAGGTTGATCGGAGACTCTTATAACTGGCAACGGCTTCGTCCAGTCTGTAATATGTGGTTGGTTTTTTCTTGAAGTGCTACCAACCATAATTACATTTGGATTTGTCCAACTGAACTCACTGGACATTGCTCGGGCAATGTTCTCCAAGTGATATTCGAGTTCAGCTGCACTGGATGACCTATCCTTGAGCAGGTTGAAAGCATCGTTCTTGATGCGACGAAGTTCTCCTTTGGTCATTTTCTTGATTCGTTGGTCACGCTTGAGTCTTTGTGTGAACTCAAACGTGCTACCTTCGATCAATGAATCTTCGTCCACCTGAGATTGAGTACTTGCTAGCTGATCAAACCATTCATTTCCCTGTGTAGTATCTTCATCCAGCTAGGAGACAATAGTAAATCTTTTGGAAGTCTTGTTGCTGGATTTAGATGAAGTGGCTTTTGTCTTGGGAGGTGAGTATGGTTGATCGTAGTGTTGTTGAAATTCTAAGTCCTTAGTAGAAGTATGCTCATATTGATGCTCCATTGCTGTAGGTCCTGATCCTGAAGCCTTTGGCGGTTGAGTGGTTGTTGTTGTTGATGGACCGACGGGTTCTTTAAGTTTTGAGCCCGATCCTTCGACACCTTTTTGTTTCTTTGCTTGGGTGTTTGGATCTTGGTCTTCGTCCTCTCTTGGATGTTTACCCTTTTCAACCACAATTTTACACGACTCCTTCTCAAGATTAGCTTTTATAGCCTCAGTGAGGGCTATATCTTCTTGAGTTGGAGAGGTGATGCTTACGAGTCTTGTCAGGAGTTGGAGTTTGAGTTCTTCAAGAGTTGTTTCCTTAGGCTACTTTGGTTGGGTTGTGAAGACAAGAGGAACCGATGCTACAATGTTTTTTACTATGCCTTCGATGTTGGGATCGATATACTCTTCTACACTCTGAGATACAACCTTGGGCAGATACTTCTTTACATACGCCTTGGTATTGCCCTTGACTACTTTGAGCAACCGGTCTTCAACATCGTCTTCAAGGAATTCGTCCATACGAGTTTTGGTCTCTTGCATCTCGTTTACTTGTGTGACAAGGCCGTTGACCATATTGGTTAGGTTTTTGACTTGGTCACTGAGCTGGTTGTCTTTCTTTGCACGTGCCAGCTTTGCGGCCTTTTTCACCTTTTCATATGCTGGTGAGATTACTTTAACCCGTTTCAGCCTAGTTATCTTCTAAGTTTTCTTGCTCTTCATGATTGTTTTTTCTTTTGTTTCTTTTGTTGTTGCTTCAGTAGATGGTTGTGGTGGTGGTGAAGAGGGGTGTGTCGATGATGCTGGAGGTGTTTGAACTTTGGGAGGTGATGCATGCTGAGACACTGGTGGTGTATCCTGAGTAACTGGTGGAGAAGGTTGTATTTGTCTGCTTCCTTTTCAGCCAATTTTTCCTCTTCTTGCTTCTTCATTTCCGATTCTAGTTCTTCAGCAGCTTTAGTTATCTCCTCCTCACCAATCAACTTATCTGTTTCCTCCCCTTCATCAAAGTCTTTCATTTGTTCGTCTTCATTCTTTTCTTCATCTGTTGACACCTTTTCGGTTTCTTCCCCTTCACTAATGTTGAAGTCATTCACCTCTTCATCTTCTTTCTGTTCCTCATCATTACCGGGTTGACTGAGGTGGGATGGTTTCTTTAACAAGCTCAGACCTACCAGGTTGATTAACCGGATCAGTCTGAGGTGGAGTGATGTCTTTAACAATACCAGACCCACCGGGTTGATTAACCGGATCAGGGTGAGGTGGTGTTACTTCTTTCACTATCCCAGACCCACCGGGTCGATTAGCTGGATCGTCATCGGTCTGGGTTTCACCAAAATCCTTGGCCAATTGTTCAAATCTCATTTGCTCTTCTAGCCTTAACTGCGCCCGCCTTTCTTGATCAGCCTTGAGTGACTTACGACTTTCTTCTAGTGCTATCTGAGTAGCTAGATCTTCTTTATAGATTAGAGGTTCTTCATCGGTCTCCGTTTCTGAATCGGATTCCTCTTCCTCAACAATCTTTCCTTCTTCAGGTTCTGGCTTAGCTATCGTAACCGGAACTCTTCTTTTAATGATTTTGGGAGCTGACGGTTTGATTTTCTTAGATACACTGGAAGTGCTTTCAGACTTGCTGCTATCCTTCGATCGAGTCCTAGTTGATGCAGACTCATCATCATATTTGCAAAACCCAACATGACCTTCATTGAAAGCTCTATCATATTCTCTACGAGCTTTAGTTTTCTTGACCTTTTCTGTCAACAGAGATTCAGGTAGTCTAATCCCTAGCTTTCGTGTGCTGCTTTTGGGAATGTAGACTGAACTGATAGTCTTGTCCATTTTGACTAGATGCATTTCACGGTCTTCAAGTCGTGAAGAGATATCAGCATTGTCATCAATTAGATGAGCGATGATAAGCTTGGTGAAACGAACAAACGGAATTTTGGTTAAGGGATTTAAAGATGTCTGTTTTTGAATTTGATAGACAAGATCATCCCAGATAGGTTGAGCAAAGTCAATCTCTTTCTGATTAACTATTCCCCAAAAAATTTGAAGATGAGGCAGACGGGGGTTCTCGTGACCACTTTCCCTTCCTGAAACAGATCTGGCCAGGATGTAGTAGATTGTTCTCCAGGGTTGTGGGATGAACTTGGCTTCAACCCTTGAGCTTTTTGTCAATGGTTTGTTTGATTGTAAATCGTAGCCAATCTCTTCAAGAAAGTCGAGAACTTCTTCTTCTGTAGGTGTTGGGTAGAATTCATTATTAGGTTGAGGAGCTTCTGGAAGTAGCAAGGCCTTGTGAAGGTAGTGTCTGTCAATAGTTACTTCCTTTCGGTCAACCGTGCATGTAAAATATTCTTCTCTTAAGTTAGCTGTAGAGTGTTCCACATTTGATGAATGTAGAGTTCTGGAACACTAGCTGACTTTTCCAGCATACACCTGCACTGGTGTTTCTTGAGAACCTTCATAGCAATCTCACAGGTTGGTTCAGCACACTTGATCTTATGAAATTCCACTCTTGCATTGTTCTTGCCAATTTCCACATTATAAACTTGTGGTAGAACTTCAGCTTTTGTGAGCATTGGGAGTGGTGGTTGTTGTTGTGGTGCAGGCATTTGAGATATCTGAAACATCAATCAAGAACATATTTGCAGGATACATGAAAGTTAGCAAATAGTTACACTTGTTATCATTCATGTGACCTGTTAGTTGCTTAATTTGATTTTACAAGTTTATGCATAGTCATTTACATCCTAGGACACTATGTAGATATGTAGTTAAATTTGATTTCATGTTTTTTGTCCAAGGAGCAATTTCGACACTTTGTAACTAATCTAGTTGTGACAGTTTGGCCAATTTCGACAATTTTACAAATTCCGACATTTTAATGGTCCAATTTAGACAACTTTTGAATTTCGAAAACTCTTGACCAATTCCGATGGATAAAATCTTAATTGCGATAAGTTTTGTTGAATTGCGATGGAAATCTAGAATTTCGATAAATTTGTCCAATTGCGATAAAAATGTTGAATTTCGACAAGTTTTAGGCAATTGCGACAATTTTATCCAATTTCGACAGATTTTGTAATTCCGAAAAAACTTATCCAATTTCGACGGATTTTGCAATTTCGATGACTTTGACCAATTTAGATGAAAAAAACCTGAATTGCGATAAGTTTAGTCCAAATGCGATGGAAATCTAGAATTGCGATAAATTTGTCCAATTGCGAAATTTTTTTTGAATTTTGACAAGTTTTGGGCAATTTCGACAAGTTTATCCAATTTCGATAAATTTGTCCAATTGCGACAAAATTTTTGAAATTCGACATGTTTTGGGCAATTGTGACAACTTTAGCCAATTTTGATAGATTTTGCAATTCCGAAAAAACTTATCCAATTTCGACAAATTTGGCAATTTCGATAATTTCTTATACAAGAAATTTCGATAAATACTGTAGACATACATTATTCTTGGTTCTTTGTCGAATTTTGTTTGCCTGTTTCAACAAATCAATTCACAAGTCATTATTAACTCAATTTAGCCCTGTTCTATTAACTTAACACACAACAATACATAATTTAGATAAATCTTGTTCATCGAATTATCGGAAATCATGAAATCCTGTTAAAAGTTTGTTTGGTTCATTCCAATGGTTACATATGATGTTCTTGAGTCTTTTGGTCTACATCTTAACACTTTTTAACCACAAAATCGACAGATAGCACTCATACGAGTTCTCCTTAAACACTAATCATCTAAATCGCTTCAATTGGGTTTCTTGGTTCGATTCAAGAGTTAAATCATGTAATTCGACTCATGTAAACAATATCTCAACGACTTAATTACACTACAACACAATTATACGATTTTCCCCAATTCGACGTATGAACCCTAAATTTAAACATGCATCAATTGCGTTTCTGGGTTCAATTAAACATTCACAACATGTTAAGGAGACAATTTCGACTAAATCCCACCAATCAATTACATCTCAAACGCACAAAATCATAAAAACCGATTCAACATAAACCCTAGAATTTTAAAACTCGATTATGCAAAATTGAATTGTTGGATCTTGAAACCCTTCAAAACCGTTTCTTAAAATCATATAAACAATGCCTATAAACTCACAGATTAGAAGGATCTTGAACGGATTTCTTGTTTGGATTCAAGCCGTAGATTCGAGTGGGTGTAAAAGTAAAGATGGTTGTTGAAAAAATTCTGACAGAGGAGTAAATGCAATAAGTGCATTTTGATCCCTTTTTGTTAAATTTTTTTAATCTTTCCATCTTTTACACATTTAGTCCTTTAACCATAATGTTTTTCATACTAAGTCCTAACTCACAACTAGTACATTAGACTTGATATGAATTTTGACAAGCACAATTTTTCCATACTCCCCCTTGACTTATGAGTATCTTGAAAATATTTTTTAAGATTAAGGAGGGTATTACACAGATGATTTTACCACCATTGAAGCAACAATGTTAAAGAAATTATGCAAGTACAAATTTTAATGAAAAGTTTAAAATTTTGAATTTCTTTCTCCCCCTCAACACTTGTTCAGAAATAATTGTGAATGTGTTGAAATGAACCAAGTGTTGAAGAAGATTTTGTACTTGCATTTTTTTTAAATAAAAAATGGAAAATCTTTTTGTGTTTTTCAGAAAATATTTACAAAGATAGTTTTGATGTTTGACTCTCTTAATTTTGTTTAAGAAAATTGTTTAAATCCTCTGGAGTCAAACATCGCATACCAATCTATTGGGTCCTTCAGTACCCAAGAGTCATTAAAACAGGATTTGAATACAAATTAAGCTAAGTGTTAATTAAACCGAAAAACATTCTATGTCACTGAGTGAACAGTCACTCAGTGAGTTACCTTCAAGAAGCTCAGGACGAGTCTAAGAAGAAAGACTCACCAATTCAGGAAGGCGGTTCTCCCTGAAGTGTTACTTGAGACGAAGAAGAAGGTAATGGGATCAGTGAGCGTTAGACAAGAGCTCACTGAACCCCATTCTCCTCAACAACAATAACTGAAAACTGAAGACTGAAGGCGAATGACTGAAGAACCATGAAGCCTTAAAGAAAGGCTAGATTGAGCGGGAAGGTTTGAAGAAGATAAGAACAAGTCTTATCAGGGTCAGAACAAACCATCCCTCAAGTGGCTAAAAGTCGAAGAAGTGTCAGGTCTGACACTCGAAGACTTTTTGGCTCAATCCTATTGGTTCTTGGAAATGACAACTACTGTTGTAGTTGTCAGACACGCCTTCCCATTGTTTTATGTATTTTTAGTCTTTCAGTACTCTTAACATGTTTGCCTATAAATAGCAAACAGATGGAGAAAAGTGTGTGAGGTATTTTGTGCAATTAAAGCTTAGACTTTCACAATACCCCTTTTCTCCTACAAAGAGTAACGTATCCCTGAGATAGCTCAGTGGGTCAAATTGTTACCACTTAAAGCATTGCTTAAGTTTAGATAGGAGATACCATACCTTGTCTATTCAATCCTAAGTGTTTGTTCCACAAAACACTTGGGTAATAAATTCTTTGATTCATTTCTAATAAGAATTTAAACGCTGAAAATACTTTGTGTTTTTATATTAACGTTTCATTAGCTGTTAGAATTAATCAATACATTGTATTAGTCATAAACAAAAATAGATTAACTTTATAGTTAACTCTAAGCGTGTTAAGGGAACAACAAGTGGTATCAGAGCCTCTGGTTTATAAAATCTTTCAAAATTCACCAAGAGCGCTCAAGGTTTTTAAAACCAAGATCCTACTATGACTGATATAAATGTGCCCCAGCTAGTCGACAAAAAGGGTGGAAGTTTTTCAGCTGTTGCCCCTCGACTTGAAGCTGTTAAATTTAGCAAGTGGAAAAAGCGAATGCTTTGCTACTTGACTGGTATGGAACCATACTACATCTCTTGTGTCAAAGATGGTCCCTATGTCCCAAAGACTGCTGAAGGACTTAACAAGCCTGAGGCTCAATGGACCATTGTTGAGAGAAGGGTGGTCAATCAAGACCAACGCCTGAAAAGCATCATTATATCTTGTCTTCCTGACGATATAATGGAATCAGTCATCAACTCTTCAACAACCAAGCGAACTTGGGATGACTTGGTCAATATCTTTGAGGGTTCCTCAGATACCAAGGAAAACAGGGTCATGGACCTGAAACTTGAGTATAATACTTTCAGGGCTAAAGACTCTAAAAGTCTCTCTCAGACTTATACCAGATACAAGACTTTGATAAACAAACTATCAAATGATGGTGTAGTTTTGTCTAAGCATGAGACAAATGTTGGCTTTGTCAACAGTCTCCCAGAGAAGTGGCTAAACTTCTCACAAGGCCTGAGGAATGCTAATCACATTCAGACTCTTGAGCTCCCTGAGATCTATGGGAAGTTTGTCTATGAAGACAACTTGATCTCAAGGAGATACCCTGACTCAAAAGCTCTTGAATCCAAAAAGGCCTTGACCTCCACACCCATATCAACTGCTTTCTATACTAATGGTGTTGTGCAGGACCTTCAAGAGGATTCTGATGATGAAATTGAAAAAAGGACCAGTGATGAGTACCTAAATGATTTAAACTTGGAATTCCAAGAAAGGGCACTCCTTGCTAGTTCAAAACGTTTCATCAAAAGAAATTAGTCCAACTTTTCTAAAGCAAAAGAAAATGAAACCACTAAATGCTTTAAATGTGGTAAAAAGGGTCATTTCGCTAGGGACAGTTTTTCTAAAACCATATCAGAACCCTCTTACAAATTTTCAGGAAATAGTTCCTCAGGAACTAGCAAGTTTCAACCTAGAATGTTTCAGTCTACCCAACAACTTCATAACAAGGGTCAAAAAGATTTTGAAGCAAAATATAGGAAAGCTAAGGCTAAACTTGCAATTCTTGAAACTAATCCCTCTATGTCTCAGGCTGCTTAAACATCCAAACCTGTTCAGACAAAGAACAAGGTTTTAGTAGCTGAAGCTTATGACTGGGATGAAGAAGAGGTCTCCTCAGAAGATGAGGAAATTAGAGTGAGTGCACTGATGGCACTCTCTGAAGGTGATCAGGTGGCTGTTAGGAAAAGCCATGCAAGGAATGGAGAGTGGGTAAATATCACTATGAAGAAGGTAAACACTTTACTTTCTATGAATGATGATTCTGATTGGCAGTCTTACATGAATTATATTTGTGTAGATCTTAAATTTGTTGAGGAACAAAGGTTTTTTCAAAATATAACAACATAGTGTCAGAATTGAATAAATGTAGAGATGAATTGCTTATCCTAAAGCAAGCCAAATTAGAAACAATTACTCTACAAATTCAGAACACTGAAATTTTGAAATAAAACCAAGCCCTACAAACTGAACTTAACAAAGAAAAGGCTATCATCCAAGGCTGGACCAAAAAGAACCCCAAGGTCTTTGATACTGTGGGTTTAATCCCTAGGAAAACAATAGGAATTGACCATCTCATGGTTAACCCCTATGTGAGTCCCAGTGAATTGACCTTTGTTCCAACTGGCATATCATTTGAGCAAGAAATGTTACCCAAGTCAAATGACTGAATTGTCAGGGACAACCCAGTCAGTAAGTTACCAAACTTTGAGACTGGAAAGATCTTGCTTTCTGAAAGTCAGGCCTTGAAAAATATGCTTGGACTCTCTGACCAACTCAGTAGTTCTGAGTTAGTAAGTGAGCCTGAATCAGATTCATATCCACCCCTCCTTCTACTGAATACCCTTCAGGGTGCTGCACCAAACTTAGGGCTCCCACAAATGGTCTACTCCCAACACTCTCCAAAGGAGAGGTCAGGAATGGGAAAAACAATCCTGAAAAGACCAACCCTTGATGTCTCAGTAAGTACTGATGACTCATCAACTTTAGTCCCTTATGAAGTAATAACCCAAAGCCCTGATTCAAAATTTGATCAGTTGGCTGAAATGGTCAGGAAGCTGGGTGAGAAGATTGCATCTTCTCAGAAACCTTCTCAATCCAAGAAGAAGGAACAAAACCAGCTTCCTCAAGCACCAAACTCAAACCCTCAAAACCCCTGAAAAGATGTGAGCTGTGTAACTACACCAATCATTTCACTGATGATTGCTATAGAATCCTTTACTGCATGATTTGCAAAAAGGGTGATCACAGGACCTCTGATCAAAAAACACACTCAGTCACATCAAAGATGGTAGGCCTTAAAGCTCAGTCTTTAAACTACCCTTCTGATTCTAAACAGAAACAGAAACAAAAGGCCAAGCCTTTTGCACCTTGCCCCTACTGTAGGTTCAATGACCACAATCTTAAGGATTGTCAAATTGACAATTGTTGTGAAAATAGTGGAGGTCCCACTCATGACACCTCAGGAAGTGATAAGGTCATTCAAGCCAGAAGAGGTATGACAAAGTCAGCCTCTTAGTCTACTGAGTCTACATTTGCAATCAAATGCATAATTTGTGGTAACTCAGTCCACTCCACCACTGACCATAAATCAATTGTAAATGATAAAAAGACCCCCAAAGCTAATCCCTCCAAGAAGTGGAGTCCTACAAAGAACTAACCCAGTTTACTATTTGTGTAGAAACATGCCAGGGATCCTGTTTGGCATCTAGATAGTGGATGTTCAAGGAGCATGACTGGTGTGAAGGAGTATCTGCACAAGTATGTTGATGAATCAGGACCCAAAGTGATATTTGCTGATAACTCATCTTGTCTCACTGAAGGTTATGGTTCAGTAAACTGCAATGGTATATTCTTAACTAGGATAGCTTATGTAAATGGTCTTAAATACAATTTGATCAGTGTTAGTCAACTATGTGATGCTAAATACATAATTCAGTTTGATGATAAACAAGGAATCATCTTCAATACTAATAAGGAAATTGTCCTTATTGCACCAAGAAGACATGATGTTTATGTGTGGGAAATGTCCAGTCTGACTCAGAATGGAACTTGTCTCTTTACCAAGGCCACTGATACTCTCAACTGGCTTTGGCATAAGAGACTCTCCCACCTGAATTTCAAAAACATAAACAACCTTGTGAAACAAAAGAAGGCCCTTGGCTTACCATCTCTTGTGTTTTCAAAGGATAAACCATGCTCAGCTTGTGAAAAAGGTAAACATCACAGAGCATCCTTTAAAACCAAAACCAACTTTTCCATCAGGAACTGCCTACATCTTCTCCATATGGATCTATTTGGACCAATCAGTCCTAGATCCATTAACCATGAGAAGTATACTCTGGTCATTGTGGTTGAGTACTCAAGATACACTTGGGTATACTTCCTGATAAAAAAGAGTCAGGCAGCTGAAACAATTATGTCCTTTGTCAGGAATATTGAAAATTAAAATGACATCAAAGTCAAACAGATTAGAACTGACAATGGAACAGAGTTCAAAAATTATGAACTTGAATGTTTCTGTGATGAGAAAGGAATTTCCCAAAAGTTTTCCTCATCTTACACACCTGAACAAAATGGTGTGGCTGAAAGGAAGAATAGAACCCTCATTGAAGCAACCAGGACAATGCTAAATGGATCAGTCCTTTCCAAATACTTCTGGACTGAAGCAGTAAAGACTGCCTGTTACACACAAAACAGATCCATCATTGTTAAGAGACATAGCAAAACTCCTTATGAGTTATTCAAGGGAAGGATCCCTGACATCAGCTACTTTCATGTCTTTGGGTGTCCTGTGTTTATTCATAATCACAAGGATCACTTAGGAAAATTTGATGCCAAAGCTGATGATGGATACTTCCTTGGATACTCCCTTGTCTCAAAGGCCTTCAGGGTGTTCAACACTAGGAGACAACATACTGAGGAAACATTTCATGTTACCTTTGATGAGAGCACTGATGCAATCAGTGTCTCTAACAACTCAGTGGAAGAGATAGGTATTGATGAATCATCAAGATACCCTCCTGATGAACATCATCCTGATAATGGTCCTTCCACTCAGTACCAAGCAAATGCTGACATCTCCTTTTACATCATTCCCCACAACCTTCCTTACCCAACCATCACTGAGTTTGTTGAAGCCCAAAGAAGTACTGATGAAATCATTCAGTCTGAAAAAAGTACTCAAGAACCAAACAATCACAGTGATGAGTCAATCCACTCAGACACTCATGATGCTGAAGATCATCATGTGTCTGATCCTGATCCTACCCATCAGGCCTGAAGTTCTAATCAGTATCCTAGACCTCAGGATAGTTGGACTAGGTCTCAGGATATAGAACTTGTCAATATAATTGGCGAGCCTACTGAAGGCATGCTCACAAGAAGCATGGCTGCACAACTGAGAGCAGTCTCTGCCAATAAATGCCTATTTTTGGACTTCATCCCCACAATTGAACCCAAAAGTGTCAAGGAAGCACTTAATCACCCAAGTTGGGTTCAGGCCATGCATGATGAACTGGAACAATTTGACAGAAACAAGGTAATGACCTTGGTCATGTGTCCTGAAGATGTTTCAGTCATTGGCATGAAATGGGTATTCAAAAACAAATCTGATGAAAATGGCATAGTCATTAAGAACAAAGCCAGACTTGTAGCCAAAGGCTATAATCAACAAGAAGGCATTGACTATGAAGAAACATTTGCACCAGTAGCAAGGATGGAAGCCATCAGGATCTTCTTTGCTTTTGCTACATACATGAACTTCAAGGTGTACCAAATGGATGTTAAAAGTGCATTCTTAAATGGTTCACTGAAAGAAGAAGTTTATGTTCTGCAACCTCTTAGATTTGAAAGCCATGAGTTTCCTGACTATGTCTGCAAGCTTAATAAATCCGTTTATGGATTGAAACAAGCTCCCAGGGCATGGTATGAAACTCTTTCAGCCTTCCTGATCCAAAATAAATTTCTCAGAGGCAAGATAGACAATACACTGTTTATCTACAAGACAAATAATGATGTCATACTTGTACAAGTGTATGTTGATGACATCATCTTTGGCTCAACAAGTTTTAAACTTTGCAAACAGTTTGTAAAACTTATGGCAAAGAAATTTGAAATGAGCATGATGGGAGAACTGACCTACTTCCTTGGTCTGCAAATCAAGCAGACTGATAAAGGAACCTCTATCAGTCAAGAGAAGTATGTCGGAAGCCTACTGAAGAAGTATGAGCTCAGTGACTGTGCCTCAGTCAAGACTCCCATCGTACCCCCAAACAACCTTGGTCCTGATCTTACTGGAAAACCAGTGAATCGAACTCTTTTTAGAGGAATGATAGGATCACTGATGTATCTACTTGCATCAAGGCCTGATATCCAATTCTCAGTCTGTTTGTTTGCCAGATATCAATCTGATCCAAGAGAAACTCATATCACTGCTGTGAAAAGGATATTCAGGTACCTGAAAGGTACTCCAAACCTTGGATTATACTATCCAAAATGTTCAGGCCTTGATCTTAAAGGATACTCAGACTCTGACTATGCTGGATGCAACATGGAAAGAAAAAGCACCTCAGGCTCCTACCAAATTCTTGGTGGAAAACTAATCTGTTGGAGTGCTAAGAAGCAACAGTCAGTTGCCATGTCCTCAGCTGAAGCTGAATATGTTGCAGCAGCAAGTTGTTGTGCAAATGTACTCTGGATGAAAAGTCAACTCAGTGACTATGGAATTCATTACAAGATGGTTCCCATCTTTTGTGATAACACAAGTGCAATTGCCATCTCAAACAACACTGTTCTTCATCAGAGAACAAAACACATTGTTATTAGATATCATTTCATCAGGGACCATGTCATGAAAGGTGACATAGAATTACACTTCATTCCTACTGAATATCAGCTATCTGATATATTCACCAAGCCATTGGATGAACCAACTTTCACAAGACTGAAAGCTAAACTAGAGATGTTGGATATTGAGAATTAGTCCACTGATTGACTCCATCCAAATAAGTGTGAATTCTGAAAACCCAGGTCCTTGACTTAATGTGTTCTTCAGTGAAATGAATCACTGAATCTCACGAACTAAACCCAAGTTCCTAAAATCTTGAACCTCAGGAACTAATACCAAGTTCCTGAACCTTAGGTCCTCAGGAATTAAACCCAAGTTCCTAAACCCTTGAACCATTAGGACTAAACCCAAGTCCTGAATAAATAGGTTCACTGAATGAAAAGTCATTCAAGGCCCTCAGATGACATTCAATGCTAACTTAAATGCTCTAAGTATCTAGTTAGTTAATGTCCGAGGTTGGTAACTGAATTCTTATTTAATATAAGAATATTTGTTCTTTTGCCTCTCTGGCTTGCACCTCATGGGCCACCACATTCCCACTTGGCATTTAATGCCTCTCCAATCACATAACAGATATATGATGACACAGCTCTGCAAGTTACACTTTTTGCAGATGGCTCAACTGTTTGCCTAGACAGTTGCGCCAAACCGGGATAGTGGGGTGGTTAGGCATTAAATGCGGATCTCAAATGTTTTTATTCAAAACGTTTTTCAAAATAATATCTTTTGAGAAAATAACCGCTTCAATGCCTAAAATACCCTCTACTTCACTTCCTTATAAATACCCCACAAACAAGAAACACACACATGTTTTTTAGAAATCTTAAGCAAAATTCTGCCATTTTCTTTCAAAACTAAAAATTTTGTGTGTGTTCTTAGCTATTAGAAACCCAGACCATTTGTTGATTACCCAGACCTTCCCAACAAAAATGGCTTCTTCTATGGCTATTACATACTCCCCAAATGTGGAATTCCTCATAGAGGGCGTAGAGTTAACCAAGAACAATGTGGTAGGCAAT
The DNA here is from genome assembly GCA_021014915.2 of Artemisia tridentata subsp. tridentata. Classification (NCBI taxonomy): domain Eukaryota; kingdom Viridiplantae; phylum Streptophyta; class Magnoliopsida; order Asterales; family Asteraceae; genus Artemisia; species Artemisia tridentata. The sequence continues at coordinate 251,174,291 of CP139507.1, forward strand.
TTTGCCTATCCCCAAAAGTTTTGGGTGTACAGGAATGTAGTTAAGTATTTACAAAACTGCTTTCTTGCTACGGCATTTACAAAGCCCCCCTCACTCATATATCATGACTACTTGAGGGAATTTTGGTGTACTGCTGTGGCTACAAGCCCTGAAGACACCAGGGACTCAATCATAACATTCACAGTGATGAATGGGCGAAGGACCCTCTCCCTTGATTAAAAAACCTTTATCAAAGCCACAGGCCTTGATTTCGCTGTGAATTTTGAGCCCAACCCCACTGACCAAGAAGTTAAAGCAGAGTTGCTTTTTCTAGGGCCACAAGACCTCAGACAACCTGAGGTGGCCCCAGGTTCATTATTGGCTAAGGCATCAATAATTAAAACTTGGTTTCCCCCAGCCTGGAGGATCTTGATGACTTTTGTCATTCAGGTCCTGGGAGGCAACAAATCCTCTACGGAACAGTTGAACTCATCACAACAATTGATGGTGTTCAGTCTCCTGGAGGGTAGAAAAATAGACATCGGAGGAATAATCTTCCGAGACCTCGTGTCCAAGCTCTCAGGAAATTCTAGGAAAAGACATATGTCCTATCCTAGATTCATTTCCTGCGTGCTTCAGGACCTACTTCGCACTGCTTATATGAGGCCTGACGCTCAAGGTTCTAAACCTGACGTCCTACACAAGGCCAATTATACTAGTGGCGTTACTGAGGTACAACCAATCGACCTGACCAACTACATGCTAGTAGTTATTCAGGGTGACAAAGCTGTCTCACCCATTCCTTCGCCTGAAAAGCAGGAGAAGAAGAAAAAGAAGGCAGGGACCAAGAAGGTGGTTAAACCCAAATCACTCGCCCTTGGATCTTCTGCCTCAGAACCCTCAGAAGGGGAAACAATGGCCAAGACCTCAGAGACACCCATCATTGAGACCCTCTTGACCCTAAAACAAACGCCAACGGAGGTCACTGATAAATCATCCTTAGTGTCCTCGGGCAAACCTCAGTTTCCTCATGGCTCTATTGACATAAACAAGTTGGTAGGGTCCTGAATCTTCGGTTGAGCAGCACTACTCAACTGGGAAGGGGACCCACACCCAATCACATCCCGATGAAGGAACTGATAAATCACAATCAGTGCCTGAGGGAGTCAAGGATCCTGAATCCCCAAAAGGGCAGTACAACCCTGATGGGAAGGGGGTCCATCAACAATCACAAACTGTGCCTCATGATAGTGCTGGAAAACACCCGTCAGTACTTGAAGGCGCAAAGGGGGACAAAGACTCAGAGGGATTTAAACCACCCGCTGATACGGAACCCACCAACCAATCCAGTCTCTCGGGAACTGACCCCAAACACCAGGCTGAGCAAACCTACTCAGTTATTATGGAAGGGTCAAGACCTGGCCAAACCCCGTTGCAGATTCAGTCGATGGCGGATCTTCAGGCTGTTCTTATGTCTGATGAAGAGCTCAGTATTGAGAGTGAGGAAGAAGTGTATGAGGCAGGTGATGATATGGAGACTGATGCTCAACCCACTGAACAATCGCATCAGTCCTCTCCACATGGTGAATAAACAGAGTCTCAGGCTGATCATTCTTCAGACTCTGAATCATCCTGTCCTCCAGAACTCAGGAAGTATGACAACATTCTTCCTCTCACTGAAAGACAATTGGTCAAGTTCCTACAAAAGGCCAACAATGCTCTCTTAACCGGGCTGACTGAAGAAATTTTTGACCAACACTGTGAAGCTGCTGTTCATTATGTCAACCTGAAGGAATTAGTGGAATCCTATCATGATGATGTAAATGAGCACAAGTCATCTATCTACTTCTCCCTGACAAATCTTGATGAGAATCTTAAACTGTTCAACGAAGCTCTCACCAACATACACAAGAGCCTTGCAACTATTCAAGAGTCAGTGAAAGATGACCCTGAGCTTAACAAGAAACTTCTTCAGGCTTCTGATTCTTACCATCAATAGTCTACTCAGTTGACTGAGCTGGTAAACATGCTGAAATCCTCCAATCTTCAGGGACTCAGCTCTATAGTGGACTCCATCAAGTCTTCCCTGGGTCTTATGGAGTCACACTTGGCATCTTGGGCTACATCTTCTTCTTCCTTGGCTTGGAATCTTGGGCCAAGGATGACAACAATAGAGGCTTCTCAGGCTTCTCTTGAGGCTAAGGTCTCAACTCTTCAGCAGGACACCTTAGAAATCAAATCGATGATGACTGAGATTTATCAAGCCTTCAAAGGTCAGGCTGCTCCCTCAACTTCAGTGAGCGCTCCAACTGCTGCTCTCACCATGACTCAAGCAACAGTTGAGGGGGAGAAGGTCACTGAAGAACAAACTCCTTCTCACACTTAGGGGGAGATTCCTGAGACAACCCCATCTTCATTTCACCAAGACAAAGGCAAAGGCATTCTCACAACCACTGAGCCTGAGCCTACAATCTTGGTGCCTGCTTCCTCTGAAAGAAGGCCAGACCCTGATGAGCCAGTCAGGTTCCCTTCTGAAATAAATGGAGTTATGTATCACCTCACTGAGGAACAAATTACGGCTCATTTAGAAAAGGAAGAAGGGTTGAAGAAAGCTGCTGAAGAAGAAAGGTAAAACAAGTCTGCCCTCATTCAGGTTGTCACAGAAGAGGCTGAGAAGATTGGTCTTGAGCCAAAAGAACTTGCTGGAAGAAAGGGTGGTGAGAGCTTTGTGAAAGCTCAGGATGCTGAAATGTCGGCTCTCAGGAAGAAAAGAGAAGAAAGGCTGAAAAGGACTGAGGAGATAAGACAAAAGAGAATTGAGAAGTACCAATGGGACATGACAAGCAAACTGAGACCTGAACCCATTACTGATGTAATGATTCATCAGAACACCAAGCCTGCTATCATCACTGTTTTCAGAGGTCCTGACAAGAGGAACTTTGAAACTCATGAACCCTTCAGATTTGCTGACTTTGGGATCACTGAATTGGATGAACTGGGTCCAATCATATTCAAGAAGTCGAATGTGGCTATCAAGGAATTGATGAAATCCTTGAAGCTAAGATATGAAAAACTGGCAGCAACACCTGAAGAACTTGGTATTCCCTCACTTCTCCCAGCTCCAACCAGTCAGCCTGCTCCCTCTCAGACCTCTAGAAGAAAGAGGAAGCTAATTGGATATGAGCCTGAGATCAGAGTCCCTGGCCTTCAATGCAACAGAACCCTCCATGAAAGAGTTGCATTTGTAAACAACCAGGCCATTGAACTACTTGAAAGGGGTCTCTTCTTGACTGATGAGTTTGGAGACCCAGCCTTCCAAAGATGGAGTGATATTGATCAGGCAGGAATCAGATCCATGCTTGGTTTTCTCATGATGGCCTCACCAAACCAGAGTCCTGCAAATGTGAGGTTCTACCAAGACCTAAGAACCAAGATTCAAGAACATCCTGATCAACATGAGCTGGAATCCAAAAGACCCAAGCTTGAAGCCCTTGGATACAAAATGGACTGAGAATCTGCAACACCTCTATCATGTACATTTAGTAGTTAGGACCCTTGTAATGAAATTAATAAAATGATGTTCCTTTGTTTTGTTATTTCAGTGTCCTTATTTACTTTCTAGTACATTTAGTATGAGCAGAAGTCATTAGCTCACTCATTACTGATCAAAGACACTTAAGCATAATTTATATCCAAATAGGGGGAGATTGTTGGGTCCTTCAGTACCCAAGAGTCGTTAAAACAGGATTTGAATACAAATTAAGCTAAGTGTTAATTAAACCGAAAAACATTCTAAGTCACTGAGTGAACAGTCACTCAGTGAGTTACCTTCAAGAAGCTCAGGACGAGTCTAAGAAGAAAGACTCACCAATTAAGGAAGGCGGTTCTCCCTGAAGTCTTACTTGAGACGAAGAAGAAGGTAATGGGATCAATGAGCGTTAGACAAGAGCTCACTGAACCTCAGTCTCCTCAACAACAATAACTGAAGACTGAAGGCGAATGACTGAAGAACCATGAAGCCTGAAAGAAAGGCTGGATTGAGCGGGAAGGTTTGAAGAAGATAAGAACAAGTCTTATCAGGGTCAGAACAAACCATCCCTCAAGTGGCTACAAGTCGAAGAAGTGTCAGGTCTGACACTCAAAGACTTTTTGGCTTAATCCTATTGGTTCTTGGAAATGACAACTATTGTTGTAGTTGTCAGACATGCCTTCCCATTGTTTTATGTAGGTTTAGTATTTCAGTACTCTTAACATGTTTTCCTATAAATAGCAAACAGATGGAGAAAAGAGTGTGAGGTATTTTGTACGATTAAACTTAGACTTTCACAATACCCCTTTTCTCCTACAAAGAGTAATGTATCCCTGAGATAGTTCAGTGGGTCAAATTGTTACCACTTAAAGCATTGCTTAAGTTTAGATAGGAGACACAATACCTTGTCTATTCAATCCCAAGTGTTTGTTCTGAAAAACACTTGGGTAATAGATTCTTTTATTCATTTCTAATAAGAATTTAAACGTTGAAAATACTTTGTGTTTTTAGATTAACGTTTCATTAACTGTTAGAATTAATCAATACATTGTATTAGTCATAAACACAAATAGATTAACTTTATAGTTAACTCTAAGCGTGTTAAGGGAACAACACAATCTGGTGAACTAATTCCACAAATCTTGCATGAGGCAAGGCTTTGGTGAATAAATCCGCCAATTGGTATTCTGTACCCACAAAGTAAAGTTCAATTGTACCCTGTTCCACATGCTCCTTTATGAAGTGATATCGAAGTGCTATATGCTTGGACTTCAAATGCCGAACGATGTTGCAGGAGATAGCAATGGCACTCTTGGAGTCGCAATACATCAGAATCTTGTTGAAAACGTATCCATAGTCCATCAGCTGTGACCTCATCCAGATGACTTGAGCACAACATGCTGACATGGCTACGTATTCTGATTCAGTGGATGACAGTGATGTACAATCCTTCTTCTTTGACTGCCCAGAGATAAGCTTGTCACCTAAGAATTGCACTCCCCCAGATGTACTTTTCCTTGTGTCTAAGCATCCTGCATGATCAGCGTCTAAAATGGCAATTAGTTCAAAGCCAGAATCCTTCGTATACCAGATCTCCAAGTGAATGGTTCCCTTTATGTATCGAAGGATTCTCTTAACCTTTGAGAGGCGTCTTTCAGTTGGTCTAGACTGATAGCGGGAGCAAAGATATGTGGCAAATACTATATCTGGTCTACTGGCTGTGAGATACATGACTGACCCAATCATACTATGGTATTTGGTAGGGTCAATTGGTGTCCCATGTAAATCAGCATCCAACTTGAGAGATGATGCAGACATTGGGGTATTATACGTGTCACAACTTGTCATGCCATGCTTTTTCAAAATTTCTTGAGCATATTTGGACTGGTTTAAGAAAATACCATGGGTTGATTGATGAACTTGCAGTCCTAAGGAGAACTTCAGTTCACCCATCATGGACATCTCAAAGTTTTGTTTCATTAATTTAGCAAAAGCATTTGAGTATTTCTTATGGGTTGAACCAAAAATGATAACATCCACATAGATTTGAACTATTAATATGTCCTCCCCATATTTTTGTATAAACAGTGTTGGATCAACAAATCTATTTGTGAAATGATTAGCAATTAGGAATGCAGATAGTTTATCGTACCATGCCCTCAGGGCTTGTTTAAGGCCATAGAGGGCTTTCTGGAGCCGGTACACGTGATTCGGATGTTCTGGGTCGACGAAGCCCTCTGGTTGTGTGACGTATACTTCTTCACGGAGTTGTCCATTCAGAAATGCCGTCTTCACGTCCATTTGATATACGGTGATATTCGTGTGAGCAGCATACGCTAGAAACATTCGAACGGCCTCAAGTCTTGCCACTGGTGCAAAATATTCCTCAAAGTCGATACCTTCTTCTTGACTGAATCCTTTAGCAACCAACCGAGATTTTTTTCGAATAACCATGCCATCAGCATCCAACTTGTTCTTCCAGATCCATTTCAGTCCGACAACGTATACTCCATTTGGTCTTTCTACCAATTCCCAAACTTCCAAACGCTTGAATTGATCAAGTTCTTCTTGCATTGACTCAATCCAATTGTCTTAAGTGAGGGCTTCTTTAATGTTTTTCGGTTCTGCTTGATAAACGATGAGTGCATAAATGCAAGTTTCACCGTCTGTGTGGAGTCTCTTCCGTGTCATGACCGGATTGTCTGGATTTCCAATTACGTTCACTAAAGGGTGATCCTTAGTCCACTTGTGGGTAGAAGGGTAGTGTTGAAAGTTGTTGTGCAAATTTGACGGATCTAAATTGCTCGTTGACGACTCTGCAATATCTGGAATGGTGGGAGCCAGAGCAAACGGATTGAAGAAAACATTTCTGTCATGATTTGCGGGTGTGGGTACTTCTTGAGATAGGAGGGGATCTTCAGCTGCAGTCGCAGTAATAGAAGCTGTTTGTTCTACTGATGATGAGGTTTCTGTTAGAGGTGCATCTTTAGCAACTGTTGTTGTTGTAGTTACTGTTGTATCAGGTGCTTGAATATTGACGGGTTGTGCAGCGGAACTGGTGGATACATCTGAAGCATGACTAACGATAGAATCATCGAACAGTGGAGCAAACAAATCTTCCAAGTCCTTGCGGTTAAGAGAGAGTGGTGCAGCTGAATGATCAGGGAAGTTCAGACGGTTAGAATCGGGTCCTAAGCTGTTTTGCTCAGAATCCATATCCGTGAGTTCATCAAAATGAGCGTGTATTGTCTCTTAAATTTCTCGGGTTCGACGGTTCCAGATATGAAATCCTTTTGAATTCTCAAAGTATCCAACGAAGATTCCAATATCAGCTTTGGCTTTCAACTTTCCAAGGTCATCACGATCATTATTTGGGTAACAAAGGGCCCCAAATACATGAAACTAATTTATGTTCGGTTTTCTTCTGTGAACAAGTTCATATGGGGTTTTGTTGTGCCTTCTGTTGATCATACAACGGTTTTGGGTGTAGCAAGCGATTGAGACCGCTTTAGCCTAGAGGTAATCAGGTAATTGAGCATTTATCAACATCGTCCTTGCGGCTTCCACTAACGTCCGGTTTCGTATTTCGACTACTCCATTATGTTATGGGCTACGTGTAATAGATGTTTGGTGTTCAATCCCTACTTTCTCAAAATACTCACGAAGAATGTGATTCTTAAATTCAGTTCCGTTGTCTGTTCTGACTTTTCTAACGGTGTTGCGGAGCTGAACCTGAATTTTGGTGAGAAAGGTGATGATCATCGAAGGAGCCTGATCTTTTGTTCAAAGAAAGTAGACCCAAGTCCATCTTGAGAAGTCATCGACGATTACCAGTATGTAACGCTTTCCATTGATTGTTTGAACTCGCATTGGGCCACACAAATCCATATGTAGAAGTTGGAGGACATGATCCGTACTGTGCTCGGTTTTTGGATGAAAATGAGCACGAGTACTCTTCCCTTGTTCACATGCTGGACAAAGGAGATCTTTGGCATACCAGAATCTAGGAAGACCGTCGACTAACTTATGACGAGCAAGATCGGTCATTGTTTTGAAATTCAAGTGAGACAAACGTTTATGCCATAGCCATGCTTTTGTAGAGTATGCCTTGGAGAGTAAGCAAATTAGAGAAGACGTGGTCATGTCTGACAAGGAAATGGTGTAAAGACTCGTTCCGAGTTTTCCTGTCATAAGGTCATTTCCATGTAGGTCTCGAACAAAGCAGGTTTTCTCCCTAAATGCAATTTCCAAGTCACCATCATAAAACTGCCCTACTGAGAAAGGATTATGTCCAAGGCCTTCAACGTAGTATACACGGCTTATCTCGATGTTTTCGTTGACATATTCCCCATAGCTCATTATAGCGGCAAAATGATCATTCCCAAATCTGACAGTTTCCCATGAACTTTGCGACAAAGTTTACTAGTAGTTTTAGGTTGCATGTCATGTGTCAGGAACATCTGCTATCAACAATCCAAAGAATGATTTGAATCACCTGCATCACAAGAAGATGACACAGATAGAGAGTTGGTAACGGTGGATCCCGTTGGGTTAGTAGCACAGTTTATAATCATTTTTTTGTAACCAAGTAAAACTAGGTTTATGCTGTAGCCAACGCTGCCATGTCCAACTAGATTCTACTTTCTTCCTAGTGACTGCACTCGGTGATTGGATTGTTTTAGGGGCAACTATGGTCTTGTCTACGGTAGTCTTAGAAACTACATTTGGCAGTTTTCCTAAAATTGACTTGGCAGTAGTAGTGGGCCTGGAGGAAATGCCATTTGTACGTTTCTGATTACGAGACAAAAGGGTTTTTGCAACACATTTTTTCTGATTACCAAACAAAATACTTGTACGACAAAACACACAATAAGCATCAACAATAACATCATTTAGAACATTCATTGTCTTAGCATTCGTTACATCATAATTAGAATTACATGTTTTAAAGTTTATTCTACTTTAGACATAACATGCTTTTTCTTCAGATTCCTAGTGTGAACTTCTACTTCTTGATCTTTAGGTGAGTCGCTCTTAGGTTTCCAGATACTAGTCTTATGTTTGTTCTTTTTGGTCTTGGATCTGCTAACCTTAGGAGGGGTACCTAGTCTTGTAGAAGTTGAAGCATGCACATTAGAGGTCTGTGGAGATGCTTTCTTAGGTGTCTCATCTACTTTATACATGCCTGATGCAATCACATTCTTTTGTACAAATTTCCCTTTCTCAAGTATTTTAATTTTCTCTTTCAACTCAATGATGATGTATTTTTGTTGTTGAATTTTGGAATCCAACTCTCTGTTTAATCGAACAGTGTCATTTCTGTTTTGGAAAACTTCATCAATGTCCTTTTCATACTCAAAAATTTGATGTTTTAAAACAGCATTCTCTTTTTCAATAATCTGACTTTTGAAAGCATGACAGTTTTGACAGGACATTGATTCTTTTTGATTTTGTAGTTTTAACTCAAAGTCAAGACTCTGAGTCTGACACCATTGCAATTTTTTGTTGAGTTGGAAAATTTCTTTTGAAAATTTGTTTTCCACATCATCATTGACTTTTCGATGTCTCTCATTTTCTCTTTTTAAATTATCAATCTCAATTTTCAACATCTCAGTATCAACGGTATGATCATCAACAAGCATTTCATTACATGACACATAAATGGAATTCCTAATCACAGATATCACATTAGAACATAGAACATTCTCCAAGAGTCGATCTGCTTCTTTTTCAAAGCTTTGTTTTTACATTTTTGTTTTAGGATCTTGTTTTCTGTTGCTTTGAAAATGTTCATCATGGATTCAACCTCTTATTGAAGTTCCTGTTCCCAATGTGTAGCACAAAGTCGCAGGTATTGAACGTGTGGCAAAAATTTCTTTTGAAAAACTTCTCTCTTTTCTTTCTCATAGGGAGAAAGAAAAGTAGAGACTTTTATTTCTGAATTTCGTTCAATTGCATGTTCCAAAAATTGTATGTCTTCTATAAAAGTTTTAAAATATCTAAGGATAAGACATTGTTTTGGCAATGGTGCAATTACACTTGGACTTGGTAAAGGGCCGTCGACTTGTGCAACATTGTTCACAGGAGCAAACTCAGAAGTTTCATTTATTTCTATTAAAGACCATGTTTGTTCTGATTTATCTTTTTGCAGTACGAAAGTGTCGTTAATATGAGGTACTCTTGAGTAGTCATATGGTTTATTAAATTTGAAAGTAATCATTTTGGATCGACTCTCTTCGTCCTATTCCATTTCCTCTTCACGATTATAAACAACAACACGCATGAAAGAGTCATCAAACAAATTTTCTGCACTGTATAACTTCAGATTTTCCTTGAGTGCTTTATATAAAAAAACTTGGTTTGTCATCCCCAATAGCAAAGCCATATCCTTGGGGATTTGGTTTTACAGTTAATTTTTGAATGGTTGTTACTGATTCACCAATTTTATACACAACTTTTTGAAACTCTTTAAGTTTGCATTCCAACTCAACGATTTCCTCAAGATATGAATCAACTCATTTCCTTGATATTTGTCTGTGTTCAGAAAAATTATCTTGACAAGTTGACAACTCTGTTTTTGTTTTGGAAAGTTCAGAGTATAGAATGTCAACTTGTTTTTGAAAATCTAATCTTTCTTGTTCCTTTTGTGTAATTAATTCATTTTTGGAAACGGTTAATTCACGTACTTGATGTTCTAACTCTTGTTCTTTTACATACAATTGTTGGAATGCAACCTCAAAACTTTTCTCCCGTTTTTCTTTACTTTCATAGTTTGAGATTTGAAGTTTGTAGCACTCAAGATCCGTAGTCAACAATGCAACTTTTGCTTTTAAATTTCTATTAATTTCATTGCAATTATCAATTTGGGATTTCTGTGCATCTAACTGTGTTTGGGTGGTCAAGAGCAAGGTCATAAGCTCTGGATCTGAAGCAAAAGATCATCTTGTTCAAGATGATCATTATTATCATCATCAAGAGGATCATCAAATGTAACAACGGGGTTAATTTGATCTTCATCAAATGTAACTACGGTGTTTATTTGGTCATCGACTTGAGAAGATAAGAATGAGTCATCTTGACCAACATGGTCTTCAGTTGATGCAGATGCAGAGGGTGATACAATTTCATGAATGAGACATTTAGAGTCAGGTACCTGAGACAAGCCATCGGTATCATAAACCGGGCCTGTTTCACCCATGTGCATCTCTTGCATGTTAGCTATCAACATTACGGCTGCATTGGCCTCCAGATCTTCCATATCATCGTCCGAATATGCATTAGCCATAAAGTTGTGCTCCTTCTCAGTCAGGGTGCCACCAGCTTCATCTTTAAGAGCAAGAAGAAGAGCTTCTTTGTGGTACACACTGCCTCTGGTCCTTAGCTTGGGGCAAGCATTGGCTATGTGACCTTTCCCTCCACAGTTGTAGCATTTGACCATGGTGTTTCCAATCCCAGTATTCCCTGTATTAACAATTTCTGCCCTCCTCTGTGTGTTACCAACGTTGTTCCTACTACTTCCAGCTGAATTAAACCTCTGTCCACCTGAATTTCCCATATAGCTACCCGAACCATATCTCCCAGAAGCTCTGTTTTGATTTTCAACTCTGCTATCATGAACAACTGCCTGATTGCGAGTGTTGGATGAAGACCTGAGACGGTTGTTGGATTTGTTTGAAAATTTGCTGAAAGCTCTAGCAATCAAAGCAAATCCTTTGTTTAACGAGTTAAAAGCATCGTCTTCATCACTGTTAACGTTGGAGTACATCATAGAATCGGTGTTGTCATATGAATCCAGTTGATTATCAGCTTGTTGCGGTGATGCTTCGTATGGAACGAGTTGGCTTGATGAAGTTTGTGAGGGATAATGTAATACCTGAAATTTAGTAAGCATGTAAATGACCAAAATACCCCTGAAACTTTAAAATTTAATTAAAACACTTATAAGGTACCAAATTAATTCCGAACTTCTGAAAACGAAACTACATATGAAGTAAATTAATTCTGAGACAACATGTTAACATTTTTTACATGTCCAAAAATGATTGATGCACACAAAATATTTATATATACAGAAAACTTGTATTTAAATTAATAAATGTATTTATAAATTAATTAAATCAAGATAAATCAAATCTAAATTAGGAAGATAATTACAAAATTAAAGTTGTTGATTTTAATCTGCATATGGGCCGACTCCTAAGGCCCCCCCCCCACCAAAAATCACGGCACTATCCCTTAATTACCAAATCCCATTTATTTTCTTCTAAAAACAAACCTAAACCCTAAAGTCGACAAAACAAAAAATCCCTCCCATCTCAATCCGATTTTCTGGTGGTGATCTAGGAATTTTCTGGTGTTCTTCAAGGTTTAATCTAGCGAAGAAAAATAAGTGTTGGGTCGTGGAAAGCTTGATTCGATCGTAGGCTATTTTCTTGTCGGTTTAATTCATACGTGAGGTAACAAACTGCTACACCTAATCCGTAGGTTCTAAATTCAGTTTATTATTTTTCTAAGGTTATTTAGATCATATATGACTCATATAAATTGTATAAATCGAATCATGCAAGGTTAATGGGTCGCTCTAATTTTTAATTTTTAAAACGTACGTAAATTCTAAAATATGTGATACGAATTTTATGGGTGTTATGATTATTTTATTTGGACCTCATATGAAGTATATGATCTGGGAAAAATGATGGAACGAATTATAGAGGCCTAAATATGTCGGGGTAATTATTGATATAAAAAATGTACACAAAATCTAAAATAAGCTATACGATTTTTCTGGACTTTGTATATAATTTTTATGGGTTCTATACTGATCATATAACTCTGAAAAATAAGCATTACATTTTTTGAAGTCTATTTTGAGCTTGGTTAATTTTTCTTCAATCGTATAAAAAGGAAAATGAAGAAATAAAAATAAAACCTAATCGAAATAATTAGGGTTAGGGTTTTTGGGACATGATCTGGTCATTTAATGTGTTTTAAGGTTTTAATAATGATGGGTCAATGATTGGATTTGATTAGGGTTTGGAATTGTATTTTAAAAGTGTTATACGATTTGTTTTTAAAACATAAGGGACCAATTGTGTAATTTCTGAAATCTGAGGGGTCTGATTCGTACTATATATAATTCTGATGTGACATTCTGTAATTTTGTAAAATAATATGCTTGTTTGGTAAATATGGATATTATAGGGATTAAATCATGAATTATGTAAATATAGGGTTTGTTTTGTAAATATTGTAACTAGAGGGGTATAAACTGTAAATTGTGAAACATAAGAGATTAAAATGTCATTCTGAATAATATGAGTATTTAATTCAGTAACTTAAAGTATTTTCATGTTAGACCTTTGAATTTAATGAATTTACAATTAAAACCCTAAACCAGGTAAACTTGTCATAATTACCCTTAAACTTTTGTAACTTGGTAAAATGTACCTTACTTCCATAATAATCTTAATAAGGACTTAACCTAATCTGTAATATTAATATCTTGCTAAGTATGGAAATCTGTTAATTATAGAAAGTTACTAAATCTGGAAACTTACTAAATCTGGAAAGTTACTAAAAATAGAAAGTTACTTAAAATGGAAAGGTAAACTAAAAGTAATAATCCGAGCTAGAATATTTTGTAATTCCGTCTTCTACTCCTTTAGGTGTGAAGAAGGAGAAGCCTTGATCTGTTCAGTGTTTGTTTGCTTTCTTGTTTATCTGCTTTGCTAACAAGGTACAGATATTCTGACCTTTTCACAGGTTTCTCATGAACTCTTTCTTTTTGTATCTTGTTTTCCCTTGAACCTTGCTATGTTTCCCCTGTTCTGTGAACTCTGCTATGATCCCTTTCATATTCTGATCTGTTTAGCTTCTGATTTGATGCCATTACTATGATTCCCTTTGCTTTGAACCTTTTCTATTGATCCCCTTTGTTATAATCTCTAATATGAATCTATGTTGTGAAAACCTTTTAGTTATGACCTGGAAATGTTTTGAGAAAACTCAATAGTTTAAAATGATGTTTTGAGTACGATACCCTACTACTTTTATATGAAATTCTACCAATTTTAAAGAAAACTATTTTTAAGACTATCTTTATGAAAACCGTTTTGAAAGACCATTTTTATGAAGACTATTTTGTAAGATCATTTTTATGAGCACCATTATTGAAAGATTGCTTCAAATGAAATTTTAATAGAAACCTTTTTAAATGAACTGTTGCTATGAAACTATGATATTGACCTTCTGACATTGACCCTCTGATATTGAACCCTCTGATATTGAACCTTTTGATATGACACTCTGATTATGACATGGTATCTGACCTTAACCCACGGTTTGGTACCCGAGCCACTCACTAGGCATGAGGGTTTCATGTCCGTGTCATTGATGCACCGATGGCATGACTCTAGGGCAGGAGAGTGATGACCTGTCCCGTCCCTGACTTTATTTTATCTGGTGTGTATTGCTAGACTCTGGCCACCTGGGGCGTATGGACGCATCTTAGATCTGATTTGATTTCTGTTATCTGTATCTGTTTATCTGTTATATATATCTGGTGACTGATGGTGTGTGCGATACACGTCTTTCACATATCTGGGAGCTAGCTACTCCATTTGATACATGATGACACCCTTCATATTATCTGGTTACTTGAGAGGCATCCCCTTTGGATTACTGATATGGCTACATGGTTATTATATTATCTGTTCTGGGCTCATGGTGGATTACTGTTCCTTTTTCTTTTTTTCCTTTACTCTTATTCCTTTACTTATTCCTTAACCCATATTACATCTGAATGACCTTTATTTCTGTTACGTTGTACTTTTATTCACTACTGCTTTGTTATCGTTATATCTGTTCACTGAGCTCTCGTAGCTCCGCCGCATTTCTTTTCCTGCGGCAGGTTTTAGTAGGAAGCTGGGAATGAGTGAAGAGTGTACCTTGGACTTAGAAGATTTGATAGCTATTCTGGATTAGAGTTGACTAGAAGATAATGTATTCTAGAATTAGTGTTTTTGGAAGTTCTCATTTGTAACCTTGAAGTTTTAGTATTTCGTTGTAACCTTTGAGATTTTTGTATTACTGTAGATGTATGCTGTGTTTTGTTCTGATATGAATCCATTATTGTGATATCTTTACCCTTGTCGGGTTGGGGTGTTACAATTTATGGTATCAGAGAGACAGGCTGCGACTCGTAATACATTTACCCTTGACCTGTGAAGTCTGGACCACTAAGTTTCCACTGTAGGCGCTCGTAGGACAACCTTTGTGAATTTGCTTTAGGATTTCCCTATAGGAACTTAAATCCTGACCAGTGAGGAATGGGTAGACTATAAGTCATATGTTTAAGTAGCATTGCTCCCGCATCACTCTAATTCGTGCCTTGCTTTTGGTTAAAACTTGTTGAGATCACTTTTGGAAATTGAAAGCTTATGCCTTGCACCACCTAAGATTTGAAACCCAATTAAATCTTGAAAGCATTGAGAATTGCAAAGTAATTTCCTGACAATATCTGATCCTTGTCTTCAGATTCCGACTCCAACCTCTGAACCTTTTGTTAATCATTCTGATGCCTCTTCGGGCATTCTGAGAATCTCCATGACGATGATATACCTGATATATTCTATTATTTCTCTCTTGCTTTTGATAATCATCTATGAATTTCTGACACAAATTGATTTCGTCTTAACCATCTCTGTTCCCATGAGAAGCCTTGTGGTGTTTAACCACGAGTGTAAGAATGTTTTCCTTTCGCTTTTGAACGATAAGACTTGCTTGTCGATCTGTTTTTCCTTGGATAGTTAACTTTGATTTTATTCTGATAAAGAATTGGTTGATTGATCATTCAATATTGACAACTATCCTCCTATGTCTCACCTTTGGCGTCAGAAACAATTTTGGAACCCCTGCCATGATTACCGATTGTTAAACTTTTGCTGCCACTACCTGATTTTGACCTTCACTTCCGATCTGTTTGATAAACAGTCTGATATCTTCCCGACCATCCCGAAGGCTGTTTAACCCTAATGTGGTTGACACCTTCTATAAATTCATTACCCGTGCTGGATATAAATGTATCATCTGATACTGTTCTGTCTTGCAAAATCTATTACTACTCCTATTAGAACTCTGGTGATTATTAACCTCGGATATAGAAGTTTATTCCCTCCCTTGAATGATGAATCTTATTTGCCAATCAGTTTTCCTTCGGAAGGATTTGATGCAAATACTATCTCTGTATGGGATTGTTAACTGAGCATGATGATGCTGATAACCGATATTCATACACCTCACTTTTGACAGTTATACGATGTTCGTATTACAGATAATTCACAACCTACCTGCCACTTATGCTAAAAGGTTAAACAAAACTCCAACACCTTGAACTGTTCGCTTATCTATCCCCAACACCTTGATGAACCATGTCCCTGACTCTGATATATGAACTATCCGTCTGGTTTAATGACCATATTCATTCTGCGGATCTGTTTACTATTGATATACTTGATTTTGGAAATCTTTGAGTATTGACTGGCTGGCTCTTCGTAAAAGCTACCATAGACTACCGTATTTGAAATGTGATCCTTAACATTCTGCTCCACCCAACTTTTGTTATGATAACCGTTAACCGCTCAAATCTGTTAAACTTAAAACTGCTATGGAAATACTTACCCTGATCTCATTTGATCATCAAATTCTCCTGACACCTACTAGTATCCACCATTAGAAAGTTTTGGCATTGGAAGTTTTGTTGTACAAATTTTTTTCTGGTGCTTTCTGATGAAACTTTTGGGTATCTCTCCTGATTGAGAAGTAGAATCGACTTAGAACCGATATCAGCTGACGAACCATGATACTGTTGAAGTTGAGAGATTGAAGAAGCTGATGTGATATGTTTTTGTCCACCTCAGTGTTCCCTTCGAATACCCTATTAAATTATGAAGAAGAAAGAGAAATTTTGCGTCTGCATATCAACTATCGTAAACCTAACCGTAATTCTAACCGTAATCACTTTTCATTTCTGCGTATCAATGATTGATTTGTTGCACTTTGAAACTCTGTATCAGACGACCTCATTTAATGTTGGAAGGACCGAAGAAGCAACCACAAGAACTCCTAAGATAGGAGATGACTAACTGAGAGCAACTTCCGTAAAGTATTAAAATTTTATTCGTAAAGATTGGTGATGTGAATTAGATATGAAGTTTTCCCTGAAATTATTCATGAAACTACTCTCGTACTCATTGTGACCATTATGAGTTTTAAATGATGCCAATTGTATTGGCTAATGGAATCATGTTTTCGTGAGTAATTGGACAACTGTCATAGTATGACCGCATGTTTATGCTCTGAGACGAACAAGGAACACGTAGTTCACCTTTGTATTAAGGAGAATGACCCTTTTGTTCTGGAAGAATAGATTTGATTGGCGTTCAGAGATTGTAGCAGACAACACTACCAGGCATCCGGTAACAACAGCAGTTTGAGTTGGCAAATTTTGAACTGTGCTAGAAGACCTGTCCAAGACTCGCAGTCTTGCTTCTCTATTCATTTTAGTTGTACTAAGATGAATTGAGAGCAGAAGCAGACTTGCGAATAGAAATTGAGATCATGATTTTGAATGGATGAAATTCTGAAGCGAACGTTTGTGTCATAATTAATTAATTCTGTGATGGATGAAGCTATGGATGACGTAATTCATTTCCTCTTGACCCATTTAAATTTCTGTTACTTGATGATAAAATCCTTTGAGTGATTTAGGTTCTCTATTAGTAATTCCGCTCTGTGTTCATTCTGCGTATGTCGGACGATGGTTTTGTTATGTGAAATTTGACGAATGATGGATGATCTGATGCTTTTAACGATGTACCAAATTCTGATAGACATTCTGGGATTTCCGTTAACTCTTTCGAGTGATTCGTTCTCCTCTTAGTTAGGGTATTTGATTTTGATGACCTCTGAGACCGTAGGAAGACTAGGTGGATTAAGATAAGTTGTTCTGTTCACGACTGGAAATAAAGTATGACCATCGTGAGGGCATATTTATATGATGCCAGTATTATGACGTCTGGCCAACGTGATAATACTTACATCATATAACGTGCACTTGTTATGGGCATCGGATATTTCGAGAAGTGCCTTAGAGCTTTAGAAATTCTGATAACTGTTTGAGATCATCTGCGTTAGTGAGACTTTAAGTTCATTCAACCTATACGCGTAATCTGCTTTCACCGTTATACGATTTGATACGTTGGATTCTCAACATGCTTTTGCTGGCCTCTGTGTTTCTGATAAGAGTCTTAGGTTCGGTTGTAGAACTTTCTGCCAATCGATGTTATCGACAATCTATTTTTCTGTACGTTCTCATCTGATTTGTCTAATCAAATTCTGTGGATGACGTATCCGTCAAAATCCTATGTACTTCCTGCGTTTCTTCTGAGAGAATACGATTATCATCTGTTACGTTGGTATATTATTCTTTTGATCTGGATTCGGTACGATTTGTCATTCTGAGGAAACCGAAGTTTTGATCTATAATATAGAGTCATGAGAACCAAGTCTTTCATATTTTTGTTTACAGCTAGTTGTGTTTCCGTTTCGTTTCACCTCAATTTTCGAGGACGAAAATTTTTCTTTTAGAGAGGAAGAAGTTGTAATACCTGAAATTTAGTAAGCATGTAAATGACCAAAATACCCCTGAAACTTTAAAATTTAATTAATACACTTATAAGATACCAAATTAATTCCGAACTTCTGAAAACGAAACTACATATGGAGTAAATTAATTCTGAGACAACATGTTAACATTTTTTACATGTCCAAAAATGATTGATGCACACAAAATATTTATATATACAGAAAACTTGTATTTAAATTAATTAATGTATTTATAAATTAATTAAATCAAGATAAATCAAATCTAAATTAGGAAGATAATTACAAAATTAAAGTTGTTGATTTTAATCTGCATATGGGCCGACTCCTAAGGCCCCCCCCCTCCAAAAATCACGGCACTATCCCTTAATTACCAAATCCCATTTATTTTCTTCCAAAAACAAACCTAAACCCTAAAGTCGACAAAACAAAAAATCCCTCCCATCTCAATCCAATTTTCTGAAGGTGATCTAGGATTTTTTTGGTGTTCTTCAAGGTTTAATCTAGCCAATAAAAATAAGTGTTGGGTCGTGGAAAGCTTGATTCGATCGTAGGCTGTTTTCTTGTCGGTTTAATTCATACGTGAGGTAACAAATTGCTACACCTAATCCGTACATTCTAAATTCAGTTTATTATTTTTCTAAGGTTATTTAGATCATATATGACTCATATAAATTGTATAAATCGAATCATGCAAGGTTAATGGGTCGCTCTAATTTTTAATGTTTAAAACGTACGTAAATTCTAAAATATGTGATACGAATTTTTTGGGTGTTATGATTATTTTATTTGGACCTCATATGAAGTATATGATCTAGGAAAATGAGGGAACAAATTATAGAGGCCTAAATATGTGGTGATAATTATTGATATCAAAAATGTACACAAAATATAAAATAAGCTATACGATTTTTTTGGACTTTGTATATAATTTTTATGGGTTCTATACTGATCATATAACTCTAAAAAATAAGCATTACATTTTTTGATGTCTATTTTGAGCTTGGTTAATTTTTCTTCAATCGTATAAAAAGGAAAATGAAGAAATAAAAATAAAACCTAATCAAAATAATTAGGGTTAGGGTTTTTGGGACATGATCTGGTCATTTAATGTGTTTTAAGGTTTTAATAATGATGGGTCAATGATTGGATTTGATTAGGGTTTGGTATTGTATTTTAAAAGTGTTATACGATTTGTTTTTAAAACTTAAGGGACCAATTGTGTAATTTCTGAAATCTGAGGGGTCTGATTCGTACTATATATAATTCTGATGTGACATTCTGTAATTTTGTAAAATAATATGCTTGTTTGGTAAATATGGATATTATAGGGATTAAATCATGAATTATGTAAATATAGGGTTTGTTTTGTAAATATTGTAACTAGAGGGGTATAAACTGTAAATTGTGAAACATAAGAGATTAAAATGTCATTCTGAATAATTCGAGTATTTAATTCAGTAACTTAAAGTATTTTCATGTTAGACCTTTGAATTTAATGAATTTACAATTAAAACCCTAAACCAGGTAAACTTGTCATAATTACCCTTAAACTTTTGTAACTTGGTAAAATGTACCTTACTTCCATAATAATCTTAATAAGGACTTAACCTAATCTGTAATATTAATATCTTGCTAAGTATGGAAATCTGTTAATTATAGAAAGTTACTAAATCTGGAAACTTACTAAAAATAGAAAGTTACTTAAAATGGAAAGGTAAACTAAAAGTAATAATCCGAGTTAGAATATTTTGTAATTCCGTCTTCTACTCCTTTAGGTGTGAAGAAGGAGAAGCCTTGATCTGTTCAGTGTTTGTTTGCTTTCTTGTTTATCTGCTTTGCTAACAAGGTACAGATATTCTGACCTTCTCACAGGTTTCTCATGAACTCTTTCTTTTTGTATCTTGTTTTCCCTTGAACCTTGCTATGTTTCCCCTGTTCTGTGAACTTTGCTATGATCCCTTTCATATTCTGATCTGTTTAGCTTCTGATTTGATGCCATTGCTATGATTCCCTTTGCTTTGAACATTTTCTATTGATCCCCTTTGTTATAATCTCTGATATGAATCTATGTTGTGAAAACCTTTTAATTATGACCTGGAAATGTTTTGAGAAAACTCAATAGTTTAAAATGATGTTTTGAGTATGATACGATACTACTTTTATATGAAATTCTACCAATTTATAAGAAAACTATTTTTAAGACTATCTTTATGAAAACCGTTTTGAAAGACCATTTTTATGAAGACTATTTTGTAAGATCATTTTTATGAGCACCATTATTGAAAGATTGCTTCAAATGGACTTTTAATAGAAACCTTTTTAAATGAACTGTTGCTATGAAACTCTGATATTGACCTTCTGACATTGACCCTCTGATATTGAACCCTCTGATATTGAACCTTTTGATATGACACTCTGATTATGACATGGTATCTGACCTTGACCCACGGTTTGATACCCGAGCCACTCACTAAGTGATGACCTATCCCGTCCCTGACTTTATTTTATCTGGTGTGTATTGGTAGACTCTGGCCACCTGGGGCGTATGGATGCATCCTAGATCTGATCTGATTTCTGTTATCTGTAACTGTTTATCTGTTATATATATCTGGTGACTGATGGTGTGTGCGATACACGTCTTTCACATATCTGGGAGCTAGCTACTCCATTTGATACATGAGGACACCCCTCATATTATCTGGTTACTTGAGAGGCATCCCCTCTGGATTACTGATATGGCTACATGGTTATTATATTATCTGTTCTGGGCTCGTGGTGGATTACTGTTCCTTTTTCTTTTTTCGTTTACTCTTATTCCTTTACTTATTCCTTAACCCATATTACATCTGCATGACCTTTATTTCTATTACATTGTACTTTTATTCACTACTGTTTTTTTATCGTTATATCTGTTCACTGAGCTCTCGTAGCTCAGCCGCATTTCTTTTACTGGGGTAGGTTTTAGTAGGAAGCTAGGAATGAGTGAAGAGTGTACCTTGGACTTAGAAGATTTGATAGCTATTCTGGATTAGAGTTGACTAGAAGATAATGTATTCTAGAATTAGTGTTTTTGGAAGTTCTCATTTGTAACCTTGAAGTTTCAGTATTTCGTTGTAACCTTTGAGATTTTTGTATTACTGTAGATGTATGCTGTGTTTTGTTCTGATATGAATCCATTATTGTGATATCTTTACCCTTGTCGGGTTGGGGTGTTACAGTAGAATGATGTTGTGGTTGGACAATACTCTGATTTGGTTGTGGAGGAAAGTGAGACTGAGCAATCAAAGCAAGTGAATTTGGAGTTGATAATGGTGAGTAACCTCCACGAGCTGCTCTGTCTTTATCAACCTCTGATTGGTGATGTTTCAAGTAATCATACCGCAACCCATATGAGGCATTGTGTAGATTCTTAGCTTGTCGAACAAAAGTTACATACTTCTGCCAATCAGGTCCAAGACAACTTAGGAACTTAGTATTCACAGCAATCCTTGGTAGTACGATGTTGTGACGGTCCAAGTCATTGATGATATTGGTAAACCTATGGTAATAAGACTCTAAAGATTCCCCAGCTTCAATCATAAACATGGTGTATTCCAGATAGAGCTTAGATTCCATATCCTCTTGCTTTAACTCTGTTCCTTCCATGAGAAGATGAACATGTTCCCACATGTCCTTAGCAGTCTTTTATGCATCGATACTTCGAAAGATAGGATTTGGAATTCCTTGAAGGATGTAAGACATTACTAGTTCATTTGCTTCTTCCTGAAGTACTTGTTCTGTTGTGAGCTGAGCAACAGGAACAGGAGTAACAATTGCTTCTCTTGGAGGGATGGGATTGGGATCGCCAGGAACCGTTGTGGTAGGTACTGGATACGGTCCTTCAATAATTACCTTTTTCAAGTACTTTCTATGGGGTTTCTTGAGTTCAATAAACCGAAGAAATTGACTTGACCACTTCACGTAATTACCCGGAGTTAGCATTGGAGGTGTATCTAAGGATCCTGCTTCGTGTCTGGATTGTTGATTGCTGATTGCTTCGCACATTTGGTCAAACCAGCGAGGTTGTTTAGGTGGAAGTTAGTAAGTCTGCATTGGTTGTTGTGGATATTGTTGTTGTTGAGGTACTTGTTGAGGGAAAAACTGATGTTGTTGCATGAAAGCTTGTTGTTGAGGATATTGTGGTTGTTGATGATATTGTTGTTGCTGATGATATTGTTGTTGTTGATTGTAAAAATAGTTGTAATTCGGTGGTTGAGACATTCTTGTGTTTTTGTGGATCTTGTAGACAATTAAGATGTGTGTTATGAGTTATGAAGTTTGGTTTTGGTTAAGTGCTAATTTAGATGTTTTTCTTGTTCAATTCCGACAATTACTGTTCACTGTCAATTTTGATTAAAACACTATTCATAGTTGCAATTTCGATAAGCTCACTGAATTCCGATTAAGTCTCTGAATTGCGATGAGTAATCTGAATTCCGACCAAATTGTACAATTCTGATGGATTATCTAAATTCTGACAAAATTGGGTGAATTCCGACAAACTATTGAATTTCGATGAACCTGAGAATTGCGATGGACTTGACAATTGCGACAGAAATTGACAATTCCGATAATTTATCTAAATTGCGATAGAACAGGAAATTCCGATAGATTATCTAAATTACAATTCCGATAATTTTCTCACTACCTTATACAAGATAGGAGAATTTACCTCAAAGTCGAAGTATTTTCACAAGCTTATACAAGCGAGGAAATTACTGAACACCAATTCCAATAAACCCTTAAGTCCGTAATTCCGATAAACCTTTGCTAACGAATTTCGACAAACCCTAGCGTTAATTCTGATAAACCCTCAAAAGCAATTCCGACAAACCCTCTTTTCACCAATTTCGATAAAACACCAAAATTTTCAGATCACTTTTATGACTAAAAAACGATGTTTTAACAGGATTTTTTCGGTTCAAAACGTTTAATAACACGTAAATATTAGGAAAGTTAAAACCTTTAACATCTAAACCAAAATTTGGTGAATTTTGACAATATGCAACGAAGGAAAATGAGTGAAAAACTAAAAAAACCCGAACAAGATCTAAACTTTCGACTACAAATCTGATCTCTACTCACTATAATGATCTTTACACTTTACAAGTGTGAAGAAAAGTGAAAGAAATGAGACTTTTATGTCGAATTTAGCACAAAAACTACACATTAACGCTACTAAACCAAAATTATAAGTAAAATAACGATCTAATCTACTCAAAAACACACGATCTAATTATCTTCTAGCGAATGATACCACTTGTTAGGTCCTATTTCTAGCTTAACAGAAGATTTAGAACTCGTATAATAAGTAACACCACACGTACAACTAAAACTAATGAAACATATAACTATAATAACGAGAGAACTAAGATGAAAGAAGAAGAGAATGGTTGATTCATTCACACATATGAAATGAGCAAGAGTTCGGCTACAAGAGAAAATAAACCAACAACAATAATGAGCACATAAGCCTTCTATTTATAGGCTAATTCTAGGGCATCATGTGCTTAAGTTCTTCTAGAAGGATTATACATAACCACATGGCCCATGGGCTTCTAATAAGCCATGTGGATTAAACATAAACATAAAGCCCATATCGACTAGCAACCTATTACATTGAATGACCAAGACTTGAACAATAGAAAATGCGTTCCCAACAGTCGGGTTGTTTTTAAATCTCGAAATATAAAGTGTGAAATAGTCAAGAATTTTTACTTGATCGATCGTGACACGACTAGTATATATAACCGAGTATACAACACAATCTTGTGTTGTGGAGTGGGTTGTGGCTCAATTTGGAGTTAAATGAATCCACTCTAGATGGACTAATAATAAAACCAAACAAACTTTATCATTTTGACGCTTGGGCTTGGCCTGTAATGAAAAGAAATAAAACAAAGATGGCCACTGGTGGGCTGCGGCCCAAATGGAAGAAAAGAAACCAGTAATGCCATTTGGAAATAGAACAAAAACACAATTTGGTTTTCCCTTTCCTGAGCTATTAATGGTTCGTATGAACCAGGGAATTTCGACACCCATTTTCGGGCAAATCGTGTCCTTTTCACGAGATTTTTTGAGACCCCTTTTGACCGAGAAAAATGAGCACCCTTCGGGGTGGTGATCGGACCAAAAGAAAGGGAAACAAGCCACCTTTCGTGGTGAGCTCGTGTGGCCTCTCGGCAGACATACAAACCGAGATACACTCAACCCAAATTTTTCTCAAATCAACCGCTTAAACTTTCACTTGAACCGAAATAAACTAACACAACACATCCTAATCTGAGTACGATGCTAACAAGACTTGAGCATCAGCCAAACATAAACACAATCATCACCGAGTACAAGCACAAACACAACGATCAACACAAACACAAACCAGAAGTTTAATACCAGTATGACCACAACATAATTCGAGTACAACACGAACACACAACCCAAGTAAGAACGTAAGCACAACCACAGTCAACACTTAGCAAAATCCGACATATCCAGTTTTTAGTATTTAGACCAAATTTCTTTACTCTTTTTAACTATCTAAACCATTCGACCAAGAATACATAACAATCGAATACACTTCCAGTTTCAAGCCAATATAGATACTATTTTTAGTTCTCGGTTTTTAGTTTGTCACACCATAACAATAACGGAATGAATAATCGAATGATACGACAACATTTAAATAGCAACAACAACAAAAATTTGACGAATCGTGTGTTTAACAATTTCTATCGACTCAAAGTTAAATCAATATATCAAGAACATACTTATAGTCGAATTAAAGGATCAAAAAGAAAACTTAGGATTCTTACACAAGAAGGTCGATAAACAAGGAAACCAAAGAAAGGTCAAAACCCGAATCCGGTTTCAAGCAAGATCCACGCACCACCGATTTGTAGGCCGATACTCCCGTATCCTCATATCTTGAAACAAAACTATTATGATGTGTTTGAGTGTTTGGATATACCGGCAGTCGGTTCACAATAAAAAGAGGGGAATAAAGAAACTTTTTGACACACTTTTTGGTCTTGGGAGATGGGAAGAATCCGTTTCGAGCTAAACTCACCCTCTTCTTCAATCTCTAAAAGTCTTCTCGTCTCGTTGACCTTGGGGAGATGCGAGTGATGGCGACAAGATGCCTTGGGGAGGAGAGAAAGGTGTAGCTCGATGGTGATGGGTGATGGTCCGTGACTCTATTGCGTTGGGAAGAGAGAACCAGGAAGAAAACATAAAAAGGGGTAGGGGAATGTATGTGGACGGTATAATGGATAAGGTTAGGTTGGTTTATTTTATATATTAGGGTGTGATTTGTGTACTCCGTGTTCCGTTGAGCTGAGGTGTAATCGTGTTTCTCCGGTTTGGTATTAACGCGAAAAATAAAATTCTGAAGATGTTTTTATAAAACTAGCATAAAATAAAATTTATCGACTCTAAAATAAATAAATTGTTACTAATGTGGTGTCGGTACGCGTGTGGTATCGTTTTTTAGGAAAAACGAGATAACCTCTCGTTTTTATTGTATTGAGGTTTGTAAATGTCAGAGAGTGGAAAATTCACTTTTTCTAATAGTTTTACGAGTTACTGTATGCTACAGCGTGCGGGTTTGTTTCCCGAAATAGTTGTGTAAGCACATGAATGCTTAATTTACCAATTAGGTAATAATAAATTAACATTTATTATTAAAATATTAGTGGAAAAATTACCGTTTGTCACATCCTTCCCGCCTTAGAAGGAAAACCGTCCTCGATTTTCACTTAGAGTTACCCGATGGATTTGAGAAAAGACGTGGGTATTTACGCTTGATCTCGCCCCCACGCTCCCATGTGTATTCGGGACCTCTTCGAGAGTTCTAACAAACTTTAACAATAGGAATACGGCTTTGCTTAAGCCATTTGATTTCTCGATCCATTTTCTCGGCAAGTTTTTCAATGAAATTTAGTCTCTCATCAACCTGGATTTCCTCCAGAGGAATGGCAAGTGTTTCGCCTAAGAGACATTTCTTCAGATTGCTCAAGTGAAACACATGGTGCACAGAGCTGAGTTCTGATGGTAACTCGAGTCGGTAGGCTACCGGCCCGATTCTGGTAAGAATTTTGAAAGGTCCAATGTATCGGGGATTTAGTTTTCGACACATTCCCAAGCTAATCATGCCTTTCCATGGCGATACCTTTAACATAACACGATCTTCATCTTGGAACTCGAGTGGTTTTCGTCTCTCGTCTGCGTAGCTTTTCTGACGGTCTCGAGCCGCTTGCATTCGGCTCTTGATTTGCACAATCTTTTCCGTAGTCTCGTGTACTAGTTCGGGACCGGTGAGCTGACTTTCTCCGATTTCAGCATAGCATACACGTGATCTGCACTTTCGACCACAAAGTGCCTCATAGGGTGCAGCTTTGATGCTTGTGTGATAGTTGTTATTGTAAGAAAACTCGGCTAACGGCAGATGCCTATCCCAGCCATTTCCAAAGTCTATCACACACGCTCGGGGCATGTCCTCTAAGGTTTGAATGGTTCTTTCACTTTGACCATCTGTTTGAGGATGGTATGCAGTGCTCATATCAAGATGAGTACCTAAAGCATCCTGTAGTCATCTCTAAAAGTTCGACGTGAAATGGTTTCCTCTACCGGAGATAATAGAGATCGGAACTCCATGTCTTGCCACGATCTCCTTTAAATAAGATCGTGCAAGTTTACCCGTGCTGTCATTTTCCATGAATGGTAGGAAGTCGGCGGACTTGGTGAGACGGTCGATGATTACCCGAATAGTGTCATAACCATTAGAGGTTTTGGTGGTTTTGGGGTAAAGCTCATACTTATATGTTTCTAAAATTCTAGAATTTCTGGTTGCACTAGCAATCGTAACGGTTTCTACTGATCAGCCTTAACTTTGTGATGAATTACAACTTTGTTTGGGTGGACACCACTAAATTTTTCTTGGCCTTAAACCCTCCCTCTGGTCTAAATCCTTGTAGCGTAAAGTTTAATCCTATTCTAATATAAGGTGGTAGGATGGCTGGTTATCACACCCAAAAAATGGCAGCGGAATGGCATTCACGGGGTGTGACCTCATAGTAAAGAACACAA
Organism: Artemisia tridentata subsp. tridentata; assembly: GCA_021014915.2. Taxonomy (NCBI): domain Eukaryota; kingdom Viridiplantae; phylum Streptophyta; class Magnoliopsida; order Asterales; family Asteraceae; genus Artemisia; species Artemisia tridentata. The sequence continues at coordinate 251,201,586 of CP139507.1, forward strand.
GGTGTCACAATAGAGAAAAACTAAATGTATAACATAAGACAGATGATAGTCGCAAACTTCCACAACCGGGATAAGTACAAAGATCCAAGATAAACACAAGTCTCAAGATTAAACAACGTCACTAGGGAATATCAAATGCAACTCCACGAGATATACCCGGGAGGGTCTTGTCTTAAGTCTTGCTAAGCCAGTCAATACTCAACCTTCTAAGCAGTTTCATTAACACCTGAAAATAGTACTAGAAAACGTCAACATAATGTTGGTGAGCTCGTAAGTTTAAGAGTAAGACCACTGAGCTGTGAATAATATAGTGTAGGACAACAGTGAGCAAGATAAACAAATGTGAGCACGTAACAAAGATCACAAACTAGCAATAGCTGAACCTCAGACTGCAACACGCATAAATTTGATCCACACATAGACTGGGTGCCACTTCCCAAATGATATACTAGGTGCCACTTCCCAAATGATATACTGGGTGCCACTCCCCAAATGTTATACAATCATGCATAACGAAACGGTTGCACACGTCAAGCCAAGTCACACAATTGAATTCACACAATACAAACCACACCATAAGAACCCACTTCCTAGTAACACCGTGTCCATCATTCAAAACATTAAGCTATGTAACAACTTGGATCTAACTTAATTTCACAACTCATCAAACAAGAACTGCCATGAAATTAAGTTAGGAGTTGTTACAGGACTTAATATTTTTAGTGATAAACAACAAAATAAATCCACACAATGATAATCACCTAGATAGTGTCCACACAAATTTGATTCACACAAAAGGGCACATATTGCAATCAAACGCACATATTGTCCAAAATCATGAAAACAGTAGATCACAGCATGAAAACATTTTAAAACATTGAGTACCATTTCTACCCCAAATTAAAACATATTAAAAAGTGGGGCTACGAGAACTCACCTTAGTCCCAACAACGCAATATCACAATATCAGGAAGTAGAACAACACAATAAACCAAAAACTAGCACAACACAACAGAAATTAAGGACGTCACGGCACAATGGACTCGGTACAACCTAATAATATAAACTTGTCTTAACATCTATTCCCAAAAAGTATAAATCTCCATTAGTTAACTATCCCCAAGTATATCCCATTTCGATTCCAAAATCTCCTAGTTATATCCATTTATTAGTGTTTGGTATCATCGTGTGTGCAGTGGTGACACAACATGGACTCAAGTGAACTCACGCCAAAACAAATGACCAAACATAAATGACTCACAAAACAAGATCAAGGTATAAGTCGATAAGTCGTACATTAATAAATCCAACGCTGAACCACAATATTCGATAAGTCATAAGGATAAGTCGTACATTAATAAATTTCCTCCGACATACTTATCGGGCCCTTATTGGGCTCGTTAACCCCATAAGTCCGATAACCATGTGGGTCGGGTATATTAATGCCAACCGATCCGTAACTCGGTCATAAGTCGATAATGAAGTCAATACTACTCTAAATAGTATTTCTCGTTTTGCGTGCCCTCAAAACATTTAATAACTCATATTAAATAAAACTTTCCATTTCAGAATTTCCCTTTTCCATTTATTAGTTTTCGTTAAATATTAAGTAACAATAATTCTTGTTAGTTAATATTTATCGTATAACCTTTATTATTTATTTTCGTTGTCTAATATATTTATTTATGTTTTATAAACAATTATTTTACGAATTATTATTTGTTTCGAGTTACAAGTCCGAGTCATCACTCTCGGACTTAAATAATAAGTTATAATGTCCAAACAAAATCTAAATGTCCATGTTACGGCATTGTCGGGGTCAAGCCGAGACTAAAAAGTCACGGTGACACCGACGTGGCACAAATCATCACAAGTAATATATCAATGTTCAATATATGTCAAGTTCACCAAAGAATAACCATATCGGTCGGCCTAATCCTACGGCACGAGATTCACTTAACCAACATCCAATATTAACCTCAACTTCGCCACCATATATATCATTACCATCAACACCTTGCCGAGACCATAAGGGTCTCGGCTTTCCTACTCGGCATCAAACCAACAAACCACATGGACCCTTGCTACTTCTCGGCCCAACCTCTCCACAACAACATCATCAACAACAAAAAATAATCATTTTTTCCGGTACCTCTGGCTTGGCTCTCGGCTACACAATAACAACACTACAACTTCAATCAATCTATCCTACTCTGCACCTCGGCTATCCACTGGTATCATCGCAACCAATATAAGACCAAAAAAAACAAGAATAATAACCACAAGAGTCATGACTAGAACTCGAGACTACAAAAATACTCATTACAAGGCCACGGTCGTGGGTTTAAACCTACAATTTTGGCTCGTCCGAACACAAACACGAGACAAGTGATAGCAAACTTGATTTTTATACATTTTTAGTAAATAAAAATAGTAAACCCATTAGTTTTAAACCCGAAATATCAATATTCGTGACTCGTGAGTCACGAGTTGACTCACACCGAGTCAACACCGCGCGTGACTCGGTGTTTCTCACCTTTTTCTTCTAGATCTAAACAGTGGAGATGGTTAGGGGTGATAGTGGAGGCGCGTAGGTGATAAAAGGATGGTGGTGGAGCTTCTTGGTAGCGCGTGTGGTGGTGGAGGGTGTTGATGCAAATAATGTTCTAAAAACGTTATTTATATCTTTCGATTACTTTACGTTTTGAGGATGACAAAATGTGAAATCACGTTACGTTAAAATTAACGTAAACAAGTTTTTAATAAGAAGATCCCGTTTCTACGCAAACCACTCTAGAACAAATTTACAAACTTGACAAATGAGCAAAGAAGTAAATTTTGGTTTTAAGACTTCACATTTTGATGTGACAAAACATTTTTTTCAAAAATATACATGATAAATTATTTTTGAATATTTAAGAAATGTTTTAATGGAAAAATAAGTTTAAATTACATAACAGCTATTTCCCCCCCCCCCAAATCAGCTCCAAACTTCCCCAAATAAGTTTTCACCAGAAAAGACAAAAATTAGAGCGTCTTTGTATGGGACGGCTCCACGGTTCCACTAAATTTAGTGGAAGCCGTGGGTGATTTAGTGGAGCCATCCCTCTGTAACAGCCAGATTTTTTCTGCCTACAAATACCAGCCCTATTCACAGTTTTTGGGCATCCTTTTTCACACAGAACTTTCTGAGTTCAAAACCCTCTTCACACTTTCTTTCTTTGATCATTTAGATTAGTTTTTCTTTTGTTCAAGAGTGATCCTATCATCTCATCAAGTGATCCTCTTCATTCCTCTTCAATAGCAAGAGAAGAACACAAAGTATCCAAGTTGATACAAGGTGTTGTCATTCCTCTTCAAGTGCAAGAGAAGAACTCAAGGTATCCAAGAAGATACAAGAGTTATAATTGTTAGGTTGTTTGTAACACTTGTTACATACTTGATTGTATCATAGCATACATCAAGATTATTTTTCTTTTGTGAGAGTGTGAGTGAAGATCATTGTGATCTTAAGAGATAGTGAAGATCTCTTGAAGCCATTGGGCTTGTGTGATTGATCAAAGGATCTAGAGTAGATAGAATAGGTTGAGTGAAGTGAGTGTTGATCATTGTGATCATGTCGAGATCTTGGTGATCTCTTGAAGCCATTGGGCTTGAGTGTTTGATCAAGTGGATCGTGGTAGATTGGTGCTAGCTAAGATTAGCACTCGACATCTAGCTTAGTGTCGAAAATAGGATAAGCAACGTGTACGGTTTTCTCCGCCTTAAGGGAGGTTTTTGATGTAGTGCTTGAAACTCTCGAGTGTGGTACTCGGGGAGTGGAGTAGGGCGAAGAGGTGCTTCGTAGCCGAACCACTATAAATCCTTTGTCCCGGTTTGATCTTTCCATCTTTTCTCTTTACTTACTTTACTTATTATTAGTTAGTTTAGTGTGTAGTTCACAATGTTGTTGATTGATTACACATAAGATTCGAATCAAGGTTTTTAATAAGTAAACTTTTAAGAAGATTTTAAAAGAACTTAAAAACCGGTAAAACTATTCAACCCCCTTTCTAGTTTTCCACAATTGGTTTCAGAAGCCACGTCAGTCAAGAATTTAAAGTATATTGTATTTTGAAACTGGAATCGATCAATGGATTTCGACAAATATCTAGAAGGGCAATCTATGCAACGACCACCACTTTGCGAAACCGATTGTATTATTTATTGGAAAACAAGATTCGAAACGTATGTGAAATCAAAAGACATTGATCTTTGGCATGTTATTACCGAGGGTGACTTTAAACCAATTCAAATGAATCCGAAAACTAAAAAGGATGAAATAGTTTCTTATGATAAACAAAGTGATGAACTTAAAAGAAAACTAGCCAAAAATAATGAGGCTAAAATGATGATTTATAATGCTTTGCCTGAAAAGGAATTTGAAAGAATTTTCATGTGTAATACGGCAAAAGATATTTGGAAAACTTTTTTAGTCACTCACCAAGGTAATAATCAAGTCAAAGAGAACAAGATTGATCTTCTTGTTCAACAATATGAACAATTTTCCATTTCGGAAGATGAGTTGATAGAAAATGCTTTTGCTAGATTTAATACTAGTATCACTAGTCTTAAAGTCTTGATGAAGGTTATTCTAGCAAGAATTATGTTAGGGAAGTTTCTTAGGCTCTAACTCTAAATGGAGAGCAAAGGTCACGCCATTGAAGAGTCAAAGAACTTGGCGACATTGTCACTCGATGAACTAATAGGAAACTTGAAAGTTCACGAGATGATAATCAAGAAAGACTCCAATATAGTTAGAGGCAAAAGTGAGAGAGATAGATCTCTAGCATTAAAGGCCAAGAAGGAGTCTAGTGATGATGAATGTTCGAGTTTCGATAGTGAAGATGAAGAATATGCATTAGCGGTTAGGGAATTTAAGAAGTTCTTTAGGAGAAGAGGTAGGTTCGTTAGGCAACCTCGTGATGAAAAGAAGACATCACAAAAGAACCGAGTTGAAAAGAATGGTAAAAGTGATAGGAGATGCTTTAGATGCGGAGATCCTAATCATCTCATAGGAGAATGTCCCAAATTACCGAAATCTAACAACCAACGAGCTTTCATAGGAGGCTTTTGCAGTGATAGTGGTGAAGAAGAAGAGAAGAAGCCCAAGGACGAAACATGCCTAATGGCTCAAGCTTCTCATGAGATATGCTTGGGAATCGACTTGGAGCCTGACGAATGGGTCAAGGATAGTGGATGTACTAATCATATGACGGGTAATCGAAGTCTTTTCTCATCATACAAAGCATACAACGGAGGTAATGTCACTTTCGGTAGCAAACTTAAGGGCAACATTATTGGCAAAGGTACGATCACTCAAAACTCCCTCACTATTAAAAATGTAGAGCATGTAGACACCTAGGATTTAACTTACTTAGCATAGTCAAATGGTAGATAATAAATGTAGAGTATATCTCGAAGAGGGTAGTGAGATCATTAAGGATGGTAAAACCATAGGCAAGGGAGTTAGGAGAAATGGCTTATTTGTCATGAAAATAGGAAATAAGCCTCAGGATAGGATATGCTTAACAACCATAGATGATAATTCCACTCTATGGCATAAGAGGTTAGGTCACACCAATATGCGATTGATACAATCATTGGCGTCTAAGGAACTAGTTAGAAACCTAACTAAGATTAAGTTTGATAAACATTTTTGTGACGCTTGTAAAGTTGGAAAACAAGCTCATTCTAGTCACAAAGCTAAGAACATGGTCTCGACCTCTAGATGCCTAGAACTACTTCACATGGACTTATTTGGTCCATCCGCCGTACGGAGCTATGGAGGAAACTACTACACCTTAGTGATAGTTGATGACTACTCTAGGTATACTTGGACTAGATTTCTTAAGAATAAGACACAAGCTTTTGAAGAATTCGAGGTCTTTAGTAAGAAAGTTCAAAATCAACTAGGATGTACAATAGTTTCCATTAGGACGGATCATGGTCGGGAATTTGATAATGAAGTGCAATTTGGAGCATATTGTGATGCTAATGGTATTACACACAATTTCTCAGCTCCACGCACTCCACAATCAAATGGGGTAGTTGAGCAGAAAAATCGTACACTATAAGAAATGAGTAAAACGATGTTGAATGAACAATCAATTCCGTAAAAATTTTGGTGTAATGCGGTGGACACCTCAACTTATATTCTTAATAGGATTCTAATTAGACCTATCTTAGGAAAAACCCCATATGAAATCATGAGAGGTAGAAAACCTACTCTTGATTACTTTAGAGTGTTTGGAAGCAAGTGCTTCATACTTAACACTAAAGACTACCTCACCAAGTTTGACCCAAAGTCTTACGAAGGTGTTTTCCTAGGTTACTCCCAAAATACTAAAGCCTATGTAGTCCTAAACAAAGAAACCATGAAAGTCGAAGAATCACTCAACGTGACATTCGATGAAAGTCCTCCACCAACTAAGACATCACCCTTGGTGGATGATGACTTAGATGAGGATGAAGCCATTATGGTCAATGGCAAGAAACCTTTAGAAGATGACATTGAGGATGAAATAGTTGAAGTTGACGAAGTTGTCAACATTAAGGAATCCAAGAACCATCCTATTGAAAATGTCATAGGAAACCTAAACCAAAGAACCCTTAGGTCACAAGCCAGACACAAAAGTAATTTCTTTTGTTTTATATCAACCGTAGAACCTAAGAATGTAAGTGAAGCGATTAAGGATGAAAGTTGGGTGGTTGCCATGCAAAAGAACTTAATCAATTCACCGCAAACCAAGTTTGGGATTTAGTACCTGCACCTAAGAATCAAACAATCATAGGAACTAAGTGGGTGTTTAGGAATAAGCTCGACGAAAATGGCGTCGTAACTAGGAATAAGGCAAGGTTGGTAGCACAAGGCTATAACCAACAAGAGGGAATAGACTATGATGAAACTTATGCACCCGTAGCTAGATTAGAGTCCATTAGGATACTCCTTGCCTATGCATGTGCCTTTGACTTTAAATTGTACCAAATAGATGTGAAAAGTGCATTCCTAAATGGTTATATCAATGAGGAGGTATACGTTGCACAACCTCCGGGATTCGTTTATTTCGAGAAACCGAATCATGTTTATAAACTCAAGAAAGCTTTATATGGTCTCAAACAAGCTCCAAAAGCTTGGTACGACAGACTAAAAGCATTCTTTATCGAACATGAATATACCATGGGAGTGGTAGATAACACGCTTTTCACAAAGAAACGTAATTCACATCTCATCATTATTCAAATATATGTTGACGACATCATATTTGGCTCAACTTGTCCAAAATTGTGCAATGATTTCTCTAAAATCATGCGCAACAAGTTTGAGATGAGCATGATGGGCGAATTAAATTTCTTCCTTGGTTTACAAATTAAACAAATGGAAGATGGTATCTTCTTTAACCAATCTAAGTACAGTAAGGAAATGCTTAAGAAGTTTAGTTTAGAAGAGTCTAAGCACATGAAAACTCCCATGTCCACATAAATAAAACTCATGAAAGATGAAGAATGTAAGTCCGTGGATAGCACTAAGTATAGAGGTATGATAGGAAGTTTATTATACCTCACGGCAAGTAGGCCCGATATCATGTTTAGTGTCTGCCTTTGTGCTCGCTTCCAAGAGGATCCTAAAACCTCTCACCTTGAAGCGGTTAAGCATATCTTCCGATACATTAAAGGCACTATACACTTGCGATTATTTTATCCCAAGGGGACCGGTGTAGAAACTGTTGTCTATCCCGACTCTGATCATGCGGGAGATTATGTGGATCGAAAGAGTACGAGTGGCGTTTGTACCTTCATGGGTTGTTGTCTAACTTCTTGGTTCTCCAAGAAACAAACGGCTCTTGCTATCTCCACGACCGAAGCCGAGTACGTAAGCGCCGGAAAGGCATGTCAACAAGCACTATGGATGAAACAAGCCCTTATAGATTATGACATCCATCTAGATGACGTCCCAATTATGTGCGATAATAAAGGTGCTATTGACTTGAGCAAAAACCCCGTTCAACACTCCCGTACTAAACACATCGAAATTCGCCACCACTTCCTTTGCGATAATGTTCAGAAAGGAAATATTTCTATTGAGAAAGTTCCCTCTTAGGACAATATCGCAGACATCTTAACCAAACCTCTCAAACGAGAATCCTTTAACTACCTTCGTCTAGGTCTAGAAATGATGGAACATATTCCATAAATCTCATGACTCTTGAAGTCATCTCGTGTATCTCGTTTCGTCTAGTTTAGGTTCCCCTCGTCAAAAGAATTTATTAGGTATAAATTCTTTCCTCGTGTCAAAAAGTCTCACTAAAACAGCGAGACTCATTCGTCAAAAATCAAAATGGGACAGAAAACCATCCCAGAAGATCACGGCTCCACTAAATGTGGCATGGCACCGTAAAATTTAACGGTACTGTGGAACCGTGTATCTGGCACATTCCGTATTTCAGTCCCCTTTTCCCACACTACTCATTTCAAAACCTATCTACTTCTGCAACTGCTGTCATAACCTTACCTCACAACCCAAAACTCAATCACACCCCTTCAAGATCATATTCAAGACATTGTCTTTCAAGATTCTCAATCATTTCCACTTTTTCAACACTAATTGTAAGTTTTCTTACTCTAATTTTCTCTAATTTTGTGTCTAGGGTTTGTTCATTAATGAAAATTGAATTGGGGTCTTTCAATTTTTACTAGGAAACTTTCAACTAGAAGTCATCAACACTAAAATATTTCAAAATCTTTGGTGCTAAAACAATTGAAGTCACCAAACACCCCAATTCCATGGTTTTCAAGAATCTCACGAAACTAGGATCATGCAACATTTTTCATGCATTGTTGATGCAAACTAAAAACGTTTTCTCATGCATACATGATCTCATGAATATTGATCGAATTTCATAATCAATATGTATTTTTTGATATAATTGTTTGAGCAAAATTAAAATTAGGAGTGTCTGGGTAATCTCATTATTTTCATTTGAGTCGAGATTACCACACCTCTACATAGTTTGCATATAGGTACACACTCGACATGTGTATGTAATGCAACTATTCTTAGCTCTAATTTTTCCTAAAAATTCTCTTATAGGAAACAAAAATGTCTCATGAATATGATTTTGATCATCTTCTAACCGATACCTACACACCCAAAATTTCTCGTGAACCCACAACACCCGGTAACCACATTCGTGCCTATGTTAATCTTGAAACCCGTCGGTTTCATGAAGGTCGTGTCGTTGATCCATCCTTAATTTATCATCGGGACATCAACACTTCATTTAGAGCTATAGGATTCGATTGTTTACTCCACATCAATGAGCACATTTGTCCTCGTTTTGTGTTGGAGTTCTTTCAAATAGTCAAACTCGTATGTAACGAGGATCAATCTTTGTCACTTTGGTTTTGGATCCAAAGTTTCAAATTTGTCTTAACCCTTGAGCAATTCGCTCAAATCCTTCGTATTCCCAATCATGGGCAATGTGCCTATACTGAAGATTGGTGTCTTGAGTCCCTCTTCAACTATCATGAAGAGGATAGTCCATATTGCTCCTACATACCCTCTCCAACCGAACTTACCAAACTCATTCGTAATCACAAGTAATCCTCCTCTTACCCAAATCCAACAAAAATCCGTCTGGATGAGGTCCGTCATGAACTACTTTCTTGGGCAGTCATCCTGCGAGAAAATGTTCTAAGTCTAACAGAAAATCTTGAGCAACTTCCGGCCTGTTATGCTCATATGATTTACTGTCTCCTAACCCAACAACCATACAATCTCGCCTACTTCTTCGCTAAGAGAATTGTACATCTCAAGGGAAACAAAAATAAATTGATACCCTATGGGATGTTCCTAACCCGTCTCTATCACCACTTCATAACCTTTCCCCCTTACCTTCATGGTCCTCAATACTCACTTTTCACACCCGTCATGAAACCCATAACTGAGTCATATGTCTCATCCATTCTCATTTTCGAATCCTACACCCACTATGCACCCTTTGATGATCCTAATCATGAGAATGAGATGCTTGTTCAAGACGAGAATGTGACAAGAACGGGAGAATGCTCAAGCCATAAGTTGTTATGAAAGGATTTATATCTCTTATTAGGGTTTATTCTTAATAGATCATATTAGGAATTAATACTCTTAATTATCTTGCATGCTTAACATTAAATCCTTCACCTTGCATGAATATTCTATTTGGATCATAGTTTATCTTGTCCTTTATGCTTGCATGCTTATGCTTCTCTTGGCAATTTACATGATAACCTTTATGTGCTAGATATAGCTTAATATGGGACATATTAGGCAAATAAGTCTTTAGTGACTTTAGGCACTATCATTTCCAGGAACTAGTTCCCCTAGAAAACGTTCCACTAGTTGCCCGGAACTTGCCTGAACTGGAAAATTCGTGACTACAGTGTCACGGTACCGTTAATAGGCCACGGTACTGTTAAATTTAACGGTACCGTGTGATATTTAGTGGTACCGTGCACCTATTTCACGAATTTTCATTTGTTCCTCCTACAATCCCTGCAACCCTAACCTCAAACCTGCAAATCTTACAACATCACACACACCGTAAGATTCCCTTGCTACACCATAGGACACTCCCATCCACTTTAATTAAAATTTCATCCATCTTTCCTATATAAGGCTTCACCCTTGCAAGTTTATCTTGCACTTCCTCTTCAACCTCTCATTAGACACACACCATGTCCTCCACACAAGGATCCACCACTCACATCTCAAAGAAACCTAGAATAACTTTAAAACCACCAACAAGACCACTCTTTGTGGATCTTATAAAAGATGATGAAGCAATGACACCACCTTCCCAAGCCACTCCTAAATCACCATCACAACCTAATGCACCCTCCAAAACATCATCTTCCTACACAACATCCTCATCATCCTTCAACACCACATCATCAATGGAGTACACACTTTCCCCCATAACTCCATTGGACTATAACATGCCAACTCCATCACAAACAAACTTACCACCACCTCCTTCCCCTATCATGGCACAACCCATCCAACCCCATCCCTTTGATCTACATAGTGCCAATTGCCTATGTTGCCTCCATAATCGTAACCTCATCTTCTCCTTGAGAGATGAAATTCACTTCATGTTCTCCTATGTGGAACACCTCTTAACACCACCACCACCTCACATGATGACACCATCTCCACCACCTCCTAGCCAACAAAACTAGACATGTTTATGTTTAGTTTTTCCACTAATAAATCATTAGGACCCCTCTTGGAAATGAAGCTTGCCTCTAGTCATTAGGAATTTATGCTTCTAATTGTCTCTTGTTATCTTCATCATGTAGTCATACCTATGTATGACACTTGTTTTATGAATGAATGTTCTCTTTTCTATGGTTATTTTATCATTTTGTGGGGCTTGGCTACTTGGTTATTTTCTTTAATTCTTAGATATTTGTCTTAAGTGCTACTTGTTCGATATTGTATATATGTCTTCTAACTTTGTTTTGTAGCACGAATCATTGCTCGATTCCTTGGTGTTCTCCAAATGAGGGGGAGTATACATCAAGGGGGAGCCTTGCAACCTTTTTGCTTCGACAAAAAGGGGGAGAAATGGGAGTAAACTCATTAAAAACTTGTTAAAACTAATTTTAACTTAAAATGAGTTTATGTTTTGTCCTCATCAAAAAGGGGGAGATTGTTGATGCAAATAATGTTCTAAAAAGTTTATTTATATCATTCGATTACTTCACGTTTTGAGGATGACAAAATGTGAAATCACGTTACGTTAAAATTAACGTAAACAAGTTTTTAATCGGAAGATCCCGTTTCTACGCAAACCACTCTAGAACAAATTTACAAACTTGACAAATGATCAAAGAAGTAAATTTTGGTTTTAAGACTTCACATTTTAATGTGACAAAACATTTTTTTTCAAAAATATACATGACAAATTATTTTTGAATATTTAAGAAATGTTTTAATGGAAAAATTTAGTGGAGCCGTGGGTGATTTAGTGGAGCCGTCCCTCGGTAACGGCCAGATTTTTTCTGCCTATAAATACCAGCCTTATTCACAGTTTTTGGGCATCCTTTTTCACACAGAACTTTCTGAGTTCAAAACCCTCTTCACACTTTCTTTCTTTGATCATTTAGATTAGTTTTTCTTTTGTTCAAGAGTGATCCTATCATCTCATCAAGTGATCCTCTTCATTCCTCTTCAATAGCAAGAGAATAACACAAAGTATCCAAGTTGATACAAGGTGTTGTCATTCCTCTTCAAGTGCAAGAAAAGAACTCAAGGTACCCAAGAAGATACAAGAGTTATAGTTGTTAGGTTGTTTGTAACACTTGTTACATACTTGATTGTATCATAGCATACATCAAGATTATTTTTCTTTTGTGAGAGTGTGAGTGAAGATCATTGTGATCTTAAGAGATAGTGAAGATCTCTTGAAGCCATTGGGCTTGTGTGATTGATCAAAGGATCTAGAGTAGATAGAATAGGTTGAGTGAAGTGAGTGTTGATCATAGTGATCGTGTTGAGATCTTGGTGATCTCTTGAAGCCATTGGGCTTGAGTGTTTGATCAAGTGGATCGTGGTAGATTGGTGCTAGCTAAGATTAGCACTCGACATCTAGCTTAGTGTCGGAAATAGGATAAGCGATGTGTACGGTTTTCTCCGCCTTAAGGGAGGTTGTTGACATAGTGCTTGAAACTCTCGAGTGTGGTACTCGGGGAGTGGAGTAGGGCGAAAAGGTGCTTCGTAGCTGAACCACTATAAATCCTTTGTCCCGGTTTGATCTTTCCATCTTTTCTCTTTACTTACTTTACTTATTATTAGTTAGTTTAGTGTGTAGTTCACATTGGTGTTGATTGATTACACATAAGATTCGAATCAATGTTGTTAATAAGTAAACTTTTAAGAAGATTTTAATAGAACTTAAAAACTGGTAAAACTATTCAACCCCCCCCCCTTCTAGTTTTCCACAGAGGGTGATGACAAATGGGGTTATCAAACCCTAAGTGGTTATAAGCGAGGCTTATGTAACCTTTGGACCTCTTGTAAAACCGTATTATCACCCTAGGACTGAAACTGTAACTTAAGGCAAGGGTGGGAAATGTAGTTTTGTTATTCCTTTAGTAAAATGCCATCGAGGCCAATTTGAGTGCCGAAACATGTTCCCGAACATTTTTAATTTACGCCATTAATCTTAAAACTATTTTTCAAATAAAATTGACTATAAATACGTCTATGATTGTTTTATCTTGTAAAAGCAAATATTTCACGCGTTATTAGGTTTATTTGTGCCGACTCGCGTTGTGTGGTCTAACTCACAAACACACATAAAAGTGAACACATAACTAAATAAACATATCATCACGAACTTAAGGTTGAGTAAGGACCTGGAAAATTCGTGGTTGTTATACTGGTCCTTAAGGTTTGTTCCATAATTGGGTGTCTCCCTTTTCAGAGGCAAGGGTAAAACTTTATTCGAAAACTTTATTTGTGTAGCTGTTTATACAAATTGACCAAAAGTGTTTCCCAAGCAATAGACATTTCTTTGTTTGGAACTACTAATTATGTATAGTGGTATCACCTCGGAAGATTTGTCATTTAGTGAAATAGATTTTTAAACATGTTGTAGATAAAACGATTTTTCCAAGGTTGACATCCAGTTATCCCTTAATATGCTAAAAATCTTGATAATGTTTGACCAGAAAATTTTTGACCCATTAGAATGAGTATTTCAGGAAAATGTCACTATGAGTTTTATGATCGATATCAACACATTTTTAAAGAATGGTTCTTAAAGGGAGAATATCGAAGGAGAAGGTGTAGTTGGGTATGTACATCTACATATGTTTTGAGTGTCCAAGGACAGATCCTAGTCGTCAAGGCTGAGTAGAACTTGATGTTTAATATTTAGCGAAGCTTGTAGGCTTAAGTATTCGACTTACTTAAGCCGTGCTAATAGGTGTCATGACTTAGATTGTTGCACTAATGGTCTGGAATGAATAAATCGGTCGGATACTACGCAGTAAGATGTCTTACTTGTTTACAAGTGAGGACTGCGTATGAATGATAGTTTGGTATGTTAAGGCTTACTGGCATTTCGGTGTGGAAGTGATGTAAAAAATAATGGGGTTGAGTCATCTAGACTCCTAGAGTGCACCATGTTACAAGGTTAATGGTATATCGATACTCTAACCTGTTATATCTGCTACTTATAAAGAACCTCATTATAAGGAATGAAGAGGATAGTTTGTACTTTGACAAAGCTATGTCAAAGTATGATATATCGATATCTATAGTCTGAGGCAGAGGTGCTTGATTTACCTCTAAGGTTTGGTTTAGTGAGTAACGGTGTTTTGATAAGACCTCATGTCCTAGACCAGCTTGTATTCCCTAGGGATTTGTGAAGGGTTCGACATCCGTCTCCACGATAGTGGTTCGGGTTACTTCGTAAAGTCTTAAGGCTTTTGTTGGGATACTAGTCAACTTCTGGAAATTCTCTAGATCCTAAAAGCTTAGTGGTTCACTCATTGTTCATTTCTGCTGAGGGGTCCTTCTTGTGTTGCTAGGATTCTATTAACATACGGTATGCGAACGAGTTTTTCATCATAGGTGATTACAGAGTGGTATTTCGACATCCAGTATACACTAAGGCGATGTCGAATTCTCCAGGTTTTGTGGGCATAGGATCACCCAAGCTAGTACGGGGAGTTTTATACGTCTAGAGTACGACCTTGAAGGATGGTGTTGATTGCTACTAGCGGTTAGTTGGTTGGCTTAGTAGTGTACCTAGTACTCAACGCGAAGAGTATAACCTTGTGGAACGATGTTGGTTGCTACTGGCAATCGGCCAGTCAAGTTGTTCAAGTATTTAGCGTTCTGCGTAGAAGGTAAGGTCTCTATTAAGGATCTAAATTTAACCATTGCAATTATTTCACACAATTGCAATAAAGCAAGGATATGTTTCAATCGCGTATGGGGTTATGAGTTATCTGGTAGCTATCAAATTTAAAGATTTGTCTGATTGATGATGAGGTATCTCAGAATCGGAAGGGGTAGGGTATAATGAGGTGGTGGAGTCGTCCTATGATGGCTGGTGATGTAGCTTATTTTCTCAGATTCGGACGTGGTGTGAGATAAAGCTGATTCTTATGTGGTAATATTTCATTGAAGTCTATTTGTTTATTGTGCTTTTAGCACAGATGACCAAATCTTGCACTACTTTTATGTACTACACACGTGAGTTTTTGATTTCTCGAAATGGAAACAGGAAATTTGTCTTTTGGTAAAAAATTTAAGGCAACCATTCCTAGCATAGCATGATTCTATCAGAATTATACATAGGTGATCAGGCTTTGTATAATTAAGGTTCAATGATGCAATGCTGAGTTTGGTTTCAAAAATTTATATCAGTTATTTGTTTATGAGGTAAAAGTACGAAATGCTTTTCAAAGAAGTAATTAGTTTACAAGGTGATAACATGATAGTTTATAGGGCGGTTTGCAAAACTGTTTATAGGGTAGTAGGAAAACACTTTATTCTCTGCAAGATAGTAGGAAAGTTGCAGTTTGGTTTGTGATTAATAGCAGAGTAGTTTCGTAGAATAATAAACAAATGGTTTGTGTAGTGGCCGCAAAATAGTTTGTAGTGTAATAGCAAAATAGTTTATTGTTTCATGAGATAACGACTAAAGTAGCTCACAGGGGAGCAAAATGGTTTATGAGACCATAGTAAAACTGATAGGATGATTGTAACATAATTTACTAGATGTTAGAGAAACTGTTTAGTGATTTATGAAATATTGGTAAGGTAACAAATTGGTTTATTACACAGGAATCAATATAGTTTTCAAAATGTAACAAAGTGGTTTATTAGATAGTAGCAAAATTTGTAGTGCATCGGGCGATGTTTAATGCATTCATTTGATATAAGATTATAGATAGCCGTGAGTCAAATAAGCTTACAATTCAGGATAAACATACACCAATCCATACAATACGACGAGGCTCACAGAAAGGTACTAATAAAGTCTTATAGGAATACATCTTAAGAGAGTCTAAACTTAGGTCTCGTTATACATGGCAGTCGACCCTTTTTGACATCGCGTTCAAGTCATGTTTTCCTGCTGTCTCAAGGTTTCCTGATACTTCGGTTCCTTGCACTCCTTTTTATAGTGCCCTTTCTTTCCACACCCATAACAGGTCACATTAGCCTTCCGATTGTTCCTTGGCACTATCTTTGCTTTTGCAGGGGTTTTGAACCTACAACATGCAGCCATGTGTCCAACCTTCTGGCATTTGTTGCATCTCACGATGCAAGACCCGTTGTGGTGTAATTTGCAACGACTACACATTGGTAATTTTCTAGCATAGGCCTTTCTGTTACTAGATCCTGCAATGCAAGTTTCGACCAACTTTGGCTTCCTGGGAGGTTACGGAACCCTTTCGTTTCCTTGGTTGTTCTCCTGTTTCCTCTTGTTGTTGTTGTTGTTGCGGTTGTGATTGTCGTTGTTGATACCTTGAGCAATCCTAGTTCGCAAAACTTGGCCCATTACATTATGCGCCATGTGGACGGCTTCATGCATAGTAGTAGGCTTGAATGAGGCGACATCCTTTCGAATCTCCGGGGAGAGTCCCTAGATGTACCGGTCAAGTTTCTTGTACTCGGGTTCCGTCATAGCAGGGCATAGCTATGCCAGCTCGTAAAAGTGGGTGGTGTATCCGATGACATCATCTCCCTTCATAGTCCAGTCCCATATTTCTTGTTCCATCGCTCGTAATTCGCTCTTCGAACAGTATTCTGCAATCATCATTTTTCTCAGTTCATCCCAAGGAATTGATTAGGCGGTATCGACTCCTACTGATTGAACATAGGCATTCCACCATGCCAGGGCACATCCCTGAAACGTGCAAGTAGCAAACTTAATTTTGTCTTCCTCGGAGCAGTTTCCACATCAAAGTAGTGATTCCACATCTTCGAACCATCTGCACATTTCCACTGCACCTTCAATTCCATTAAAGGTGCGGGGCTTACTGCCCATAAACTCCTTGTAAGAGCAACCACGAGTTGTGGGCTCCACTCCGACTGTAGTCCCACTGACTCGGTAGGCAGCAACTATCTCTGCAACTTGCTGGGCTATCAGTTGTTTCATGCTCGCGGGGTGTAGGTTTTGTCTCTTAGGTGACATGTTCCTTCAAGAGGAGAGAGAAAAGTGAGACGTAGTAAAAATGTGTCCTAAGGATAGATGTTCTGGGGCGACATGATAATTGGTGATAAGTTCGGGTCGTAATTAGATACGTTGGCGGGTTTTCGTGTGATAGCATAACAAATGCTTCGAAGGAATGAGATGAGTGTTCGAACTCGGAGTCGGGTAGTGAAATTGTGTAGGGGAAGGTAAGTTGTGACAAATACGGTATGTATATGTAGAAAATACCTTTGGTATATAGTATAAATCATCAACGGTAAAACATATCATATAGTTGTGTCAAGTAAAACAGTAATTAAGGCAACAGGCTTGGCAGGCAAGTGGCGGTCATAGGGACTTATTTTTGTAAAAAGCGGTTATAGTTTAGGGTTTATATGTACCTAGTTCTCTATAACCTGGCTCTGATACCAATCTGTAACACCCCCCAAATCTGGCATCGCGGAAGCATTCGGGTCATGGGGTGCTACTAAATTGATAATCACAACACAAGGTAACAAAGAACGGAATACATACTCCATTTTAATTCATTCAATCAAGTAAAATATTGTTTACAACATAGTTTGGGTTGATAAAATAAGGCCTACAAATTTAGTTGTCCCAGTAAAAAACAAGTCATAGTTTAAAATGACACAGTACTTCAGACAATAGTCTATGACCCTTGCCTTACCACCTCTTTGTCATAATCAGTCAGCTTAAACACCTGAGAAAAAAATGATAAAGGTCAGCAAAAAGCTTGTGAGTTCATAGGTTTATTAATAACAGTAAAATCAATAGTTTGGACCGTGAGTTTGGTATATGAACATTATAGTGCATATAATGTCATATATAAATACTTTATTATGCTAGCACTAAGTTCATGCAACCGAAGCTATAACAGTGTGCATGCTCTAGAGCATGTTAAATATATAGGCCCGACAAGTGTTTATCCTAGACACTTGTGTTTCGACATGGTATACGTTCGTTTGCCTATCCGGTCAATTCGAACGGGGACGTTACTCCTAATAGATCTATTTATAACATTCGCGCTTCCCAGCAGGAATTGACGGTTGATGAGTTTGGGCAAATTGGGACATAATAGGGCTTAGGCTAATCCACGTAATAGTTTGATAAAAATAGTATTGGTCCATCAAATAGTTTTGCATTTTTCTCACCTCCATTGTAAAACGAGTATAAATAGAGTGAGGCTATAAACTCACCTTGTCAAGTAGCAGTCAGATAACATAATAATTCAGACAGTGTTCAGCACCAACATGTAACCTAGATTAGAAAGGTTTGTTTTAGTTCACGGATCGAGTTTAAGAATTTATGAAATTTAGTTAAATCTGAAGAATACTTAATATCATAACACAAGGTCGGATTAATGTTTGAGCCGAATCTAGAGAGAGAAAGTAGGATATTCTAGTGAGAGAAAATGAAGTTGAATGATTAAGAATAAAATGAACATCCAACCCTTTCCCTTGGGTGGGAAACGGTATATATAGTTACACATAAAACGCCCCACATGGGCTGTGGAGTGAGCTAACAGTGGGTAAAGACCCGACCTACTTCATCAAATATTACTATGACTAAACTAGTATTATGATAACTAAACTAATACTAATAAGCCTACGAGCTAACTCAATGCTAATAGATACTCGGGGTGACCGAGTCTTTCATATGAATATTTATATTCCTAACAATCTCCCCCTAAGGGACGTCACCCTGAAAATTACAATTTGAATTCTTGCATTCTAATGAACTTAATTTCCTAGCTCGTAGTCTTTGATTCTTCATAATTGGTAAGCTTTGTACTTTAAGTCGTGATCTTCAGATGAATGTTCCTTTGGTATGTGTGATCGTTGAGCATTCATTGTGATCATCAGTTTTGGTAGTTTGTGTGTCATTCTCTTTGTACTGTTGCATCCTTGTGATAAAGTGATCATTGGACCGGCATGCTCACACTTTTCTGGATCATGATATTCAGCATCAGAGTAGCGGAAGCAGTGTAGTAGGTCCTCCAATTAAAATGCTTTCTTTGATTATTATGATGAAGTGTGAGCATGGGGTGATGAATTGGCATCTTAACCGCCAGGGATTCCTACAAACAACAGTTAGCAATAAAATGTACGGCACTTATAGGTTTGTAATACCTGAAATTTGAAAATATGCAAAATGACTAAAATAACCCTCTAAATTTGACATTTTAAAAATTTAGAAAAATAGAACATATGAATATTATTTGAACCAAACCTAAAATAATTAAATCCTAATTTACCTAATAATTCAAACTAATAAAACTTAGCATAAAATAAAAAGTCACAAGCCAATGTTACTATATTTTAAATGTATAGTCGACTATAAAACTTTTTAGGTGCATTATCAAAACCAAATTTTGACTAAAAAGAAAAATAAGAAAGTAAAGATATGCAGTAGATTTTAAAAGATACACATGATTCAAAAAGGTACCACTATCCCAATAAAATAGGTCCTACCTATAGCACAATCCCAAAAGTCGGTTTCCCAACCTATATATATACCGAAAATTTTCTTTTGCCTCACTTTACAATCCTAAAACCCTACAAGAAATCAAAGGCTCGGTTGCTGCTATTTTCTTTTCTGTTCGTTCCATCACAGCAGAAAAAAAAGGGTTCCTTGTGGTCTATACGTGGTGGTTCAGACGCATATTGTTCGTTGTTCGAGAAGGCTGTTCTTGTTCTTTTTTTCTTCTTTTCCATTCGATCTTTAAAGGTAACCAAACACTTCCATCTTCTTTTCTATGCAACACACAAGAGGGTGAATTGAAAACGACTAAGGTTTCGGTCTTGATGTCGACTTTGTTTTGTTTTTGTAATGTTCTATATTCAACCCAACTTATGCAAACCCTAATATGATATTGAAGCTCTAAATAAACCTTTGAATATACATTTAATAAGCCATAAGAATTGGAGTAAAACCTAAACTAAGTTCACATAAAATCATGAAATTTAAAACCCTACATATCGACCCATAAGATGCTGTGATAGTGAATCTGTTATGACCCACTATATACGACTCCAACATATTTTTTTTCTGGTCCTAACGAACTAAAGAAAAGAGAAAAGAACAAGGCATGGTCGTGTGTGGTTGTGCTCAGTATTAAACTAAACAAAAGGGTGTCGTGTGGCTGTTAACAAGGGCCTGGTATGAGTAGTATAATGTGTTCGAGTCCCATGGCTGGTCGGCTAAAACTGTGGCATGTGGTCTGGTCTCATGTGTGTCGAAGGGTGTAAGTTTGTGAGTCTCGTTATAGGGGCAAAGAAAAAAAAAACAAAAAAAAAAAGGGTCAAAAAGGGGTCGTGTGGTTACTGATCTGGGAGTCAAATGATGTATTTTATGTGGTTCTTAGTCTTGCATAAGTGATCAACAAGGAGGGTAAAATAGTTGGGTTTCATACGGGTTAAAATGAAAGTGGTGTGTGTCGAACTTGGGCTGTGTTTCATGCGTGCTATTGCTAGGTCGAAAGGGGTTGTAACAAAAAGGGCTATCGTGTGTAGTTTTGCTTCATATATGTTTCATGCGAATAGAATAAAGAGCATGCATGGGCTTTTCTTCTCTTTTCTATGTTACAGTATATTATTTCGAACTAAAGTAAATAAGGGTAAAATGGGTAAACAGACGAGGAAATGTTGGGTTGCTTGTAGTGGGCGTTGATATTGAGTCAAAAACAAAGAGTAAAATTTGCATGCATGGCTTGTCCATTTTTTTTTTCTTTCCCTTCGAACTGATAACAAAAGAGTGAAGTGGGTTGTACAATGAAGTATAGTATATTATAAAGAAGTGTCTCATGGTCAAATATAATAAGAAGAAGTAGAGGTAAGTACAGTATGGGATGGTTAATTGTTTTCCTTTCTCTCTTTTGGTCCTATGCTCGATTCATCAAATCATAGGGAAGTAATGGGTGACTTTTGGCTGTGTAAGTGAGGACAGTACAACATAAAGTAAAGTAGCCTATTTTCCATTATTGTTCATATAGCACCCTATACTTTACTACTTAAAAACATTAAAACCCTAAGCTTACATACATTATGAAAATAAACCTTAATTCATGAATATTGTCATTCTAATGAATTTAACGGGATTTAATAGTGACATTAAAAATAAACGATAAATACTGGTGAATTCAAGAAAACTTACTATAACGTCATAAAAATAGAAAACTACTAAAAATGGAAAGATAACTGAAACCCTTGTAATTTTGTCCTCTACTCTTTAGGTTCGAGGAAGGATTGATTTGATCTCTATCAGCTTTTGTCTTTGTTCTTGCTTGCAAATAAGGTACAGATATTCTGCCCTTCTTGTTAAGGTGCCTTCGTTTTCTCTTGATTTTGTATTTGTTTTGTGAACCTTAGATATGATTTCTTTGACTTGAACCTTCGTTTTGAACCCTTGTCTTAACCTTGTCTTGAACCTTGTTATGAACCTAGCCATTGAACTTTGATGTAAATATGGATATGACCTACTTGAACTAAAGCTTAAATTGAACCCATTGACATGTAAACATGAACTTGAAACTTGAACTTGATTTGTATACTTGACCTTGATCTTGACCCACAGTTTGAGACTACGAGCCATACTAGGCATGAGGGTTTCATGTCCTTGTCATTGATGCACCAATGACTTGACTTTTGGGTAGGGAAGTGATTACCTATCCCGTCCCTGCCATGACTTGATATTTTACTTGTACACGTAGATGAAGACATTGTGGCAGCCTACAGGGGCGCATGGATGCATCCTAGATTTGTACTTGACTTGACTTGTTTAATTATATTACTTGTTATATTAGATGACTGATGGGTGTGTGCGATACACGTCATTCATCTCTTGGGAGCTTGCAACTCCAACCCTTGGAGGTATCCCCTCATATTATACTTGTCATACCGAGGTCACCCCTCCGTAGGCATGTATACTTGTTTACTTGACTTGATATGATATGTTCTGGGCTCGTAGAGGATTGCTGTATCTGTTTATCTTTCTGTTTACCTTACCTTTTTCACTTGTACATTCTTCCTTATTTGTTTCCTATGCCTTTACTCTTAATAACCTTTACTACTTTTACATTTCGTAAATTTTTATTACTGCTTGTTCCGTTATATCTGTTCACTGAGCTCTCGTAGCTCAGCCGCATTTTTCTTTTCCTGCGGCAGGTATTTAGCTAGGAAGCTGGGTTTTGCTTTGGGACGAGTGCAACTTTGAGTGAAGCATGGACCTTAGTATCTTAGCTCTACCATTTAAATTTTAGACTTGTTATGCCTTGTTTGGCACTTGGATTATTTAGTACTTCATTTATTTCTCTCTATTGTCTTGTTGAACTTGATATAAGTCGTGTTGGCTTATTATCTTTTGGTTTAATGTTAAGACTTCCGCTGTTTTATTATTGCTTGTTCTGATATGAAACCATATTATTGTGATATCTTGCCCTTGTCGGGTCGGGGTGTTACAATTTATGGTATCAGAGACAGGTTTGGACCCTTAGGTTTCCCGAAAACCCTTAGGCTTAGGCCATTGACCTGTGAGGATTGGGTAGACATTAGGTTTCCTTTCGCGCACTCTCTTTTCCTGTCCTGCTCTGTCATTTTCTGCTTGCTCTTACTAATCGTTTTGACAATCATTCAGATGGTGAATACGCGCTTTACCCAGTACACTGATGGGAATGATGGCCCTGATTTTGAGGCCATGATAGCCGCTGCTATGGCTGCTGCTCTTCCTGAATTGGTGACCCAAGTCACCAATAACATCAGAAATGCTGCTAGTTCTTCTGGTGGTGGTGGTGGCGATGCTCCACCCACTGCTCCACCCGCTGCTCCACCTGTCGGTATTCATGTATGGATTGAGAGGTTCAACAAGCTCAAGCCTCTCTCTTTCAAGTCCGCTGCCACTCCCCATGAGGCAGAGGACTGGATCACCCATGTCGAGAAGTTGTTTAGGGTTCTTGGATGTGCTGACGAGTTTAAAACTCGTTTGGCTACATTCAAGCTGGAAGGTGACGCTCTTAATTGGTGGACTGCTCTTGTTCAGGCAAAGGGAAATGATTATGCTGAGACCTGTTCTTGGGCGGATTTCATTGAGGTGTTCTATAGGCAGTATATTCCATTATCGGAGCAGCAGAGGTATGAGAGGGAGTATGGGACGATTCGTCAGGGGGATCGTGAGTCGTCGGGTGAGTTTATGCAGAGGTTCTTACGTTTGGCCAGTTTTGTGGGGCCAGAGGTTGCTGGGGATGCTCATCGTCAGGCACGTCATTTTAAGTGGGCATTAAAGACATGGGTATTAGACCGTATCGTGAACTTTGAACACGAGGACGTGGCTGCTGTTGCGGATGCTGCCCGCAACATTGAGTTGTTACATGCGAACGGGGGTTCTAATAAACGGGATCGGGATGGAAACCGGGTGAACTCTAGGGAGCAAGGTCGCCTGGACCAAGGATATGAGCAGCAAAGGCGGTCTACTAGTAGTTTTGAATCACGAGATCGGGTGGATCGTGGTCATGATCAGAGAGGTCGGGATTCGAAGTCAAATTCTAATCAGGGTGGTGATCGTCACGGGCGCAGCGACAGTCAGAAGAAGTGGAAGGATCAGTCTTCCAGGGATTACCAGCAGAATCGGGTTTCTGGATCGAATACTCAGAAGGGATCAGCTGAGAACCTACCTACTCCAGTTAGTTGTGCTTATTGTGGGAAGTATCATTCGGGAGTTTGTCGTAAGGCTTCGGGTGCTTGCTATGGATGTGGATCCACTGGACATATGGTGAAGGACTGCCCTAAGAATCCGTCGGCACTTGAAAAATATCTTGATCCTCCTCCTCCTACTCCTAGTACCGGTCGTGTTTACATGCTTTCTCGTGACCAGGCAGACAAGGCGTCTGGTATGTCATTGTTTCATTTCCGTTCTATTTTCTTTCCGTTTCCTTGCAAATTTCGAGGACGAAATTTTTTTTTTAGAGGGGAAGAAGTTGTAATACCTGAAATTTGAAAATATGCAAAATGACTAAAATAACCCTCTAAATTTGACATTTTAAAAATTTAGAAAAATAGAACATATGAATATTATTTGAACCAAACCTAAAATAATTAAATCCTAATTTACCTAATAATTCAAACTAATAAAACTTAGCATAAAATAAAAAGTCACAAGCCAATGTTACTATATTTTAAATGTATAGTCGACTATAAAACTTTTTAGGTGCATTATCAAAACCAAATTTTGACTAAAAAGAAAAATAAGAAAGTAAAGATATGCAGTAGATTTTAAAAGATACACATGATTCAAAAAGGTATCACTATCCCAATAAAATAGGTCCTACCTATAGCACAATCCCAAAAGTCGGTTTCCCAACCTATATATATATACCGAAATTTTTCTTTTGCCTCACTTTACAATCCTAAAACCCTACAAGAAATCAAAGGCTCGGTTGCTGCTATTTTCTTTTCTGTTCGTTCCATCACAGCAGAAAAAAAAGGGTTCCTTGTGGTCTATACGTGGTGGTTCAGACGCATATTGTTCGTTGTTCGAGAAGGCTGTTCTTGTTCTTTTTTTCTTCTTTTCCATTCGATCTTTAAAGGTAACCAAACACTTCCATCTTCTTTTCTATGCAACACACAAGAGGGTGAATTGAAAACGACTAAGGTTTCGGTCTTGATGTCGACTTTGTTTTGTTTTTGTAATGTTCTATATTCAACCCAACTTATGCAAACCCTAATATGATATTGAAGCTCTAAATAAACCTTTGAATATACATTTAATAAGCCATAAGAATTGGAGTAAAACCTAAACTAAGTTCACATAAAAATCATGAAATTTAAAACCCTACATATCGACCCATAAGATGCTGTGATAGTGAATCTGTTATGACCCACTATATACGACTCCAACATATTTTTTTTCTGGTCCTAACGAACTAAAGAAAAGAGAAAAGAACAAGGCATGGTCGTGTGTGGTTGTGCTCAGTATTAAACTAAACAAAAGGGTGTCGTGTGGCTGTTAACAAGGGCCTGGTATGAGTAGTATAATGTGTTCGAGTCCCATGGCTGGTCGGCTAAAACTGTGGCATGTGGTCTGGTCTCATGTGTGTCGAAGGGTGTAAGTTTGTGAGTCTCGTTATAGGGCAAAGAAAAAAAAAAAAAACAAAAAAAAAAGGGTCAAAAAGGGGTCGTGTGGTTACTGATCTGGGAGTCAAATGATGTATTTTATGTGGTTCTTAGTCTTGCATAAGTGATCAACAAGGAGGGTAAAATAGTTGGGTTTCATACGGGTTAAAATGAAAGTGGTGTGTGTCGAACTTGGGCTGTGTTTCATGCGTGCTATTGCTAGGTCGAAAGGGGTTGTAACAAAAAGGGCTATCGTGTGTAGTTTTGCTTCATATATGTTTCATGCGAATAGAATAAAGAGCATGCATGGGCTTTTCTTCTCTTTTCTATGTTACAGTATATTATTTCGAACTAAAGTAAATAAGGGTAAAATGGGTAAACAGACGAGGAAATGTTGGGTTGCTTGTAGTGGGCGTTGATATTGAGTCAAAAACAAAGAGTAAAATTTGCATGCATGGCTTGTCCATTTTTTTTTTCTTTCCCTTCGAACTGATAACAAAAGAGTGAAGTGGGTTGTACAATGAAGTATAGTATATTATAAAGAAGTGTCTCATGGTCAAATATAATAAGAAGAAGTAGAGGTAAGTACAGTATGGGATGGTTAATTGTTTTCCTTTCTCTCTTTTGGTCCTATGCTCGATTCATCAAATCATAGGGAAGTAATGGGTGACTTTTGGCTGTGTAAGTGAGGACAGTACAACATAAAGTAAAGTAGCCTATTTTCCATTATTGTTCATATAGCACCCTATACTTTACTACTTAAAAACATTAAAACCCTAAGCTTACATACATTATGAAAATAAACCTTAATTCATGAATATTGTCATTCTAATGAATTTAACGGGATTTAATAGTGACATTAAAAATAAACGATAAATACTGGTGAATTCAAGAAAACTTACTATAACGTCATAAAAATAGAAAACTACTAAAAATGGAAAGATAACTGAAACCCTTGTAATTTTGTCCTCTACTCTTTAGGTTCGAGGAAGGATTGATTTGATCTCTATCAGCTTTTGTCTTTGTTCTTGCTTGCAAATAAGGTACAGATATTCTGCCCTTCTTGTTAAGGTGCCTTCGTTTTCTCTTGATTTTGTATTTGTTTTGTGAACCTTAGATATGATTTCTTTGACTTGAACCTTCGTTTTGAACCCTTGTCTTAACCTTGTCTTGAACCTTGTTATGAACCTAGCCATTGAACTTTGATGTAAATATGGATATGACCTACTTGAACTAAAGCTTAAATTGAACCCATTGACATGTAAACATGAACTTGAAACTTGAACTTGATTTGTATACTTGACCTTGATCTTGACCCACAGTTTGAGACTACGAGCCATACTAGGCATGAGGGTTTCATGTCCTTGTCATTGATGCACCAATGACTTGACTTTTGGGTAGGGAAGTGATTACCTATCCCGTCCCTGCCATGACTTGATATTTTACTTGTACACGTAGATGAAGACATTGTGGCAGCCTACAGGGGCGCATGGGTGCATCCTAGATTTGTACTTGACTTGACTTGTTTAATTATATTACTTGTTATATTAGATGACTGATGGGTGTGTGCGATACACGTCATTCATCTCTTGGGAGCTTGCAACTCCAACCCTTGGAGGTATCCCCTCATATTATACTTGTCATACCGAGGTCACCCCTCCGTAGGCATGTATACTTGTTTACTTGACTTGATATGATATGTTCTGGGCTCGTAGAGGATTGCTGTATCTGTTTATCTTTCTGTTTACCTTACCTTTTTCACTTGTACATTCTTCCTTATTTGTTTCCTATGCCTTTACTCTTAATAACCTTTACTACTTTTACATTTCGTAAATTTTTATTACTGCTTGTTCCGTTATATCTGTTCACTGAGCTCTCGTAGCTCAGCCGCATTTTTCTTTTCCTGCGGCAGGTATTTAGCTAGGAAGCTGGGTTTTGCTTTGGGACGAGTGCAACTTTGAGTGAAGCATGGACCTTAGTATCTTAGCTCTACCATTTAAATTTTAGACTTGTTATGCCTTGTTTGGCACTTGGATTATTTAGTACTTCATTTATTTCTCTCTATTGTCTTGTTGAACTTGATATAAGTCGTGTTGGCTTATTATCTTTTGGTTTAATGTTAAGACTTCCGCTGTTTTATTATTGCTTGTTCTGATATGAAACCATATTATTGTGATATCTTGCCCTTGTCGGGTCGGGGTGTTACAATGTACGGCACTTATAGGTTTGGATTTCGAGATCGTTAACAGCATAGTGTGAAAACTTTCTCTAATCCTTGTCGAGGCCGTTCCTGAATCGGATACCCCGAGAGGGCTTACAAGATCTACCGAAGTTAATAAACGATTAGGTGAGTCACTGGAGTTCACTCCATGACTGTAGACCGTTTGAAACCGCCGCGAACACTAAGCGTAATTCACAAGGAATTACCGAAGTGACCTGTTGTCAGGGCTGTTTGATGTTGACCCTGGCAGGAATTTCCATTCAATCATTAAGAATTACATTTGTAGCTTCTCTCATAAATGTTCTGGTAGATTGCTAGGATCTGCGTAGGACTCTTAATTGTACAACTGATGTCCTTAATGTTGAACCATCAGTATAGCTGTATCACGTGTTCCTATGCGATCTTTTGATGTATCTCACGGCTCTAGACTCGATAAGTGCAATTTTGTTAGTCGGAGACTGGAGTGGTGTCTCCTGTTTCAATATCAACATGGCTCATAATGAGCGGTCGATAGATTATGCAGGGTTCCCCGTGAAAATGAAACAAGTCCTTTTAAGAGAACTTGAGTGGCTTAGAAGGTTTAGTGCAGTGCGTCACTGGGTCCATGACGTCTTGTCTTCAATACCGGCGTCACCTTAGTAACAACCAGTAACATATGAATTGAACTCGGTTTCTGCCCTAAGGTTGAATAATTGGAGGGCTATTTCTTTTCACCCTTTCACATTGCTTTTCTTTTTAATTCTTCAACCCCTTCTTTCTCCTTTCTCATATTACTCCTTTTTTCATAATCATACCTAAGGACTTTCTAATACTAACTATTCGGTATTGTCCTTGGGTAGATCCCTCCGGCTCTGGTGGATCATAGGACGGTTTTCCTAACCTTAGCCACCTTATAACTTCATGACTATCCTATGTTGCCATTAACCTAATCCTTGAAAAATCTCTCAAAGTGTTGATGTGCTCATATGTTTTAATTTAAAATTTGCACGTGTTGGGTAGAGTTTGCACTTTTTGAATTGATCCACTTTCAGTGAACATGACCGATTCGAGACACGCTTACATCACTAGTTAGACTAGCTTGAAATTATTACCCGGCCTGGTCAAGTCCACAGAAAGTTTCTCGAAACGGTACACTCTACTCAGACAAGTCCTCTTCGAGACACGCTTACATCACTGGTTAGACCAGCTTGAAATTATTACCCGGCCAGGACAAGTCCTTTCGATTAATGACAGTTTTTGTTTCGTCAATTCATTGGTGAAGTCTGAGTCGCGCTCACATGAGATGCCATATCAAATTAGCAATATTTTAATCACCTTTTATATTTCTCCCCCTCAAAAATAGCATATTGATGTTGTTTTTGAAAAACTTTGATTAAAATATGCTTTTTGAGGTTAATTCTACTCAATAGTAAGAAGCTTTCGCTTCTTTTATCAAGAATGAGGCACTGAAGCGTACCTCATACTGCTCCCCCTCAACTAGTGAGGGATGTTAAGATGACACACAAATCATATGTTTATCACTACTTAAATAGTACAAAGTTCACAACATTACTTAATTACACAACACCAAAAGAGGACTAATTATTACAGAGAAGATATTCTCATTCGGTTCTCTGTAGAAGTCTGTAATCACCCTCTCGAACACGTCCACCAACATAACTTTCCAGACTACGGAAGATCCTCCTTGTCTTCAATCGTTTCCGTATGGCACAGATGAACTCATTGTTCATTTCCAGATATTTCTTAGTCCAGAACATAGTATATCGCCCTTGTTTTGCAATTCTTATTTTGTACTCTTTGATCCTGAAGTCCAGTGCTTCTTCAATCTGCTGTAGTGTACCATCACTGAACTTGCAGATTTCATCGAACCGCATGATCATCTGAACCTCATACCTATCTCTGAACACCACAGCCTTTGGAGACTCAAGAACCGTGTAGTCGTGCTTGAATTCCATGTCATTCGCTTCCCATCGAGGCCTCGTGAGGTTGAGTTTAGTCTGATAACTCTCAATCCCAAGCTGAAAGTCCCCTACCTGTTGTCTGATAACTAAGCCCCTGGTCCATAAATTGACGGCAGTGGCAAGAGTCTTCTTTTCATGAGGTGATAGGTGGTGCAGCTTGCCTTGAAAGTTCAGCAGGTACAGATCTTCAAAGTCACTAGGGTGCAAGTGTTTGAAGTCACTTTCTACAATGATATGCTCTTTGAGATCAGCTCGGCAAAGGACGATCTTCTTCAGGTAGTCGTAGCCATATATTGAGAAGATCTCAACTCTGACTACACTTAAGATCTGCATGCGAGATCGTACAGCTTTCCGATTTCATTTAGCAGCGAGTCTTTCAATGTAGAACTGTTGTCTCTTGAACCACCAGTGCGATATACCATACATAGCCGATATGTCATACTTGCATTCTTCTTCACTCCACATCTGATCTGGTACCATTTGCTCTAACCCAATGTCTTGATAATATGCAGCTTTCATCTTAGTAATTGACAATGCTTGTTTATGCTCCTTGCTGCCAAACCTGAGATACTCCAGATCTTTGTTGAAGAAGAAGTCAGTTTGGATGGTGACCCAGAGGGAGTGGTTTGTTGACATTGTACTTGAGAATTCCCTCGTCAACCTGATCAGTCAGAAGCTTGTGACATTCTTCCATCTGGAACTAAAGATGAACCACATCAGGATGAAAGGCTTTGACAATTTCATATGTTGGCCCTTCCAAGTCCTTAGGTGTCAGTTTGGTGATTCCTTGTTTCTTACAGTACCAGTCTATAAATGTTCCAATGTCTCCAGTCTGTGCAAGCAGTGAGTTTTTTGGAGGAGGCACATAGCTGGACACAATAGCATCAGCCCAGTTGCTATCAGGAGCATGCGGATCAGATAAAGGGATGGACCAAGCTGGTTCAGGTGTTGGAGGTCTGTCATCTTCGGATGTGGGCTTCCACCATGACTTCATCATCTCATCTGTAGGAGTAATCTCAGGAGTTGCTGACCTGTCATCCTCTGAGAAGGACTTCCACCAATCTTTCCTCAGATTAACCTTGGGAATATGAGCATTTGCAGTGTCTTCATCGTCATCAGAATAAGAATCTTGATCGTTGATAGCTGATTCTTCATTCATAATAAGATCTTTTGGAATTGAAGAGACAGAAGGCTTGAATCTTGAATCAGTAGTTGTCCAAGCTGTGTAAATCGTAGATGCGATTGTATTTGATGAACTTGGACTGGTAGAATGTCTTGGTGGATCTTCCTTAGCAGATGATGAAGGTGGTCGAGGTGGTGGTATGGCTTGAGAAGATCCTGATGCTCCAGAGGAACCTGCAGCTCCAGATGGTCCAGATGGTAGAGGAGGTGGAGGAGGATGAGGAGGAGACCCAGGTGGAGTATTGTGTTTGTCTTGGCTTATCCTTTTCTTTCTACGAGTTTCAGCCAGGTCTTCCATGAGTTGATCAGAGTTGTCACAGTCAATTGATCTTTCCAAAGCTTCGTATAATCTTCTATGGTCTTCATGACCTTGGTCAAGGTTTATCTCATACATTCGCTGTAGAAGAATCTCCTTCATATCAGTGGTGGGAAGATCTCTGAAGAGTGCTCTAAGCGGTGTTTTCACTGCCTGACTCACGGCTTCTGCTACGTGCTCATCAACAGCAGTCATTACCTTATTGTCAATGTTGAGATTTTCCAGCTTAGATAACCGAGAGCCGTGATGCTTGACAATCTTGGGTAGATTATGACCTTCTAGAACTGCAATGCGTTTGAGAGCCTCTTCAAGGCGTGACTCGAGGCTTTTGTTGGAGGGCGGAGTTGGTGGAATTGCACTTGTAGTTGTGGTACTTGCCATGGTAGCCGTTGCAGCAGAGGGAGTTGTTGTGGTTGTGGTTGCAGTTGGAGTTGGTATTGTCATTGTAGGGACTGCAGAAGTGTCTTGCTCAATAGTGACGGACACCATTGACACCACCTCTTTCTCATCATTTGGATTCTCAGTTTCCACATCAGCAGGCTTGTCAGAAGTAAACAGATCCCCAAATGTAAGGTCCTGTTCCAGATTCTTGAGAGATGACAAAGTACCCGTTGAGCTGGCGGGTTCCTCCAAATGAGACTGATCATCGGTTCGTAGCTTCAGATTTTCTTGGACACCTGGGTATGCTGTTGATACGAACTCATCATGCAGTGTTTCAAGTGGTGGATCCGATGTGACAGCCTCTTCTAGAATTTGAATCTCCTTCTCAGCTTTGTCGGCCTCTGGTCCTGCAACGTCTTTAGTATGTGTCACATTCATCCCAACATTCTTCTCCTCAGTTTCCAGCTCGTCAGATTCGGTATCACTAGAGTCTAGATTGAGTTCTAAACTCGGAGACTTTTCCCTTGCAGCTTCAGAAGATTCAACGATTTTGGAGGGTTTGGGTGCGCGTTTCTTGAGGATGAACTTTGTGGTAGTTGAATTTAATGCTGGAGAAGAGATGTCCAGAAGAGTCAGAGCAACCTGTTCGTCAGTATCAGTCCCTTTTCCTTTACCTTTCACTTCAGGCAATGGTTGATGCCTTTCAGTATCAGGTTCTCTGAGGATCACACCTTTGGTAGATCGTGCCATTGACTCTGCATATTCTTTTGCACTAACTTCCAAGGTCTTTTGAAGGACATCATCCTCCTCATCTTGCAGAGTTGGTTTAGATAGGGGGACTTCATCATCAACCAACTTTCTCGGTTTCTTGGATCCCAGTTTCTTACTCACATAACCCCTCTTGGGTTTCTTAGTATGTCCCGGAGCATCGTCAGTAGTTGATGCCTCCTTATGCTTCTTAGGTTTTGGCTTGCTTTGCTTGGTGATCTTCTGTTGTTTTGTAGACTTAGATGGTTTTGGAGCAGGGGATTCAGCATCACTAACTTGTCCACCAACCAAGAACCTTTGATGCTTGTCTACTTTCATCAAGTAATCTTGATAGTAAGGAGCATTCAGTATCTCACTCGTGATAAGGTCTTCAGGAATAGCCTTCCCAAAGACTTCACGTCTAGTTCCCTTTGCAGTGAACTTTCGATTTCCAAGGACATGTTCATCATCTGGCAGGTGGAGTGGGGAGTCCAATCTTGTGTGAAACTTGTACACACTTTGAAGATGGAAGATTATCAACTTAGTAAACCTGATGTTTGGAATCATAAGAAAGTTGATCTTCTTCTTTCTAGTTTTCTGTAATGCCATATTGTTCTTGTCTTCAATGAATGAATGGATGGAATGAGTGAATTCTTCCCAAATCCTCTCAACATAATCAATGTTGGCACGATTAAGGATCCCCCAAAGCATCTGTATCACTAGAGCTCTTGGTCTTTCAAAGCCTGAAGTCTTGCCCGTGAGACATAGGTTGATGATAGTTAAGATTGCTCTCCATGGTTGATACATGTCATGTGTAATAACTGTAGATAGAGTGTTGATGGTTTTGGGGTAGCCTAGATCACTGACAAAGTTGATAAGTTCATCTGGTGCTGGTGGGGAAGTAAATGGTTTATCTGTAGCAACTGGTGTGATCTGAAGTGCTTCTCTAATTGTGTTTTTGGTGATATCTAGCCATTGTTCATCGAGCTGACAGCTGTACCCTGCAGAGTCTTTGTCATATCGTACAGTGTCCCAGAACTGCTGGATGTAGATGGCTGGAATAGTGGAGCGAGCCGTAAAGGCACCGAAGAAATTAGTTTGCTTCAGAATGTCTACTGCAATCTTGTAAATTGGGTTAAGTTGAGTTCTGTCCATATCCAGATAACAGTTGCTCTTTCCAATTGCAACCCAGCGGTCATGGGATAATATCTGATCATCTGAGCGAACAGGTGGAGTAATAAAAGGAGCTTGGTCAGCAGGTGCATAAGCGTCAGCCATTGTTAATGCACAATCACCACCACAAGAAATATCCATATAGAAATTTGGTGTTAGGTGTGAGTTATAGAATAGGATTATGACATACGCAAGCAAAGGCCAAGACAGAATAGCACAAAGATCATGAGGGTGTAATGATCACAGGATAGTGTCAACTCAATAGTTAACGGAAGTCAACTCATCAATGAGAGGACATAACCTCGTGACCAAGACACCATTATCATAATGTAATCAGGCAAGGCACAAAAATAAAGGCAAGACACAATATACAAGTCTCAATGGTCAGAACACAGTCATTCACCAGGCAAAATGAAAAGACCATATTACTAAGTTAATCAAAACGCAGTTAATATAAGTCATGGCACATCAAACCACAAAAGCCAAATCTCACACCACAAAACACAGTAAAGCAAACCGCAAAGCTCAAAACGCAATGACCAAATAATAGTGAAAAGACCAAAATGCAAGGGGCAAAACGCAACCAAGAATATCTAGCAGAAACTCAGTAAGGATAAGCAAACCGCAGCCACAAAACGCAACATTTAGGAATCAATCAGACAAAACGCAACAACTAAACCGCAGCTAATATTATAATGACAAATAGTCAAACCGCAGCAGTCAAATCGTAGCTAGCCAGAACGTAACAAATATAATATTCAAACTAATCAAACCACAATGGTTGCGTTATAACAAGTTTTATTATAAGTTTACTCAAAACGCATATTAACAAAACTCAGTCCATCAAAGCTCAGTCTATCAAAACTTAGAAACCCAAAACGCAGTTAGACCAAGACGCAGTAAAGTCATCAAAATGCAACATATGTCATTAGTCAAAACGCAATAAGGGTCATCAAAACGCAATCAAGAGTCCACAACCAAAACGCAACAAAGCATTTAGAATGGCAAAAAGCAACCAGGAGTCAACAAACCAAAACGCAGTCAAGGGCATTTAGTCAAAACGCAATCAAGGTCATCAAACCGCAATCAAGAATATATAGACAAAACACAATCAGGAAATTTTACTCAGAAACGCAACCAAGAAACTTTACTCGAACCTCACAAACTCAATCAAACAACTAACAACATTCCTACGTGTATTTGGCAACCTTAATCAGCACAACAAGTGGCTTCCTTAATGAAGTTGTATCAATCCTATAACATACCAACATCAACAACACATGATTTTGACTTATAAAAGTCAACCTAACATTCAAAAATCAAAGGACCGAAGCAAGAAAAAGAAATAGACGAATTTAACCAATTAATACAACAACTACACACGATTTTGAGCTAATCCCAGCAAACAAATGCCTCAAATAAACACTAACCAAGGATTTGAAGATGATGCATGGTAAAGAAACTAGAGAAAACACAATAGGGTGAATTTCAAGCCAAGATGTTCGATATAACGCATAGAAAACTAATAAGAATTGTGATATAATCAGTACCTAGGCGAGAAATTACACAGTCTTGCAAAATCAAAAAAATCCTAAGGTTGCGTTTTGAGTGTTTTTGAGAGAAAGTAGAGTTGAGGTTGACCAAGTTGTGAGAATTTTGACCAGGCCAAAACGCAGGGGTTAAATATCCCTTAGAAATGACTTTCAACATTTGGCCGAATTGGTCCCTCACTTGTCACATACTTTTCTCTTTGAGGGACAAGATGTATTAGGGGACAAGTCAAGATTCAATTAGAGCACGAATGGTCCTCTAACTTATGGAAGTCTAGGAAACTAATAGCAAATTGCACA
The DNA here is from genome assembly GCA_021014915.2 of Artemisia tridentata subsp. tridentata. Taxonomy (NCBI): domain Eukaryota; kingdom Viridiplantae; phylum Streptophyta; class Magnoliopsida; order Asterales; family Asteraceae; genus Artemisia; species Artemisia tridentata. The sequence continues at coordinate 251,236,777 of CP139507.1, forward strand.
TAAGACCCTATACTAGCACATGACAGACACATAAGGCCTTAATGAAGAAAGCACAAGATAAATATCCCCAGTTTGAATCAATTAGTTGTAGATGCCCGATAATTGTCATAAATTTTGAATGATACACTCCCCCTCAATCAATGACCCAATTTCTATTTAAATAGCTGCAGTCCTTGATTGAGTATGAAAATTTATGAAAGCTCAAGTCCGATTGATTTTTTAATAACATTAAACCACCATGTGAAGCATAAATACTCTCCTGAAGAATCATAGACGAAAAAGTATTTGTGATTTCACATAAGATTGCTCTTCAAAAAACGAGAAATAATGCACTGAAACGTACATCATTTCGACGAAGCGTGGATGTAATGTAATCCATGCCCGGGTGAACTTCACCCAGTGGGATGAACAACCATCTTTTTAACGACATGCTTTTCCCATTTTGAAAAGCGGGTTGCTATCTGAAATAATAGCAAGCCATTTAGGCATGTTTTGAAAACTTTTTGAACTACTGCTCGAACTTCATTTAAAGACCCGTGTCATTTTTGAATGAAATTTTTAGGACCGTAAATGTTATCGATACCAGAAGACATGCCTAGAAAAACTATTTTTGGTATTTTCTATTTTTCTGATTTTTATGGTTTTTGTTGGTTTTATGTATATTTCTATTTACATTTTGGTCATATATATTTCTATTTACATTTTGGTTTAAGATATGAACAAAGGATACATGAAGAATAACCACCGATATTCTTCCCAAGATAGATTGTTGCTGCACGAGTCCTGAGCTGATTTGTTCAGAAGTCATTATGCATGTACATCAATGTTGAGTTTCCTGAACCCCTAAATTAGGAGATTTCAGTCCTTTTAACCGGCAAACCCTGAGTTTTTCTTTGAAGGAAATGGTCGATGTACCTGCACTTAAGTAAGGATTCCCTGCACTAACATGACGATTTTGCTTACATTTATATGGGGTATTGATATCGGTATCCAGACCTTTTGGGGTTTCACAGTCAACCTTTGTAATGCAATATTTACTAATAGGTATCCATCTAAGACCAACCATCTTAAAAATTCTACCCGTTGGTAACCACCTAAGGCAAGACTTAGGATTGTCTGGTTTCTCATGCACAGTGGAAGACTTGTTGAGAGAGGACCTACCTCCTACAGCAGCTTGCCTACCAGTTTTATGAGTAAAACCCTTAGATCCTACGGGCATGTTGATGTATATAGTCTTAGGGGATTGATCCTGAGCACTAGTATTCTCTTCCTTTTCATTAGCCTTAGAAGATTGAGCCTTAGAACGAGCATCTGGTATCTTTTCATTAGGTCTTGATTGTGAAGTGACTGGTTTTGACAAAACTTGATTCGCATCAACTTGGGGGGCAAACCGTTGTTTTGAAGATTTTGGTCGTTCTGATCTAAACGCAGTCGGTTGCCTAACAACTGATGGGTTTCTAACTGGTTGTGAAGTTGATTTTCCCAAGATTGATGGTTTTGCAAACTTAGTATTCACACTATTTGTTGTCATTTTTCTTAGCTCGTTTTTTAAAGCTGCAATAGTAAAACCCTTTTCCTGAATTTGAGCTTTGAATTCATCATTTTTGGCAATCACAGAGGTTGTCTGAACTATAGTCTTAGTTTTCGTTTCTTTGATTGAATCACACAGTTCTTTGCACTGAAATTTCAAAGTCTCATTTTCATTAAGTAATTCAGCCACTTTAAGTTCCAATTCACTATTTCTAGTTGCAATAACATCACTGTCATGTTTAGCCTTAACTTCATTACACATGTCACACATCTCAGCAATATGTTTTTTCAGGTTGTTGATCGTTAAGTTTTTGGCTTCTAGCTGAGCTTTCAAATCATTTATCATAAAGAATTCACGGAAATCAGGGAGTTCCGGATTTTTACATGGTAGGTTAGTTTGAAAACTTTCTTCCTTTTGTTGCATTGCAATTTCAAGTGAAATACAATATTTTTCAAGCTGTAAAAAGCTGTTTGAAAGTTCATTAAAAGGCAGCCATGGATCTACCTTCAGAAAATTCTCCTTTGTTGATGCTGCGCCCTTTCATTGATGAACTCCTTGACATTACCCATGAGTTGGAGTAGTGTAACTCTGAACATGTCAACCTCGATTCCAGTGTAATTAGCAAAACACCTTTTCATCATTTGACTGTCGTAATCATAGTCCTCAGTGAATTGCGAATCAATGAACACTTGGTGTTGGTTGTTGATCATACAAAAGGCAGCCATGGATCTACCTTCAGAAAATTCTCCTTTGTCAAGTTGTTGTTCAAGTTGATCTAACTACATAATCATTTTGATTGTGAAAGTCTAAACATCTTGACCAAAGAGTGATGCGAAAGCACGTTTGTATCCTCCCAAGTAACCAGGTTGTTCAAAGAGCACCTTGAGATGTGAGTGAAGTAATCGAAAACATTCAATGCAACTTTCCTTTCCATTAGTCAACATCAGTGGCTTATGAAACTCTTTCTCTTGAGAATTCGAGCACGACGATTCCATATTAGCATTAAGAGAATAAAAAATTGTTATTTGTTGTACGAGGTTGGAAGTCTTATGTTCATCAATCATATCGTATATTCTGAGTACCTCAGATATGACAGAATCTGAAGTAGTAGACATGATGTAAACGTACACGGGATTTCAGAAATCTATGATTTAAACCGAGAAATAGAATCTTTCGCGGGATTTTACAAAATCAAGAAGAAACCGTGAGACAGCGATAAATTAACGTGTTATGATAATTGTTGGATCGTTACAATGATTAGTGATTGTATGTTAAAAGTGATGATTGTTTGTAAGATTAGGTGAATTGTAGTTACGTTGTGATTTGGGTAGGTTATGCAGAGTATACGTAGTGAATTGGACAAGTCACAGTCACTAAGCCAAGACCAATACTCAATGAAGAAGATTGATCAAAACGCAAGACAAAAACTCAAAGGTTAAATCGCAGGACCAAAACTCGATGGTCAAAACGCAGGACCCAAAACTCAAGGGTCAAAACGCAGGAACAAAACTCAATGGTCAAACGCAGGACCAAAACTCAAAGGTCAAAACGCAGTCTTTTGGTCAAAATGCAACAGGTAACCGACAAAACTGTCCCTATCAAACCGCAGACGACAAAACGCAGGTCACTATCAAAACTCAGTGTCAAAACGCAATCAAGAAACTAAGTACGAGAGCCAAAACTCAGTACCAAATTTTCACCTAAAAATCACCCTTTTGAACGTTTTTGCTTGGTTTCTTTTGCACTACCTGATCTTAGAAGGTTATAACAATACTAAAAACACTAACTTTAACACCACAAACGTGAGAATCAAAGAAAGCCAAGAATAAGACCATAAACCTTCCAAAAAACCAAACTTTTGATCTAAACTAACCAAGAAAACGCACACACAATCGAGCTAATCAAACCATGAGCTCTGATACCAATTGAAGAATACTTGATATCATAACACAAGGTCGGATTAATGTTTGAGCCGAATCTAGAGAGAAAAATTGGGATATTCTAGTGAGAGAAAATGAAGTTGAATGATTAAGAATAAAATGCACATCTAATCCTTTCCCTTGGGTGGGAAAGGGTATATATAGTTACACATAAAATGCCCCATATGGGCTGTGGAGTGAGCTGACAGTGGGTAAAGATCCGACCCACTTCCACAAATATTACTATGACTAAACTAGTATTACGATAACTAAACTAATACTAATAAGCCTACAGGTTAACTTAACGCTAATAGATACTCGGGGTGACCGAGTCTTTCATATGAACATTAATATTCCTAACAAAATCCAAAAGATTTAAAGAGTTTATGTTATTGTTGCTGTGTGGCAGCATTTAAGTTTAAAAGAATTTTCTAAATCATTTGAAAGTGTTGGCTCTTAGAAGTGCTTAAGTGTATATCAAGACGAATAAGTCTCCAGTTCGATGATAACCGAAAAACTATGTACGCAAAATTAATATCGAATGTTAGACGTTGACGGCGTGTGGAAAACGTTATAGTCAAATGAGTATATGTTAAGTTCGTGTTTATACCCTACATGTATAAGTGTGTGCATGAGAAAATGGTGTGTGTATATATATATATAAGTTTTTTTTTATATATATAGTATAAAGAAATGTTAAGTTTAGAATTTCTCCTCATTGATTATTTCATCTGATAACATATTAGTAGGCTAAGTATACACTTTTTGATAATAGACAATTCTTGTGCTATCAAAAGTTATAAGATTTACGTTTAATTAAATAATTGTTTCATAATCTAATCGGTCAATATGAGCGTTGAAAAAATACGTCAAATTTTTATGTGATCAAATTAAAGGACGAGTTTAAATTTCACAAGTCTAGTTTTTCAATTGATTTTCATAGTTGTTACATGCATAAAATTTTTCTAAGCATATGTGTAGGGTAAAAATCAATTTGGTTCTTTATAAGAAATATATCAAGTCGAGTTACTTAAATGCGTTGTATAGTTTGGATACATATATATATATATATATATATATATATATATATATATATATATATATATATATATATATATATATACATATATATATATATATATATATATAGCAAAATTCTTGTGTTTTAGTGAAGTGTAATAAGTCGGGTTGTTTTTAAATCTCGAAATATAAAGTGTGAAATAGTCGAGAATTTTTACTTGATCGATCGTGACACGACTAGTATATATAACTGAGTATACAACACACTCTTGTGTTGTGGAGTGGGCTGTGGCCCAATTTGGAGTTAAATGAATCCACTCTAGATGGACTAATAATAAAACCAAACAAACTTTATCATTTTGACGCTTGGGCTTGGCCTGTAAAGAAAAGAAATAAAACAAAGATGGCCACTGGTAGGTTGCGGCCCAAATAGAAGAAAAGAAACCAGTAATGCCATTTGGAAATAGAACACAAACACAATTTGTTTTTCCTTTTCCGGAGCTATTAATGGTTCGTATGAACCAAGGAACTTCGACACCCATTTTCGGCCATATCGTGTCCTTTTAACGAGAGTTTTTGAGACCCCTTTTGACCGAGCTAAACGAGCACCCTTCGAGGTGGTGATCGAACCAAAAGAAAGGGAAACGAGCCACCTTTCGTGGTGGGCTCGTGCGGCCTCTCGGCTCACATACAAACCAAGATACACTCAACCTAAATTTTTCTCAAATCAATCGCTTAAACTTTCACTTGAATTGCAATAAACTAACACAACACCAAGTATATACATGACCAATTTCAAACCTAAACACGACTAAATCCTAATCCGAGTACGATGCTAACAAGACTTGAGCATAAGCCAAACATAAACACAATCATCACCGAGTACAAGCACAAACACAACGATCAACACAAACACAAACCAGAAGTTGAATACCAGTATGACCACAACTTAATTCGAGTACAACACGAACACACAACCCAAGTAAGAACGTAAGCACAACCACAACATTGAAATAGCAACAACAACAAAAATTTGACGAATCGTGTGTTTAACAATTTCTATCTACTGAAAGTTAAATCAACATATCAAGAACATACTTATAGTCGAATTAAATGATCAAAAAGAAAACTTAGGATTCTTACACAAGAAGGTCGATTAACTAGTAAACCAAAGAAAGGTCAAAAACCCGAATCTGGTTTCAAGCAAGATCCACACACCACTGATTTGTAGGCCGATACTCCTGTATCCTCAGATCTTGAAACAAAACAATTGTGATGTGTTTGAGTTTGTGGATATACCGGCAGTCGGTTCATAATAAAAAGAGGGAAATAAAGAAACTTGTCGACACACTTTTTGGTCTTGGGAGATGGGAAGAATCCGTTTCGAGCTAAACTCGCCCTCTTCTTCAATCTCTAAAAGTCTTCTCGTCTCGTTGACCCTGGGGAGATGCGAGTGATGGCGACAAGAAGCCTTGGGGAGGAGGGAAAGGTGTAGCTCGATGGTGATGGGTGATGGGTGATGGTCCGTGACTCTGCTGCGTTGGGGAGAGAGAACCAGGAAGAAAGCATAAAAAGGGGTAGGGGAATGTATGTGGATGGTATAATGGATAAGGTTAGGTTGGTTTATTTTATATATTAGGGTGTGATTTGTGTACTCCGTGTCCCGTTGAGCTGAGGTGTAATTGTGTTTCTCTGGTTTGGTATAAACGCGAAAAATAAAATTATGAAGACGTTTTTATAAAATTGGCATAAAATAAAATTTATCGACTCTAAAATAAATAAATTGTTACTAATGTGGTGTCGGTACACATGTGGTATCGTTTTTCAGGAAAAACGAGATAACCTCTCATTTTTATTGTGTTGAGGTTTGTAAATGTCAGAGAGTGGAAAATTCACTTTTTCTAATAGTTTTACGAGTTACTGTATGCTACAGCATGCGGGTTTGTTTCCCGAAATAGTTGTGTAAGCACATGAATGCTTAATTTACCAATCAGGTAATAATAAATTAATATTTATTATTAAAATATTAGTGGAAAAATTGCCGTTTGTCACAGTTGTCCAAAAAGAGTTGCAAAAACCTTGGATATAGAAAATATTTATCCGAAGAACTATCCAAGTTCTTAACCATACTATCAAAAATTAATTTTGAAAAATTAAATCTTTGAGTATTTTCAGCCAAACAAATTATAGTAGTAGCTAAATTACTTTTAAATTCCTTCCACGCAGTGGTCTTTGGACTTAGACACACTAAGACAGTATGGATTAAGAATTTCCACTGATGAGAAAAATTACCTTTGTAAAACTTTAAAGCATTTGATTTTCTCTCATAGCCCATCAGTGAAGGTTTTTCAAAGATTGTAGTATTTGGAAGATTCTCAACTCCGTTAGCATCATCTAGGAGAAGATCCATTCGAATAGACACCTCTGTAATGAAAATCCTCTGCCCATCTACAAGGGCATGGATTTGTACTTCCCCATTAATAGTTTTGACCTTAGCAGACGACCAAAACTGGATAATGTTAGAAGTATATATAGTAGGTTTTACTGTTAATGCAAACTTAATATAGCTTGCATTAAGAAAATCTATGATCTCAGTAAAACCAACAGACTCACTGGATTTTTCTAAAAAGGCATTATTATTAAGAGGTTCGGTAAAAGTTACGTTCGACATTATGATTTGATTTGGGGATTTTGCAATATGACGATTAAAATTCGATTAGGCCGTAGAAGAGAGAGAGTAATGTGTGCGTGAATATGATTGTGTGCCGAAATTGGGGATTTATACCCTTTAAGTAAAAAGTGACACAAACGTACCCTGCACTCCCAAACAGTACTAACGGATACTGTAACACCCCCAATTTCGTGATACGCAGCGGAATTCAAGCTGGGTGTTACTGGATGGCACAACAGTTATAATAATTGAAAATGATCTCTAATTGATTCGTTTTGAAAGATTTATCATTCGAATATCAGAGTTTACAAAATGAGGTCCCAGTAGTTTTACAGTTTGTTAAATAAGTATTGAATGATAATTAGATTTTAGCCTTCTATTAGTATTCGTGCCCCTCCGTGCCATCCTCGTTCATTATGGACCTGAGATAAACATGCTAAAAGTGTCAACACAAAGGTTGGTGAGCTCATAGAGTTTGTAAGTAAAACCGTTAATTCCAATAGTCAAAAGTTGAGTGAATCCATGATGTTTGTAAGCAAATCAGTTTAACACAAGTTTCAAGTTTAATAGACAGTGGGCCCCGTTGTTGCACCTATAAATTCAGTAATGGCAGTACCGTATCATTACAATACCGTATTATTGCTTTAAGCCTCATGACACGCAAACGTTAACAGTTGGACATCACAGTAGTGAACTATTGATTTAAGTTACTGATATCATAAAGATGTAAGTAACAAGGCCCTCGGGCAGGAGCTTTCCAACTTCCTGTTTAATCTCAAATAAAGTGCATTTGACTATCTATCCGGCTAGTACAAATGGGTCGACAATTCCAATAGATCTATTCATTATATTCGCGTTCACTCACAAGTGATTAATGGTTCATGATATGAGGGACTTTCAATGGCAATAGTGGTTAACTTAGGCAATATCAACAGCATACATAGTGTACTTGTGTTCAGCATGTAGTAAGTTTCAGTAATCAAATAGAGTGGTTCATAAATCAAGTAGGATGTTTATGAATAACGGGCAATATTTGTAAGTAATACGAGCATGTATCTCCCCCAAAGAGTTTATAGAACAGCTAAATGATAGAAAATGGGGCTACAAACTCACGGCAAACCGTGAAAGTTTCTAAAGTACTTGAAAAAGTAAATAAATATAGTTGAGCATATATCTCCCCCAAAAAGTATAAAATAAGAAAAGAGGGGCTATGACTCACATAAGTAGTCTGGCTGGAAAACAAATCAAGTATTACGAATAAAATGCTTCGACGCGCAACCTAGGTGAATATGTCAAGTTTCAGTATTCGTATTCAAAAATACTTGATTTTAATATTTGTATCGCAATGTTTTGTTAACGGAAAATGTTAAATGAGACAACATGAAGTCTCTTCAAAAGTTATTGGATGATAATATTTGTCATATTTCCTTTTTAGGTTTTGATCGATCGTTAACGAGATACAACTATTTCGTATATTAGTTTTTATCAAAAACCGAGCCATTATGTATTAGGAATATATTTCCGAAGTAATATATAAAAGGTTACATTTTATACCCTTAAACTTTCATAAATTGACACTTTACACCCACAACTATGAGTCATTTTCGCCCCAAGAATACTCCAAGTTATTATTTTTATTAGAGCTTTGTCAAAACTGGTCCTCGATGTTTTTATTAAATTACATACGTGGTCCTTTTTATAAAACAAACGCGTTTTATATTTAGAAAAAGGCGAGACTCGTTACGGCTTGTTAATATAGGTTACATTAAGTTTGGAAACAAGCTTTTAATAGCTTATCAGTTTATATCTTTAGCTTATTAGCTTAAAATAAATAAAAGGGTGCGTTTGGTTTTGTATCACATCGCCCAAAAAGAAAATGAATAATGGCGAGGCATTACAAGGTTTTTACGACGTTCTTGTTCTTTTTAAATCTTTGCCAGGAACTCTTTCAAATGGCTTTGATTCAAGATCGAAAGTTTTTATATTAAGGGTGAAACAATATATCAAAGTGGGTCATTTGGTTTGTGAAGTGATAAGAAAAGAAAACAATAAAAGGGTCCGTTTGATTTTTGTAGCGATATGGCCAAAAGAAAAGGAAATACGGGCGAGGCCTTTATAACTTCTTACGACATTCTTGGCGTTTCTAAATATTTGTTATGAGCTTATTAAGATGTCCAACGGACATATTTTATGGCGCTCGTTTAGAGGGTTAAAATATTTATTAAAGGGGGGCACTTGGGTCGTTTAGCGAGAAAAAGGAAACAAAGAGAATAAAATTCGAGACCTTGTAAACATTTGTGGTTTGATTTTTATGGAGGTATTAACATGTTTAGAGGTGTGTTAGGACTATTACATAATAGTTATATCGTTTAAGAAAACACAATTCATAAATTAAAGGGGTGTTTGGTTTTGTGTTTAGCAATTTCGGGTTTAAACAGGTCACTTAAGTTTTTGATAGAAAACAGCTTTTTTTTTTGCTTTTTCAGGCTGAGTTTTCATGAGGTAGATGTAAAACATCATTTCGGACAACTTTTGTGTTTTACACTTTTCCTAATTCGGATCAAAAGGGCCTGAAAAATGGGATTTAAATTCGTTACAAAAAGGTTGATTTCAGATTCGAGATTTAGTTTGTTTTAAATTCGCGACTTGTTAACGGGTGTTTAAGAGTTCGTGATGTAGCATATTCATAACATTCAAACACACATATAATGGTGATTTGGCCGGCGGTTTAGAGAGAGAAAATGAGAGAATGGGAACCTTGAGAGAGAAAATGTAATATGTTAGATTAAGAGAATGAGAAGTTCCAACCCTCTCCCTAGGTGGAGAGGGGTATTTATAGTACATAGTATTGTTGCCAGGAGTAGGCTGTGGAGCGAGCTGACAATGGGTAAAGACCTGACCCACTCTACAAGTTCTATATTAACTAAACTATTACTAATATTACTGATAATCCTACGAGCTAGTTAATGCTAACAGATACTCGGGGTGACCGAGTCTTCAGATGAATATTTATATTCCTAACAATCTCCCCCTAAGGGAGGTCACCCAGGAAATAATATTTTGAATTCTTAGCATTCCATTAGATGAACATGTCTTCCTAGCTCGTAGGTCTTGATTCTTTCAAATCATTGATCTTTGTGCGTTCAACAGTGAGCTTTTGATGACTGATCTTTTGACTTGGATGAACTTTGAGTGTTCTTTGAGGTTATCATCCAACAACTGTCTTCAAGTCATCTTGCAACATCGTCTCCTTGTGAAGTTGTGATCTTTGAGTCGACATGCTCACACTTTCTTGAATCATGATTTTCAGCATCTGAGTTGCGGAAGCAATGTTGAAGGTCTTTCAGTTTATCATGACTTCTTTGAATACAATGATGGTAAAGTGTGAGCATGGGGTGATGGATCAGCATCTTTTCAGCAATCAGCAGCAACCACCAGATATTCCTGCATACGACAGTTAGCAATAATAAATCTGGTACTTACAGGTTCGGACTTAGAGATTGTCAACAGCATAGTGTGAAAACTCTCTCTAAGCCTTACCAAGGCCGTTCCTAAATTGAAAGCCCACAGAGGGCTTACAAGATCTACCATAGTAAATCAACGATTAGGTGAGTCGCTGGAGTTCACTCCACGACTGTAGAGCGTTTGAAACCGCCACGACCACTAAGCGTAATTCACAAGGAATTACCGAAGTGACCTGCTTTCAGGGTTGGTTGATGTTGACCCTGGCAGGAGTTTCCATTCAATCACTGAGAATTACATTTGTAAATTCCCTTATAAATGTTCTGGCAGATTGCTAAGATCTGCGTAGGACTCATAAGTTTACAACTGGTGTCCTTAATGTTGAACAACCAGTGTAGAAGTAACACGTGTTCCTATGAGATCTTATAATGCATCTCGTGGCTCTAGACTCGATAAGTGCAATTTTGGTAGTCGGAGACTGGAGCGGTGTCTCCTGTTTCAATATCAACATAACTCGTAATTAGCGGTCGATAGATTATGCTGGGTTCCCCGTGAGAATGAAAAAAGTCCTTTTAAGAGAACTTGAGTGGCTTAGAAGGTTTAGTGCAGTGCGTCACTGGGTCCAAGACGTCTTGTCTTCAATATCAGTGTCACCTTAGTAACAACCAGTAGCATATCAATTGAACCCGGTTTCTGCCCTAAGGTTGAATAATTTGGAGGGCTATTTCTTTTCACCCTTTCACATTACTTTTGTTTTTAATTCATCAACCCCTTCTTTCTCCTTTCTCATATTACTCCTTTTTCATAATCATACCTAAGGACTTTCTAATACTAGCTATTTGGTATTGTCCTTGGGTAGATCCCTCCGGCTCTGGCGGATCACAGGACGGTTTTCCTAACCTTAGCCACCTTATAACACCATGACTATCCTATGTTGCCGTAAACCAAAATCCTTGAAAAATCTCTCAAAATGTTCATGATTATGAAACACATTTTGCTAACACTTTGAGAGTTTTATAATTTTCAAAGGCTCCCCCTTAACATGTGCTCATATCTTTTAATTTAAAATTTGCACATGTTGGGTAGAGGTTGCACTTTTTGAATTGATCCACTTTCAGTGAACATGACCGATTCAAGACACGCTTACATCACTAGTTAGACTAGCTAGAAATTATTACCCGGCCTGGTCACATCCACAGAAAGTTTCTCGAAACGTGTTGGATCGACCTTCCTGGATAGATCTTTGAGCCTTAGGAACTGGTAGAATACTTATGTAATCACAAGCAAACTAAACAAGAATCTCTGACTATAAACTTATGTTTATGCGGAAACTAAACACAAGAGTTAAGAAGAATATAACTACTAATACTTTGATCCTCTATGGATCTTTTATTAACTATTAATATTGTTTTTCAAGTCGTACCAAGTTCATAGCTGTATGTTTCTTTTATACTACAAGAAACCCTAATACAGCCCATACAAGAAACCGTGTGAAGAAGATATACACTATCTCTTCCTAATATAACTCTAACAAACTTTCTAAACATACGGGTTAAACTATTACTATTACCCGCGGAAACCAAACTAGCAGCAGGAACTAAACTCTACTACAAGGAGTAACTACATACCTGCCAGCAGGAACCATTACTACTAACAGAAGAAATGAACTATTTCTATTTTAATAATTCCTAATAATCCTCCCCTAAACTTGAATTTGACTGGGTTAACTTCAAGTTTCCAGATAGATCTTTGACGTCCAAAGGATGAGGATTGATCTTCAGCAGCAACAATAAGGTAACCAGCAGCAACTAGACTAGAACCAGCAGCAACAAGTAACCATCTTTAAGAACATGTATCCAGCAGCAACTCCTAAGTATGAGCAGCAACAGGAACTAGCAACAGCAACATGAGTAGAATTGATGAGCCTTTACCAAGTAGCTACTCACTCTTGGGTTAGCTAGTCCTTTAGTGGAATCATGGCATCACCCTGGTGAACTAAGAACCAGTCCAGCACTTAGAACATGAATCAATGGTGTGTTGGAACACCCTAATGATTTTTGGCAAACCATCATAGCCATAAACGGATTTGACATGTCTTTACCTGTAGCCGTTTGCTCAGGACTAGCCAATTCTTGGTTCATTGCAAAACCTTTGTGAATTGAATACCAAATATGGTTTTCCACTACCTTTACCACAAGCCATACACATGTGGGCTAGCCAATTCTTTGGAAACCCAAAGGGTAAAATCCATGGTGAATTGAGGACCTTTTAAACTCTCAGTAATGAAACATGGGTGAGTTGAAGTACCCAATAGTTTTTAGCAAACTATTACAGCTGTCAACGGATTTGATGATCACACCAGAGCCGTACCCTCATGGTGAGTCAACTCTTTCTTGTCTTTAAGACATGGTGAGTTGATTACCATTAGTTGTGTGGTTAGAAACCAACACTGTACCTAAAAAAGTTTCCTTAAACAAACAAGTTAGTAAGCAAGATATACATTAAAAAAATATATTTTTTTTTTTTTTTTTTTTTTTTTTTTTAACTACTAACCAAAGAAAAGAAAGAAAAATAATATACAACAGTAAGCAACCCCTTAGTCTGATGCCTCCCCTCAATCTCCGCAATCAAGAATTAATCATCCCAATATGAACCACCAAATAATTAAATCGAGGTCCATTAAAAGCTTTTGTCAACAAATCAGCCACATTCTCACATGTGTGTATTTTAAGCACTTGAATGAGATGTTTTTCATTAGCATCTCTGATAAAATGGTGCCTAATCTCAATGTGCTTTGTTCTTTGGTGTAAAACTGGGTTTTTAACAATGCAGATGGTGCTTTGGTTATCTATAAAGATTTTGGTGTTCATGAAATTAAACCCATAATCTAACAACTGATTTTGTATCCAAAGTACCTGACCACAACAGTTAGCAGCAGCAACATACTCTGCTTCAGTAGATGAAGTAGCCACAATGGTCTGCTTCTTGCATTGCCAAGATACCAATCTCCTTCCCAAAAACTGACAACCTCCAGTAGTAGACTTCCTATCAAAGTTAGCACCAGCATAATCACTGTCACTATAAGCTTCCAACACAAACGGATAATCTCTTGGATACCAAAGACCCAACTTAGGTTGTCCTTTGAGATACTTGAATATTTTCTTGACTGCATTCAGGTTGGAAGTCAATGGTGTAACTTGATGTCTTGAACAAGCACTCACTGCAAACATTATATCTGGTCTTGAAGCTGCCAAATACATAAGAAAACCGATCATGGATCTGTAAAGGTGAACATTAACAGCATCATCCGGTTCATTGTTGGATTTGGGCTTTGAAGCTTCATATGGAGTTGTGGCAGTCCTCACAGATTCTAAATCAAAATTCTTAAGTATGTCTTGCACATACCTTTCTTGGCTGATAAAAATACCATCTGGCTGTTGTTTGACCTGCAGACCCAAGAAGAAGGTAAGCTCACCCATAGCACTCATCTCAAATTCACCATTCATCAATTCTTCAAATTCCCTACACCAAGCCTCCTTTGTAGAACCAAAGATGATGTCATCCACATAGACCTGAACTAGGATGATATCTCTTGAGTTCTTCTTAATGAAAAGTGTTTTATCAATGGTAACTCTTCTGCATCCATGCTCTAACAGAAAGGTAGACAATCTTGCATACCATGCCCTTGGTGCTTGATGAAGTCCATAAAGTGCTTTCACCACTTTGTAGACCAAATCTGGATTCTGAGGGTCCTCAAAGCCTTTAGGTTGAGTCACATACACCTCTTCTTCAATTTCTTCATAGAGAAAGGAACTTTTAACATCTATTTGTTAGAATATAAATCCCATATAGGAGGCAAAGGCTAAGAATAACCGAATGGCCTCAACTCTCGCCACTGGAGCAAATACTTCATCATAATCAATACCCTCCTCTTGCCGATGACCTTGAGCTACTAATCTAGCTTTATTCCTCACCACAATTCCTCTAGCATCTCTCTTGTTCTAGATAGATCTATGGAACCTATCATACCCCTTGTGCAATCCTTCTGCTTCAGTGATCTTGAACTCTTGAAACTCCTGCTTCAGCATGGACTTCCTCATCTTTTTAGACTCATCATTCCCTCCAAATCTGGCTTTAACAGCTATCCAGATGTACCTTGCATCATCTAGGTGATGGAAATCACCGATGTGATCTTCTGGGAGAGACTGAAGCAACATAGTTCTTGCGTTAGTCTCCCTCTGAACTGCAATATGTTCATCAGCAGTAACAGGTGGAAGAATAATGATGTTCCCCCTTTCATCTCTTCCAGTTTTCTTCCTGCTATTACCATTCAGAACGATGTTCCAAAGGTTATGATCACTGTTTGAGATCCAGTATTCCATCTTCATGGCCCAAATTTCATACTCATCCTTCTTAAGGTAAGGGAATTTTGCATTGCTGTTTGAGACTGTGGTTGTTAGAATTTGTTGCTGGACGTTTTGTGTTTGAGGTTTTTCATTGTTGACAACATTCTCATCTTCAGAAGTCATTGTATGAGGGTTTAAGAGATTTATTTGGAAACGGTTTCTTCTTCGACAGAGACTCTCACCAGGCTCTGATACCACTTGTTGGATCGACCTTCCTAGATAGATCTTTGAGCCTTAGGAACTGGTAGAATACTTATGTAATCACAAGCAAACTACACGAGAATCTCTGACTATAAACTTATGTTTATGCGGAAACTAAACACAAGAGTTAAGAAGAATATAACTACTAATACTTTCATCCTCTATGGATCTTTTATTAACTATTAATATTGTTTTTCAAGTCGTACCAAGTTCATAGCTGTATGTATCTTTTATACTACAAGAAACCTTAATACAGCTCATACAAGAAACCGTGTGAAGAAGATATACACTATCTCTTCCTAATATAACTATAACAAACTTTCTAAACATACGGGTTAAACTATTACTATTACCCGCAAAAACCAAACTAGCAGATGGAACTAAACTCTACTACCAGCAGGAACCATTACTACTAACAGCATACTCTGCTTTAGTAGATGAAGTAGCCACAATGGTCTGTTTCCCAGAAACTGACAACCCCCAATAATAGAAATGAACTATTTCTATTTTAAGAGCTCTGATACCACTTGTTGGATCGACCTTCCTAGATTGATCTTTGAGCCTTAGGAATTGGTAGAATACTGATGTAATCACAAGCAAACTACACGAGATTCTCTGACTATAAACTTATGTTTATGTGGAAACTAAACACAAGAGTTTAGAAGAATATAACTACTAATACTTTGATCCTCTATGGATCTTTTATTAACTATTAATATAGTTTTTCAAGTCGTACCAAGTTCATAGCTGTATGTTTCTTTTATACCACAAGAAACCCTAATACAGCCCATACAAGAAACCGTGTAAAGAAGATATACACTATCTCTTCCTAATATAACTCTAACAAACTTTCTAAACATACGGGTTAAACTATTACTATTACCCGCAGAAACCAAACTAGCAGCAGTTACTAAACTCTACTATGAGCAGGAACCATACCAGCAGGAACTACATACCTGCCAGCAGGAACCATTACTACTAACAGCAGAAATGAACTATTTCTATTTTAATAATTCCTAACAAAACGGTACACTCTACTCAGACATATCCTCTTCGAGACACACTTACATCACTGGTTAGACCATCTTGAAATTATTACCCGGCCAGGATATGTCCTTTCGATTAATGATAGTTTATGTTTCGTCAATTCATTGGTAAGGTCTGAGTCACATGAGATGTCGCATCCTTTTTGCTGTAGTGCCATTTGCTCCCCCTCAATATGTGCATCGATATACGAAATAGTTTAGCACATATGGGAGAGATTACATTTAAGACCAAATAATCACATTTTCATCAGAATTTCATATTTAAATCACATTCTCTCCCCCGATCAAAAATTTCAAATCATTTGAGATTTGTGATCCCAATTGATTTAAATATGTTTAGAAAATTTGGGAGAAAATGTGGTCAGGTTTGAATGTATTATGATTATGGAGCATACTATGCTCCCCCTTAAATCACGAGAGAGTGTCACTGCTGATGTTGCACAATGCTTAAAAAGGTGTCAGAAATTTGAACAAATACTCTCCCCCTCAATTAATGACCTGTTTTCTATTTAAAGAGTTGTAGTCATTCAATTGAGTGTGACGTATTTGTGAAAATTTAAGTCCAGTTACCACCTTGTGAAACACCAAAACTCTCCTGAAGAATCATAGAACAGAAGGAGTTTGTGGTGTAAAGAAGACTTCTCTTCTTATACAAGAAATGATGCACTGAAAGGTACATCAGTTCGAAGAAACATGGATAGAAAGTAATCCATGCCCAGGTGAACATCACCCAGTTGGAGGAACAGCCGTCTTTTTGGCGACATGCTTTCCCCATTATAAAGCGCGGGTTGCAGTATGAAGTAACTGCAAGCCATTTAGACATGTTTTAACCGGTTAGTATAACTTCTGCTCGAGCTTCATTTAAAGACCCGTGTCATTATTGAATGACATTTCTAGGTCCGTAAATGTTATCGATAAACAGAAGACATGCCTAGAAGAACTATTTTTGGTATTTTTTGTTTTTCTGATTTTTAGGGCTTTTATAGGTTTTATATTTTTCTATTTTCTTTTTGGTTTAAGATATATACACGTATATACAAGGATATGTGAAGCCAATCCTTTACTCCTCCTTTTCTTCTTGAAGACATTTGAGTGTTTCAGGTGTCAAGCTCTTCATACCAAGACGAGGGAGAATAAACTGAAACCGTTCTCTCGGAAGTGCCTTGGTGAAGATGTCAGCCAACTAAAACTCCGTCCTCACAAAGTATAGTTCAACAATCCCTTTTTCAACCTGTTCCCTTATGAAGTGATGCCTGATATCGATGTGCTTCGACCGGGAGTGTTGGACATTGTTACAACAAAGAGCAATAACGCTTTTGTTGTCACAATACAGAGGAATCTTGTTGTATGCAAAGCCATAGTCCGAAAGTTGTGATCTCATCCATAGGATTTGAGCACAGCAAGCAGACATAGCAATGTACTCAGCCTCTGTAGAAGATATAGAAGTGCTCATCTGCTTTTTAGAAGACCAACTAACCAACTTTTCCCCCAAAAACTGAGCTCCCCCCGAAGTACTTCGACGAGTATCTTGACACCCGGCATGATCAGCATCAGCATAAGCCGTGAGTTCCATTGCAGTGTCCTTAGGATACCAAAGACCCATATGAATAGTGCCTTGAAGATATCTGAAGACTCTTTTCACTGCTTCCAAATGCTTTTTGGTAGGCTTGGATTGGTACCAAGCGCACATACATACTGCGAACAGAAGATCAGGTCTACTAGCAGTGAGATACATCAAGGATCCAATCATACTTCTATACTTTGTTTGATCAACCAGGATCCCAGAGAGGTCTTCATCCAGCTTTGATCTTTCAACCATGGGAGTGTCAACAGAATCACTTGAATCAAATCCAAACTTCTTCAAAATTTCGTTTGCATATTTGGATTGATTAATGAAGATGCCTCCGGGACTTTGAGAGATTTGCAGACCTAAGAAAAACAACATTTGTCCCATCATCGACATCTGGAACTTAGAACTCATCTCCTTTGAAAAACGATCACATATATCTGAACATGAAGTAGATGTTTCCCGCCTTCCTGGTGAATAGCGTGGGATCAACAACACCCTTGGAAAATCCATTTGCAAGAAGGAACTTGGACAGCGTGTCATACCACGCCCTAGGTGCCTGCTTCAAGCCATAGAGGGCCTTCTTCAAGCGATAGACATGAGTGGGATGATCAGCGTCCACAAATCCTTCTGGTTGACTCACATAGACTTCCTCCTTTAAGTCACCATTCAAGAAAGCTGTCTTAACATCCATCTGGTAGACTATCATATTTTGACTAGCAGCATTTGCGAGAAAGATTCTAATGGCTTCAATTCGTGCAACCGGAGCAAAAGATTCTTCATAGTCTATGCCCTCTTCTTGTCGATACCCTTTTGCAACTAGCCGTGCCTTGTTCTTCAGAACATCACCATGCTCATCGAGTTTCACCTTGAAGATCCACTTTAGAGCAATGATCATTGCACACTCTGGAGGAGGCACTAATTCCCATACTTCAAGCCGATCAAATTCATGAATTTCATCTTGCATAGCATTGAACCAGCAGTCTTTGGACATTGCTTCTTTTGCATCTTTTGGCTCGACTTTGGATAGTACGGAATTGAAGAAACACCACAGTGCATCGGTGGCAAGTTGTTTTCGTGTAGATACCGGAAGCGAAGGATTACCAATGATGTTGTCAATTGGATGATCATTGGTCCATTTTCTGAGATGATCGTGGGGTTGAGGGTTTTGAACTGATGTTGTCGTGTTGTGATCTTCTGAAGAAGATGCATCAGATGAAGACTCAGGAGCAAATATGTTCTCAAACGGAACATCATCAACAGGAGCAAAAGGATTAACTTCAAAAGAATTGTCATCTACAGATCCTTGCTGCACTGAAGAAGATTGAATATTTGATGATGAGGTCGATTGACTGGCAGGTGAAGCATCTTGACTGATTGATACAGACACAGATGGACCTTCTGAGTTCTGTGGAATTTGAGCATCAGCAACAGGAGGTACAGGTGGAACTTCCGTTGTGGTATTTACTGTTGGTTGCTCAAAATATTCGTCAAATATCGAATCAAATAACTTCTTCAACTCTTCACTGGTGGGAGGTACATAAGGAACTGTAGGTGTGGGATTCTGTACAAGACCCGAACTAATTGGTCCAGGTGTCAATAGATTAGGTGTGGGTCCAGAACTGGTTTGTCCATGAGCCGTTTGCACAGTCAGCTCATCGAAGGTAACGTGAATAGTTTCCATGATTTGTCAGGTTCTTTTGTTGTAGATTCTATATCCCTTGTAATCTGGTGCATACCCAACGAAGATACCTACGTCTGCTTTAGCTTTTAGCTTTCCCAAATCTTGACCATCATTTGTCGGATAGCATAAAGCACCGAACACACGAAGAAAGGAAAGATCTGGTTTCTTCCCATGTAACAGCTCGTAAGGAGTTTTGTTGTGAAGAGTGTGTATCAAGGAACAATTTTGGGTGTAACACGCAGTAGCAATTGCTTCTACCGAAAGAAACATCGGAGCCTTAGAATATATAAGCATAGTTCTTGCAGCTTCCACTAGAGTACGGTTCCGTCTTTCAACAACTCCGTTTTGCTGAGGAGTGTGTGCAACACTTTTCTGATGAGTTATGCCAATATCTTCATAAAATTGACTAAGTTGTTGGTTAACAAACTCAGTTCCATTGTCCGTTCGGATGATTCTGACAGTTTTGTTCAGCCTTACTTGTAACTGCTTGATTAGTTTAATGATAACCTCTGGAGTTTCATCCTTCATTCTCAAAAACTGACTGGATCTAAACACACACGTTGTGTTGGGGATACTTTGAGTATATACTTGATAGCACGCGGAATTTACTATCATGTACTTAGAAGATGTTTTGTGTTTGGTGATTAATTGAATAAGACAATGAGGACAAATAAGAACACAAACAATATCAACCAAACAATCACTTCAATATATATCAAACGATTACAATATGAACGTGAAGCTCTTGATAATTCTTATGAAAGGATATTAGGTATTAGGTATTAGACATTAGGTATTAGGTATATCAAAACCCTAATCTGAGGATCTCTCTTTATATTACAAAGAGTCCTATACAAGTAAAACATCTAACTGTATCACTCTATACAAATAAGATATATACCATATCTTTTCTATATTTATCCATGCACAATCTCACCTTGATCTCTTAAGCAGTCCTAACTTCAATGTATCAGCAGTACCAACTGCTGATGTATACTTCAATAAATCTTCAACTGTGCTAACTTTCAATGAACCGTACCAACTGTTGGTTTAATTCCCAACAATCCTCCCCTAAACTTATGATTTTTATGCAAATCAATAAGTTTCTTGAATTAAACATCTGATTATGTTAATGGGGTAGATTCTGTCAAACACTTATCTTTAATCTCGAAACACTTGGGAATTTTCTTCACATATCGTACACTTTTTGGTCAACTCTTCAAAAATTTCCAAAATTAGTTTAATTCCATCAAGGAATTAATTCCTTATACCAACCCAAGAGTTAATTCCTCATATCAACCCCACATTTAATGTCATTAAACCTTCATTAACTCTACAAAAAGCCTCAAATCATCCACACAAAATCTTCAACACAAATCTTCAACTTTACAATGAATTCTTCCCAATCAAACATTATAGAAATCTCATCCGACTCTTCTTCAGATTCTGGAAGTTCAGGTTGGAAAAACTATTTTCCACCAAACTATTCTTCAACCTCAAGAAACAATCTTTCAAAGAAAAAGGTTGAAATAACCTCGTCTGAAGAACCTTCAACAGATGAACTTCCACCTTATGTGGATGATTCATCCTCCTCTTCTGACTCATTTGATGATGATAATCTTCAAGAGCTATCAGTCTTATTAATAAAAGAATTTGAAAAAGCTGCATCATTAATGAAGAGGATCCCTGTTCCTGAGAAGAAGCAAAATCCAAAACCAAGAACAGTAGTGCTGGCACTCCCTTGCAAGAAGGTGTCTGACGCCATGGGTAGCAGAGGAGTCCGCAGCAAAACCATGCCAGATGTCCAAGGAAAAGGAAAAGGGAAACTGAAGTAGTTGTGTTGTGTTGGGTTTGTTGGTTTTGTTGATTTTTCTTATGTGAAGCTCTTATGTAATGAATCCATCTTTAATGAATAAATTTTATGCACCAGTTTATAATCCATCTCTGACTTCTAATTCCTCCCCTAAATTTCATAATCATCTTTAACAGCAACTAGAACAAACTTTAATCCTCCCCTGTTTGGAAGAATCTTTACCATCAGATGAACTAGAATATATCACATCCAAGCTCAGCATCCAATATGACAATTTGTACAAGTTACCATCAATTCAGTTGTTTTAGTTTCAAACTTTTCTCAACACTTCCAGATGTATTACCTTCTGAGAGAGGTGTATCACAGAGCATAAACTCAGTAGGAACTAAGTTTTGAACAATCAGTACAAACTGGTAAAGCCAGCAGTTCAAACTATTAACCTCAGCAGTACTAACTATTAGCAAAAAGTTTTCAGAGATAAAATCAAATTATAATGTTAATGTGGATTTGAAAACATTTTTGTCCACGTATAGTTTTTAGCAAACTATCAGCTATGAATGGATTTGACATGTCTTTACCAATATACGTTTGCTATGGACTAGCCAACTCTTCACACTTAGATTTCGTGAGTTGATAACCAACCAGTTTTTGGTAAACTGTCAACCATAAACGGATTTGAGTAGTCTTTACCAGAAACTGTTTGATCTGGACTAGTTGATTCTTATGTTGGTTAGACATGGTGAATCAATTACCATTTGTTGTGTGACAAGCATTCACACTTGACAATTCAAACCACCATACTTTTCAAAGCACAATCCAAAGCAAAAAGCTTTTCTTAACCTGAAATGTTAGTCCAAAACCAAAGAAAACACAATACACAATATTTTCTTTTAACAGTTATCACAATTGACTAACAAATGCACATAAAAAGAAAAATTATTTCTTTTGATGTACCCAAGCCATTACAGACTTAGGCTTTCCTCTTGCATCAACATAATCCATTCTTTTTAAAACAATTGAAGCACCATTAGATTTGATAGGTCTCTAAACCCATCATACTGAGGCCTTCACAGCATTGCCCCTTTTTCCCTTAACATTTATGTGCCTAGCAGTAGAATTTGCTGGTCTAGCAGTTGGAACTGCTGACCTAGCAGTTGGAACTGCTGATCTAGCAGTTGGAACTGCATGTTTAACTTTAGGCACCCACTTCTGATTGGTCTTTTCTGTTTTCTCATAAAAATGCCTTTTAACTGTTTGTGCATGATTTGAAAATTGTTTTGCACTTGTAACATTTTGCTTGTTATTAAACCACTTATTTTGACTAGCAGTTGAAACTGTTTTGATGCCAGTCTTTAACATAATAGCTTTGGGTGACATCTTATGATTTGCATTAGGGCTTGTCAATCTAGTTGGACTATTTTGAGTTACCCTAGCATTGTTATTCCTATTCACCCTTGTATTCCCAGAAACCTTCCTTTTCCATTGGTTAGAATCACAATAAGCAACCATATGATCAAAACTTCCACAAACAAAGCACACTTTTCTAATCATGGCAAACTTATCATCCAATTTCTTAGATTTTGAGTGATTCCAGTTCCTATGACTACTCTCAGAACTTGATGATCTGTTCTTAGTCCTATACATCTCAGCATATTTAACACTTTTCCTAACTGGTTTTATGTTTTCAGTCTTACCACCTTAGGAACATGTTTAACTTCTACCTTAACAACATTAGATTTATCCTTAACCTTTGCATCCTTATCATCAGATGTCCAATCCTCAATAGTTGGTGCATCTGAGTTCCTATCAGAGGGCATCTTTTCCTCAGAAAGAGATTTATCACTAGCACTCACAAAAGAATCTTCTACCTTAACAAATTTAACAGGATTCTCACTAACCTTAACACCATATCCAGGAAAATCCATATCCGTAAACTCTTCTAAACCTGTATGAGCTAAATTAATTCCTGGTGGAGCAAACATTCCTCTAAAAGGGGGTGCAACAGACTTATAACCTCAACCAGATTTAGCTTTGTTAAGTATTTGACTCTCTACAATCTTCTTAACTCCGTTTGAAGTATATTCAAGAGTATATACACTTAACTGGATGTTTTCTTTTTTCCTTTTTAAGCTTTTCTAGTTCATATACAAGACCACTCATTTTATTATCTTTTATTTGCAATTTCCTCTTTAAAATACCTATCTCATCAGAGAAGTTTGACTCATTTTGTCTATAAAACACAATTTGTTCTTCCAAAACAGCTAATCCTCTTTTATGGTTTGTAAGACTAGAATCTACTTGATTAAATTCAACTCTAAGATCATCATACTATTTCTTAACATTTTCATAATCTTTTAAAGCACGACAAGAATTTGAACATTTTTCAAGTATATGTACCTCAGATTCTGAGAAAGCCATCAAACCCAAGTTAGCTGGTTCCTCTTCTTCCTCCATGAAGCTCCAATCAAATCCAGCTCCATCTACAGCTACCATAGCCTTGGAAGAAGGCTCTTCAACATTAACTGTTCTCCTTGTTCCTTGCTGATTCTTAAACCCTTGACTCTGGTTGCTTTGTTGTCTTGGACCTCTACATTCCCTGGCAAAGTGCCCCATCTTGTGACAATTAAAGCATTCCACCTTAGACTTATCATACCCAGCAACATCTCTTCCATTGAAGGTAATCTTATTCCCAGTCCTTTGGTAATACTTCTTAGCCCTGATGCTTATCAAAGCCAACTGCCACTTTAAATCCATAGCTTCCAAATCATCTTCAGCAAATTGAAGAAGATCTTCATTAAAGATCTTAGACCCACCAGACTGTTCTGACACAAATGCATATATGGTCTCTTCAGTCAAGCCAGCAGTACTAGTTTTTACACTAGCAGTGCTAACTGTTGGTTTAGCCGTACCAACTGCTTTTTCATCTTCATGATTCGAACTGTTTGAAGAAGATACAAAAGCCATATTCCCTAAACTAGAACTGGTGCTACCACTCTTCTTGACCTTCTGCTCAACAATCTTAAGATTATTGTAAAGCTCATTCATTGTCATTTTCTCTAGCTCTGGTTTATTGCTCCAAACCACAACATAAGTGTTCCATTCAGCAGGTAACCTATTTAGAAACTTCATGTTGAGGTCTTCCTAAGGTATCACAATCTTCAACACAGTAAGTTGACTGATGATTTTTTGAAGCCTATTAAAGATATAGTCCAAAGTTTCATTGCTTGATGCAGTGAAGTTCTCATTACTTTGCTTAAGTAGGGTTTTCTGTGCCTTCTTGGTAGCTTCATTGCCACCAAATCTTTCCACCACTGCTTCAAAAAGAGTTTTAGCCGACTCGTAATGGCTAAAATTCAGCACTTGATCATTAGGAATTGCCATTAGTAACAAATTCCTAGCCTTCTGATCATTCTTCTTTTTTATTCTCTCCTCGTTTGTAACTGGCTCAGTGTTAAGCTTTGTGATCTTAGAACCATCAGCACGTGTTTCTTCAACAACAATTGGTTTAAAGGAATCACCATTGATAATGATATCCCATAATGCATAGTCTTGCACCATGAAATATTGCTCTATTCTGAGCCACCATAAATCGTATTCATTCTGTTTCAGCATGGGGAGTTTAGCAAGGATTGAGGTTTGAGGTGTCTCCATGTCCATCTTCTTGGTTGCTAGTGAGTAAATACTTCTGGATCTTCTAAACTCAAAGTATCAAAAACCTGTCTCTGATACCAATTGACCGGATCTAAACACACACCTTGTGTTGGGGATACTTTGAGTATATACTTGATAGCACGCAGAATTTACTATAAAGTACTTAGAAGATATTTTGTGTTTAGTGATTAATTGTATAAGACAATGAGGACAAATAAGAACACAAACAAT
Organism: Artemisia tridentata subsp. tridentata; assembly: GCA_021014915.2. Lineage (NCBI taxonomy): Eukaryota > Viridiplantae > Streptophyta > Magnoliopsida > Asterales > Asteraceae > Artemisia > Artemisia tridentata. Next base: position 251,261,979 of record CP139507.1, read on the forward strand.
ATCAACCAAACAATCACTTCAATATATATCAAACGATTACAATATGAACGTGAAGCTCTTGATAATTCTTATGAAAGGATATTAGGTATTAGGTATTAGACATTAGGTATTAGGTATATCAAAACCCTAATCTGAGGATCTCTTTTTATAATACAAAGAGTCCTATACAAGTAAAACATCTAACCGTATCACTCTATACAAATAAGATATATACCATATCTTTTCTATATTTTTCCATGCACGATCTCACCTTGATCTCTTAAGCAGTCCTAACTTCAATGTATCAGCAGTACCAACTGCTAATGTATACTTCAATAAATCTTCAACCGTGCTAACTTTCAATGAACTGTACCAACTTTTGGTTTAATTCCCAACAAAAACTTTACCCATGTAAATCGAGAGTAGTCGTCGACCACCACCAGAACATACTTCTTTCCATTGATACTCTGCACTCTCATTGGTCCGCACAGATCCATGTGAAGGGTGTGAAGAACTTCCATGATGGTATTGATGGTTTTGGGTTTGTAAGTATGTTTCTTGCTTTTGCCCAATTGACATGCAGAACAAAGATCATCTTTCTCAAATTTTAGTCTGGGCATGCCTCGTACAAGATCATTGCGAGACAAGTCATTTATGGTGCCAAAGTTCAAGTGATTCAAACGACGATGCCAAAGCCATGATTTAGTCTTTGAGGCCTTTGAAAGCAAGCATATAGGAGAGGACCTCATCATTTCTTCAATTGAGATGGTGTATAAATTGGTACCACGATTGCCTTTAAGAAGATCAACACCATCCAACTCTCTGACGAAACAAGTGTATTTTCTGAAAGCATCTTCAAGATCGGAGTCACAAAATTGACCAACAGAAAACAAGTTATGTCCTAGTCCTTCCACATAGTATACTCGGGAAATTACACTGTCACCAAACACATAATCTCCGTAACCCAAAATTGCACCAAAATGGTCGTTCCCAAATCTAACTGTCCTGATAAACTTTTTCACGAAATTCTTGAGCCGTGAGCGATCCCTAGTCATATGTTTTGAGCAGCCTGAGTCCAAATACCAAAGGACGATTTGTACGACCTGCATTTGAAAATAGACAACGATGGATAACTGAAAAATGTAGATCCCCACGTACAGCTAGGGTCCACTTGGTTAGAACACATAAATTCTGGAACTACATGTTTCATAGATGCAACTGTATTTACAGTGGAAATTACACTAGAGGAAGCAATTGACCTAGTAGTAGGGCATTGTGTCACTAAAGGCAACATTCGACCAGTTGGTCTCCATTCCTTAACCTTCACTACTTTATGGTTATTCAATTTAGTTAAGGGGCACTGATCTCCTAAAGTGAGCTTCCTTCTAGTGGGTCTCCATTGATACCCGATATTCGAAAACGTTTTTCCTGTTGCCTTCCAAACTTTCTTATTTGTTTCAGTTTTCCTAACATTCTTAACATGGGGTTGTACAAGAGACATCAAAAATGACACAACACAATCATTATGATTAGCAGAAATTAAACATTCGTTACATGTTTTACAGACAGCATTAGAATTCGAATTAATTACAGTACTTTTGATACTAGAATCAACACGATTCATTCTACTCATTGCAAACTTATTGTTCCTAAGTTGGGCTTCTACTTCCTTCTCGTGACCACTCTTAGCCGGCGCAGTCCTATCTTTCCTTGCATTGCCTCTAGGCTTTGACCCGCTAGCTTTGGTGTCACATTTTACTCCTGTAGAAGTAATGATGGGAACATTAGTTTGTTTTACTGTCATTTGCTTTCCTGACTTTGTTGTGCTGGGTTCTGATGTTCTCAGTGGTAGATCAAAGGTTACTTGCTTGTTTTTAGTCGTAGATGATCAGGCACCAAATCTATCTCTTTTGTTATCAATCTTAGGGCCAGTGCCAATGACGTACTCTAAAAATTCCTGAGACCTTTTAGTGAGGAAGCAGGCATCCACAACTGCTTTATCAAGTGGTTTTTCTATCCTATCCTCCTCTACAATCTCACGAAGTATATCCAGGCTATCCTTAAGGTGATTAAGATAAATTTGATGGGCAGACCTATTGTTTCTAAGGGGAATTGGAATAGGCACAACATCAACATCATACTTTCTAACAACAGAAACCTTTGGAGCAACCTTATCACATGTGTCAATTGGCATTTTTCCTTTCACCTGAGTCTTAAGATTCTCAATTTCATTTAACAAAGAAGTTATCTTTTCATTATGACTGTTTTGTGTGACTTTAATTGAGTCATATAACTCTTTGTAATGTTGTTTGATTTTTGAATTTTTAGCTCGAAAACACTCATTTTCACCATGTAACTTATTGATAGTGTCCTGATAGTGAAAATTCTGAGAATCCAAAGACGATGGTTTATTGGTGTCAATTGTTTCACTCTTATTTGACTTTAATTGGGCAATTTGAGCCCTCAACTGTCGAATCGTGTTAGTGTAAGCTTGAATTTTTTCATCACGTTTACTCAATTCAAAATATGTATCAAATTCAGGAGCATCCAGAGATGTCTTGGCATTTGATATTTTACATTTTTCTTCTAAGTGTTGATATTTTAATTGAAAATTAAGATAATCAACTTCTAGTTTTGAAAAACGCGTGACCATGTTATCATGGTCATCATTTTGAATTTTCTCTTGCATTTTCAAATTCTCCCCCTCAAGCTCAACAACACGATTCTGGGTAACATTCAATGCAATAGAATACTCATGAAATTGACAGGCAGTTAAAGCAGAATCAGTGGCAGTATAAAATATATCCTGTGCAATACATCTAGCAATCAAATTCTCAGTGGTGATGAGAATGTTCTTTCTCTCGATCTCACGGCTCTTAAGTTCTATCGCATTTTGAGCTACCTCATTTTCCATATCTTTAAACATTATTTTCATTTCATTTACTTCAGTTTCAGGGGCGTCTTGCAATCCTTCAAACTGTTCCTTGAGTAATTTAAAGAATGGAATGACCTCAGTTAAGTAACACCTTTTTGTCTGTTCAAAACCCCTTTCCCCCTTAGTAATTCCGGTTGGTGTAATTCTTTTCTTACATATTTTATCAAAATCAGCAAATAGTTGACAAAGTAAATATATGCTAATTAAGGTTTTACATTTAGTAGGAAGAGTCAAAGGAACCAAATGCCTAGTTGTATTGGGAGGATACACCGTTGCAGCTGCAATTTTCCTAAGGGATGGAGTTTTGGCTTCAAGCTCATCGGCCTTTCTCTTTTCCATATCTATAGACCAAAATATTTGTTCAGGCGTTAACTTCTTTTGAGGTGCAAACACAGTCAATCGATTCTCCTCATAATAATCATGGGGTTTGACTATTATTCGATTGGCTATGCATTTGGGATCCTTCATTTTCTCATTCATTCTTTCTCTATTTCTCACATCTATCTCATTACTCTCTTCTAAAGATGAAACATCAGGTGGGGCATGACCAGGCATAATCATCACATTGGCATCATATAAGGCAGGTTGGGTCACTTTAGCTTTCCTAAGGAGAGCTAATTTAGGTTCACCTACATTACTTACACTGTGCTTATCACACAACTTTTTGTGCTTTTGAAGCATTTGAACCGTTTGTCTAGATTGGTCTTGCGTGTACAACTTATTTTCAAGCTTATTCTTTAAGTGTATTTACATGCTCTAGGGCCTCCTGTTTTTGTTTAACAGTCTGATCCAGATATTTTTGTAAAGAATTCAACTCTTGTTTTAATGTTTCCTCCCTTAAGTTACGCTCAGTTATAAGTGTACGCATTTGACTATCCATCTTCTGCTCACGTTCAGTTAGTTCAAATTTAGCACGTTGTTCATAAATTGCCACCTGATCTTTATATATGTTTAGTCTAGTGGTCAAGGGGTCATCAGGGACAAACTCAGTGTTTTCATGCCACTCACAAGCATTATCTACCACACAGGCATTATCTACAACACAAGCAATATTTTCAACAAAAGATGCACCACCTTGTACATCAGACACGTTGTTGTGATTCACATATTTTCATATGGAATGGAATAATATTACTATTTCTCATGTCAACAGTATCTGAATCAACCCCATCTGTCTGTTGTACTTCGTTGGGAATCTTTTGTTTATCAACCACGTCATATGTGTCATAAAGCTTTAGTACCTCAGAAATCACAGATGCATTGGAGGAACCAGCTTGTTGAGGTGATGAGACAACAAAGGACAGATTAGCCACGAAGATTGTTTGAGCTGTTGGTTCATCATCCACATCAGAGTCAAAAGCATCACAATCATCAGCTTTGAAAATGTTGGGATCATTAAGTGCAAGGTCCTGAACTGGCTGTTTGTCCACATCGGCATCAAAAGTATTTCCCCCATCGCCAGCAAGAAACAACATTTCTTCTTCGTCCAACACAGCTCCATTCTCTTGAGCCTGCATCAACAACATCTTTTCCTTGAAATAGTCTGAGTTCTAAGGACGTTTTGGTTGATTGCAGTTTCTGGCAATGTGTCCAAGTCCACCACAGTTATAACACTTAGGCTGTTTCCCTTGCCACTTATTTGCATTTCCTACTCTGATCTACATATTACCTCAACCCATGTTCCTTTGATTCAAGTTTTTCCTCCCCTGAACATTTTGAACTACAATTCTTCCATCCTCCACCATTGCCCGATTGTGTGGGTTTGATGAGGTTCTGAGTTGATTGTTAGTCTGAGGGAGTGTTCCTTTAAATTGTTGAACAAGTAAGGACACTTGGTTGGTAAGGTTATCAATTATTTTGTCGGTGTGAGTGTAACTTGAATCCAGTTGTGGACTCATAGCAGATGGAGATGACAAGCTTGGTTAGATGACAATTGGTTGATTGGCTGAGCACTTGCAACAAATGCCATTGGATCATTTGATGTAGTTGGATTGAGTTTTTCTCTCAACAGACAATCATAAGCAGCATGTTTCTCATGTTGTTGTAGATAGGCATACAACTGTTCATAGTTTGTTTCTCTCAGACCTTTGTTGAGTTTCACTTCAGTAACAAATCTGTCCCATTCTGGAGTCATGTTGTTTACAAACTTTGAGTTAAGTTGGATGTTGGGCATAGTCATTCTGATGATCCTCATGTCATTTACCAACTTATGAAATCTCACATAGTAGTCTGTAATGTTTTCACCAGGGTTCATCTTAAAATGCTCAAACTCATCATACAGTTGTGACTCATGATCTTCCTTTGTGAGTTCTGATCCAGCCAGCAGCATTTTTACATTGTCCCATACTGCTTTTGCTTCAGTGTTGAAGTTGATGAGTTTGTAAGCATCTTTGGGCAGACCTTGAATAACAATGTTTGAGGCTCTAATATCTGCATCATACCTCTTCTTTTCTTCCTCATTGAGATCAGTGTAAGTTCGAGGCCTGTCGATTCCCAAAGTGACAGTTCCGTCATCACCAGTAGTAACAACATCTCTGGTGGTGCCCATCTGAAATGGTCCTTCATCAACGGATTTGAGAATATTAAATCCATTTTCTTTGCCCAAGCAGTAAAGCCGTATTCATTGTGCCCACAACTCATAGTACGTCCTATCAAGCATAGGAGGACGGGTATCGGACCCAGCTGCTTGAATGTCATCAGATGCAGTGCTTGGTATGGTTGCCATACTGTATACGGGATTTTACAATTCTTGAGATTTAAACCGAGAAATGAGTTCTTTCACGGGATTTTACAAAATTGAAGAACAAACCGCAATTCCAAAACCGCTGAAGTGCTATTCAAACAGTAAGTATCAAACCGCTAAAACCCTAGGCAAACCGCTAATATCTAACCGCTAAACCTGAAGACCAAACCGCTATATCTAAACCGCTGACACACACAACAAACCGCTAAGTCAAACCGCAAGTCCTGAATACCAAACCGCTATTCTCAAACCGCAGTAATTAACCCAACCGCTATGATCAAACCGCTGAAACCAGAACCGCGAAGACCTAAACCGCTGAAGATTAAACCGCTGAGAGTTAAACCGCTGAGACCAGAACCGCTAAGACTCAACCCGCTGAAGATTAAACCGCTGAATCCTGAACCGCTACGATCTAAACCGTTGTAGGTTAAACCGCTGCTGCTAAACGAAAAACCGCTAGAGACAAGAACTGACAAACCGCAACCACAAGTGGACAAACCGTCCTTTTCAGTACGTTTTGTCCTTTTCCTAATTTGGTTATAATCTAAACCGCTATCAGAGATTTAGACCAAGCCGCTAAAAATAATTACCAAAATACGACAAACCGCTGCAAAGAAACCTCTACCGAATGTCAAACTACTGCAAAGAACACTCAACCGAATGTCAAACCGCTGCCAAGAAAAACCACAAATCTTCCTCAAACTAACACAAACACTGTTGTATATTATCAAGGAAGATGTGAAACAACTTTTTGAACATAAAAGTACAAGTATTAAACGAATTGAACCACAAACAAAGATCAAACAAGGTATTTTCTACACTACTTAGTACGAACCAAAAAGCAACCAAAAAACACACCACGAATCTGAATATGCACTCACATGAACCTAACCATGGCTCTTGATACCAATTGTAGCATATTCATAACATTCAAACACACATATGATGGTGATTTGGCCGGCGGTTTAGAGAGAGAAAATGAGAGAATGGGAACCTTGAGAGAGAAAGTGTAATATGTTAAATTATAGAATGAGAAGTTCCAACCCTCTCCCTAGGTGGAGAAGGGTATTTATAGTACATAGTATTGTTGCCCCGATTGGGCTGTGGAGCGAGCTGACAGTGGGTAAAGACCCGACCTACTCCACAAGTTCTATATTAACTAAACTATTACTAATATTACTGATAATCCTACGAGCTAGTTAATGCTAACAGATACTCGGGGTGACCGAGTCTTCAGATGAATATTTATATTCCTAACACATGACACATCTAGAATGATACAAGATGATTATATAAAGGATTGAAATGAGTTTAGAAACTTACAATAACCTTTAAAAGGTTTGGATGATTCGAAAGAAGAAGAAACATGGCACATGACTTCAAAACGAAAACCCAACTTACTTAGACTTATAAAACCCGAGTACAATCTTTCCTTGAGGCTTAATTTCAGTAGCTAATAGTGTGTGTGTAAGGTTTTTGAGTTGGTGATTGAGGTATGAAGAGAAAGAGTAAACTTAGGTTGATATTTATAGATAAAATTCTAGGGCTTTCATTTGATGTTTCATGCCACTTGTAGTGGTATGTCAAGGAAATTAGGGACAAGATGAGGTGTTTCTTAGGTTTCCATGATTTAGGTTGTTGGTTCAAATAGTGTTAAATGATACACATATGCTTAGCATGCTAATATTGACTAAAGTTTGAAATTCTAGGAGGTGAATGGTGTGGCTTAATATGAGCCTAGAGAGAGTTGTCAAGGTGAGGGGGACATGGTGAGGTAGCACGCAATGTGGCTTCACTTGAGCCTTATTAGTGTTTAGTGGCTTAGAAGACTAATTAGGACTCATTTGGTTTATGTTTTGGTTCAAATAGGACAAGAAGAAGTAACTAGGGCATGTTTAAGATTAGGGTGGTGGTACCTTGGCTAGTTGTTGTTGTACATAAGGTTTAGATGTGTAGGAAACTTAGTTTGAGAGTTTGGTTAGGTTTTAGTTAAGATTAAATAAGTTTTGTTAGGTTTAGATATATTAAAAGTATAGTTTTTAGTTTTTGTGCATTAGGCACTTGTACCATAGGCATTAGGGTGTTTATACTTAGGTTTATAAAATACAAGAAAATCTTATTTAAGACTTGGGCATTATGAACTTGTATAGTGTGCTTTAAAGACTTGTACTCTAGGTATAAAATGTTGTACTTTAGTATTTGTAATTTAGTTGTGTAAAATCATAGTTATAATAAATTAGGGTTTCGTGAAAACTTTAATAAATAGCAAACGTTTAGTTTGAAAGTCTAATAATCATACGTTAACGAATTAACGTAAAGTGGTAAATAAAAGTTGAAAACTTTTATACTTGGCGTATAAGGAATGTTTATGTGAAATAAACATTAAGGTATTAGTGTCGGTCCGCGTGTGAGCACGTTTATTGGGAAGCGAGTTAAGTCACATTAGTAGGTAGTTGTGATCAGATAAACTGATTACGTTTTTTAAAAAAATATAGACGTGGAAAACGGATAAGTATTCTCTCGTTAGAATATTAATACAAGTGGAAATTTACCGGTGGTTACAGTCTCACCCCCTTAACAGAATCCCGTCCCGGGATTTAATTTGTGTTGAAGTGATGAGGACGAAATGTGGTTTCACTTGTGAAAACTTTATAAGTTAGAATTTATTGTTTTAAATGTGAAAAACATTGTTCCGAAGGTCATATAATCTCAAGAAAAAATTATTTTGAATGAAGATTGTTATTTTAGAAGTATGTATTATGAGTTTATAAAATACGTGCAACAAGGAAGTTTTAAGTAACAAATTTTAACAATGAAGGCTTCGGAAGAGAACTTGATGAATGTAAAGAAAGTTTTTGAAATTTAAACTTTTGTAGATGATGAATCAGTTTGTTCCTTAGTAAGATGAACAGTAATTTCAAACGGTCGTGAACAGTGTCCCAACGGTTAGGAATAGTAAAATAACGGCTAGTTTTTCCCTATATATACTCCATTTTAATTTCCATTCTCCCACCAACCATATTCCTCTCATTTACTACTTCTAAAATGCCGCACCCTATTACTACCCTCGCAATCGTGTATGTCGTTGTTGTCGTCATCTACTTGACATACGTCCCTGACGAAGATTACGAATTATTGGTTGGGATCTTAGCGTTTCTCATACCACTAGTGGCTCTAGCCATTATCGTGGATAAGACATGGGGGAAATAGATAGTAGGAGTGTTGAAATAAATTGTTGTAAATTTAGCACTACCGATGCTAATTTTATTGTTATGTATTAATTTCCGTAGATTCTAATAAAATTTACGTTATTTGTGTTTTTCATTTATCTTGTGAATTCTTGTGATCCTCGAGTTCATACTCATGTCTTTTCAGATACAAATAAGCCCACTCATTTACAATTCATTATTTATATATAGAGGCCTCCCAAACAATGTAAATAAAGGAGTATAAACTCATGGTTCGGTGATTCAGAATTACTTTATTTAAATAACAAGGCGTCCCAATTTATTCAAATAAAAACATTTTAAATCATCCTACTTAAGAATTTCTGACTCAACATTTGTGAAAACTTATTTTAGAGGTTACTAACAATAAGTTTTGTGATCATTTATGGACTCTAGGTTGTTACACTTTTGATCTAGGATTTTGTCTATGACTAGCATGATGATAATATTGGTGGAATATTCAAATGAAAGAAACAATATTATTACAACAAGGTTTTGCCAAACTTTCTCTTTTGTTATAAAATCTGCCCCAATACTACTTGATCAATAGCAGTACGATTACACTCTAATCAGGGATCGAAGATCCTTGATGCTAAATAAACATAACAACATCAGACCCCATGTCTAATGTTCCCACACACACTCACTATTTGATGTTTTACATTTTAACACATTTCTGTGTTTAAATTCTAAGCATACTAAAAACTTGCAAAACATATTTTTATCTAAGGGGTAAGATCTCCTTTTATAATCCAAGGAGACCTTTTACAATATGATAAGACTTTGTCTACTACTTGCTTGTTATGTGTCAGTCATTAAGATACAACATGTATCTTGTTTTACAACTTTGTTGACTGAACAAATATCTAGATATTATCAAAGGATAATATCTTCTTCATCCTTATCCATCCAGCAACAGTATGACTCACTGATCAGCAGCAGCTTCATTTGTACTAGCAGCAGTATCAGATACACTACCAGCAGGAACAGATACACTACCAGCAGAAACAGATACAGTACCAGCAGGAACAGATACACTACCAGCAGAAACAGATACACTACCAGCAGTATCATTTTATGCCTAGCAGCAGAATCTACTTAGCGTATTTTGCTTATCATTTCAGTATTTCTTCATGTTTCATTCTTCTTGTTCTGTGATCATCAAATCTATGAAAATATAATTCCCAACAATCTTCCCCTATTTGATGATTACAAAACAAACACGTTCTTGTACGAATTTCCCTAGACGAAGTAGAGAAATTGAGATAATTAAATCTCACCATGTATGAAACCATAATGTCTTCCCCTTAATCTATGCTATCCACTACATCTCTTCCTCTTTTTGTTATCAACAAATAGAAAAAGTATACAAATATGATTTTTACAACTACAAACTAATACTACACATCCAATCTATCCTTCTAATATCTCAAATTACCCTCCATTAAGCTTTCCGCACTAAAAATGAACTTGAGACGGTAAAATTTTAAACCATCAGTAGCAATACTAATCAACAATAATAAGAATCAATAACTTTCCCTTGTGGTGATGCATAAGTATAATAAATGGTTAAACACTTGAACATCTAAGCTTCCCCTGAAACCCATATGTTAACCATTCGAATCTCCAATTCTGTAGGCTTTAATGACTGATGAAGAAAAACTAACCATTACTAACTTGATGATGAAACAGAATAAACCAACCTTGTGTCTTATGTCTTGTACTAAAAATTGACTTTGAACTTATACTAACACAATATAAGTAGACCAAAATCTCTTGATAAAATCCTCATCTTCAATGAGACACTGAGCACTACAAAGTAACTCCTTTAAGTGATAGTTAACTAGGTCTTCGTCCATCCACCCCTTGACCTATGAAAACTAGATTTAACAAGTCTTTGTCAAACTTCTTGGAGCACAAACAAGTTATCTTCTTACAAAAAGGTGTGATAAAATTCCTTGGATATAATAAAACACAACTTTGAAAAATTCCACTTCATCTTCAAATAAGCAACAAATAATCATTTTCACCAATAATAAATTGATAAACAATCCTTTAACCTTTTAAGAACATAACCTAACTCTCTTCCCTCTGAGTGAGTGTTCTTCCCCTTTGTGTGTGTAAACCAAGAAAGAAAACTAAAAATTCGACCATACCTCAACTGTTTCTGCATAAGTTTTCAACGATGCATATCTTGTAACCTAAGGCTCAGATTGAAGATCCCTCCGGTGAGAATCTACCTTGATATACCAAGAACCTCCGGTAAAAATTTCAGCCCGGTCCAACGGTTAACGAAGGAGTTATCGCCTTTTGTAAACAGCTCTGCAGTGAATTACGAAAATACGAACCAGATCCGAATTTTTCTTCTTTCTTTAGCTAAAACCTTTTCTTTTCCTAGATCCAGAGCTCGCCGCTCTGATACCAACTGTGAAAACTTATTTTAGAGGTTACTAACAATAAGTTTTGTGATCGTTTATGGACTCTAGGTTGTTACACCTTTGATCTAGGATTTTGTCTATGACTAGCATGATGATAATATTGGCGGAATATTCAAATGAAAGAAACAATATTATCACAACAAGGTTTTGCCAAACTTTCTCTTTTGTTATAAAATCAGCCCCAATACTACTTGATCAATAGCAGTACGATTACACTCTAATCAGGGATCGAAGATCCTAGAGGCTAAACAAACATAACAACATCAGACCCCATGTCTGATGTTCCCACACACACTCACTATTTGATGTTTTACATTTTAATACATTTGTGTGTTTAAATTCTAAGCATACTAAACACTTGTAAAACATATTTTTATCTAAGGGGTAAGATCTCCTTTTATAATCCAAGGAGACCTTTTACAATATGATAAGACTTTGTCTACTACTTGCTTGTTATATGTCAGTCATTAAGATACAACATGTATCTTGTTTTACAACTTTGTTGACTGAATAAATATCTAGATATTATCTAAGGATAATATCTTCTTCATCCTTATCCATCCAGCAGCAGTATGACTCACTGATCAGCAGCAGCTTCATTTGTACTAGCAGCAGTATCAGATACACTACCAGCAGGAACAGATACACTACCAGCAGAAATAGATACACTACCAGCAGGAACAGATACACTACCAGCAGAAATAGATACACTACCAGCAGTATCATTTTATGCCTAGCAGCAGAATCTACTTAACGTATTTTGCTTATCATTTCTGTATTTCTTCATGTTTCATTCTTCTTGTTCTGTGATCATCAAATCTATGAAAATATAATTCCCAACAACATTCGTACTTAACCGATGAGTTACAAGGTAATTTAGTGAGGGTACGGAAGGAGTATTTACACTCATCTGTTGAGATGGGAGTAAGATAATCAAGGAAAGTTGACATAGTATTTAAAATAGTTTGGTGAGTAAAATAAGGTAGGAATTGTACAACCCACCATGTCTTGGGAAGATTTCATGAATTGCAAAAATTTAGAAGTAGGTACATGCTCGAGGAAATGTGATTGACTCATAATGCCTTAGAATAGGCATACGCAAGTATGTTTATTCCGTTGTTTGTATAAAGTGATCGAAAGTATGTCGAGTGTGTATATATCAATAAACTAAAGTATTTGTGCAACACAAATTACCTAGAAGTCACATAATCGTTTGGAGAATGGAAGACACGGAGAGCGAAAGGCTATAAAATGTTTTTGTGAAAAAGCAGTTATAGTTTAGGTCTCAATTAGACCCGTTTCTCTATAACCATAGCTCTGATACCAATCTGTAACACCCTCAATTTCGTGATACGCAGCGGAATTCAAGCTGGGTATTACTCGACGGCACAACAGTTATAATAATAGAAAACGATCTCTAATTGAGTCGTTTTGAAAGATTTATCATTCGAATATCAGAGTTTACAAAATGAGGTCCCAGTAGTTTTACAATTTGTTAAATAAGTTTCGAATGATAATTAGATTTTAGCCTTCTATCAGTATCTGTGCCATCCTCGTTTATTATGGACCTGAGATAAACATGCTAAAAGTGTCAACACAAAGGTTGGTGAGTTCATAGAGTTTATAAGTAAAACCGTTAATTCCAATAGTCAAAAGTTGAGTGAACCCATAATGTTTGTAAGCAAATCAGTTTAACACAAGTTTCAAGTTTAATTGACAGTGGGCCCCGTTGTTGCACCCATAAATTCAGTAATGGCAGTACCGTATCATTATAATACTCTATTATTGCTCTAAGCCTCATGACACGCAAACGTTAACAGTTGGACATCATAGTAATGAACTATTGATGTAAGTTACTGACATCATAAAGATGTAAGTAACAAGGCCCTCGGGCAGGAGCTTGCCAACTTCCTGTTTAATCTCAAATAAAGTGCATTTGACTATCTATCCGGCTAGCACTAAGGCTATCTATCCGGCTAGTACAAATGGGTCGTCAATTCCAATAGATCTATTCACTATATTCGCGTTCACTCGCAAGTGATTAACGGTTCATGATATGAGAAACTTTCAATGGCAATAGTGGTTAACTTAGGCAATATCAACAGCATACATAGTGTACTTGTGTTCAACATGTAGTAAGTTTCAGTAATCAAATAGGGTGGTTCATAAATAAAGTAGGATGTTTATGAATAACGAGCAATATTTGTACGTAATACGAGCATGTATCTCCCCCAAAGAGTTTATTGAACAATTAAATGATAGAAAATGGGGCTACAAACTCATGGCAAACCGTGAAAGTTTCTAAAGTACTTGAAAAAGTAAATAAATATAGTTGAGCATGTATCTCCCCCAAAAAGTATAAAATAAGAAAAGAGGGGCTATGACTCACCTTAGTAGTCTGGATGGAAAACAAATCAAGTATAACGAATAAAATGCTCCAACGCGCAACCTAGGTGAATATGTCAAGTTTCAGTATTCGTATTAAAAAATACGTGATTTTAATATTTGTATCGCAATGTTTTGTTAACGGTAAATGTTAAATGAGACAACATGAAGTCTCTTCAAAAGTTGGTGGATGATAATATTTGTCATATTTCCTTTTTAGGTTTTGATCAATCGTTAACGAGATACAACTATTTCGTATATTAGTTTTTATCAAAAACCGAGCCATTATGTATTAGGAATATATTTCCGAAGTAATATATAAAAGGTTACATTTTATACCCTTAAACTTTCATAAATTGACACTTTACACCCACAACTATGAGTCATTGACAATTTCAGCCCTTATAGTATATAATTTGTAAAAATTACATTTTTGGCCCAAGAATACTCCAAGTTATTATTCTTATTAGAGCTTTGTCAAAACTGGTTCTCGATGTTTTTATTAAATTACATACGTAGTCCTTTTTATAAAACAGACGCGTTTTATATTTAGAAAAAGGCGAGACTCGTTACGGCTTGTTAATATAGGTTACATTAAATTTGGAAACAAGCTTTTAATAGCTTATCAGTTTATATCTTTAGCTTATTAGCTTAAAATAAATAAAAGGGTGCGTTTGGTTTTGTATCACATCGCCCAAAAAGAAAATGAATAAAGGCGAGGCGTTACAAGGTTTTTACGACATTCTTGTTCTTTTTAACTCTTTGCCAGGAACTCTTTCAAATGGATTTGATTCGAGATAGAAATATTTTATATTATGGGTGAAACAATTCATCAAAGTGGGTCGTTTGGTTTGTGAAGTGATAAGAAAAGAAAACAATAAAAGGGTCCGTTTGAGTTTTGTAGCGATATGGCCAAAAGAAAAGGAAATACGGGTGAGGCCTTTATAACTTCTTACGACATTCATGGCGTTTCTAAATCTTTGTTATGATCTTATTAAGATGTCCAACGGACATATTTTATGGCGCTCGTTTAGAGGGTTAAAATATTTATTAATGGGGGGCACTTGGGTCGTTTAGCGGGAAAAAGGAAACAAAGAGAATAAAATCCGAGACCTTGTAAACATTTGTGGTTTGATTTTTATGGAGGCATTAACATGTTTAGAGGTGTGTTAGGACTATTACATAAGAGCTATCTCCTTTAAGAAATCACAATTCATAAATTAAAGTGGTGTTTGGTTTTGTGTTTAGTAATTTCGGGTTTAAACAGGTTATTCAAGTTTTTGATAGAAAACAGCCTTTGTTTTGCATTTTCAAGCCGAGTTTTCACGTGCTTGATGTAAAACATCATTTCGGACAACTTTCGTGTTTTACACTTTTCCTAATTCGGAACAGAAGGGCCTAAAAAACGGGATTTAAATTCGTTACAGAAAGGTTGATTTCGGATTCGAGATTTGGTTTGTTTTGAATTCGCGACTTGTTAGCGGGTGTTTAAGAGTTCATGACACATCTAGAATGATACAAGATGATTATATAAAGGATTGAAATGAGTTTAGAAACTTACAATAACCTTTAAAAGGTTTGGATGATTCGAAAGAAAAAGAAACATGGCACATGACTTCAAAACGAAAACCCAACTTACTTAGACTTATAAAACCCGAGTACAATCTTTCCTTGAGGCTTAATTTCAGTAGCTAATAGTGTGTGTGTAAGGTTTTTGAGTTGGTGATAGAGGTGTGAAGAGAAAGAGTAAACTTAGGTTGATATTTATAGATAAAATTCTAGGGCGTTCATGTGATATTTCTTGCCACTTGTAGTGGTATGTCAAGGAGATTATGGACAAGATGAGGTGTTTCTTAGGTGTCCATGATTTAGGTTGTTGGTTTAAATGGTGTTAAATGATACACATATGCTTAGCTTGCTAATATTGAATAAACTTTGAAATTCTAGGAGGTGAATGGTGTGGCTTAATATGAGCCTAGAGAGGGTTGTCAAGGTGAGGGGGACATGGTGAGGTAGCATGCAATGTGGCTTCACTTGAGCCTTATTAGTGTTTAGTGGCTTAGAAGACTAATTAGGACTCATTTGGTTTATGTTTTGGTTCGAATGGGACAAGAAGAAGTAACTAGGGCACGGTTAAGCTTAGGGTGGTGGTACCTTGGCTAGTTGTTGTTGTTGTACATAAGGTTTAGATGTGTAGGAAACTTAGTTTGAGAGTTTGGTTAGGTTTTAGTTAAGATTAAATAAGTTTGGTTAGGTTTAGATATATTAAAAGTATAGTTTTTAGTTTTTGTGCATTAGGCACTTGTACCATAGGCATTAGGGTGTTTATACTTAGGTTTATAAAATACAAGAAAATCTTATTTAAGACTTGGGCATTATGAACTTGTATAGTGTGCTTTAAAGTCTTGTACTCTAGGTATAAAATGTTGTACTTTAGTATTTGTAATTTAGTTGTGTAAAATCATAGTTATAATAAATTAGGGTTTCGTGAAAACTTTAATAAATTGCAAACGTTTAGTTTGAAAGTCTAATAATCGTACGTTAACGAATTAACGTAAAGTGGTAAATAAAAGTTGAAAACTTTTATACTTGGCGTATAAGGAATGTTTATGTGAAATAAACATTAAGGTATTAGAGTCGGTCCGCGTGTGAGCACGTTTATTGGGAAAGTGAGTTAAGTCACATTAGTAGGTAGTTGTGATCAGATAAACTGATTACGTTTTTAAAAAAAAATTAGACGTGGAAAATAGATAAGTATTCTCTCGTTAGAATATTAATACTAATGGAAATTTACCGGTGGTTACAGATACCCAGCAGTACAAAGTTTTACGCTAGCAGTACAATTTTTTGCCTAGCAGTACAAACTTTGTGCAAAAACTTTTTCTCAGCAATATGAACTCAATTTTCTTTTAAAACAATATTGCACTCATACATTTGAAAGGGAAACACAGATATCATAAACTAATAATAATAACTGCTTTCAAATATTATAAACTTGTATGAATATACATTAACATAGTCAAAATAAGATAATGATACAGAAGATACATTAAGAAATATATAAACTATCTTGAATACTTTTATAAACACCAACTATTTTCTCTCTTGTATCTTCTATTTCTATGTTCCGTTCATCTACTTTCTTCTGATGATCCAATATGATCTTTAAATCTTCCTTGTTCTATTCTTCCAGCCTCTTTATACGCTTGTTGTAATGATCTACCAATGTTTTTTCAGTTCCGTATTCGCCAAAATGACACTTCTCCCAAATATCTTGGGATATGTCAAAAATTTTATATTTTTCAGGGATTGGAGGAGGAGAAGCATCCCTTGAGCGTTTGGTTTTTTTTGAAACAGGAGTTGAAGATGATGAAGCCATTGAAATTTGAAATATAATATCTAATAAAAAAATCAAAGGAGTTGTTTCTCATTCATAAGTCTAAACGTTTTTCAATCGATAGGTATAAATAGGCTGGAGAGGTAGATGAACGGTTCCCAATACTTTAGGCAGGAAAAGGGACCATGCAAAGGCGCCAAAAGTAAACTGTGAATAATATTGGTCCGATTTGGTTTGTGTTTGGTGTTGGATTGACTAGCGTAGTTGATTTGGAATTGTGTTTGGTGTTGGATTGACTAATTGACTTGTTGATTATGATTTGACTCGACAAAATGAAACCGAGGGAATGTTTGGAATGATTTGGGATCGGGTTCATTATTATTGACCCGAGGGAATAAATGTTTGACCGTGACTCGAAAGGAAATAGTAACTCATTTGTTGCGACTTGATATTGACTCGACTTGGACAAAATAAAAGAAATAAATAAAAACAATTGTTAAATTAAAAGCTGTAAAGGTATTTGTTATTAAATTTGGTTAATAACAAAGTAAGGAAATTAGAAGTGTACATGAGACCATGGTTGTCAGGATCCCGACCCTGAACTTAGGATCTTACGATTTTACGATACTGCAAAGCAAAAACAATCCAGATCTTACAAATGATCTTTAAAAGCTTAAGATCTTATAGGATCCCGATCTTTACCATAGGATCTTAAGATCTAATACGATCCGATCTTACTTTTCTCGAACCACAAACTAAAATAACTAAAAAATTATGGAATGTATTTTGTAGAATTTAAAAAAAAAAAAAAAAAAAATGTTAATATTCTTAAAAATTCCATAATAATAATTTAAGACAACATTTCAATGAAATATTTACATAATTTGTGTTTATGATATATATTAATTTATAGATTTGTATAATATTACAAAAACTATTAACAAAATGACATTATAGTAGGATCTTAAGATCCCGATCTGATCTTACGTTCTCGATCTTGCAAAGATGAAATCGATCCTAAGTAGGATCCCGATTTTGAAAACCTTGTGAGATATTTGGGATAAAAATGGAACACACGAGGGCTATTGGACTATTCGAGACATGCTACCAGTAGACTAACAAATTTGGATTTATTGGACTATTCATTTGGTTATTGTCTGAGTTACGGATTGGTTTAGTGTTCAGGGATTAGGGTTTAGGGTTTAGGGTTTAGGGTTTATATAAATACTCGTTATATTATAAATTACTCGGGAAATTGATTTTCAATAAAGTCTTTTGACTTGGAAACATTCGTTAAATGAAAGAGTCATGGCGAAATTTTGTTATTTCCAAAGATTAATTTTGTCGTAAGTCCAAACTTGTTTTAAATCATAAAACAAGTATACCTTGTACTAATAAATGGGATTATGGGAAAATACCGACGATTACCAATCGACTCATCTTATTTGATATGTTTGTTGTTGGTTATCTCTTTGACTTCTTTTCGTCATCTCGTCTCAACTCGAGTTATCGTCAATACTCTTCTCGACTATTCGGTTATTCATTTTTTGGAGTGAGTACCCATGAGTCCGTGTTCTCTACCATTACACGAATGATGATACGAAACCCTTTTAAAAGGCTAAAATGAGATTATTTTCGGAAATGAGAATGATTAACTTTTGAAAACTCTTGCGCATTTTATTTTTTTGGTGAATATCGTGCCGAGTACATTGCGTTGCGATACGTTACGTTAAATCGTTTGATACGATATTCATTTTCTTTAACTTTTAAAATATTTGAATATATTAGAGTATTTTATTTTGTTTTGTCAGTGGATTTTAGTGTGACGTAATCTTAATACCGCCAATTTTGTCCATATAATATTCAATTACGGATAACCGATACCCGCGGGGAAACCCGAAAAACCTATGGGTAATATTAATCAGATATCCGGTGGGATATGGGGCAGGTATGGGATATTATAAACGGGTTCGGGTACGGGATATTATAAACGGGTTCGGTACGGGTACACTAAAAACCGCCCCGAACCCGAACCGTTTCCATCCCTAGTTACCGGCTATAGCCGGTTTTCACCGCCACGTCAGCACCCTTAGCCTTTTTTTTTTTTTTTTTTTTTTTTTTTTTTTTTTTTTTTTACAACTCTTGCCACGTCAGCTATAGTTAAACCAAACCACAACTTCAATAGCCAATCCGCAATTAATCCCTTTACCCGATCATTTGTAAACACACAGAATAATCAATAAACCCTAATCAAAACACACATTCTTCTGGCAAACACAAACACGCAAACAATGAATCCATATAACAACAAAGGTATGTTTTTTAATGTTTTCACATATAATTTGATGATTCATTGTACAATAATTAGTAACAGGCTTTTGATCTATAAATGGTGATGTTTGTGGTTGTTATCGATTCTAATGTAAAATGGGGTTGTTTTTTATTTTATAATGGTTGTTATGCTATGTCTAATGTATGCTCTGTTTTTTTTTGTTTTCCATACTCTGATTTTCGTATACATAATGGTTGTTATGCTATGTCTAATGTATGCTCTGTCTTTTTTGTTTTCCATATTCTGATTTTCGTATACATAATGGTTGTTATGCTATGTCTAATTAAGTGTTTTGTGTTTGAGTATTTTTTTGTTGCCTGTTTGTGAGTACACTGAGAGGTCTAAATCAATGAGAGCATTGGAATGTGCCTAGTTTGTGATTGGCCAGTAATAAGAGTACCTAGCAGACTTGTTTGTGCTTGGCCACCAATGAGAGGTCCAAATGCAGCCTATTAGAGTACACTGAGATGTCCATTGAGACTACAAATACAGGCTTTTGAACTGTTTGTGAGTACCCTGAGAGGTCCAATGTTTGTGAGTACACTGAGAGGTCCAATTGAGACTTCAATTGTAGCCTAGATGGCAACCAATGAGACTTGAAATGCAGCCTAGTTTGTGCAACATTGCTTCATTGTTTGGGATACCACAAAAGAGGACCAAATATGAGAACACAATGGATTCTTCTGCTATGGTAAACCATCAAAAGGTTTTTCTTTGATTGTGATATAGTTTAACATTTGAATTAATAAAACTGATCTAACAGTTGTTATTTGTAGATGTCATACCAATTTCTTCTGATTCAAGCAGTTCAGAATCAAATGATGGTGCTCTCAACATCCTTCTTGGCCTCCTTGCTTGGTATTATCCAGAGCAACATTCTGATGCAAGTACTGATACTTGGGAAGTGGAACTTATCCAAGCCATTGAACCTCCAGAGGAACTCCCATCTCAAGCTCTTATCCTGGCTCTCCCTGTGCAAGTTCAAATACCAGTTGAAAAGGCACATAAAAAGAAATTTACTCAAGATATTGTCTTGGGACTGCCGTGTAAGAAGAATCCTATAGGTTTTGGAGCACCTTCTAGCAGCCATGGGAAAGGCAAGAGAAAGATGGTTTGGGGGTTTAGGATATCCATTAACAGCTTTTGTGTTTTGTAAATGGTATTTGGTACTTTAATATGGTAGTAGTAGTTCTGACATTTAATTTGGATAAATGTAATTATTAATGGTACAATAACTGGTAATTAGTAGTTTAACTGTATCTATTTTATAACTGTAATGATAGTATTTTGGTTTGTTAAATGGTAGCAATTTGTGTTCTTGATGTGATGGTTGCACAGTTAGATGGTACATTTGCGATTAAGATAATGATATATAACATTTGGAGCCAAAATTTTGATTTATTCAAGTTTATGCTTTAATTAACAGGTTCAAAGGCAAAAATTTTAAATAATTCAATTGTTAATTTCAAATTAGAACTTGGAGCCAAAATTTTGATCCCAAATTTTTAAATCACGTAATTACAAGCAGTTACCAAGAATAACGATTCATATTCTTCATATACCCTTTTTTCTCTCCTAAAAAAAATAATGCAAAGAAAACACAAAAATCAAATCTTATATCACCATTACTCTCCAAGCCAGAATCATTTTCTTTTACCAATTGTTGCTCAAGAGTCATGGAAATTCAACCCATTGTTGATAATCATCTTTTGCTTCCTGCTGATAATGAACATGATGATAACAACTTAGAATATGAATCCGAAAAGTATTCTGATGATGAAGATCTAGATGCGCCTGGAACCAACCAATCAGATCGGATACTAGCTAAGAGGGGCATAACCAGGCTATTTAAGTTTCGCATGCAATATGGCAACCCTGGTGGAATAAAGCTCAAGGTAACCTTCGATACATTGAATAGGGTATCAGGGTTACATAGAGCACTGTTTCCGTGTTTTTTAGGAGATATAGTTCGTGAGCACATAGGTTTGAAAATTCTCTCCTGGAAGAAGGTGAATAAAGAATCAAGAGATAAACTAAGGGCTGAAATCATGGTACATATATACTATTTTTAAACCCAGTACTACATAAGTTTATCTATGCAGTTACATTATGTGCAACTAATTAACAACATTGTGTTAATCTTTGCAGCGATATTTTGATGTTGACGTGACATTCAGAAAATTGGTAATGACTCGTCTTGGTCAACTGCTAAGGAATTTCAGAATGAAGCTCAGAGAAAAATACATTTTGCCCAACCTAAATACACCTTCAAAACTGAATGAAGTCCCGGCCAAGTATATTGCATTTGTGAAATCAGAAAATTGGGTCGAGTTTGTAAACTACACGACCACCGATGCATACAAGGTTTTAATTAGTCATCTTTATTTAAGTCTATATGTCATTTCATAATTTTCAGTTTGCAGCATTACCACATCAAAACGCCTTATGATTTTGTGTTTTTAGGAGAAATCTGATAAAGCTAAAATGGCGCGTTCCAAAAATATTTATCAGCATAAAATGGGACGAGGTGGATATGTTTATGTGAAAGAGAAAATGGTAAGATTACATAATGTTTGTTTTACAAATTGAGAGACGATCAGTTTGAGAAATGAATCTGTTTACATTGCACAATTTGCACATTTGCTTTTAATACCCTCATATTTTCGATTATCTTGGTTTAACTGTACATGTGTATGCATCCTCATATTTTCATTTATCTTGGTTTAACTTTACATGTGTATGCATTTGATGTTTATTAGATCGAAAATAAAGAGATTGAAGCAGATGAAGAACCCCCGCGTGGTATAATGTGGTTGAAAGGAAGGGTAAACAAAGACGGCAAATATCCAGATGATGAGATTAGATCAGTGGGAGATAAACTTGTAATTTGACTGCAAATTCTATTATTATGCTTATATACCAGCAGCATTAACTGTGTACTAGCAGTAGTAACTTGTATACCAGCAGTATTAACTGCGTACTAACAGCAGTAACTGTGTACTAGCAGTAGTAAACACTTGGCATAATTTTCATTGAAGTTCATGAGCAACACTAACTCCAGCTGAGCAGCATTGACACAAATATGAGCAGAAATACTTTTAATCCCAACATTTCCTATATTTTTTGTGCAGAAAGAAGCTGATAACCAGATCAAGGAAGGAACCTTGAGTCTTGATAATGGCACTGATGCCTTGACAATTGTGTTTGGTAAGGAAAAGGGAGGTTATGCAAGAGGAGTGGGAAGTGGAGTTACATACAAGAGGTATTTTGGTCTTCCTCGAAGCAGACAAGAAACCGATGAAAGAATTGAGTTACTTCAAACTCAACTTGATAATGAGAGACGCGAGCATCGACAAAAAGATTTATTGGTCAAGAAATTGTCCACCGAGATGACCGAAAAGGATGTACTGGTCAAGAAATTGTCCAATGAGATGAAAGAAATAAAGGGAATACTTACTCAAGTGATGACACAGTTGAGTCAACAAGGGGTGCAGTTAAATTTGTCATCTCAAATGCCAGTAGCCTCAGATGTAAGCTAATTTTTATGTTGTTAACAATTTCATTTTCTAATGCTAACACCACTGATGCTAATGATAGCAGGCATTGAACATAAACTGATGAGTCAATGTATTTCTTAATTTATATTGCAGGTGACTCCAATGGCCATTGACAATATAGATAGCAGCGCTAATGAGGTGGACGAAACTCAGCCAAGTGATGTTGTACGTGCTAAAGATGCGAAAATTTAGGAGAAGTCTAATGGGCTTGTAACTTTGGAAAAGGTAATGGAAACAATGGTAAGTAATAAAACATCCCGCTTTGATTGTTGAATTTTACATACATGACTAATGTAACATGTTTTATATATACGTATAGGAACCTGCTAAAACTGTCAGACCTAAAAAAATGCCTAAGTCACAACGAAACGGGTCTACAGATTCCCAATCGCAAGGAAATGTGTCTCCAACACAAGGAGTACCAACAGTATGTATTTCAACATGTTTCTTGTTATTCTTTTGTTTAAATAATGTAACGTGTTTTATATATACATATAGGAACCTGCTAAAACTTTCGGACCTAAGAAAACGCCTAAGTCACGACAAAATGGTTCTCCAGATTTCCAATCGCAACAAAAGGTGTCTCCAACACAAGCACTGCCAACAGTATGTATTTCAACATGTTTCTTGTTATTCTTTTGTTTAAATAATTTCTGATGTATGCGTGAAAAAATTCTTTTTTTTTTAGCCATTTAAGTACAAACTGTGGCACTTAAAGAAATCAAATATCGTTGCTTTGGGTACCGTATACAAGTCTCATGGAAAGAAAATGTTGCATGACCACTCCCAAATGATTGCTACAGAGTGTCAATTGATTCATCGTTAGTGGATGCAGCATGCATACCGGACGTAGGAAATAATGTTTTAAAAATAGTTAAGGAGGGCGTAGGTGGTTTCTTTGCATGGCCAAAGGATCAAGTTATTCTTGAAGAGGAGATACATACATGTGTTTTTTCAACCTACATATATATAATTCTTCATATTATATTCAATGTTTGATACAAGCGTATTTTGTTTATTACAGGTTACACCAACAAATACGATGCAAAAGATTAGTGACAACAATTGTGGACCAAAAGTACCATCGAAGCGCAAAAATTATGTATCTATTAAAGACATAAAGCAACTGAAAGCTAGGCCGGCGAAGAGTCAAAAGTCTTTAAATTATGGTACTTGAGAATTTGATTATGTATGACATTACAATTGTATATTTGGTTCAGTTATATACATTCGAGTTTTATTCAATTTGAAATTTCTTTTTGTTTTTAATTTTGTTTTATATATATATACTCATTCCAGCAGCACTAGCATAGTACTAGCAGTAGTAACTCTGCTTCAACAGGACTAACTTAGTACTAGCAGTAGCAACTCTGCTCCAACAGTACTAACTTAGTACTAACAGTAGTAACCCTGTGACTAAAAGATGCACTCACATAATATGGTCACGCTTATCAACATTATTGGTCACTCTTTGTTTAATTCGATGTGTGACTAAATATTACAAAAGGCCACACAAACATATAATTCAAGTGGCCATTGGATGAACAATAGTCACACAAAATACACATTTCTTCACTTTAAACAGCATATGGTCACACATATTAACACTTTTGGCCACTTTTTGCTTAATTGTATGTGACTAGATACCCAAAACAAACATGCTTTGTGTGACTAAATATTACAAAAGGCCACACAAACATAAAATTCAAGTGGCCATTGGATGAACAATAGTCACACAAAATACACATTTCTTCACTTTAAACAGCATATGGTCACACTTATTAACACTTTTGGCCACTGTTTTTTAAATTGTATGTGACTAACTCCAAAAAAATAACACACGTTGTGTGACTAAATCATCACAAACGTCACATTTATTATATATTCATGTGGCCACAGGACGGGAAATAGTCACACAAAATACACATTTAGTTGAATAAATTATCTCAAATGTCACATATATTATATATTTATGTGGCCAAAGGATGAACAATAGTTACTCTCAAAAAATATTTGTGTGACTATAAAGTGTTTACGGTCACTGAAAGTGATTAATCCAACAAAACTTGTGCCTAATTTTTCACACATATCCGGGTTTTGGTCACTCTTTTTCAATGAAAACGGCCACAAACTAAACAACGTCACCATATGCCACCTACGGTGGCGCGACCTTTGGTGACACACACCAAAAAAACGTGTCTGACTATATGCATATCGTCACACATTTTTGGTATGATGAAATCCCATATCTGTACCAGTGGTGTATGTTCTATAAACGCCTAGTTTTGTGCTTGGTTTAAGCCTCAAGGATCATTGATCCCTGTTAGATTAGGTAACCGTACTACACTTGATCACGTAGTATTGGGGCTGTGAGTTTTGTATGTAGTTGTTAGAGATGATGACGAAGAAACCTTGAAACAATAACATTGTTCTTATTTATTCCGCTGTGCATGATTGTTATTCTTTGTTATTGTTAATCCCTAGTGCTCTAAATGATCCATGAAGTTATTCTAAACTTCAAAATTGGTATCAGAGCTTGGGGAGCTCTTGATCTAGGGATTCACAAGGTTTTTAGTCGAAGAAAGAAGGAGAAAATCGATTTTTGTTTCAATTTTCGCAACTTTCTGTAGAGCTGTTTTCAAAAGGCGGTAGCTCATTCGTTAAACATTGGATCGGGCTGAAATTTTTATTGGAGGTTATTTGCATATCAAGGTACATTCTCACCAGAGAGATCTTCAATCTGAGCTTTTAATCTTCAGGTATAAATTTTTGAAAACGGTTGCAGAGAAGTTCATGTTTTTCAATTTTTAGGGTTTTTTTGTGATACTCAACTTCCTGAATTCGTGTTTCCTTGAATTAATTCATTGTGGAAGTTGGATATATGTTGTTTGGTGTGAATAATACACGAATTGAAGCAGCTTTGATGTACGATTGGTGTTTAGGGTTTCTAAAAAAAAATTTTAGGGTTTGAACTTATAAATTCATTTTGGTTTAACTGATTATGTTGCTGCTATGGTCGATCTCTTTCTTATGTTTACCCTACATGATGTTCTTTGATGTTGCTAATACAAGCTGAGTTCGTGGTTAAGGATGGTTTAGGGTTGCATAAATTTTCTTGTCGCCTAGTGCATGCTGTTATTGGTTCACAATGAATAATCTCGTACGTAATTGATTAAGGATTGGTGAGATTGTTTTCATCAATTGGTCGGTGGATATTATATTCTCTTTGTGATGAGATATGAGAATACCCTAACTGTTGCTGCTACCTTTGGTTTATTCAATCAGTTGAGGCTTATTACTACTGCTCGTTGAAGATGAAGTTACAAGTTACTACTACTATTTTTCAGTTAGTACTGCTCGTAGGGAATATTAGTACTGCTTGTAAGTCCTCTGTACTGCTTATATCAGTTTATACTGTTGCTTATATCAATTTATACTGCCATGGAAAATTAGTACTGCTCCTCAGATGTTATCAGTTTGTACTTCTCGAAGGTAATTAGTGCTGCCCTATCAAGTTAGTACTGTCAACGTATGGTCGTTTGTATTGCTAAGGCAAGTTTTTGTGTTGTTTGAAGAACTTAAAGCTGCTTGTTCTTATCAAGTTACTGCTGCTACAGAAGCTTTGTAGTGGTCGTGAACTTATTGAAAGAGTGAAAAAGGGTTTCGCTGCTCGACATTCTATCGCTTCTATTTAAAACCTTAATGTTCTATCATCATATTCTCTAGGGTTTTGCTGGTCCTAGCTATTTTGTTTGCAGATACATAGTACACCCTGGTATTGAATGAGTCCGATTGTATGGATTGTGATACTCAAGTGGCTAAACATGGTGTATCGTTTGATACCCAAACTGATTGTGCTAAGTAATTTGAATTCCAGCTTTCCAATGATAAGTAAGTTAGTATCAAGGGTTTGAAACAAAGAATGAAGAATGTTGATACTGGATGCAAAGGAGGTTGTCATTGAAATTAAGGTTGTTTGATTAAACTATTTATGATTCTGATGTGTGTTTGAAAAGGGAGTTATTGGTTATTCGTATTGATGGTTAATGTTGTTTGTGAGTTATTATGTGATGGAATTAGGGTTTACATGTTGTTTTCTAACCAAGAACTCACAACAATTTGGATACATGATTGGTTTTGGAGGAGTTTGACACACACAAGAAGTTTGGTTTTGGATTTGGGAATAATGGTGTGACCTGATGTTCATTATTATTGAATACTTTTATGAATCAGGTTCAAGTTAAAGAACTATTCTTCATGTTACTACTGCTTGGTGTCAAATGCTATTGTAGTCATTTTTCGTAAGCTATTTGGTGCGCGTTCATTAAAAGTACTACATGGTGTTTGTTGCTATGGTGGTTAGTTATTCGAAAAGTTCTTTCAAATGGTTAACATATGGGTTTCAAGGGAAGCTTAATGTTAAAATGTTTAACCATTTATATGCTACATCGAGGTGAAGGTTTTTACAACTGCTAGTTGTTATTATTACTACTGGTTTAGGTCTATTTTGTCTTGAGTTCATTTATAGTAAGCGTTTTGTTGTTCTTCATGGAGGGTAATTCGAGACAATGGAAGACTGGATTGGAAGTATGATAGTGGTTCGTGGTTGTGAAGATCAAAGTTGCATTTACTTAGAGTCTCCTAGTAGATTATGAAAAAAATGGGAAGAAGTAATACATTGAAGCTTTGCAACTTGAAGATCCTTGGTGGTAGAGCATGGTTTAAGGGGAAGTCTATTTCTTTCATATATATTAGCTTCAGGGGAAGTTCATGCTTATTTGGTTTTGTCATTATCAACTAGGGGAAGATTGATGGGTCGAATATTTGAGTTGATAAGACAAAACATGTGAAAGATGAAGGACTTAAGAAGACAAAGGATGAAACTCTACAAAAAAATAAAGATTACAGAAGATATTTTATAATATTAGTAAATATCCTTTGTAAACCTAATTCTCTATTATATAAAGAGAATTAAGGTCATATGTTTTAGGTGTGTCAAAGATGTAAACACCAGGATATGTGTGTGTGGGTAAACCATGCGTGTGTTCTATAAATACCTAGGTTTGTGTTTGGTTTAAGCCTCGAGGATCATTGATCCCTGTTAGATTAGGTAACCGTACTACACTTGATCACGTAGTATTGGGGCTGTGAGTTTTGTATGTAGTTGTTAGAGATGATGACGAAGAAACCTTGAAATAATAACATTGTTCTTATTTATTCCGCTGTGCATGATTGTTATTCTTTGTTATTGTTAATCCCTAGTGCTCTAAACGATCCAAGGAGTTATTCTAAACTTCACAGTTCTTAAATAGACCATATGTTAACTGAAGTGATTAACAAACAATCTATTATAATAGATTTCTCGCGGATAGACATACATTTTCTACGCGATTTCTCAGTCCCTCAAGGTAACTTGATTTTCATCAAGCATCTTCTGAGAAAAATACTTGTACATTAGTGTTGGATTGATACTTATACATTATCAAGCATTATCTCCCATTTTGTTATTATGCTTTTAATCATCTTATCTTTCACATAGTCTTAAACCTAGATGCATTACTGCAACACATCATCGCCCATAATCTCTTTTTTGTCTGAAACGCCATCGAAAGACATTATTATCCAATAGTTACGGATAGCCATGTTACTTAAGATGATTAAGCCCCCTTCATCTCGGATGATGAATATTATGTGATAGTTCGCAACCATCTAGCACATATGTTGAAGTTATTTCGTGCCCTTATACCTTGCGATATTCCTTGCAAAATGTTACTTCTCCTTGCCAGTCTAATAAACAATCATGTGACCATCATTGGTTCTCAAAGACTGCACATACCAGCCGCCACTAGTATGATGGCGCGCGGGATATTATCTCGGGTTTAACCCAACATATATTTTCTTTAAGAGTTACCAATCAAGAAAAATAGTATTATTAAGAATTTAATTCAAGAACAAAACAGTGTTGTTATATCATGCATCTACAGTTATAAATTAAAGATAAATAGTGAATTCAATCATTTTGTCGTAATGACTACTAAACCCTATCATTTCACCATCACACTAGGATCCTGAAATCCTATTACAAGGTATCACGCTATGGCGTGAACTACCTCGTAATAGTCTTTAGGTAGATGCTTTTCCCCACCAATTGTCTTCAGGACAACTCCTAGGGTCGAGACTCTAATACCAGTCATGCATAATTAGTCTGTTCTTGCAGCCTTGGGTCTGCTATGGCGGAATGCTAGTAGATGCTACCATATGCGCCAGTGGCTTCGCAATTCATTGATCTCTGCTAGGGCATACGACCAATGAACCCGAGAACCACCTCTCCCGCATCAGCCATGTACCTACAGAAACCGAGCTAGGGCATCAACTATCTGAAGTGTCTGAGATAAGAGAGTGGATAGGCATATAGATGGCGCATTAGTCTAAGATTACCTTAGGGCAAGACTTTTCCATACTTATCAGTCCCACGTCTTTTCTTTTTATATCCAGTATTAAAATGGTTTTTCTTCAGAAAAGTCGTCTTACGTATGAACTATGCATGAATTCATACCATGATTTGTTAAGGTTTTAAAACAAATCCAATTGCAATAAAGAGTGTCTAAACTCAGGTTACCCGTCCAAAGCCTTTTTAGTTAGGCTCTTACTAATTCATAGACATTACCTTTTATTATGTGATCTCGCTGTCAAATACCTGGTGCTTAAGTACACCCTTTCTCATGACTTAAGTAAAGACGCCAGTTTTATGAAGTCCTTAGATAATACCGATTGTCATATTATCTACCTTTTAACATGTATATGGACAACAATAAAACTTGTTGACACAGTCGAGCCATTATCTAGTGTTGATCCTGAGAGCCACTTCAGGCTTCGACTTGGGTCATTATCCTAAGGGTTAAAGCATGACACAAGGTGGAAGGCTTCTTCGGACCCCGTGTCTTCTCAGCATTGCCTGCCATGCTCCTTGCTCATGGTGGATCTCCATTCCTCAGTGCTCCCGCTGAGTCTCATCTCTCTTCTTTCTCCATAGGTCATTGTACCTCACCTTGCCTTCCTTATGTCCCATCCGTCTTGGTTTACATTTATTTAATAAAATACAAGAGGGGATAAAAATGGCACGCATGCCTCCCTTAACCCAAAATAAAAAACATAAACTTCAACTACTCTACATCACAACCAAGCAGTTTATATTTTGGTCTTTGGCTCAGGATCATGTCATACATGATTTTAAATTAGCACGAAAATGCTATATAATAAAGTATAGGTGAAACGCTTAAGCTATGATTCGCTAGGACATACTACATATGCACATGCACCACATGTGTAGCTCATCCTAATAGTACATGCGAATCATGAGATTCACCTTTATTGTTGCCTACTAACGCAACCTGTCATTCTTCAGGAATGATGGTTCTTACCTTATTGCTTCATATTGCCAGTTTAGGAAATTTTACTTTTAAAATTTATTAACCCTAATAAGGGTTACTGAAAAACATTAAATTTTAAAATTTTGTGAATTAGGTAACGAGAAACCCTAAGTAACCCTATTTAATTTTGAAAAAAAATTATTATGGATTTTTAATAACCCTAGGTTGCCTCTCTTGTTGCTTAAGCTGTCTTATTTACCGTATGATTTAATTTGGTAACTTCAGGTTTCCAAATATAGTTTTGGAATATTTTTTCTAAAATTAAAACTTTCCAAAAATACCTAAAAACCTAAATCATATAAGGTAAAACAAAACTACTTGCAAACAAGAATTTAGGGTTTTCCGAGTTAAGGTTTTGCGATTAGCCCATATTAGGGTTTCTTTCAGGTTTACGCCCGGATACTATCACATCCTCATAAAGTTGATAACTTTAGGGTTTAGGAAACCCTAAAGATACAAACTTTATGTAATCATAAACCTCAAACCCTAATTTGATCACAAGAACATAGTTCTTGTAATCATGAAACAATAATTAGGAATTTGTATGTTTTATGGCGGGAGGAAATTATGGTGTAAACCCAACCCTAGATCGGCACCCTCAAGGATAAATTATTGTGTATTTCAATCATTGATAAAGCAGTACAAATCATAATTAATTATAAGGGTGATTAAACCCTAGTTGCTATTTAAATCGCAAAAATACTAAAAACCCTAATGTGCAAGAATCGATCCAAACAATCTCATAACCAAATCAAAATATGATTAATGACAATAAAAACAATTATTAAGAACCATTGTTTGGTTATATATGATTAGGGTGGCTCTGATATGACTATAGGAGTTTGGTGGTCACCTGCATGATGTATAAAACATACACAACGAAAATTAAATGCACAAACGCCATGCAGACCTAACACTAAGTCCAGATCTCCTAATCAGAGATATAACCTAAACCTAAACACATAATAAGGGTGTTTACAGAAGACTTACCTTAAATCCTGCATGTTGTAATCTTTTGAGCTGTAGTCAGCTGCGCGCACGGAATCGACTCATTCTTCCTTCTTGAGATTCAGTCGATCGAACCAAAGGGTTAATAGGGTTGATCGATCCATGGGTGGTGTCAGGTATCTGCCGATACTGTACAGGTAGAACCAGGGCTACAAACCTAAGCAAGTTAGGCGACCACGATCTCGGGTAAACAGCTAGAAGTCGTTTGAACGACTTAGGGTTTATAAAACCCTAAGTTCGATCGTATAGAAAAGAGTGGAGGTAGGATTTGTGTTAGGGATTAATTAGAAGAGTGAATGAGGACCCTAGAAAGCCATTGATATTTATAGTATACCAAGGAAGGTTCTAGGAGGATTAATAAACCTAATCCTTTTCCAACAAGTCACCTATGTCAAACTATCCCCCTCCATTAGGGACGAACAACCAAGACACCCTAGTTAGGGATATCTTTTGTCTTTTATCATTAAATACCCTCTAATATTCATCTCGGGTGAATATTAGACTTTGGGTAATTATCGTTTAGCCCCTTAATAAAAATATTGCCATATTTTCAATTCTAAATGAAAATACTTTTGGATTTTTATTTCCACTTCATTTCCATTTCATTTTGTGAACTCATTTCTTATTTCCGCTTGCATGTTCTGTTTAGTGTGCACCTGTGTGACCCTTCCCCATTTTTGTGAAGGTAAGTGTCTAAGTGGTTGTGTTGTTTGCACACAAATTCTTCAGTTGGCGATGGTAAGATTTTATATGGGTATTGTTGATCTTGAACATGAAATATGTGATTTTTATAAAATTTGGTTAGGTTTTGTTTTTTAAAGTACCTGGGGGAGTTTGTGAGCAAGTTCTTTGGTGTGCGGGGCAGAGCTGGAGTGGGTGTTGGTTACAAGTAAATACAATAATCAAAATGTACAAGTTTAAAAGCCATAGGTCAAAAATCAAGTGTGGTGGTATATGTGTAATTTACAATAAAAATAATAAAAAACCCCACCAACCATGGACACTTGTCAACATTTGGGTGGAGTCGTGCGAAAGCGTCCAAGTCTAAATGAGAAGTCTTTTTATTATTATTATTATTATTATTATTATTATTATTATTATTATTATTATTATTATTATTATTATTATTATTATTATTATTATTATTATTATTATTATTATTATTATTATTATTATTATTATTATTATTATTTATTTATTTATTTTTTATTATTATTTTTTTATAACATCACTTCATTAGAAAATCATAGAATTTACAAGAAATTAGTGGGGAGCCGAGATATTAACTAAGCCCCTACTCCTCTGGCTATAGCAAAGCTAATCCTACTGAAAATATGATCGGCAGCACGTGCTCCAATATCCTGAGTCACCGAGAAACTTCGGATGCCCTTTAGTAGGGTCACCGCATCCTTCTCAAGTTCTCCCAAGGAAGAGAATGAGAATGGGAGAAACCCATATCCAATGTCCGCGCATTTAGCCTCGTACTTGACACGTTTACGTTGTGCGGCTTCGACCGCAGCACGACCATGTACAAAATCAACCATATTAGTTTGCGTCAAGGGAGATGACCATGTCAAATCGACACATGTGTCCTGCCCATTGTCCCAAGAATAGAGCAACACATCAGCTGGACATAAGGTAATGTCTCTTTCTCCATAGAGCCCAATGTCAACCTCTTTATGAGCCGAGATCCCCGACTGAGAACATATGTCAACAAGGATATCTGTTGGGTCCGTCAGTACCCAAGTATCCTTAAAATAGGATTTGAATACAAATTACACCAAGTGTTAATCAACCGAAAACATAATTAAGTCACTGAGTGAACAGTCACTCAGTGAGTTACCTTCAAGATGCTCAGGACGAGTCTAAGAAGAAAGACTCACCACTCAGGGAGGCGGATCTCCCTGATTGTTACTTGAGACAAAGAAGAAGGTAATAGGTTCAGTGAGTGTTGGACAAGAACTCACTGAACCCCAGTCTCCTCAACAACAATAAGAGATTGAAGAATGAAGAACTTGAAGCCTGAAAGAATGGCGGGATTGAGCGGGAAGAGTTTGAAGAGATAAGGACATGTCTTATCGGGCCAGAAACAAACCATCCCTAAAGTGGCTAAAAGTCAAGAAGTGTCGGTACTGACACTCGAAGAATTTTTGGCACATTCCTATTGTTTCTTGGAAATGACAAATACTGTTGTAGTTGTCAGACACGCCTTGTTATTGTTTATGTATTTTAATCTTCAGGACTCTTAGATGTTTGCCTATAAATAGCATACAGATGGAGAAAAGTGGGTTAGGTTTTTTGTGCATTAAAAGCTTAGACTTTCACAAAACCCCTTTTCATATTTTTATCACCTTCATGGGTAATTTGATACATGGATCGTACTCAATTTTGAAAACCTTTTGTTTTAAAAATTTGAGCGACGTGGCTCTGGTACCAATTGTGGAAACCGTATAGGGGGGGGTGAATACGTTTCCATTTAAAAACTTAAAACTTTTTGTATCAAACACCCGATCAAGTGTGACGTAATATGAAAAGTGTCAACTATGATCATATATCATCTAGGGATGAATAAGTTAAACTACAACACAAGCACAATCAACCATGACACATACATAACATAAGCAACTAGCCACACAAGCATAAACACAATGCAAATATAAACATAAAGCGATAAAGAATAAAATGAAAGTAAAGAGATAAGTAAGAAGGCGCAAACCGGACACGGTGATTTATAGTGGTTCGGTCACGAAGCTCCTCTTCGCCCTACTCCACTCCCCGAGTACCCAACTCGAGAGTTACTTCACTAATCAACAAACTCCCTTCAGGCGGAGAAAACCGTACACGTCGCTTAACTTGTTTTCCGACACTAAGCTAGATGTCGAGTGCTAATCTTAGCTAGCACCAATCTACCACGATCTACCCGATCTACCCTTGATCCACATGATCAATCACACAAGCCCAATGGCTTCAAGAGATCTCCAAGATCTCTTAAGATCACAATGATCTTGACTCACTCTCTCACAAAAGAAAGATAATCTTGATGTATGCTATGATACAATCAAGAGTGTAACAAATGTTACAAGACCTAACAACTACAACTCTTGTATCTTCTTGGATACCTTGAGTTCTTCTCTTGCAAATGAAGAGGAATGATAACACTTTGTATCTACTTGGATACTTTGTGTTCTTCTCTTGCTAATCAAGAGGGATGACAACACTTTGTATCTACTTGGATACTTTGTGTTCTTCTCTTGCTAATCAAGAGGAATGAAGATGATCACTTGAATGGAAGATTGAATCACTCTTAAACAAACTAAGACTCTCCAAATGATCAAAGAAAGTCACCTAGGTGAGGAGGGATTAAACCAGAGAAAAAGGACTGGAAAAATCAAGTTGGAAGTGTGAAATGGTCCACTATTTATAGGCAAAGAAAAATCTAGCCGTTACGTACGGACGGCTCCATTAATTGTGCCACGGCTCCGTTAAATTTAACGGAACCTTGGAGCCGTCGGTGTCGAAAACGCTCCAGACGCTCCAAATTTTGTCTTTTAGTGGTGAAGGTTTATTTAGGGAAGTTTGGAGCTGTTTTGGGGTGAAAAATAGCTGTTACTATTTTTGAAATGATTTTCCCAAGTAAAACATTTCTTTCTAATTCAAAAATAATTTGTAAAATGTATTTTTGAAAAATGTTTTGTTTGTCCATACCTTGAGTGATTTACGTCGGGATGGAAATCTACGACTTTGTTGAAGCATACTTGAGACGTCGGGAGGTGTTGATGTAAGTATGCATTGATGATTTGTGTTTACAAGTAACTTGCACATTTTACGTTATGTATTACAAGTTACATGTTTGTCATTATTAAAACCGAAGAAATCGTTTAGTTTAAATATCGTAATATTTGCACTAACAATCTCCCCCTTTTTGATGATGACAAATATGTAAACCGTAAGACATAGTAAAATGTAAATGTTACCTGTTTACACTCCCCTTCTCCCCCTTTTGTCGAAGCAAAAAGGTAGTTGCCTCGAGCGCTCCCTTGGAATTACTTCCTACTCCCCCTTACTACTATCCTTTTTCCCCAGAAAGGCTAGTTTGCATCGTCCCAGTGAAGCCTTCTATCACCACTTGTGAAGACGACTCCATGCTATGTATTAAAATACTCACGAGCTCCCCCTAGCTCAATGCTCCCCTATGGTGACTTAATCCCCTTGTTTATTTACCTTAGTATCTAGCGGATCCATGGATCAAATTCTTACAAAGGCTTTTCCTACATCAAGGGTTAGCTTCGTGCAACATAATATATAACAATATAGGAGCAACATTATAGGGATATAATACACATAGCAAGACATGCATGGGTTAAACTATGTTAACACGTAAGTGTCATAACCCGACCGAAAACCTAAGGTGTAATTGTTCACTCAATCACACTAATCAAGAACGAGATTCGTTCATTGACTGACGCACTAAATGACTTATTCCAAGTTGTCATTGGGAAGGAAAGTTCTAACAAACCTTTTGAACAACATAATCATCTACCTAAGATGATTGATGTTAAGGATAGTTTGTTGATAAGACATACTCTAAATGATTACTATTATGACAAGTCGTGCCATAAAGTTGACTCGATAGAGGTTATACCTAAATGATTCCATAAGGTGGGAGAGTGTTGGTTGTGGTGACAACAAGGACAACTTGGGTTATGTGGTTGTAGGGGATAAATAATGGGATGACCCATTAGAGGTTGTGGTGATGGTGATAGTGATAAGGATGATATGTTAGTGCCATGTTCAAAAGGTGATGTAGGTGACAAGGTTAGTGTGAGAGCTAAAGGTTGTGGTAATGGTGATGGTGATAAGGATGATGTGTTGGTGCCAAGTCCAAAGAGGTTTTATGGTAATAGGGTTAGTGTAATAGCTAAAGGTTGTGGTGGACTTGGTGGAGGTAAGGGTGTAGGAATCCTAAAGGTGGAGGATGATGATGATGTGGTTGGAGATGTTGGTTTTGCCCTTTGAGGAAAGGTGGGAAAGGATGGTTTAGGTTAATATATTGTTTGCACTGACAATGAGATGCATGATATATTTCAAAAGGGAAAAAGAAAAAGTGCATGTGATCCTAACAGGATTGTTGGTGGATATCTCTAACGGGGTTAAGGTAACGAAGTTCTAGGTTTCTAGGTTGGATGATCCTAGTTGTGTGTTAGAGATAATTTGGTGCATGAAGGGTTTTGTGTGTTTGTGAGGATTGAAGGTTGTTGAACTAACTGTCACTTATCCAAAGTGAAGAGTAGTTGTAAGGTTTGAGTGTGATGAGTTGAAGGTTATAAGGTTTGAGTGTGATGATCTATGGGTTGAAGGTTCTTAGACTAACTATCACTGTCAAGAGTGAAGTGTAGCTAAAAGGTTTGAGTGTGATGATGAAAGTTGTTAATGTGAGGTTTGAAGATGAGATGCAAGATAAGCTTGCAATAGTGAGGCCTTATATAGGCAAGGGTTGTGGGATTCAAACTAAAATTGGTGATGGTGTCCTATGGTGTAGTGAGGAAATCTTAGGGTGTGTGTGAGTTTGCAAGATTTTGCAGGTTTGAGGTTAGGGATGCTGGGATCAGGAGGGAACAGTGAAAATTCGTCAAACATAGGCACGGTACCACTAAATACCACACGGTACCGTTAAATTTAACGGTACCGTGGCCTATTTAACGGTACCATGACCTGGAAGTCACGAATTTTCCTGTGCAGCCTAGTTCTGGGCAGCTAAAGGGAAGTTTCCTAGGGAACAAGAACCACATTTGTGTGTTCTTGAGAGTGTTTGGTGAAAGACTATATGAGTGTGTTTTCACTCCCCCTTAATCTATGACCATCCGGACAAGATGTAAAAAATAAAGAGGAAAACAAACGTTGACGGAAGCGATGAGCTTAGTAACGTCATGACAAGTGGTGGATAGCATACGATAAACTTCACCTTTGAAGTCACGTAGCTCTTCTCAATAATTGTGAATATTCATAGAATATTATGATGAGGCAAGTGATCACGTGGAGATATCCTAGGGGTTAAGAAGATAAAATCTTCAAGGTTGTGAGGTTAGTGATAAGGTTCTAGTGGGTTGTCTATGTTGATGAGGAAGGGTTATCTCAACGTATCCTAGCGATTCTTCGTTTGAAGTGTGTGGAAGATGAGTGGGATGCGGAAGCATTGTTAGTGTTTAATACCATGCGGAAGTGAAAGGAAAAAAGCTAAGGAATCAGATGATAGATAGAATCTATTCTGATAGGAGACGGTTTTGGTTCAAGACTACATCGAGTGGGCTTTGATGGTGTTGGTGAGAATTGAAAGTAAGATTTTTGATAAAGAAATTTCACATATATTGTGACTTTTCTGGACTTTGGATTAAAAGAATTTATACCAAATAAATTCATTTATGAATGAACCCAATGGGATTCGGTGAACGTTAATTGAGAACGAGAAATGACATTTAATTGCATTTACTAAATTAAATATACTTTAAATATTTCGGATGAAATATTTAAGTAGTCATTGGAGTTTAAGATGATTTTTCGAATAAATCTCGCTGATTTAGTGAGACTTTTCGACATGAGGCGAGAATTTATACCTAATAAATTCTTCAAACGGTACTAGACGAGAAGAAATGACTTTTATATTTCCAAGGAAATACATAGGTAGTCATTAGAGCGATGTGAAGGATGACTTAATATTTCCAGTGAAATATTTAAAGAGTCATGAGACGAGACACACGAGATGACTACAATATTTTCAGTGAAATATTCAAGTAGTCATAAGAGGGGTACGAGGGATGACTTTAATATTTCCAGTGAAATATTTAAATAGTCATAAGATTTATGGAATATGTTCCATCATTCCTAGACCTAGACAGAGATGGTTAAGGGATTCTCGGTTGAGAGGTTTGGTTGATTTACGGATTTTGATGTACTTCGCACGTGAGTGTTTAACGGGGGTTTTTAAAGATGTAAAGCTAGGCCTATGGTGCTAGTTCGCAACAGGGTTTGGGATCTTAAGACGTGTATAATCACACGAGGATGAAATGAACTACTAATCACTTATATAGTAACTTGTGAGTCCTTTGTCATCCGAGGGTTGATGTTAGCTTTTAGCTTTTGGATGAGCGTTTTAAAATATGTTGTTAAAAGGTTTGAGTATGATGTTTCGGATATGACATTTAACAATTGCGATCGCAAGTTAAACTTACTTGAATATTTCGGATGAAATATTTAAGTTGTCAACCCTACTCCGAGTTCTACTAGGTTTGTTCCTAACCTTCCCATGACAAAAGGGTGTATTACTTGGAAGAAGGTGAAGTGATGACTGGGGAATTAGGGTAACTTCGCGACTACTTTGACTTATGGGTTTTGACACTAGTGTATGGCTCTATGACTTCTAAGGGTTCATAGTGATGGGCATACCTAATTCCTAATGGGTCAAAAGGACATAGTGTGGGTGCAAACTTTACAAGTAAATCATGTAAAATGCACATAAAGAATAAATGCAAGCATCATGTAAAACATGATAATCATTTAGCATTTAAGATCATGAAGACATTTAACCATATCTTACGAGAACATGTTATCATTTTGAAACACGTATGTGGGATGCAAGCAATCTAGGTTTGCTAAGGCAGATCCTAATTACTACTTGTTCAAGATAACATCCTAATGGGATATAAAGTTCACCGATGTAAACTATCTCTAGTCAAATGTAGGAATGAAATTTTTTCAAGTTAGAGAATGAATATAAGACTATCACTAGTGGTGCTCAATTAAGGCTAAACACGACCATTTTTACGGGTTATACACGAGCCAACTTCTCTCCTGGAAGCAATCCAACCGTTAGGTCAAATTGAATTTCTAGTGCGATAGGTTCTCTAGTAGTCATTCTCATGTTAGAAGAATTCAAATTCCTATATTTGCCTATCGAAGTATAGCAAAGATGATGTTATCTTGTTTTGCTTATACATGGCCTAATATGACTCAATTAACCATACTTTGAAAGTTGTTTAATAAAATGACATGTCTTACACAACTCCTAACAAAGGCAAGCGAAATGTTTTAATTTCGTGTTTGAGATTTAAAGGTTATTTGATGGAGATGGTGTATTTTATGATCTCTTGGAAAACAACTTTGTTTGTTGAGTTGTTACATGTTATTTTAACACGATTTGGTTTCCTAGAACCAAGGGACACTCTAATGTGATACAATGTAGAATCTACTACATCGTGTGTGTTTCAAGAATACTCCTTTGCATATCTTGAGTGAGAATCTAGTAAAGGTTATTTACCTTAATAGATCTTGTGAGCATTTTATCTTAAATGAGACATACTATTTATTTCA
Organism: Artemisia tridentata subsp. tridentata; assembly: GCA_021014915.2. Classification (NCBI taxonomy): domain Eukaryota; kingdom Viridiplantae; phylum Streptophyta; class Magnoliopsida; order Asterales; family Asteraceae; genus Artemisia; species Artemisia tridentata. Next base: position 251,301,714 of record CP139507.1, read on the forward strand.
ACTAGTATGCTTTTCTAAGAGTAAACTCATCACTCTTAAGAATGCTTTGTGAAACAAGTATTTTAGTGTATGACCAATTTTACTTGTTTATGCAATGACACATGTCGTATTAGGTTATTATTCAACTCTAATATCTTATATTTATTAACAGGATGCAATGTATTCTCTCGTAACATAACCATTCATGTCACAAAGAAAATAAGATGCATAGGATATAAGTTATCCTTTGTCAATCTTTTGATAAGAGAAATACATGTGAAATTCTCAAAGATTGATAACTTACATAATAGTTAATAACATATTATGTGTGACACTTTTACTAGACATGTGACTTTGAGTGTTGAGTCATTCATGAGCAAAGTTTACATATGTTGTTTGTTTGCTCGTGTTTGGTTTTTCGGAAATGACACATTTACCAATTGCATTGCAATGTAAATTACTTGTATATTTCGGATGAAACATCCAAGTTGTCAATCCTACTTAGTTGTGTATTTTATGCATCTTTTAAACATATGAGTTTAAAGTTTGGAACACAACCATTGGACACAAAGACTCAATATGGCATCTTCAACACAAGTGTGAGTTATGATCTGATGCATATTATTTTCGTCTTGATAGAACGTCATTATTTTCACAACAATCGAATGTGATTGAGTATGTAGATTCAAGACAATACTTTTCATCATATTTTGATGTTATCTTGAAGCTAGACAAATAATGACTCCAATTTCATGTCCACACTTAAAAACTTGTCAATTAGATTCGATAATGATATCAATCATCATTTGAATAATGAATTGATATGTACTCGAGATCTTTCTTGACCCTCACAATCACTCCTTTTAAAAAAAATAAAAAAAATTTAACGAGTGTGTTTCATTTATTCTAACACTAGTTGTATGTGTGAGGTTAATGACATATTAAGTTACTACTTTGATATTGTCATTTATTTTTATTTGAGAAAAACTATTTATATTATTAAGTATAATACTCTTAGTTTTTCGACACCTCATTGGTATAAAAATAATTATCTTAACTATTTTTATACAACATAAGTAAAATACTAAATGTTTAAAACATTTTGTATGTGTGTTAGATCAATGCAAGTTTAATACATTTTCCTTTACTTAAGTACTGATGTATTAAAATGACCTTTTATCTTGTTTAGACAACCCATGGTCAACAAGACAAAATGATGTAATGTTTTAAAGATCATGTTACGGATTTTATGAAAGTGTTAAGTATTTTGGGGTGATATAGTTTTTACACTTAAACCTTTGGAAAAATAATTGTGTAAGACAATACCTTTCGACACACATGATCTACCAACTTAGTTTCTATTCCTAACAAGGTTACTAAACCATTTTAAAAGCTTGCAACAAATGCAAGAAAAATGGTATATGCCTATATGCAATGCAAACTAATTACTTAATATAGTGCAAGTAATTTAGCATGAGCCTTATAAATGCATAAATCGGAAAGCTATAATAAACAAATAGCAACATGGCATGAAAGAGACTTATGCTTATGGATAAAGTTAGCTCAACTAAAGATAGCGATAAGCATATAAAAGTATTGACTAACAATACTAAGACATAAAGATAAGCAAATAGTCATTTAGCATAACACACAAAGATACTTATCATCATTTTGTGTATTAAGTATAACAATGTACACTTAGCTTGACTGTATTTGAAAATGAATTATTTTCCACCCCATTTAAAAATTTGATCAACACCTTGAAATCATGAATGCATCAACGTGTGATGTTCACTTTGTGATTTGACAAAAAAATTCGTGCAATCGGCATGACCGGAAAAGACTCTCTGTTACGAATTAAAGACATTCATAAATTTTACTTTACAATCACTTTCAAAAAATATTTTTAAGTGAAAGTAGACTCAATAACGTTTAAAACGATAGGTGGCACGACTCCTACGGACTTACGGTTGATTTTATACGAATTTTTGAAAATTACCGAATTCTGAAAAACAGACGAAGGTACCGTTAAATTTAGCGGTACCGTCCATATTTAATGGAGCCGTACGTTATATTTAACGGTGTTGTACGTGTTACTTCAGTTTTTGAACAGAACCAACTTTTATCAATTTAAGAAAACTTTCAAGCTAGTATGACAACATATACTTAACAACAAAACTTGTAAGTATTAAGCAACTAAATACTTTTCATATTTTTATTACCTTCATGGGTAATTTGATACATGGATCGTACTCAATTTTGAAAACCATTTGTTTTAAAATTTTGAGCGACGTGGCTCTGGTACCAATTGTGGAAACCGTAGAGGGGGGTGAATACGTTTCCATTTAAAAACTTAAAACTTTTTGTATCAAACACCCGATCAAGTGTGACATAATATGAAAAGTGTCAACTATGATCATATATCATCTAGGGATGAATAAGTTAAACTACAACACAAGCACAATCAACCATGACACATACATAACATAAGCAACTAGCCACACAAGCATAAACACAATGCAAATATAAACATAAAGCGATAAAGAATAAAATGAAAGTAAAGAGATAAGTAAGAAGGCGCAAACCGGACACGGTGATTTATAGTGGTTCGGTCACGAAGCTCCTCTTCGCCCTACTCCACTCCCCGAGTACCCAACTCGAGAGTTACTTCACTAATCAACAAACTCCCTTCAGGCGGAGAAAACCGTACACGTCGCTTAACTTGTTTTCCGACACTAAGCTAGATGTCGAGTGCTAATCTTAGCTAGCACCAATCTACCACGATCTACCCGATCTACCCTTGATCCACATGATCAATCACACAAGCCCAATGGCTTCAAGAGATCTCCAAGATCTCTTAAGATCACAATGATCTTGACTCACTCTCTCACAAAAGAAAAATAATCTTGATGTATGCTATGATACAATCAAGAGTGTAACAAATGTTACAAGACCTAACAACTACAACTCTTGTATCTTCTTGGATACCTTGAGTTCTTCTCTTGCAAATGAAGAGGAATGATAACACTTTGTATCTACTTGGATACTTTGTGTTCTTCTCTTGCTAATCAAGAGGGATGACAACACTTTGTATCTACTTGGATACTTTGTGTTCTTCTCTTGCTAATCAAGAGGAATGAAGATGATCACTTGAATGGAAGATTGGATCACTCTTAAACAAACTAAGACTCTCCAAATGATCAAAGAAACTCATCTAGGTGAGGAGGGATTAAACCAGAAAAAAAGGACTGGAAAAATCAAGTTGGAAGTGTTAAATGGTCCACTATTTATAGGCAAAGAAAAATCTAGCCGTTACGTACGGACGGCTCCATTAATTGTGCCACGGATCCGTTAAATTTAACGAAACCTTGGAGCCGTCGGTGTCGAAAATGCTCCAGACGCTCCAAATTTTGTCTTTTAGTGATGAAGGTTTATTTGGGGAAGTTTGGAGCTGTTTTGGGGGGAAAATAGCTGTTACTATTTGATGTGCGTGTGTATTGCTTTAACTCTTTTATATCCACGGCAGCGGCTCCAAAGACTTGGTGCGCGCGTGATGTCGTTGTGATTTTAGCAGTATTAATGCCTACTCAAGTTTTAAATTTATATTTAGCCGACTTATCAATAAAACACTCACTTTAACGAGTAGTGTACCCGGTCAGTATGAATATAATGGTAAGTAGAGTGTCGATCACTAAGAGTGGAACGTATTATCTAGTTATTCTAATCAGTATTTTAATATCTTAAGTTAGCTGTAAAATCTAATCTAATGCAAGGGGGTTCAGCCTGAGAGACTGGCACGGTTTGGTTATGATTAAATATAAACTATATTAACGAGCACGAATCAGCGATTAGCACACACGTACACAGATAGATACTTGAGACAATAAGAATACCTATCCTGATAATTAAGTTGCTTGTCACTTGTTTTATTGCTAGTTTTATATGAAGTGTATATAATTAACCCTTTCTCGTTGGCTCTAATCTTATCAGCGAGTAAACTCTTAATGATTACTTATGTCTATCCCACTATCCTAGAAACGATAGAATAAATAGGCGAGGAAGGGGCATGGCGACCCAAGCAATGCTTAGCTAGACATAAAGGTTATCAATGCACTAATAAAAGTCACCAAAGACATCAACATATAAACTTTAATTAATGGGAAAGCAATTTTAAGGGGTGCCCATGATTTTCCGTAGTCACATGGAATCGGCCCATCAATCCTGATGAATTAAAGTGTACTAATACATTAAAACAAAACTACTTAATGAATTGAATACATGCAGGACCTTCTTACAGCTCTTGTATCTTCGTTTGGTGTGTCTTGTGCTGCTAACACGTCTGAATTCGGGTGTCTTTCTCTTCTGAGTTTAGCTAAGTCTCATACTCGGTATCTCGTAATTCGTCTGGCCTTGGGGTATTTATAGTTTCTGTCTGAGGGTTAGATGCGGCGCATAGGATAAGTAGATGCGGCGCATTGACTTAACTTCGCGTGGTGTCCAAGATTAATATATTCAGGAATATTCGTACACCGCCTTAAGATGCGGCGTAACTCCATTTCTCTATGCGGCGCATGTCCTTTGCTGTCTTGGATGGTAGCTTATGAAATCTTGATAGTGATGCGCCGTATGTAAGAAGTATGTTGCGGCGTATCTGGAGCAGAATGATCTTGATCTTGTACATTTCAGTAGACTCTTAACATCTTGCTAGTTTTGCTCCATAATTAGTCCAAAATCGCCAAGTTTCACATAATACTTCTTTTTACCTTAGAATTACAAAAATAAACATTAACGTATCAATTCTCATATATAATATAATAAAACAAGTCAAATAAATAGGATAAATGATGATAATAAAATATACTTATTTGAGTTCATCAAATATCCCCCCACTTGAACTTTACTTGTCCCCAAGTAAACCTTAGAATAAATTTTATGAAAATATATTCTAAAAGATATTAGGATTTATTTTTATATTTAAGCATGTATTCATTATGTCATAATTGCACAACCAAACACTTAACGAATTAGAAATAAAATAAAATATTTTGATAAAAGCAAATCTAATCGTTTAACTGTCCAGTCGTGAAGAATATTCTATCATAAGCTTGGCAAGTATACGCATCTCCTCCACTAAAGCCAAGGAATAACAAGTCTAAAGCGATAAAAAGAGTTTGTTGGTTAAGGGTTAATCATTCTTCTTAATCTTTATCGATCTCACATTCCAGAAAAGGCGAAAAAATCAAAAATACATGATCGAATCCACGACCACGATACTTGCAATTGCTCAAATCCTTAACTCGAATGGGCTAAAGATAGGACCAAGTAATCTTTAACAATAATATTATATCAAAAAGGGCGACAAAATCATAAATACATAGCCGAATCCACGACTACGATACTTAAGATTGCTCAAATCCCTAATCTCAATAAATCAAAGGTTTGGATAAAGAATAATATAGGGTATGGATAATATTTGGGATACAAATTGGTGTAACATGAAAAACAAAACAGATAAATTAAAATCCTAAGTTAGCACAGATGGCCACCGGCTGCCAGTTAAAGCTTGGGCCCAATACATGTATGTCTTGACCAAATAAGACTCATATCATTGAATAACTCACATTTTAACACTTGAAACACACGCTTTAGGTAGACCCGAATTATACTCAACAAGATCTCAATCAAAGAATAACCTTAGTTGGCGTTCCCATAACGGCCAACTCCCATTCAATCCATAAATATAATATACAAAAAATAGTGGTGATATCGACCACTTAATACAAAACTTTACATAAGTTGGTTAAAACAAACTTCCAACTTTTTCTTTTTCTTTTCTATTATTTTTCGATTTTTTTTTTTTTTTTTTTTTTTTTTTTTTCTTTTTTTTACATCAACATATGTGTAAAATTTCACAACTTTTCTATCACTTTCTTTCCAGATAATTTTTCCATACTCTTCATACTTTCAGAAATAACTGTAATAGCGAAAGTAGTAAACACACGAAAAATAAACTCAAAGATATACAATATTTACTTTCATACCAATTGCATTGTGCAATTTCCTGACTAAACCAAAGATAATGAATTACGTATGCGAACACAGGTAATGTAAGGAAACACACTTTGCCTAAAGCAATTAACCAACCACGGATTTTAATCTACAGGGTAGACTAAGGTGAAGGGTGTAACGAAACATTATAATAAAGGTGTAAGAAACGAAAGGAATGGCTCTGAGTGTTTTTCTAAGGGTATCTTACTCTAAAAGTGAGAGTAACAAAAGGGTTTATACGGGGGTTAACTAACCAATGTAGTTAGTTAATATCACATAACATATAAAGGCTATTTGGGTGCAATCCTAGAAATTTACCAATTTAGACAAGTCATTCCAATTATATAGATAATACTTATTATGGTGGTCTCGAATAGTATACAAGCCAAGTTCTAAAGTTTACAAGTCACCGGCACACTCATAGATTTGTGAATTTTGAAAAGTTCACAATTTTTAGAAATAATGTTATGTGTGCAGCTATGTAATTTAGACTTTAAACAAAAACATGCTAAAAATTTTAAATTTTGATATATTAAGCGCATTTTAAGCATATTTTGAAAAAGTTTAGGACAAGTAAGTGTTCTAATTCTCCAATCCCCCCACTTAAGTTAAACAACGTCCTCGTTGTTTGTGACAAAGGTTAAAAACTGGAAAATAAAAGAATTAGAATAGAAAAACTCCCCTGAGATTTGCTCGGTATGATCCTCCATTATTCGTATAAGAGCAAAAATCAACTTTCTTGTGGATGATAACGTTTAAGCTTCATAGATGATGTATCCACAGGAATGCAGGAATCTATAATACCATTCAGACTTTAACACACCTGAGTTAAGAAAGTTCAAACTTGCATAATACATTAGTAGTTAGAAAAAAAAATAAAACATAAAAAATTAAATTGAAAATCATCAGGTCAGTTGATACGCCGTATCTTATGGAAGAAGATACGCCGTATCGAGCCTGGAATAAATACGAATCAGAATAAAAGATGTGTCGCATCCTTAACCAGGGATGCGCCGCATTAAATAAACTGACAGAAAGTTTTAAAGTCAAAAATAAAAATGCAGAAAATTAAATAAGATATGACCAGTGCAAGCGATGCGTCGCATCTTATGATGGAGATGCGCCGTATCTTCTACAGGTCTGACAGACTCGACACAGAACAGAAAAATAAAAATTTTCCGGGTTGTCTCCCGGTCAGCACTTGTCTTTATTCCAGAGTCTTCAAGTTAGACTCACGTTCAGCTCCTTAATACCGATCACTGAAAGAGTCGGAAGCATCGCGCTCCCTCATCGCCAGTCCAGTAATATTGAACACTCCTTGCTCGTCCTTAATTTCCACGCCATTCTTCTTTAATATCTGTATAAACAAAGTTCTGTCCCTTTCGGGTAGAGATGACAAAATGATAGACGGGAAATTCTTATTATTATATAAGCATAAATATGCAAGGTGGGGTGGTAGTTCAATAAACACATCATTATTCAAATTTGTATTCTCAACTATTCTCCTACGTTTGTTAATTACTTCGCAATCATACCACTCATCATCAGAATCATTAACAATATCGCGCCTAAGTTCGGTAGGTACATTAAGGTCAATAAATTCCTAGAAGTTCTCATGATTAGGATTAGTTGAGTTGTTTTGAATCAATGTTTCTCCCATAAGCCTAGCTTCAAGATCGAGGTCCATACGTTCTCTTAGTCCTAGCACATAGACGCCTCTAATTATGCTTTTAGCAGGATCTTGGCACTTATAGACTAGTTTATTATTCCCTAATTTTAATGAGATTTTTCTTTTAAACACATCAATCTTAGCATGGGCGGTAGACAAGAAAGGTCTTCCAAGGATTAAAGGAACCTTAACATCCTCGGGCATATCTAATATAACAAAGTCTACGGGAAAAACAAACTTCTCAATCTTAACTAGCACATTTTAAGCAACCCCTTCAGGTTGTTTTACCGTTTTATCAGCCAATTGAATAAGCAACTTAGTGGGTGCTAATTTTCCTAGTCCTAGGGTAGTGAATGTCTTAAGGGGCATAACACTAACGCTAGCTCCTAAGTCAGCTAACACATTATTGAAAGATATATCATTAATTGAACAAGGTAAAGTAAAACTTCCTGGGTCCTTTTCTTTATGAGGCAAGGCATGTAAGTCGGTTGCAGAGTTCTCTTCTTTCATTGTATCCTTGATCTCCTCTTTAATCTTTGTCTTCTCTTTGAGTAATCTCCTTAAACTGATTGAAGAATTAAAGAAAAATTCGGGCTTTGCAGCATCATTACCATTCATCAATCTTCTAGGAAAAGGTATGTTAGGCGTGACTTCCTTAGTGGTGCTTATGGCCTTGACATGATCTCTTGGGTTGGTTTCAGTTGAGCTAGGTAAACTTCCGTATCCCCTTTCTTGAAGAACTTTGCTCATTTGTCCAATTTGTTGTTCCAATGCTTTGATCGAAGCTCCTTGATTTCTTGTTATAGTATCTGTTGAGGCTCGGATTTATTTGATCATAGAAGTGTTCTCTTCATGTCTTTTAGCAGCATCGGCCATAATTTGCTTTAAAGTGTCATCCAAAGTCTGCCTCCTTTCTTGATAGGTGGGATAAAAGTTGTTCTTTTGATAGTATCCCGGAGCAGCTTCCCTAAATCTTCCTGAAGGTCGGAATGGTTGTCCAAATTGTGTGTAGTATGCTTCTTCAAAAGTCTCACTTTCATTCTTATTCGGGCAATCCTTAGTGTAGTGAGGTCCTTCGCATTTTTCACATCCAACTTGGGCAGCATAAACTTTCTCATCACGCTTCTTCATCTCTCTACTAATTTTATCCAATTGAGCTTGAATAGCAGCAAACCCATCAAAATTAGTGCTGCTCTTAGATCTAGTAGAGGTTCCGTCGTGCCATTTTTGAGAGTGATCAGCAGCTTCTTGGATAGCTTTTCTAGCATTGGCTGCACTCATTTGAGGCACAGCTCCCTTAGCATCCAAGATTTGTCTAGTAGGCACGTCCAATCCTTGATAGAACAATATTATCTCCTGCATTGGACTTAGATAATGTTGAGGACATTTCATCAATAGGTCTTTAAATCGTTCCCAAGCTTGATAAAGAGTTTCATCAGGATCTTGCTTGAAACTGTTGATAGCCTCCATTTTTTTAGCAGTTTTAGCAGGTGGACAATATCTTTTCAGGAATTTGCTCTTCAAATCTTCCCATGTTGTGATTGAACTAGCAGGTTCATTTCTTAGCCACTTATTAGCAGCTCCTTAAAGCGAAATTGGAAAGATTCTTAGCATAAGTTGATCGTCAGAGACTCCTTCTGTAGTAAACAAATCTGCAATCTCGAGGACTTTTTCAACATGTTCATTAGCATCTTAATGTTCTGTTCCACTGAAAGCATTTTCTCTTAGCTCCTTGAGAAACTGACCCTTCAACTCAAACTTTGACTTTTCATCAAACTTTGGTCTAGCAACTCCTGAACTGTAATCAGCACGGGTATTGTTCATGTATTCCTCTATAGTAGTGTTTTCTGTCATTGTTTCTGTTTCTTCTTCCTCTTTTTTTTCAGAAAAATAATCAAGCTCGAATGAACTTGAAATTTCAAAGCTTTTTGTGTTGAAAAGCCTTTTAAGCGAATGTAAGGCTCGTTCAGGATCTTCGAAAGGTGTAATCAAGTTCTTAGTTGAACTCCTGGTCATGCACTTCCTGAAACTATCACAAAAGCATCAGTAGGGTATGTTCAAGAAAGTAATATATCAGAAAATTAACAACGAAAACGGAATACGGAAAATAAAATTTACTGATATTTGCAGACGATGCGCCGTATCCAAAAAGTTGGATACGCCGTATCTTATAATCGTTAAAATTTATTCAGACTTTTATTCAGAAAGCAGATACGCCGCTTATAATTTAAGATTGCGCCGTATCAGTATTAATTATCAAAAATCGATTATATTTATTAAAATTAAATGCGTCGTATTAACAAAAGCTAATGCGCCGTATTTTCTTTACGTTTCAAAATACCAGATTTTTGATTCAGAAGATGCGCCGTATCGATAAAAATCGATGCGTCGTATCTGTTTAATAATTCGAAAATTATTTTTAATTTTAATCGAAAATACGCCGTATCTGTTAAAACAGATGCGTCGTATGGCGTTAGTGTTTAGAAAAATTTCTTATTAAAAATAGAATACCCCGTATCTTGGGGAAAGATGCGTCGTATCGAATTTATTAAATGCGTTGTTTTTTATAAAAATTAAACGCAGTACGCCGTATCTGCGAAAACAGATGCGCCGTATCGTTTGAATTATCTCAGTACAACGATAGCAGAATGCAGAAAAATAGAAAAATAAAAACAAAAAATAAAAACAAACTAAAAGAAACAAAAATTAAAGAAAATAAAAACACACAAAAACAGAAAATATGCAAATAATACAATGAATGCAATTTATCTAATATACAACGGGTTAGCGGTTATAATCTAAACAGAAAACCTAATTAAAATACTAATCAAATTAACAGATAATAACAATTCACTCCCCGGCAGCGGCGCCAAAAACTTGATGTGCGTGTGTATTGCTTTAATTGTTTTATATCCACGGCAGCGGCTCCAAAGACTTGGTGCGCGCGTGATGTCGTTGTGGTTTTAGCAGTATTAATGCCTACTCAAGTTTTAAATTTATATTTAGCCGATTTATCAATAAAACACACACTTTAACGAGTAGTGTACCCGGTCAGTATGAATATAATGGTAAGTAGAGTGTCGATCACTAAGAGTGGAACGTATTATCTAGTTATTCTAATCAGTATTTTAATATCTTAAGTTAGCTGTAAAATCTAATCTAACGCAAGGGGGTTCAGCCTGAGAGACTGGCACGGTTTGGTTAAGATTAAATATAAACTATATTAACGAGCACGAATCAGCGATTAGCACACACGTACACAGATAGATACTTGAGACAATAAGAAGACCTGTCCTGATAATTAAGTTGCTTGTCACTTGTTTTATTGCTAGTTTTATATGAAGTGTATATAATTAACCCTTTCTCGTTGGCTCTAATCTTATCGGCGAGTAAAGTCTTAATGATTATTTATGTCTATCCCACTATCCTAGAAACGATAGAATAAATAGGCGAGGAAGGGGCATGGCGACCCAAGCAATGCTCAGCTAGACACAGAGGTTATCAATGCACTAATAAAAGTCACCAAAGACATAAACATATAAACTTTAATTAATGGGAAAGCAATTTTAAGGGGTGCCCATGATTTTTCGTAGTCACATGGAATCGGCCCATCAATCCTGATGAATTAAAGTGTACTAATAAAATAAAACAAAACTACTTAATGAATTGAATACATGCAGGACCTTCTTACAGCTCTTGTATCTTCGTTTGGTGTGTCTTGTGCTGCTAACACGTCTGAATTCGGCTGTCTTTCTCTTATGAGTTTAGCTAAGTCTCGTACTCGGTATCTCGAAATTCGTCTGGCCTTGGGGTATTTATAGTTTCTATCTGAGGGTTAGATGCAGCGCATAGGATAAGTAGATGCGGCGCATTGACTTAACTTCGCGTGGGGTCCAAGATTAATATATTCAGGAATATTCGTACACAGCCTTAAGATGCGGCGTAACTCCATTTCTCTATGCGGCGCATGTCCTTTTCTGTCTTGGATCGTAACTTATGAAATCTTGATAGTGATGCGCCGTATGTAAGAAGTATGTTACGGCGTATCTGGAGCAGAATGATCTTGATCTTGTACATTTCAGTAGACTCTTAACATCTTTCTTGTTTTGCTCCATAATTAGTCCAAAATCGCCAAGTTTCACATAATACTTGTTTTTACCTGAGAATTACAAAAGTAAACATTAACGTATCAATTCTCATATATAATATAATAAAACAAGTCAAATAAATAGGATAAATGATGATAATAAAATATACTTATTTGAGTTCATCACTTTTTTTGAAATGATTTTCCCAAATAAAACATTTCTTTCTAATTCAAAAATAATTTGTAAAATGTATTTTTGAAAAATGTTTTGTCACATTTATAAAATTGTGAAGTTTAGAAAAATATAATCTTTTGAACATTTGTCAAGTAGTAGATTTGTTTGTCCATACCTTGAGTGATTTACGTCGGGATGGAAATCTACGACTTTGTTAAAGCATACTTTAGACGTCGGGAGGTGTTGATGTAAGTATGCATTGATGATTTGTGTTTACAAGTAACTTGCACATTTTACGTTATGTATTACAAGTTACATGTTTGTCATAATTAAAACCGAAGGAATCATTTAGTTTAAATATCGCAATATTTGCACTAACAAATCCCAAGTGTTTGTTTCGCAAAACATTTGGGTAATAGATTCTTTGATTGATTTCTAATAAGAATTTAAACGTTGAAAAACTTTGTGTTTTTATATTTACGTTTTACTTATCAGTTGTAATTAATCAAATACATTGTCTCAGTCATAAACACAATTAGATTAACTCGTTAGTTATCTCTAAGCGTATTAAGGGAACTACAAGTGGTATCAGAGCCTCTGGTTTATAAAATCTTTTCAAAAAACTAAGAGTGCTCAAGGTATTTAAAACCAAGATCGTACTATCGCTGATATTAATGTGCCCCAGCTAGTCGATAAAAAGGGTGGAAGCTTTTCAGCTGTTGCCCCCAGACTTGAAGCTGGAAAATTTAGCATGTGGAAAAAGCGAATGCTTTGCTACTTGACTGGTATGGAACCATACTACATCACTTGTGTCAAAGAAGGTCCTTATGTCCCAAAGACTGCTGAGGGGCTAAACAAGCCTGAAGCTCAGTGGACCATTGATGAGAGAAGGGTGGTCAATCAAGACCAACACCTGAAAAGCATCATTATATCTTGTCTTCCTGACGATATAATGGAATCAGTTGTTAACTGTCCCTCAGATACCAAGGAAAACAGAATCATGGACCTGAAACTTGAGTACAATACTTTCAGGGAAAAGGACTCTGAAAGTCTCTCTCAGACATATACCAGATACAAGACCCTGATAAACGAATTATCAAATGATGGTGTAGTTTTGTCTAAGCATGAGACAAATGTTGGCTTTGTCAACAGTCTCCCTGAGAAGTGGCTAAACTTCTCACAAGGCCTCAGGAATGCTAATCACATTCAGACCCTTGAGCTCCCTGAGATCTATGGGAAGTTTGTCTATGAAGACAACTTAATCTCTAGGAGATACCCAGACTCAAAAGCTCTTGAGACCAAAAAGGCCTTGACCTTCCCACCCATATCAACTGCCTTTTATTCTAATGGTGTTGTACAAGATTTTCAAGAGGATTCTGAAGATGAGATTGATGTAAGAACTGGTGATGAGTACCTGAATGACGTAAACATGGAATTCCAAGAAAGGGCACTCCTAGCCAATTCAAAACGTTTTATCAAAAGAAATCAGTCCAACTTTTCTAAAGCTAAAGCAAGTGAAACCACTGAGTGTTTCAAATGTGGTAAAAAGGGCCACTTTGCTAGAGACTGTTATTCAAAAACCATCTCAGAACCCTCTTATAAATTTTCTGGAAACAGTTCCTCAGGAACTAGCAAGTTTCAACCTAGAATGTTTCAGTCGACCCAACATTTTCAAAACAGTAATGTTCAAAAAGGTTAAAAAGACTTTGAGACTAAATATAGGAAAGCTAAGGCTAAACTTGCTCTTCTTGAAACTAATCCCTCAATGTCTCAGGCTGCTCACACTTCCAAACCTGTTCAGACAAAGAACAAGGTTCTTGTAGCTGAAGCTTATGACTGGGATGAAGAAGAGGTCTCCTCAGATGACGAGGAAATTAGAGTGAGTGCATTAATGACACTTTCTGAAGGTGATCAGGTGGCTGTTGGAAAAAGCCATGCAAGGAATGAAGAGTGGGTGAACATAACCATGAAGAAGGTAAACACTTTACTTTCAATGGATGATGATTCTGACTGGCAGTCCTATATGAATTATATTTGTGTAGATCTTAAGTTTGTGGAAGAACAAAGGCTTAATTTGCTTTCAAAATATAACCATCTTGTGTTAGAATAGAACAAGTGTAGAGATGAATTGCTTATACTAAAACAAGCCAAGTTAGAAAATATTACACTACAAATTCAAAACACTGAGATTTTGAAGCAAAATCAAGCTCTTCAAAATGAACTTAACAAAGAAAAGGCTGTCATTGAAGGCTGGACTAAAAAGAACCCAAAGGTTTTTGATACTGTGGGTATAATTCCTAAGATAACTATAGGAATTGACCAACTCACTGAAACCCCCAGTGAGAGTCACAGTGAAATGGCCTTTATTCCAACTGGCATATCTTTTGAGCAAGAAATGAAACCCAAGTCAAATGACTGGATTGTCAGGGACAACCCAGTCAGTAAGTTACCAAACTTTGAGACTGGAAAAATCTTGCTTCCTGAAAGTCAGGTTCTGAAAAATATGCTTGGACTCACTGACCAACCCAGTAGTACTGAGTCAGTCAATGAGTCTGAATCTGAATCATTCACACCACTCCCACCTCTGAATATCCTTCACGGTGCTGCACCAAGCTCAGACCTCCCACCATTGGTCTACTCTCAGTATTCTCCAAAGGAGAATCCAGGAATGGGAAATACCATCCTGAAAAGGCAAACCCCTAAAGTCTCATAACATTCTGATGACTCATCTACTTCAGTCCCTTCTGAAGTAAAAACAGAAAGCCCTAATTCTAAAATTGATCAGTTGGCTGAGCTTGTCGGGAAGCTGAGTGAGAAGATTGAATCTTCAGAGAAACCTTCTCAATCCAAGAAGAAGGAACCCAAACCAGCTTCCTCAAGCACCAAACCAAAACCCTCCAAACCCCTAAAAAGGTGTGAGCTGTGTCACTATACCAATCATTTCACTGATGATTGTTATAGAATCCTTTACTGCATGATATGCAAAAAGGAAGATCACAGGACCTCTGATCACCAATCATACATAGCCACAACAAAGATGGCAAACTTTAGGGCTCAGGCTTTAAAATACCCTTCTGATTCTAAACAGAAACAGAAACAAAAGGCCAAGCCTTTTACACCTTGCCCTCACTGTGGATTCAATGACCACCTTCCTAAGGATTGTCTAATGAAAAATAGTTGTGAAATTTGTGGAGATCCCACTCATGACACCTCAGGACATGATAAAGTCATTCAGACTAGAGGAGGTATGACCAAGTCATCCTCTCAGTCTACTGAGTCTACCTCTGCAATCAAATGCAAAACCTATGGTAGCTCAGTCCACTCAACCACTAACCATGAATCAGTTATCACTTTTAGAAAGACCACCAAAGTCAAGCCCTCCAAGATGTGGAGTCATAGAAAGAACTAACTCAGTTTACCATTTGTGCAGAGGCATACCAGGGAGCCTGTTTGGCATCTAGATAGTGGATGTTCAAGGAGCATGACTGGTGTGAAAGATTATCTACACAAATATGTGGATGAATCAGGACCCAAAGTGATATTTGCTGATAACGCATCATGTCTCACTGAAGGTTTTGGCTCAGTAAACTGCAATGGTATAGTCTTTACTAGGATAGCTTATGTTAATGGTCTTAAATACAATTTGATCAGTGTCAGTTAACAATGTGATGCAAAATACATAGTTCAGTTTGATGATAAGCAAGGAACCATCTTCAATGCAAATAAGGAAGTTGTCCTTATTGCACCTAGAAGACAAGATGTTTCTGTGTTAGACATGTCTAGTCTAACTCAGAATGGAACTTGTCTCTTTACTAAGGCCACTGAAACCCTCAACTGGCTTTGGCGTAAGAGACTCTCCCACCTGAACTTCAAAAACATAAACAATCTTGTGAAACAAAACAAGGTCCTTGGCTTACCATCACTTGTGTTTTCAAATGATAAACCATGCTCTGCCTGTGAAAAAGGTAAACATCATAGAGCATCCTTTAAAACTAAAACAAACTTTTCCATCAGGAATTGCCTTCATCTTCTCCATATGGATCTCTTTGGGCCCATCAGTCCTAGATCCATTAACCATGAGAAGTATACTCTGGTCATTGTGGATGAATACTTAAGATACACTTGGGTTTACTTCCTGATCAAAAAGAGTCAGGCAACTGAAACAATCATGTCCTTTTTCAGGAACATTGAAAATCAAAATGACATCAAAGTCAAACAGATTAGGACTGACAATGGAACAGAGTTCAAAAACTATGAACTTGAATGTTTCTGTGATGAGAGAGGAATTTCCCAAAATTTTTCCTCTCTTTACACACCTGAACAAAATGGTGTGGCTAAAAGGAAAAATAGAATACTCATTGAAGCAGCTAGGACAAAGCTAAATGGATCAGTCCTTTCCAAACACTTCTGGACTGATGCAGTAAAGACTCCCTGTTACACACAAAACAGATCCATCATTGTCAAAAGACATAGCAAAACCCCTTATGAGTTATTCAAAGGAAGGATCCCTAACATCAGCTACTTTCATGTCTTTGGGTGTCCTGTTTTTATTCATAACCACAAGGATCACTTAGGGAAATTTGATGCCAAAGTTGATGATGGATACTTCATAGGATACTCTCTTGTCTAAAAGGCCTTCAGGTTGTTTAACACTAGGAGACAGAAAACTGAGGAAACATTCCATGTTACCTTTGATGAAAGCACTGATGGAATCAGTGTCTCTAACACCTCAGTGGAAGAGATAGGCATTGATGATTCATCAAAATACCCTCCTGATGAACATCATCCTGACAATGGTCCTTCCACTCAGTACCAAGCAAATGCTGACATCTCCTATTACATCATCCCTCACAACCTTCCTTACCCAACCATCACTGAGTTTGTTGAAGCACAAAGAAGTACCGATGCAATCATTCAGTCTGTACACAGTGCTTAGGAACCAAACAATCACAGTGATGAGTCAACCCACTCAGACATTCAAGATGCTGAAGATCATCATGTGTCTGATCCTGACCCTACCCATCAGGCCTCCTCAAGTTCTAATCAGTTCCCAAGACCTCAGGACAGTTGGACTGGGTCTCAGGATATAGAACTTGTGAACATAATTGGAGAGCCTACTGAAGGCATGCTCACTAGAAGCATGGCTGCACAACTAAGAGCAGCCTCAGCCAATGAATGCCTATTTGTGGACTTCATCTCCACAATTGAACCCAAAAGTGTCAAGGAAGCACTTAATCATCCAAGTTGGGTTAAGGCCATGCATGATGAACTAGAACAATTTGACAGAAACAAGGTAATGACCTTGGTCAAACGTCCTGAAGATGGTTCAGTTATTGGCATGAAATGGGTGTTCAAAAACAAATCTGATGAAAATGGCATAGTCATTAAAAACAAAGCCAGACTTGTAGCCAAAGGCTATAACCAACAAGAAGGCATTGACTATGAAGAAACATTTGCACCAGTGGCAAGGATGGAAGCCATCAGGATCTTCCTTGCCTTTGCAACCTACATGAACTTCAAGGTGTACCAAATGGAAGTTAAAAGTGCATTCTTAAATGGGTCACTGAAAAAAGAAGTTTATGTTCAGGAACCTCCTGGATTTGAAAGCCATGAGTTTCCTGACTATGTCTGTAAGCTTAACAAAGCCCTATATGGACTGAAACAAGCTCCCAGGGCATGGTATGAAACTCTCTCAACCTTCCTGATCCAAAATAAATTTGTCGGACGCAAGATACACAACACCTTGTTTATCTATAGGACAAATAATGATGTCATACTTGTACAAGTATATGTTGATGACATCATCTTTGGCTCAACAAGTTATAAACTTTGCAAACAGTTTGAAAAACTGATGGCAAAGAAATTTGAAATGAGCATGAAGGGAGAACTGACTTACTTCCTTGGACTGCAAATCAAGCAGACTGATAAAGGAACCTTTATCAGTCAAGAGAAGTATGTCAGGAGCCTACTAAAGAAGTATGAGCTCAGTGACTGTGCCTCAGTTAAAACTCCCATGGTTCCACCAAACAACCTTGGTCCTGACCTTACTGGAAAACCAGCGAATCAAACTCTTTTTAGAGGAATGATTGGGTCACTGATGTATCTATTTGCATCAAGGCCTGACATCCAATTCTCAGTGTGCTTATGTGCCAGATATCAATCTGACCCAAGAGAATCTCATCTCACAGCTGTGAAAAGGATACTCAGGTACCTGAAAGGTACTCCAAACCTTGGATTATACTATCCAAAATGTTCAGGCTTTGATCTCAAAGGATACTCAGACTCTGACTATGCTGGATGCAACATGGACAGAAAAAGCACCTCAGGCTCCTGCCAAATCCTTGGTGGGAAAGTAGTCTGTTGGACTGCTAAGAAGCAACAATCAGTTGCCATGTCCTCAGCTGAAGCTGAATATGTTGTAGCAGCCAGTTGTTGTGCAAATGTACTCTGGATGAAAAGTCAACTCAGTGACTATGGAATTCAGTACAAGATGGTTCCCATCTTTTGTGATAACACAAGTGCAATTGCCATCTCTAACAACCCTGTTCTTCATCAGAGAACAAAACACATTGATATTAGATATCACTTCATCAGGGACCATATCATGAATGGTGACATTGAATTACACTTCATTCCTACTGAATATCAGATAACTGATATATTCACTAAACCATTGGATGAACCAACTTTCACAAGACTGAAAGCTGAATTAGGAATGTTGGATATTGAGATTCAGTCCACTGATTGAATCCATCCAACTAAGTGTAAATTCTGAAAACCCCAGGTCCCTGACTCAATGTGTTCCTCAGTGAAAAAGATCACTGAATCACCTACCCTGAACCCTTGAACCTCAGGAACTAAACCCAAGTCCTGAACAAGCAGGTTCACTGAATGAAGAGTCATTCAGGGCCCTCAAAAGACATTCAATGCTAACTTAAATGCTCTAAGTATCTAGTTAGTAAATGTCCGAGGTTGGTAACTGAATTCTTATTTAATATAAGAATATTTGTTCTTTTGCCTTTCTGGCATGCACCTCATGGGCCCCCACTTTCCCACTTGGCATTTAATGCCTCTCCAATCACATAACAGATATGTGATGACTCAACCCTGCAAATCACACTTTTTGTAGACGGCACAACTGTTCACCTCGACAGTTGTGGAAAACAAGGAAAGTGGAGTGGTTGAGCATTAAATGCGGATCTCAAACGTTTTTATACAAAATAGTTTTCAAAAATCTCTTTTGAGAAATTAAAAACCGCCTAATGCCCAAAACACCCTCCACTCCACTTCCCTATAAATACCCCCAAACCAAATAACACACACACGTTTTTTTAGAAAATCTTAAGCAAATTCTTGCCCTTTTTCTTTCAAAAAAAAACAATCGTGTGTGTGTTCTTAGTCTTTAGAAACCCATACCATCTTTGTAACCCAGACTTACCAAACCAAAATGGCTACTTCTAAAGCTATCACATACGCCCCAAATGTGGAATTCCTCATCGAGGGCGTAGACATGACCAAGAACAACGTGGTAGGAAACTTTGCCAACCCCCAAAAGTTTTGGGCATACAAGAATGTAGTTAAATACCTTCAAAACTGCTTTCTTGCTACGGCGATCCCAAAGACCCCCTCAGTCATATACAATGACTATTTGAGGGAATTCTGGTGTACAGCAGTGGCAACTAGCCCTGAAGACACCAAAGACTCAATTGTCATGTTCTCAGTGATGAATGGGAGAAGGACCCTCTCCCTAGATTACCCAACCTTCATCAAGGCCACAGGTCTTGATTTCACTGAGAACTATGGGTCCAACCCCACTGACCAAGAAGTAAAGGCCGAATTGCTTTTACTTGGGCCACATGACCCAAAACAACCTGATGTGGCCTCAGGATCCATTTTGGCCAAACTGCCTATCGTCAAAACCTGGTTCCATCCTGTCTGGAGGATCTTGATGACTTTTGTCATTCAGGTCCTTGGGGGAAATAAATCATCCACGGAGCAATTGAACTCATCACAACAATTGATGGTGTTCAGTCTCATGGAGGGTAGAAAAATAGATATTGGAGGAATAATCTTCCGTGACCTCGTGCCCAAGCTCTCAAGAAAATCTAGGCAAAGACACATGTCTTACCCTAGGTTCATTTCTTGTGTGCTTCAGGATTTACTTGGCTCTGATTATATTAGGCCTGACGCTCAAGGATCTAAACCTGACGTCCTACACAAAGGAAAATTATACGAGTGGCATTACTGAGGTACAACCAGTCGCCCTGACCGACTACATGTTGGTAATCAGTCAGGATGCAAACGCTATCTCACCTATTCCTTCTCCTACAAAGGAGAAGAAGAAAAAGAAGGCAGGGTCCAAGAAGTTGGTTAAACTCAAATCACTCGTCCCTGAGACCTCTGCCTCAGAACCCAAAGAAGGGGAAACAATGGCCAAGACCTCAGAGACACCCATCATTGAGACTCTCTTGACCTTAAAACAAACGCCAATGGAGGGTACTGAGAAATCATCCTCAGTATCCTCGGGCAAAACCCTTCCTCATGGCTCTACTGACATACACAAGTCAGTGGAGTCAGGAACCTCCACCCAATCACATCCCGATGAAGGTACTGACAAATCACAATCTGTGCCTGAAGGAGTAAAGGGTCCTGAATCCTCGGTAGGGCAGCACTACTCTACTGAGAAGGGGACCCGCACCCAATCACATCCTGTTCACGGCTCTGAGAAATCACACTCAGAGTCTCAGGGAGTCAAGGACCCTAAATCCCCAAAAGGGCAGTACAAACCTGATGAGAAGGGGGTCCATCAACAATCACAAACTGTGCCTAGTGATAGTACTGGAAAACACTCACCAGTGCTTGAAGGTGCACATGGGGACAAAGACTCAGGGGGCATGCAACCACCCACTGATATGGAACAACAACCCCTCAAGGCGGATCCATTCCCTCGGGAACTGACTCCAAAAGCCAGGCTGAGCCAACCCACTCAGTTATTGTGGCAGGGTCAGGACCTGGCCACACCTAGTTGCAGATTCAGTCCATGGCGGATTTTCAGGCTGTTCTAGTTTCTGATGATGAGCTCAGCAATGACAGTGAGGAAGAAATTTTTGAGGCAGGTGATGATCTAGACACTGATGCTCAACCCACTGAACAATCGCATCAGTCTTCTCCACCACAGGCTGAAGAATAAGCATCTCAGGCTAATCATTCATCGGACTCTGAATCATCCTGCCCAGCCAACCTCAGGAAGTATGACAATATTCTTCCTCTCACTGAAAGATAGTTGGTCAAGTTCTTGTAGAAAGCCAACAATGCTCTTTTTCAAGGGCTCACTGAAGAAATCTTTGATCAACATTGTGAAGCTGCAATTCATTATGTCAACCTGAAGGAATCTGTTGAAGCTTATCATGATGACATTAATGAGCAACAATCAAGGATTTCCTACTCCTTGACAACTCTTGATCAAAACCTTAATGTAAAACCCAAAAATCTCAAATGTGCAAAAAGACTAAAATGCCCCTACTACTTTAAAAATTATTTAAAGCTTATATAAGTGCCAAATAAATTACAAGACCTTGGTAAATAAATCATACATGGAATAAAATAATTTTTAGACATCATTTAACAATCGTTCAAGCCACAAAAATAATTATAACACAATAAGATGTTGCATTGACCTAATTATATATTTTGTATTTAATTAAAGTGATTTTAAAGTATATAAATATATTTAAGATATCTTTTAAATATGGAAAAGGATCAAGATTATTTGAAATCTGATTTTTGGTCAATAATTCCAAATATTTGGCCTCCATCCCCCCCTCCTCATTCGGCCTTTTCAATTATTTAACAAATTCATATCCATTTTATCATTCCAAAACCCTAAACACACCAATAAATCATCCAAGCTCAATCCGATTTTTCCAAAGCTATAGCCCATTTTTCCAGAGTTCCTTGACACCTATAGAAGCTAAGAAAAATATGTTTTGATGTGTTCATAGCCTGGTTTGTTCGTGGTGATTTATTTCCTTGTCGAAGGGAATTTTGAGGTAAATTCCAAATCTACTCATTCGGTCACTATAAAATTGGTTTATTATTTTTCTCATGACCCTCATATCGTGTATAATCTGTGAAAATTAATGCCAAGGTCGTGGAATAGCTTTTGGAGTCGTGGTGAATTTTGTGGTTCGAATTGCTCATCCGTGTAGACCTATTTTCGTTCACCTATTTCCAATCGACCTAAAATCAGTTTGGTATTTTTCTCATGCTTCTTATATCTTATAAACATCATGAAAAATGTTAGATTCGATCCATGCACACTCTATAGGTCGTTTGTGAATTATTGTATTCTAAACCCTAAAAACGTGTTTAAATCCAAAATAATTGTAAACGAATTTTTGGGGCTGCATATTTATTTTATTTACTTCCTATATAATCACATATACCTGGGAAAAATGATCTTATGATTTTTGGAGGCCTAAAATAATTATTTTTGATTTAATTATATTATCGGATTTTAGAAAAAACAAAGAGGAGAAAGAAATTAAAAAGAAGTACGATTAGGGTTTTGTGATTAGGGATTATTTTGGTCATTAAATTATGATTATAATGATTACTTAATGATGATGGAATGATTATCTAATGATGTGTAGAAATTAGGTTTAAGGTTTTTGTGAAAAAGTGTTACCGATTTGTAATTTAAATAAAAGGGGGTATTTTGTAATTAATCAAACTTGTGGGTTATTTTTATAAATTATTTTAGACCTGGTATAATTCGTATAAAATATAACTTGAGGGTCTCATGTGTTAATTTTGCATTTTAAAGGGTTTATTTGGTTAATTAATAATTATGTAATTCGAATTGCAATTAAATAAAATAGAGGGACTAAAAGTGTAATTTCTAGAAAGTTAAGGTTGATTTGAGTAATAAGATATATTCAGGGGGTTATGAGTGATTTTGGTAATTTAATGGCTTAATATGTAATTATTAATAATTAAAGGTTAAATTTGTAAAATTAAAGGACTTAATTTGTAACTTTGATAACTTGAGGGACTTATTGTGTAAATTATGGATATTTGAGGGTGTGATCATACAACTTGAGGAAATAAGTGTTTATTGTGTAAAATTAGAAAACTAAGGGTTTGATGTGTAATTATAAATGTTATGAGGATTAAAATGTAACTTATATAAACTAAAGGGTATAAAATGTAACTTTGTTAAACTTAGGGTTTTAATTCGTACATATGAGAAGATGAAGGGTTAAAATGGGAAATTATGAGAACTTGTCTTCTAAACCTTACACTTTGGTATTTTGTTAAAATACACCTTGTTTCCATAATATGAGAACTTACCAAATATGGAAAACTTTCTAAATAAGGAAACCTGCTAAAACGGGAAAGTTACTTAAAATGGAAAGACAAGCTTGTAATACTCTGCTACTCCTCTAGGTGAGAAGAAAGAGAAGTACTGATCTATTCTGTGCTTTTATTCCCTGGTTGGTGTTTGCAATTGGTATAAGGTACAGATATTCTGCCCTTTTTAATAAGGTGCCTTCAGTCTCTTGAACCCTGATTTGATGTGACCCTGACCTTTGTTATGAACCTTTGACATTTGAACCGTTGGCATGTGAACCTTTTGATATGATCCCTATGATATGAACCTTTACATTTGGACTATGATTATGACCATGTGAACCTTTGCTTTGATGTGAACCTCTGACCTGTGACCCCAGTTTGATACCCGAGCCAAATGTGTTCCCTAGCCATGAAGGTAACATGGCCATGTCTGTGATGCACCACTGGCATGACTAGTGTGTAGCCCTAGTGATTTGGTTACACCGTCCCCCATTGTGATATGTGATATGAGCTCAATATGATATTATTATTATGGGATAATTACTAAAATAGCCCAAAACCCAAATGGGATATTTCTACCCCAGTTGCCCTGGGCAATACCCCCAGTTGCCCAAAAAAGGGCGATTGTTGCCCAAAAAATACACTGGAAATCCTTCGGTTGCCCCAAAAAATGCCGGTTGCCCTGGGCAACACAATTATTTTCGGATTTCGGGTTAGATAGGGAACCGCCCATTTGTGTTTGGGCTATTTTGGTAATTATCCCAATATGATATTATTATTATTATTATGGCCAATGTGATTTGTGGGGGGTCGAATGGATGCATCTTAGGTACGTTTGTGATTTGTGATATGTGATATGATATGTGATATGTGGTGACTGATGATGGGTGCAATCCACGTCTTTCACAAAATGTGGGAGCTGATCACTCCATTGGATACATGAGGACACCCCTCATATTATCTGGTTACTAAAGAGGTATCCCCTCTAGATTATGCAGGCTTATGTGATGTGATATATGTGGGGTCGTGGTGGATTACTGTCCTAAACCTTTACTCTTTATACCTTTACTTATACCTTACTCATTATGCTATATCTGTTCATTTCCATTTACTTTCATTTTTCGTATGTTATATATATATCTGTTCACTGGGCTTTTTAAGCTCAGCCGCGTTTCTTTTCCCGCGGCAAGTTTTAGTTGGAAGCTGGGTAAGAGTGAAGAGACTTTTGGACTTAGAAGACCTTGAGTAGAAGCCGTTAGAAGGATTTCAATTGTAGACTTAGTATTTAGTTTTGTGTATTCAGTATCTCTATTGTAACCTTTGAGAATCTTTGTATTACTATTGAATGTATGCTTTGTTTGATCTGATATGAAGCCATTAGTGTGATACTTCTACCCTTGCCGGGTTGGGGTGTTACAATTATGGTATCAGAGCCAGGCTGCGATTTGTAATACATTTACCCTTGGCCTGTGTAAGTTAGGACCACTAAGTTTCCACTGTAGGCGCTCATAAGATAACCTGTAAGAATTGCTTTAGGATTTCCCTATAAGAACATAAGTTTTGACCAGTGAGGAATGGGTAGACTATAAGGCATTTATTTAAGTATCCTTGCTTCCGCATCACTCTGATTCGTGCCTTGCTTTTGGTTAGATCTTATTAATATCACTTTTGGAAAGTGAAAGCTTATGCTTTGCACCACCTAAGATTTGAACCTGAATAAATCTTGAAGGCATTGAAAATTTCATAATAATTGCCTGACACTATTGATCCTCATCTTCAGATTTTGACTCTGACCTCTGATCCTTTTGTTAATCATTTTGATGCCTCTTTGGGGCATTCTGAGAAACTCCATGGCGATGACGTACTGGATATTTTTTGTTATTTGTCTCTTGCTTTTGATAAGTATCTATGAATCTTCCGACATTATTTAATTTCGTTTCACCCATCTTTGTCCCTATGAGAAGTATTGTGGTGTGTAACCACGAACATAAGGATGTTTTTCCCCACCTTTGAATGATAAAGATTTGATTTGTGATCCGTCTATCTTGGGATAGTTAACTTCAATTTTATTCTGACAAGGAATTGGTTGATTGATCATTCAAATATTTACAACTACGTTTCTATGTCTTATTTTGACGTTCGAAACAATTCTCAACTCCCTACTACGATTACCGATTGTTAAACCCTTTGCTATCACCATTACTCTGGAGGCTCGTGTGTTACTTTCGCAGTTACGAAATTTTCCTAGAACCTATTTCATACACACTGAATGAACCTCGTCTTGAGAGCTCTTTGGCACCTTGAGTCTTCTGAACATGGACCTTATCTTGAACGTTATTTGGCACCCTACATTTTCTGAATATGATCCCTGGTCGAACCACCAAAATTTTCCATCGGAGCGTGAAGTAGGATTTGACTTGATACCGAGAGATTGTCTAGTTACCAAGCGAAGGTGTCTTTCAGATGTGTCCGGGATCATGTAAATTGATTTGAGCAACCGGGAAGAGCAGCAGCCGAAGACCAGGAAGTGAGTTTACCTAAGTGTATTTTCTGGGCGTGTTTTAGTTTCGTTCGCGATAAAGAAGGATGGTGACTGGAGATATGTATTGATTACAGGAAGCTGAACCGTAATACCGTTAGGAGCCAATATTCCTCCACTTTGGAACGACTATGTGCTTGTTTAATTTCAGAGCGCGAAGTTCCCTTCTAATGAATTAATTTTATTCCTGGAATCGCCTTCAGTATTCGTAAAAGACTGCTATGACGATTAGTGACGCTAATAGTATTAGCTAAAGCTCTGATTGTCTTGCGAAATTGATAAATGATGTTTCTCGGGAGTACTTGGACAAATGGTCATTGTGTGACGTAAGAGTACGTTCAGAGACGAGGAAGAGCATGAAAATCATCTTTGCACTTCGTTAGAAAATTCGTCGGTCATTGCTACTTTCTGAGAGATTGATATTTGTAGAGGCAACGATGTTCTTAATCGAGGATATCTCTTAAAATCCCGCAAGTTTTGAAAACCGTCACCATGTGGTCAAAATCAACAACAGAATGGAGAGCTGGAACCTTTTTAAACTTTGCAGGAGAATTCTGGAAGATGTTTGCAACTTGGAAATTTCGTGAACAGAGAGAAACAGCTTAGAATGGAGTTTTTGAAAAAGTTGAAATATAAATCAGCTTCCATACCCTTGGGCGAAATAAGTTTGGGATAAATCAGGAAGAGACTCAGTGGTACTCCCTTGCAGCACAGAAGGTTTTTCGTATGCACCAGGACAACTAGAAACATGTCAGAAGAGTTACTTCACTGCTTGACTTAGAGTTGACAACAACGGCGGCTACCCTGAAGAGTGAAGACGTTCCTTGTAAGGCAGAAGGTTGGCGATGCAGAAGAAGACAATCCAGTCAAGACGGCGAACCCGGAGCTGATGGAGACGTACAGTCTCACTTCCCTATTCATCTTGGTTGTACTAAGATGAACTGAGAGCGGAAGCAGACTGAATGACGAAGAGCATGCCAGGATTTCACATTACTCTATCACACTCCAAGAAGAACTGCAGGAGGCTCGACAAACCAGACACAAGTTCCCGATTTTGGTTTCATTTCCGGATTGATTGGACAGACGAAGACAGATTAACCGGACTTGAAGAGAATTGGATGTGTTGGATGAGTGGAAGTTTTGAAACAGACCCTTTATGTTTGGAGGAGTTGATTCTATGAAGGCCGAAGCTCTTGGCAACTAACTTTCATTCCGTTGACTCTCTTAAGTTCGTTATATAGCAATTAAATCCTTTAATGATTTAAGTTCCCTAGAAGCATTCCTGTTCGTGTTCACTTTCGTATGTTCGGCGATGACCCTGTTTTGAGAGATTTGGCGAATTGTGGAAGATGTGATGTTTGTAACGGCGTGCCTCTCTTTTTCTAGGCAATCTGGAGTTTTGATACTCTTGCGAATGGTTTTGTTTTCCTCTTGACTATGACATTTGAATTTTGATGTTGTTGACCTCGAGACTGTAGAAGCACTAGGTGGATTAAGATAGGTGGATTAAGATAGGTGGGTTTTGATTACAACTTGAGATAAAGTATGACCATCATAAGGGCATATATATGTGGTGCTAGTATTATGACGCCTGATCAACGTGATAATACTTACACCATATAACGTGCACTCATTGTGGGCATAGGATATCTTGGGAAGTACCTAAAAAGTTTAGAATTTGATCTCCGTTGGATTATCTATAAATAGCGAGACTTTAGGTTCATTCTACCTATGCGTTTAATCTGCTTTCATCGTTATACGATTTGATACGTTTGGATACTCGTCACGCGTTTACTGACCTCTGAACTTCCGATAATAATCTTAGGTTTCGTTGTAGAGCTTTCTGCCGGTTGATGTTATCGAACAGTATGTTTTCTGTCTATATGGATTCGATCTGTTTCTATAAAGGAATACACCTACCTTCTGCTATATATACGTTTCGTTTTCGTTGAATCTGTTCGTTATAATCTGTCATGAGTTAAGATGTGAGATTGTGGATTCTGAGAAGACAAGATCTGTTTGTTTATGAGAATACCTTTGAAAGGTCATATTGAAGCCGGGAATATTTGAGAAACTGAAGAGTTAGACATATTTTACTCTCATGATTGCTACAATTCGATACGTTCTCATTTGATTTGCTTATTTCTACTCCACAGACGAAATATCCGTCAATCCTACGTCTTCCTTGTATCTCTCCTGATGGGATGCGATTATCATCTATTACGTTTGGTATATTATTCCTTTGATGTGAATCCTGAACGATATGTCTTTCTGAGGAAACCGGAATTATTTGATCGACAAGATAGAATAATGAGAAGCGAGTCAATCGCATTTCCGTTCACAGTCCGTTGTGTCTTCGTTTTTGCTTTCCTTCCAAATTTCGAGGACGAAATTTTTCTTTTAGAGGGGAAGAGTTGTAAAACCCAAAAATCTCAAATGTGCAAAAAGACTAAAATGCCCCTACTACTTTAAAAATTATTTAAAGCTTATATAAGTGCCAAATAAATTACAAGACCTTGGTAAATAAATCATATATGGAATAAAATAATTTTTAGACATCATTTAACAATTGTTCAAGCCACAAAAATAATTATAACACAATAAAATGTTGCATTGACCTAATTATATATTTTGTATTTAATTAAAGTGATTTTAAAGTATATAAATATATTTAAGATATCTTTTAATTATGGAAAAGGATCAAGATTATTTGAAATCTGATTTTTGGTCAATAATGCCGAATATTTGGCCTCCATTCCCCCTCCTCATTCGGCCTTTTCAATTATTTAACAAATTCATATCCATTTTATCATTCCAAAACCCTAAACACACCAATAAATCATCCAAGCTCAATCCGATTTTTCCAAAGCTATAGCCCATTTTTCCAGAGTTCCTTGACACCTATAGAAGCTAAGAAAAATATGTTTTGATGTGTTCATAGCCTGGTTTGTTCGTGGTGATTTATTTCCTTGTCGAAGGGAATTTTGAGGTAAATTCCAAATCTACTCATTCGGTCACTATAAAATTGGTTTATTATTTTTCTCATGACCCTCATATCGTGTATAATCTGTGAAAATTAATGCCAAGGTCGTGGAATAGCTTTTGGAGTCGTGGTGAATTTTGTGGTTCGAATTGCTCATCCGTGTAGACCTATTTTCGTTCGCCTATTTCCAATCGACCTAAAATCAGTTTGGTATTTTTCTCATGCTTCTTATATCTTATAAACATCATGAAAAATGTTAGATTCGATCCATGCACACTCTACAGGTCGTTTGTGAATTATTGTATTCTAAACCTTAAAAACATGTTTAAATCCAAAATAATTGTAAACGAATTTTTGGGGCTGCATATTTAGTTTATTTACTTCCTATATAATCACATATACCTGGGAAAAATGATCTTATGATTTTTGGAGGCCTAAAATAATTATTTTTGATTTAATTATATTATCGGATTTTAGAAAAAACAAAGAGGAAAAAGAAATTGAAAAGAAGTACGATTAGGGTTTTGTGATTAGGGCTTATTTTGGTAATTAAATTATGATTATAATGATTACTTAATGATGATGGAATGATTATCTAATGATGTGTAGAAATTAGGTTTAAGGTTTTTGTAAAAAAGTGTTACCGATTTGTAATTTAAATAAAAGGGGGTATTTTGTAATTAATCAAACTTGTGGGTTATTTTTATAAATTATTTTAGACCTGGTATAATTCGTATAAAATATAACTTGAGGGTCTCATGTGTTAATTTTGCATTTTAAAGGGTTTATTTGGTTAATTAATAATTATGTAATTCGAATTGCAATTAAATAAAATAGAGGGACTAAAAGTGTAATTTCTAGAAAGTTAAGGTTGATTTGAGTAATAAGATATATTCAGGGGGTTATGAGTGATTTTGGTAATTTAATGGCTTAATATGTAATTATTAATAATTAAAGGTTAAATTTGTAAAATTAAAGGACTTAATTTGTAACTTTGATAACTTGAGGGACTTATTGTGTAAATTATGGATATTTGAGGGTGTGATTATACAACTTGAGGAAATAAGTGTTTATTGTGTAAAATTAGAAAACTAAGGGTTTGATGTGTAATTATAAATGTTATGAGGATTAAAATGTAACTTATATAAACTAAAGGGTATAAAATGTAACTTTGTTAAACTTAGGGTTTTAATTCGTACATATGAGAAGATGAAGGGTTAAAATGGGAAATTATGAGAACTTGTCTTCTAAACCTTACACTTTGGTATTTTGTTAAAATACACCTTGTTTCCATAATATGAGAACTTACCAAATATGGAAAACTTTCTAAATAAGGAAACCTGCTAAAACGGGAAAGTTACTTAAAATGGAAAGACAAGCTTGTAATACTCTGCTACTCCTCTAGGTGTGAAGAAAGAGAAGTCCTGATCTATTCTGTGCTTTTATTCCCTGGTTGGTGTTTGCAATTGGTATAAGGTACAGATATTCTGCCCTTTTTAATAAGGTGCCTTCAGTCTCTTGAACCCTGATTTGATGTGACCCTGACCTTTGTTATGAACCTTTGACATTTGAACCGTTGGCATGTGAACCTTTTGATATGATCCCTATGATATGAACCTTTACATTTGGACTATGATTATGACCATGTGAACCTTTGCTTTGATGTGAACCTCTGACCTATGACCCCAGGTTGATACCCGAGCCAAATGTGTTCCCTAGCCATGAAGGTAACATGGCCATGTCTGTGATGCACCACTGGCATGACTAGTGTGTAGCCCTAGTGATTTGGTTACACCGTCCCCCATTGTGATATGTGATATGAGCTCAATATGATATTATTATTATTATTATGGCCAATGTGATTTGTGGGGGGTCGAATGGATGCATCTTAGGTACGTTTGTGATTTGTGATATGTGATATGATATGTGATATGTGGTGACTGATGATGGGTGCAATCCACGTCTTTCACAAAATGTGGGAGCTGATCACTCCATTGGATACATGAGGACACCCCTCATATTATCTGGTTACTAAAGAGGTATCCCCTCTAGATTATGCAGGCTTATGTGATGTGATATATGTGGGCTCGTGGTGGATTACTGTCCTAAACCTTTACTCTTTATACCTTCACTTATACCTTATACCTTTTACTCATTTCCATTTACTTTCATTTTTCCGTTTGTTATATATATCTTTTCACTAGGCTTTTTAAGCTCAGCCGCGTTTCTTTTCCCGCGGCAGGTTTTAGTTGGAAGCTGGGTAAGAGTGAAGAGACTTTTGGACTTAGAAGACCTTGAGTAGAAGCCGTTAGAAGGATTTCAATTGTAGACTTAGTATTTAGTTTTGTGTATTCAATATCTCTATTGTAACCTTTGAGAATCTTTGTATTACTATTGAATGTATGCTTTGTTTGATCTGATATGAAGCCATTAGTGTGATACTTCTACCCTTGCCGGGTTGGGGTGTTACACTTAAAATGTTCAACGCTACTCTTTCCAACATTACGAAGAGCGTTGCAACTATTCAAGAGTCAGTAAAAGATGACTCTGAGCTCAACAAGAAGATTCTTCAGGCTTCTGAGACCTATCAGCGACAGTCAGCTCAGTTCACTGAGCTTGTCAACATGCTGTCATCCTCTAACCTTCAGGGTCTCATCTCTTCAGTAGACTCCATCAAGTCTTCCCTGGTTCTTATGGAGACACATTTAGCATCTTGGGCTAAGTCTTCGAATTCCTTAGCCTGGAATCTTGGGCCTCGAATGACTGCTATAGAGACCTCTCAGGCATCTCTTCAGGCAAAAGTGACCACTCTCCAGGAAGACACCTCAGAAATTGAAACCATGAAGACTGAGATCTATCAAGCTTTTAAAGGTCATGTTGCTTCCTCAACTTCAGTGAGCACTCCAACTCTTGCTCTCACGATGGCTCAAGCAATAGTTGAGGGGGAGAAAGTCACTGAAGCATCTTCCAGCCAACCTCCTTCTCACACTGAGGGGGAGATACCACCAACTAAAGCTCCTGAAACAACCCCATCATCTACTCACCAAGATAAAGGCAAAGGCATCCTCACAACAACAGTGCCTGAACCTACACCAAAATTGGTGCCTGCTTCCTTGGAGAGAAGGCCTGACCCTGATGAACAAGTCAAGGTCCCTTATGAAATAAATGGAGTGTTGTATCATCTCACTGAGGCTGAAATTCAGGCTCATATGGAGAAAGAAGAGGGGTTAAAGAAAGCAGCTGAAGAAGAAAGGCTGAACAAGTCAGCTCTCATCCAAGTGGTCAGTGAAGAGGCTGAAAAGCTTGGAATACAACCAAGAGCCCTTGCTGGAAGAAAAGCTGGTGAGAGCTTTATAAAAGCTCATGATGCTGAGATGATTGCTCTCAGGCAGAAAAGGGATGAAAGATTGAAAAATGCTGAAGAGATAAGGAAAAAGAGAATTGAGAGGTACCAGTGGGTTATGACAAG
Source organism: Artemisia tridentata subsp. tridentata (assembly GCA_021014915.2). Taxonomy (NCBI): domain Eukaryota; kingdom Viridiplantae; phylum Streptophyta; class Magnoliopsida; order Asterales; family Asteraceae; genus Artemisia; species Artemisia tridentata. The sequence goes on from CP139507.1 coordinate 251,334,018, forward strand.
CAGATTACGACCTGAACCAATCACTGATGTCAAGATTCATCAAAATACCAAGCCTGCTGTCATCAGTGTCTTCAGAGGTCCAGACAAGAGACACTTTGAGGTTCATGATCCCTTTAGATTCTCTGACTTTGGGATCACTTAATTGGATGAATTGGGTCCAATCATACTGAAAAAGCAGAACATTGTTGTCAACGATCTGATGAAATCCCTGAAGCTAAGATATGACAAACTGACAGCAACACCTGATGAACTTGGTCTTCCCCCTCTTCTCCCTGCTCCAGCCAATCAGCCTGCTCCCTCTCAGTCCTCTAGAAGAAAGAGGAAGCAAATTGAATCTGAGCCTGAGATCAAAGTTCCTGGCCTTGAATGCAATAGAGCCCTCCCTGAAGGAGTTACATTTGTGAACAAATTGGTCATTGAACAACCTGAAAGAGGTCTCTTCTTCACTGATGCGTTTGGTGATCAAGCCTTCCAAAGATGGAATGACATTGATAAGGCAGGAATCAAAACTATGCTTGGTTACCTCATGATGGCCTCCCCAATACACAGTCCTGAAAATGTGAGGTTCTGTCATGACCTGAGAATCAAGATCCAAGAACATCCTGGCCAACATGAGCTGGAATCTAAGAGACCAAAGCTTGAAACCCTTGGTTACAAGTTAGACTGATGAATCTGCAACACCACCACTATCCTGTATTGTGTTTAGTTGTTAGGACCTTTGTAAATGATAAATAAAATTGATGGCCCATGTTTTTATTATTTCAGTGTCCTTAATAACTTTCTAGTATAATCAGTATGAGAAGAAGTCATTAGCTCACTCATAACTGATCAAAACACTTAGGCATAATTTATATCCAAATAGGGGGAGATTGTTGGGTCCTTCAGTACCCAAGGATCCTTAAAACAGGATTTGAATACAAATTACACCAAGTGTTAATCAACCGAAAACATAATTAAGTCACTGAGTGAACAGTCACTCAGTGAGTTACCTTCAAGATGCTCAGGACAAGTCTAAGAAGAAAGACTCACCACTCAGGGAGGCGGATCTCCCTGATTGTTACTTGAGACAAAGAAGAAGGTAATGGGTTCAGTGAGTGTTGGACAAGAACTCACTGAACCCCAGTCTCCTCAACAACAATAAGAGATTGAAGACTGAAGAACCTGAAGCCTGAAAGAAAGGCGGGATTGAGCAAGAAGAGTTTGAAGAGATAAGGACATGTCTTATCGGGCCAGAAACAAATCATCCCTAAAGCAGCTAAAAGTCAAGAAGTATCAGTACTAACACTCGAAGACTTTTTGGCACATTCCTATTGGTTCTTGGAAATGACAAATACTGTTGTAGTTGTCAGACACCCCTTGTTATTGTTTATGTATTTTAATCTTCAGGACTCTTAGATGTTTGCCTATAAATAGCAAACAGATGGAGAAAAGTGGGTTAGGTTTTTTGTGCATTAAAAGCTTAGACTTTCGCAAAACCCCTTTTCTCCTACAAAGAGTAACCAATCCCTGAGATAGCTCAGTGGGTCGATATTGTTACCACTTAAGCATAGCTTGAGTTTAGATAGGAGAAACACCATACCTTTTCTATTCAATCCCAAGTGTGTGTTCCTCAAAACACTTGGGTAATAGATTCTTTGATTGATTTCCAATAAGAATTTAAAAGTTGATAAACTTTGTGTTTTTATATTTACATTTTACTTATCAGTTGTAATTAATCAAATACATTATATCAGTCATAAACACAATTAGATTAACTCGTTAGTTATCTCTAAGCGTGTTAAGGGAACTACAATATCACGTACTATATTATGTCGATGTTTAATACCGATAATACCTGCACATGATACCTCATGGTCCCCATAAATGTCTCCCAAAAATACCCTGGAACATGCTGAACATGGCATCTGAGCAGAAAATAGGGGGACACCTAGCCGATAGCATAACACACATCGGTAAGTTATGGCATTCATGGTCTGTCCCAGCCCAGATATGGGGACCACCCTGAGCCAGTTTGAAGTGTAGTCCTCCCTTTGCGATCTCCATAAGGCCATCTGTCTAGTAGATAAGCGAAAGGTGGATTCAGCCAATTTGGCGACACGTGTGAAATATATATCTTCCAATTTCTTCATGAGTTTGGGGGCAGCAATCTCACATGAGCTACCCAAAAGGTCGGTTTCCATTTTCGCATTGAAAGCATGCAAGGCATCATCAAAGGAAGATCCAGATATTACAATGTTAGAATTTCGGAGGAGCTTAGTCTGTAAACTAGCATATTGGAGTCCAGATGCAAGGAAAGCATAGTTCAAGACATCGCCTGCAGAGTATACACCAAGCCCCCCAAATTCAAAGGGTTGTGTGGCCAGTCTCCATTGCCACTCACCAAACCCAGGTCCAGAAGCAGTGACAATACGCTCTAGAGAAGAACGAAGTGCCGCATCAAATGAAATTTGAGCACGCTCAAAAACCCGAGGAGAATATGTGCGCATAGAAAAATATAGCTTGGAAATGCCGGCACAAGCACGAAGGAGCAACAGCTCACATTGAGGGTCCTTAAGCATAGCGATAGCATCCATGAGCTCAATAGTTTTGGCAACCATTTTCACAACAACCCAACAGCTAAACTCAAGGTCCATACTAGCAGGTCCACCCAATAATTTAATACCATGTAAAGGTCGAGCAATATTAGGCGGAAAGACACCTGTGAGCATGCTTCTGGGTCCTCCTTTGGCCAAAAAACCTCAGTTTTATCAACATTGAGGTGCAGGTCACGCCATGGTCTATCCATCATAATAAGCTCTAAAACCTTCCCCACAACCAAAGTATCTCCGATAATAGTGCCATCATCTAGATATCAAGCTTGAAGGGAAAGACTAAAGGATTCTCTAATTTTGCATACCAGAGGATGTAACACTAGGGCAAAGAGAAGAGGTCCAAGTGGATCACCTTGTTGTACCCCCTGGTGCGACCATAACGTGTGTTCTCCGTAGTATAATCTAGCAGGGCTGGAGTAACAAAATTCCACCCAACGTGAAATGGCAGGGCACCGCAGGCGAACCTCCTGTAACATGACCCCACGGTTTACCAAATTGAAAGCATTTTTGAAATCCACCAATAACATCGAAAGACCTTCCTCGCCGCCACGGTCTTCAATAAACCTATTCACAGCATGGAGAATAGCCTCCCCTCCTCCAGGTATCCCGACACCAAACTAAAGATCATTTAAATACCCGTCTAAAGAATGGCCGATCATAGAAGCACCAATCTTGGAGACTAAACGCCTCCAAACCGTCCCCACAACAATGGGACGGATACCACCTCTAGGCTTGATCAGCGGGGTGAGAGGAGCACTAGCAATATACTCGCCCAATGCCCTGGGGCATTTACCATCAAGAAAAAGATTTACCGCATGGGTGATAGAAACGATTAGCTCATCGAAAATAGTCACAGCAGCACCACTAAAACAATCCAAAAGGTGTTGGGCACGCAAGCCATCTCGACCACAAGATGTACCACGGGGGAAACTCTTAATCATATCAAGAACCACAGCAGGAGATGAAATGAGGTTATGATGATCAATAGGTATATCCGGCAGAGATGGAGCAGACTTGAATGGATGCTTAGCCTTTAAGTCCTCAAGAGTAGTATCATTATAAGGAGCAACACCTGAAGAAGAGAGAACTCTGGTAGCCGCAGTATAATGCCCATCACAAATCTTCCTCTTACATAGCTTGACATTACGCTCACCCACGTCCAAGTTTTCTTCATCAATACTAGACCATGCAGGGGAGGGTTCAGCTAAAACCTCTCTAACAAGCTGTAAACTATCACCAGACATACCCCACGATCGAATGGCATTAGCGATATATTCTTCTTGGCGTTGGCGTTTAATAGCAGACCTACACTCCATATTACTCCGTAGGTAAAAGGTTTTAAGGAGACAAAGAGGCAAGACTAACAGGCTAACCCAACAAGAAATGTCCTCCAGTGTGCAGATCACCTTATCAAGAGCTCCTTTCATTACGCGGGAAAATCCCAAACGACTCTTTGGAGGGATGGATTTGACAGTGTGCAACCCTTTAGAAAGCAAGGTGTAACACCCCAACCCGACAAGGGTAAAGGTGTCACGCAAATGGTTTCATATCAGATATAACAAAGCATACATTCAAAAGTAATACAAAGATTCTCAAGGGTTACAAAGGAAATACGGAAATTACAAGGTTACAAAAGCGGATACAATTTCTAACAATAAAATAACTTCTAATCATCTCTAGGCCAAAATAACTGTCAAGTCTTCTAGGTCCAAAAGTCTCTTCACTCATACCCATCTTCCATCTAAAACCTGCCGCACACGAAAAGAAAACGTGCGGCTGAGCTTACATAGCCCAGTGAACAGATATATAATAAACGGAAACGAAAGTAAACGGAAATAATCAGATGTAGCATAATGAAGGAGATATAAATAAGGTACAAGAGTAAAGGTTTAGGATAGTCATCCACCACGAGCCCAGAAACAGATCATATCATATCATAACAGTGTAACCATAAATCTTCATAATCATATAGAGGGGAGACCTCTCAGATAATCAGATAATGTGAGGGGTGTCCTCATTCTTCAAATGGAGTAGCTAGCTCCCAGATATATGTGAAAGGCGTGTATTGCACACAAGCACCAGTCACCAGACAAATCATATCAAATCATGTTAAATCCACTAAACAGAACAGATCTAGGATTGCAATCCATACGCCCCCCAGAAACATATATAATCCATAATCAAAGTAATGCGCATATCATAATCAGAATGGGGACGGTGTGAGGAATCACTCACCCACACATGAGTCATGCCAGTGGTGCATCACAGACACGGCCAGGTTACCTTCCTGGCTAGGTAACAGAAAAGTGGCTCGGGTATCAAACTAAGAGTCATAAGTCATGTCAAATCAGATGTGTCATAATCCAGGGTTCATCATAATAGGTTCATAACAGAGGGTTCATAACAGATATATCAGATGTAATGCCAAATGTCCAAATCAGAGTTTATCAGATCAAGGTTCATATTAAATAATCAAGTCAAGGTTCAGATCAAAAGTTCATTTCAAAGTTTCTATCAAAAGTCCATTTTAAACAATCCTTTAAAGTGGTTTTCATAACAATAATCTTTCAAAAAGGTTTTTCATCAAAATAGTCTTCCAAAAATAGTTTTCATAAGAGTTAGTAACATTTATATAAAAATGGTTTCGCCTCATTTATCAACATCTTTTAAAATAGTTTTTCTCAAAACATTTTCAAGGTATGATTAGAAAAGGTTTTCATAACATAGCTTCATATCAGAGGTCATATCAAATGGAATCAACATAGAAGGTTCAAGCAAAGGGAATCATAGCAATCGAATCAGAAACTAACGGATCAGAATACGAAAGAGATCATGAGAAACCTTATAAGAAAGGTCAGAATATCTGTACCTTAAAAGCAATTCAACGCGTACCCAAAAACACAAGTTACTTCTTCTTTGGTTTATCTACAAGAATTTGAATACCAATTATTAATTATCGGTAGACTCGCTATTATTTCATAATGGCTTACTATATACATCTTAGTACTTATTTACTTGCATCATTACGTAGTACTTTGTATACAAAATATGATATTTGTATTTGAGAAATTTTCCATGCCTATGACCATTAATAAGCTTACTGATTAGATATACGTACTTATGAAATTTAGCATGCATGTCGATCCAGTTTCATATAGATTCGTAACTCATTCGTTAAGTAACATTAAAAATATCAAACAACTTAAAGTTCTTATCTTCATATTCAATTTATTTTCAAATATTTTATAGTTGAGATTACTCACTTATTATGAAATGTTGTTAACGATCGTACTTATAGGCCTATGTACTATGTTAAGTAATCCATGTAAAATCTGATATATCATTCATTCTACACAACACGTATCATAACTATGCGTATTCAATTGTTATAGTCTTCATTTTCACATGTAACCCCATTAAGTCTAGCAAGATCCATGCATTATCTCAAAAAGTTTACTGATGTCTAACATCAAAGAAGACACAAGCGTGATAACATGCATGTTCAAATCTTTAATCTATATATCATATTAATATATGACTAACGTTCTTAAACTAATATTCATGCATAGCGTTAAATCCTTATATACAAACTGTAAACGATGGGTCGAAAACCAAAACGTGAATGTGATTTAAAATCGTACCTCCTAGTCGACTGGAAGCCTGATCGAGACCCACAATGAAAAGAGCAATAACACCTAATCAAACTCGAACACGAGGACGAGATTCCACAAGTCACAACCAAACCCAAACGAACGCAGCCACACGTACAAATCTTGGACCAAACCCTCAACCCACACACGAACCAAAACTTAAAACTCCGACGTAACCGAACGCAAGTCGTAGTCCAAGCTTCTACCCAGTCACGAACCAACACCTCCAGCTACTCAAAACCAAAATGAACTACCAGAATTACGAACCCAGAATTTGAAAAATGCTTACGTGCACCCAACACTCACGCTCACACACACCAACAATTTGAGATTCTGAGTTGTTTAGGGTTTAGTTTTAGAGATTATTAAAGAAGCATGATGTTACTGAGGGCAGCTTCTCGACAAATTGGGAAGAGTTTGATTTCTCTTTTCTTTTGTTTCGTCAATAATGAGAGGTAAAGTGGTTATGGAAATGTACGTGTTGGTAATATATCAAAGATGATTTGTTCGAACCTTTAATAAAAGAAAGACGTGTGGGGTTGAATAGATAACAAGGAGGCAGTGGTTGAATCTTCTAAATAAGGAAAACGTGTATGAATATATATCTACTTGTTGATATGCTCGGATCTCACAACAAAAAGAGGAAAAGACGTGTAAATTGATACGTTCGAATCTTAGCTAAGCGTGTATGGGATATCATAAGATATGCAGCGAATATGATGTGTATGTTGACAATATGTCGATATACTCATAATATAGGAGGAACACGTGTATAAAGATCAAATCTTCTATTATGTTAAGAGTATTCATTATTTACTTTTGATACATGTATCTCATTTCACAGATACGATTGTTTATTTGGACCGACATATATTATATAAGTATTTTTATTTATTTATTTACTTTGTAATGTGCCATAGTAATAAATGTTTATTTTAAAATTTCGGGTATTACAATTCTTCCCTTCTAAAAAAAATTTCGTCCGCGAAATTGAAGTCGCACAAGTTAGACGGATTCGTATCAATTCACAAACGAAGTGACCATAAATAGCCGCACGCTCGGAGATGTTCTTCCAAAAGATCTTCAGACCAAAAGTTTCTCATGACTCAGATCAAAACGAGGTGGGTTCAAATTTCTCAAAGGAGACAAACTAAATTGATTCTAATCAAAAGACCACGCAACAAAGTGGAGAATAGGCGAATCTTCAGAAAGCTCATATGAACTACGAACAAACTTCAAATAACTTGGCTGTATCAACAGTAGAGAGTTCTAAAAGAATTTCAAGATTATAACTGTAGTCAACGGAATGCAAAATGAGAGTCAAAACTCATCCAGATATCTAATGAACGAAAACAGAGTATAGAATGAACCAAACACGGATAATCCAACGGAGATTCAGATTCTAAACTTCTTAGGTACTCCCCAAGATATCCTATGGCCACAATGAGTGCACGTTATATGGTGTAAGTATTATCACGTTGATCAGGCGTCATAATACTAGCACCACATAATTATGCCTTCATGATGATCATACTTTATCTCAAGTCGTAATCAAAACCACCTATCTTAATCCACCTAGTACTTCTATAGTCATCAAAGGTCAACCAAAATCGAATGCCAAAGTCAAGAGGGAAAAACAAAACTATTCGCACGAGTATCAAAATCCAAGATTGCCTTGCAGAATTGAGGCACGCCGTCATAAGCATCATATCTTCCACAACTCGCCAAAATTCTCTTTAACAAAGCCATCACCGAACATACGAAAAAAAATGAACACGAACTGAAATGCTTCTAGGAAACTTAAATCATAAGAGGAACTTATTACTATATAACGAAACTTAAGAGGGTTAACGGAAATGAAAGTTAGTCGCCAAAACTTCTGCCTTCATAGAATCAATTCTTCCAAGTATAGAGGGTCTGTTTCAAATATCCGCTCATTCAACACATCTAATCTCTTCAAGTCCGGTTAATCTGTCTTCGTCTGTCCATCACTCGGGAAGTGAAACCAAAATCGTGTACTTGTGTCTGGTTCATCAAGCCTCCTGCAGTTCCTCTTGGAATGTGATGGAGTATTGTGGATTTCTGGCATGATCCTTAAATCTCTTCATCATCCAGTCTGCTTCCGCTCTCAATTCATCTTAGTACAACCAAGATGAATAAGGAAGTGAGACTGCATGTCTTCATCAGCTCCAGGTTCGCCATCTTGACTAGAATTTCTTCCTCCGCATCGCCAACACTTCTGCCATGTAAGGAATGTCTTCACTCTTTAGGGTAGTCTTCGTTGTCGTCAACTCCAGGTCAGGCAAAGAACACCGTTGTCTCAACAAATATCCATCTCCCTTCTCAGAAGTTCTTGTGGTTGCTTCTTCAGTCCTTCAAACATTTAATAAGGTCGTCTGGTACAGAATTTACAAAGATAGAACGAATCAATCATTGGCACGCGGAAATGGAAAAATGATTACGGGTAGTGATACGGTTAGGTTTACGATAGTTGATACGCTGACGCAGAATTTTCTCTTTCTTCTTCATAAACTAATAGGGGTATTCAAAGTAATCACTGAGGTGAACAAGGTCATATTCCATCAGCTTCTTCACTCTCTCAACTTCTATAGCATCATGGTTCGTCAATTGAGATTGGTTCAAATTCAATTCCACTTCTTAAACAGGAGGGAGACATAAGAGTTTCATCAGAACCGCCAGAATATTTGTACAACAAAACTTCCAATGTCAAGTTTTCTAAGAGTGGATAATAGGTGTCAGGAGACAATCAATAATCAAGTGAGATCGAGGTAAATGTTTCCATAACAGCGTTAAGCTTAACAGATTGGAGCGGTTAAAGGTTATCATAACAAAGTAGGATGAAAATAGATTTCCAAAAGTCGCCTATCAGATATGGTACTCCCTGGCAGCTTATGAAGGCCAGCCAATACATAACTTAAGGACCTCAAAATCAAATATATCAAGAGTAAGCGGATTCGTAGGTTGAGTACAGTCGTAAAACAGATAGGTAGTTCATATATCGGGGTCAATTACAAGGTTCATCAAAGTGTTGAGATAGATAAGTGAACGATCCAAGGTGTTGGAAACTTGTTTAGTTATTTAACAAAAGTGGCAGGTAGGTTGGAAATCATCGGACATCGCATAACTGTCAAAAGTCAGGCGTACATAATATTAGTTATCAGCATCATCATGCTCAGTTACCAATTTCGCATCGGGATAAAATCATCGTCATATCCTTCCAAAGGGAACTAATTGGCGGCAAGATTCGTTATTCAAAGGGAGGGAATAAACCTCCCATATCCATGGTTAATAATCACCAGAGTTCTTATAGGAGTAATAATGGACGTTGCAAGACAGAGTAGTATCAGATGATACATTTTCATCCAGCACGGGTAATGAATTAATAGAGTGTGTCAAACGCATTAGGGTTAAATGACTTTCAGGATAGTTGGAGAAGTATCAAACAGATCGGAAGTGATGATCAAAATCAGGTAGTGTAAGCAAAAGTTTAACAATCGGGAATCATGGTAGGGAGTTCAAAATGGGTTCAAACACCGAAGGTGAAACATAGGAGGGTAGTCGTCAATGATCAATCAACCTATCCTTTATCAGACTAAAATCAAGGTTAACTATTCAATGGAAAAACAGATTGACAACGCAAGTCTTATCGTTTAAAAATAAGAGGAAAGCATTCTTATACTCGTGGTTAAAACACCACCAGACTTCTCATGAAAACGGAGATGTTTAAGACGAACTCAGATAGGGTCAGAAGATTCATATATTATCAAAAGCATATAACAGAATGTATCAAGTAGGTCATCGTCATGGAGATTCTCAGAGTATCCGAAGAGACATCAAAATGATTAACAAAAGAATCAGAGGTCGGAGTCGGAATCTTAGGTGGTGCAAAGCGTGAGCTTTCAATCTCCAAAAGTGATCTCAACAACCAGGGCATAAATCAGAGTGATGCGGAAGCAATGATACTTAAACAAAAGCCTTATAGTCTACCCATTCCTCGCTGGTCAAACTTAAGTTCCTATAGGGAAATCCTAGAGCGAATCTTAAAGGTTGTCTTATGAGCGCTTACAGTGGAAACTTAATGGTCCAGACTTCACAGGTCAAGGGTAAATGTATTACGAGTCGCAGCCTGTCGCTCGGATACCATAAATTGTAACACCCCAACCCGACAAGGGTAAAGGTGTCACGCAAATGGTTTCATATCAGATATAACAAAGCATACATTCAAAAGTAATACAAAGATTCTCAAGGGTTACAAAGGAAATACGGAAATTACAAGGTTACAAAAGCGGATACAATTTCTAACAATAAAATAACTTCTAATCATCTCTAGGCCAAAATAACTGTCAAGTCTTCTAGGTCCAAAAGTCTCTTCACTCATACCCATCTTCCATCTAAAACCTGCCGCACACGAAAAGAAAACGTGCGGCTGAGCTTACAAAGCCCAGTGAACAGATATATAATAAACGGAAACGAAAGTAAACGGAAATAATCAGATGTAGCATAATGAAGGAGATATAAATAAGGTACAAGAGTAAAGGTTTAGGATAGTCATCCACCACGAGCCCAGAAACAGATCATATCATATCATAACAGTGTAACCATAAATCTTCATAATCATATAGAGGGGAGACCTCTCAGATAATCAGATAATGTGAGGGGTGTCCTCATTCTTCAAATGGAGTAGCTAGCTCCCAGATATATGTGAAAGGCGTGTATTGCACACAAGCACCAGTCACCAGACAAATCATATCAAATCATGTTAAATCCACTAAACAGAACAGATCTAGGATTGCAATCCATACGCCCCCCAGAAACATATATAATCCATAATCAAAGTAATGCGCATATCATAATCAGAATGGGGACGGTGTGAGGAATCACTCACCCACACATGAGTCATGCCAGTGGTGCATCACAGACACGGCCAGGTTACCTTCCTGGCTAGGTAACAGAAAAGTGGCTCGGGTATCAAACTAAGAGTCATAAGTCATGTCAAATCAGATGTGTCATAATCCAGGGTTCATCATAATAGGTTCATAACAGAGGGTTCATAACAGATATATCAGATGTAATGCCAAATGTCCAAATCAGAGTTTATCAGATCAAGGTTCATATTAAATAATCAAGTCAAGGTTCAGATCAAAAGTTCATTTCAAAGTTTCTATCAAAAGTCCATTTTAAACAATCCTTTAAAGTGGTTTTCATAACAATAATCTTTCAAAAAGGTTTTTCATCAAAATAGTCTTCCAAAAATAGTTTTCATAAGAGTTAGTAACATTTATATAAAAATGGTTTCGCCTCATTTATCAACATCTTTTAAAATAGTTTTTCTCAAAACATTTTCAAGGTATGATTAGAAAAGGTTTTCATAACATAGCTTCATATCAGAGGTCATATCAAATGGAATCAACATAGAAGGTTCAAGCAAAGGGAATCATAGCAATCGAATCAGAAACTAACGGATCAGAATACGAAAGAGATCATGAGAAACCTTATAAGAAAGGTCAGAATATCTGTACCTTAAAAGCAATTCAACGCGTACCCAAAAACACAAGTTACTTCTTCTTTGGTTTATCTACAAGAATTTGAATACCAATTATTAATTATCGGTAGACTCGCTATTATTTCATAATGGCTTACTATATACATCTTAGTACTTATTTACTTGCATCATTACGTAGTACTTTGTATACAAAATATGATATTTGTATTTGAGAAATTTTCCATGCCTATGACCATTAATAAGCTTACTGATTAGATATACGTACTTATGAAATTTAGCATGCATGTCGATCCAGTTTCATATAGATTCGTAACTCATTCGTTAAGTAACATTAAAAATATCAAACAACTTAAAGTTCTTATCTTCATATTCAATTTATTTTCAAATATTTTATAGTTGAGATTACTCACTTATTATGAAATGTTGTTAACGATCGTACTTATAGGCCTATGTACTATGTTAAGTAATCCATGTAAAATCTGATATATCATTCATTCTACACAACACGTATCATAACTATGCGTATTCAATTGTTATAGTCTTCATTTTCACATGTAACCCCATTAAGTCTAGCAAGATCCATGCATTATCTCAAAAAGTTTACTGATGTCTAACATCAAAGAAGACACAAGCGTGATAACATGCATGTTTAAATCTTTAATCTATATATCATATTAATATATGACTAATGTTCTTAAACTAATATTCATGCATAGCGTTAAATCCTTATATACAAACTGTAAACGATGGGTCGAAAACCAAAACGTGAATGTGATTTAAAATCGTACCTCCTAGTCGACTGGAAGCCTGATCGAGACCCACAATGAAAAGAGCAATAACACCTAATCAAACTCGAACACGAGGACGAGATTCCACAAGTCACAACCAAACCCAAACGAACGCAGCCACACGTACAAATCTTGGACCAAACCCTCAACCCACACACGAACCAAAACTTAAAACTCCGACGTAACCGAACGCAAGTCGTAGTCCAAGCTTCTACCCAGTCATGAACCAACACCTCCAGCTACTCAAAACCAAAATGAACTACCAGAATTACGAACCCAGAATTTGAAAAATGCTTACGTGCACCCAACACTCACGCTCACACACACCAACAATTTGAGATTCTGAGTTGTTTAGGGTTTAGTTTTAGAGATTATTAAAGAAGCATGATGTTACTGAGGGCAGCTTCTCGACAAATTGGGAAGAGTTTGATTTCTCTTTTCTTTTGTTTCGTCAATAATGAGAGGTAAAGTGGTTATGGAAATGTACGTGTTGGTAATATATCAAAGATGATTTGTTCGAACCTTTAATAAAAGAAAGACGTGTGGGGTTGAATAGATAACAAGGAGGCAGTGGTTGAATCTTCTAAATAAGGAAAACGTGTATGAATATATATCTACTTGTTGATATGCTCGGATCTCACAACAAAAAGAGGAAAAGACGTGTAAATTGATACGTTCGAATCTTAGCTAAGCGTGTATGGGATATCATAAGATATGCAGCGAATATGATGTGTATGTTGACAATATGTCGATATACTCATAATATAGGAGGAACACGTGTATAAAGATCAAATCTTCTATTATGTTAAGAGTATTCATTATTTACTTTTGATACATGTATCTCATTTCACAGATACGATTGTTTATTTGGACCGACATATATTATATAAGTATTTTTATTTATTTATTTACTTTGTAATGTGCCATAGTAATAAATGTTTATTTTAAAATTTCGGGTATTACACAAGGTGTCAAGTAGGTGTAGATCAAAACCATAATGCTCCTCCAATACCTGGTCTTCCACACGAGCAGGTTGGATAGAAGAAGGAACTTGTGGCTTGGCGAGATCAAACAACACAAACCTAACAACACCATCACCACAATCAGGGGGTGACACAACATCGGATCCATTTCGGCACTTAGAACGAAGAGTATGAGTCTTAAAAAAAACCCCACATAACCAAAGACCCATACGTTTCAACGTAACCTCAGCTGCCTCAAAAACAGCAAGATTAGTGGCCAAGGAAAGTTTGGTGGTGTCTAGCGCATCCTCACTGAAATGACGATCACGAAGATGAGAGATCAACGAGGTTTTGGTGAGCCCATTTCCACTACCATCCTGACAACCACTTAAACCCGCGAAAGGACAATGAAACCGTATGATTGCTATAGTAAATGGTATCAAGGCAAATAAAAATCACTGGCCAAAACGCAGGCCTCTCAAATCGCAGCCACAATGATCAAAACGCAGAGCTCACAGCCAAAACGCAGGGTTATCCTTTTTTTTTCCCAAAACGCAGTCCAAAAAAGGCCAAAACGCAAAGCTCCCCAACCACAAAGAAACAAAACGCAAACCTTTCCTCAAAACGCAACCCCTTCAATAAAGTCAAAACGCAAGACAATTCCTGAAAAAAGCCAAAACGCAAAGACCTTTTCCTCAAAACGCAAGCACTTCAATAAAGCCAAAACCCAAGCACTCCAAGACCCTTCCTGAAAATGCAATCAAATGGGGGGGCCACAAAGCAAAACCACAAGCTTGTTTTAACCACAGGACAAAACCCAGAAAAGTACAATTTCGATGCCAAAACGCGACAAGAAACCCACTAATCCTACACGTTGAAATTCATGAAGAACCACGACCACGAAGAAGAAGGTAGACCAACAGCTATAAAAGAAAGAAGGGTTTCAAGAACGAAACCCTAAGTGATTTTGGAGAAGTAAAGCGTATGCAGCAACGACAAGACCCAAATCGGGTTTCGAATCGAAACCCTAAAGAAAAACTGTACAGAAGGTGGAGAACGAGCACTAGAAAATCAAAACCAAAACATGATCATGTACAAGAAGAACCATATGTGAACATCACATGGGGATAGGCTGAATCGCCATGAATCGCCCACACATGGGAGAGCTTTATTATTATTATTATTATTATTATTATTTTTTATTTATTTATTTTTTTTTTATAAAAACATCACTTCATTAGAAGAAAATAGGATTTACAAGAAATTAGAGCGGAGCCGAGATACCAACTGGGCTCCCACTCCTCTAGCTATTGCAAAGCTAATCTTATTAAAAATATGAACAGCGGCTTGCGATCCAATGTCTTGAGTTACTGAGAACTTTCGGATCCGTTTCAGTAGGGATGCTGCATCCGTCCCAAGTTCCCCAAAGGAGGAGAATGAGAAGGGAAGAAACCCATATCCAATGACGACACATTTCCTCTCATATTTGACACACTTGCGCTGTGCTGCTTCAACTACCACTCGCCCTGGCGCAAAATCGACCATACCCGATTGCGTCAAAGGGGACGACCCTGTCAAATCGACACAAACATCCTGCCCACTGTCCCAAGAATAGAGCAATACGTCAGCTGGGCGTAAGCTTTTGTCTCCTTCTCCACAAAGGCCAATATCAACCTCTTTGCGAGCTGAGATCCCAGACCGAGAGCAAATATCAGCAAGAGTGTCGTGCACCACGTTGTGTTAGTGCTTAATACCAATAATACCAGCACATGACACTGCATGGTCCCCGTAAATGTCTCCCACAAATAACCTGGAACAAGCAGAGCAAGGCATCTGGACCGAGAACAGGGGGACACCCAGGCGGTAGCATAAAACACACCGGTAAGTTCTAGCGTTCATAGTCTGCCCCAACCCTGATATCGGGGCCACCCTAAGCCAATCGGAGGTGTAGTCTTCTCGTTGCGATCTCCAAAGCGCCATCTGTCGAGCGGATAGGCCAAAAGTGGATTTAGCCGTTTTAGTAACACGTGTGAAATAGAGGAACGAAGAGTCGCGTCAAACGTTTTCGCGTCAAAATTTCTTCATAAGTTTGGGGGCAGCGATTTCATTCGGGTTACATAAGAGGTCGAACTCCATTTTCGCGTTAAAAGTACACAGAGCGTCATTAAAGGAAGATCCATGATTTACTATGCCAGACTGTTGGAGGAGCTTAGCCTGTAAGCTAGCAGATTGGAGTCTAGATGCAAGGAAAGCATAATTCAAGACATCACCTGCAGAATATACGCCAAGCCCCCCAAACTCAAACGAAAGCGTGGCCAATCTCCATTGCCAATCCCCAAACCTAGGTCCCGAGGCAGTGACAATACGTTCCATAAAGGAACGAAGCGCCACATCAAACGAAGTCTGGGCCCCCTCAAAGCCCCGGGGAGAACATGTGCGCATAGAGAAGTATAACTTTGAAATACCGGCACAGGCACGAAGAAGGAGCAACTCACATTGAGGATCATTAAGCCTAGCAACGACATCCATAAGCTCGATGGTTTTAGCAACCCTTTTCATAGCAGGCCCACTACTAAACTCAAAGTCCACGCTGGCCGTCCCACCCAATAATTTAACACCGCATAAAGGGCGAGCAATATTAGGCGGAATAACACCTGCGAGCCTGCTTCCGGGATCCTCAGTTGGCCAGAAAACCTCAGTTTTATCCATGTTAAGGTGCAAGCCATAACTAGGTCAATCTGACATAATAAGATCTAAGACCTTCCCCACGACCAGAGTATCACCAATAATAGTTCCATCATCCAGGTACCACGCTTGGAGGGCAAGATCAAAAGAGTCTCTAATTTTGCGAACCAGGGGGTGTAACACTAAGGCAAAAAGTAAAGGTCCGAGTGGGTCGCCTTGTTGCACCCCTTGGTGCGACCATAGGATGTGTTCCCCATAATAAAGTCTAGCCGGGCTGGAGTAGCAGAATTCTACCCACCGTGAAATAGCAGGGCAACGAAGGCGAACCTCTTGTAGCATAACCTCCTGATCCACCAAATTAAAAGCTTTTTTGAAATCCACCAGCAACATCGAAAGACCCGCCTTATCTCCACATTCTTCAAGGATCTGATTCACAGCGTGAAGAATAGCCTCCCCTCCTTCAGACACCCCAACACTGAATTGTAGATCGTTCAAATAACCATCTAAAGAATGACCAATCAAGGAAGCACCAATCTTGGATACTAAGCGCCTCCAAATGGTCCCCACGGCAATGGGACGGATACCACCTCCTGGCTTAATCAACGGTGTGAGGGGAGCACTAGCAATGTATTCACCCAACGCCCTGTGGCATTGGCCACCGAGAAACAGATTCACTACTTAGGTGATAGAGGCAATTAATTCATCCGAAATAGCCACAGCAGCACCACTCAAATAGTCCAAAAGGTGTTGGGTACGCAACCCATCTCGGCCGCAAGAGGTACCACGGGGGAAACTCCTAATCATATCAAGAACCACAGCAGGAGATGCAATGAGGTTATGATGATCAAGCGGTGTATCAGGGCGAGCAGGAGCAAACTTGAAAGGATGTTTAGCTTTTAAATCCTCGAGAGTAGTATCATTATAAGGAGCAACTCCTGAAGAAGAGAGAACTCTGACAGCCGCAGAATAATGACCATCACAAATCTTCCTCTTACATTGCCTGATATTACGCTCACCCAAATCCACAGTATCCTCATCGATATTGGCCCATGCAGGGGAGGGTTCGGCTAAAACCTCTCTAACAAGCTGCAAACTACCCCCAGTTGTACCCCAAGAGCGAATGGCATTAGCGATGTATTCTTCTTGGCGTTGGCGTTTAATAGCAGACCTACACTCCATGTTACTCCTCGGGCAAAATGTTTTAAGGAGACAGAGAGGCAGGGCTAACAGACTAACCCAACAGGAAATGTCCTCAGGTGTGCAGATCACCTTATCGAGGGCTCCTTTCAGTACGCGAGAGAATCCTAACCGACACTTGGGGGGATGGATTTAACCGTGTGCAACCCTTTGGAGAGCAAGGTGTCAAGTAAGTATAGATCAAAACCATCATGCCCCACCAAAACTGAATCCTCACCACGAGCACTTTGAACCGAAGAGGGGACTTGTGGTTTGGCGAGATCAAACAGGACAAACCTAACGACACCATCGCCACCATCAGGGGGTGGCACAAAATCAGATCCATGTCAACATTTCGAACGAAGAGTATGCGTCTTAAAACAATTTCCACATAACCACAGGCCCATACATTTCAATGTGACTTCAGCAGCCTCAAAAACAGCGAGATTAGTGGCCAAAGAAAGTTTGGTGATAGCTAGAGCCTCCCCACTGAAATGCCGATCACGGAGATGAGAAGTCAACGAGGTTTTGGTGAGCCCATTTACACTACCATCCTGACAACCACTTAAACCCGCGAAAGGAAAATGAAACCGTAAGATTGTCATAATAACCGAAAGTGAGGCAGATGAGACACACCAGCCAAACCGCTAGCCCTTTTTTTTTTTTTTTTTTTTTTTTTTTTTTTTTTTTTTTTGACACACCAGCCAAACCGCTAGCCCTTTTTTTTTTTTTTTTTTTTTATAAACCCCTAGTGGCCTAGAGTCAAAGCGCTATTTTTACTTAGCCAAATACACCCCAATGATCAAACCGCTATACTAAATAAGTCCAAACCGCTATTATTATTATTATTATTATTATTATTATTATTATTATTATTATTATTATTATTATTATTATTATTATTATTATTATTATTATTATTATTATTATTATTATTATTATTATTAAAAAAGAGCAAGGTTGGATCAAGTGGTTAACACTCTTGCCTCTGAAGACAGAGGTCAAGGGTTCGATCCTCACCCCTTGCAAGGCCGGAGGTCCTTTCCTACCTTTGGTAGATTCGGAAGCATCTTCTCTACCTTAGGTAGGGGTAAGGCTGTCTACGTCTCAACCTCCCCCATACACCGTAGAAGACGGTATTGGGACCCACAACTCGTGGAAGATGGTATTGGGAGTTACTTTACTTTACTTTACTTTATTATTATTATTATTATTATTATTATTATTATTATTATTATTATTATTATTATTATTATTATTATTATTATTATTATTATTATTATTATTTGTAGAACCGTAGAGGTGGGGGGGGGGGTGAATACAGTCTCTTCGGCTTTTTGAGTGTTTAAAAACTTTAATCCACAAAGAGTACCAAGTGGTTTACACAACAACAGCCACTAACACAATCACAATCCAAAGTATAAAAAGCAAGTAAGTGACACAACGATATATACTGGTTCGGGATGGGGGGTTTATACCATCCGTACGTCCAGTTGCGAATCCAAGACACTATACTATTCACTAAGTATAATCCTTTCGGTGGAATACAAACCGTTACAACTTCGCTCCACCGATATGTACTAAGATCGGCACTCACTAAGAAGAGCTACTCCCCAACGGTATTCCACCCTCGGAAACCACCCTCGAGGACTCGTGATTCGACTTAACCACAAAGACCACTAAGACCACAAACACCACTAAGACTTCCCACCGGAAGTATCAAACCCCAACTAGATCCCCAATGATCTAGGCTTGGTCACCTCAACACAAGACTTCCCTTACAACCAAATCGAATGAATGAATGTTTGATTGTTTCATCAAGCCCTAACCTAACCTAGAGTCTCGATTCTAGTAGAAAGGGTAAAGATAAGAAGACCCTTGACACAATCACAAGAGTGGATTAGGTTCTTGTGATTCTACCCTTGCAAGGATATGTGTTCTTTCAAAGAGTGTTATGTGAAAGAATAAGAACACAAGACAGAATTAGAGGATTGAGAGAAAAGAAAAAAGAGAGAAAGAATAATGGAAAGGGGTGAGGAATACAAGAGGCAAGGGTGGGTATTTATAGGCCAAGATCCCGAGTTGGGAAAAATTTACCGAGGCTGGTGCGTCGGAGCGCCAGCAGCGCGCCAGGATAACTGGTAAATTTTTCCTTATGGGATCTTGTTCTTTTAAATACCCAACCTTGCTAAACCCCCAATTGTACTTCACACATTTAGACCTTTAAATTATTTATCCTCAAGGTCTACCAAATTAAATAGCCATTTTGTAAAAATGTTTTGTGAAGTGTTTAAGTGAAACCAATTATCAAAGAGAGAAGGGTAGAAGGGATAATTGGATAGGGGTAGTTTGGGTATTCCTCACATGGCATAGAAAAGAGAGAAAGAATATGCCATGGTATATTCCTTTGCTTGGAAAGGAAGTGTGTATGTTAGAGAGGGAAGATTTGGATTTGAAATTCAAATTGTGTGAGAGGGAAGTGAGAGAGTGAGGTTGGGTTAAAGTGAACCATGGTTGAGTAAGATGAGAGAGTGTGGTTAGGTTAAGAGGATATCCAAGGGAATATTCCATGCTTGGAGAGAAAGGGGAGATGAAGGGTTGAGATGAGTTTTGGTGAGTTGGAAGTGATATGATAGAAGGGAGCCTTGGTTTGAAATTCAAATTTGAATTTCACGGTTGGAGTGTGAGAGAGAATTCCCCATGTGATGAAATGAGAGTGTGAGAGAGTGTAACACCCCAACCCGACCAGGGTAAAGATGTCACTCAAATGGTTTCATATCAGATATAACAAAGCATACATTCAAAAGTAATACAAGGATTCTCAAGGGTTACAAAGGAAATACTGAAATAACAAGGTTACAAGGCGAATACAATTCTAACAATAAGATAACTTCTAATCATCTCTAAGCCCAAAACTATCAAGTCTTCTAAATCCAAAAGTCTCTTCACTCGTACTCATCTTCCAACTAAAACCTGCCGCACACGAAAAGAAAACGTGCGGCTGAGCTTACAAAGCCCAGTGAACAGATATATAATAAACGGAAACGAAAGTAACGGAAATAGTCAGATGTAGCATAATGAATGAGATATAAACAAGGTACAAGAGTAAAGGTTTAGGATAGTCATCCACCACGAGCCCAAACAAATCAAATCATATCATATCGTAACCATAATCTTCAAATCATATAGAGGGGAGACCTCTCAGATAATCAGATAATATGAGGGGTGTCCTCATTCTTCAAATGGAGTAGCTAGCTCCCAAATTTTGTGAAAGACGTGGATTGCACCCATCATCAGTCACCAAATCAAATCATATCATATCATATACAAAGCAAATCTAGGATGCATCCATTCGCCCCCCAAACAAATCATATTGGCCATATCAAATCATATCATAGTGAGCTCATATCAAATCAAAATGGGGACGGTGTAACCAAATCACTAGGGCTACACACTAGTCATGCCATTGGTGCATCAATGACACGGCCATGTTACCTTCATGGCTAGGAAACAAATTTTGGCTCGTAGTATCAAACTAGGGTCAAGGGTCAAAGGTTCATATCAAAGCAAAGGTTCATATAGTCATAGTCCAAATATCAAAGTTCATATCAAAGGTTCATGTCAAAAGGTTCATATGCCAAAGATTCAAATGTCAAAGGTTCATAGCAAAGGTCAAGATCAAATCATAATAAAGGTTCAAGAGACCGAAGGCACCTTATTAAAAGGGCAGAATATCTGTACCTTATGACGAAAGCACAAACAGAAACAAAGCACAGAAATGGAAACGGCTCAGAATCTTTCCTTCTTCACACCTAAAGGAATATGGAAGAGTATTACTATAGGTTACTCTAACTTTCCATTTTAGCAGCTTTTCATTTTTAGTAGGTTTCCATATTTGGTAAGTTTCCAAAATTAGTAAGTTTCTTCTTTTAGAAAGTTTCCATTTAGAAAGTTGGATCAACATACTTAGTTAGATCATTATTACTGAAGTTAAGGTCTCCTTTATTACATTTACATATTAGGTCCTTAAGAATTCACAATTTACACTTTACACCCTTTAGTTTCAAAAGTTACACTTTAGCCCTTCAATTATTCATAGTTATACTTTAGACCCTTAATTTATCAAAGTTTCACAATGATCACTTATTATATCATATTATAAGAATGTATCCTCAATTTTATAGAATTTACACAATAGATCCCTCTAGTTTACAAAGTTACATATTAAACCCTTAATTTCCATTTTAAATCTTTAAATAATAATAATTACACATTAATCCAATAAATTCCCAAAATTACACATTTCATCCTCATTATATTTTAATGTTCGAATCATACTCAACTTTTTAGAATTTACACATTTGGTCCCTATATTTTAATTATTTCCATTCGGTTATTTATAATTACCAATTAATCCCATAACTATTCGAATTAACACAAATGGTCCTTCAAGCACATTTTATACATTTTTCCACAGGTTTATAACACCTTACAAAAATATCCCTATAGTTTATAAATTTACAAAACACACCTTTAAATATTTTATTTCAATCGGTATTTACTTTTATTTTCAAAATCAAAACCCTAAGTGCCCAAATCATTTTGTAATCATTACAATATCATTATAATACATTAAAAGTGCAGATCTAGAAACATAAACCCTAATTCGAATGATCCTAGGGTTTTCATAACTTATTCTTTTATTTCTATTAGATCCGATTTATCACATAATTCGAACACATGGATTTTAGGCTTCATAAATTCGAACAAGCATTTTTATGGTGTTGTATGATGAATATATAAGTCACGAAAAATAACCAATATGTCCAGAAAATTCGCATGAGTAGATTAGAGATTTATTTCGAATTTTAGGGTTTTCGAATTCATTTAATCCCAACGATTTATGTAGCATGCATGGGTCGACTTTTGTATTTTATATACGACTTATGTGATGTATAGAGTATGAGAAAATTACCAGATCGATTTTAGAATGGGTGGTAATGGCTGCACGAATTTGTGTCCTTCGGATGAAATACTCGACAAGAAAAGAATTTCCCACGACCACACAAGCGATCTACAAACCTTGTAGATATTTTTCCCAGGTCATATATCATATGAGGATCAAAAAGAAAATGAACAACGAATTTTACAAGAGTCGAATGAATTGATTTGGAAAATACCTTCGGATTGTATTTAGCGACAAAGAATATTAGCTAGCGATCAAATGAAGGACTCCCACGACCTAAACCCAATTTTATTAACTTTATTAAATCACGTACAACACCAGAAAAATAGCCTTGGATTTCCAGAAATTCGCATGATGAAATGGTGGAATTATTTATGTGTTTTCTCTTAGTCGGCAATAGGAGAAAATAGGGTTTGATGAGATTTATTCTATTTGGAGCTTAGGAGCGTCCTAGGGGGATGGAAATCAATCCCAAAAATCACGGAAATATTATAGCCATCAATGTGATTAATTTTCCCATTAAGTGTAATTTTATTTCCTTTTAAATCCCATTAATTTGTTATTTATTCTAATCGGTTCAATCAAGGGCATTTTGGTAATTTCGTAACTTGTATAAATATTTATCGAAGTTGTCAAAATTATTTTATATCATATCTTGTTCTTTTCCAGAAGTTTGGGATCGATTCGGTACTTTACAAGCTTTTAAATAATTTTATAATTTGTAGGGGCAAAATGGTCATTTTACACGTTTTCAGATTTTAGGGTTTTACAACTCTTCCCCTCTAAAAAAAAATTTTCGTCCTCGAAAATTGAAGTCGCAAGGTTAAACGAAGTCGTAGCAAGTCGCAAAGGATCATCACAAACCTTCTCACACTCGATTAGGTTCTTCAAAAAAATATTCAGACCAAATAGTTTCTCATGACCCGAATCAAAATGAGGTAGATACAAAAATTTCTCAGAAGGGGACAGAATAAGTTGATTTCTGGTCAAAAGGTCCATGCAACATAAAATGAATGATAAGCGAATCTTCTAGAATGCTCATATGGAATACGAACAAGATTTCAAATCGAATTAACTGTTTCAACAGTAGAGAGCCCTACGAAGAGTTTAAGATTTATAACTGAGGTCAACAGGATGCAAAATGAGAGTTCAACTCAATCAGATATCTAATGAACGAAAGCAGAGTATACGCATAGGTAGAATGAACCTAAAGTCTCACTAATCATGGATAACCAACGGAGATCAGATTCTAACTTCTTAGGTACTCCCCCAAGACATCCTATGGCCACAATGAGTGCACGTTATATGGTGTAAGTATTATCACGTTGATCAGGCGTCATAATACTAGCACCACATAAGTATGCCTTCATGCTGATCATACTTTATCTCGAGTCGTAAACAAAACCACCTATCTTAATCCACCTAGTACTTCTATAGTCTCAGAGGTCAACCAAAATCGAATGCCATAGTCAAGAGGGAAAACGAAACTATTCGCAAGAGTATCAAAGCTCCAGATTGCCTGACAGAAGTGAGGTACGCCGTCACAAGCGTCATATCTTCTACAATTTGCCAAAATCTCTCAAAACAAAGCCATCACCAAACATACGAAAATAAATACGAACCGAAATACTTCTAGGGAACTTAAATCATAAGAGGATCTTATTACTTCATCACGAAACTTAAAAGATTCAACGGAAATGAAATTTAGTTGTCAAGAACTTTGGCCTTAATCAAATCTTCCAAACATGAAAGGTCTGTTTCAAAGATCCACTCATTCAACATCTCCAATCTCTCCAAGTCCGGTTAATCTGTCTTCGTCTGTCCATCAATCGAGAAGTGAAACCAAGATCGGAAACTTGTGTCTGGTTCATCGAGCCTCCTGCAGTTCTTCTTGTAATGTGATAGGTATTTGTGGATTTCGGGAATGATCTTTAAGTCTCTTCATCATACAGTCTGCTTCCGCTCTCAATTCATCTTAGTACAACCAAGATGAATAGGGAAGTGAGACTGTGCGTCTTCCTCAGCTCCAGGTTCGCCGTCTTGACTAAACTTCTTCTTCTGCATCGCCCACACTTCTGTCTTGAAAAGGAATGTCTTCACTCTTTAGGGTAGTCTCCGTTGTTGTTAACTCTAGATCAAGCAAAGAACACCGTTGTCTCAACAATATCCAACTCTCAAATTGCACAAGTGATCACCAAATTTCTAGCAAGGTGCAAAATAGTCTCCATGCTCTTCCCTTTTTGTTCCAATGAATAGGTATGATCTGTCCGACGTCTTTGCTAGATGCCCAGACAATCATGTCAGATCTTACTTCCTAAGCCGGTGCAAAACTTGGTGGTCCATCGGGGAATCAAATTCAAAAGTTCCAGGACGCTAAACAATGTTCAAAACAATGCTCATGTTCAGAGAGTTCAAACGCTAAAAGCTTCTAAGATAAGGTTTAGTCGATGAAACACGAAATGGTTTCTAGGAACACTTCAGTACTTGAAACAACATAACTTCAAGGGATGTCAAAACCAATGCGGAAAGTTAAAGTTCTGGCTTATATAGCTGAGATGAGTTCTAACAGATTTACAAAGGTGAAGTACACATCGCACAAAATTTATTTCAAACATTTCTCAAATCTTATTTGGAAAATTCTCATAATTCAACGGAGGTACGCAAAACGTTAATGCCATAAGAAATTCGAGACAAAATTCTAAACAAAACAGCTACTAGGCTCCTAACTCCATGCTTAGATTGGTTTACTTGCAGTAGATTCCAAGTCTGAATCCTTCTCCTCTTCCTCGCTGATCCATCCGTTCCGGTTCCCCTCTGGCTGGGGAAATGGCTAGCTTGCGAAACCCCCATAAGTGTATCTTCCTTCATCTTCTATGCGGTCCACAAATCCGTACAAATTGCGAGGTTCAACTCGTACCACTCCTCCTTCTTCTGAAAACCTGGGGCCTCTTCCCTGGTATCGAGTTACAATGTCCTCTTCATCTGTTATTTCTGTCACGTGCAGCTGTTCTTCCGTCTCACTTATATTCATGATGGTCCTCCTTTCTTCGATCCGGCCCGGCCACATCCTAGTGGGGATCAACATCCTCTTGGCAATCCTCCTCAATTTTCCGGTCCTCTTCCGGCCGATGGCGAACCTAGTTGTCCAACGATATCTGCGGCGTGCTGGAGGTGCCATACTGAAAATGACATAAACGATACTAGGTATTAGAATTTGGTGGTGTCAAAATTTTCTCGAAACTCAAGAAATTCACGTAAAATATCATCGAACGAGCGATCGGTCAAAATTATTCCTTCAATTAAGCAGATCGGCAACGTAAATCTTATTATTCGGAAATGCGATGAGAATATCCTTATACCCGTAGTTATGAACTACAAGACTTCCCGCAAGGACATGGATGGGTGAAACAAACTCGAATAGGGTCGGGAGATTCATAGGTACTTATCCAAACAAAAGACAAATAACAAAACATATCCAGTACGTCATTGCCGTGGAGGTTCTCGGAATGCCTGAAGAGGCGTCAAAGTGATTAACACAAGAATCAGAGGCAAATGAGGGTCTTTATCAAAATGATTAACAAAAGGGATCTGAAGATAAGGATCAAATAGTGCCTGCCAATAATTATGAAATTCCTCAATGCCTTTCCAAATTTAATCAGGTTCAATTCTTAGGTGGTGCAAAGCATAAGCTTTCGATTTCTAAAAGAGATATCAACCGACTCTAACCAAAAGTAAGGCATGAATCAGAGTGATGCGGAAGCAATGATACTTAGATAATTGCCTTATAGTCTACCCATTCTTCACCGGACAAAGCTTAGGTTCCTATAGGGAAATCCTAAAGCAACTTTTCAAAGGTTGTCCTACGAGCGTCTACAGGGGAAAACTTAGTGGTCCTAACTTACACAGGCCAAGGGTAAATGTATTACGAATCGCAGCCTGTCTCTGATACCATAATTGTAACACCCCAACCCGACCAGGGTAAAGATGTCACTCAAATGGTTTCATATCAGATATAACAAAGCATACATTCAAAAGTAATACAAGGATTCTCAAGGGTTACAAAGGAAATACTGAAATAACAAGGTTACAAGGCGAATACAATTCTAACAATAAGATAACTTCTAATCATCTCTAAGCCCAAAACTATCAAGTCTTCTAAATCCAAAAGTCTCTTCACTCGTACTCATCTTCCAACTAAAACCTGCCGCACACGAAAAGAAAACGTGCGGCTGAGCTTACAAAGCCCAGTGAACAGATATATAATAAACGGAAACGAAAGTAACGGAAATAGTCAGATGTAGCATAATGAATGAGATATAAACAAGGTACAAGAGTAAAGGTTTAGGATAGTCATCCACCACGAGCCCAAACAAATCAAATCATATCATATCGTAACCATAATCTTCAAATCATATAGAGGGGAGACCTCTCAGATAATCAGATAATATGAGGGGTGTCCTCATTCTTCAAATGGAGTAGCTAGCTCCCAAATTTTGTGAAAGACGTGGATTGCACCCATCATCAGTCACCAAATCAAATCATATCATATCATATACAAAGCAAATCTAGGATGCATCCATTCGCCCCCCAAACAAATCATATTGGCCATATCAAATCATATCATAGTGAGCTCGTATCAAATCAAAATGGGGACGGTGTAACCAAATCACTAGGGCTACACACTAGTCATGCCATTGGTGCATCAATGACACGGCCATGTTACCTTCATGGCTAGGAAACAAATTTTGGCTCGTAGTATCAAACTGGGGTCAAGGGTCAAAGGTTCATATCAAAGCAAAGGTTCATATCAAAGCAAAGGTTCATATAGTCATAGTCCAAATATCAAAGTTCATATCAAAGGTTCATGTCAAAAGGTTCATATGCCAAAGATTCAAATGTCAAAGGTTCATAGCAAAGGTCAAGATCAAATCATAATAAAGGTTCAAGAGACCGAAGGCACCTTATTAAAAGGGCAGAATATCTGTACCTTATGACGAAAGCACAAACAGAAACAAAGCACAAGAAATGGAAACGGCTCAGAATCTTTCCTTCTTCACACCTAAAGGAATATGGAAGAGTATTACTATAGGTTACTCTAACTTTCCATTTTAGCAGCTTTTCATTTTTAGTAGGTTTCCATATTTGGTAAGTTTCCAAAATTAGTAAGTTTCTTCTTTTAGAAAGTTTCCATTTAGAAAGTTGGATCAACATACTTAGTTAGATCATTATTACTGAAGTTAAGGTCTCCTTTATTACATTTACATATTAGGTCCTTAAGAATTCACAATTTACACTTTACAACCCTTTAGTTTCAAAAGTTACACTTTAGCCCTTCAATTATTCATAGTTATACTTTAGACCCTTAATTTATCAAAGTTTCACAATGATCACTTATTATATCATATTATAAGAATGTATCCTCAATTTTATAGAATTTACACAATAGATCCCTCTAGTTTACAAAGTTACATATTAAACCCTTAATTTCCATTTTAAATCTTTAAATAATAATAATTACACATTAATCCAATAAATTCCCAAAATTACACATTTCATCCTCATTATATTTTAATGTTCGAATCATACTCAACTTTCTAGAATTTACACATTTGGTCCCTATATTTTAATTATTTCCATTCGGTTATTTATAATTACCAATTAATCCCATAACTATTCGAATTAACACAAATGGTCCTTCAAGCACATTTTATACATTTTTCCACAGGTTTATAACACCTTACAAAAATATCCCTATAGTTTATAAATTTACAAAACACACCTTTAAATATTTTATTTCAATCGGTATTTACTTTTATTTTCAAAATCAAAACCCTAAGTGCCCAAATCATTTTGTAATCATTACAATATCATTATAATACATTAAAAGTGCAGATCTAGAAACATAAACCCTAATTCGAATGATCCTAGGGTTTTCATAACTTATTCTTTTATTTCTATTAGATCCGATTAATCACATAATTCGAACACATGGATTTTAGGCTTCATAAATTTGAACAAGCATTTTTATGGTGTTGTATGATGAATATATAAGTCACGAAAAATAACCAATATGTCCAGAAAATTCGCATGAGTAGATTAGAGATTTATTTCGAATTTTAGGGTTTTCGAATTCATTTAATCCCAACGATTTATGTAGCATGCATGGGTCGACTTTTGTATTTTATATATGACTTATGTGATGTATAGAGTATGAGAAAATTACCAGATCGATTTTAGAATGGGTGGTAATGGCTGCACGAATTTGTGTCCTTCGGATGAAATACTCGACAAGAAAAGAATTTCCCACGACCACACAAGCGATCTACAAACCTTGTAGATATTTTTCCCAGGTCATATATCATATGAGGATCAAAAGAAAAATGAACAACGAATTTTACAAGAGTCGAATGAATTGATTTGGAAAATACCTTCGGATTGTATTTAGCGACAAAGAATATTAGCTAGCGATCAAATGAAGGACTCCCACGACCTAAACCCAATTTTCTTAACTTTATTAAATCACGTACAACACCAGAAAAATAGCCTTGGATTTCCAGAAATTCGCATGATGAAATGGTGGAATTATTTATGTGTTTTCTCTTAGTCGGCAATAGGAGAAAATAGGATTTGATGAGATTTATTCTATTTGGAGCTTAGGAGCGTCCTAGGGGGAGGGAAATCAGTCCCAAAAATCACGGAAATATTATAGCCATCAATGTGATTAATTTTCCCATTAAGTGTAATTTTATTTCCTTTTAAATCCCATTAATTTGTTATTTATTCTAATCGGTTCAATCAAGGGCATTTTGGTAATTTTGTAACTTGTATAAATATTTATCGAAGTTGTCAAAATTATTTTATATCATATCTTGTTCTTTTCCAGAAGTTTGGGATCGATTCGGTACTTTACAAGCTTTTAAATAATTTTATAATTTGTCGGGGCAAAATGGTCATTTTACACGTTTTCAGATTTTAGGGTTTCAGAGAGTGAAGAGATAAGGTTGAGTTGGCATGTGTAAGAAGGATTTGATGGGGATCCTAAGAGAGAATTCAAATTTGAATTGAGAAAGTGAGGGAGGTTGTATGTGAGGGAGTGAGTTGTATGTGTGTAAGAGTGAGTTGTATAAGTATATGATGTTGAAGTGATGGGGAGCCTTTTGCTTGAATTCAAAATTTGAATTTTGAATGTTGGAGAGTAGGAGGTGGTTTGTGGTGAAGGTTTATTTGTGTTTGAAATGAAGGGTTGGATGAAGAAGATGATGAGGTGGTGAAATCCTAGTGGTTGGATTGGAATGTATAGAAGAGAATGTTTGGAAGATTTGGTGTAGGAATGTAGGGGACAAGAAGTACATGTAAGTACATGGAGTGTAAGGGAATATTAAGAGAATGTTGAGGATAAGATTTGGGAAGATTTTGAAATGGTTGGAGGGTTCAATTGGTGTAGAGATTAATCAAATGAGTGATTAATACTTAATCATTTTGTCATTAAGGATGAAAAGAATTGACAAAGATGATTATGGGTTGAGAAAATCAAATGTTACTTATAATCTCAAGTAACTCAACGTCGAGTATTCAAAATCTCATAATACGTGAATTTCCACGACTCAACGTAATCAATAATCACCTGATGCAAACAAGCTAAGTGTTTTGCATCAATGTAAAGCATATCTCATAACGGGAAAGGATGCGTTTACGCAAAGGGACCTTTGACTTAGTTTGACCAATAAAGGAGTAAACCCGTTACGTGATTAAAGAAGACGTAAACACGGATTGTGGCCATATGAATATTTTCACTTGATGTCACGTGAAATATATAAGCTCCGTAGGTTTAGAAAAGCCTTGGCTAGATGCGTTTACCAAAATACTTGAGTTGGCGTTTTGCTAAAAATGGGAGGTTGTAAATTTAGATTCCTTTAATTCTAAAACTCGTTTCGAGTGTTCTAAATGAAGCACATAACATATTCATACCATTATTGAAAGATCCACATTTGTCAGGTAAGGGTAAAGCCGACTTTCAAAATTCATCCCGAACCTTAACTGAAGGCTGGCGCACTGCTGGCTCGTCGGAGCACTGGCAGTGCGCCAGGCCCAGTTATGGGTGGGGATGAATTTGGCTATCATTTGTGATTTTATGTGTTTCGAATTTTTATTTGTCATCATTAAAACATAAGGTGATTTAACTAATGTTTTCCCAACAATCTCCCCCTTTTTGATGATGACAAATAAATTCCCAAAGCAAATAAAATTACAAATCGTAGCGAAGATTAAAAACGCCTTTGGTGTAGCTTACATCTTGACCTTGCCTTATAATTTGGTGAAGCCTTGATCTTTATCTTTGATTTGGTCTTCACACTTTGCTTTCTTTCTCCCCCTTTTGTCGAATAAAAAAGGCAGGATAACACATGGACATTTCCTCGATAGCATGCTCCCCCTTGAACCTAGCTCCCCCTAGATCGTTACTCCCCCTTTTTCCAAGGCGGGGATCCATTGATCAAGAGCCACACCTTTGCGGTGTCCTAGCTACACAAGAAACAACCACCAAGCAACACACAAACAATCCTCACATGTGAAAATCCAAAATGGGTTAGGTGACCACTTGGATACTTTCAACATGGGTTAGTCCATAGATTATATATATATATATATATATATATATATATATATATATATATATATATATATATATATATATATATATATATATATATATATATATATATATATATATGTATATATATGTTATTAGTATTAGACCCTTATGACTTCAATAGACCAAATGTTGAGGATGGAGAAAAATGCTTTGCATGCACACACATAGAAACATAAGGTACTTCATTCCAACACAATTTATTTCATGAAAGCCATAGTTCATAGATTGTTAACAATATAAGCTAAGGTCACATAGATTCTATTACCACACATTCCTAGACATATAGGTCGAGAGAGTCCATTATGAAAGGTTCTTCCATTGGTGTCACTTCTTCCCCTTCAAGAATCCGTGAACGGCTATTCGGATGTTTGTTCTTGAGGTACTCAAACAGTGTTGTCATGATCCTAGCATATGGAATTGCCTCAATGTTGTAGTCCAAACCATCCATTCGTTTAGCTATGAAGTAAGCAAAGTTGAATGGGGTATTGGTCTTAATGCAATAAAGCATGTACCCAACAATGATAGGCAACTTCTCTAGTTCCCCAATCTCTACAAACACATTTGTCATCAAGACTTCCGCCCATGCCATCAAGTTGTGATGAAGTTGAGATTTGTTCCATGACCCAAATGGCACCCCCTCACAATGAAACTCGGGACGCAAAATGGTGTTTTGAATTAGTACACCACTAATAGGCGGCTTACATGCATAGGAACTTGGATGATAATGCTTAATTTGCATGAAGGCTTTAGTTTCGGTTGATCTAGTGTAAAATAAAGAACCCTTGGAAGATACATTCAACACCCTTCCAAACTTTCTTAGGTTCCAAGCATAACCATGGCCATACATGTGAAAGTTGAGAGTTATGGAAGGTTTGTCAAAGTAGTACTACCTCCGTCCCATATTAAGTGTCCATAATGGAATCTTGTGATGTCCCAAATTAAGTGTCCAGGGAATATTTTCAACCAATGAGAAGAGACTTTAGTGGGTAATAGTGATATTTGATTGGTGGAGAGTGTAGTTAGTGGAATTTTCTAAAACTTTGTGCATTTGGAAAGTGGACACTTAATATGGGACGGAGGGAGTATCTAGCATGGAATTCTTGAAGGTGCCTTGGGTAGATGGTAAGTGAAAGGACATTGATGAAGGCAAAGAATTTTGATTGAATGAAAGGTTGTTTTATGTTAGTAGCACACATGAATTTTTTGTCACAATGGCGACCTTCACGATATTCACGGTTTTTAAACGGTTCATAAGCATTGGTGTTAGAAGATTCATTCACCCGCTTCATGAAATATTTGGTTGCCATTTTTGAAAGTGGGAGATTTCAAATGCAAGGAAGGTGATGAAAATGCTAGACACTAACTATCTACTTATAAAGGATTAACATGGGTTAGGTATGGATAATAAGGATCTATTGACCAATGAGTAATCCTAATTAGTACTTAGATTCCTTCTAGGTAGTACTAGATGTTATGAAATGAAAGAAAGTGGTGCATGGGAAAGATAATTATGCCTTATTGATAGGAGTGATTTAGATTGGATTAGATTTAGGTTTGGTTGAATTTGGATGATCAAGTTACTCATATTAGTTCCTATGATTGTTGCATGCATGCATCATGAAAGTCATACATGGATTCATCATAGTTGATGAGTAAAGGCCCTTGATCATCAATTTTTGGAAATAAAGTGATTCCATCAAATACAATTTAGAACCAACATCTCATCATACATGAACCAAGTGCAAGTATTTCATGTAATACATCTCAAGAATGTAGTTAGTTGTGTGTAGAGTTCAAGTGTATTTTAAATTAATGAGTACACAAACTATATCCTATAAACCATCACACATTGTATAGAAACTCAATACAAAATGCAAGATATCTCCGGTCTATAGTTTGTAGTGTAGTGTGTCGACGTTGATAATCCTAGATTGTCACTTGCATTGACAAAATGAATTTCTAAGTTTTCAGATGAAACCTTAGTTTATCAAGTCTATTAATTGGGTATTTTAGTTTGTTATGCAATACCATACCGAATTCAAACCACGGGAATTCTCTTCAACTACGCAAGTAGTTTGTATGCTTACATAAAATCTTTTCTTTCTTTTTCTATCCTAAACACATAGCATGCAAGTTTCACATAAATTGAACAAGTAGAAATAGATGCAAAATCTTCAACACAAGTGTAAGTTGTGATCCGAAATTTTATCTAGTTTTGGTCATTTGACACAAATGACTTTCAATTCTAGCAAAAATTGTAGAATATTTTGTGTCAAATTTTCTTGTTCATCACACATAGTATAGACATGTAGGATCTAGGATATTATCAATCATCGTTTGAATAATGAATTGATAGATATCTTTCCTCTCAGAAAACATTTATTTGAATTTCCTTCCATGCCTTCACATAAGACCTAGTCACATAAGCACATAAGCTCAAAGAGAACCTAAAGGACTTTGCAAATGACTATCTATACATCTTAACTAATCCTATAAGATTGTTCTCCTAAGATGCATGTCAACCATGAACACCTAAACCTATCCCAAAAACAATTTGGATTTTTGAAAGATGTCATGCCAAAACCTAGTCTTGTTTAGTTTGTGACCTAAGTGTTCTTTTATTCAAGTCACCAATGACTTGTTCTATAGGATGACCCCTCGCTTCTCTCACTTTCTTAGGATTGCCTTCAACCGAAACATTAACTTGTAATAACTGCGACCTTTCTTGATCTTGGACTATGTGTTCATCGATCACGTCATCTTCTACCGAAGGAGATGATTTAGGCTCGGGCATGCTCTCATCAAAGGTCACATTGAGAGATTCCTCAATCCTCATTGTTTCCTTATTGAGCACTATGCATGTGTTGGGAACACATTTCATATATATCAAGTCTTGGTCAATATTTGTACAAGGTTGTTTAGTTTATAAGGGCTTTATGTTAGTATCAATGTCACGGCCCTATTAGAAGCCCTATGGGCCGTGTCTTAGTAACTTTAGTATTCTAGAAGCATTATGCAAAGTGTTGCCCTAATGCTTGCCTATAAATAATCATGTAATGCTACTCTTATATTTGGGTTGGTTTTATTCACTAATGCAAGGGAACCTTTGATAATATATCGTGTGAATGGATTCTGACCATTCTCTTTCTCCTTCTCTCATTCTCTCATCTCTTACGTGCTATATTACTTATGTTATACTTATCTTAGAGACCTAACAAATGGTATCATTCGCTAGAAGATCATTGAGTTGTGTGTTATTGATTAGTTCGTAGCTTTTATATAGTTTATGTTTGGTTTTGTACTCAATTAGTGACAAAATCTCATTTCTAGCACTTATTCTTCACACTTCTAAAGTGTTAAGATCTTTATAGTTTTTAGAAGTTTGGTTTATAGTCAAAAGGTTAGATCTTTTTCGAATTACACTAGTTTTACATTCGGTTTACATAGCTGCATCTCATCGAAATTGCTTAAATTTGGTATAACACATTAAAGCTTGAAACTTTCTCATTATTTAAGTATTTTTAAACATTTTGATCCAAAGAGATTCAGTTTAAACATCGTTTTTGATTGGGAAAAAGTGTTTTGATTAAACTGTGTTTCTGTCAGAAGTGGATAAAAGGGTTTATCGGAATTCATTAAGAGGGTTTATTGGAATTGGAGATTAGGGTTTATCGGAATTGGAACAAAAAGGGTTTATCGGATTTGACGACCAAAGGCTTATCGGAATTGTATACTCAGTAGATTCCTTGCTTGTACAAGCTTGTGAAAATACTTCGACTTTGAGGAAATCTCTTATCTCGTATAAGTTAGTGAGAAATCATCAGAATTGCCAAGTTCTATCGCTATTCAGATAAGTTATCGAAATTGCAAAGTTCTGTCGCAATTGCAAAGTCCATCTCAATACCCAAGATCCATCGAAATTGACTAGTCCATCGGAATTCAGTTACTTTTGTTGGAATTGGATAAATCCATCGGAATTGTAAGTTTCATCGGAATTCAGATAATCCATCGCAATTCAGTGAACTCGTCACAATTGGCAACTATGAATAGTGTTTGTCGGAATTGAATGTGAATAGTGTTTGTCGGAATTGAAAGTGAACAGTAAATATCTTAATTCATACTTAACCAAAACCAAACTTTATAACTCACAACACACTTCTCAATTGTCTAAAAGATTGATAAGAACATAAGTTACTTTACAAGAATGTCTCAACCACCG
The DNA here is from genome assembly GCA_021014915.2 of Artemisia tridentata subsp. tridentata. Taxonomy (NCBI): domain Eukaryota; kingdom Viridiplantae; phylum Streptophyta; class Magnoliopsida; order Asterales; family Asteraceae; genus Artemisia; species Artemisia tridentata. Next base: position 251,369,229 of record CP139507.1, read on the forward strand.
AACTACAACTACTTTTACAATCAAAAACAGTAGTATCATCAGCAACAACAATATCCTCAACAACCACAGTATCCTCAACAACAACTCTTTATGCAACAACATCAATTTTTCCCACTCCAACAATTCCCTCAACAACAACCATATCAACAACAACCAATGCAGTCCTACTCACTTCCAGCAAAACAACCACACTGGTTTGATCAGATGTGTGAAGCCATAAGTAGTCAACAATCAAGACATGAAGTTGGATCACAAGACACACCTCCTATGCTCACTTCTGGTAACTATGTTCAATGGGCAAGTCATTTTTTACGGTTCATCAAACTCAAGAAACCGCATGGCAAATACATGAAAAAGGTTATCATTGAAGGTCCATTCTAAATGCCAACTACAACGGTTCCTGGAGATCCAAATGAAATTCCTCCAAGAGAAGCAACTATGACCCCTATTCCTGATGCTCAGCTTACTGCAGAACAAATACTTCATCGTGAAGCTAATGAACTTGCAATGTCCTATATTCTTCAAGGAATTCCTAATCCAATCTTCAGAAGTATTGATGCTCAGAAAACTGCTAAGGACATGTGGGAACACATTCATCTTCTAATAGAAGGAACTGAACTGAACCAAGAAGATATGGAATCAAAACTCTATCTCGAATACACAATGTTCATGTTTGAAGCAGGAGAATCACTAGAGTCTTATTACCATCGGTTCACCAACATCATAAATGACTTGGACAGACACAACATTGTTTTACCCAGGATTGCAGTCAACACAAAGTTCCTCAGGTGTCTTGGTCCAGATTGGCAGAAGTATGTCACCTTTGTTCGTCAGGCAAAAAATCTACACAACGCATCTTATGGGTTGCTGTATGATTATTTGAAGCACCATCAGTCAGAAGTTGACAAAGATCGAGTTGTTCTTGGTAGTTATTCACCTTCTACAACTCCAAACTCATTGGCATTGATAGCTCAATCTCACTTTGCTCCACCTCCACAATCAAATCATGCTTTTGTCCAACAAAAACATCACTTTGCTTATCCTCAACAAACCTCATCGAATCAACTCATTCCATATGAATCGACACAAAAAACAACTGATACTCAACTTGTTCCTTATGACAACACGGATACCATGCTTTACACCAATACAAACAGTGATGAAGATGATGCATTCAACTCATTAAATGAAGGATTTGCATTAATTGCTCATGCTTTCAGCAAATTCTCAAACAAATCCAACAATCATCTTCGCACTTCATCCAATACAAGCAATCAAGCTATTGTACAAGATGGTAGAGTTGAAATTCAGAATCGTGCTTATGGAAGGAATGGATCAGGAGGTTACATGGGAAATACAGGAACTAGACAAAGGTTTAATGCAGCAAGTGGCAATAGGAACAATGCTGGTACTACACAAAGAAGAGCTAAAATAGTTGAGACTGGGAATCAAGGTATTGGAAATACAATGGTTAGATGTTACAACTGCAATGGGAAAGGTCATTTGGCTAGTGCATGTCCCAAACCAAGAACAAGAGGCAGTAAGTATCACAAGTAGGCACTACTTCTTGCTCTCAAGGATGAATCTGGGGGCACTCTTACTGAGAAAGAAAACAACTTCATGGCAAGTGCATATTCTGATGATGACATGGAAGACTTGGAAGCAAATGCAGCTGTGATGCTTATGGCCAACATGCAGGAATTGCACATGAGTGATAAAGGCCCAGTATATGATACTGACGGTCTGTCTCAGCTACCTGATTCAACATGTCTAATACATGAAATTGTATCACCATCTGCATTTCATATATATCAAGTCTTGGTTAATATTTGTACAAGGTTGCTTAATTTATAAGGGCTTTATGTTAGTATCAATGTCACGGCCCTATTAGAAGCCCTATGGGCCGTGACTTAGTAGCTTTAGTATTCTAGAAGTATTAGGCAAAGCGTTGCCCTAATGCTTGCCTATAAATAGTCATGTAATGCTACTCTTATATTTGGTTGGTTTTATTCACTAATGCAAGGGAACCTTTGATAATATATCGTGTGAATAGATTCTGACCATTCTCTTTCTCCTTCTCTCATTCTCTCATCTCATACGTGCTATATTACTTGTGTTATACTTATCTTAGATACCTAACAGTATGCTTTACTAGTTTGAGAGTATCCTAAGAACACACCTTCATACGACTTTGGGTCGAATTTGGTGAGATATTCTTTGGTGTTAAGTAAAAATACTTTTCAACCAAATACCCTAAAGTATTCTAAGGAAGGCTTCCTATTTCTAAGTATCTCATAGGGTGTTTTATTAATGACCTTTCTAATGTAGACTCTATTAAATATGTAGCACGCGGTACCTAGGGCATGACACCAAAACTTTTGTGGAATGGATTGCTCGTCAAGCATTGCACGACTCATCTTTCGTAACTTACGGTGTGTTCTTTCAACAATCTCAAGCGATTGAGAAGTGAACGGGCCCGATAAGTTATAAGATATTCCATGTTGTTCACAAAAGCTACCAAATTGTAATTTATCAAATTCACTACTATGATTTTTTTTTATTGAAACAATATAAAATTCAAGTAGGTTTTCATCATTGTAAAGCATATCCCATAACGAGAAAGGATGCATTTACGCAAAGGGACCTTTGACTTAGTTTGACCAATAAGGGAGTAAACCCGTTACGTGATTAGAGAAGACATAAACACGGATTATGGCCATATGAATACTTTCACTTGATGTCACGTGAAATATATAAGCTCCATAGGTTTAGAAAATCCTTAGCTAGAGGCGTTTATCAAAATACTTGAGTTGGCGTTTTTTCAAAAACGGGAGGTTGTAAATTTAGATTCCTCTAATTCTAAAACTCGTTTCGAGTGTTACCAATGAAGCACATAACATATTTATACCTGTATTGAAAGATTCACATTTGTTGGGTAAGGGGAAAGCCGACTTTCAAAATTTGTCCCGAACCTTAACAAAAGGCTGTCGCACTGCTGGCGCGTCTGAGCGTTGGCAGGCCCAGTTATGGGTCGGGATGAATTTGGCTATCATTTGTGATTTTATGTGTTTCGAAGGTTTATTTGTCATCATTAAAACATAATGAGATCTAACTAATGTTCTCCCAACATTATTATTATTGTTGTTGTTGTTGTTGTTGTTGTTGTTGTTGTTGTTGTTGTTGTTATTATTATTGTTATTATTATTGGTGTTATTATTAGTGTTATTATTATTATTATTATTATTATTATTATTATTATTATTATTATTATTATTATTATTAGACGTAATTTCATAAATGGTCCCTGTGGTCTGTCGGGTTTAACGGATATAGTCCACTTACTTTTTTTAATGGATTCAGTACATGTAGTTGCAACACGTATCGGGTTTGGTCCCTTGACCAATTTTTCTGTTAGTTTGACCATTTGAATGGATGAAATGACCAAACTACCCTCATATTATTATTATTATTATTATTATTATTATTATTATTATTATTATTATTATTATTATTATTATTATTATTGTTATTATTATTATTATTATTATTATTATTAAAACATATCAAGTCACCATTTTCCAAAATTTACCTTTAAAAAAAGGGCTAAATATACGAGTAGCCCGGTCTCTTAAGGTGTTGGGCTTTTTTGGCCCCAAAAAAGTCACTTTCTCAAAATAGCCTAGAAAATAAGCGACTTTCAAAAAGTCGCTTAAAGCGACCTTTTTTTCAATTAAGCGATTTACTATTTGTGTCCTTTTGCAGCCAAAAAGTCACTTTTTAAGCGACTTTTACTAGATTTTAAGCGACTTTTTGACTTTTTAAGCGACTTTTCGCTAGGGGCCAAAAAAAATGCCACGTGTCGCTCCCACATTTAGTCGCTTATTCCTTGGGCTATTTTGAGAAAGCGTCTTTTTTTGGGCTAAAAAAGCCCAACATTTTAAGCTCCGGGCTATTTGTAGAATTACTCCTTAAAAAAAAGTCACCATTTTTCAAATCACAAACACAATACTCAAACAAGAACACAGATCCAAACCATTACTTTTCACTTCAAGATTAATCTTTAACTAAACTAATGTTATAAATTGAGCTTCATCTTCACATAAACAACTTAAAACCAAAATCCAAACGCAACCCAGATCCACAAACAAGATTTCAAACAAAGGTTTTCAATTATCAACATCAAAGCTAAACCAAAATAAACTAAACCTTAATCATCACAAGTCATCTTCTCTATCAAAACCCACACCTACCATCTTCTTCACTTTCAAATCTAATCCACCCTAAAAAGCCATTCTTAATCTGACATAATTGAACCTCAACCCAGACCCTGCTAAAATCCATTCAAAGCCATCTAGATTCAGGAATGATTTGCCCAAGATCCCACTGCAATTTGATGTCGGTGGTTGCAAGCTGTAAACAAAAAACACAAAACCCAACTCATTCAACCAAACACCTCTGTACCATAAAAAAAATACACAGATCTCAGAAGAGAAAAGAGAGTGAGAGAAGTGAAATAAAATAGATGGTGACGATTTCTTTTTAAAATTAATTACAGATGGGTTAGTGTTGCTTGTGGCGGTGGAGGTGGTGGGTGTTTGGTGAAAGGGATGGTGTTTTTTAGTGGGCGGTGGTGGGCCTCGATGCACCACCAGATCTACTTCAGATTCATTGCGAGGTTACACAAAAATCAAAACCCACATCGTTTTCATCTTTTTCAACCCAATCAATTCACACAAATCAAAACCCACATCATCCATCAAACGGCTGTCTTTGAGAATGTTGTGATTGATGGGTTTCTATTGTTTTCCGGATCTTGTGGTAATAGAGACGAAGGATGTGGTGATAGAGACGAATGATGTGGTATAATGGTGTAGGTGTTGTGGAGATGAAAGACATGGTTATTTTAGTGGTAAATGTGTGTTGGGTTGGTGTGGTGGTAACTGGTTTTGTGATGGTTGTTGGGTCCATAAATACCCAATTATCTAAAACAGGATTTGAACACAAATTAAGCAAAGTGTTTACCGACCGAGAACAATTCAAGTCACTGAGTTAACAGTAACTCAATGATCCATCTTCAGGATGCTTAAGGCGAATTCAAGGCGAAGGATTCACTCCTCAGGAAGGCGGTACTTCCTGAGTGAGACTTAAGCCAAAGAAGAAGATGATGGGTTCATTGAGTACTGACAAGAGCTCACTGAACCCCTCAGTCTCCTAAACAACTTAAAGACTGAAGACTAAAGACTGAAGACTTAGAATAAATCTAAGACCTGAAGTAAAGGCGGGATCGAGCGGGAAAGTTTGAAGAGGATAAGAACAAGTCTTATCACGCCGAAAGCGAACTTTCCTTAAAACGGCTTAAAGTCAGAGAGTGGTTGGGCGGACACTCTAAAGGACCTTTTAGCTTATTCCCGATGTAGATTATTGGTAATGACAAAACACAGTTGTACTTTTGTCAGACCAGCATAGGTCAACTTGTACTTTAGTTATAGGCTTTCTTTTATACTTGTGTATAAATAGATAGATGAGGAGAAAAGTGAATTAAGGTTGTGCACTAAAAGCTTAGACTTTCACAGCCCACTTTTCTCCTCCAAAGAACAACCTACTCACTGAGATAGCTCAGTAGGGTCTTTTAGTTGTCACTCAAGAAAAGCTTGAGTTTAGAAGAGGAGAATACCATACCTTGTCTATTCAATCCCAAAGTGTTTATTCCGCAAAACCCTTTGGGTAATAGATTCTTTGATTAATTTCTAATAAGAATTTAAACGTTGAAAAACCTTTGTTGTTTTTATATTTACGTTCTAACTTATTTGGTAAAATTAATCATACATTGTATCAGTCTTAGTACACAATTAGGATAACTTTCTAGTTATTTCTATAAGTGTAACGGGAACAACAAGTGGTATCAGAGCCTCTGGTTTATAAAATCTTTCCAAAACTAAGAGTGCTCAAGGTTTTTAAAACCAAGATCCTACTATGGCTGATATAAATGTGCCCCAGCTAGTCGACAAAAAGGGAGGTAGCTATTCAGCTGTTGCTCCCAGACTTGAAGCTGGAAAATTTAGCAAGTGGAAAAAGCGCATGCTTTGCTACTTGACTGGTATGGAACCATACTACATCACTTGTATCAATGAAGGTCCCTATGTTCCTAAAATTGCTGAAGGTTTAAACAAACCTGAAGCTCAGTGGACTATAGATGAGAGAAGGGTGGTCAACCAAGACCAACGCCTGAGAAGCATAATTATATCTTGTCTCCCTGACGATATAATGGAATCAGTCATTAACTGTACATCAGCCAAACAAACATGGCTTGACTTGGTTCATAGCTTCGAAGGTCCCTCAGATACCAAGGAAAATAGGATCATGGATCTTAAACTTGAGTATAATACTTTCAGGGCCAAAGACTCTGAAAGTCTCTCTGAGACCTACACTAGGTAAAAGACTCTGATGAATGAGTTATCCAATGATGGTGTAGTTTTGTCTAAGCATGAGATCAATGTTGGCTTTGTCAACAGTCTCCCTGAGAAGTGGCTAAACTTCTCTCAGGGCCTTAGGAATGCAAACCACATTCAGACCCTTGAGCTTGCTGAGATCTATGGGAAGTTTGTCTATGAAGACAACCTAATATCAAGAAGATACCCAGACTCAAAAAAAGTTCTTGAGACCAAAAAGGCCCTGACTTCCTCACCCATATCAACTGCCTTTTATTCTAATGGTATTGTGCAGGATTTTCAAGAGGATTCTAATGATGAGGTTGATGATAGAACCAGTGAGGAGTACTTAAGTGACTTACACTTGGAATTCCAAGAAAGGGCACTTCTTGCAAACTCAAAACGTTTTATCAAAAGAAATCAATCAAACTTTTCAAAAGCAAAAGCAAATGAGACCACTGAATGCTTTAAATGTGGTAAAAAGGGTCATTTTGCAAAAGACTGCTATTCAAAAACAACCTCAGAACCTTCTTACAAATTTTCTGGAAACAGTTCTTCTTCAAGAGCTAGCAAATTTCAACCTAAGATGTTTCAATCTCCACAAACTTCTCAAAGTGGTCAAAAAGATTATGAAACTAAGTATAGGATGGCAAAAGCCAAGCTTGCTCTTCTTGAGGCCACTCCCTCAGTCTCTCAGGCTCCAGCTCCCAAACCTGTTCAGTCCAAGAACAAGGTCCTTATGGCTGAAGCTTATGACTGGGATGATGAAGAGGTCTCTGATGAAGAAGAAATTCATGTGAGTGCACTGATGGCACTTTCAGATGGTGATCAGCTGGCTGTTGGAAAGAGCTATGCTAGAGATGGAGAATGGGTCAACATCACAATGAAGAAGGTAAACATTTTACTTTCAATGGATGATGATTCTGATTGGCAGTCTTATTTAAATTATATTTCTGTTGATCTCAAGTTTGTAGAAGAACAAAGGCTTAACCTACTTTCAAAATATAATAATCTTGTGTTAGAATTGAACAAATGTAGAGATGAATTGCTTGTATTGAAACAAGCCAAGTTAGAAGTAATCACACTACAAATTCAAAACACTGAGATTTTGAAAAAGAACCAAGCCCTTCAAAATGAACTTGACAAAGAAAGAGCTGTCATAAAAAGCTGGACTAAAAAGAACCCAAGAGTCTATCTGTCAGTATGAATCCTAGTGAGAACTTTAAGGTCATAGGAATTAACCCACTCACTGACACCCTCAGTGAGACTGACAAAGAAAGAGTCTTTATTCCAGCTGGCATTGCTTTTGAGCAAGAAAAGGAACCCAAGTCAAATGACTGGATTGTCAGGGACAACCCAGTCAGTAAGTTACCCAACTTTGAGACTGGGAAAATCTTGCTCCCTGAATGTTAGGCATTGAAAAGCATGCTAGGACTCACTGAAGAACCCAGTAGTACTGAGTTAATCACTGAGTCAGAATCAGAATCAGCTATACCTCTCCCACCACTGAAAGTCCTTCAGGGAGCTTCTCCAAGCTCAGACCTCACTCCATTGGTCTACTCTGAACATTCTCCAAAGGAGAAATCAGGATCGGGAAATACAATCCTGAAAAGGCTAATCCCTGATGTCTTAGTAAATACTGATGACTCAACAACTTCAGTCCCTTCTGAAGCAAAAGTCTCAGTAAACACTGATGACTCATCTACTTCAGTCCCTTCTGAGGTAAAATCCCAAAGTCCTGATCCAAGAATTGATCAGTTGACTGAGATGGTCAGGAAGCTGAGTGAGAAGATTGAATCTTCTGAGAAAAATCCTAAATCAAAGATTAAGGAAACAAAATCAGCTTCCTCAAGCTCCAAACCAAAAACCAAGCCCACCAAACCTCTGCTGATATGTGAGCTGTGTCACTTTAGAAATCATGTTGCTGATGATTGCTACAGAATCCTTTACTGCATGGTATGCAAAAAGGAAGATCACAGAACCTCTGATCATCAGTCATACACAGCCTCAGCTAAGATGGCAAACTTTAAAGCAGTTGCTCTTAAGTATCCATCTGATGCTAAGCAGAGAATGAAAAAGGCAAAGCCTTTTGCCTCTTGCCCTCATTGTGGATTCAATGACCACCTCCCTGAGGATTGCTTAATGGACACATGCTGTGACCTATGTGGTGATCCCACTCATGACACCTCAGGACATGAGGAGGTCATTCAGGCAAGGAGAGGAAAGAACAAATCATCCTCTCAGTCTGCTGAGTCTTCCCTTGCAATTAAATGCAAAATTTGTGGGAGCTCAGTCCACTCAACCACTGACCATGAATCATTATCTACTTTTAAGCAGGCTATTAAAGCCAAGCCCTCTAAGAAGAGGGGTCCTAGAAAGAACTGACCCAGTTTACTATTTGTGCAGAGACATGCCAGGGAGCCAATTTGGCATCTAGATAGTGGATGTTCAAGGAGCATGACTGGTGTGAAGCAGTATCTGCACAAATATGTGGAAGAATCAGGACCCAAGGTGGTATTTGCTGATAACTCATCATGTCCCACTGAAGGTTATGGTTCAGTAAACTGCAATGGTATAGTCTTCACTAGGATAGCTTATGTAAATGGCCTTAAGTATAATTTGATCAGTGTCAGTCAACTATGTGATGCAAAATACATAGTTCAGTTTGATGATAAGCAAGGAACCATCTTCAATGCAAACAAGGAAGTTGTCCTTATTGCACCTAGAAGACAAGATGTTTATGTGTTAGACATGACTAGTCTGAATCAGAATGGTACTTGTCTCTTTGCTAAGGCCACTAAAACTCTCAATTGGCTTTGGCATAAAAGACTCTCCCATCTGAACTTCAAAAACATAAATCATCTTGTGAAACAAAACAAGGTCCTTGGCTTACCATCTCTTGTGTTTTCAAAGGATAAACCCTGCTCAGCTTATGAAAAAGGCAAACACAAGAGAGCATCCTTTAAAACCAAAACCAACTTTTCCATCAGGAACTGCCTACACCTTCTTCATATGGATCTCTTTGGACCCATCAGTCCTAGATCTATTAGCCATGAGAAGTATACTCTGGTCATAGTGGATGAATACTCAAGATACACTTGGGTTTACTTCCTGACCAAAAAGAGTCAGGCAGCAGGAACTATCATGTCCTTTGTCAGGAACATTGAAAATCAGAATGACATCAAAGTCAAACAGATTAGGACTGACAATGGGACTGAGTTCAAAAATCATGAACTTGAAAGTTTCTGTGATGAGAAAGGTATCCATCAAAACTTTTCATCACCTTACACACCTGAACAAAATGGTGTGGCTGAAAGGAAAAACAGAACACTCATTGAAGCTGCTAGAACAATGCTAAATGGATCAGTCCTTTCAAAACATTTCTGGACTGAAGCAGTCAAAACTGCCTATTACACACAAAACAGATCCATCATTGTCAAGAGACATAGCAAGACTCCTTATGAGTTATTCAAGGGAAGAATCCCTGACATCAGCTACTTTCATGTCTTTGGGTGCCCTGTGTTTATTAATAATCACAAAGATCACCTAGGGAAATTTGATGCAAAGGCTGATGATGGATACTTCCTAGGATATTCTCTTGTCTCAAAAGCCTTCAGGGTGTTCAACACAAGGAGACAACAAACTGAGGAAACATTTCATGTTACCTTTGATGAGAGCACTGAAGTCATCAGGTTCTCAAATTCCTCAGTGGAAGAGATAGGAATCGATGACTCATCAAGATATCCTCCTGATGAGTTTGATCCTGAAAACAATCCTTCCACTCAGTATCAAGCTGATGCTGATATCTCCTATCACATCCTTCCTCATAACCTTCCTCACCCAAGAATCACTGAGTTTATTGAAGCACAAACAAACACTGACTCTAACAATCAGTCTGTTCAAAGTGCTCAGGAACCAAATAATCTCAGTGATCAGACTAATCATTCAGACACCCAACACCCTGAAAGCCCACAAGTGTCTGAACCAATCCCTTCACCTCTACCCTATCTGTCCTCCACAAGCTCTAATCAGTATCCAAGACCTCAGGACAGATGGACTAGGTCTCAGGATATAGAACTTGTCAACATTACTGGAGAGCCTACTGAAGGCATGCTCACCAGAAGCATGGCTGCTAAACTATCCGCAGCCTCAGCCAATGAATGCCTATTTGTGGACTTCATTTCCACCATTGAACCCAAAAGTGTCAAAGAAGCACTTACTCATCCTAGTTGGGTTCAGGCCATGCATGATGAATTGGAACAATTTGACAGAAATAAGGTGATGACCTTAGTCAAGTGTTCTGATGGAGTTACAGTCATTGGCATGAAATGAGTATTCAAAAACAAATTAGATGAGAATGGCATAGTCATCAAAAACAAGGCCAAACTAGTTGCCAAAGGCTACAACCAGCAAGAAGGCATTGACTATGAGGAAACATTTGCACCAGTTGCAAGGATGGAAGCCATCAGGATCTTCCTTGCATTTGCAACCTACATGAACTTCAAAGTGTACCAAATGGATGTTAAAAGTGCATTCTTAAATGGCTCACTGAAAGAAGAAGTTTATGTCCAACAGCCTCCTGGATTTGAGAGCAGTGAGTTTCCTGATTATGTCTGTAAGCTTGACAAAGCCCTTTATGGACTGAAGCAAGCTCCCAGAGCATGGTATGAAACTCTCTCATCCTTCCTGATCCAAAACAAATTTGTCAGAGGCAAGATAGACAATACCTTGTTTATCTACAAGACAAATGATGATGTTATACTTGTTCAAGTATATGTTGATGACATCATCTTCGGCTCAACAAGTTACAAATTTTGCAAACAGTTTGAAAAACTGATGGCAAAGAAATTTGAAATGAGCATGATGGGAGAACTGACTTACTTTCTTGGCTTACAAATTAAGCAGACTGATAAAGGAACCTTTATCAGTCAAGAGAAATATGTCAGAAGCATACTAAAGAAGTATGATCTCAGTGACTGTGCCTCAGTCAAGACTCCCATGGTCCCACCAAACAACCTTGGTTATGACCTCACTGGTAAATCAGTCAATCAGACTCTATTCAGAGGAATGATTGGGTCACTGATGTATCTCCTTGCATCAAGGCCTGACATCTAATTCTCAGTATGTTTGTGTGCCAGATATCAATCTGACCCAAGAGAATCTCATCTCACTGCTGTGAAAAGGATCCTCAGGTACCTGAAAGGTACTCCAAGCCTTGGATTGTATTATCCTAAGTGCTCAGGGTTTGACCTCAAGGGATACTCAGACTCTGACTATGCTGGATGCAACATGGATAGGAAAAGCACCTCAGGCTCCTGCCAATTTCTTGGTGGAAAATTAGTCTGTTGGAGTGCCAAGAAGCAACAATCAGTTGCCATGTCCTCAGCTAAAGCTGAATATGTTGCAGCAGCCAGCTGTTGTGCAAATGTACTATGGATGAAAAGTCAACTCAGTGACTATGGCATTCAGTATAAGATGGTTCCCATCTTTTGTGATAACACAAGTGCAATTGCAATTTCCAACAACCCTGTTCTTTATCAGAGAACAAAACATATTGATATCAGATATCATTTCATCAAGGATCATGTCATGAATGGTGACATCGAATTACACTTCATCCCTACTGAATATCAGTTAGCTGATATTTTCACCAAACCTTTGGATGAACCAACTTTCACTAGACTGAAAGCTGAGTTAGGAATGTTGGATATTGAGACTCAGTCCACTGATTGAATCCATCCAACTGAAGTGTACATTCTTAGAACCTCAGGTCCCTGAATCAATGTGTCCCTCAGTGTCAAGTATCACTGAATCCCCTTCCTGAAACCCTCAGTGAATGAAAAGTCATTCAGGGTCCTCAAGATGTCATTCAATGCTAACTTAAATGCTCTAAGTATTTTGTTAGTAAATGTCCTAGGTTGGTGACTGATTTCCTATTTAATATAGGAATATATGTCTCTCTGGCATACACATCTTGGGCCCCCACTTTCCCACTAGGCATTAAATGCCTATCCAATCACATTAGAGAAATGTGATGACTCATCTCTGCAAACTACACTTTTTGCAGACGGCTCAACTGTTCACCATAATGGTTGCCGAATACATGGGGAAGTGGAATCGTGGCATTAAATGCGGACTTCAAAATTTTATAAAACAATTTTCAAATTTTTGAAGTTAATTGCTTTATGCCCTAAATACCCCCAACCTTTCCACTTCCCTATAAATACCCATCCAAAAGAATACACACACACGTTTTTAGAAATTTATAAGCAAACTCTGCCCTTTTTATCTCTCAAACAAATTGTGTGTTTGTTCTTAGCATTAAGAAATATCCGACCATTTTCCGACCTAAACCCGATCATAAAATGGCTTCCTCTAATACTATTACCACCGCCCCAAATGTGAGCTTCACAATGGAGGGCGTGGACCTGACCAAAAACAATGTGGTTGGAAATTTCCACTACCCGCAGCAATATGCGGGTTACAAGGATGTAGTTAAGTATTTACAAAACTGCTTCCTTGCCACAGCTTTTACAACCACCCCAGAAGTCATCTATAATGACTATGTCAGGGAGTTTTGGTGTACCGCAATGGCTACTAGCCCTAGGGACACCAAAGAGTCGATCATCACTTTCACTTTGATGAATGGGACTAGGACTCTCTCCTTCAACTACAAGACCTTCATCATGGCCACTGGTCTTAACTTTGTTGAGAACTTTGAGGCAAACCCTACTGATCAGGAAATAAAAGCTGAAATGCTTTTCCTAGAGCCTCATGATGTTAGGCGTCCTTCCGAGTCCCCTGAAGCCTTGCTGGCTAAGGCTCCATTAGTGAAGACATGGTTTCACCCTGTCTGGAGACTCATGATGACATCCGTCATTCAGGTACTCGGAGGAAACAAATCCTCCACTGAGCAATTGAACTCATCATAACAATTGATGATGTTCAGTCTCTTGGAGGGTAGAAAAATTGATATCGGAGGAATAATCTTCCGTGACCTCGTGTCAAAGCTCTCAGGGAAACATAGGCAAAGACACATGTCTTATCCTAGGTTCATTTCCTGTGTGCTTCAGGATCTTCTTGGTTCTGACTACTCAAGGTCTGACGATGAAGGTACAAAACCTGACATCTTGCATAAGACCAACTTTAGTAGTGACATTACTAGGGTACAACCGGTCGCCCTGACCACCTACATGTTCATGGTGATTCAGGGTGAAAATGTATGCTCACCAGTTCCTTCACCAACCAAGGTGAAGAAGAAGAAAGGGAAAGGGGGACAATCCAGTAAGGTGGTTAGACCTAAGCCACTCGTCACTGAGACTGTTGCCTCACACACCAAAAACGTTGTTGTGACCTTGACCTCTCTGACTCCCATAAAAGAGACCACATTGGCCACAAAACAACCGCCAACGGAGGGTACTGGGCAATCATCCTCAGTATCCTCGGGCACACCCTTTCCGAATGTCCCTACTGACAAAAACAAGTCAGGTGGTCAGGAGCATCCACCCACTCACATCCCAGTGAAGGCACTGATAAATCACAATCAGAGCCTGAGGGAGTACAGGGTTCTATATCCTCAGTGGGGCAGCACTACTCCACTGAGAAGGGGACCCACACCCACTCACATCCCGCTAACGTCTCTAAGCAATCACACTTAGAGTCTCAGGGAGTTCAGGCCTCTAAATCCCCAAAAGGACAGCACAATCCTGATGGGAAGGGAGGCCATCAACACTCACCAATAGTACCTAGTGATTCTACTGGAAAACACCCGACAGTAGATGAAGGTGCTCAGGGGGACAAAGACTCAGGGGGAAACAAACCACCCGCTGATATGGAACCCATCACCCCCTCAGGCGGTCCAAGTCACTTGGGAACTGATCCTAATAGTCAGGCTGGGCAAACCCCCCCCCCCCCAGTTATTATGACTAGTCAGGCTGGTACAACCCCACCAGTTATTATGGCTAAAGGATCAGGACCTGGCCACAACAAAAGTGAGCCCTCTTTTGAGGGGGAGCTGGATTCCCTGAAGGCTCCTTCTCTGGCTGACTATGAAATTTTGTTGGCTGATGAGTCAGAGGAGGAGACGGATTTCGATTTTGGTGATGATGAACCACTTCCCGAAGTTGAGGAGGAAATGGAGGGTCCATCTGAGCAACAACTCTCTTCTCCTCATCCTGAGGATCAACAACCCAGTTCACCATCATCTTCATTAGGTGCCTCTGCCACCCCTGAATGGTTAACCAAGTATGATAATGTTCATCCACCTTCTGAAAGAACTATGGCCAAAGTCCTTCGCCAAGCCAACGAAGGTCTTTACAATGCTCTTACTGATGAACTAACGGATCAGCATACTGAAGCGGCAGCCTCCTATGCTGACTTCAGGGCCTCAGTGGAAGAATCTCAGGACAAGATTCTTCAGGCTACAAGGCTCGCTGACAAGCAACTTGGAGAACTGACTAAAACCTTTGATGAAACAGCCACTGGTCAGCATCAGGACCTTGCAAACCTCCTCAAGGCCGTTGAATCAGTCCAAGATCAACTTACTGATGATCCCAAAATGATTCAATCAATGAAAGACCATATGGCCATTCAGTCGACTGCCTCCACCAACCTTACTGAGCTTCTTAGGCTCTTTCAGGGGGTAGATATCAAAGGTCTCAGGGACAAGCAGGATTCCATTCTTCAGGCTGCCATGGAATCCAAGGGGCACCTCACCAAGCTTTCCTCAGCCATGGATCAGCTCTCACAAACACATAATGAGCTGATCAACCACTACACCAACCGTGTCACTGAACTCTCCACCACCCAACAAGTAATGGCTACCGAACTCAGTGCCGTGAAGAATGATGCTTCTGAGCCAAAGTCAATGGTCTCTGATATCCTATCAATTCTTCAGGCCTCTCATGTGCCACCATCTCCTCAGTCAGCAGGTCTTTCCACTGAAGTTCCTAAACCTGCTGAGGGGGAGAAAAATGATGAAATCCTTGATCCTTCCTCTGCCTTGGTAACTGTTCCAAACCCTGATGAATCCACAAGTCAACCTCCTCTCATTAACAAAGGGAAGGAGATTGTGACTGAAACCTCCTCTCCTGAACCACACTTAGTCAACGCTTCAAACATAAGACAGCCAGATCCTAAAGTACCGTCTTTTGTTGACTTAGAAGATGGGAGAAGAGTCTATGGGACTCAGGAGGAACTAGCTAAGATCTTAGATGAGGAAGATCGCATGAAAGCCCATGACCTCACCACATCTACCATCTATGAGGTTGCCAAGGAAGAAATAAAGGAGTCTGAGAAAGAGATTCAGGGAGATGAATTCATCAGGCTTCAAGCCCAACTTCTTCAGAAACACAACATGGAAGACAAACTGAAGCAAGAAAAGAGGCAAAGGGCATATGAGAGGTATGTATGGCACATGACCAAAACCAAAGGTGAAGGCAAAATCACTGACATCACCATTCACCCCACCAGACCTCTGAGCATAACAATCCATAGAGGTCCAAGAAAGTCTGAACATCTTCCTGAAGTCAAATTTTCAGACTATGGGTTAAGAGAATGGGATATGATGATGCCCATCTTGAGGAAGAAAACCACAAGCAAGAATGCCCCAATCATCATCAAGTCACTGAGTGCCAAGTATGAGGAACTCGCAAAAGTGGCAAAGAGTCTGGGCATTGACCATGATGAGGCATTTGCTTCTCAGGGACTAACTATCCCTGAATATACTCAGAAGGTTGGGAAGAAAAGGAAAGCTGTAGCTATAGAGCCTGAACAATACATAGCTGCACTTCACTGTAATAGAGTTCCTCCTCAGGGAGTAAAGTTCCGTCCTAACCTTGTCATTAAAGAACCTGAGTATGGCATCTTCTTCGTGGATGAATTTGGTCAGGAAGCCTTTCAAAGAGTTTCTGACATTGACAAAGTGGAAACGACAACACTCCTAGCCTACAAACTGATGGCACTTAATATCAGGGGCTCTAATAATGAGGAGTTTGTCAGGCTGATGGATCAGTTGATGAAGGAACGACCTGACAAAGATGTGTTAGTGTCGAAGAAGGCAAAGCTTGAACTATTGGGTCTCCGTCAGGAACCCTAAATATTTTGTTTAGCTGATAGAACTTTGTAATGACATGAATAAAATGCTGTCCCATGTTTATGTTATATTGTAGTCCTTACTGTCTTCTTGTATATTCAGTATGAGAAGAAGCCACTAGCTCACTCATACTGATCAATAACACTTGGCATAATTTATATCCAAATAGGGGGAGATTGTTGGGTCCATAAATACCCAATTATCTAAAACAGGATTTGAACACAAATTAAGTAAAGTGTTTACCGACCGAGAATAATTCAAGTCACTGAGTTAACAGTAACTTAGTGAGTCATCTTCAGGATGCTTAAGGTGAATTCAAGGCGAAGGATTCACTCCTCAGGAAGGCGGTACTTCCTGAGTGAGACTTAAGCCAAAGAAGAAGATGATGGGTTCAGTGAGTACTGACAAGAGCTCACTAAACCCCTTAGTCTCCTAAACAACTTAAAGACTGAAGACTAAAGACTGAAGACTTAGAATAAATCTAAGACTTGAAGTAAAGGCGGGATCGAGCGGGAAAGTTTGAAGAGGATAAGAACAAGTCTTATCACGCCGAAAGCGAACTTTCCTTAAAACGGCTTAAAGTCAGAGAGTGGTTGGGCGGACACTCTAAAGGACCTTTTAGCTTATTCCCGATGTAGATTATTGGTAATGACAAAACACAGTTGTACTTTTGTCAGACCAGCATAGGTCAACTTGTACTTTAGTTATAGGCATTCTTTTATACTTGTGTATAAATAGATAGATGAGGAGAAAAGTGAATTAAGGTTGTGCACTAAAAGCTTAGACTTTCACAGCCCACTTTTCTCCTCCAAAGAACAACCTACTCACTGAGATAGCTCAGTAGGGTCTTTTAGTTGTCACTCAAGAAAAGCTTGAGTTTAGAAGAGGAGAATACCATACCTTGTCAATTCAATCCCAAAGTGTTTATTCCGCAAAACACTCTGGGTAATAGATTCTTTGATTAATTTCTAATAAGAATTTAAACGTTGAAAAACCTTTGTTGTTTTTATATTTACGTTCTAACTTATTTGGTAAAATTAATCATACATTGTATCAGTCTTAGTACACAATTAGGATAACTTTCTAGTTATTTCTATAAGTGTAACGGGAACAACAATGGTGATGAATGAGTTTTTTAATATAGAGAGTGAAAAAGTGGCAAAGATATAACAGAAAAACAGAGTAAACTCCAAAATACATCCATGTGGTTTACCCCATTTCGCACAATACGTCCCTCTCGAAAAAGTTTCAACAGATACATCACTCTGTTAGTAAAGTTAACCAATATACATCCCTTGGTTAAAATAAGGACGAACGGTGCAGATTATTTTTCCATTATCTCCTAACGAGATAGACAATATATACACCGTTAGTCCTCTGGGTTAATAGTATTTGCACCGTTAGTCATTTTTTTAAATAACTAAAAATGAAGGGTAAGCTAGGATTGAACCTTGTTCTGTTGGCTAAAAATCAAAGCCCCAACCACTGGACTACACATCCAGTGGTGAAATAATACCCAAATGTTATTCTTTTAGCCTTTTTTTTCGAACTTATTCGTTTTTATAAGTTTTCTTACGTTTTTATGCGTTTTTTTACATTTTATGTACGTTTTTATCCCTTTTAATCCGTTTTTTACGTTTTCGTCCGTCTTTTTAAGTTTTCGTCCATTTTTTATGTTTTCGTTCTTTTTTTACGTTTTCTTCCGTTTTTTTTACGTTTTCGTCCATTTTTTTTACGTTTTTTCGTCCATTTTTGTCCCTTTTTTTACGTTTTCTTCCGTATTTTTAAGATTTCATCCGTTTTTTATATCTTTTAAGTTTTTAAGTTTTTTTTAAACGTTTCAAACATTTTTTAAAGTTTTTAAACATAAAAATCGTTACTTTTTTAAGTTTTTTTAAACGTAAAAATCTTTTTTAAGTTTTTAAACGTAAAAAACTTTTTTACAAAACGTTTTTTTAAAAGTAATTTTTTTTAAGTTTTTAAACGTAAAGGTTTAAAAAAACTTTAAAAAAACGTATTTTACGTTTAAAAACTTAAAAAAAAAAAACGTTTTTTAAAAAAGGTTTTTACATTTAAAAACTTAAAAGAGATTTTTACGTTTAAAAAAACGTTTTTAAAAAAAGTTTTTTTACGCTTAAAAACTTTAAAAAAAAAGGACGAAAACGTAAAAAAAGCGGACGAAAACGTAAAAAAACGAACGAAAACGGAAAAAAATGGACAAAAACGTAAAAAAGGGACGAAAACGTAAAAAAACGGATCAAAAGGGATAAAAACGTACATAAAACGTAAAAAACGCATAAAAACGTAAGAAAACGTATAAAAACGAGTAAGTTCGAAAAAAGGCTAAAAGAATAATATTTGGGTATTATTTCACCACTGGACGTGTAGTCCGGTTGTTGGGGCTTTGATTTTTAGCCAACAGACCAAGGTTTGATCCTAGCTTACCCTCCATTTTTAGTTATTTAAAAAAAAGATTAACGGTGCAAATACTATTAGCGCAGAGGACTAACGGTGTATATATTGTCTATCTCGTTAGGAGATAACGGAGAGATAATTTGCACCGTTCGTCCTTATTTTAACCGATGGATGTATATAGGTTAACTTTTACTAACAGAGTGATGTATCTGTTGAAACTTTTTCGAGAGGGATGTATAGTGCGAAATGGGGTAAACCACAGGGATGTATTTTGGAGTTTACTCTAGAAAAATATGTGTTAGTGTTTGTGTTTGTACATGATAGTGATTTGTTGAAAAAAGTTTGTACATGGTAGCAAAGATATAACAGGAAAAGACTCAATTACCCTTCCATGTGCACGTCACATGACCAACTTAACGGTCAAACTAACAAAAAAATTTGTCAAGAGACCAAACCCGATACGGATCGCAACCACAGGGACTGGATCCGTTAAAAAAAGTAAAGGGACTATATCCGTTAAACCCGACAAACCACAAGGACCATTTATGAAATTAACTCTTATTATTTATTTATTTATTTATTTATTTATTTATTTATTTTAATTTTTTTAGAGGTGCATCCATTATCACCAACTTTCAGTTTGGGGGCAAAAATATTTGCTCTTCAAATATTTTAACCTATTTAACATAGAGTTTTGGTAGATGATGTTATATTTGACATAGGATGAAGGAATAATGTGCCAAGTTAAAGTGGAAATAATGAATACTCACTCGGTCCCAAAAAAAGTATCCACCTTACTATTTATGTTTGTCTCAAAATAAGTGTCCAGTTTTTATATATGGATAATGTGTCGTTTAGTATAGGTAATTATATTATCAAGTTTTACTATTTATATTTTGTCAACTTTACCTATTAACTAACACTAATGGGCAGTGTACCCGATCAATTTTAGGTTCATTGGTAAGTAGGGTGTCAATCACTAAGAGTGAGCGTTAATACTAAATATACTAGTATTCTATTTATCTAAATTATCTAATTAATCCTAAAGTAATGCAAATAAGGGATTTTCAGCCTGAGAGACCGGCACGAATTTTGGTTTAATCTAAACTAATAAAGCGATAAATGAGACTAATAACACACACAAGTAGACAAACAAACGATAAAGAAGTGACCAAGCTTTTATGTAAACCCATGATCATAATGCTTCTAACTTTCATTTTGTCGTAAGCATACTCCGGAAGTGATCCTCCAAAGCAAGCTTAGAGATCTTGCATCCTTATCTACTGAAGTGATCCTCCAAAGCAAGCTTAGAGATCTTGGATCCTTATCTACCGAAGTGATCTTCCAAAGCAAGTTTAGAGATCTTGCATCCTTATCTACTGAAGTGATCCTCCAAAGCAAGCTTAGAGATCTTGCATCCTCATCCACCAAAACCATACATACATGAAGATATATCACAACAAGCTTAGGAAACTTGTGATCTTCATTCATTGAAGGCTTTCTATCAATGGAAGTTTATTTAGATTAGGCATTCATATCCATTAGACACATTGTCTTGGATCATCTTTTGTATCATCATCTTGATGTGTCATAGATGTGTTGTGTAGATTGGTGTAGTATGGCGTTGGTTCCTCATGATGTGTTGTGATAGTAGGTGTTGGTTGGGTTGTGGTTCCTCCATTGTAATGGAACCCGGTATCTAGCCTTGTACCGGATAAAGTGTAGGCGACGTCGTGTAAGGTTTGGTTCTACCTTGTGTGAAGAACCCGTTATTTAGCTTTGTAACGGATAAAGTGTAAGCTACATTGTGTAAGGTTTTCTCCGCCGAGAATGGAGCTTGTTTATCTAGTGAAGTAACTCTCGAGTTGGGTACTCGGGGAGTAGAGTAGGGCGAAAAGGAGTTTCGTGACCGAACCACTATAAATCATCGTGTCAGCTTTCATATCCTTTTTACTTATCGCTTTACATCTATTCTTGCTTTATATTGTTGATTGTATTTGTGCTCGTTGTTTATGATTGTGATGTGTATTTGTCTTATTCTATGCTTTCTAAGTGTTCATATAGTTATAGACTATATTTGACACTTTACATATTATGGTAAGCTTGATCGGGAATTGATACAAAAGTTTTAAGTTTTAAACGGAAACGTATTCACCCCCCCCCCTGCCATTTCCATACCGTTTCCACACCAAGTACATGTTAAGTGGTGGATTATGGTTGGTGGTTGTACAAGTTTCCCGGTCGCCCCGGTCTATTTTTGAATAAAGTCAAAGGTGGTCTAAAAAGTTATTAAACACTGTTGAGACTGGTCTATTTTTGTAAATTTCCCAAAACTAAAATAAGCACAGAAATAAAACTCAAAATCTAAACTAAACACAAAAAATCTAATCTAAAATACCAATAAACAAGTATTAAACAAATTCACTTCCCGGAAACAGCGCCAAAAACTTGATGTTTCGTTTAGTATATGTAATTATATTATCAAGTTTTACTATTTATATTTTGCCGATTTTACCTATTAATTAACACTAACGGGCAGTGTACCCGATCAATTGTAGGTTCGTTGGTAAGTAGGGTGTCGATCACTAAGAGTGAGCGTTAATACTAAATTTGTAACACCCCGTTTTTTATATTCGCAGCGAAAATATAAGTTGGGGTGTTACTTCTAGGTTCATAGTCATGATAATAGAAAACGAATCCAAAAGAGACGTTTTTAAATAAAATTGTTATCATTCATTATTTAAATCAGAGTACATAATGTAGGTCCCAGAGGGATGTTCGGAAATACGTTATAAAAGTTACATTATTCATTTGAATGATAACAAAATGGACACCCTTTTTATAAAAGAAAGTCCACAGCCACTCCGTGCCAAATCGTGCTTCTTAATTACCTGAGATAAAACATGCTAAAAAGTCAACACAAAGGTTGAGTAAATCCATAGTGTTATAAGTATAATCAATTTGAACACAAGCCAAGTAAAAAGTAGAATATCACAGTACGGTATATTGCACTAAGCCTCATGACACGCAATGCGTTGACAGTATCCAAGTTCCACTAACATAATTAAATGAAAGTGGTCTCGTCCCCGAGTAGGAGTCTGCCTAGAAACTCTTTATAGAAATCAAATATAATGCATCTACCTAACCGGCTACCCCAAAGGGGTATCCATCCGACTAGAACAAATAGGTCATCAGGCCAATAGATCTATTCACTATATTCGCAATCACCCTGCGGGTGACTAATGGTGCATGATATGAGGGACTTTTTGAATATAAATAGGCAATAATTAACCTAGTGCAATAACAATCATAAATACTTGTGTTCGTTTTTTAGTAGCATGTATCTCCCCACAAGTTTGGAAAAAAAATGTATAAAGAAAAGTGGGACTATGAACTCACCTTGATAGTCTGAAGGATAAACGAAATTAACTAAAGTTGATAAACGTCTCCGGTACGCAACCTGGGTTGGTATTTCATAATTTACTAATTGTTCTCAAATATAGATATGTTTTAGTGTTCGTTTTGCAACGTTTTTGGATTGTCGTTTAAATGTTAATTTGAGACAACATGAAGTCTCTTCAAAAGTTATAAGATTTTATCTTATTTCTAGTTTTTATGTTTTCGTTCCGTTTGTTCGTTAAATATATATTTCGTTCGTTTGTTATCGAGGTAAACGTATTTTATTTATAAATTTTATCTTAATAATAAGAATAATAATACTAATAATAATATTAATAATAATGTTAATAATGTTTAATAATAATAATAATAATATTTATTATAAAATGTTTCACTTTTTCCCCTAAAGTTTCACATATTGACAATTTATACCCTTGAACTTTCATAAAATGACAAGTTTTACCCCTTAACTTTTATAAATTTACAATTTTTACCCCTCAACTTTGGTCAAATGACAGTTTCTACCCTATAGTTTCAAAAGTGACACTCTTTACCCCTTAGTTGTAAGTCGACAGCACATTAAGTCCTTGTTATAAATCTATTTAAAGTTTTGGCAGAAAATACCCTTAAGACTCCCACGTCGTTACACCCGACGTTCTTTTTCTTATAAAACACGTTATATCTTACTAAAACTGACAAAACTTTTTACGACTCTTTAGTACACTTATTTATCAGTTTATAAACTTAATTTGTACAAAGTTCCAGCTCGTGATTCGAGCTCACGAGCTCGAAACTTATTTATTAAGGGTGCATTTGTTTGTCAGTTTTGGGCAGAAAAACACGCGAAAAGAAAAGGTCATATCTTGACGAATGCTTAGTCAAATTACTTCGTTCTTTTTCATATATTTAGATAGCTGAGAGACCTTTATTCTAGCAAAAATCTAGAGTTTTTAATGTTCATTTGATGGTCGAATTTTAGTTTGCAAACCCGGGGTCTGCTGTGTTCTCGACAGCAACAAAAAGAGGAAAAACAATTTGTTTTTCGATTTTGGGACATATGATCTAGGGTTTTTAGATTATTTATAGTATCTTCAACATATTTAAAGGACTTCTAAATAATTTTAGGTGTTCCAAGTTTACTAAATAATTTAAGAGGGTGTTTGTTTGTTCGGATAAAATGAAAAACTAGGTTTTGATGCTTAGGGTATCCAATTTAGTTTCTAGTGTATGTTATGAGTATGTTAAGTAGGTTTAGGCTATTTCTATCTTGTTTCTAACTATAAAAATTATACCAAGGGTGTGTTTGTGTTTGTTTGAACCAAAACCAAAAAGAAAGAAAAGAAAAATAAATTTTTAGTTTTAGGTTATAACTATTATTAGGATTTATTTATTAGCATTATTAGAGGTATTTGAAGTATAGAAAACGAAATGAAATAGGTTGAGGACTTACCTAGGTATTTTGGGATCGAATGGGAAATATTTTGGGGCGTAGGGTTTGGAAATGGATCACACAAGTTTCTTCCTTCTTCTTTGGCTTCTTGGGATGTTTTTAGACTTGTATAGAGGCTGTGGGTTTAGTATTGTCAGTGTATAGAGGCTGTGGGGGTTATGTCGAGTGAGTTGTGAGAGTTAGAGTGAAGTAGTGGCTTTGTATTTATAGAGAGAGTGATCTAGGGCTTCTAAAGGGTTCTAGGGTTTGCTTTGGGATGTATGAGGAAGACAAGGAAGATGTGGTGAGCCATTTGTGGCGCCACATGGTGTGGAGAGGGAAAGTGAGTTGTGGAAGTCCCCTAGCCTTACATGTAAGCTACTTCTAGAAGGAGGAGGGATGTGGAAGATTAGGGTTCTTCCATTTGGACACTTAGGGTTTAAGTAAGATAGGGTTTAGTTTGGGTTTTAGTTGGATTCGAACCAAACTAGGGTAAATGGGGGATGTTTGGTTCGAACTAGGCATTAGGGGATTGTACATTGTGCTTAAGCATATGGTACTCTAGGGTTAGGGTTCTAGTTAGGGTTTCTAGGGTTTAGGTATTTATTAGGAATGAATTTTAGGGTTTACTAAATGATTTATATGTATATCGATTTATATAAAATCAAAGGAAAATAATTTGGTGCATTGGAAAGTTGTACTTTAGGCTTAGGAATGTTGTACTAGGGTTTAGAAATTAAAAAAAATATAATTTTAATAATTCCTTAGTTTATATAATTTTTATATAATTTTTATTAAAGTTTTAAAGTAATTAAATGGGTTTTTAAGTTTTTGTGCATTAGAGGGTTGTAAAATAGGTTTAAGGGTTTGTACATTTATTTTTTTATAGATTAATAAATTTATTTTAAAAATTAATATATGAAATTATTACAAATTATGCCTTTAAAATAATTATTATTAAAGTTTATATAAGATTTTTATTGATAATTAGTTTTTATGCATTAAGGACTTGTACCTTAGCTTAGAGGACTTGTACATATATATTTTATAAAAATATTATTTAGGGTTTGTGATTTTATTACATAAAATCATAGTTATGTGAAATTAAGGTTTTATCGGGAGTTTTAGTGGAATTAGGGTTTCTGTGCTTTAGTAACTTGTACATTACTCAAATAAGTTGTATTTTAGTATTTCTAGGGTTTTGTTATTCTCATATGTTGTTTTGGTAGCTTAGAGTTTCATAAAAACTCTTATTAGATAAGAAACGTTCAGTTTTTAAACGAACGTTAACGAAATAACGTAAAGTGGTAAATGGGACCTCATAAAGTTTTGGGTCAAGAATGTTTATATATTAAATTAGTTGAGGTTGGGTTGTGAGCACGTTTATCGAGGATGTGATCTACGTCACATGAGATAGAAATTATGATCAGAAAAAAAATTATACCTAGAAAATGGATAAATATCCTTTATTAGAATATAATAATAGTTTAGTACATAGTGGGATTCTTACAGTGGTTACAAAATTTACTAGTATTCTATTTATCTTTATCTAATTAATCCTAAACTAATCCAAATAGGGGGTTTTCAGCCTGAGAGACCGGCACGAGTTTTGGTTTAATCTAAACTAATAAAGCGATAAATGAGACTAATAACACACACAATTAGACTAACAAACGATAAAGAAGTGATCAAGCTGTTATGTAAGGAAAATGTATTAACCAAGTTTATTAAATAAAATGCTATGATTTGTCTACGTGTGTAGTGATTGATATACTCTCGTTGGCGATAAATGAAACTAATAGCACACACAAGTAGACTAACAAACAATAAAGAAGTGATCAAGCTGTTATGTAAGGAAAACGTATTAACCAAGTTTATTAAATAAAATGCTATGATTTGTCTACGTGTGTAGTGCTTGATTTACTCTCGTTGGTGATTTACTAATGAAAGCTAGGTGATTCTTCACCCTAAACTCTAGGCTTTTATAATGGTTAATCCTGTCACAACTAACCAAGCCCGCATAAAGCACTTTACTATCAATTATAATCTATCTAGGTGACAATATTGCAACCTAACTCTATTGAGATTTTACCAACTTATGGTTGAATATGTAGTTATCTAACATAAAGGCATTACGCGCAATAGTCCTAATAGCAAGCGATGTTAGAGGCCGGTATAGATGGTATTCTCTAACTATAGGGGCCGGTACAGTTGGTTTTCCCTAAATCTTACTAATATGATACATATCTAGTCTATAATCTACTTAACCACAATTAGTTACAAGATTTTATTTATAGTCCTAGATCTAGTTACATAGGTAACACATAATCAAGCACATAAACGTGTATTAAGTGATAAACATAATCAATATTCAACAAAGAGTATACAGCCGATATAAAACAATTAAAACATTAAATTATTAAAAATTGGCTAATACCTACAGGTATTAGCCCATAATCTCTATAACAATACACAGTATCTTATTCGGAACGATTAAAATAGAATTCATAAAGAAAACGATACGCTAACCGAATGATTATAGTGGAGTATAATGATTACAAGAGTTTTCCTATGAAATGAATACATTTATAGCACCTTCTGATCTTCTAAAATCGTCTGAGAACCATAATTGGTGATTAAAAGCTCTCTAAAAACCGAATGCTAGGTTTTCTATTTATAGTTTCTGAAATCTGGTCGATACGGCGTATTGAGATGGTCAATACGGTGTATCGAGGGTAATTAGCGTGGGCTCTACGATTATTATATTCTAGAATATTCATTAACCGCCATCCAATTCGGCGTATTGATGCTTCAGGATACGGCGTATTGGAGTCTTCCCGTCATCGCTGTTCTTGAAGTTAGGGCATGGATACGTCGTATTCGCTGAGATGAATATGGTGTAATGGTAGTAAAACGTGCTTGTTCTGATTGTAGACCAAGGTTCCATATACGATGTATTTATTGGAATGGATACGGCGTATTCATCAAAGTCAGCCATAGGTCTTGAATTCTTCTAAGTCTTGAAATACGGAGTATCTGTCTAGAATGGATGCGGCGTATTTGTGTCAGATTCAGTAGACTTTCTTGAACTTCATCGTTTTAGCTCCAAAACACGTTCTTTTCGCTAACTTTCACCAATTGCTCGATAATAACTGAAATTTATAACAATAAGCAATTAAGTATCAAATCTCATATAAAATAGTATAAAATGAGCAATATAAACGGGATAAACAGTGCTAATATTTAGTTGTTATTTGATGTCATCAATGGACAGTAATTATGACTGGTAAAACTGGTTTTCCTACTTTACCTTTATAACCAAAACTTGCATTAATTACTAATTTTTAATTTCTATATTAACTATGAGGGTAAAAATGATTTTTTATCAATCAAACTAGTATTAATTACTCATATCATAATTTGTCCATTTTTTGTTTGTGCACTTTTTTGGGACAGATGGAGTACATTAAATGTTGACATAATTCTAAAAATAACTTTTATTTACCTTTTTAAAATATTGCACAAATTTGTTATTTCACAATATTTGACTATTAATATTTAAATGCTATTTATTTTTAAAATATAACAGCAATCAACATAAACAAGTAAAAAAACACATACTAATTCGTATTTTTATCATGCAAAATTATATTCATTATGTTCATATTTTCGTCACGATTAATATGAATATAAGTATGTAATTTTTTTTTACATACTTAAAATGTCCATTATTTATTTAAAACAATGTTTAAACGTGTAAAAAAATACATATTAATTCTTATTTTTATCATGCAAAATTATATTTATCATGTTCGTATTTTCGTCACGATTAATATGAATATAAATATATAATTTTTTTTGCATACTTAAAATATTCATTATTTATTTAAAACAATGTAGGAGATGTAATAGTCTTTAAAAGATTCCAACTTACAATTTGCACCCTTACTTGGTATGAATATTTATAGATTTAAGATTATTTACATATCAATAAGTTACTCATATACTAAAAGGATCAATCCTAGTTATTCATTTTTTTGATCAAATAAAAATCCACTTTCACCATTCTTTTAAAAAAGTGAATATCTCTTAAACCGTTAAAAGTTAACGAAAAAAATTATGCTATTGCGACGAGCATTTAGTTATCTATCCGTAGGCAGATACTTTTATATACTTTCGACAATTTTTTTTTCATGTTTTATTTTTGTTTTGTTTTTCTTACTTTTTTCGTTGTTGAAACTTGGTTAATAAATCACATATGATTCAACAATAATTTTTATGTTCGAGCATTAAAAGCGGTTGTAAAATGAACATAACTTTTTCTACAAAATTCTAAAAGTTTCATCTTTTTTTATGAGTAAACTGCAAAATACATCCATGTGGTTTACAGTTTTTGAGACCTTACATACCTATCAGAAACTATTGGCATGTTACATCATTCGTTAGCCAAACGTTTGACACCCTACATCCCTCGTTTACAATGAGGACTAACGGTGCAAATTATTTCTCCGTTATATCTTAACGTGATAGATAATATTACACCGTTAGCCTTCAGGACTAATGGTACTTGCACTGTTAGTCCCTTTTATACGTTTTCTCCGTTCTTTGTACGTTTCTCTGTTTTTTGTACTTTTTCTCCGTTTTTTATACGTTTTCTCCGTTTTTTTACGTTTTATCCGTCTTTTTTTTATACGTTTTTTGTAGGTTTTATCCGTTTTTTATCCCTTTTTTTTTTTTACGTTTTATCAATTTTTTTACGTTTTATCCCTTTTTTGTACATTTTATCGGTTTTTTTAACGTTTTTATCCATTTTATCTGTTATTTTTTACGTTTTTTTGTAGCTTTTATCCCTTTTATTTCGTTTTATCCGTTTTTACGTTTTTATCCATTTTTTGTACGCTTTATCCAATTTTTTACGTTTTTTGTCCGTTTTATTTGTTTTTTTTTTTCAGTTTTACCCGTTTTTTTTTTATGTTTATCCGTTTTTGTACATTTTTATCCATTTTTTGTATTTTTTATCAATTTTTACGTTTTTTGTACGTTTTATTCGTTTTTTGTACGTTTTATCCGTTTTTTAAAAGTTTTATCCGTTTTGTTAATACAAATATCGTACTAAAAACGTTATTTATATTTTACGATCTTTGCTTAATGTTTTGTTCATGACAAACACAAAGTATATTCCTTAAGCAAATTATAAATACTAGTTAAAGACTTTTTTAAAACACATCTTTTATATATAACATGATCACTAACATTATATTACATGTGTATTTCCTTTAAATGGAAACTTTAGTTTAAGTTACTAAGTGATATCATGGTATACATCACAAATACAATCTTAGTAAGATATCTTGGATAGATATGCAAGCAACATAGTTGACATTTGAAGATCTTGGATGATATGGTAAGATACAACTAAGATATGGTAAGAGACAACTAATCCATAGCTGTCACCATCCCACGGATCCAAGTCCATACAAGGACGGATCCCTTCTGAGGGATCCGCCGGATCCGTAGGAGCCTTTCCTTGCTTGCCTATAAATAGCAGGCTTGGCATTTGATCTTGGCATCCACTTAGAAAAGAAAAACACATACATACACTTTAGTTACTAACCATAGTAGTTATAAATATCATTGATGTTTCTTTTGTAGCAAAGAAGATCAAGATTAACAAGCTTCAAACAAGCAGACTGTTGTGAAGTTGTAGTATAGGTTCTGTGTAAACACTTTAAGTGTTTGTTATCAATTGTATCAGTTAGATCAGTAAGTGTGGTTAGTGCTTTAGTCCTCAAAGCACAAAGAGAGTAGGGAGTGGTTGTACCCGAGTAAAGAACTCGACATCTAGCTTAGTGTCGGTAAAGTAATTAGGCGACGTCAGGTTGGTTCTACCTTGTGAAAGAACTCGGTGTTTAGCTTAGTACCGAAAAAGGAAGTAAGCGACGTGTAAAGGTTTTCTCCACCTTGAAGGGAGTTTGTTTCTTAGTGAAAGATATCTCTCGAGTAAGCAACTCGAGGAAGTGGAGTAGGGCAAGGATAAGGATCTCTTGCAAACCGAACCACTATAAACACTTGTGTTATGTGGTTTGATCTTTCATCTCTTTATCTCTAGTTTATATTGTGTGATAACTTAATTTGTGATTGCTTCTTTAGAACTAACAAATTAAACAAAAGAAACGGTTAAAAACTATTCAACCCCCTTCTAGTTTTCCACAATTGGCATCAGAGCTACGTTACTCAAGATTTTTAAAATAAACTGTATTTTAAACTTGAAACGATCAAATCGATTTTGAAAACTTTAAAGAAGGGAAAACCTTGCAAAGATCACTAGTCCGCAAAAACAGTTTTTATAGTTTGGAAAAACCATTTTTGTAATATCAAAAGACTTAGATCTAGATAGTACTTTAGCTAGACACAATATTTCTCCTAAAGCTTTTGATAAATCCATTTCTAGCAAGTATTTTGACAGGAAAGATCTTGACCCAAAATGGATAGTTAAATATTGAAGATTCTAAAGATCATTCAAGGATGACATTAGACGAGCTCATAGGATACCTCAAAGCTCATCTAGCAATAATGGAAAAAGACTCGGAGTTACCTAAAGGCAAAAAGGAGTTGATAGCTTCTAGCACTAGTTTCAACAGTGAAGATATGCTAAAAGACAACAAAGTGGATAGTACGGCTAACAAAACAGAAAAGGTATCCTCTGACTCTTCATATATATTTAATAACTACGACACATTAGATATGGAATACAATAGATTAAGTAAGTTCATTATAAACATCATAAGTGAAAATAAGATCTTGGAAACCAAAGAGGAATACTTGATAAATAAGTTGAAAGAAAAAGTTAAAAACTTGGAAGAAAAAGTGGAGACTGAATGTTGTGCATCATGTCAAGTAATAGAACTTAAATTAGTATCACATAAACTCACACTAAGCAAATACATAAAACAAAATCTCAAGTTTCAAAGATTCAATAAACACATAAATTGTGCAGATGACACTATGAGAATTCTTAAGTCATCTCATGGTAGCTTCAAACCTGATTTTATGAAAAATAATCAGTTAAGTGATTTTGAAACGATAAATGAAAATCAAAACACACCAACTGAGTTGGTAAGCCGCGGATCCCACGGATCCAAAACTTTGGATCCGCGTAGTATAAACAAAGGATCCGTGATTTCAGTAAAAAAAAAAAATTGAAAAATCAGTATTCAAGTAAAACTAATTCAAAAACGATCAAAGACAGGGATGTAGTTAAGACAACAGTAAAATCATGTTCATACATAGGAAATGAGCTTAGTAAACAAATACCATTTGATTATCTCGGAGATGTTAGTGAACCATGGTAATATATTGTTTAACCCAAAAAGGACCCATGAGATATTGGGGACCAAACACTCAAGTTTTCTTTAGGTATGCTTAAAAGGGTTTGGTCTTACTCAATCCCAAGATACACTGATGAAATACAAAGGTATCTTTTCTAATCACTAAAGTGCTCATCTGGATAATTAGCACTTTTGGTATTAATCATCAAAAAGGTATGAACTCTCATAACTCTACTCATAGATGATTTATGATCTCTTTTCTTTGAGGTATGATTAAATATTAATACCAATGTAATGATAGAAATTATATGTATAAGATAGGATGATTACTAGGAAAAGGTTTTTTGAAACCTTTGCTAAAACCGGATATAACACATCAAGACAAATGTTGTCTCATATTCTTATGTTATATCTCATCACTTAGGTAATACCCATACATAGATAAGTTCTTAGAACTTGCAAGAACTCTAAACCAAGATAAGATTTAACCAACACATTGGTGATTATCTCATTCATAAATATTCCTAAGTAAGTTCTAACTTAATTATTCATAACCTTAAAAAGTACTTGGAAGAAAATTAATTTTAGGATAATCTCACCATATCATAAAGGTTTATCTCTCCATACATAGGTCTAAACAATATTGTTTGTAATAATTCAATCGATTAGAAAATATTAAGATTTAAATAATTTAGTTTTCTAGAATCTAAGAAAGATGGATATCTCTAGAAATAAAAGCATAAATAAAATTTGAACATATAGGAAAAACATATTTTTCATACACTCTAGCTTTAACTAAAATATCTTAAAGTTATGAACTTTGTAGAACTTCATCTCCTTATCAAGATATGCTATGACCAAAAAAAAATCATGCATGATAAGTAAAACTTCAAAGTACCAAACAACTAGGAAATGTTTTCTCTCAATCGTGAAAATTTAGGATAAAAATCATTTACATTAAGGATCAGAATAGTTTATTCTTAGGATAACCTTAAAAGTAGTAAATACATTAGTAAAAACACCAAATTCTGTAACTATCATTCTTAGATCATAAATAATGAAATCATAACAATTAGGTGGATCTCTAAACATGGTGTGTACCAATGTGAGACATTGTACCACAAGTCACTAAGAAACTGACATTCCTTAATACTTAAGTGGTTAAGGAGAAGAGGGGAGAAAATACCCATAGCTTATGTTTCTAGTCTCTATTACCAATCTTCTCTTGTTTCGTCAAACTTGCAATCATCTATTACTTAGCTCAACTATTCAACTGTGAATACAATATGTTGAGAAAGTTTCTCAAAAAGGATTACAGTAGTAAAACATCTCAAGAAAGAAATCTCCGTTCCTTATAAAACATACTAATATTTAGAAGTAATCAAAACATTCGTCCAAATCTTAATTTAACCAAAAACAAAAATACCACAACCTTGTTCTGATCCTGCGGATCCAATTGACCACAAGGGCGGAACCCTTGTGAAGGATCCGCCGAATCCGTCAGTCATCAAATTCAACTTTAAATTACCAAACACTCCTTACTGCACTACACACCTAATTAAACTCTCAAATATCAACTCATAGTCGACTCTCACAATCCCTAAATCAAAATTAGGTCCTTCATCTCATATTCGTGCTTAATCACTCACTGTAAGTTCACTAATTTATTTCAATTCAAAATTAGGGTTTATTATTATTCTTACACTACAGATATCTGTTGAATAGGAATTCCATTTTGTTAAACTCTTTAACAAATTCAATGAATCAAACTTCTGTTTAAATCTTCAATTAGAATAAGCTTTCTTATAGAATCCCTTAACTAGGTAAAATGAATTTCAAACATTGCTAATACAAAATCGATGAAAACGTCAAACAAGAATGTTTGGGGTATAAAGTGTTTTATCACAAAACGCGTATTTTTCAAACATCTTAACCACACCTCCGTACTTGTCCACATTTCATGTATCCTAGATTAGTGTAACTAAAATTATAAAATTGTTTATGAATAGGAAAATCATGCCTCCTGCCACAAATTACGATCACAAGAAAACAAAGAAGTATCTACCCAAACATCATCAAACAAAAGGACTCACAGATGCTCAAGTCCAACTTTTCAAAGCTTTAGAAAGTCGGTACGTTCATGAGGGTAGAACCGTAGACTCTTCATTTTTAGAAGAAACAAACATTCGTGAACAAATGGCCACCATTCAATTTGACTCACTTCTCGACATAGATGAACCTATCATTCCTCGATTCATTCTCGAATTTTATGCCTCAGTAAAACTTATTTCTGATGACAATGGATCATTTAGCATCAACTTCAATGTTAACCAAAACTCCTACAATTTTCCTTTAGACCACTTTGGGGAAGTGTTACACATCCCAAGTGAAGGAACATGCTTCTATTCTGACAAATGGTCCTTAACCATTCTAAATTCACATCTAGGAAGGGAACATCCTTACGACACTCCTCTAACTCCTAAAGAAATTATCCGAGATCATCTTTTTAACACTAGAACCAATCCAATTAAGAAACTTCGGGGAAAAGATGTCAATCGAGATCCATTTGCTATGGAACTCAATGAACTCAAACCTGAGTTCAAAAGACTCGAAGAAATTCTAAGAGCTAATGTCATTAGTACTATTGGAAACAAAGATCATGTGAATGCTGGATTATGCTATATGCTCTATTGTATCTCAACTCATCAAAAATTCAATCTTGCTTACTATATCGCCAAAAGAATGGTTGATATACGTGTCCTAGGGAAAACCACATTACCATATGGAATGCTACTCACTCGTTTGTTCAAAGCTTCCATTCCTATACCTCCAAATTCAGTTGGCTTTGTCCCTGATTACCCCGAAATCAAACACACCTTTGTCCCTCTTAGTGACCATAGAGTGAAAGTGGGAAAAGGGAAACGAGCTTGTCTCTCATCTTCATCTTCATCATCATCATCAGCTAGTGACGAAGATGGATTACCTAACTCAAAACTTCCTCTATTAGATTACTTAAGTCAACTTCCATTTCTCAACAATGAATCTGAAGAAAGCCGACAAACAAAGGGAGTTCTAAAATGTGCAGGACGATGGATGATGAAACTCCGAAAGGGTCAAAAGAAGATACTCAAAATATTGAATGAAAAGCGAGAATAAATGAAAGTCTGGAACAGTTGTTCTTTAGATCCTATATGATCATTTTTCTATGTTCGTTAAGACTTGTCTTTAGTATTTTATGCTTATGTGTTCTAGCTCAACTTTAACTGATGATAATGCACATGGTTATCAATTTTCCAAAACTTATGCCACTGTTTGGCTCAAACATCTTTTATGATGAAGTTTAATGATTAGGTCTATTTTTATACTTGGTTGAGTTTTATTTTGTGTATATGAACTAACTGATTATTGCAGATTGATAACACTCGGAGTTATCTATTTGTCAAGTCTAAACCTATGATTGGAATAAACGGTAAGTTTCTAAGTATGGATTAAACTATGTGGAATCATGTGTTAATATTGTCATATTTAGTTGTTTTGATATACATATTAGATGTTAAGTAAGGTCTAGATGAATTTTCGGGTTTTCGTCGAAAAACGCGAAATATGACATATGTTCTGTTTACTTTCTTAGTTTTAGGCCTACGAATCCCGCGGATCCCAAAACAGGGTTCCGCCAAGGCTTATCGTTGGATCCGCCATCCGCCTACCTGCGGATTTGGCGGATCCCAGAAAATGGTTCCGCCTTTTATCCACTTTGGATCCGCAGGTTTCCCAGCAAAATTCTAAAACTTTTTCGACTCATCCCAATTCTTAAATCTTAGTGTTTAGTATCATTTAGGATTCATTCACTGATCATAATTCATCTTAGAATCATTTAGGAATTCTTAGAAACTTAGGAACAAAATTTCCCACCAAAATTCAAATTTTTTTAACTTTAGATGCGAGTTACCAAACCAATACAAAGAAGGAACCCTTTTTAGGGATCCGTCAAATCCGTGGAAATATCAAATCATTAGATTTTCCACTATCCTCTTGTATTAACTGCATATCCAAAACATATTACTCAACCAAAGCTCAATGGATTGACTTCATTGATATGACCTGCACAATTTTCTGTTCCAAATCATTTAGAACCTACATTCTCTATTGGATTCACATCAAATCCAAACACACAGACTCACAAACCTTCTGTCTATAAATTAGAACTTTAGGATTTTCAATTCACAACACAACTCAACCATCTCCTCTCTTACACATTTTAGCCATCACACTTCACCTAAAAGTTTCTACAACAAAATCACACAACTCCATTTCTATGGTCTGACTATAGGACAAACAACTTTATCCTGTTTCAAGTCATTCACACTCATTTAATCCAAACACCAATTTTCATACAATTAGGAAGTATAAATGTTAGAGATAATCATAGCACACTAAAACTACACAAAATTCACATACCATCTCCAGAAAGTTCACATGTCTAGACCATACAGACGCACGGCTAGAATTAGTGTCAGACCTTATTGGTATGCAAACCCACTTCGTAATGTAACCTTTCCTGTTAGATCTTCAAACACCACAACAACTACTATTACGACTTCCATAGTCAACATAGACTCTTCTTCAATTTCATCCGCTACAAACTCATCCAATACAACAACATCACCTCCTACCATTACTCTTGTAGCAACTACAACACCACTAGCTCCCGCTCCACCACAAACTAAGAAGACTGCATTATCACTATCTTCACCAAAACTCAAACCTATGGAACTCTTTAGGACACCATCAACATCTCCACAACCACATTCTGAAGAATTAGAAGATCTTCAACTTATATCAACCACTTCTCCACAAATAAGTCTTGAAAACTTAGGACCCATGACAGTTCATTCTCTCCATCCAAAGATTCATGAACCTCAATATCATATCACCTCAATTATCAACACAACAATTGCAACATCAATTGTCACTTCACCAAGTGTTTCCACAATGATTGACTCCTCACCACAATCATCACCACCTAAAGAAAGAATCTCATCCCCATCTTCAAGCTCAATAATTGACCCATCACATGACATTATTGATAAAACAAACACTCAAGATGACAACAATATGGTTTCAAACATCTACGACATTAGTAACTTAGAAACTAAATGGCTTGCCTCCATCATGTCATCATCAAAACAAGCAAAATAGAAGTTTGTAGTATCATCGCAATAATCGCTTTTAAGATTTTATCGTCTCTAGGAACCTTCATGTGTAATTGTATGTTTGAGACTTTCGTCACAAACAAATTTTCAATATATAATTATGCTCTAAAATATGATATCTTGTTTTGACACAAAAAGTAATTTTCAATACTATCGTCATAACACCTTACTAGTTCAACATTGTAGTTCTGCACCAAAACCTTGATTCAAATTACTAAAACCAACTCAATAATTGTGAGTAAACCTTAGCTTGAACCTTCATTAGATCAAATCAACAAAAATTGACCAAATCAATTTTTATCACACGGAACCAAAAGACTATAAAGACGGAACCAAAATTTTGGATCCGCCAAATCCGTAGGTACCAAGTTCAGTTTTTAACCATTTAGAAACCAAACAACCTTCTCGTTACCAACGAGTCTAGAATTTTCATCTCACAAATTCATTATCTAAGACATCTTAAGTATCTAGAACACAATCATAGGATCTCATGATCTTCATTCTTGATTCATATCAAGCATGTCACTGTAAGTACAAACAGAAAATTCATTCCAACCAACTCTCTCAGCATATGATGTCATTTTCATCTACATATAGGTATCAACCATCTTCAATACCTTTATAGCATTTGCTATACATTAGAATCATTGCATTCTTTAAAACCACCACCTTCCATCATCTTTTTCACTAATCATCAACCTCATGGATTAGTAACAAACCTACTTGCATCAACCTTTAGTCATCAATTAAGTTATCACTAACTAACACCAACACTAGCGTCACTAACTTAACTTCACTTCATCATAGGCATTTGTTTTAGGACTTTTTAGGATACCTTTTATCCTTGTAACATCATTTCATGACTTTTGTCACATAAGTTTCAATATATATTATATCTTGCGTATGATTGCTTTAGGTACATGGAATGATCAGACACTTACTTGTTAAAGTCAAACATATTGATAGGCTTGTTTCGAAGAACACTTAACAAGCATTTTACTTCTTCATTGAAGTCATTTATTACTAACACTTCATTTGCAGCATACCATACCCTTCTTAGTATACGTTGGTACTCGAGTAGTGAGGAGTATACATCGAGGGGGAGCATTTCATAAGCATGTCATAACTAACCGTTTGTTTTGTAGATTCATGCATCATTTCCTTGATTACTCCATTTAAGGGGAGTATAAAACAAGGGGGAGCTATTAAAGTTCTCAAAATCGTATTCCGCCACGCACCTCTTCTTTTTGTTTCGACAAAAAGGGGGAGAAAAGGAAAAAGGATTAAGTTTGCATAATTAGTTCATACTAAGCTATTTTATAATAGTAATCAAAATTTGAATAACTAAAAACTTAATCTATATTTTTAAAAGGGATTTAAACTATATTTACTTATTTACTTAAAAATATAATTTATGTTTTGTCATCAACAAAAAGGGGGAGATTGTTAATACAAATATCGTACTAAAAACGTTATTTATATTTTACGATCTTTGCTTAATGTTTTGTTCATGACAAACACAAAGTATATTCCTTAAGCAAATTATAAATACTAGTTAAAGACTTTTTTAAAACACATCTTTTATATATAACATGATCACTAACATTATATTACATGTGTATTCTTTAAATGGAAACTTTAGTTTAAGTTACTAAGTGATATCATGGTATACATCACAAATACAATCTTAGTAAGATATCTTGGATAGATATGCAAGCAACATAGTTGACATTTGAAGATCTTGGATGATATGGTAAGATACAACTAAGATATGGTAAGAGACAACTAATCCATAGCTGTCACCATCCTACGGATCCAAGTCCATACAAGGACGGATCCCTTCTGAGGGATCCGCCGGATCCGTAGGAGCCTTTCCTTGCTTGCCTATAAATAGCAGGCTTGGCATTTGATCTTGGCATCCACTTAGAAAAGAAAAACACATACATACACTTTAGTTACTAACCATAGTAGTTATAAATATCATTGATGTTTCTTTTGTAGCAAAGAAGATCAAGATTAACAAGCTTCAAACAAGCAGACTGTTGTGAAGTTGTAGTATAGGTTCTGTGTAAACACTTTAAGTGTTTGTTATCAATTGTATCAGTTAGATCAGTAAGTGTGGTTAGTGCTTTAGTCCTCAAAGCACAAAGAGAGTAGGGAGTGGTTGTACCCGAGTAAAGAACTCGACATCTAGCTTAGTGTCGGTAAAGTAATTAGGCGACGTCAGGTTGGTTCTACCTTGTGAAAGAACTCGGTGTTTAGCTTAGTACCGGAAAAGGAAGTAAGCGACGTGTAAAGGTTTTCTCCACCTTGAAGGGAGTTTGTTTCTTAGTGAAAGATATCTCTCGAGTAAGCAACTCGAGGAAGTGGAGTAGGGCAAGGATAAGGATCTCTTGCAAACCGAACCACTATAAACACTTGTGTTATGTGGTTTGATCTTTCATCTCTTTATCTCTAGTTTATATTGTGTGATAACTTAATTTGTGATTGCTTCTTTAGAACTAACAAATTAAACAAAAGAAACGGTAAAAACTATTCAACCCCCCTTCTAGTTTTCCACAATTGGCATCAGAGCTACGTTACTCAAGATTTTTAAAATAAACTGTATTTTAAACTTGAAACGATCAAATCGATTTTGAAAACTTTAAAGAAGGGAAAACCTTGCAAAGATCACTAGTCCGCAAAAACAGTTTTTATAGTTTGGAAAAACCATTTTTGTAATATCAAAAGACTTAGATCTAGATAGTACTTTAGCTAGACACAATATTTCTCCTAAAGCTTTTGATAAATCCATTTCTAGCAAGTATTTTGACAGGAAAGATCTTGACCCAAAATGGATAGTTAAATATTGAAGATTCTAAAGATCATTCAAGGATGACATTAGACGAGCTCATAGGATACCTCAAAGCTCATCTAGCAATAATGGAAAAAGACTCGGAGTTACCTAAAGGCAAAAAGGAGTTGATAGCTTCTAGCACTAGTTTCAACAGTGAAGATATGCTAAAAGACAACAAAGTGGATAGTACGGCTAACAAAACAGAAAAGGTATCCTCTGACTCTTCATATATATTTAATAACTACGACACATTAGATATGGAATACAATAGATTAAGTAAGTTCATTATAAACATCATAAGTGAAAATAAGATCTTGGAAACCAAAGAGGAATACTTGATAAATAAGTTGAAAGAAAAAGTTAAAAACTTGGAAGAAAAAGTGGAGACTGAATGTTGTGCATCATGTCAAGTAATAGAACTTAAATTAGTATCACATAAACTCACACTAAGCAAATACATAAAACAAAATCTCAAGTTTCAAAGATTCAATAAACACATAAATTGTGCAGATGACACTATGAGAATTCTTAAGTCATCTCATGGTAGCTTCAAACCTGATTTTATGAAAAATAATCAGTTAAGTGATTTTGAAACGATAAATGAAAATCAAAACACACCAACTGAGTTGGTAAGCCGCGGATCCCACGGATCCAAAACTTTGGATCCGCGTAGTATAAACAAAGGATCCGTGATTTCAGTAAAAAAAAAAAATTGAAAAATCAGTATTCAAGTAAAACTAATTCAAAAACGATCAAAGACAGGGATGTAGTTAAGACAACAGTAAAATCATGTTCATACATAGGAAATGAGCTTAGTAAACAAATACCATTTGATTATCTCGGAGATGTTAGTGAACCATGGTAATATATTGTTTAACCCAAAAAGGACCCATGAGATATTGGGGACCAAACACTCAAGTTTTCTTTAGGTATGCTTAAAAGGGTTTGGTCTTACTCAATCCCAAGATACACTGATGAAATACAAAGGTATCTTTTCTAATCACTAAAGTGCTCATCTGGATAATTAGCACTTTTGGTATTAATCATCAAAAAGGTATGAACTCTCATAACTCTACTCATAGATGATTTATGATCTCTTTTCTTTGAGGTATGATTAAATATTAATACCAATGTAATGATAGAAATTATATGTATAAGATAGGATGATTACTAGGAAAAGGTTTTTTGAAACCTTTGCTAAAACCGGATATAACACATCAAGACAAATGTTGTCTCATATTCTTATGTTATATCTCATCACTTAGGTAATACCCATACATAGATAAGTTCTTAGAACTTGCAAACCAAGATAAGATTTAACCAACACATTGGTGATTATCTCATTCATAAATATTCCTAAGTAAGTTCTAACTTAATTATTCATAACCTTAAAAAGTACTTGGAAGAAAATTAATTTTAGGATAATCTCACCATATCATAAAGGTTTATCTCTCCATACATAGGTCTAAACAATATTGTTTGTAATAATTCAATCGATTAGAAAATATTAAGATTTAAATAATTTAGTTTTCTAGAATCTAAGAAAGATGGATATCTCTAGAAATAAAAGCATAAATAAAATTTGAACATATAGGAAAAACATATTTTTCATACACTCTAGCTTTAACTAAAATATCTTAAAGTTATGAACTTTGTAGAACTTCATCTCCTTATCAAGATATGCTATGACCAAAAAAAAATCATGCATGATAAGTAAAACTTCAAAGTACCAAACAACTAGGAAATGTTTTCTCTCAATCGTGAAAATTTAGGATAAAAATCATTTACATTAAGGATCAGAATAGTTTATTCTTAGGATAACCTTAAAAGTAGTAAATACATTAGTAAAACACCAAATTCTGTAACTATCATTCTTAGATCATAAATAATGAAATCATAACAATTAGGTGGATCTCTAAACATGGTGTGTACCAATGTGAGACATTGTACCACAAGTCACTAAGAAACTGACATTCCTTAATACTTAAGTGGTTAAGGAGAAGAGGGGAGAAAATACCCATAGCTTATGTTTCTAGTCTCTATTACCAATCTTCTCTTGTTTCGTCAAACTTGCAATCATCTATTACTTAGCTCAACTATTCAACTGTGAATACAATATGTTGAGAAAGTTTCTCAAAAAGGATTACAGTAGTAAAACATCTCAAGAAAGAAATCTCCGTTCCTTATAAAACATACTAATATTTAGAAGTAATCAAAACATTCGTCCAAATCTTAATTTAACCAAAAACAAAAATACCACAACCTTGTTCTGATCCTGCGGATCCAATTGACCACAAGGGCGGAACCCTTGTGAAGGATCCGCCGAATCCGTCAGTCATCAAATTCAACTTTAAATTACCAAACACTCCTTACTGCACTACACACCTAATTAAACTCTCAAATATCAACTCATAGTCGACTCTCACAATCCCTAAATCAAAATTAGGTCCTTCATCTCATATTCGTGCTTAATCACTCACTGTAAGTTCACTAATTTATTTCAATTCAAAATTAGGGTTTATTATTATTCTTACACTACAGATATCTGTTGAATAGGAATTCCATTTTGTTAAACTCTTTAACAAATTCAATGAATCAAACTTCTGTTTAAATCTTCAATTAGAATAAGCTTTCTTATAGAATCCCTTAACTAGGTAAAATGAATTTCAAACATTGCTAATACAAAATCGATGAAAACGTCAAACAAGAATGTTTGGGGTATAAAGTGTTTTATCACAAAACGCGTATTTTTCAAACATCTTAACCACACCTCCGTACTTGTCCACATTTCATGTATCCTAGATTAGTGTAACTAAAATTATAAAATTGTTTATGAATAGGAAAATCATGCCTCCTGCCACAAATTACGATCACAAGAAAACAAAGAAGTATCTACCCAAACATCATCAAACAAAAGGACTCACAGATGCTCAAGTCCAACTTTTCAAAGCTTTAGAAAGTCGGTACGTTCATGAGGGTAGAACCGTAGACTCTTCATTTTTAGAAGAAACAAACATTCGTGAACAAATGGCCACCATTCAATTTGACTCACTTCTCGACATAGATGAACCTATCATTCCTCGATTCATTCTCGAATTTTATGCCTCAGTAAAACTTATTTCTGATGACAATGGATCATTTAGCATCAACTTCAATGTTAACCAAAACTCCTACAATTTTCCTTTAGACCACTTTGGGGAAGTGTTACACATCCCAAGTGAAGGAACATGCTTCTATTCTGACAAATGGTCCTTAACCATTCTAAATTCACATCTAGGAAGGGAACATCCTTACGACACTCCTCTAACTCCTAAAGAAATTATCCGAGATCATCTTTTTAACACTAGAACCAATCCAATTAAGAAACTTCGGGGAAAAGATGTCAATCGAGATCCATTTGCTATGGAACTCAATGAACTCAAACCTGAGTTCAAAAGACTCGAAGAAATTCTAAGAGCTAATGTCATTAGTACTATTGGAAACAAAGATCATGTGAATGCTGGATTATGCTATATGCTCTATTGTATCTCAACTCATCAAAAATTCAATCTTGCTTACTATATCGCCAAAAGAATGGTTGATATACGTGTCCTAGGGAAAACCACATTACCATATGGAATGCTACTCACTCGTTTGTTCAAAGCTTCCATTCCTATACCTCCAAATTCAGTTGGCTTTGTCCCTGATTACCCCGAAATCAAACACACCTTTGTCCCTCTTAGTGACCATAGAGTGAAAGTGGGAAAAGGGAAACGAGCTTGTCTCTCATCTTCATCTTCATCATCATCATCAGCTAGTGACGAAGATGGATTACCTAACTCAAAACTTCCTCTATTAGATTACTTAAGTCAACTTCCATTTCTCAACAATGAATCTGAAGAAAGCCGACAAACAAAGGGAGTTCTAAAATGTGCAGGACGATGGATGATGAAACTCCGAAAGGGTCAAAAGAAGATACTCAAAATATTGAATGAAAAGCGAGAATAAATGAAAGTCTGGAACAGTTGTTCTTTAGATCCTATATGATCATTTTTCTATGTTCGTTAAGACTTGTCTTTAGTATTTTATGCTTATGTGTTCTAGCTCAACTTTAACTGATGATAATGCACATGGTTATCAATTTTCCAAAACTTATGCCACTGTTTGGCTCAAACATCTTTTATGATGAAGTTTAATGATTAGGTCTATTTTTATACTTGGTTGAGTTTTATTTTGTGTATATGAACTAACTGATTATTGCAGATTGATAACACTCGGAGTTATCTATTTGTCAAGTCTAAACCTATGATTGGAATAAACGGTAAGTTTCTAAGTATGGATTAAACTATGTGGAATCATGTGTTAATATTGTCATATTTAGTTGTTTTGATATACATATTAGATGTTAAGTAAGGTCTAGATGAATTTTCGGGTTTTCGTCGAAAAACGCGAAATATGACATATGTTCTGTTTACTTTCTTAGTTTTAGGCCTACGAATCCCGCGGATCCCAAAACAGGGTTCCGCCAAGGCTTATCGTTGGATCCGCCATCCGCCTACCTGCGGATTTGGCGGATCCCAGAAAATGGTTCCGCCTTTTATCCACTTTGGATCCGCAGGTTTCCCAGCAAAATTCTAAAACTTTTTCGACTCATCCCAATTCTTAAATCTTAGTGTTTAGTATCATTTAGGATTCATTCACTGATCATAATTCATCTTAGAATCATTTAGGAATTCTTAGAAACTTAGGAACAAAATTTCCCACCAAAATTCAAATTTTTTTAACTTTAGATGCGAGTTACCAAACCAATACAAAGAAGGAACCCTTTTTAGGGATCCGTCAAATCCGTGGAAATATCAAATCATTAGATTTTCCACTATCCTCTTGTATTAACTGCATATCCAAAACATATTACTCAACCAAAGCTCAATGGATTGACTTCATTGATATGACCTGCACAATTTTCTGTTCCAAATCATTTAGAACCTACATTCTCTATTGGATTCACATCAAATCCAAACACACAGACTCACAAACCTTCTGTCTATAAATTAGAACTTTAGGATTTTCAATTCACAACACAACTCAACCATCTCCTCTCTTACACATTTTAGCCATCACACTTCACCTAAAAGTTTCTACAACAAAATCACACAACTCCATTTCTATGGTCTGACTATAGGACAAACAACTTTATCCTGTTTCAAGTCATTCACACTCATTTAATCCAAACACCAATTTTCATACAATTAGGAAGTATAAATGTTAGAGATAATCATAGCACACTAAAACTACACAAAATTCACATACCATCTCCAGAAAGTTCACATGTCTAGACCATACAGACGCACGGCTAGAATTAGTGTCAGACCTTATTGGTATGCAAACCCACTTCGTAATGTAACCTTTCCTGTTAGATCTTCAAACACCACAACAACTACTATTACGACTTCCATAGTCAACATAGACTCTTCTTCAATTTCATCCGCTACAAACTCATCCAATACAACAACATCACCTCCTACCATTACTCTTGTAGCAACTACAACACCACTAGCTCCCGCTCCACCACAAACTAAGAAGACTGCATTATCACTATCTTCACCAAAACTCAAACCTATGGAACTCTTTAGGACA
This sequence comes from Artemisia tridentata subsp. tridentata, assembly GCA_021014915.2. Classification (NCBI taxonomy): domain Eukaryota; kingdom Viridiplantae; phylum Streptophyta; class Magnoliopsida; order Asterales; family Asteraceae; genus Artemisia; species Artemisia tridentata. The sequence goes on from CP139507.1 coordinate 251,413,986, forward strand.
CCATCAACATCTCCACAACCACATTCTGAAGAATTAGAAGATCTTCAACTTATATCAACCACTTCTCCACAAATAAGTCTTGAAAACTTAGGACCCATGACAGTTCATTCTCTCCATCCAAAGATTCATGAACCTCAATATCATATCACCTCAATTATCAACACAACAATTGCAACATCAATTATCACTTCACCAAGTGTTTCCACAATGATTGACTCCTCACCACAATCATCACCACCTAAAGAAAGAATCTCATCCCCATCTTCAAGCTCAATAATTGACCCATCACATGACATTATTGATAAAACAAACACTCAAGATGACAACAATATGGTTTCAAACATCTACGACATTAGTAACTTAGAAACTAAATGGCTTGCCTCCATCATGTCATCATCAAAACAAGCAAAATAGAAGTTTGTAGTATCATCGCAATAATCGCTTTTAAGATTTTATCGTCTCTAGGAACCTTCATGTGTAATTGTATGTTTGAGACTTTCGTCACAAACAAATTTTCAATATATATAATTATGCTCTAAAATATGATATCTTGTTTTGACACAAAAAGTAATTTTCAATACTATCGTCATAACACCTTACTAGTTCAACATTGTAGTTCTGCACCAAAACCTTGATTCAAATTACTAAAACCAACTCAATAATTGTGAGTAAACCTTAGCTTGAACCTTCATTAGATCAAATCAACAAAAATTGACCAAATCAATTTTTATCACACGGAACCAAAAGACTATAAAGACGGAACCAAAATTTTGGATCCGCCAAATCCGTAGGTACCAAGTTCAGTTTTTAACCATTTAGAAACCAAACAACCTTCTCGTTACCAACGAGTCTAGAATTTTCATCTCACAAATTCATTATCTAAGACATCTTAAGTATCTAGAACACAATCATAGGATCTCATGATCTTCATTCTTGATTCATATCAAGCATGTCACTGTAAGTACAAACAGAAAATTCATTCCAACCAACTCTCTCAGCATATGATGTCATTTTCATCTACATATAGGTATCAACCATCTTCAATACCTTTATAGCATTTGCTATACATTAGAATCATTGCATTCTTTAAAACCACCACCTTCCATCATCTTTTTCACTAATCATCAACCTCATGGATTAGTAACAAACCTACTTGCATCAACCTTTAGTCATCAATTAAGTTATCACTAACTAACACCAACACTAGCGTCACTAACTTAACTTCACTTCATCATAGGCATTTGTTTTAGGACTTTTTAGGATACCTTTTATCCTTGTAACATCATTTCATGACTTTTGTCACATAAGTTTCAATATATATTATATCTTGCGTATGATTGCTTTAGGTACATGGAATGATCAGACACTTACTTGTTAAAGTCAAACATATTGATAGGCTTGTTTCGAAGAACACTTAACAAGCATTTTACTTCTTCATTGAAGTCATTTATTACTAACACTTCATTTGCAGCATACCATACCCTTCTTAGTATACGTTGGTACTCGAGTAGTGAGGAGTATACATCGAGGGGGAGCATTTCATAAGCATGTCATAACTAACCGTTTGTTTTGTAGATTCATGCATCATTTCCTTGATTACTCCATTTAAGGGGAGTATAAAACAAGGGGGAGCTATTAAAGTTCTCAAAATCGTATTCCGCCACGCACCTCTTCTTTTTGTTTCGACAAAAAGGGGAGAGAAAGGAAAAAGGATTAAGTTTGCATAATTAGTTCATACTAAGCTATTTTATAATAGTAATCAAAATTTGAATAACTAAAAACTTAATCTATATTTTTAAAAGGGATTTAAACTATATTTACTTATTTACTTAAAAATATAATTTATGTTTTGTCATCAACAAAAAGGGGGAGATTGTTAATACAAATATCGTACTAAAAACGTTATTTATATTTTACGATCTTTGCTTAATGTTTTGTTCATGACAAACACAAAGTATATTCCTTAAGCAAATTATAAATACTAGTTAAAGACTTTTTTAAAACACATCTTTTATATATAACATGATCACTAACATTATATTACATGTGTATTTCCTTTAAATGGAAACTTTAGTTTAAGTTACTAAGTGATATCATGGTATACATCACAAATACAATCTTAGTAAGATATCTTGGATAGATATGCAAGCAACATAGTTGACATTTGAAGATCTTGGATGATATGGTAAGATACAACTAAGATATGGTAAGAGACAACTAATCCATAGCTGTCACCATCCCACGGATCCAAGTCCATACAAGGACGGATCCCTTCTGAGGGATCCGCCGGATCCGTAGGAGCCTTTCCTTGCTTGCCTATAAATAGCAGGCTTGGCATTTGATCTTGGCATCCACTTAGAAAAGAAAAACACATACATACACTTTAGTTACTAACCATAGTAGTTATAAATATCATTGATGTTTCTTTTGTAGCAAAGAAGATCAAGATTAACAAGCTTCAAACAAGCAGACTGTTGTGAAGTTGTAGTATAGGTTCTGTGTAAACACTTTAAGTGTTTGTTATCAATTGTATCAGTTAGATCAGTAAGTGTGGTTAGTGCTTTAGTCCTCAAAGCACAAAGAGAGTAGGGAGTGGTTGTACCCGAGTAAAGAACTCGACATCTAGCTTAGTGTCGGTAAAGTAATTAGGCGACGTCAGGTTGGTTCTACCTTGTGAAAGAACTCGGTGTTTAGCTTAGTACCGGAAAAGGAAGTAAGCGACGTGTAAAGGTTTTCTCCACCTTGAAGGGAGTTTGTTTCTTAGTGAAAGATATCTCTCGAGTAAGCAACTCGAGGAAGTGGAGTAGGGCAAGGATAAGGATCTCTTGCAAACCGAACCACTATAAACACTTGTGTTATGTGGTTTGATCTTTCATCTCTTTATCTCTAGTTTATATTGTGTGATAACTTAATTTGTGATTGCTTCTTTAGAACTAACAAATTAAACAAAAGAAACGGTAAAAACTATTCAACCCCCCTTCTAGTTTTCCACATGTTTTTTGTACGTTTTATCCATTTTTTGTACATTTTATCAGTTTGTATCCATTTTTTGAACGTTTTATCCATTTTTTTTTTACGTTTTATCCGTTTTTGTACGTTTTTATCCATTTTTTTGAACGTTTTATCCGTTTTTTTACGTATTATTCGTTTTTATCCCTTTTTTTACGTTTTATCTGTTTTGTACGTTTTTATTCATTTTTGTACGTTTTATCCGTTTTTAACGTTTTTTATCTATTTTTTTACGTTTTATCCGTTTTTTATCTGTTTTTCGTTTTTATGCGTTTTTCCCCGGCTTTTAATACGTTTTTTTACGTTTTATCTGTTTTTGTACGGATAAAAACTAAAAAAAATGGGTTAAAACGTAAAAAAAAAGGGATAATATGTACAAAAAACAGACAAAAATGGATAAAAACATACAAAAACGGATAAAACATAAAAAAGGGATAAATAACGTTAAAAAATGGGTAAAACGTACAAAAAATAGATAAATACGGATAAAACGAATAAAAACGTAAAAAATGGATAAAACGTACAAAAATGGATAAAAACGGATAACAAGTACAAAAAACGGATAAAACGTACAAAAAATGTAAAAAAATGCATAAAAACGTAACAAAACGGTTAAAACGTAAAAAAATGGATAATACGGATAAAAAGTACAAAAAACGTAAAAAACGGATAAAACATACAAAAAATGCAACATCGTACAAAAATGGATAAAACGTAAAAAAAAAAGGGACAAAAAACATAAAAAAACAGGTAAAACTTACAAAAAACGGATAGAAACGGATAAAAACATACAAAAAACGTAAAAAGCGGATAAAACATACAAAAGAATGGATAAAAACGTACAAATACGGATAAAACGTAAAAAAAAAAGGGATAAAAACGTTAAAAACGGATAAAACGTTCAAAAACGGATAAAACGTAAAAAAAACGGACAAAAAACCTAAGAAACGGGTAAAACATACAAAAAATGGATAGAAACGGATAAAACGTACAAAAAACGTAAAAAACGGATAAAACATACAAAACAACGGATAAAAACGTACAAATACGGATAAAACGTAAAAAAAAAAAGGGATAAAAACGTTAAAAACGGATAAAATGTACAAAAAACGGATAAAACGTTAAAAAAAAGGCAAAAAATCGGATAATACATACAAAAAACGGATAAAAACGTACAAAAAACGGAGAAAACATACAAAAAACGGAGAAACATACAAAAAACGGAGATAACGTAAAAAAAAGGACTAACGGTGCAAATACCATTAGTCCTGAAGGCTGACGGTGTAATATTATCTATCTCGTTAAGAGATAACGGAGAAATAATTTGCACCGTTAGTCCTCATTGTAAACGAGGGATGTAGGGTGGCAAACGTTTGGCTAACGAATGATGTAACATGCAAATAGTTTCTGATAGGGATGTAAGGTCTCAAAAACTGTAAACCACGGGGATGTATTTTGCAGTTTACTCTTTTTTTATTGAAAACTAGACATTTATAAATTTTTAACCATATATTACACATTTTATTACTTATTATAAATTAGAGCTGTTAATTTGTAAAAGTTGGACAAAACACATAAAATCATATGCGATTTAAACACATGTGATTATTAACACATGCGATATTTATCACATGTGATTATAGATGAATAAAAGTAAACTGCTCTAATTTAAAAGTTGATATACAATGTGTATTATATGATTGGAAATTCATTGATATGTGGTTTTCATTGCAAAAACTGGGAATTTTTTTTAATATATACACAAATAATTATGTCAATTTTAATACAGTTGTTTGGTGTCCAAAATTTTAAATTAATGTTAAATCACATGTGATATATTATGTGAATTTCAATACTAAAATGCGTGAAAAAAAAAAAAAAAAAAAAAATAATAATAATATTTCGTTGAAAGTATATGAAAGTGTCCGTCTATGAAAACTAGTAAAATGCCCGCCGCAACGATATAATTTGTTTTTGGTTAACGATTAACAGTTCATTGAATATTTAAGTTATAAAAAGATGAGTGTAATTGTATTTTTAATTAAAATATTAATTAATGTCCCCTTTTTCTCAATTGAAAAGTGAGTGGCTGAATTAATCTCCCCCTTTTAAATAATATAAGTGATCGCTCCTCATATTGATAATGTGATTATAAGTTTATAATGTATGAATTAATCAACATCACAATAAGTTTTTAACATATCATATTCATTTTATATTTTTCTAATTTGTTTGATTTCATGTTAATTACAAGACAATTTGATTAACTTTTAACAATAGAATGTTATGACACATTTCCACATATATTTTCTGTCATGAAACTATCGCGTCCATCATACGTGTCTGAAAATCTAGTTATTAACATGTTACAAAAGTTGCAAGGGTTAGATTGTGAACAAAGAAATTTATATTGTTAAATATAAAACACATTTGGATTGTATATGAGAATTTGTGCAAATTGTTCTTATTCCTAATTATCTCCCATTCGTAGTTCATTATATAATTGCCACATTAGCTTATTTTCCTTATCAGGGTGCCTAAACTATGTGGCAAACGAAAAAGAAGAAGGTGTAATCGATCAATTTAGCTAGGAAGTAGAGCTAGTGGTACTCGTAGGCGCATGTAGTATCTATGTTTTTCCATCAACATTCAACTTATTTACCCTTCCATGATAAACTTAATGGAAAATGCTAAATGTTTCTACATTTTGTTCCTACAAATTGTCCGACTTACTGGATGTTGACAAACGTCAGAACGGACGGTTTGGATGCAGAGAGAGAATGAGTAGAAAAAAACTATATAATATCGTTGTATGTGTAGGAGGATTTGTAGGAAGAAAAATTATGAGGTTGTACCAAAGCTAAAACTTAATACATATAGGTTTGGTTATTGCTACCCTCCTAAATTGATAACTCCACCCCAGCTAACTTTCTTTATTTTTATATATTTTTTTTTGTATTGTAAAACTATAAAAACAGAAAGCACCGAACAAAAAATATAAAGTTTGACAGGAAATACGGAACATACACTGATAAAAGACGAAAGAATACGGCACAGAAGCTGATAAAAAACTGTGTTGTACTGTTAATAAAGAAATTAAATGATGTGTCAGGGGGTAAAACATGTAAAAACATAATAGGGGGTACCAATAGTACCACCCAATACATATTACGAGTAACTTTTATAGGCATCTGTCATAACACCGATCACATCAAATATCAATGTCATATCAGCAACCAAGTGATCCCCCATTTGTTGATGTAAATAATGTCCTAAAAACTTTATTTATATCTTTCGATAACTCCACAACACTTTATGTCAAAATTAACGTAAACAAGTTTTTAGTCGAAATGTCATGTTTCTGCGTAAATCACTCTAGGTAAGAACAAACAAATTTACAACTTGACAAATGATCAAAGAAGTGAATTTGTATTTCAAACTTCACATTTTTAATGTGACAAAACATTTTTTTTCAAAAATATACTTTACAAATTATTTTTGAATTATAAAGAAATGTTTTAACTGGTAAAATAAGTTTAAAATTTATAACAGCTATTTTTCCTCCAAAATCAGCTCCAAACTTCACCAAATAAACTTTCATCACTAAAAACAAAAAATGAAGTGTCTTTTTCTGGCACGGTACCACTACATTTTGTGGTACTATCCTAATATAATGGGCAAATTTTTTCTGCCTATAAATACCAGTCCAATTCATAGCTTTTGGGCATCCTTTTTCACACACAACTTTCTGAGTTTAAAACTCTTATCACATTTACTCTCCTTTGATCATTTAGTTAGTCTCTTTTGTTTAAAGAGTGATCCTATCATCCAACCAAGTGATCACATTCATTCCTATACTAGTGCAAGAGAAGAACACAAAGTATCAAGAAGATACAAGGTGTTGTAGTCATAGTTTAGTGCACTTGTAACATTTGTTACATATTTGTTGTATCCTAGCATACACCAAGTTGATTTTTCTTTTGTGTAGTTTGTGAGTGTGGATCATTGTGATCCTGTTGAGATCTTAGAGATCTCTTGTAGCTTGTGTGCTTGTGTGTTGATCAAGTGGATCAAGGGTAGATCGGGTAGATCGTGTGAAGTGTGTTGATTGTGTGATTTAGTAAGGATCGTGTGGATCGTGGTAGATTGATACTAGCTAAGATTAGTACTCGACATTTAGCTTAGTGTCGGAAATAGGGATAAGCGACGTTGTACGGTTTTCTCCGCCTAAAGGGAGCTTGTTGACATAGTGCTTAGAACTCTCGAGTTGGGTACTCGAGGAGTGGAGTAGGGCGAAGAAGATCTTCGTAGCCGAACCACTATAAATCTCTTTGTCTCGGTTTGATCTTTCCTTCTCTACTCTTTATATTTGTTATTTACATTAGATAGTATAGTTAGTGTTCATATTGGTGTTGATTGATTTCACAAAAGAATTGAATCAAAGTTTTTCACAAGTAAACTTTTATAACTAACGAAAAACCGGTAATACTATTCAATCTCCCCCCCCCCCTTCTAGTTTTCCACAATTGGTACCAGAGCCACGTCAGGCAAGATTTTAAAATAAATTGTATTTTAAAACTTGAATCGATCAATGGATTTCGACAAATATCAAGAAGGGAAATCTATACAAAGACTACCACTTTTTGAAACCGATTGTTTTATATATTGGAAAACAAGATTCGAAACGTATGTTAAATCAAAAGACATTGATCTTTGGCATGTTATTACCGAGGGTGACTTTTAACCGATTGAAAAGAATCCGGAAACAAAAAGGGATTAAATAGTTCCCTATAATAAAGAAAGTGATAACCTTAAAAGAAAACTAGCCAAAAATGATGAGGCTAAAATGATGATTTACAATGCTTAGCCAAAAAAGGAATTTGAAATAATTTTTATGTGTAACACGGCAAAAGAAATTTGGAAAACGTTGTTAGTCACTCATCAAGGTAATAATCAAGTCAAAGAGAACAAGATAGATCTTCTTGTACAACAATATGAACAATTTTCTATTTCGGAAGATGGATCTATTGATAATGCCTTTGCTAGATTTAATACTATTATTACTTGTCTTAAAGCTCTTGATGAAGGTTATTCTAGCAAGAATTATGTTAGGAAGTTTCTTAGGGCTCTACATCCCAAATGGAGAGCAAATGTCACCGCCATTGAAGAGTCAAAGAACTTGGTGACATTATTACTTGATGAACTAATAGGAAACTTGAAAGTTCATGAAATGATAATCAAGAAAGACTCCGACATAGTCAAAGGCAAAAGTGAGAAAGTTAGATCTTTAGCATTGAAAGCCAAAAAGGAGTCTAGTGATGAGGAAAGTTCGGATTCCGATAGTGAAGACGAAGAGTATGCATTAGCGGTTAGAGACTTTAAGAAGTTCTTTAGAAGAAGAGGTAGATATGTAAGACAACCTCGTGATGAGAAGAAGTCGTTCCAAAAGAACCGGAATAACAAGAAAGAAAAGAGTGATAGAAAATGATTTAGATGCAGAGAACCAAATCATCTCATCAGAGAATGTCCTAAACCATCGAGAACCAAGAACCAACGAGCACTCGTAGGAGGTTCTTGGAGTAATAGCGGTGAGGAAGAAGAGGAGAAGCCAAATGACAAAACATGTCTTATGGCTCAAGCTTCAAATGAGGTACATTCCGACTCTTCTTACTATAATGATGATAATTCGTCAATGGATGATAATATACTATATGATGAATATAATAAATTATGTGAGGTAAGATCTAAAATCATAACTAGAAACAAAACACTAAAAGTAACATTGCATGAACTCGAAGTGCAAATTTTAGAACTAAAAGACCAAGTAAAAAGACTTGAGAAAAATAAAGAAATAGATATTGGATGTAGGTCATGCATATGTCTTCGAGTAGAGAATGAAAAACTCAAAGAAAATGCCGTGAAAATCATTAAGTTTGAAAAACGAACAAAGGCACTTAATGACATGCTTGAAAACGTTAGGTATAGTGAACATGCCGGAGCGGGCTTAGGATTTGACCCAAATAAAGCTTCTATAAGTGAAACTAAAATTTGTAAAATTTGGAGAATCTGAAATAGCAGAGGACGACACCATTAATGATGGGAACGGCACCACTAAATTTAGTGGTACCGTGGTACCATCAGCTGCTAAAGTCATAACAGGGTCGATTTTAAAAAATAACTTAAGTCCTAAACCGAGTCACATAGTAGATAATAATGTTGAAGTACCTAGCATTGGTAAAAAGGAGGTCAAAAGATTTTACAAACTTTTGTCAACCCCCGGATTTGGATTTGTAAAACCCGATACTAGATCAAAGACTCTTCCACCTAGAAAAACAAATGTTCCTAAACCTCGGTCAAGAACTCCTCAACCGAGAAGTAATTTAGAAGACAAAGTTATCCAAGTAACTATCCCGTAACTTGGAATAATCTTAAATAACGAAGTTACTTGCCATGTGAAATTTGTCCTCCGTTCCAACATCCTAACCAAATGCAACAAATGCATGAGATGTTTAACACTAACAACTTTGGACCCATGAGATATTGGGGACCAAATGTTTGATTTTCTGTCATGCTAGATAGATATGCTTGAGAATCGACTTGGAGTCCGACGAATGGGTTATGATTAGTGAGTGCACTAATCTCATTATGGAAAATCAAAGTCTAGTCTCATCTTACTTAGCATACAATGAAGGTATAGTCACGTTTACTAGTTAAAAGGCAACATCTCAGGCCAAGGTACGCTTTCTCAAAACTTCTTTACTATTAGATATATTGAGCATGTAGAGTTCTTAGAATCTAACTTAGTGAGCACTAACATAATGGACGTGAAAAGTGCATCCCTAAATGGTTTTATCAACAAGGAGGTATATGTAGTATAACTTCCGGGATTTGTTGATCTATAAAAACCATATCATGTTTATAAACTCAATAAAGAACTCTATAATCTTAAACAAGCCTCCAAAGCTTGGTACCACATATTAAAGACTTTCTTACTTAAACATGAATATACCATGTGAATGATTGATAACACACTTTTCATGAAGAAACGAAATTCACATCCCATCATCGCTCAAATATTTGTCGACGACAATTATATTAGGCTCAACTTGTCCAGAAATGTACGATGATCGTTCAAAGATCATGCGTGACAAGTTTTAGATGAGCATGATGAGCGAATTAAGTTTCTTCCCTAGTCCTCATATAATATTATTTGAAGATAGTATCTTCTTAAATCTAATTATTCTAATATATATATATATATATATATATATATATATATATATATATATATATATATATATATATATATATATATATATAAGAAATTTAACTTAGAACAATCTTAACCGATGAAAATGCCCATGTCCACGGAGACGAATCTCACAAGAGACGATGAAGGTGAGTACGCGGAATAGTACTAAGTATAGGGGCATAATAAGTAGGTTATTATACCTAACGGCAAGTAGGCCCGATATCATGTTTAGTGTCTGCCGCTGTGCCCGCTTCCAAGAGGATCCCAAAACCTCTCATCTTGAAGAGGATAAGCGTATCTTCCGATACATTAAAGGCACTATACACTTGGGATTGTATTATCCCAAAGGGACCGGTGTAGAAACTATTGTCTATGCTGACTCTCATCATGCGGGAGATTATGTGGATCAAAAAAGTACGAGTAGCGTTTGTACCTTCATGGGTTGTTGTCAAACTTTTTGGTTCTCCAAGAAACAAAACGACTCTTCCTATCTCCACGACCGAAGCCGAATACGTAAGCGCTGGAAAGGCATGTCAACAAGCACTATGGATGAAACAAGCTCTAATCGACTGCGACATCCATCTCGACGACATTCCTATGAAGTGCGACAACCAAGGTGCAATTGACTTGACCAAGAACCCCGTACAATGCTCGTGTACGAAACACATCGAAATACGTCATCTCCTCCGTCGCGATAATGCCCAAAGAGGAAACATTTCTATCGAAAAGGTTCCCTCAAAGGACAACATCGTCGACATACTAACCAAAGCACTTAAACAAGAATCCTTCAACTATTTACGTCTAAGTCTAGGAATGATGGAACACATCCCGTGATTTTCTTAATTTACTTGTGCTCAAAAACATCCTCCGAGTCTCCTCTTATGACTATCTTAATATTTCACTGGAAATATTAAGTCATCCGTCAAATCCCACTAATGACTATTTACGTATTTCCTTGGAAATATTAATGTCATCCCTTCGCATCTAGTTTCGTCATTCAAATCCTAATGGACTTATCTCGTAAAAGAGTTTATGACTATCTAAATATTTCATTGGAAATATTAAAGTCATCCCTCGTATCCCTCTAATGACTACTTACTTATTTCCTCGGAAATATTAAAGTCATCTCTTATCGTCTAGTCTAGTTCTTTTCGTTAAAAGAGTTTATTAGGTATAAACTCTCTCCTCGCGTCAAAAAGTCTCACTAAATAAGCGAGATTTATTCGTCAAAAATCAAAATGGGATAAAAAAATCAGTCTTAGCAGTGCACGACACCACAAAATTTAGTGGTACCGTGGTACCGTGCATCTGATAGTCCCCGTTTTCTTTCCCTTTTCCTTCTGTTTACTCATTCAAAACAAAACACCAACTTCCCCTTCTGCTGTCAAAACCGAATATCACACCCTAATCCAATTACACTCTTGTCAATCAAGATCGAGGCATTGCATTTAAAGATTATCAATCACTTCATCTTATCCAACATCAATTGTAAGTATATTAACTTTAATTTCTTTCTAATTTGAGTCTAGGGTTTGTTCATATATATAAAATCGAATTGGGGCTTTTCAATTTTCATTGAATTTTTATGCAATTAGGACTAAGATTAGACAATGTATAACTTACATGATTCCCTAAACATAGGATTTGCATAAACTCACTTATATTATATACTTTAGTATGAATTTTACTATTTAAATTAGAATTAGATTAAATATTTTTAGTTGAATCATGTCTAGGATACTTAAAATTGGATTAGGAGTTATTAACATTCAAGTTTTTCAACTTTAAGATTTTTGGAGCCGAATTGTCGCATTTGCCAAACACCCCAATTCCATTGTTTTCGAAAAATTTCACATAACTAGAATCATGAAACATTTTTCGTGCATTGTTGATGCAAACTAAAAACGTTTTCGCATGCATACATGATCTCACAAATATTGATCGAATTACATAACTAATATGTATTCTTCGACATATTTGTTTGAGCAAAAGTGAAGTTAGGAGTGTTTGGGTAATCTCATTATTTTTGTTTTAGAGTCGAGATTACCGTACCTCCACATTGTTTGCATATAGGCACACACACTAGAATTATATGATCATCAATAATACAAAAGTTAACACACACACTAGAGATATGATCATCAATAATACAAAAGTTAACACATATATACTTATATATTTTTGTAGGTAACAATGCCTCATAACGATTACCAAGACACCAAATCCTACATCCCTTCACTAATCGATGATTCAAACATTCCCGATGAGCAAAAAGCTTATCTTTAAAAAGTCCAACATCGATACATACACGAAGGTCATGTAGTCGATGCTTACTTTGCTCCTTTGGATGGCATAAATGTATGCTTTCCAACAATCGACTTTGATTGTTTATACAAAATAAATTATCAAATTTGTCCTCGTTTCATTCTTGAGTTCTATAGTCGGGTTCATACCTTCAATGATCTTGAGGGTAATGTCTTCCTAGATTTCTAGATTCGAAATCAAAATATCGTTTTGTCTATTATCGAGTTTGGTGACATTCTGGGTGTTCCTTCCTATGGTCAATGTGCCTACACAGAAGACCATTCCTTAGAGTCCCTTTACTATCATCTTGAAAGTGAAGGTCCATATCTAACCGAAATTCCCGATCCACAAACCTTAAAGCACCATGTTCAAATCCCTCGTGTCGCCAACACGTACCAAAAACGTGATGGTTCAATAGTCCACCTCGACTCAAACCGAATCTATCTCAAAGAAATTCTTCCCGATCTAAAAAATTGGGAACTCCTTCTTCGTAAGAATGTATTGTCTCTTGCGGGTAACCGGGATCATGTTCTGGCAAGTCTAGCCCACATGCTCTATTTCCTTAGTAACGAGGAGCCATACAACCTCGCATACTATATGGCAAAAAGAATTGCTAACATTCATAGTCGGTCCGATAAGCTCATGACATACGGTATGTTGCTTACTCGTCTCTTTCGTTGGGTCATGGCTAATTACCCACACCTCGAAAACGTCGACTATTTCCTTATTAATCCCATTATGAAACCTCTTGGTGGACCATAATGTCGCACAAAGCAACCTAGTGAAAAAGGGTCAAAACGTGGTCGTAAATCCACTTCCGATGCTACTTTCTCTTCCTCCTCCTTCCATCATGGATCATCATCTCAACCTATGGATGAGGATGATGTTGAAGTGAATGAAGAAGGAACCTCTCATGCTCGTACTCCTTCACTCGACACATACATTCGTAATCTTGACACGTCAACCTTCAAACCAACAACCAACCTTCCTTACAATAGCACCACCTTAAGTGCTGTAATGCGAAGGCAAACGACGATGTACAATAGACAAGTGTCAATGCACGAGCAAACTATCGGAGGGATCAAGTCAATTGGGAAGGCACTCAAAGGCATCGGCAACAAAATCAAGAAGTTAGGGAGGACGAGATATTGAACAATGCTTTAAACTACTAACTTAATTAGTATTATTAACTCAAGTATTATTAAACTATCTTTCATGGGGTTTTGGCTACGGCCATATGACATTTAATATTGGTCTAACTCTAACTTTGGATGATTATCTTCGCATGGGTCACTTCGGGTGTGTCTTTTCGTTTTACCACCCGAAGTTAATTTTTAATCAAGTATTATTCTTGGTTAAATTTGGTTTATATGTTTTTATTTTAGTTTCTCTTTTCCTACATGCATTTTCCTTGCATTATCTAAATGATCATATTACTTGCTTGATTGCATGCTTAATAGTAGCCTATATTAATTAGATAATCACATGTGTTTGTTGGTTGCTAGTTGTGGCTATTGTTATGAAATCTATGTGATTATTCTTTAGTGAATTGATGCAATAGGATTAGCTGCACATAGTGCCCCTAGGATTACCCATTTAGGCAGCCTAAATCCTGCAGAACTAGAAAAAACGTCACCAGCAGGTCACGGCACCACTAAATAGGGCACGGTACCACTTAATTTAGTGGTACCGTGGGTGATTTAGTGGTACCGTCCCCTAGGAATACGTTTTTAACTGTTTGCTTTCACTTTTTGACTTCTTTTCCCTTAGATTCTGCAAACATGAGCTGATTCTAGTACTCCCAATTCCCTAAACTCATCATCCTACCAACCATGCATGCTTTTTATTTGGCTATTTAAGCTTCTATCATGCATTCATCTTCCTCACAATCACTCATTCATCATAAACTCACCATGTCTTCCACCATTGCTACCACCACACACAAAGCCAAGAAACCAAGACTCAACATCAAACCACCAAAGGAAATACTTCTCATTGATCTAACACTAGATGATGATGAAGACATTCATACACCATTACCTTCCACCAACTCAACCTCATCAATTTCTACACCATTTGCTCCGTCCAAAACCATTTCTACTAGGGCAACCTCATCATCCTCTTCCACAATTAGGACAACAACACCCTCACTACCACCTAGTCCTCCTCAACCTTTGGCATTAACATTCACATTATCACCAACAACTCATCTTGAGCTTGGTTACACCACACCATCATCTTCTGTTTCTCCATCACCACAACCACTAATGGGTCACCCCATTCTCTACCTACTTGAACCACATAGCCAAAGTTGTGCATGTTGTCACCACAACCGAAACCTCATCTTTAACCTTAGGGAAGAATTGAACTTCATGTTCTCCTACCTTGAACACCTCCTAACACCACCATAAGGGCCTCATACCACTTCCTTCACCAACCAATAGCCCAAGTAACTAAACATTTTCATGTTTAGTTTTCAAGAATAAATGATTAGGACCCCCTTTTGGAATTGAAGCAAATCTTAGGGCCTCAAGTCACTAAAGATTTATGTGTGCTTCTTTTAGTTTATTTTCATGTTTGTATTGTAGTCATGCTTTATGTATGACATCTTCATTTTGAATGCATAGGCTTATTGTATGGTTGTTTTATTTTTTGTAGTTATTTTTGGCTTCTTAGCCCTTTCTTAGTTTATGGTTGGATATTTGTCTTGGTTGCTACATGTTAGATATTGTATATGTGTCAGCTAACCTTGTTTTGTAGCAAGTACCATTGCTCGATTCCTTGGTGTCCTCCAAACGAGGGGGGGTATACATCAAGGGGGAGCCTTTCCGATCTTTTTTCTTCGACAAAAAGGGGGAGAAATGGGATATAAACTCATGCTAAAAAATTGTTAAAATTAATCTTTCACTTAAAATGAGTTTATGTTTTGTCACCATAAAAAAGGGGGAGATTGTTGATGCAATAATGTCCTAAAAACGTTATTTATAACTTTCGATAATTCCACGTTTTGATGATAACAAAATGTGAAAACACTTTACGTCAAAATTAACGTAAACACGTTTTTAGTCGAAATGTCCCGTTTCTGCGTAAATCACTTTAGGTAAGAACAAACAAATTTACAACTTGACAAATGATCAAAGAAATGAATTTATGTTTCAAACTTCACATTTTTAATGTGACAATTTTTTTTTCAAAAAAATACTTTACAAATTATTTTTGAATTATAAAGAAATGTTTTAATTGGAAAAATAAGTTTAAAATTTATAACAGCTATTTTCCCCCCAAATCAACTTTCACCACTAAAAATAAAAAATAGAGCGTCTTTGTCTGGCACGGTACCACGGTACCACTAAATTTAGTGGTACCGTATGGTATTTAGTGGTACCATCCCACTATAACGGGCAAATTTTTTCTGCCTATAAATACCAGTCCAATTCACAGCTTTTGGGCATCCTTTTTCACACACAACTTTTTGAGTTTAAAACTCTTTTCACATTTACTCTCATTTGATCATTTAGTTAGTCTCTTTTGTTTAAAGAGTGATTCTATCATCCAACCAAGTGATCACCTTCATTCCTCTACTAGTGCAAGAGAAGAACCCAAAGTATTAAGAAGATACAAGGTGTTGTAGTCATAGTTTAGTGCACTTGTAACATTTGTTACATACTTGTTGTATCCTAGCATACACCAAGTTGATTTTTCTTTTGTATAGTTTGTGAGTGTGGATCATTGTGATCCTGTTGAGATCTTGGAGATCTCTTATAGCTTGTGTGCTTGTGTGTTGATCAAGTGGATCAAGGGTAGATCAGGTAGATCGTGTGAAGTGTGTTGATTGTGTGATTTAGTACGGATCATGTGGATCGTGGTAGATTGGTACTAGCTAAGATTAGAACTCGACATTTAGCTTAGTGTCGGAAATAGGGATAAGCGACGTTGTACGGTTTTCTCCGCCTAAAGGGAGCTTGTTGACATAGTGCTTAGAACTCTCGAGTCGGGTACTCGGGGAGTGGAGTAGGGCGAAGAAGAGCTTCGTAGCCGAACCACTATAAATCTCTTTGTCTCGGTTTGATCTTTCCATCTCTACTCTTTATATTTGTTATTTACATTTGATAGTATAGTTAGTGTTCATATTGGTGTTGATTGATTTCACAAAAGAATTGAATCAAAGTTCTTCACAAGTAAACTTTTATAACCAAAGAAAAACCGATAAAACTATTAAACCCCCCCTTCTAATTTTTCGCACCTTTTTTTTTCATTTGTTGTTATAATACGAAAAATAAAACATACATCAATTTTAATTTCCAAATTTAATTAAACACATATGCTAAGCAGTATATATTCTAATATGAAGCAGTTAAAATAGACTATTATGCTCTCATTGAAAAGCAATACTTAGATTCTTGTGACAACTCGGATTTTATGCCATTATTTAACCTCAACCTTTTACCATTCATTTTTCGAAAAAGTTACTATTTATCCTCGAGATTTCACTATTCACAATCACTATTCATTTTCACCATTCATTTTTTTTACTATTCATCGTATTTTGGGCCAGTATTTTAACTCAAGCTTTTTCCCGAAAATTATTATTCACAAGTTACTATTCACCATGTTTTTATTATTTCCTATTTTCACGTAAATTAAATTTTACAACTATAAATAAACGCTTTTACACGATTTTCATGCACATAATGTACTCTATACTCTTAATATATAAATATCTAGTTACTATTCATAAATATCTAAACACCATTCATCAAAATATCTAAACACTATTCATCCAAAATATCTAGATATTTTCAGAAATTTTCTCTATAAATAGAAATAAAACAAGTTCATTATTTTCACAGAAAAACGCACATTCTCTCTGGTTCCCCCCCTAAAAATCAGCCAAAAGAAGAAAAAAAGAAAGAAATGTGCGGGTTTTGCTTATTTGGTGTTCTACGGGTCGTCTTCCTCCTCCTTGTTGCCGCCCCCTTCAACCCTCCATACATCCTCCATACTTGATTTTCTAGCTCCGAGTTATACACATAAGTGGATGACATAAGTATTCTCTACGTAAAAATTAAGTTTATTTTGTGTTTCTGCGGTTAGATTAAGAGCTACACAATAGTGGATAGGAGCCGTGGATCTCGGGGAAATTTTTGAAGCATTTGCAATGGTAGATCGGTAAATTCTAAGGAAAGGTTTTTAATATGGGAGTGATTAGGATAGTTTTTGGGTTAAATTGAGGTGATTTAGAGGTTTCATAGTTTAGAAGATGGATTCTTGAATTTAGATGCGGAAACGGTGCCCAATTTGCTAGAATCATTTATCAGTTATTATCAGGTGAGACATAACCCCTACTCTTTTAATACTTGTTTTAAACTACTTGGGGGAGATACATGCTTAGAAATAATTTACTCGTTTATCAAAATACATGATTTGCATTTACATACAGATACAAGTACTCAAAACATTTATACTTTTATGCTACGCTACACTTTTTATACTTTTTCGGACATGATGTGTAGTTTTATTACGATATGTGCCTTAATGTGTTAAACTTATTCTTGTTCGCGTTATTCTTTAGCAACTGTTTAACTCCTGGATGGAGCCGATGGAGAGGTATTGATAGTACTATCAGGCTGACGCCCCCACCCTTGTTTCCCTTATTCTTGACCTTGGGTGAATATAATCAAGTATTGTTGTATAAACTTACGTAGACTTGTCATGAGGTTCAGTTGGTTGTTATTCTTTACATTAAGCACTTGCATATATCGTATACACATATGTCTTACTCATACTATATTTTAGCAATGGGTTGTGAACACATAGGTTACAAGTTTTGTATGGGCGGAACTTGGAACTGAATGGATTTACAATGCCTTTGTTGTGGGAATATTCTTTAAAGACTTTTCAACTTATTTGCAACAAACTTGTGAACTAACCAACCTTTGTGTTGACACTTTTTAGAATGTTTAACTCAGGTTAGTAAGGCGATAGCAGGTGCATGGAGCATAGAGTCATATATCATGTTTTGAAGACTTATACTTTTATCATTACCATTCGATACGCTGTAAAAACACTTTGGAACCTCCTGTTTGTGAATCTGATTCTATTTATCGAATGGAAACTTTTAAAAATGTCTCATTTAGAGGTCGTTTTCTATACCTTGTACTTTGTATTATGAAGTAGCACCCCAATGAAACAATCTTACGCTGCGGTATTTTGGGGGTGTTACAATTATAAAGTGTCTAAGTTGGCAATTTTACATAAAAAAATTTGAATTAAACAATAATTAAGAAAGTAACCCAAGCTTATGAAGGAAGCCACAGAAAATTCGGCCCACCCCAGTTTTAACCCACCCCTCTCTCCATTATATTTCACGAACCCAAATGAAATTTCTAAAACGAACCCTAATTCAAAATCAGGAAACCTAACCCAAGTTGTAACCCACCCCTTCCTAGAGGTGCACATTTCGGTTAACCGGTTCATTTGACGACCGGTCAAACCCGAACCGGTTTGAGTCAATGAAAAAAAAACCGGTCGGGCCGGTTAACCGGTTCGGTTACAAACCAGACCCGGGGAGGAAAAAACCCAACCGATCCAAATCGGTTTGGGTACGGTTCGTGACCGGTTAACAGGTTTGGACCCTTTTTTCCTTTTTTTTTTTCGGTCGTTTATACAAAAGTAAACTGAATAAACTTCAACTTTTATTTAATACAACGGAAATACAACTTAAAAAAAATACATGATCAAACATAATACATAAACACAAAACATAATTCTTAAAACATAAAACATCAAGAAACTACTCAACGTCGACTCGTCGAGACTCGAGTGCCGAGCATTACATGGTGAAATGAGCCCTCAACGCACAGTTGGAAATGGGATTCATTAAACGGAAGCAATGCTTACATTGAGCCTTTCTCGTGTCATCCGACATTAGGACGTAGTTTAAGTTATTCGAAATATCTGGTTTACGGTTGCATGGTAAAACCGCAACAATCACCGGTGCAATTGGTGCAACAACCTCTTGTCCTTTATTTGCATTTTCCATTAGTGAATTACTTTCGGTTTTGATTTTTTAGAGTATATTTTAGTTGTATAAAAGTTGTAAATAAACAAAAACACAACCTCTCTATTTATACAAAATATAAAATGGCAAAATGGTAAATTTGAAACCAAAAAATTAAATTCAAAATTTGAAAACCCGCCTCCCCGCTCAAAATTTAAAATCAAAATTTGAAAATTCAAAAAATCCACCGGTTTGACCGGTTTTATAACCGGTTAACCGTTTTTTTCCCCGCCAAGGCGCCAAGTTCAAATTTGAATTTTTAAAAAACGGATTGACCGGTTTGACCAGTTTGGGACCGGTTATTAACCGGTTATCCTTTTTTTTTCGTCGTTTATACAAAGTAAAATGAATAAACTTCAACTTTTATTTAATACATCGGAATACAACAAAAAGGAAATACATCATTAAAGGAAATACATCAAACATAATACATAAACTTAAAACATAATACATAAACATAATAAATCGAAAAGCTACTCGTAAATGTCTTCATCGGACCCGACGGACCTGGCTTCATTAGCAGCTTCATCTTTTCTTATTTCTTCATCGGAAAGCAACTCAATTGTACCCTCTTGCAACTGTACCTCGTAGATCTCTTCTTCGATGTCTAAGGGGTTTTCAAGACTTGATTTGTCTTGTCTTTGCTTGATTGCGTCCAAATGATCTTTCAAACACATACACATTTCCAAAGAAGCCGGTGTGAGCCTTATTCTTCTGTTTGATAACACCCTTCCACTTGTTGAAAAAGCGAATTCAGAAGCTACCGAAGTAGCTTGTACACTTAGTAGATCTCGAGCCATTCGGGATAGAACGGGAAACATTGTTTCCTTTGCTTTCCAAAATGCCAAAACATCAAAGTTTTCATGTTGGTCGGTCGGAATATGTGAGATAAAATCGGTTCTGGTATATCTTGTATATTCATTATTTGTGAAACGATCACTCTTTGCCCGTTTGTTAGGATTTTCTCTTAACTTTTGTAGCAAGCCTTGTATCGATTTCCCTCTATGCGACGACCTCGATGATGAAGAAGTCGCATTCACAGAAGGAGTTGGGTTACCATATTTTTCAAAATAATATTCCCATAAACCTTCAAAAGAATTGTTAAAAGCCGCTTTTCCATCTTCACCAAAGTTCGCGTTATTCGCGAATAACACCAAATCAGTTGTAATCGAGTCGATAAGTAACTCTACCCCGCATACATTATAACATGGATTTAATGCGGACGCACAAGTAATTACCGGTGTCAAAGTTTCAAAATATTTAATAAGCTTTTCTTTCATTGGTGAAACCATATTTGTATATATACTACCATTTAATTCAAATGAGGCCAAACTTGAACACATGTAGTATAGTTGCTCGAGTACCAAATGGGATGTTGGATAATAAACTCTCGATAATTTTCTTGTGGCGTTGAAAAAAACTTCAAGTAATCGGGTTATTTTTTCAATAGTTTCTCAATGTTCGACTGCAAATGGAACAACCCTACCATTTTCCGCCAACATGTCATGAAAATATTGTAAAGTCACATTTTGTTTTATACCACTTAGGAACATAAGATAAGTGGAATTCTATCTTGTATCACAATCTAAATTAGGTGACAACCAACGTTTCCCCGCATCAACACACATCCGAATGTAGTTATCATATCTTTTAGTACCCCTTTTAAAAATATCGTGTAACATTTGTTTAAAACAATATTTCATTTCACGCATTACGGGATCGGCTAATCCCGCTTGCACAGCCAAGTTAATGATGTGTGCAACACATCGAGAATGATAAAAATCGCCATTTAAAGGTGGCTTGTATTCCATTTTTAGTCTACCCATTGCATTTGCGTTGTTACTAGCATTATCCAACGTAATTGAAAGAATTTTTTGTTGCAAGTGAAATTTGTGAAACACTTTTCTCAACATTTTGAATAAAGCAATTTCCGTGTGAGGAACTGGAAACTCTTCAAATGATATGACCCGCTTCATCATTTGCCAACTTTCGGGATCAACCCAATGTGCGGTAACACAAAGGTACGAAAATGGCGAACCATGAGGAGCGGACCAAACATCCGTTGATATATTAACAAAAGCATTTAAATTAAAAAAAATGCTTCTTTTAATTCTTGTTTGGCCGTTTTCCACATTTTCATTTCATCGCGTTTTAGAGTCATACGACTTACATGATTGTACATTAGTTGGACATGATTTTGAAACACCTCCGTCATATCCTGGTCGTCCCAATGGTTGAACGGCAAACCTCGTCGAATCACCAAACCGGCAAATTATTGACGAACTACTTCATGATCGTTTGAAAAAATACTCCCGTCCCGAGCCATAGACGATTGACCCGCTTCCGGAACTGTTTTGAGTGCCTTACAATACTTCTGTTTGATATGAGCCCTCAACGTCGAGTTGGAACTCGCCGACATTATACTCAACTAATGCTTACATTGAGCTTTTTTCTTGCCATCCGACATTAGGACGTAGTTAAAGTTTTTCCAAGGATCTTTTACACGGTCGCATGGTAAAATTTTGACAACCGTAGGTGCGCTTATTGAACCAGCTTCGGTGTTGTTGGTGGTGTTTGAACTTGCCATTAGTGAAATACTTTCGGTCTTAATTTTTTAGAGTGTATTTTGCTTGTATGAAAGTTGTGTGAATAAACAAAAACATAACCCTTCTATTTATATTAAACAATAAATGGCAAAATGGTAAATATTGAGCCCAAATAATTTAAAAACCGGCCCCCACGCTCCTTCCCACTCAAGTTCAAAATTCAAAATTTGAAATTTCAAAAAATTCCAAAAAATCCGCTCCTTTTGCCACCCAAACCGGTTCCCAAAAACCGGTCACCTAACCGGTCATTTTTTTGAAATTCCAAACCGGCGGTTTGTGAAAAAACCGGACCGGTTTGAGTCAAAACCGGTTTTGACTGGTTCGATTTTTCGGTTGCGGTTCGGTTAACCGGTTTCGATGTGCACCTCTACCCCTTCCTAAGCCATCATCATTAACAAAACATAACTCATAATTATCACCAGAAAAACGCAACACTCCAATAAATGATTCTTCCAGATTCTATTGAGAGAAAGGGTATAGTTTTAACAATTCAAAAAAGGGTATAGTTTTTTTTTTGCACCAAAAAAAGAAAAAAGGGTATAGTTTCACTGGTACACAAACTGGATATCGTCACACTGGAAATGCGTGACTATATGCATATAGTCACACACGTTTTTTTGGGTGTGTGTGACGAAAAGTCGCGCCACCGTAGGTATCATATGGTCACATTGTTTAGTTTGTGGCCGTTTTCATTAAAAAGAGTGACTAAAACCCGAATATGTGTGACCAATTAGGCACAAGTTTTGTTGGATTTATCAGTATGTGTGACTATTTCCCATCCTATGGCCACATGAATATATAATAAATGTGACGTTTGTGAGAATTTAGTCACACAACGTGTGTTGTTTTTTTTCGAGTTAGTCACATACAATTTAAAAAACAGTGGCCAAAAGTGTTAATAAGTGTGACCATATGCTGTTTAAAGTGAAGAAATGTGTATTTTGTGTGACTATTGATCATCCAATGGCCACATGAATTTTTAGTTTGTGTGGCCTTTTGTAATATTTAGTCACACAAAGCATGTTTCTTTTGGTTATTTAGTCACATACAATTAAGCAAAAAGTGGCCAAAAGTGTTAATAAGTGTGACCATATGCTGTTTAAAGTGAATAAATGTGTATTTTGTGTGACTATTGATCATCCAATGGTCACATTAATTTTTAGTTTGTGTGGCCTTTCGTAATATTTAGTCACACAAAGTATGTTTGTTTTGGGTATTTAGTCACATACAATTAAGCATAAAGTGGCCAAAAGTGCTAATAAGTGTGACCATATGCAATTTAAAGTAAGAAATGTGTATTTTGTGTGACTATTGATCATCCAATGGTCACATGAATTTTTAGTTTGTGTGGCCTTTTGTAATTTTTAGTCACACAAAGCATGTTTGTTTTTGGTATTTAGTCACATACAATTAAGCATAAAGTAGCTAAAAGTGCTAATAAGTGTGACTATATACATCTTTTAGTCACATTTAAGAAATCAATATATATCGAAACAAATTCAAATATATATATCAAAACAAATTCAAATACAATAAAATTGGAATGTATATAACTGAACCACTAACACATATCATATAAGGAGTACTAACTTATAACTAACAGTTTTAACCAATACACTAGCAGTACTAACAGTTAGTAACTAAATACACTAGCAGTACTAACAGTTGTAACTAATACACTAGCAGTTTCAACGGCTTCATGTTCTTCGTCCAACCTTTTTATCTTTTCTCTGATTCATGAAAGTAACTAAAGTTGTTTCTTGGCATTCTTCTTTGAAGTCTTGGTCTCAGGTAATGGCAGTGACGGTTTGATGCCGTTTTGAGCACTCACAGTCCTGCAGAATAGTCAAAGAACTGATAGAAATAAAATCACATGAAAGACCATACCTCTTTGTGAGACTCTGCAACTTTGAGAAATCGCTTGATAAAAACATACACAGTCGGGTACGAGAGATTGAATTGAAGTGTATTCACCATTTCCTTTTCCTATAAACATCGAGGTGAATACAAGTCAGTACCAGATTACAATCAATATCAGGAAGTCCACTAATCAACAGTTCTAATTCCTTATCATAAAAGATGGATATCAAATCCCGAGAAATCAATTCATTAAACCCTTCCAAAAAAGCATTTATTTGAGGCGGTATAGCAGTGATTACTTTGCATAAAAACTGGTACACGGTTCATGTCTACAGTTTTAATATATATATATATATATATATATATATATATATATATATATATATATATATATATATATATATATATATATATATATATATATATATATATATATATATATATATATATATTCAGTGTATGTGACAGTAAATTACACCTACCATGTATCAAATACTGATCTGTTTGTCCCACAATGTAAAAACATTAAGACCCAATCTTATAATAAGCAGTCGGATAAAATTTCGCCAATTGCCAACTTTAAATGTAGCAAGTTATAATATGTACATCACCAAATAGAAGCAGATGTACAACATAAAAGATGAAAGATATCTGAGGAAAGAGTAAGATTACCTGCAGCAGAACCAACTCTCTTCAGCACACCAAGCTGATTTTCTTCTGATAGTATGGTATAAGATGCATTACTTTTGTATCTTGGGCGTGAAATGCAGTTAAGTAGCAGTTTCGAACTACCAAACCTACCAGAGAACTCTCCTGCAAATATGGCGATCAGAAGATGATCTTTGTTGAATCAATGGACAAAAAATTATACAATCACATTATTAGTGTACCTCACTCATTGCTGGCTTGCTGCATCAATGAAAGGGTGAATATCATTTGGTCCAGGTGACGGCCCAGAAAGAAGCTGAGTAGACATAGCAATGAGCATGAAGTTCAACAGTTCATGATGTAGGAGATACGTCTTCGGACTTCCAAAAATAAGATGGAAATACAGATGAAATGTAAGATGCGTTTACAGCTTTCATTGCAGCCATCAATAGCACATCAGGAGTAGATCTTTGCAAGGTGCCTTGTAGAGAAATTGTTCCGTGCTGCATAATAAAACAAATTTGATAAACTAAATATACATCTTAGTATATCAGTATATATATGTAACAAAACGCTTCTACACTTGAGTCCACATACCCACAAACAACATAAATTCTTAACTGTTTTAGGATTACCAACATACGTTCATACTCAAATGCATAACACTCAACAATTTTACAAATTCCGAACCAATACCGAGACTCAATTTATTATAACGTTGTAATACTAGTTACAGATTTGAGTTGACTACTTGCCTGTAAAGATCTGAGTTATGGTAGATTTCGGTGAAATCGACCCCTAAAGCTAGTTCTTGAGAGGAAGTGCTGACTTCTAACATCCATGTTGCAAAGAAATTAACAAATTAAAAAATATGTATAAGGAAGAGGAAGGCATGCCTGTAACGCCCCATTAGCTTGACTACCCCTATGCCATTTTTTGCACTTTCTGCCTCAACATGTGCAGCATTAATAGCACATTGAGCCTCTTCATCAGCAGTATCGAAACCAAAAGACTTGTCAATGACCTGAAAGCAAGAATTGTTTTATAGATAAGTAAATCAAAGATGCAAGTGCTGCTAAAACCAATAAACAACAACAAAAGCCTGAAATTAAGAGTGTAATTACCGCAATGTCATTGTCAATTGTCTTTGGAATCCCAGCCACAATAGCTTTGATGCCCCGTCATTTGATTTCCTGCACATATAGAATAAAAATTGGAATGAGAATACCATGCCATTAAGTAGAGGTGGCAAGTTCAATTTGGGTTCCGTTTTATCTGAATTGGAAAACTCAGCAAAGTTAAGGAAAACGAAACAAGTCAAATGGGGGTGAAAGCCCACCCAAACTCTCTTTAACTGCATATAACCTCCGAGCTAATTTTATTCAAAGGATTAGACTATCATTGTAATAATGTATGTTGTGTAACTATATTTAACACATTAAGTGTTTTTGAAAAAAAAAAAAAAAAAAAGACAAAAAAATGATTGTAGGTCAACCAGGCCCCTTTCAAGCCTGAGGTGTACGAGGCTTAACTTCAGTTTGGATTGTGAAACGAGCCAGGTTAATTTAGCTCAACTTTTCAGATTTTCTAATGGTCTGGCTAACAAGCCCCCACTTGATGGCCATCTCAACGACACCCCTAAGTAAGTACAATGACACAAAAGTAATTCACTATATGGCCTATATAAATACGTCAAAAAAAATTGACCACAATAAGTTATAATGCAACATACTTCAAATATCACGGCTGCACCTTTTTGAGTTCCATCACTGGCCTCCAATTATATAAACCTGAAACAATAATATAAATCAATAACTAATTTTAGTATAATATTAATCAGGTTGTGCAATATTTTGAGCATTAAACACCTGATTGAAAACGATGCGCAATGTATCGAAATTAATTGGATCCTCCAAGAAAAAGTTAAGACAAGCAGCCCTAGCCACACTTCCAAACCTCACAACAGGCGCTCTACTCGTCCCATCTTTCAACAAAACCGCAGTGGCCCCACCCGACAAACAAATTGCCTTACACCCTCTATTAGTACTCGCAACCAAACACCCTTCCGTAGTCGCCATGGGCACCATAAACTCCCCACCGTTCAAAAACGGTCCCACTACCCCCAAAGGCACCTGCACATATCCAATAGGCATTTCACAACACTGCCCCAATATCGCCTCGTTATCAAATCCTTCAAACCCTAACCCTAACACCTCCTTCCCGCACTTCCTCTCCACATTCAGTAGAGAAGTTTTTTTCCCTGTATCCTCCAAGAGTGACTGCCACAGACCGAATCAGCTTCAAACCAAGCAATGGTTGCAACCTGCAAAAGCAAGAAAGTTGTGGGAACCAAGTGAATACTAAATGTTATAATTTATGATTGACTTCCATATTTTATCATGTTATTTTACATATATGTTATTGTCTTGGTAATAAAGCTACAAGTCTATTTTGTATTAACTGTATCAAATATAATCGAAAGAAGATAGAGTCTAACCTGCCTGTGTGGTGGTGGTGCGAGCGTGGCGTTGGTGAGGAGAGTGGTGATGAGATAGAAGAATAGCAGATCTAGTTTTGGTGTAAATGAGTTTTGGTGTAAATGATATTTGGAAGGAGTATTGAAAAACAGGGCGGGCCAACGAAATAGAAGGAGGGCAATTTGATTTTTGGGGAAAATTTTAGGCGGTGTTAAGTTGGAGCGGAAATTTCATTTTGAGAAAAGCTAAGTGCCGGACATCTAAAATATTAAATATAAATTTAACACATGAAATAATAGTCACATTTAAATATATTTAAATAATGTGTGACAAATTTGAGTATATGATTTAGACACATACACAATTACTTTATGTGACCATATATAGATTTTGGTCACACTGTTCAATTGTGTGACAAACATTTGTCACATATGTATATATATAGTGTGACTAATGTTTCAAACTTATTTGTATCCGTCACACGTCTCAAATTATATGTGACTAAATAATCAAAAAAAAAATTATCATATACCTCTAGTCACGAAAATATTCAAATGTGTGACTGTAGCCTCAGTTGGAAAGACGAAATGGTCACACAAGTTGGATCAAGTGTGGCTGTTTATTTTATTATGATACATTTAGTCACACAAATAAGTTACTGTATGGCCGTTTGAAATCCCACATGTGTGACCAAATCCCATTTTTGTACTAGTGTTTTATCAATTCAAAAAAGTAAGTATCTTTATCTTTTGTAACAATTTTCAATTGTGATAAAAACAAATCATATACACTTTTTAATTCTATTAATTGTATAACCGATCTGATGCAAGGATTTATTATTAATGATTTAGTAATATATTAGCCATGTTGTTTTACAAAAATTTGGAAACAAAAAATCGTTTTTTTTTTTTTTTTTTTTTTTTTTTTTTAAATAAAATTTTCACTGGATTAATCCAAAAATCCTTTATTTTTTTAAATAAAAACCTAAAATGTCTGTGAAACCCTAACTAATTTTTTGGGGTTAACATGTTTTGAATGAGCCATCCATCGTGTATAAATAGACCCATCATTTACATTCATTTCATCATTCACCACATTCTCATTTTCAATCAATAACATAAACTGTTATAATGACTAGCCCTAATGGTATTGTTTTGGTCAAGGATTTGACTGCGAGGAAGGAAACACAAAACATTTGTGTTAAGATTGACAGGCTATGTAAGCAAAATATGTATGGGAAGCCACTTGGGATCGAGAACTTGGAGTTAATTCTGATGGACAAAGAGGTCTGTTTGTTATAACCCTACAATAGAAGTTTTTACCAACTAATTTTCATTTATCTGTATATTTTTGTGTGCTTAACAGGGTCACAAAATACATGGATTGGTCAAAAATAAATTTCTAAAATTTTTTTGAAACCGCTTTTAGAAGGTAGTGTTTTGTATCTATCCAATTTCGGGGTAGCTGAGTACCAGGGGAAAACTGCGTACACATATAATAAGCACAAATTAACTTTTTACTAAACAGAGTAGTTAGGCATTGCAGCAACTTTGAGGATCTTGAAAATGGTTTTCAGTTTGTTGAGTTTGATAAGATACTAAAAAACCATGTGGTTGACAATGGTTGTGTTGGTGAGTTTTATATTATATGTTATTTATTCCAACATATATTATATATCATGAATCATTGTTAGTTACTAAATCAAATGTTATATACTTCATGCAGACATCATAGGTTATCTAACAAGATGTGGTGATCTGGAATTAATGGAGATCAATGGGAACCAAGATTTAAAGTATGTCGATTCTATTTAAAGGCATTTCTTATATACCTTTGAGATTTAAAAACGTATCATAATCCAAATTATTACTTTGTACAATTAAAATGAATTGAACTGCACTTTCTAGGGAGAGTGTGCGACGGAGATAAATGATTATGTTAGTAACGATGTTAACTCATCCAAAGCAACTATCGCCTTAATTGTTCAATATGGTCGGTATAAGATTTGGAGAGGTAAAACTTATTTGAAACTTTTTATTTGTTATGACTTTGATTGAACTACTATTGATGTGAAATGTTCATCATCATCTGATTCAAAATCCACTTCTTTATTTATATAACAGATAAGCAAAGTGTCCATAATGGTTATTATTCTACCAAGCTATTCATAAACTCAAACTTGCTTGGAATCAAAGATTTCCAACGCAAGTATGTGGAACTGATGATCATTATAATGCGGTTGTTGCTTGAGGGTGCTCAATTGAAAACTGCTTCTAGGATATCTCTAAGCAAGGGAAAGTATAACTCAACGCATGATGAGTTCTTGAACCGGTTTCCCATAAGATCCATAGAAGACATACGTGATTCAGATGAGGTTTTATTGTTAATTATATTTTCATAATTCAATTTATTTGTTCACTGAATGGTATATTCAACAATGTTTTAATTTGTTTTCACAGTCTGGCTATGCTGTTGTGTTGGCATCTATCTTATGCTTGGAGACTGAAAATTCTTGGTTTTACATGAGCTGCCGTAAATGCAACAAAAAGGTTACTAATAGGAATGAAATGGTTGTTGATCTTGAAGGTGATCAGCCTACTGATTTCATAGCAAGACACGATGATCTGTGGTGCAAGACTTGCAAAACCAATCCACAATTTGTTGTCCCTAGGTATTATATATATTTGTCATGTAATTAAACACACCAAGATTATCATCCTATAACTTCATCAAGTAATAATCTTTAAACTGAATATTGTAGGTTCAAGGTCCATATCTGAGTTATTGACGGGAGTGAGAGTACTTCCTTCATGATGTTTGATATAGAAGTTTCTAGGCTTATCAACAAGAGTGCTCGCGAGTTGGTAGAAATACAAGAGAACAGGTTAAACAATCCTTTATTTGTCTAAATTATTAAATACTATTTAGACGGAACATTACTTACTATCTATGTTGTTTACGCAAGCCGGTGATGTGGACGCTTTCCCGCAAGATTTAGAAAGCTTGTGGGCAAAAAAATTGCTTTTAAGGTTGAGATTGCTGATTATAACATCGAGAGGGAGTGGTACGTGTAAACCGTTGTTTAAATGATGGATTACCATCATGTTATATCTGAGCTTCAAAAATATGTTCTACGCAATGTGATTATCTTGTATAAAATACAGAGTAATTGAAACATGTCTTATCTTTGTCAGCTAAATAAAGGATAATTACTAAAATAGACCGGGCAACCAAGTGGTTGGCGGTTTTTGCCCCGAAAAAAAAAACTTCTGATATTAGACTAGGGCAACCTGTACTTTTTGGGCAACTGAAATCTGCAAGTGACAAGTGTCACTTTCCTGACTATTTTTTGGGCAACTTGTGTATTTTTTGGGCAACTGGAGGACACTTGTCATCATATGGGTCGAGATGCACAGTTGCCTGGTCTAATATGAGAAGTTTTTTTTTTAGGGCAAAAACCGCCAACCACTTGGTTGCCCGGTCTATTTTAGTAATTATCCCGCTAAATAATGAGTTGTATGTTGCTCACATACGGTTAATACTATACTGTTTTTTTAAGGTTAATAATTTTATAACTAGGTGTAGAATACTGGATATCATAACACTAGGTCGAATTAGATGTTTGGCCGAATCTAGAGAAAGAGAGGGAGATGTTCTAGTGAGAGAAAATGTAGAATATTAGATTAATTGTAAATGAACATCCACCCTTTCCCTTGGGTGGGAAAGGGTATTTATAGTTACAAATAATACGCCCCACATGGGCTGTGGAGTGAGCTGACAGTAGGTAAAGACCTGACCCAACTCCACAACTATTACTATGACTAAACTAATATTACGATAACTAAACTAATACTAATAAGCCTACGAGCTAACTTAATGCTAATAGATACTCGGGGTGACCGAGTCTTCTATATGAATATTTATATTCCTAACAATCTCCCCCTAAGGGAGGTCACCCCGGAAATTACAATTTGAATCCTAGCATTCCAATGTACCTAATTTTCTAGCTCGTAGTCTTTGATTCTTCATAATTGGTAAGCTTTGTACTTTAAGTCGTGATCTTCTGATGAATGTTCCTTTGGTAAGTGTGATCGTTGAACATTCATTGTGATCATCAGTTTTGGTAGTTTGTGTGTCATTCTCTTTATACTATCGCATCCTTGTGATGATGTGATCATTGGACCGGCATGCTCACACTTTTCTGGATCATGATATTCAGCATCAGAATAACAGAAGCGGTGTTGATAGTCTTTCATTTATCATGATTTCTTGGATTATGATGATGAAGTATGAGCATGGGGTGATGAATCGGCATCTTTTCTGCAATCATCTGCAACCGCCAGGGATTCCTGCATACGAAAGTTAGCAATAAAACGTCTGGTACTTACAGGTTCGGACTTCGAGATTGTTAACAGCATAGTGTGAAAACTTTCTCTAATCCTTACCAAGGCCGTTCCTAAATCGGATACCTCCGAGAGGGCTTACAAGATCTACCGAAGTACATCAATGATTAGGTGAGTCGCTGGAGTTCACTCCACGACTGTAGACCGTTTAAAACCGCCGCGACCACTAAGCGTAATCCACAAGGAATTACCGAAGTGACCTGCTTTCAGGGCTGTTTGATGTTAACCCTGGCAGGAATTTCCATTCAATCACTGAGAATTACATTTGTAAATTCCCTCATAAATGTTCTGGCAGATTGCTAAGATCTGCGACTCATAAGTTTACAACTGGTGTCCTTAATGTTGAACAACCAGTGTAGATGTAACAAGTGTTCCTATGAGATCTTATGATATATCTCGCGGCTCTAGACTCGATAAGTGCAATTTTGGTAGTCGGAGACTGGAGCGGTGTCTCCTGTTTCAATATCAACATAACTCGTAATGAGCGGTCGATAGATTATGCAGGGTTCCCCGTGAGAATGAAACAAGTCATTTTAAGAGAACTTGAGTGGCAAGAAGGTTTAGTGCAGTGCGTCACTGGATCCATGACATCTTGTCTTCAATACCGGTGTTACCTTAGTAACCACCTGTAGCATATGAATTGAACCCAGTTTCTGCCCTAAGGTTGAATGAGTGGAGGGCTGTTTCTTTTCACCCTTTCTCATTACATTTCTTTTTAATTATTCAACCCATTCTTTCTCCTTTCTCATATTACTCATTTTTTCATAATCATACCTAAGGACTTTCTAATACTAACTATTCGGTATTGTCCTTGGGTAGATCCCTCCGGCTCTGGCGGATCATAGGACGGTTTTCCTAACCTTAGCCACCTTATCACACCATGACTATCCTATGTTGCCGTAAACCATTTATTTGAAAAATCTCTCAAAGTGTTTATAATTAAGAAACATATTTTGCTAACACTTTGAGAGTTTTGAACTTTTCAAATGCTCCCCTTAACATGTGCTCAGGTGTTTTTGTTAAAAATTTGCACATGTTGGGTAGAGCTTGCACTTTTTGAATTGATCCACTTTCGGTGAACATGACCGATTCGAGACACGCTTACATCACTAGTTAGACTAGCTTGAAATTATTACCCGGCCTGATCAAGTCCACAAAAAGTTTCTCGAAACGGTACACTCTACTCAGACAAGTCCTCTTCGAGACACGCTTACATCATTGGTTAGACCACTTTGAAATTATTACCCGGCCAGGACAAGTCCTTTCGATTGATGACAGTTTTTGTTTCGTCAATTCATTGGTGAAGTCTGAGTCGCGCTCACATGAGATGCCATATCAAATTAGCACTATTTTAATCACTTTTTATATTCCCCCCCCCCCTCAAAAATAGCATATTGATGTTGTTTTTGAAAAACTTTGATTAAAATATGCTTTTTGAGGTTTACGGGAAGAAACGCAAAAGATTGTTTTGATTTGTACAAAGAGTTTCAAATACTCCCCCTCATGAGAGGGAATACTTGTTCTGTTGAGCAGAATTCGAAGAAATCATTTGAAAAAAATTTAGAAGAATTCTACTCAACAGTAAGAAGCTTTCGCTTCTTTTATTGAGAATGAGGCACTGAAGCGTACCTCATACTGCTCTCCCTCAACTAGTGAGAGATGTTAAGACGACACACAAATCATATGTTTATCACTACTTAAATAGTACAAAGTTCACAATATTACTAAATTACACAACACCAAAAGAGGACTAATTATTACAGAGGAGATATTCTCATTCGGTTCTCTGTAGAAGTCTGTAGTCGCCCTCTCGAATTCTGCCACCAACAAAGCTTTCCAAGTTGCAGAAGATCCTCCGTGTCATCAGCCTTTTCTCAATAGCAAACATAAACGCTTCACTCATCCTCACGTCTTTTTTAGTCCAAAACCAAGTGTTCAACCCCGGATTACTTTTATTGATCCTAAATTCTTTCACCTGGTAATCCAACGCTTCATCGATCTGACGCAGAATTCCATCACTAAACTTGTGGATCTCATTGAACCTCATGATCATCTGAACTCCATACTTGTCTCTAACCGTGACAGCTCTTGGAGACTCGATAACAGTGTGGTCGTGCTTGAACTCTAATCCCTTTGCTTCCCACCGAGGCTTTGTGAGATTGTGTTGAGTCTGATAGCTCTCAATCCCAAGCTGGAAGTCTCCTACACGCTGTCTGATAACTAGACCCCTGGTCCATAAGTTGACTGCCGCGGCGAGAATCTTCTTTTCACGTGGAGGTAGATGGTTCAGATGTGCTTGAAGATTTAACAAGTACAGATCCTCAAAATCACTAGGGTATAAGTGCTTGAAGTCATTTTTTGCAATGATGTGTTCTTTAAGATCAGCTCTGCAAAGCACTATTTTCTTCAAGTAATCATACCCATACATGGAGAACATTTCAACCCTGATAACACTTAGGATTCTCATATGTGTTCGTACAGCCCGACAATTGCCATCAGTTGCATGTCTTTCAACGTAGAATCGTTTCTTGTGGAACCACCAGTGGGATATACCATACGAAGCAGCAACATCATACTTGCACTCTTCTTCTATCCACATCTGATCGGGTACCATCTGTTCTAGCGCAACATCAGGATAATGTGCAGCCTTTATCTTGGTGATTGACAATGCATGTCTGCTACCCTTGTCGCCAAAACGAAGGTATTCCAGATCTTTGTTGAAGAAGAAGTCTGCTTGAATGGTGACTTGACCTGGTGGACCACCAAGTGGGAGGGGCTTGCTGATATCGTATTTTAGGATCCCGTCATCCACTTGATCTGTCAAAAGCTTGTGACATTCCTCCATTTGGTATTGAAGATGAATCACGTCAGGATGGAAGACTTTGACTACTTCATATGCTGGACCATCCAAGTCTTGTGGTGTAAGTGAAGCGATTCCTTTCTGCTTGCAGAACCAGTCCATAAAAGTTCCCATGTCACCGGTTTGAGCCAGTAGTGAGTTCTTTGGTGGGGACACATGGTGAGATGCAATAAGAGCTGCCCAGTTGTTTTCGGGAACATGTGTATCCAATGAGGGAACGGACCATGTTGGTTCTGGTGTAGCAGGTCTTTCTTCTTCGGTCAAGGGCTTCAACCAAACTTTCATTTCATCACTTGTGAGAATGGACCTAGTAGAACCTGGGGTTTCAGATATGTCTTCCTCTGAGAAGGACCTCCACCAATCACTCCTAGGATTCACTTTTGGAATATGCATGTTTGATATATCTTCATCATCTGAAGAGAGTTCCTGTTCAAGAGCTGATGTTTCATTCATGACAAGATCTTCAGGAACAGATGATACATAGGGCTTGAATCTTGAGTCAGTAGTCGTCCAAGCAGTGTATGTAGTAGATGCAACATTCTTGGACGAGCCTGGAGCAGCAGAGTGCCTTGGCTGATCATTCTTAGTAGATGAAGAAGGAGGACGAGGTGGTGGATGTGCGTGAGATGATCCAAAAGCTCTATAGGATCCTGCAGCTCCTGATGGTCCTGATGGTAGAGGAGGAGGAGGTGGATGAGGAGGAGACCCAAGTGGTGTATTAGGTTTGTCCTGTCTCTTATTTTTCTTTCTACGGGTTTCAGCTAGATCCTCCATGAGTTGGTCAGTATTGTCACGATCTATTGATTTCTCCTGTGCCTCATACAATCTCCAGTGGTCTTCATGTCCTTTGTCAAGGTCTGTCTTAAACATGCGTTGCAGCAGAATTTCTTTCATATCAATAGTGGGAAGATCTTTGAAACGTGCTCTTAAGGGAGCTTCCATTGCCCAATCTACAGCCTCTGCTACATGTTCGTCGATGGCTCTCATCACCTTTTGATCGAAGTCGAGATTCTCAAGTTTGGATAATCGAGAATCGTGATTTCTGACAGTATTCGGTAAGTCGTGACCTTCCAGAACTGCAATGCGTCTGAGAGCATCTTCAAGACAGAATTCTAAGCTCTCATTGGTGGATGGAGATTGTATAATTGGGATTGTGGTTGTGATAGTTGCGGTAGTGGTTGTTGCAGATGAGGGAGTATCAATTGTTGGTGTTATGGTAGGAGTTGGAATTGCCATTGTTAGGACTACTGACGTGTCTTGTTCAATCGTGACAGATACCATTGACACAACCTCTTTTTCTTCATTCATTTTTTCAGTCTCAGCATCAGTAGTCTTGTCCATGATAAACTGATCCCCAAAGGTAGGGTCGTGTTCAAGGTTCTTGAGAAATGATAGAGTGCCCGTTGAGCTAACCGGTTCCTCCAGGTGAGTCTGATCATCGATTCTCATCTTTAGATTTTCTTGAACACCTAGATATGCCGTTGATACGAACTCATCATGCAGTGATTCAAGTGGAGGATCCGATGTGACTACCTTTTCTAGAGTTTGAATCTCTTTCTCAGCTTTTTCGGGCTCAGGTTCTGCATCATCTTCAGTATGTATAACATTCATCTCAGCATTTTTCTCCCCCGTTGCCAGCTCATCGAATTCTGTATCACTAGAGTCTAGATGGAGTTCTAAACTCGGAGACTTTTCTCTTGCAGCTTCAGAGGATTCAACGGTTTTTGAAGGTTTCGGATTCGCGTTTCTTGAGGATGAACTTTGTGGTAGTTGACATGGATGCTGGAGAGGAGATATCCAGAAGTGTTTGAGCAACCTGTTCGACAGTGGCAATCCCCTTTCCTTTTCCTTCCACTTCGGGCATTGGTTGAAGTCTTCCGGTATCTGGTTCTCTGAGGATCACACCTTTAGTAGAGTGTCCCATCGACTCCGCGTATTCTTTTGCACTAAGTTCCAGGGTCTTTTGAAGGATATCATCCTCTTCATCTTGAAGGGTAGGTTTAGACACGGGAACTTCTTCATCAACCAACTTTCTCGGTTTCTTGGATCCGTTTTTCTTGCTCACATCACCCCTTTTGGGTTTCTTAGTGCGTCCCGGAGCATCGTCATTAGTTGATGCCTCCTTACGTTTCTTGGGTCTTGGTTTGCTCTTATGTTGTTTTCTGGACTTAGATGGTGTTGGAGTAGGGGATTCAGCTTCACTAACTTGTTCACCAGCCAAGAATCTCTGATGCTTGTCAACTTTCATCAAGTACTCCTGATAGTAAGGAGCATTTCACTCGTGATAAGGTTTTCAGGAATAGCCTTCCCAAAGACTTCACTTCTAGCTCCCTTTGCAGCGAACTTGAGATTTCCAAGGACATGTTCATCGTCTGGCAAGTGGAGTGCGGAGTCCAATCTTGGGTGAAACTTGTACACACTTTGAAGATAGAAGATTATCAACTTGGTAAACCGGATGTTTGGAATCATAAGGAGGTTGATCTTCTTCTTTCCTGTTTTCTGTAGTGTGCCAAATTGTTCTTGTCTTCAATGAATGAATGGATGGAATGAGTGAATTCTTCCCAAATTCTCTCCGCATAATCAATATTGGCATGATTAAGAATCCCCCAAAGCATCTGTATCATTGGAGCTCTTGGTCTTTCAAACCCCGAGGTCTTGCCTGTGAGACATAGGTTAAAGATAGTCAAGATTGCTCTCCATGGTTGGTACATGTCATGCGCAATGACTGTAGAAAGAGTGTTGATGGTTTTGGGGTAGCCCAGATCATTGACAAAGTTGATAAGTTCATCCGGTGCTGGTGGGGAAGTGAAAGGTTGGTTTTCAATGACAGGTGTGATCTGAAGTGCGTCTCTGATGGTGTTTTTGGTAAGATCGAACCATTCTTCATCAAGTTGACAGTTGTATCTTGCGGTATCCTTGTCATATCGCACAGTATCCCAGAACTGTTGGATGTAAATGGCTGGAATAGAAGAGCAAGCTATAAAAGCTCTGAAGAAATTGGTTTGCTTCAGAATGTATACAACAAGCTTGTAGATAGGGTTGTGTTCAGTTCTGTCCATATCCAGATAACAGTTGCTCTTTCCAATTGCAAGCCAGCGATCATGGGACAATATCTGATCATCTGTGCGAACAGGTGGAGGAGCAACAGGAGCTTGGTAAGCAGGTGCACTGGCGTCAGTCATTGTTACTGCACAATCACCACCACAAGAAACATCCATATAGAAATGTGGTGTTAGGTGTGAGTTATAGAATAAGGTTATGTCATACGCAAGCAAGGGCCAGGACAAAATAGCACAAGGATCATGAGAGTGTAATGATCACAGGATAGTGTCAACTCAAAAGTTAACGGAAGTCAACTCATCTATGAGAAGACATAACCTTGTGACCAAGACACCATGATCATAATGTAATCAGGCAAGGCACAGAGTACACGTCTCAAAGGTCAGAACACAGTCATTCACCAGGCAGAATGCAAAGATTATATTACAGGTTAATCAAAACGCAGTTAATATAAGTCATGGCACTTCAAATCACAAAACCAAATCTCGCACTACAAACCGCAGACAGTCAATGATTCAAAACGCAATGAATGTATCTTGAAAATAGTCAAAACCCAATGGTCAAACCTCACTAATCAAAACGCAGTATGCACAATTTAGTCCATCAAAACTCAGAAACCTAAAACACAGTTAGACCAAAACGCAATTAGATCAAAACGCAGTCAAGCCAAAACACAATCAGACCAAAACGCAGTTAGACCAAAACTCAGTTAGATCATCAAAACGCAATATATCGTTGGTCAAAACGCAATGGGTGAAACTCAATAGCCTAAAACGCAGTGAATATCATATTCAAAAATAATCAAAACGCAAGACTAAATGGCCTAAAACGCAATCAACAAAACGCAAGAGTATTTAATTCAAAAAAACTCAAAATGCAACTAACTACTCATAGGCAAATCGCAACAAAGAATTCATCTTCAAAACGCAGTCACGAATTCACAGCCAAAACGCAATCAAGAATATCCAAGCAGAACGCAGTCAAGAGCATTTAGACAAAACGCAATCAAGAATCATCTGAGCAAAACGCAATCAAGAAGCCTAAACCCAAAAACTCAATCATGAATATTAAACAACAAACCGCAACCTTTAATGTCACTCAAAATGCAGTCAAGAACATTTAACTAAGATGCAATCAAGAACATTTATCCAAAACATAGCCAAGAATTCAAACAAACCGCAACTGAGAAATTTTTAAGCAAAACTCTACCAAGAATCTACTGACAAACCGCAACTAAGAAATTCTAACCAAAACATAACCTAGAATCTATTTCACGCCACGAATCCAACATCCAAATAACAACACTCACGGCATAACGATTAAATGATTAACACAGCTTATAGAAACCTAATCGATTAGCACATGCCACTTTATTTCAAACAGAAACCATCATGCATTTCATGACTTAAAGGATCAAACATGTTTCGAAAATCAAGGGGTTAATTCGCTATGGATAGGGGAAACAAATAAAGCAACTACGAAGCATCCTAATCATAATCTAAGGTAACCCAACAATCAACACACACACATAAACACAAACCTTGATTCGGACGATGGATCGACACAAAGACCTTGGAATATATCGAGCAAAAATCCTAAATCCGATATGCAGTTTGCGTTTTGTGAGATGGGTATGAGAGAGAAATAGAGTTTCTAATTTTTTTTTGGGATTTGACCAACTCAAAACGCAGTGGGTTTTAATACCTAAGAGAAACTTTCATATATTGGCAGCCTTGGTCCCTGTATTTCCTAAGTTAGATTTCAAGTTTCAATAAAGGCATGAATGGTCCTCTAATTTATGTAAGCCTAGGAATCAATTAGCAAATTACACATAAGTCCCTATACTTGCATATGAAAGAAACATATGGCCCTTTTTGGAGTTAACACTAGATTAACCACCTTCTCAAATTGAAACCCCGATTGAAACAAGTCATTTCTCAATTGATTAACTTAATGAATTGTGGATGCCCATTGATTGTCATAAATTTAAAAAAATTACTCTCCCCCTCAATCAATGACCCGATTTCAATTGAAAGAGTTGCAGTCGTTGATTGAGTATAAAAAATTTATAAAAGCTCAGGTCCGATTGATTTTTCAAAAGCATGTAACCACCATGGGAAACCCAAATACTTTCCTGAAGAATCATAGACTGAAAAGTATTTGAGATTCAGAGAAGATTTCTCTTCTGATGCAAGAAGTAATGCACTGAAGCGTACATTAGATCGAAGAAACATGGATATAAAGTAATCCATGCCTGGGTGAACTTCACCCAGTGGGAGGAACATCCGTCTTTTTGGAGACGAGCTTTCCCCATAATGAAGAATGGGTTACAGTCTGAAGTAACTGCAAGCCGATATGACATGTTTTAACCAATTAATTTAACTTCTGCTCGAGCTTCATTTAATGACCCGTGTCATTATTGAATGAAATTTCTAGGACCATAAATGTTATCGATAAACAGAAGACATGCCTAGAAGAACTATTTTTGGTATTTTCTATTTTTCAGATTTTTATGTTTTTGTTGGTTTTACATATTTCTATTTACATTTTGGGCATATATATTTCTATATACATTTTGGTTTAAGATATGAACAAAGGATACATGAAGAATAACCACCGATATTCTTCCCAAGATAGATTGTTGCTGCACGAGTCCTGAGCTGATTTGTTCAGGAGTCATTACACATATACATCATTTTTGAGTTTCCTGAAACCCTAAATTAGGAGATTTCAGTTCTTTTAGTCGCCAAACTCTGAGTCTTTCCTTGATAGGAATGACTGATGTACCTGCACTTTGGTAAGGATGACCTGCACTAACATGACGAGTTTGTTTGCATTTACGTGGGTTAGTGATATCAGCATCCAGACCATTTGGGGTTTCACTGTCAACCTTGGTTTTGCAATCTGTGAACAACTTACTAGTAGGTATCCATCTAAGACGAACCATCTTAAAAATTCTACCCGTTGGTATCCA
Organism: Artemisia tridentata subsp. tridentata; assembly: GCA_021014915.2. Lineage (NCBI taxonomy): Eukaryota > Viridiplantae > Streptophyta > Magnoliopsida > Asterales > Asteraceae > Artemisia > Artemisia tridentata. Next base: position 251,454,499 of record CP139507.1, read on the forward strand.
CCTAAGGCAAGATTTAGGAGTGTTTGGTTTCCCATGCACAGTGGAAGACTTGTTGAGAGAAGACCTACGTCCTACAGCAATCTGCCTATCAGTTTTCTGAGTATAACTCTTGGTTCTGGGCTTGTTGATATCTCTAGTCTTAGGGCATTGAACCTTAGCACTAGTATTCACTTCCTTTTGATTAGCCTTAGAAGATTGAGCCTTAGTACGAGCATTTTCTACCTGATCATTTGGTCTGGATTCTGAAGTGACTGGTTTTGAAAAAACTTGTTTCGGATCAACTTGGGTTGCACACCTCAGTTTAGAAGATTTTGGCCATTCAGATCTAAATGCAGTTGGTTGTCTAACAACTGTTTGGTTTCTAAGAGGTTGTGAAACTGGCGTTCCCAAGGTTGATGGTTTTGCAAACTTAGTATTCACACCATTTTCAGTTAATTTCCTTAACTCGTTCTTTAAGGCAGTAATTGTGAAACCTTTCTCTCGAAGTTGAGCCTTGAATTCATAATTTTTAACAATGAAAGAGGTTGTTTGCTCTACAGTCTTAGTTTTCATTTCTTTGATTGAATCACACAGTTCCTTGCAATGACTTTTCAAAGTCTCATTTTCATTACGTAATTCAGCCACTTTATGTTCCAATTCAGCATTTTTTGTTGCAATAACATCATTGTCATGTTTAGCCTTTACTTCATTACACATATCACACATCTCAGCAATACGGTTTTTCAAATTGTTGATCGTTAAGTTTTTGGCTTCTAGTTGAGCTTTCAAATCATTTATCATAAAGAATTCATGGAAATCAGGGAGTTCCCGATTTTTACATGGTAGGTTAGTTAGAAAACTTTCTTCCTTTTGTTGCATTGTGATTTCAAGTGAAATACAATGTTTTTCAAGCTGTAAAAATCTGTTTGAAAGTTCATTATAAACTTCTTTTTCAACCATATCATTTGATTTGAAAAACTCAGCTGTAACCAAAGAACTTGATGCATCATCATGTTCAGCATCCTAATCAATTTCTCCCCCCTTATGACTCATATTTGTCGAATCAGAGGTGATATTGCTATCAGTCCTTTCCAACAGATGTGTGTCATAAGTAGGTTTAATTTGATCAGTATGTTGATGTTCATTAGAAAGAACATTATGTTGATCAGACAGATGTACCTTAGCAGATGGTACTTGGTGATTTACTGGTCTGAGATCTGCATCTACACCATGTGTGATATCAGTCCCTCAGCTGTTGCTGTCATCATGCTTATTTGACTCTGTCTCGTTCCCCATGTGTTGAGCTCTTTCATTAATGAACTCCTTAACATTACTCATGAGTTGGAGTAGTGTAACTCTAAACATGTCAACCTCGATTCCAGTGTAATTAGCAAAATACTTTTTCATCATTTGACTGTCATAATCATAATCCTCAGTGTATTGTGAATCAATGAACACTTGGAGTTGGTTGTTGATCACACACAAGGCAGCCATAGATCTACCTTCAGAAAATTCTCCTTTGTCAAATTGTTGTTCAAGTTGATCTAAATACATAATCATTTTGACTGTGAAGGTCTGAACATCTTGACCAAAGAGTGATGCGAATGCACGTTTGTATCCTCCCAAGTATCCAGGTTGTTCAAAGAGAACCTTGAGATGTGAATGAAGTAATCGAAAATATTCAATGCAACTTTCCTTTCCATTAGTCAAGATCAGTGGCTGATGAAAATCTTTCTCTTGAGACTTCGAGCACGACGATTCCATATTAGCATTATCAGAATCACACACGTTTATTTGTTGTACAGTATTGGAGATCTTATGTTTATCATTCGTGTCGTACAATTTGAGTACCTCAGATATGAAGGAATCTGAATTAGTAGACATTGTGTAAACGTGCACAGGATTTTACAAATCCATGATTTAAACCGTGAAATCGTTTCTTTCGCTGAGTTTTACAAAATCAAGAAGAAACCGTGAGATAATGATAGATTGGATGTGTTATGATAATTGTTGGATCGTTACAATGATTAGTAATTGTATGATAAAAGTGATGATTGTTTGTAGGATTAGGTAAATTGTAATTACGTTGTGATATGAGTGGGTTATGCAGAGTTTGCGTGGTGAATTGGACAAGTCACAGTAAAAAATCCAAGATCAAAACTCAATGAAGAAGATTGATCAAAACTCAGTCAAAGTTTGAGTCAAACCTCAACCAGGAAATGACAAAACGCAGTGTAGATCTTCAAAACTCAAGACGCAGTTGCCAAACCTCAAAGGCAAAATGCAAGACCCAATACTCAAGGGTCAAAACGCATGACTTTTGGTTAAATCGCAGTACCAAAACTCAATGGTCAAACCGCAGGACTTTTGGTAAAACAGCAACAGGTAGCCGACAAACCTGTCCCTATCAAACCGCAGAAGACAAAACGCAGGTCACTATCACCTTAGTGTCAAAACGCAACGAAGAAACTAATTCTGAAAGCCAAAACGCAGTACCCAAGTTTCACCTAAAATCACCTAAAAATCACCCTTTTGAACGTTTTTGCTTGGTTTCTTTTTCACTACTTGATCTAGGAGGGTTATAACACTAATAAAACACTAACTTTAACACCACAAACGTGAGAATCAAAGAAGAACCAAGAATAAGACCATAAACCTTCCAAGAACCAAACTTTTGATCTAAATTACCCAAGAAAACGCACATACAATCGAACTAATCAAACCATGAGCTCTAATACCAATTGTAGAATACTAGATATCATAACACTAGGTCGAATTAGATGTTTGGCCGAATCTAGAGAGAGAGGGAGATGTTCTCGTGAGAGAAAATGTATAATATTAGATTAAGTGTAAATGAACATCCACCCTTTCCCTTGGGTGGGAAAGGGTATTTATAGTTACAAATAATACGCCCCACATGGGCAGTGGAGTGAGCTAACAGTGGGTAAAGACCCGACCCAACTCCACAACTATTACTATGACTAAACTAATATTACGATAACTAAACTAATACTAATAAGCCTACGAGCTAACTTAATGCTAATAGATACTCGGGGTGACCGAGTCTTCCATATGAATATTTATATTCCTAACACTAGGGCTTCTTTATCCAAGTAAACAGCCGCATCTTAGATCCCTTATCTGTGAATGAACCGTTTCTAACCAGTAACCATCACGCTTTGAGTAAATTGCAAAAATCGTCCTTGTGGTTAGGCCAAATTGCACATTTCGTCCTTGTGGTTCAATAAGTGCAAAGATCGTCGTTATTTTGCACTGTTACGTGCACTTTTGGTCCTTCAACAGTGAAATTTGGCAAACCACAAGGACGATTTTTGTAATGAGGGAGGACCAAAAGTGCACGTAACAGTGCAAAATAAGGACAATCTTTGCACTTAAAGAACCACAAGAAGAAACGTGCAATTTTACCAAACCACAAGGACGATTTTTTGCAATTTACATTCACGCTTTTCTTGGGAATCCAGGTTCCATTACTCTGCTAGAGAAAATCGAAGAGCCTCTATGGCTGTCTTTCTCTACCATGATTGTGTCATTCGAGTTTATAAAAGATATGTTGATTATCTCTCATTTTCTATCTCTTCCTCTCTGTTCTTGCTTTCTGTAATCTCTTAGCTCTCTCAATCTCTCATTATTATCTCTTGCTGTCGTTCACCAATCACCACCAGATCCGCCGTCCACCAGCCGTCACCAACACGCACCACCTGTCCACGGCTGTCACCACCACGCACCACCAGGTACGACTCTCTGTGATTTTTTGGATAAAATGAACTCAGTTACCTTTTTAGCATAGCAACAGGTACACCATTATGAGTTACTTTTTTTTTTTTTTTTTGCTTTCTTTGTTTTTTACTTTAGTTTATATGCTAGTGAATTAGGCCCCCAAAATTGATCTCGCTTAAGGCCCCCAAAAAGCTTGAGCCGGCCCTGGACGGTGTCAAGGTATCCTTATGAAATGAATATAGTTTTGATTTTTAACTTTTCTTGATCGTATACATTGATCCATAATTGCGTAATATTTGCAGTTTTGTTTCTTAAAAATGCTTTTACGATGCTTTCTCAATTATTGGGGAGAACAAAACTCCAACTACCGTAGAAAAAGACACTGCTACCAGCCCGCAGGACACAAGGAAAGTGGAGGTTATTCACATGCCAGAATTTGATGATTGCGAAGAAATAAATGCTAACAAGAAGCTCAAGTTTGACTTACCGAAAGATATAAAGAATTTATTATTGGTATATTTTTTTATAAGAAAATTGCTAAATATTTATTAGATATTTGATAAATATAATTTGTGGTATAAAAAAATTGTGAAAGGTAAAAGTTTAAGGTAGTGTTCTTAATATGTTACATAGTTTAATGGTGCGTTTTGATATTTGTTTTCAATTAATTATAATTATGTACATATACAAACGTAAAAGAATAAAGTTTAGTGTAGCTTTTTTTACCCTCGATACGACATTAGGGCCAATTGCATATTTGTATGATATAATGATACGATATCTCATTTCATGTATGTAATTTATACTCCCTCCGTCACACATAGTTATTGTCCATTGTTGACTTTTTAATTCTTTATCTTTCAGCTTCGAAGTTAAATATTTTTATTTGTGTTATATAATACTTGATGCAAAATATATGAATGGATTGAGTATTAAATGTATTTTTTTTGATATAATTTTTATCAAATATTATATAACACAAATAAAAATATTTAAAGTTAAAAGTTGATAAATAAAGACTTTAAAAATCAACAGTGGACAATAATTATAGAGCGGAGAGAGTAATTGAGAACTAGAAAAGTCCGTAACCAATATATCATCTCTCTCTTTCACGTGTTTCACAAACGCGCAAATACATAATTGTCACCAAGTATAACTGTGAAACATTAGCTTGATACGGTTCTAAGTTCTAACAATAACTTTTTACGTAGTAATATTATGGCAACTATTTTGTGCATCAATGATGTTGGGTCATTGTTTCTAAGTTGTGACTTCATGCAAAAACTACTAAAAAAGGTATTTATGTAAAAGAAAACTCCATGGTCGTAGCGTTTGGCTACTTGTAATAGTGATCACAACAGGACCGAGGGCACCAGTGGCACATCATCTTTCTTTTTCTACAACAACTTCATGACCAACTTTAATGTAACAATAAGACTGAGAACACTACCAAAATATACCCACAAAAACAATTAAATAAACACACACACTCACTCACAACAAGAGGGGGTGAGGGACGAATGGTATACTTATTTAGAAATCGAGACGAAACGTATATATTGGGTACAACTTCATGAACGAACAGTGTATTTTAATCTTATTTAATAAAGAGCAATGCTAGATCCATATAAATTTTACAAAATTATATCCACATAGTGATTTGTCAACTAGATGTGGAGGGTAAAAAGTAAGAGAGAGAAATTATTATGTAATATGATTGGATTACTACACTTGCAAACTCATTTTGTGGTTATAATTTTGTAAAGTTTTTGTTGATCTAGTATTGCTCATTAATAAAAGTTACGATACGTGCATCATACGGACTTACAAATTTTGAAAATAGAAAATATAATAATAAATTAAAAAGCCTACGAACTTTGACCCTAGAGATGGCCATTTCCCGGTTCGGCGAAAATCCGGTTCCGGTTCATGGTCAAAGTCAAAGATCCGGTTCCGGTTCCAAACCGGATCCCATTTTTTCAGATCCGGGGTCTAAAAATCTGGGACCGGTATACCCGGTTCAAGTTCGGTTCCTTAACCGGTTCCAATTTAAAATCCGGTCGAACTGGTTCCCAAGAACCGGTCGACATTTCCTTAACAGTAAGGGTGCTACATTTTTCGTTTCCGGATTTTTTTTTTCGTTCGCGTTTTCTACACAATAAACTTAATAAACTTCGACTTTTATTAAATAAACTCATAAACGTCACACATAAAGTACTTGAATCACAAGTTTAATACATTTTGACTATTTATTCTTAATCGGTTTCATCTTCATCTTCAACTTCAACGGCGGACCTTACGGCGCTTGTAGCTTCATCGTAAGCGATTTCTTCTTCGGAAAGATTGATTACATAACCCTCTTCCACCTCGACCTCTTGTAATTGTTTGTCGTATTCCATCGGTTCTTCAAGTATTGAAACGTGTTGTATACGTTTATTCCCATCTAAATAATCCTTCAAGCAAATACACATCTCCAAAGATAAAGGTGTGAGTCTTGTTCTTCTTACCGACAATACCCTTCCACTAGTAGAAAAATCGGATTCCGAAGCAACGTTAGAATCTTGTATGCTTAGTAAATCCCGGGCCATTGTGGCTAGAACAGGAAACTAAGGTTCCCTTTGTTTCCACCAATTCAAAACATCAAAATCCTTGAACTCTTCAAGTGTGAGAGTGTTTAACCAATCGTTTCCCGTATATCTCGCATATTCGTTGCTCGATAAATTCTCACTCCTAGCCCGTTTACTGCTTTCTTGTCTTAAATTTGAAAATAAGTCCAAATCCGGATCCACGGTTGAAGCCGAAGCCCACATGTTTGCAACCGAACTCGTTCCCACATTTGTTGCACCATATTTCTCAAAATAAACATCAAATAAACGTTTGAAATTATATGTAAACGTGTCTTGTGATTTTGTTACATAAAAAGGGTCTATTTGGTTCAAATCCAAGTCGTTAGCAATTTTATCGATAAGATATTCCACTCTACTAATGTTCAAATATGGGTTAATTGCGGCGGCACAACTAATTACCAGTGGAATTTCTTCAAAATATTTTCTAAGTTTTTCTTTCATCGGTACAACCATAGTCGCAAAAAGTGGACCATCATATTTGTATGCTCCTAATTTTCTACACATCATAAAAAGTTGGTTGAGGACCCGATGACTCGTGGGATAATAAAAACTTGATAACAAAGTTGTTACGGTTTTAAAAACTTTGGGTAAATCGGTTATTTTTTGAATAAGACCCCAATTTTCAACCGAAAATGGTACCATATCCCTATGCCTAGATCTGGAGCAAAGCTTATCATGAAAATGTTGTAACGTTAATTTTTGCGTAAACCACTATCAAACATGTTATAAGTCGAATTCCATCTTGTAGGGACGTCCCAATTTGGAGATAAAAAAATAGAATTCGATTCATGACACAAATTTATTTAATCCACATATCTTGTGCTTCCACATTGAAAAATATCTTATAACATTTTTCTAAAAGCTTCTCTTAAATCTTACATTTGCTCGGTCGCTAGTCCGCTTTGCACAACCAAGTTAATGATGTGTGCAACACATCGACTATGATAAAAAATGCCATCAAGAGGTGGTCGGTATTTTAGTATTAGCCTTCCCGCCGCATTTGTATTATTAGAAGCGTTATCAAATGATATTGAATTTTTTTTCTATTTTAAACGTTTTCATAACATATCTCAACATAAAACTTAAATTTTCACCCGTGTGCGGATATTCAAAGTTTTCAAAAGCAATAGTACGTTTCATCATGTGCCAAGTAAGGGAATGTGCGGTAACACAAATGTACGAACTGGGCAAACCATGACCCGCTGACCAAACATTGGTTGTTAAGTTTACACTAGTTTTTAAAGCATCAAAACCAAGTATTAATTCCTTTTTAACCTTTACCCAAGATTTAATACAATCACGTTTAAGAGTTTGACGACTTACATGAGTGTATCGTGGTTGAAGCCTTTGTTGAATCAACCTCGTTAATCGAGGGTTGTCGAAGTGGTTGAACGGCAAACCCTCTTGAATCACAAAGTGTGCTAAATCTTGACGAAGCGCCCTCTCGTCATATACAAAAATACTCCCATCTCGTCCCATAGTACTTTGTTTCGATCTCGAAACGCCTTTTGCTGCTTTACAATGTTGAGTCGTGTGCTTCTTCAACGTAGAGTTCCCTTCGGATTTGATATAAGTGTTACAAGCTTTACATCTAGCCTTTTTTTATACATCTGAGAACTTAACCAAGTCGAAATTACGGCAAACTTCTTGGTTTCGGGTTGTTGGTTCAATCCCAACTTCATACGGTTCATTTGTAGAACCTTGAGCGGCGGTATTTGATGATGCGTTTTGAGAAGCTCGATGTAAAACCCTAAAATCTGAAACATGTAAAAGACCAATATGCCCTTATAATTTTAAAAATTTATTTAAAAGTTTATAAAGTATCAAATGGATCCCAAACTTCTGGTAATGATCAAGATATGAAGCAAGACGATTTCTACTATTACATTTAACATTTTGGGAAGTACTAAAATTATTTTGTACACACAATATGTACCGAAAATTCTATTATGAATATTAGTTATATTATTTAAACTTTATAATTAAAATTAAACCATTTAAATGCTAAGAAAATTATGGAAAATATACAAATTGATTTGGTCTTTGTGAATCCCGTTATTTCAGCCCAATCCCCCCCCCCCCCCAAAGTCATGGCATCATTCCATTAGATGCTAACAAACCCATTTTAACCTAATTGACAATATACCGATTATTCTAAACACACACTAATACTCATAGCACATCCATTCGATCCTATAAAATTCGTGGGATATTTTTTTGGGCTTTTTCATCATCCTAAGGAGCTAAGAAAATTGATTTGAAGGTTTGGGAGTCATTCGCGTGATCGTGAGAATTCTTGGTGGCTCGTTATTTCCATCCGAAGGGTGTATTTTTCTCTCGACTCATCCACACGTTCAAATAATTATCTAGTATTTTTCTTATACTTATTATATCATATAAGATCCATGAAAAATATAGGATTCGAATCATGCAAGTTTAAAAGGGTCGAATGAATTATAAATGTGTAAAACGGGTATAAATTCCAAAACGAGTTATACGATTTTTCTGAGTGATGTGTTTATTTTTATTCGAACATTATATGAATCATAATGCCTGGGAAAAATATTTGTACGATTTATGGAAGCTTAGATCATTCGTTCTAAATTAAAAGGGTTAAAACACACGTAAATCCTAAAATATATAATATGAATTTTCTGGGTGTGAATCCTATTTTATTTGGACTCTATATTATATATATGATCTGGGAAAAATGTTCATTCGAATTATTATAACCTAATATGGCCATGTCTAAATTCTTGTTCTAATCGGGTTTTAATGAAAACGTGTGAATGGATTAAAAATCTAACGAGCGGCCTAGGGTTGTATATTTTGGGTTAGATCTAGACAAATTAAGGATATAATGATGGAATAATGATGGGAAAATGATTTGGGAAATTAGGGTTAGGGTTTGGTGATTTAATTGTGTTACCGATTGATTTTTAAAAGAGGAAAGGGACGTTTTGTAAATTATGAAACTCGTGGGCTATTTTTGTAATATGCTATAAATTAGGTCTGATATAAATAAAATATAACTTGGGGGTCATTCGTGTAAAATATGTAACTTATGGATTAAATTGGTAAATTGTTAATTATGTTATAATATTAATCGAATTGTAAAATAAATAAATAGAGAGACTTGTATTGTAATTTCTGGAAACTTAGGAGTGTTTCGTATAATTTATAATATGAGGGGCTTAATGTGTAAAGTTGGATATTTAATGGGTTAATGTGTAAATATGATAATTAAGGGATCGAATTGTGGTTTTATTAAACTAAAGGGACTAAAAGTGTAATTTTATGAAACTTGAAGGATAAAATTCGTACCATGTTAAATTGATGAATAATTCTGTAATATTGTAAAAGTAAAGGCTTGATGTGTAAATATAATAATTGTAAGGGTTAAATTGTGATTTATGTAATTATAAGGTTTATTTGGTAATCTAAATAACTAAGAAGGTATAAAGTGTAAATTGGTAAAGTTAAAGGATGTAAATCTGCTAATTATAGAAACCTACTAAATCTGGAAAGTTACCTAAAAAGGAAGTTACTAAAAATGGAAAGCCGACTAAAATAAGTAATCTGAATTGATCAAGCTATTAATAAAACAGATCATGAATTCATGTAGATCCGCTGAAGATGGAGTTTGTTTCTGACCTTGTTGTTCTGTTGTGTTTTCATTTGCGGTATAAGGTACAGATATTCTGAACCTTCTCACAGGTTTCTCATGATCTCTTTCATTTTTCTGATATGTCAGTTTCTGTATTGATGCCATTGCTATGATCCCCTTACTTTGAACCTTTCATATGATCCCCTTTGTTATAATTCCTGATATTAACTTTGTTATGAAACTTGATTCTGAACCATCTGTTATAAACCCTTTTGAAATATGAACTTGTTATAACACTCTGATTCTGACATGATATCTGACTCTGAATTTCCCTTGATACTTGACTCATTACCTTGTGACCTGCATATTCAAACCCTTGTATACCCTGAAGTTTCATTTGATAATATAACTAAATTGAAAACCTTCCTTAATGATATGAAAATGTTTTTGAAGAGCTTTTGAGTACGATGTTATACCAATTTTGAATTGATACTGCACTAAAAGTTTTATGAAAATTTCTTTAAAGACTATCTGTATAAAAAGGTTTTACCAAACATCATTTTATGAAAGTCACTGAAAGATTATTTTAGATACAAGTTTAATATGAAACCTTTGAATTAAAATCTTTTCTATGAACCTATAAACCTTTTGATTATGAGCCTTGATATGACCTATTGAACCTTGATTTAAACCTTATTCTAAACCTGGTTATAAACTCTTGTTTTGAAACTTAATTTGAACTTTGATATAAGCATTAATCTGGTATACTATTTCTGAACCTATACTGGAACATCGTTTTGAACTCTGATATAAACCTATCTGATTTCTGAACCTCTGATATACACTTCTGTAACATCTGACATGGACCTTATAATCTGAACCTTTTGACGAGACCCTCTGTTTATGACATGATACTTGACCTTTGACCCACGGTTTGATACCCGAGCCACCTCACTAGGCATGAGGGTTTCATGTCCATGTCATTGATGCACCGATGGCATGACTCTAGGGCAGGAGAGTGATGACCTGTCCCATCCCTGACTTTATTTTATCTGGTGTGTAATGGTAGACTCTGGCCACCTGGGGCGTATGGATGCATCCTAGATCTGATCTGATTTCTGTTATCTATTATATCTCTGGTGACTGATGGTGTGTGCGATACACGTCTTTCACATATCTGGGAGCTAGCTACTCCATTTGATACATGAGGACACCCCTCATATTATCTGGTTACTGAGAGGACACCCCTCTGATTGATGATGATGGCATGGTTATATATATTATATCTCTGTTTCTGGGCTCGTGGTGGATTACTGTTTACCTTTACCATATACATTACTTACCTTTGACCATTATTATACCTTGCACTATTTCCTTTTACCTTTACCTACTTATTATTCCCTATCCTTTATCCTTACTCCTTTATTTATCCTTTGATTTTGATTATATCTGCATGACATATATTTCTGACACTATGTACTATCCTTTATTACTGCTTTGTTACAGTTATATCTGTTCACTGGGCTTTTTAAGCTCAGCCGCATTTCTTTTCCTGCAGCAGGTTCTAGTTGGAAGATGGGTATGAGTGAAGAGTCTGTTGGACTTAGAAGAATTGATAGTTATTTTGGCCTAGAGATGATTAGAAGTTATTATATTGTAGAATTTGTATTCGCATTTGTAACCTTGTAATTTCAGTATTTCATTTGTAACCTTTGAGATTCCTTGTATTAATATAATGTATGCTTTGTTTTGATCTGATATGAAACCATTAGTGTGACATCTTTACCCTTGTCGGGTTGGGGTGTTACAATTTATGGTATCAGAGAAACAGGCTGCGACTCGTAATACATTTACCCTTGACCTGTGAGTTCTGGACCATTAGGCTTCCACTGTAAGAACATAGGAGAACACCCTGAGAACTTGCTTTAGGATTTCTTGATATGAACTTAAGTTTTGACCAGTGAGGAATGGGTAGACTATAAGGCATTTGTTTAAGTATCTTCGCTTCCGCATCACTCTGATTTGTGCCCTGCTTTTGATTTAAGCCTGTTAAGATCACTTTTAGAAATTGAAAGCTTATGCTTTGCACTACCCAAGATTTGAGAATTAAATAAATCTGGAAGGCATTGAGAACTGCATAATATGGCCTGACACTATTTGATCCTTGTCTGCAGAGTCCGACTCTGACTTCTGATCCTTCTGTTAATCATTTTGATGCCTCTTCGGGTATTCTAAAAATCTCCTTGGCGATGACGTACTTGACACCTTCTGTTATTTGTCTTTTCCTTTTGATAAGCATTTGATACCTTCTGTTAATTGTCTCTTGTCTCTTGATAAGCATCTATAAATTTTCTGATACCATTTGATTTCGTCTTAACCATCTCTGTCCCTATGAGAAGTCTTGTGGCTGTAACCACGAGTATAAGAATGTTTTCCTCTCACTTTTGAACGATAAGTTTTGCTATGCTGATCCGTCTTTCTTTGGATAGTTAACTTAAATTTTATTCTGGCAAGGAATTTGTTGAGTGATCAGTCAAATATTGACAACTACCCTCCTATATCTCACCTTTAACGTTTGCAACAATTTTTGAACTCCCTACCATGATTACCGATTGCTAAACGTTCGCTATTACTCTGGAGACTCGTGTGTTATTTTCGCGATTATAAAGTTTTCTTAGAAACCATTTCGTACACCAATGAATGAACCTTATCTTGGAAGCTATTTGGCACTTTGAGTCGTCTGAGCATGAACCTTGTATTGAACGTTATTTGGCACCCTGCGTTTCTGAATACGATTCCTGGTAGAACCACCAAAAATTTTTCCATCGGAGCATGAAGTAGGATTTGACATGATACCGGGAGATTTCTAGTCACTAAACGAAGATGTCTTTCGGATCATACCAATTGATTGGAGCAACCGGGAAGAGCAGCAACCGAAGACCAGGAAGTGAGTTTACTTAAGTGTATTTCTGGGCGTGTTTTAGTTTCATTCGCGATTATGAAGGATGATGACTGGAGATATGTATCGATTACAGGAAGCTGGATCGTAATACTGTTAGGAACTAATATTCCTCCACCCTGAAACGACTATGTGGTTGTTTAAATTCAGAGCTCGAAGTTTCCTTCTGATGAATTGAGTCTATTCTTGGAATCGACCCCCATACTCGTAAATGACTACTATGACGGTTAGTGACGCTAATGGTATTAGCTAAAGCTCTGATTGTTTCGTGAATTTGATAAATGATGTTTTCTCGTAAGTACTTGGGCAAACGGTCATTGTATGACTTAATGGTACATTCGGAGACGAGGAAGAGCATGAAAATCATTTTTGCACCTTGTTAGAAATTTGACGATCATTTGTGCATTCTGGGAGATGGATATTTGTTGAGACAACGGTGTTCTTTGCCTGACCTGGAGTTAACAACAACGGAGGCTACCCTGAAGAGTGAAGACACCCCTTACAAGGCGGAAATGTTGGCGACGCAGAAGAAGAACTTCTAGTCAAGATGGTGAACCTGGAGCTGATGAAGACGTACAGTCTCACTTCCCTATTTATCTTGGTTGTACTAAGATGAATTGAGAGCGGAAGCAGACTGGATGATGAAGAGATTTAAAGATCGTGCCAGAAATTCACATTACTCCATCACATTCCAAGAAGAACTGCAGGAGGCCGATCCCTGGGATGACTTCCGTTCGAGCCCTTGATGCTATCCAAGACATGGCGGACCATTCTCAGATATGGCATGATGGAGGGAGTAGTAGAAGTATTGGTGGTAACATGGATGGGATTTCGGTAATCACGAACAAACTCGAGAGTCTTGGTAGGGACATGAAGAAATTAAAAGAAAATGTGCATGCTACTCAAGTAGGATGCGAAACTTGTGGAGGAGCTCACTTCGTCAAAGAGTGTCCCTTGGAAGAAGAAGATGAAAAAGTTGAAGAGGTCAAGTATGGAGAAGGTAGATCTTTTCGAGGAAATGACGCTAATTGAGTATAATACATTGTAGGGCCTCAAGGTTATTATTCAAGAATAAACAACTGTGGAAGGATTGTGCAAACACTTGGGATGTGAATCTTAATAATGTGTTTGAGATATTTATGAGTGAATGTGTTTAAGTATGCGGAATCTACTATAACACACTTAAAAGAACACAAAGGTGATGAGTTATGTAAACGAGAGTTATAATAAACAAGGAACACAACTTTAGTAACACAAAACGATTCAATATTATTGATGAAATAATACGGATGATCTAACTATCACCAGGATTACAAAGTAACCTTGAATCTTTGATTGTAAAAGGATTTGTGAAATGAGTAACTAAGTTACTAGAGATGTTGTTCTGTTTTTGGTTATTAGTTGAAGAGATGCATGCATGAAGGTGGTGACTAAGGGAACCTTTTATAGAATAAGGTACCCTTATTACAAGTTGTCAAGTGGTTTAATATAATATGATACTTGGACTTTCCTAGCCTACAATTAAATACAACTACCAATGTAACAACTCTGTATATTCTTCTGCATACCACAGAAGACTAAACTACTTCTACTAAGCGTGTTACAATGTACAAAGACCAATAATACAACTAAATATCTATCAACTTGACATTAATCTTGGCAGGACCTTTATCAACTAGCAGTACTTTCTTACCCAGAAGGTACTGTTAGTACATCTTCATCTTCTTCAAAATCAACTAGCAGGCTCTTGGCTTGTCTGGCAGGCTCTTTGACTTGAACATTTTATTCCCAACAATCATCTCCTAAACTTGTTATTTCCTTTAAAATACACAAGTTTCTGATGAATAAAATACATACCTTGCGGATTTGAGGGAACTCTTCCAAAAACCTTTACTCTCTGTTCTTCCTTTTTCTTTCACATTGCTCAAATATGCTCCTCAGTAAACTTTGAACAATTTCTGAATTTTCTTCATCTTTGTCACATCTTAATCTCTTGGAGATCATAGTTGTAAGAACTTCATAACTAAGTGGATACTCTTTCTCAACCAACATAAAGAGTTCAATCCCACTTTGTGTGTAAAGATGATGAATACTGCTAAGGCTTAGAAATTCCCATGTTGTTGAAGGATCATGATATGGAAACTTCCAATGAACATCTTTTGGATTAGGATCATACATCCTATTAAATTCTACCCATAGTTCCTGTTCCTTAACATCAGTACTATAATTTGTGTCTAGCCTAATTTGAACTAGATTCCACAATTCTTCTAAGTCTGCTCTGTCACATGCTCTTACTAGATTTTCAAAGTTTTTGAAGATAGCAGTCTGACCCCCAACCCTTGTTATTTTCCATGACTTTCCTAATCTATCATGGTGAATCTCCCAATCAATAATAGGGCGTCTAGACCTAATTGGATCAGCATGTATGATAGTTGGCAAAGTAATTAACATCTTACTTACTTGCTCTGAGTCCAATTTTGCTTCTTCTTTCTTCTGTTGAGCATCTTTCTTTTTCATTGAGGGCTTTGCATCAGATGGAATTTTGTAGTAAAGACTTTTGTAGGCTTGTAGATACAAGAAGTAGATTTCATCAGCAGATTTCTTCTTCAGTTGATAATCAGTCCAATTTGCCTGACCTTTTAGAAATCTCTTCATAAAAGTCACTTGATCTTTCTGAGATGAGCCCACCTTAAAACCTCTTCTCTGACTTTCTTTCATCTTTTCAAAAATATCAGCCAGAGCTGCTTCTTTATACTTTTTGTTGATAAAAGATTCAAGCTCTGCTGTTTTCTCATCAGAATTAAGATTCTTGTCATTCACTATTATTGCTGCTTGACCTTTCACAATTGGATCATTGGCAATAATCCATTGCATCTGTGCATCAAAAGTTTCTTGAGCAATTTGAGAGTCAAGAAGAGTATGAGCAACATCTTTTTGCTCTTTCATCTCTGCAAGCAGTCTTGAAGCTTCAAATGCTTTCTGCATTTCTTCTTCATGAAGCCTTTTTGAGACTTCTTCATCTTTAGCTATTTGAACTTGCTCTGTTCTCTTCAACTTCTTGGGCTTAGGTTCATCTTCAACCATAATGCTCTTGCCCTTATCCTTTGGAGTTGGTTCTTGAGATGGAGCAGTAGATTGCTCATCAGCAATAAATAACCTCCCTTGAACAGACAAATCCCCTTGAGGCTCTAATTCCCTCTTCCTTTTGTACACATGATCAGCAGTACCTTTGTAGTCCATTGCCAATAGCCTCTCAATCCTAGCAGGCTCTTTTGAACTAGCAGGCTCTTGCTCTGCACCAGCAGGCTCTTCATCATAAACCTGAGTTCCTTCATGGAATTCAAATTGAGCCTCCTCTTCTTCTTCAGAACTATCCATCCTCCCCTTTTTGGAAGAGTGACCCAAACCTTCAGCATCTGATCTTGAAGAACTAGATAAAACAACCTTTGAAGATCTTTTACCCTTTAGCTTCTTCACTTCATTCTCCAATTTCTTTACCCTCTTAACTAACTTGATGTTGATCTCAGAAAATTTGGTGTTCTGACTTTTAAGAGCATTTTCTAAGAGCTTCACCTTCTCTTTTAGTTCTTGCACTGTCTGAGGAGATTGGGGTGGTGATACATGATGTGATGGTGTTGGTGGTGTTGCAGATGGTACTGGAGATGGGATTGGTGATGTTTGATGAGTTGGTGAGATGTAACCAGTTGAAGAACTTGATGATGGTGATTCAGATGATGGTGTTGGTTCTTCATGATGTTGTGGTAACATTTCATCAAAAAGTGGTATTTCTTCCCCTTTGAAACCAATTCTCATGTTTGAAAATACTTTGTGAGAAAGTTTTGGTGTTTCATAAAGTGAGTGTGGGGGAAGCAACAAATATTTTGATTTTGCAATGATGGATGAATAAATCTTGGATACATCAAAAACTTTGTTTCACTATCCACATTTTTAGTCAATCCTTCAAAAATATGTTTGGAAAAATTGTATTTTCTGTTTGTAGCCAAGCAGATGAGAGCAGAAGCCATGTTTCCACTAAATTGCTCCCAAGAGGTTTTCTTCTGGCTCAAACAATGAAGGATTGTATGGATCAAAAATCTCCATTATGGAGTAAGATGCTTTTTAAGAAAGGTGAGTTTTGTAGAATTAGCATGATACCCCATTCTTTCCAAATTTTCAAAAATTTCAGTATCTGGCAATTGACTAATACCATCTGAATCATCCAAATGAAGATGTCTTCTTATGGATGACTCAGTAAGAGTCAAAATGTTTGCCATCCACTTTGGCCTTAATCCTTTGTTCCCCATTTTCAGAAGTTTTAATTTTAGCAGTTTGCCAAAATTGTAAAATTTGAGATTCATAAATAGTGGGATTGACTAGTAAAGCAAACCTGATGTACGAATCATTTAAAAAGTCCACTATTTGATGAAAAGAGGCATTATCCTCAGACTTTTCCAAAAATGCTAATTGATTGTGACGTTTAACAAAGGTTAGAATGATGAAAGATGATATGAGAGAATTACTTTTAACCGACAATAAGAAAGATTATAATAAGTAAATGAAAAGGCGGTTAAAAAGATCTTTTATATGTGAAATATAATATAATATAATCATCAGTAATTTACATAACTACCCCAACGGCTAATTTTAACTACCAGGCCCAACGGCTAAAACTTTTTCTGACAGGCTCAACGGCTATCTAGCAGTACCATTTTACTCTAGCAGTACCAAAATTTGAACTACCAGTACCTTTGAAAGAAAATATTACTTGGCAGTCTCTTTGAAAGTTTAGCAAAAATCCCTTATAGTTTTTAGCAAACTATCAGCTATCAACGGATTTGAGTTGTCTTTACCAAAAGCCGTTTGCTTATGGACTAGTTAACTATTTACTGTTAAGTATGGTTAGTTAAAAACCATATAGTTTTTGGTAAACTATCAACCATCAACGAATTTGATTTGTCTTTACCAAAAGCCGTTTGCTTATGGACTAGCCAGCTCTTAAATTTGTAAAAACTTGGTGAACTGAATACCAAAAGCCATATTGACCATAAAGATGGTGCAATTTCCTTGGATGGAGGAAATATTAGAGGCAGTGATGCTGTATATCTTGGATGCTTGGTTCAACAAGTGAAATCATCTATTAGCATGCCTTTGCATTGATACTTTCCTTAGATTGATCTAGATAGAACTTTCTCCTTTAGGAATGCTTCATCCCTTCTGAATATGTGATCTAATCCTATCTTTTTCAACCTTTGCATCATCTTGTTTGCTCTTGTCTTTTTCTTTCATAAATTGGCTTTTCTTCCATTCTGGGCTATTATTTCCTCCCCTGAGATTGTTACTTCCCCTGAGATGTAAATAACTTTTATTTCCCCATTTTGTTTGGAAGATCTCTTGTTTTGTTATCAACCTGAAATGTGTTAGTTGCAAACCAAAAGAACAAAGTGCAAAGCACTTGATCTATAGCATTGTAAACATTTAAGCATCAATATGAACAAAACACAACAATTTTATACTAGCAGGACCAATTATGAACTGACAGTACCTTTTGACTAACTAGCAGTACCATGTTTAAAAGCCAATACTAGTTATTTTTATGTACAAAAACACATGTTTTTCAAAGATTTATCATTCCAATACCTCCTACAAGATATTTGAATCTACCTAAATCAAAAGCTTTGGTGAGAAGGTCTGCATAATTCTTTTCAGAATCAATTTTAACAACTTGTATTAACCTTTTCTCATTGCAATCCCTTATGAAATGGTGTCTAATTTCAATGTGTTTTGTTTTTTAATGTTGCACTGGATTTTTAATGATACATATAGTACTGCTATTGTCAATGTAAATAATGGTGTTAAGAAAATTGTACCCATAGTCAAGCATTTGATTTTGGATCCAAAGAACTTGCCCACAACAACTTGCACTAGCAACATATTCTGCTTCAGTTGTAGAGTTGGCCACCATTGTTTGTTTCTTGCATTGCCAAGAGATGAGTCTGCAACCAAGAAAATGACATCCACCAGTTGTGGATTTTCTGTCTAGAGTTGCACCAGCATAGTCACTATCAGAATAAGCCACCAATTCAAAAGATAATTCCCTTGGATACCAAAGACCCAACCTAGGTTGACCCTTGAGATATCTAAAGATCCTTATGACTGCTGTGAGATGAGAAATTTTGGGATGTACTTGAAACCTTGCACATACACATACTGAGAACATGATACCTGGTCTTGATGATGTAAGGTACATCAAAGACCCAATAATTGATCTATAATTGTGCATATCCACATCTTCTCCCTCAGCATCCTTGAGTAGCCCTTTTTCCGCATCCATTGGTGTACTTGCAACCTTAGAATCAGCAAACTGAAATTTCCTTAGGATCTCTGCTACATACTTATCTTGGCTGATAAATATGCCTTCTTTTGATTGTTTCACTTGGAGACCCAAAAAGAAAGTAAGTTCCCCCATGGAACTCATTTCAAACTTACTATGCATAAGTTTTTTAAACTCTACACACAAGTCTTGGTTTGTAGATCCAAAGATAATGTCATCAACATAAATCTACACTAGCAAGATGTCTTTCTTTGTTCTTTTGATGAACAAAGTTGGATCAATCTTGCCTCTTTGGAATCCATTTTCTAATAGATAGAAAGCCAATGTTTCATACCATGCCCTAGGAGCTTGGTGTAGACCATAAAGAGCTTTGGTAACCCTATACACCTTATCTGGATACTCTGCATCAATGAAGCCTGGAGGTTGAGAAACATACACTTCTTCTCCAATTTCACCATATAAAAATGCACTCTTAACATCCATTTGATAGACACTGAAGCCTATGAAAGAAGCATATGCCAAGAATAGCCTAATTGCTTCAAGTCTTGCAACTGGAGCAAAAACCTCTTCATAATCTACCCCTTCTTCTTGAGTATATCCTTGGGCCACCAATCTTGCTTTGTTTCTGATCACTATCCCCCTTTCATCTTTCTTGTTTCTGAACACCCATTTGGTTCCAATTGCCCTGTGACCTTTGGGCAAATCAACCAATATCCAAACCTTCTGAAGCTTGAATTGGAGAAGCTCTTCTTGCATTGCTTCAACCCAACTTGCATCATCTAAAGCTTTGTTTATGTTTTTGGGTTCAGCCTGAGATAGAAAACATGAAAACAGGCATATGTTGGCAACTTCATGATTCTTTTCTTCATAAATAGAGGAGATAAACCCTTCTTGGTCTGAAGTCAAGACTTGAGATCTTGTTCTAACACTAGAATCAATGCTACCAATCACATTATCAGTTGAGTGATCTTTGAGTATTCTTGTGTTGTGTGTTGTAGGAACTTCATAGGTAAATGGAAGATTGCCAATCCCCACTTCTTCTGGTAAAGAATCATCTATTTGAACATTTAATGGCTCAGCAGTATCAATTTGTGAACTGGCAGTACCATCTGGTGAACTAGCAGTACCATTGTCATTTGCACTACTCTCTTGATTCTCTTGACCTTGAGTTCCATGATCATCTTCATTGCCTTCATTTGTTGTATTTGAAGGTTCTTCAAGACTTGAAGATAAATCCAACCCTTTCCAAATTGGCATCCAGATGTAGTCTTGATCTTTAGGTGTTTCAACATTGTCTTCAAAACCTGCATTATCATTAGTATTTGTACCTGAAACAGGCACATAATTCATAGATTCTGAAAGCCTATCAATATCAAACATCCAATCTGGTCCAATGCCTTTCACATTTGGTAGTTTCTCTTGAAACTCTATGTGAAGATTCTCTTCCACTAGCCTAGTGCAACTATTATACACTCTATAGGCCTTACTTTGCAAAGAATACCCTATCAAATAGCCTTCATCAGCTCTTCCTTCAAACTTGCCTAAATGATCTTTGGTATTGAGAATAGTGACATGACATCCAAAAGGTCTCATAAAACTTAAAGATGGTGTTCTACCAAAGAAAAGTTCATAAGGTGTCTTTTTATGTGGCTTTATTACAAGAACCCTGTTTTGCACATAACAAGCAGTACCAACTGCTTCAGCCCAAAATGAAATAGGCAACTTAGAGTCTACTAACATAGTTCTAGCAGCCTCTATAAGTGTTCTATTTTTCCTTTCTGCTACTCCATTTTGCTGTGGGGTTCTAGCTACACCAAATTCTCTTTTTATTCCTTTTTCTTTGCAAAAGTCATCCATAACCCTATTCTTGAATTCTGTTCCATTGTCACATCTGATGACTTTGACTTTCTTATCAGATTGGTTTTCTACCTCAGTTATATAAGATTTAAGAATCTCACTTGTTTCATGTTTAGATCTTAAAAAGAAAACCCAAGAAAATCTGCTATAATCATCAGTAACAACAAGACAATATTTCTTTCCATTCAAGCTACTCACATTAGTAGGACCAAAAAGATCCATATGAAGCATGTATAAAGCTTGAGAAATTGAGTTATGGGTCTTGGGCATACAAAAAGCTCTATGTTGTTTACCTTTAAAACAATCAACACAGGTTTGGTCATTTTGAAAAATCTTTTTGGGTAAACCTCTTACCAAATCATATTTTGCAATTGTATTGATTGTTTTAAAGTTTACATGACCAAGTCTTCTATGCCAAAGCATAGATTAATCTAATGAGGCTTTTGCTACCAAACAAGTTAAACTCTCCTTAGGATCAATGTTCTTTAAATCAACACTGTACATATTGTTCCTTTTTGGGATTTTAAGAAGAATCTGACTCTCATCAGGCATTTTAAAATCAGAAGAAAGAACCATACATTCATTGTCAGTAAATAGAACATTGTTCTTTTTGTCACACATTTGTGAGACACTAAGGAGATTAAACTGAAGTTCTTTCACAAAATACACATTTTCAAAATCTTATTTACTGGTTTTGATAGTACCTTTACCAGTAATCTTTCCTTTTATGCCTCCCGCAAAGGTAACATATAATCCATCAAATGTTTTGAAGTCTGTGAGGAAAGACATGTTGCCTGTCATGTGCCTTGAACATCCACTATCTACATATCCTTGATCACCAATATAAGTTGAATGTTCCTGCACATATATAGACATATTAGTTTCCTTGGGGTACCCAAGCCATGACAGACTTAGGTTTGCCTCTTGCATCAATGAAATCAAACCTTTTTAGGATTGTTGATGCACCTTTTGATTGGAGTGGTTTTCAAATCCAACATGCTGAGGACTTAACAGCATTTTCTCTTTTAATCCATTTTGTGGTCTTTGGTCTATCAGTACCAATTTTGGCAGTACCATTTGGTCTAGCAGGACCTTTTGGTCTAGCAGGACCTTTTGGTTTTGGTCTCCAAACTTGTGTTTTGACCACAGATTTCTTTTGAATAGGACTATTCACAACTTTTGGTGCATATTTGAAAGTGTTTCTTGCACCCTTATTAGTTGGTTTTGAAATAACAGGCTTATTTTGTCTAACCGTATGATTAACTTTTGATGTGTTAGACTTAACAAAACTTTTTCTGGGGTGAGTGTCATTTGTTTTAGACTTTGATTTACTCCCAGAAACCCAATTATTACAATAAGCATGGGTATGATTAAAACTACCACAATAATAGCAAGCCTTATTGTACATAACAAAGTCCTCACCAAGTTGGTGTGACTTAAGGTTGTTCCAATTTCTTTTGCTACCTCTAGTTTTCTATTACACCTATACAACTTTCAACTGTTTTCAGAACAGCTTTAGCCTTAGTTTTAATCTCTACTCTTTTAGGACTGATTGGTCCTACTTTGTTTCCTTTGATAGAAACAGTCTCTTCTTCATCATCATCAGATACCCAATCTTCAATGATTAGAACATCTGATTTGTTATTAGTGTGCACTTTTTGTTAGAGAGTGAGGATTCTAGCACTCTCAGAAGTTCACTTTTCTCTACAGGTTAGCTAATGGTTGTTGATGAATTCATAAACCTGATTCTGCAAGATCAATACCTGGGACAAGGAATTCCTCTATAAGGAGGTGGACAAGTCTTGTATCCTATCCCAGATTTATTCTCTTATCATCTAGATTTTCAAACTATGCTCAGTGCAATCAGAAGCAATTTCCAATGTGGTAACAGTTAGTTCAATATACTCTAGCCAATGTCACTTTAGCACACTCAGTTCTTAGCATTTTTATTTCTGCATCTTTTAAAATATTGTCCTATTAAGAATGGCTTTGCATCAGAAAATGTGAGTTCATTTTCCCTAAAGTGAATTATTTGTTTTTCAAGTTTGGCCATACCACACTTATGATTGACTAAGTCTTGATGTGTTTTTCTTTGTTCTAAGTCAGTTCATCATAAAGTTTTCTTAAAGTTGCAATTCTTCAAAAACTTCACATGTATTAGAACATTTAGAATCTTTACCTCAGGATTGGAGAAAGCCATCAAAGCTAATTCATCTGAAGTAGACTCCTCTTCACCTATAAAACTCCAGTCAAAACCCATCCCATCAATAGAACCATAGGCTTTGGGCTCAATGATTTCCACAGCCTTACTATGCTCATCAAAGCTTCCTTTCTTCTCAAAGCTTCTTTATTCCTGTTGTCAAACCCTCTTCCCTTGTCATCTGCTTCTTTGGTCTTCTACACTCTCTTGATAGTGACCTTCATGATGGCAGTTGTAACACTCCACTTTGGACTTGTCATATCCAGCAGCTCATTACCATCTATGATAATCTTCTTTCCAACCTATCAGGAACTCTTAGCCTTATGCTCAGAAGTGAAGTTGCGACTTTATGTCCATTTCTCAAGATCACTTCATGAATCTCTTGAAGATCTTCAAAAGTTAATATGGACCCATTATTTTGTGATGTCAGAAGGCACACCCAATTGTTTCATCTAGAATGGTTTTGGTACTGCTAGAAGTACTGGCAGTACCAAAGTTTGTGTTGGCAGTACCTTCTTCTCTGCCATCTTTTTCTTCATCTACAACTTTTGAGGTGCTTGGAGATGATACAAAAGCCATATTTCCTGAGCTTGAACCAGTAGTCTTCTTCACTTCATGCTCTACTATTTTGAAATTGTTGTAAGATCATTAAGACTCATATGATCAATATCTGGTTTGTTTTTCCAGACATGATATGCATGGACCATTCAGAGGGTAAACTCCTAAGAAATTTGGAGTTTAAATCTTCTTGAGTTATCATCACTTCATGGATGGCTAACTGACTTGAAAGCTTTTGAAGTCTATTGAACATAATGTCCAAAGACTCATTTGTTGTGGCTGTAAAGTTTTCAAACTGCTGTTTGAGAAGTGTTTTTCTGAGT
Organism: Artemisia tridentata subsp. tridentata; assembly: GCA_021014915.2. Classification (NCBI taxonomy): domain Eukaryota; kingdom Viridiplantae; phylum Streptophyta; class Magnoliopsida; order Asterales; family Asteraceae; genus Artemisia; species Artemisia tridentata. The sequence continues at coordinate 251,478,678 of CP139507.1, forward strand.
TTTTTTGGTTGCATCATTACCACCAAATCTAGCCACAATAGCTTCAAAAAGGGTTTTAGCACATTTGTACTTATTGAAGATCAAAAGCTGATCATTTGGAATAGTCATGAGAAGCATACTCCTTGCTTTAAGATCATTTCTCTTTTGAACTCTTTCTTTTGCGCTTTTTGGTTTACTTGCACATTTGTTACAAGTGCATCGTTTAATGTAGAAGTGGTGATTGAGGGTTTAAATGAGTTTCCTTCTTCAATAATCTTCCAAAGTGCATAGTCTTGCACTTGAAAGTATTGTTCTATCCTCACTCTCCACATATCAAACTCATTTTGTTTGAGCAATGGAAGTTTTGCTGCAACATTGGTTTGAATGTGTTCAACATTCATTGTTCTTTTAATTGTAATATCAACCTGTCTCTGATACCATTGTGGAAGGATTGTGCCAAACACTTGGGATGTGAATCTTAATAATGTGTTTGAGATATTTATGAGTGAATGTGTTTAAGTATGCGGAATCTACTAAAACACACTTAAAAAACACAAAGGTGATGAGTTATGTAAACAGAGTTATAATAACAAGGAACACAACTTAGTAACACAAAACGATTCAATATTATTGATGAAATAATACGGATGATTAACTATCACCAGGATTACAAGTAACCTTGAATATTTGATTGTAAAAGTATTTGTGAATGAGTAACTAAGTTACTAAGAGGTTGTTCTGTTTTGGTTATTAGTTGAAAAGATGCATGCATGAAGGTGGTGACTAAGGGAATCTTTTATAGAATAAGGTACCCTTATTACAAGTTGTCAAGTGGTTTAATATAATATGATACTTGGACTTTCCTAGCCTACAATTAAATACAACTACCAATGTAACAACTCTGTATATTCTTCTGCATACCACAGAAGACTAAACTACTTCTACTAAGCGTGTTACAATGTACAAAGACCAATAATAAAATTAAATATCTACAAATAAATATCTATCAACTTGACATTAATCTTGGCAGGACCTTTATCAACTAGCAGTACTTTCTTACCCAGAAGGTACTGTTAGTACATCTTCATCTTCTTCAAAATCAACTAGCAGGCTCTTGGCTTGTCTGGCAGGCTCTTTGACTTGAACATTTTATTCCCAACAACAACGACCTCTGTATGGAGAAAAGAGACCTAGCCTTGAAGATATTGTCAACAAACACATTGATGATTCTTCCAAGAAGAATGACAAGTTCCAAGAATGGATGAACAAATTGAAAGAGGACACAGATCTGAACCTGCGTAATCAAGATGCTGCCATTAAGAATTTTGAAACTTAGATCGGACAACTTGCTAAAGATGTCCAGGCTAAGAAAGCTGAAGCAACAGTAGGAGCATGCAAAGCCATTTTCACTCAAGATAAGCTAAATGAAGTTCAACCTATTTCTAATTATAGTAATGAATTTTGTGGAGTAAACTACTTGCAGGAAAATGAAGGGAATAGTTAATTCAAAGGAATAACTTGCCAATTACCCGAGAAGGAACCAAATCTGGAAAGATTTCTGCTGCCTTGTACCATCGGTAATTTTAATACACTTGCTTTTGCCGATCTTGGAACAAGTGTTAATATGATGTCTTATTCATTATTTAATCATTTAAATCTGACTAACCTTAAGGAAACAACAATGATGGTTGAAATGGCATACATGACTAGGAAAGCACCTAGGGGTATAGTTGATAATGTATTGCTTAAAATTGATAGATTCTTATTCCTAGCCAACTTTGTGGCTATTGACATGATTGAACATCAAAATAATAACATGATTCTAGGAAGGCCACTTTTGGCTACATCACATGCAAACATTAAGGTTTTTGAAAAACAAATTTCATTAGGAGTAGGGGACGATCGAATAACATTTAATAACGATGGGTCTTTAAGCCTAACCCGAGTACCTTATGAGGAAGTTTGTATGATTAGAGCATCTAAGGATGAAGAGTGTAACACCCCAACCGGACCTTGGTTAAGATGCCACATTATGGTGTCTATCAGAACATACAAGATAAACGCAAGCGGAAGACTTCATTAATAAATTAAAGTCAAGAACATCATGACTTACAGATTACAAGCTCCCAAAAGTCTAAACAATATCCAAATGAAATGAAATGAAATAAAATGTCCAACATAAGTCCAAAACATATCCAAGACAATGGGGAATCTAAATAAGGTAGGTCTTCTACTCCTACTCACATCACTCTTGCCCCACATCCCGCTTATTACCTGCCGCATGGAAAAGAAAACGCGGCTGAGCTTAAAAATCCTAATGAACAGATATATATACAAAGCTGAAAGGTAATAAGCATAAGTAAACGAATATGAATCAAATGGATCAAATACATAAATATCATGAGTCAGAATATCATAAATAATCTAAGAGTCAGATAAGAACGGCAACGAACGCGTCCAAACGAGCCACTCGAATAGACCAAAGAAACCGAAGGATAGCCACGAGACTGTCTAAACGAGCCACTCGAATAGACCACATAATCACATATACATATCATATCAAATCATAAGTGTACGGAGAGGGGAGGCCTCTAAGTACCAAATAGTGAGTGGGGTGTAGGGCACACACAGCCACTCACCAAATCAAATCATATCAAATAACATATCAAATCATATAAGCCTAGGATGCATCCATACACCCCCCACAAAACAAATCATATGCGTACCATGTACTGGACAAGTATACACATATATCAAAATGGCCAAGTGATCACATATCATATCATATCATAACATATCAAATGGGGACGTTGTGGATCAATCACACCTCCACAGAACGTGTCATGCCATTGGTGCCTCAATGACATGGCCATGGTACCTCCATGGCTAGTTAGCTCGGGCGACTAAACAGAACAAATCATATCATGCCATAGAATCATATCAAAGGGAATCATAGCAATGGCTCATATCAACTGAATCATAACAAAGGATCCTATCATATCAAAGCGAACGAATCAAGTCAAGGATCAAAAGTCATGAGAAAAGACACCCTTACTGAGAAAGGGTATAATATTTGTACCTTATGCAAGTAACCAACAAAATAAGAAGGCACACCGAAACAGGGAAATCACTCCTTCTTCACCGAACCTATACAAATTAATTATCACGTATTACTTATAAGCTCATTTTACAAGTTTACTGATTATAGTTATTTAGGTTTCCTATTTAAGGTTTCTTTCTTTTTGTTAGAAACTTTCCACTTTTAGTAACTTTCTATTTTTAGTAACTTGCCATATTTAGTAAGTTTCCATATTTAGTAAGTTTCTATAATTAGGTTACAAATGACAATATACATAACTCAAAGGTTTAATATGTTAAATGCAATGGTTTAGGGTTTAATATGACAACTTTTAAAAGTTTAGGGTTTAAAATGTCATTTTAGCAAAGTTCAGGTTCTAAAAGGTAAATTATGTAATTATATGACCGATTCTTATATTTTGGATATTTTATGCACCTCATTAAATATTCCCGTGCAACTAAACCCTAACTCATTTATGTGCAACCCTAAATCGACATGTAAAAACAACCAGATAGCCTTTTTGTGCCCTAACCCTAACCGACCCATTTTAACCTACACATCACTAACACTCAACACACAACACACATTCTCTTATACACACCCACACGACTTCATGTTCTTCTCTTTTAAACTGTACCACACTCTACCCTTTTTGCCCCTTTCTTTTACCCATTTTACACGACACAAAACCAACCATATTAACCCATTTTGAACCAAATTAACTTCCCAACCATCGAGCCATGCTTCTTGTATTTCGACTCTTAAACTCGACCTTTAGCCACATTTACTCGACACCCCTTTTCTAACCTATACGACACCACAACCTCATTACATCTAGTCGTACCACATGAAGGAATAAGACCACAAAACGTCCCCTTTTGAATCCCAGAACAGTAACCACAAACGACCCTTTTTCCCGACCCAAACTTTGCCCATATTCGACCCTTGTTTCCTGCCAATTCGACACATACATTAACCACCAAACAAGCCCTAGTTTTAACCCACTCGACACCCTTTTACCAGCCACACACACAATCAAAACAACCCATGTTTACATGTACGTTCACAACCATTTTACACATTCGAACACACCCTAATTCATTCTGCATTCGACCCAAACACAGGCAATAACCCATGCATGAAATCCCATTTTTAACAGCCCAAAGTTACTGTAAATTGACCTATTAAATACGACTTCCATGCATGCAAATCTTTTCATGTTAACACGTAAATTATCTAGGGTTCTTAGGTATAATATAGATCCATTTTCATGCAGAAAAATCTGGTTCTAAAGATCCAGTAAAGACCTTATGTCGACAGAACAAAACATTGATCATTTCATGTAATCAAAGTTCATTATTTCATGCAACATTCATCCAAGTTGTAGGTGTATAGTAGTGATCAAATAAGCATACAAAGATCAGATTATAGGCTCGTATATACACAACTTGATTAGCTAAACTTAGAACAAGGATCGACATATAGGTTGCAGATCTATTATTTTATGTGGCATTCTATCATTTCATGTGACATATTACTTCTTCATTTGAACTCTTTTTACCTCGATCAAATTTAGCTTTAGGTTATAACTTATGAACATGGTTTACGTGAATATGTCGAGAGAAATACTAACAAAAGAGTGCTACCTTTGTGTCGACTGGAAGAACAAAACGAGGACAGAAAGGAACTAGAATCGAACCCACAAGGAACACCTTATACGAACCAAACGAACGCCCTCTAGGACAGTATAAACCACGATCACACCACCTCCTTGCTAGACCCTTTTCGTACCACTATTCCACTCGAATGACACAGCCGACCTAAGTTATTATTAGGGTTTTTATTGTGTGATTGTTGATAAATATTTTCGGTTGGGGCAGAAATAAAAATAGGGGAAGATATAGGAGGAGAATAGCCGAGCAAAAAGGAAAGGATAAATGACCAAGTTCCCAATTTCAAAATCAAAATATCTTCTAGACATTTCCATGCCAATGTTGTGTACAAAAATTTAAATATGTTCGGCCTAATATGGGACGTGTGATATGAGTACTTATTTTACCATGAATGTGTCGATTTTATAAGACTTAGGTTAAGGCTTTTATAGTTTTGAAAATTTTGAGTAGTAACTTATAGTTAATATACTTATGTTCGGGTTTAATGCTTAGCTTAATAACGGATTTTAGATTCAACATTTTAGGTTATTATAAAGAGACTCTTGACCTTTTAAGAATTTCTACAGACTTGTTCTCTTATGATTCACCTTTATGTATAAAATATTATTATGAGTCTGAAAAAAAAAATGGAGCGACATTTGGTTGTGATAAGCAGGAACAGGTGACCAGCGGTCGCTAGGAAGACATATTTGTTACAAGGACTGATACTTTGACGAATCATTACTGCAAACCTGTAATAATCAAAGATGAAGGGGCATTCCAGGCATGGCCATCTTGCAACTCCTTCCATAACCAATGTAATGGAGGCGAATCAGGGGAATTGGATACTAGTAGAAGAGCCCCATTGGAATGGACTTGTTTCCATGGGGTAAAGAGACGAGATATTGAGTTTGGAAATCTTTCCTTTAAAGATTGGTATAGAATTAGGTACGGGAATGCAGTAATTAACAAAAACGTTGTTAAAAGATTCCAACGAGATTTTGAACGATATCGTTGTGACCTTGAACTAGCTAAGGGAGAGGTCCTTGACAGCTATGTCATAACAAGTAACCATGATGAAAAAGAGGTAGAAAGCATTTTGGAGAAACTGGTTCAAGAAAGGTATTGTTCAATAGAAGAGGAAGAGTGTTCTAATGTTAGGGATATCTCTATACTCAAAACCCCTAATAAAAATCAACGGTGTATGATTAAATTAAATAAGAGAAGAAACCTTTCATTTGATGATTGGTGAAGGGGTTAATTCGGTACTTCAATAGTTGATAAGATAGTTAGAAAGGAAATGTTTTTGGAATGGATGATCGACAGTTATTCTGAAGGTCAGATACACCTGAAGACGACCCTTATACTCACAGTTTTGAGAAATTCAAATATGAGTTTCAAAGGGAAATTTTGCAGCTTTTTGATGAATACGAACTCAGGATCGCTAGAAAAGGATACATGTTGCAAGATCTTTAGGAAAAGTGCGAAAAAACCATCCACACTAAGGAAACATTTTGGCATGAAGATGAGTTGGAGGCATTAGAGAAAAACAGCTGTAAGATGGAAGGAGTTAAGTATGACCTACTAGAAATCAAGGTAGAGACATTCGAGATACGAAAGTATACACTCGAAGGAATTGGAAATCTCATTTGTACCGAGAAAACAAGAAATAAGGAATTACCGGTTAGTTGAATGAATGGAGAGAAATTCAAAAGGATGATCAGGGAGGAAATGGACACCGGTTTAGGTGTGGATAAGACATAAAACACCGTGGCCTCGAGTCTAACTTAAAGACTCGTTAATAAATAAAAGTGCTTTTTTGGGAGACAACCCGAATTATCCTTTTTCTTTCCTTTTTATTAGCCTAGTTTGGTTTGGTATGTTTTGCTATGACTTTTTGCAGGTATTAGAGAAAGAACGATGGCTTGGAAACGCACGATGAAGTCTTTCACTCCTAGAATTCCCCTCAGAGAGTTTCTACGGTGTAACTTTATGCTACGATTATGCCTTAACAATCGTCAGACATCTGCAATTTTGTCAAGTATCATTACTTATGGCGTAACTCAATCCATGAGTTTACACCGTAATTTTCCCCTGTACCAGAATTTTTTTATTTTAAATAACTTATATACCTTAACCTTGTATTAGTTTTTAAATGAACTTTGTGGGTGTGTTCCCTGTAAACCCTCAAGAGACTTCACTCGTCCACTCGGGACACCGAGTGGTTTGAAAGGCTTGTTGCATACGCTAAATGCAACTGTGATTCCTACGAAAGTGAGTTAGGTTTTTGTTTTATGTTTATTTTCTTTTTATTTTTAGATTGATGCTTATGGGTAGTGACGTGATTTCAGGGATTTGGAGTTTGCTCACATGGCAAAGCGAAGGCACGTTTTCTCAAACATGATCCTTCTATCATTTTCGGAGCAAATTTCAAGGGACTTCTTGTTCTAATTCTACTTTTCTCCTTTATTATTATTATGTTTGGTACAAAAGGGACTTTGTACATTTCAAGTGGGGGGGACGAGAGTAGAATTATAATTTGAATTTTCTTTGCCCATTATTCTAGTTTATTTTGAAAAATTATGCTATTTTTAAACTTTTGACATGTTTTTCTTAACCGAACTAGCATAGACCTTAGCCGAGCACACTATAACCTTTGATTTCCTTGGTGAGGTTTAGCCTTTCATTTTCCCCATTTTACTCAAATCCACCAAATATTGAGTGTGCCGGTAGTATTGTAAATTTTAGAACTTGGCTTTTACATAATTTTGAGACCATAGACGAGTAGTGTGTCGAGTTAGCTTGATACATTTGGGAGGGAAATTTTGAGAAGACAATGTTTAGGATTTACACCAAATAGCCCATATGTGTTTAATTGTGTGCGTTTATCGATTAGTCACCTCGACTTTTTGACCCCCGTGTTAAACCCTTTTGTTGCACTGACCTTTAGTGAAAGATACCCCTAGATATACTCGTCCGAGCCATTCTTTTCGTTTCTTTACCCATATAATGTATTGTTTCGTTACACCTATTCGCCTTAGCCTACCGTGTAATCTTAGTTTATGATTGGAAAGTCGTCGTTTGCCTAAGTTTGAGGTTTGGGTAGAGAGATTCGGGAATCACGCCTACATTGAAGACATATTTTTGAAGATTATTGAAGACCCCCCATATTCCTGATATATGATTCATCTCAAGTGGGGGGATGTCTATTTATTGTTTGTAGTTATGATAAAAACAAATATGAAAAAAGAAAAAAAAATATAGTAGTTTATTTATTTGTTTAATCTTGTAAAAAGGGTAGTACTTGTATTATAAGCACTAATCCTTATTTATGGAGCTTATTGAACTAGAGTCGAGGATCCTACCTCGATCACATTCGATTGAAGATTTTTTAAGACCATGTTAGTGTGCACCTCGCTATATGACATCTAATCATGGCGTACTAACTTATTACATCATGATCCGATTTTCGCATCTTGAAGCTTGGACTTTGGATGGACGGTGGGCGGTGACAACTCGGTTATAGGCTAAAACTATTTGCTTTTTTATTTTTATTTTTCACCATTTATGTGCATCCCAGGTCTTATCCTACCCTTTAGTCGTGAATCATGCTTAGGTGAGGGAGCGAGGAGTCATTGGTGTCTTGGCCATAGATTTGGTCATGTATCGATGGTCTTTGTCGCCTTCGCCGTAGCATGTTAGTAGTGAGAATTCACATTAGCTTTATTAAATTTTTCACTCAACGTTGCCTTTAAAGATTGTCTTGACCTTAGCTCCAGTGGTGGAGATTTGTGTAACTGCCAAGACTATGATAGAATACATGCTACGAATGTGCAATGAGTGACCACCCCAAAATAGACACTTAGAATTGAGAGAATATGAGTGTTTTGTTCCCATTTCGTGAGGTGTTCGGCTTTGATAAATTCTAGCATAGGAAGTTTTTAAACTCATATTTTCCAATTCTCTTGGGAGATATCTTTTTAAGAATGATTCTAATAAGGTCTACTTGTGTAATACCCCGTAATTTTCCAGACGTATTTTTATAAGGAATTATCCCTGTTTTTCATATACGAACTTTTCTGAACGCATTTAGTTTAAAAACGTGAAGTTATCTCATGAAATGTGGAAACCGTGCACAACGCGTACTGGTACAACCGACGATTTGATTTGATTATTTTATTATTTGGGAGAAAATAGGCGTATGAATAGTTGTTTTGATTGGAAAAATTATTCTAAGCGCGATGGCGAAATTCTCGTGTCTTGAATCAACCGTTTACTAGTCTAAATGAGCCCCGAACCTCATTTTGAGAAAGATTGCAGAAATATCAGTTATGTTCCCTGTGGTACTAAATACCCCGCCGGCCCTTATCTTTATGTTTTGACATATTTGGTCCCTGCGCGTGTATATAACCCATTTTAGGGTTTCAGTTGTGATAATCATACACACACTTATCCTCTCCTCTTCCTAGGGTTCCGGCGCCGCTCCACTATTCCGGCCACCTCCAGCCACCTCTGACGCCGCCACTACCTACAGCCATACTATGCCGCTTCTTTGACGATAAGGGAACGAGATTCGAAGATTCTTAGGGTTTGACTAAGGGTTTCAATTTGCTCGAAAGCCACCACAGCCGCCGTAGTCACCACCTCCATCTCCTCTCGCCACCTCTTTTTCTCTTTTCTCGTCATTTGGTAAGCCGACAACAAACAAATCCTACTTATTATTATTTTTGGTTAAAACCAAGTGGATCAAGTGACTTGTTAATAGTTTTCGTGGATGTAATAACCGGTTAAAAACATTTTTAATAATTTATCATGGATTAAAAATGTTTTGGCAGTGTCTCGTGTGGTAAGAAAGCATTTAAGAGGGTGTTTGGTTGTTACTAGTTATGATAACGGGTCGGGTCAACCCGATTTGGCTACGGGTTTGGTGTAGTTTTGGATTAATTATGTTGCTTTGTTAAGATTGAAGTTGTTTTGTTCATGTGGTCTCGAATCTGTAGTTGGGTTTTGGTTTTCGGTCTAAGGCATACACACCCACGTAAGGTGTGTGAGCTTGTTTAGCTAGGATTAACGAGACCCCAAGAGGGTGTTTCTGCATGTGTCGTGTCTTTGCTCAATGACCCACATAGGGTGCGCTAGTTTGTTGTTTTATTTTCAGTCAAGATAGGGTATGTTTGCATTTATATATTTTGAGTTAGTTTTTGTGTCTTGTTGTTATCAGTCGACTAGGGTGAGTATGTTAGTGGGTTGCGTAATTGTTGTGTCGTGGTAACGTTAAACCCGTAAGGATGTATATGGTTATTTTAGAAAACCGTGGCCGTTTTGGTGATTACTTGGTCTCGCCAACACCCACATAGGGTGTGGTTGCTCTCTGTTAACAGTAGACCCACGTAGGGTGTTGTGTTGGTGTGTTGCGTTGAGTTGCAACCTATTTAGGGTGCATTTGTTTGTCCGGGTGTCGAGTCACAGGAGACACCGCAAAGGTGTGTTGTTTTGGTTATGTTGTTATGATTTGCATATCAAGTTTACGTCTGTGTTTGTTGTTTTGAAAACTGGGCTCACAAGCCCACTAAACTAAGTGGTGTTTGTTTGTTTGTAACTGGGCTCGCAAGCCCAAGAGAGTTAAGGGTGCGTTTGGTTTGGGATTAAATACGGGCTAAGGCCCAAAGGACTAAATAGATTTTGTTTGATTTGTTAAGTTTAGGTGTTTAAGGAATTTTGGATATTAAATGTCAAACTAACTTGTTACTTTGATCCTAATGCGCACTTGGAAAGTTTCGGTTACTCTTGGATTTGTTACTTGGGATTACACTTACACATGGACAATAATTGGATTTATTGGATTGACATTTGTTGGACATTGGATATTGGACAATTTGGACTTATTGGACTTGAAACGAATACAATATATTAGACTCTAGACGAATTTAATATATTTGATTCGCAACGAATACACAATAAGGAAATAATGTTTAATAATCAATGATTACTTTTTAGTTATTTTCTATTAAACTGTTTTGAGTAAATTGATTTTATTAAAGTCTCATGGTATTGTTACAAATTATTTGGGATATCGGGGTAAATACCGACACGTACAAACTGACTTATTTTATTGACGTATTCTTTGTCATTTCTTTTCCGACTTGAGTATGTGTCAGTATTTACTTGACTATAATATATGGGGACATATATTATACTTTGGCGTGAGTTGTATTTAGAGTCTATGTTTTCTTACCACCACACGAAACATTGATACTAAATTTTCTCATGAGCAATGATACTGGACTTTTGAAACTATTGATACGAGTAATCCACGAAAACTATGACATGTTGTCTCTTGTAGACTTAATTATTACGAGACGTATTTTGAGATAACCGTATACGTATTAGGTTGTGCCGATCTCGTACCATTGTGCTTGTACCTCCGTGTACCGTTGTGCCTGTCTCCTAGATACCGTCGTGTTTTGCGCTAGATGCCAGTTGTGTCAGTTGTGATATTACATTTCTGTGGCTAAGGTGAGTTCATGACCCCTACTTTTATTTGTTTATGATGAGTGTCTAAATACTCATCATTTTTACCTAATCTGAGCTGCCAAAACTCTCAAAAACACTCAGAAATGCATCATAATACTGAAATTATCCCAGAATTGTGTTTTATATGTCTCAGATGCAAAATGTTTAAAAACAGTTGAAAAACGAACAAAGTTTGCATAATTGGCAGTTTCAGTCCCTCAACTTTTAAAAGTTGTCAAATCTAGTCCCTGTTCACTAAAAACTTGTACAAATATCATTTTAGGTCCTTGGGGATTCATAAGTTGTTAGAAAAGTCCTTTGAAGTTAAAAATTACAAATTTACAACTTTGGTCCCTCAACTTTGAAAAATGTCAGAAATAGTCCTTAAGGTTTTAAAATTGGAATTTATCAAAAATAAACCTTTGAACTAATCATATATGGCATTATTGGTCCTTGTGATATGTATTGTGAATTTACAGGTTGGGTCCTTCAAGAAATCAGAAGTTACAATTTTGGTCCTTGTGATTTTGCTATAAACCAAACCGGACCTTAATTAAATAAACAAACCAACCCACCCTTAATTAAAATAACCCAACCCACTATCCTATTACTAATAAACCCAGCCCAACTTCTAAGCCACAAGCCCAATTCCCTTAAAAACCCAACCCGACCCAAGCCTGGTATTTAAAAACCAGTTTGACTTGGTCAAACTTATCCCCAACCTCTCAACCCCGCCAATACCACCTTGCCCATGGTTTCTCTGCTAAACCACTTCCCATCAAATCCAACTCACCTAACAATACAAGAAACATTTAATGCTTCTTCTCCACTACCCTGATTTGCATTTAATGCTAAAACCTACTCAATCCACTAACTCAATTTTGGCGCCAAAATGATGAATCAACAGCTGAGATCGATTGAAGGCAATTCAAGGGTAGGGATGTGTTCAGAGATGTCTAATTAGGGTTTCCCATTTGTATTTAGTATAAATAGAGCAATGTAATAAATAATTCAGTAGTAGCTAATTTAGTTTAAATCGCATTTTACTTATTTCAGTTGTAATCTTGTAATTTCTTATTCCCAGTTGTAATCAAAGTTCGTTTAAGCTATAAGAATCTTGTTTCATGTTATTTTGTTGTTTGAATTCAATATTGCTCAAGTTTGTATGTTCCTGCTAAGAAGTTAAGTTCGAACCATAACTAAAAAGCTCTCACAAGCTTCCACACCCTTGTAATAAGTTTATATAAGCTTAATATAGCTTACTATACCCTTATTTAGTATACCTCAGTTCTAAAACTCAAGATACAAGAATGGTCAACCATGGTCAACATAAGCTCTTAAAAGCTTCCATGGGTTGTATAAGCTGATCAAGAAAGCTCTTTGTGGTTTTCTAGCTTGCCTTTAACAAGCTAGATAGTCCTGTTCTATGCATGCTATCCCTATAGCCACTCTCTCAGTTGTAAGGTTTTGATCAAGTTTAGCATTTCACTGCATCATTTGCTTATTGCTTGAATTTCTGGTGTTCTTATATCTCTGTGGTGTTATTAAGTTGTAAAATAGCTTAATATTGGTAGCTTGTTCATTGATAATCATAGTTGCTAAAAATCTCATCATAGCAGTCAATATAGCATTTGGTATATCCCTGTGTTTCATGCTTAAATCATTGTTGTTTTTGTGCTTCAATGATCTTGTGTAATGATAATATAAAGGTGTAAATCAGTGTTTTGGTCTAAATCCAAGAGTGCTTTGAATTTCTTGTTTGCCTGTTCTAATCAGGGGTGTTTGGATTTGCTGATATAACAGCAGACCCTTGCTTGATTGTTGTTGTTTGTTATCATTGCATGTCATATTAGTTGGTAATAACTCAGAGGAACCATAAAAACTAGTCTCTAATCAGCAAAAAGTCAAAATCACTTTTAATCTCATATAAGTTGATAACTGTTGGGTTTTTGACTTGTGAAATCCATCACAGTTGTGTGAAACCTGTTGCCATAGCTTCATATCATCTCATTGTAGCTTATCATCTCATAATCAAGCATTAGATTAAGTCCAAAGTTCACTAAAGTCAAACCTTGTGATTTTCTGCAAAAGTCAATTTCATCAGCAGTACCTTAATTACATCAGCAGTACCTTGCATATTTTTCCCAGCTGATCTAAGGTTAAATCAGACCTCAATTGGTTAGTTTCTGATGGGGCTTTTGTGTTTTTAAGATAGTTCTTAAGCCAAGCTAAGTTTTGCCCCCTTAATATTGCATCTCAGTAGCTTATTTCATAGCTTAATCTACTCTGCAAGTTTGCCTTTTTCTGCTTGTTTCTGTCTTGATTTTAAAACAGTCAAGGTGTTGATTGTGCTTATTTGTTGGATTGGTTATCTGAAATAAGTTGTTCTAAGCTTATAGTAGTGTATTAAGTCTCTCCTAATCAGTTGGTTAAGTTTAGTGCTTATTTGCTTATATTTGGGCTTATTCCAAACTGCTTATCTGCCCATTTCAGCTTATTTAGCCTTTTAAACTTTTCATTTTATTTTTCTTATCTTTCTAATAATATTTTAGATTTACTCAGAAATTTTCATAATTTTCTGAATAGTTTTGATATTTTTAATCATTTTAATTAGTTTAAAATAGTATTTAAATCATAATAAATAGAAAAATAATCAGAAAAATATAATTCCAATTTTCATAATTTTCTTTTATCATTTGTAATCTAGGAAAAATATAAAAATATTTTTAGACCTTAAGAAAATCAAAAATAGAAATAAAGTGATAGCTTCTATTTAATAGAATTTATCTTTTTTAAATTTTAATTAAGTAATTTTCATTTTATAATTTTCTTAGCTTTTATAAACTTAGTAATATTTTTAGAAAAAGTTTTAGAATTTTCTTAGTTCATTTAGTATTTATTATAAATTTAAATAGTTTAATAAGTTATTAAATAATAAATAATTAATAATAATTAAATAAAAAATATAAAAAAAAAATATATAATTTAAGTTTTTAAATAAGTTTTAAGTTATTTTACATTTTTAAGATTTAATTTTTATAAATTTTATTTTTGTCCCATTTTAGCTGTTCCGTTACGCGTTTGTAATTTGTTAATTCGCGTTTAATTTTATTGTGCATATCTGTTTTTAAGTTGTTATTTAGAATTGTTAAATAAATCAAAATCAAAAGCAATCTAAATCATCAATCACTCTAATCCTAGCTTTTCACAGTTTTCCATTCACATCTCGTTGGGAAACGATCCGGGTGATCACTTGCCTGGTTTCACACACTACACACGAGCATTCGTTCTGAGACTGTTTGTCTTTTATCATTTATTACGGTTGACCATTCACAAGTGGTTGACTTGTGTGATAGAGAAATAAAAGACGACCGTTTCCTGACGGATCAAATTTTGGCGCCGCTGCCGGGGAGGTGTGCTGCGACAGTTGTGTAAGTTTTAGCGATTAGTGATCTGAGACCCTTCTATCAGAAGTTCCTATTTCCCAAAAACAATATAAAATACAAAAATATTTTTCATTTCTTTTCTATATATATATTATTATTAATATTATCATATAAAAAATAAAAACACAAAAAAATAAATTCCGTTTTCTTTGTTAATAATAAATAAACAATAAAAAAAAAAATTACCATCGAGAACCAAGACAGAGTACTACCTAACTGGGGGTACGACCATAATAAGTTCCCAAACCAAAGATTTAAAACTTGCCTTTGTATCACTTGCGAATATCGGCTCACCTTTAATTGATAAACAAACTCTAACGGAGGTTCTAGGATAGTCTGACATTAAATTGTCGGACTGAAAGAAGCGGGTTTTTAAGGAGCGTAATTGCCCACCTTTGCTTCTCCGCCACTCTGTGCGTTTATCTTTTAGAGAGCTACCGTACGCTTGTTGATTATTGGTTTAAGTTCACTTGTGTTTTGCTTCTGTCTTGTTTTAATTGGAATATTTTACTTAGTGCATGCGCACTCGTTCTTCCACGTCATCAAGCCCTTTACGTGAACTCGTAGAAATTCCGAGAAGACGTAATCGTAGACGTGCTGCCCAAATAGTCGAACCCGAGATTCGTACTGTTCTCACTGAAAATATGGCAGACGAACGCACCATGGCTGAAATGCTCCAGGCACCCACCGAGGGTTATGGAGATGCCATTGTTTTACCAGCCATCGATTCTGATCATTTTGAACTGAAAACACATTTGATTCAGCTCGTGTCCACAAACCAATTTCACGGGTTTGAACGAGAGGATCCTTACGCACACATTCGTTGGTTCAACAAACTGACTTCCACAATCAATTACAAAAATGTGCCGCAAACAGTGATCAAATTGATGCTATTTCCATTCTCACTTGAGGGGGCAGCCCGGATTTGGCTGGATAAAGAACCCCCTCGATCCATTGAAACCTGGGAAGATCTCGTTAAGAAATTTGTAAATTATTTCTTCCCCCCATCAAAGACGACTAACCTAAAAAATGAAATTGCTGGTTTTCGTCAAGGTTTTGATGAAAATTTCGGAGAGGCATGGGACAGATTTAAAGATCTCCTAAGAAAATGCCCACATCACGATTTCAATGTGTTACAACAGATAAATACGTTTTATAATGGGTTGACCCAAAACGATCAAGATGCACTTAATGCAGCCTCTGGTGGCAATATCTTGAATCGTAAACCCAGAGAGGTGGTTGAAATTTGTGAAAATAAATCAAAAGTTCCTATTTCAAGAAACAAAGTGAATGTTCCTGTCACTCCTACTGCTTCTTCTTCATCCGGTAACTCCTCAGAGTTAGCCTTTTTAACTGACTCGATGCGTTGTATGATGAAGGAAATGAAAGAATTAAAAAGTGAAATTCACAAACCGGAACAAATCAAAGCAATAAACAAAGTGTGTGAAACTTGTGGTGGCCCACATGCGTATTATGATTGTCAAGCAACCGATGCTTCTGTTTACCCAGCTCCCGTAGCTGTAGTAAACCAAAATCAGTACCGTCCGCATGCTGAGACTCAGTACCGAGCACAAAATGCTATGGTCCCACCTGGTTTTCCACCCGTGCCAAATCAGAATAATCAAAATCGCTTTGTTCAAAATCAGGGACAAAATTTCCACAATTCCCAAAATTTCAATCAAAACCGAGGTCAGAATCAGGGTAATTTTAACCAAAACCGTGGTCAAAATTTTAATCAAAACCAAGGTTCAAACCGAAATCAGACGTCCTCAGATGAGTTGCTTATGCAATTCATGAAAACCCAAGAGGAAACAAATAAGACACAACGTGAGACAAACCAGTTATTGGTTGCTCAATTAAATCAGATCAAAAAGTCTTTAACTGATATACCTTCTACCTCGGGAGGTCTCCCAAGTAACACTGTAACCAACCCTAGGGGTGAACTCAAAGCTGTCAGTACACGGAGTGGTAAATCTCATGTTGGATTCAAGGTGACAAAGGACCCGGTACTTCCCACTAACAATGGAAGTGCTAAATACGTCCAACCTTCGGTCATCCAACCTTCAGTCATCCAAAAATCTACACCCACAATTGCTCCTCAGCCGTCTAGAATCGATCCCACTCTTTCACGATTTACGGTTAAAAGTTTGTCAACCAAACTTAGTGAGCAAAGGTCAGCCAGATATTATTCCGAAATGCTCAATGCTGTTCCTGTCAGTGTTCTTGATGACAGTGATGATGATGAAGATACCACTTTCGTCAAAGCTATCACCACTCGGAGTGGTGCTTCTTATAAGGGGCCAGCTGGCCCTATTCCTCCTCCGTTATTTGAAATGGAAAAAGAGACGGAGGATACAACGGACAAAGTGCAAATTCCAATCCCACAAAGTACAGCACATGTCTATCCTCCGGTTGTCCCGAAAAAATCCAAACAAGGAGTTGTCTTTGAGACTCCTGAAGTCATTGCTCCTAAATCCAAACCTCACATTCCTTACCCATCGCGCTTAAATGAGCAAAAACTCCGTGAGAAGGCTAGTCAACAAAATGATAAATTCTATCAAATCTTTAAAGAATTACACTTTGACATAAGCTTTGCGGATGCTACTATTCTGATGCCCAAATTTGCTGCAGCAATCAAACACTTGTTAAGCAACAAGGAAAAACTGATTGAAATGGCTAAAACTCCAGTAAATGAGAACTGCTCAGCGGTTATCTTGAAAAAGCTTCCGGAGAAGCTTGGAGATCCTGGAAAGTTTCTACTACCTTGTGTATTTCCGGGAATGGTTGAATGTTATGCCTTAGCAGATCTAGGTGCAAGCATCAACCTGATGCCTCATTCAGTATGGAAGAAACTTTCTCTTCCGGCTCTTACTCCTACCTGCATGACTCTTGAGCTTGCAGATCGAACCATAACTCATCCCTGCGGCATTGCCGAAGATGTATTTGTGAAGATAGGAAAGTTCCATTTTCCAGCTGACTTTGTGGTTGTTGATTTCGATGCTGATCAAAAGGTTCCTCTCATTCTTGGAAGAGGATTCCTAAAAACGGGCCATGCACTTATTGATGTATTTAAGCATGAAATCACCTTGCGTGTGGATAAGGAAGCTGTTACTTTTAACCATGATCAGTCATCGAGGTACTCCTCCAATTTTGATTCTGCTTCGGTTAACCGAATCGATGTCATTGACATTACTTCAAAGGAGTACTCTCAAGAGAGTGTTGATTCTTTTCATAATTCTGTGAGTGGGGAACCCACCACATCTTCTCAACATATCACAGCAGACTCTTCCCCTTCTCTCACTTCGGTTGAGGGAAGTGATCCCTTTTGGGATGAAGTCAATGCTTTTCTTGCTATAGATAGTTCACCTCCGCATGAGGTTGATGAAAACTATCTTGATCCTGAGGGGGATATTCTTTTTCTAGAAAATTTGTTAAACGAAGATTCATTTTCCCCTCTTCCACCAAAACAACTTCATAAGAAGGAAATCAAGTCGGTTGAAAAAACTGATAAAATTCCGGAGATCAAGTTTAAGGACTTGCCTCCTCCACTTGCAATTCTTGAGGAGGAAGTTCTTGTCTTAATTGCTATTCAGATCTCTCTTCTTCCCTTCACCTACTCGGTGATTTCCCCTATCTTTCACTCGTTCGGGAGTGAGGATGTTACTTTTGACCCCGGCATTGTCCATCTAACATTGGTTTAAATACCGGATTTCCTGGTCTCTTACTTCCCCATAAACTTTTAAAATTGCTTTTTCTCCCAGGCTGTTCAGGAACCCTTTGTTACAGTTGACCGTTCACAAGCGGTTAGCTTGCGTGATAAACCTGACGGTTCGGGAGGAATCAACTCAATTTGGGGTCGAGTCAAGCTAGCGACTCGGTGATCAAAAACAGTAGCCAAATATGGGTTTTCACCCATGTCTCACCCTAGTGTGGGGGAAATGCCCCACATGTTGTATAAATGTTCAGTAAAAAAAAAAAAAAAAAAAAAAAAAAAAAAAAAAAAAAAAAAAAAAAAAAAATTATTGTGTATATGAAATAAAAGGCTATTAGTATTTCTCTTTCACGTTCTAAGTGTTGGTTTAACAACCGGTTCTTTGAATATTGAGGGCAATATTCAGTTCTAAGTGTGGGGGGGAATTCTCGCGAATTTGATCAAATGTACCATCTAGTACCCCCATTTTAGCCAAAATTTTAAAATTTTTTCTCACTTAGAACTCAATAAAATGGTTATCAGTCCGCCATGTCTAACCCACATAAGGATTGGCTAATCCGAGAGCAAACGGCTCTTGGTAAAGATGTCTCAAATCCGTTGATGGCTTACAATTTGCCGAAAATTGTATGGTATTCGACTCACCATATCTTCACAAGTGAAGAGTTGGCTAGCCCGCAAGGTTATGGCTTGTGGTAAAGGCAGTGGAAAAACCATAATTGGTAATCAGCTCACCAAAGATAATATTAATAATTTATCTAAGAGTTGGCTAGTCCTGAAGCAAACGGCTTCTGGTAAAGACAAATCAAAACCGTTGACAGCTTGTGGTTTGCTCAAAATCACTTGGTTATCATTGTACCAAAGTTCTTACTTGAACTGAAACAATTGGCTACTCCCGAAGTAATGGCTTTTGGTAAAGAGTCTTTCAAATCCATTAAATCTTCATAAAATATTGCTAGGGACTAGCAATAGTTTAGTGTGGGGGATTGATGAGTGTCTAAATACTCATCATTTTTACCTAATCTGAGCTGCCAAAACTCTCAAAAACACTCAGAAATGCATCATAATACTGAAATTATCCCAGAATTGTGTTTTATTGGCAGTTTCAGTCCCTCAACTTTTAAAAGTTGTCAAATCTAGTCCCTGATCACTAAAAACTTGTACAAATATCATTTTAGGTCCTTGGGGATTCATAAGTTGTTAGAAAAGTCCTTTGAAGTTAAAAATTACAAATTTACAACTTTGGTCCCTCAACTTTGAAAAATGTCAGAAATAGTCCTTAAGGTTTTAAAATTGGAATTTATCAAAAATAAACCTTTGAACTAATCATATATGGCATTATTGGTCCTTGTGATATGTATTGTGAATTTACAGGTTGGGTCCTTCAAGAAATCAGAAGTTACAATTTTGGTCCTTGTGATTTTGCTATAAACCAAACCGGACCTTAATTAAATAAACAAACCAACCCACCCTTAATTAAAATAACCCAACCCACTATCCTATTACTAATAAACCCAGCCCAACTTCTAAGCCACAAGCCCAATTCCCTTAAAAACCCAACCCGACCCAAGCCTGGTATTTAAAAACCAGTTTGACTTGGTCAAACTTATCCCCAACCTCTCAACCCCGCCAATACCACCTTGCCCATGGTTTCTCTGCTAAACCACTTCCCATCAAATCCAACTCACCTAACAATACAAGAAACATTTAATGCTTCTTCTCCACTACCCTGATTTGCATTTAATGCTAAAACCTACTCAATCCACTAACTCAATTTTGGCGCCAAAATGATGAATCAACAGCTGAGATCGATTGAAGGCAATTCAAGGGTAGGGATGTGTTCAGAGATGTCTAATTAGGGTTTCCCATTTGTATTTAGTATAAATAGAGCAATGTAATAAATAATTCAGTAGTAGCTAATTTAGTTTAAATCGCATTTTACTTATTTCAGTTGTAATCTTGTAATTTCTTATTCCCAGTTGTAATCAAAGTTCGTTTAAGCTATAAGAATCTTGTTTCATGTTATTTTGTTGTTTGAATTCAATATTGCTCAAGTTTGTATGTTCCTGCTAAGAAGTTAAGTTCGAACCATAACTAAAAAGCTCTCACAAGCTTCCACACCCTTGTAATAAGTTTATATAAGCTTAATATAGCTTACTATACCCTTATTTAGTATACCTCAGTTCTAAAACTCAAGATACAAGAATGGTCAACCATGGTCAACATAAGCTCTTAAAAGCTTCCATGGGTTGTATAAGCTGATCAAGAAAGCTCTTTGTGGTTTTCTAGCTTGCCTTTAACAAGCTAGATAGTCCTGTTCTATGCATGCTATCCCTATAGCCACTCTCTCAGTTGTAAGGTTTTGATCAAGTTTAGCATTTCACTGCATCATTTGCTTATTGCTTGAATTTCTGGTGTTCTTATATCTCTGTGGTGTTATTAAGTTGTAAAATAGCTTAATATTGGTAGCTTGTTCATTGATAATCATAGTTGCTAAAAATCTCATCATAGTAGTCAATATAGCATTTGGTATATCCCTGTGTTTCATGCTTAAATCATTGTTGTTTTTGTGCTTCAATGATCTTGTGTAATGATAATATAAAGGTGTAAATCAGTGTTTTGGTCTAAATCCAAGAGTGCTTTGAATTTCTTGTTTGCCTGTTCTAATCAGGGGTGTTTGGATTTGCTGATATAACAGCAGACCCTTGCTTGATTGTTGTTGTTTGTTATCATTGCATGTCATATTAGTTGGTAATAACTCAGAGGAACCATAAAAACTAGTCTCTAATCAGCAAAAAGTCAAAATCACTTTTAATCTCATATAAGTTGATAACTGTTGGGTTTTTGACTTGTGAAATCCATCACAGTTGTGTGAAACCTGTTGCCATAGCTTCATATCATCTCATTGTAGCTTATCATCTCATAATCAAGCATTAGATTAAGTCCAAAGTTCACTATAGTCAAACCTTGTGATTTTCTGCAAAAGTCAATTTCATCAGCAGTACCTTAATTACATCAGCAGTACCTTGCATATTTTTCCCAGCTGATCTAAGGTTAAATCAAACCTCAATTGGTTAGTTTCTGATGGGGCTTTTGTGTTTTTAAGATAGTTCTTAAGCCAAGCTAAGTTTTGCCCCCTTAATATTGCATCTCAGTAGCTTATTTCATAGCTTAATCTACTCTGCAAGTTTGCCTTTTTCTGCTTGTTTCTGTCTTGATTTTAAAACAGTCAAGGTGTTGATTGTGCTTATTTGTTGGATTGGTTATCTGAAATAAGTTGTTCTAAGCTTATAGTAGTGTATTAAGTCTCTCCTAATCAGTTGGTTAAGTTTAGTGCTTATTTGCTTATATTTGGGCTTATTCCAAACTGCTTATCTGCCCATTTCTGCTTATTTAGCCTTTTAAACTTTTCATTTTATTTTTCTTATCTTTCTAATAATATTTTAGATTTACTCAGAAATTTTCATAATTTTCTGAATAGTTTTGATATTTTTAATCATTTTAATTAGTTTAAAATAGTATTTAAATCATAATAAATAGAAAAATAATCAGAAAAATATAATTCCAATTTTCATAATTTTCTTTTATCATTTGTAATCTAGGAAAAATATAAAAATATTTTTAGACCTTAAGAAAATCAAAAATAGAAATAAAGTGATAGCTTCTATTTAATAGAATTTATCTTTTTAAATTTTAATTAAGTAATTTTCATTTTTATAATTTTCTTAGCTTTTATAAACTTAGTAATATTTTTAGAAAAAGTTTTAGAATTTTCTTAGTTCATTTAGTATTTATTATAAATTTAAATAGTTTAATAAGTTATTAAATAATAAATAATTAATAATAATTAAATAAAAAATATAAAAAAAAATATATAATTTAAGTTTTTAAATAAGTTTTAAGTTATTTTACATTTTTAAGATTTAATTTTTATAAATTTTATTTTTGTCCCATTTTAGCTGTTCCGTTACGCGTTTGTAATTTATTAATTCGCGTTTAATTTTATTGTGCATATCTGTTTTTAAGTTGTTATTTAGAATTGTTAAATAAATCAAAATCAAAAGCAATCTAAATCATCAATCACTCTAATCCTAGCTTTTCACAGTTTTCCATTCACATCTCGTTGGGAAACGATCCGGGTGATCACTTGCCTGGTTTCACACACTACACACGAGCATTCGTTCTGAGACTGTTTGTCTTTTATCATTTATTACGGTTGACCATTCACAAGTGGTTGACTTGTGTGATAGAGAAATAAAAGACGACCGTTTCCTGACCCCTACTTGGATCAGTTTATAACTATTTTGGGGGAGAATACATGCTCGTTTCTAACTAAACTCAATGCTTGTTTTATTTGAATACGCGACTGTTTACTCAAGCACTACTGTTTTGTTGAAGTACTTGATTGATTATTCAAATGCATTTATGTGTATATTGGTTGTATACTTGATTATTTTCTTACGGTCACAAGTGTTTTAAAAACATTTATTTGGACCAAACTGAACTCATGATTTTATGAAACTATTACGTAGAATTATCCTAAGTCACTGAATCCTACATGCCCAAACTCGTGAACCGTCAATTCCTACGAGAAAGCGCGAGTGCTATAAATAGATCTATTGGGGGTGACACCCCCGTTCGGTTTGGCAAGGATGACCAAATGCGAGCTTATAACACGTCAAAACACGAGTGTCACGGGATAGACACTTACAAGGGTCTTTATTTAACGTGCTTCTAGAGCATGCACATAGTCAAGCTTCGGTTGCATAAACTTAGTGCTGGCGTAATATGATACACTTTGTATGACATTTTACTTATGGTCTACACTCGATTATTGTATAAATATTTTCTTAGAATGGAAGTAAATGTGGACCTAGGATGTTACAAGTTCTGTGCGCGTGGGACTTGTAACAGGATTAGGTTAGCATATACTTGTCATGACATGTGATTTGAAAAGGGTTTCTTTCCGATTTATGTTTTCACTAAACCTGTGAACTCACCAACCTCGTGTTGACACTTTTAGCATGTATTTTCAGGTTAAGGAGATAGCTTATTTTTGGAGGCGCTTGGCAAGGGGCACGGTCATAGACGACTCTGATTTATATATTGGGACCGCATTTGAAATTTTATGGGCCTTATTTCCGCACTATGTTTTGAATGATGTAAACTTGATACTTTTGGTAATGAAATTTATTCTAAATGGTAGAGGTAAAATTGTTCTTTGTACTGGGTGTTGTGATACCAATTGATTAGCACCCTAGTGACATGTATGTTTCTGCTAGACCCTATTTTGGGGGTGTTACAGATTGGTATCAGAGACTAGGTAATAGAGAACTGGGTATATTTTTAAAACCTAGACTATAACCATTTTTGCGAAAACTTAACTCTATGACCGCCACGTGCCTACCTGCCAAGCCGACGCCTCATTGATGATTTCGTTTGATGGTATATGTGACGAGATTAATTGATGATATATTTTTTAAGATGTGTGCCTTGCTAGTAGATGATTTATATCCACATATTTTAGTTGTTCACTATAAGCATTTTCATACGCTTATGCACGTACTGAACCTGTCACGGAGTTACGCTATTTCCTTGCATAATCTCATTATTTGATTTTGAGTTTGGACACTTGTCGTGGTTTTTTGGGCGATTTTGGATGTAAGGGACATATTACTAGTGTAACTAGGTCGAGTATATCAAAAGTCATTGAACCTCGGGTGAATATAAACTGATCACTTATCTTCAACCAGGGACGGTGGGACATAACCTGATCATCTATGTCCGACTCAGAGGTGAATTTTGCGATACTTGGAGTAGTTATAACAGAATTATGTTCGGGTTAATTTTTGATTTTGGGAATGGTAAAGTTTTGCGCGTATACACGGAAATTGAATATTACTTCCACACACACGACACACTGGCATCACAACACCTCATGAACCGTAATACTCTTGGCATCGCTATATTTCTCCATTTATATGAAATTTCTGTTTGTCGCCGTCTGAATATAATTTGCATCGGGTCGGGTTAGACCCAATTGTCACCATTTGAATCCGAGTTGTTTATTTGTAACTCATCGAGATTGGCTATGTTTGAATTTGGATCGCTTGATTTTGTGATTTTGGACCTCATTCCGGATTTGTATTTGTTATTTAGCTTTGTTTTGTTGTGGTTTTGTTACAGTCACCACTACCCTAAGCCCCGTGCTTAATCGAAGTTGTTCAATCAATGTTGTACCTTCCGCGTTAAGTACTATGTACATTACTGATTCAACTGACTAATTGCTAGTAGCAATCAACATCCTCCCTCAGAGTTGTACTCTGAACTTGCTAAACTCTCCACTTGGCAGAGATTCCACGCACAACAGAAATCTTAAGACCTTAAGGAGTAACCTGAACTACGTTCCTTGGGATAACCACCTAACCTTTCTCTCATCCCTAGGGAATACCAGTTATCTTTGCTACCCTCTTATAGGATAATAAACTGTTTTGCCATTAATTTATAAACTGCATTTGATTTTTCTACCGACCATTTTGCGGTCATCCTACAAAATGTTTTAGTGCTATTTCACGAAAATCAAAATTTTGATCTTACTACCATTTTATAAATGGCGATCTGCTTTCCTGTTACCCCGTAAACTGTTCTACAAATCATTTAGCAAAACAATTTCATAAAACGTTTTGCTGCCTTGCTACGATGTTATGAATCAAACTGAAAATCAAAATTTTGACTTTGCTACAATTTTATAAACGATGAATTGTTTTCCTATTATCCTATAAGCCATTTCACAAATCATTTCGCAAATCATTTTGTAATTCGATTTGTTGTTTTGCTACTATATCATAAGCTAGACCTCAGGAGCGAATCCCGCACCTCTACCAGAGTAATCGAGTGTGGCAATGGATGGGATAGACACCTCCCGTTGGCCAAATCCTCTTATAACAATACCTATGACTCCAGTATTTCAACGACACCATACGAGGCACCTTATGGTCGCACGTGCCGATCACCGACTTGATGGGTAAAAGTTGGGGATATTGTCACACCCCCAAATACCTGATTTGCAGCGGAATGGAACACTTGGGGGCATGACTGCCATATCATCAAAATTACAGTTATATTAAACAACCTAAAGTGTCGTTTTAAAAGTACATCGTTTGTTTTCATAAAACATTCAGAGTTTACAAAAGATAGGTCCCAAAAGATGATTCAAGTTTGCGAAAATAAGTTGTTACAAACCAAACGATAGTTTAAAGTGCATATAAATAAAAGTGAGATGTGTCGTCACCACGACTCTATTATGTGTCCACATGCAGACCATGATGCGAATGCCTTAATTACCTGGAAATACATTGCTAAAACGGTCAACAATAATGTTGGTGAGAATCATAGGTTTATGTAAAAGGTAAATCTCTACGGTAACCACAAGTATAAAGTGAAATGATAAAGATGCTACATAAAAATCATACATTGGATCTTAAGATCATGACCCCGAAGCTAGACTGATTATGAAGGCTCCACCAGAGTGTTTTGCCGAACACTCTGAATCTGATATTAAATGAAATGCATCCGTTTGACCTGGTTGGATCTACCAACCCGGATGGAGGAGTCACCCTCAATAGATCTATTCACTCACCATCGCTTACTACGTAATTAACGGTTCATGATAAATAAAAGGGGACTTTAACATGGCAATGAGGTAACTTAAGCAATGTAATTGAATTTGATACTTTGGTCCGTATGAAAAATGGTGCAATGTATTCTCCCCCGCAAGTTTAGAAATGAAAATATAAATTGAAAACGGGGCTATGAAAACTCACCCGATGCAATAGTAATGATGACAAAAGTTGGTACACTGAAATGAGGCACGATCTCTAACCGCAACCTAATATGAATGATATGATCTAATGTAAGTCATGAAATGATGCTACACATGTAAATACGTATGTTATCGATACCACTCGTGAAATTTGGAAATAACGTTTATCGTCGAAAAATATATTTTTGACGTCTTGTTAAGTTATAAAATATTTTACGTGCATATATGTTGTAACAATATCCTACGATAGTCGTTTGGTGATTTGTTGAAAAAATAGGGTTTTCCGTCGTAATTTAATATTTTTCAACCACTAATAGAAATGACTAAGTAGCTTCGCAAGGCTAGTCGTAAGTTGATGAATATTTTGTGTTAGGAAACGATCTTCGTGTTTTTAGAAAGCTTGTAACAACATCTTAAATTCGTATCATCGAACTTTTGTCCATACGTGTCCCGATCATAAAGAAAAATAATCGTCAGGTTAGTTAGTCGGCTAAATTTACTATTTTTGTGTAGTTTTCGGGTATGTTTGAAAGGTCGTATCTTATTCGTACAAGTCCGGTTGACGAACGGCTGATCAATTTGGAAAATAGGCCAGGAGTGCTTGATTTTACTTCAAAGGGTTAATGTCTCAAACTAACTCGATCATTGAGAAAAATGGCTCCCAACATGGCTACTCGCAAAAACAGTTTTACACTTACAAACCTTTTTATTAAAAGCTGATAAAAATGTGTTGTGTACGTCGGGTTTCAAACGCTTGTATTTTGGTCGTTATAAGCTTGTTTTCTACGTTCTTTATGTCCTCGGCTTCGTATTACAGTGAACTAATATATTTTTGATATGTCGGCTCATCTAGATCGCGTTCAACGCCTCGTTTTACCCATCAAAAATCGTGCAACAGCACACTATTTTCAGAAAATATAGTTTTCGTCGTCAAACTTGGAATTAACGTATCTTTCTCGTCGTAAGCTCGTTTTTACTCATTCCAGCGGCCACGGCTTCGTTTTGAGAGTATTTTCTAAATATGTAAGCCAAAATAACCCATGGTCTACTGATTTTTCCAGATTTTGCAAAAATGGACAGAACCTTGTTTATATCTTGTTATAATCATTTTTACTAGTTCAATACTATTTCAAATCACTTCCAATCAACACCAAGCTATTCTAAAACCTACCATACACCTTCTTAGGGTGTCATGGGTTCCTAATCTTCACCAAAAATAGTGGATCTCATAAGATCACTAATAAAGTTCTCTAAATTCATTTTAGTGACATAATTATGAGTTAAGTGGTATATAACCTATGTATATTTGCATGATTTGTTACTTGAACATAAAAATAGATTCAAATGGAAGTATGTATGTGTAACAACCCAACCCGATAAGGGTAGAAGTGCTACGTTATGGTGACATATCAAAGCAAACACAAGCATATGACTTAAATAATACAAATGGATTTCAAAGGTTACAAAGGGAAAATCTGAAATACAAGGCTACAAATGAGACAACAATAACTTCTATGTCTAAAATGTAAACACTTCCAGTCATCTCTATTCCAGAATAGCTATCAAGGTATAGTCTTCTATGTCCAAAGTACTCTCCACTCCTAACCCAGCTTTCAACTAAAACCTGCCGCAAGAAAAAGAAATGCGGCCGAGCTTAAAATCCCAGTGAACAGATATATATAAACGAAACCAATAGATAAGGCATGAACATGTAAAGTATATACAAACAAGACAAATAAACAAAACATATTTAAGTATAGGAAAAGAAACATAAGTTCTTGCTGAAACGAATGTCATCTGTCAAATGAATAAGAGGTCAACCGAACAATACAATGAGTCAATTGAATAAGGAACAAGAAGAATTAAAGGATAATAGGATATAACGCATTGGGAAAAACATAAGGTATAAACAACTGAGTATCAAGAGTAAGAAAAGGTCAGTAATCTACCACGAGCCCAAATAAATCAAATCAAATATCATAGTAACCATAGAGGTGCGACCTCTCAAATATGTGAAGGACGTGTATTGCACACAACATCAATCACCAGAAATATATCACATAACATAACATATATAGATCATATCTAGGATGCATCCATACGCCCCTGCAAAGATATTAGTGGCCAAACATATATAATAATTGAGCTCATAATAAATAACAGAAAAGGGACGGTGTGGAACATCACTCGACCACACTAGAGTCATGCCATTGGTGCATCAATGACACGGCCATGGAACCCCCATGACTAGGAAACAAAGTGGCTCGGGTATCAAACTGTAGGGTTTAAAAAGTCATAACATATCAAAGGTTCATAAGTTCATAGCAAAGGTTCATAATCAAAGTTTTCTATCAAATGTTCATTTAAAGAAATCTCTTAATAATGGTTTTCATAAAAATGATCTTTAATAATGGTTTTCATAAAGGTAGTTTGTAAAAGTAGTTTTCATAGTAAAATTCCATATAAAAGTGGTAACGAATCGTGCTCATAAACATCATTTTAAAATAGTTTTTCTCAAAACATTCCTGTGATATAATTTAGAAAGGTTTTCACATCCAGTTACAAAATCAATGGTTTACAAATCTACAGAAGCATAGCAAAGGCAGAGATCAAATAAGAAAGCCATAATAAAAAGGCTCAAATCAACGGCAACATAGTCAAAGCTAATATCTAAAAGATGTGTACGAATCATAAGAAACCTTAAGAGATAAGGTCAGAATATCTGTACCTTGGACCGCAAGTGAAAACACAACTAGAAGCATAAAGATCGAAATCAAACTCCTTTTTCAGCGAATCTACACGAATACATGATCGTCTTATTATTAATATCTTATCTAAATCAGATTACTTATTTTAGTCAGCTTTCCATTTTTAGTAACTTTCGTTTTATAGTAGCTTTCCAAAAAAATAGTAAGTTTCTTCATTAAGTAGTTTAACCATTTTAAGTAACTTTCTATTTTTAGCAGGTTTTCCGAATTAGTAAATTTCCATAATTAGTAGGTTTCCATATATGGTATCTTAGGGTTACTTTATTCTAAATAGGGTTAATAACGTAGGTTTCATAAGTTTTAGGGTTTATAATGCAAATATAACAAGTTTAGGGATTATAGTGCAATTATAGTAAGGTTAGGGTATGAAATGTAAATATCATAAAGTTACATGGTTTCACAAGTTAAGCCCCTTTAGTTTAAACAATGGTAAGTTCAACCCTTAAATTACATAATTAATCCTTATTTAGCCCTTTTTACCTTTTTATCAGCTTTTAACTATGAACAGATCACACTTTGACGAATTTTTCTACCATATCAGAACTCAAAGATAAATTCCAAAAAAATTCACACAGGTACTTTCATGTCTGTAGAACCCACACGAATTTTCCCAGAATTTATTAGTTAGTTTAACCCTACACGAAAAATGCTCCAACTCAGACTACCCAGAAAACGTATCTGCTGTGGTACCAAGAAAGTATCCACTTGGTTGACCCACCAATGCATCCAGGAAAAATCCCCAAAAATTCATGACATTACTAGGCATATAGAAGTTAAATACTGAAAAGTTTTATGACCCAAATCCTCATAGTTTGAAAATGAAAAATCATCAAAATGGACTGATTTTCAGAATCCCGAATTCAGTTTTGACACTTGAACTTGTAAAATCAGAAAAGATATCTTCCCGACCTCCAAAAATTATAAGGCTTACATATTCAGAAAGCTCTTTTCCTGAACTTGATTTTAGACCCAAGAATCACTCAAAAATACGTTGATATCATCAAGATCTACCCTAAACAATTCGACCTAAAATTCTGGACAGCTTGCAGATGGGACAGAAACAAACCCTAATCCCAATCAAAACTCCAAATCGACCCACAATTGTTCATAAGACTTATTTTTAATATCATTAAACATGTTCTTGATATCCCACAATGATTACCCACGAAAATCCATCCAAAACCCTAATCCTAATTCATTATTTTATGTGATATTATCATGATTTCATGTGACCAATCTTATTCATATACGAGTTCATGATTCTAGCCGATTCATATTAGTTTTCTTGGTGACATGTTAATGTTATAGATAGGATTAAAATTGAAAGAAAACAAAACAAGATACTCGTTACCCTTGGAGATCCAATCGAAGGAACCAATATCAATAATCCACAAAACCCATGGCTTGACTTCAAACCCTCGAATTCAGCAGCAATATCCAACTCACGATCACACCACGCTTAACACCTTCGTCCTACCTTGCTTGAGTTTGGATCGAACAGGAAGAAAATGGAGGAACAAGGGGCGGCCGAACTTTTTGTTGTAGGGAGTTTTAGGGTTTTGATTTTAAGAGTCTTTTGATTATGTAAAGAAAAATGTGTAGTATATGGATCGGTATAAAATGGAAAACGTGTAGTATAAGTGGAAGGTTTTAAATTTTCGATTTTATGTGTATCAATCAAGAAGATATTGATCTCCTAGAAATCAATGTGCACTTATCTTATTCTTGATCTTGTAGCCGAAATTTTGGTATAGGACACATCTTAAAATCGTGTATTATAGACTAGATTTAGGAAACCATTAGTTTTGTATCTTTTAATTATAATGCAAAGTTTTATTAGTTTAAATTTATTAGGTAACTTAGGATTTTAATTACCTTAGGTTAGATTCAAATAATATTCATTTGTATGATTTTATACACTCTTAGAATTTCAAAATTAGAGGGGCATTTTGGTCATTACAGATTATGGTAATTTTAGGGTTTTACAGTAAGAGTAGAAAAATTATTTAGAACACTTACTTGACGTTGATGAGTTTTTGTAGCAAAATACTTAATTACTTCAAGCGTTTTTATGCCAAAACTTTAACTAGGATCACTAATAGGACTTGTAAATTACTTGTTCTTGAAATCTTGATGAACTTTTCTTCCTTTTCTTGCTTTGGCCGAACCACCAAGGACCATGGAGAGGGTTTTTGCTAGTTTATTTTTGTTAGGGAAACATGTGTGTTTATTTTGGATACTTGAAGTGTTTATAAAATATCTAGTAGCAATGGTTTAAATGTAATTAAGTGGCCAAATAAAAGGGTCAAAGGTGGCTGGGGGGGGCATGGGGCGTGAATTAAGGGGAAGGGGGGATGATGTTTGTGGGCTAATTAATATTCTTGTCTAATGATGTGTAAGACTTAGCTAGTTTTAGTTAGGATATAATGTGTTATCGAGTATCGAGTTAGCTAGAAATTAATTTTGACGGAACAAAATAAAGTATGACGAAGTTGTAAAAATTATAAAATCACATATCTTGCAAGAATCGGGTGTTCAAATAGTTATCGTGTTGAAATTTCACAAACTGTCGTAGTTATAAGCTTTTAACGATATATACAGCAAATAAGTTCAAACTCCGGGTAAACTTATAATATGATTTTTATATCATTATAATGAGTGTGAAAATATATTAGGACCATAGTCAGGAGTGTCGGGTATATTATTCGTAGTAAATGATTGTGTGGTAACGCTTATTTAATAAATAACCATACGTTAATTGAAATTATGCAAACCCGTGAATGACCTAACATGCAGATGATGTTACTGATGACATGTACACTACTCTAGTCTATATGATGTGTCCTTAGTGATGTTTCATGAATACGCAGCTAAACCCTTACAGCTACGCGAATTTTAAATACCGGTAAACCTAATTTACGAAATAATGAATGATAACCTTGAATAGTGATTTCCTTCCGGGAGTGAATAGTGTTTCATGAATAGTAAATTTTTTGATAATGTTTCAAAGTCGCAAATTGAATTCAAAAATGATGAATAGTGAAATGATGAATAGTAATCCATGAATAGTAAATTCTCGAGATGAATAGTAAAATTTAGAATTTTGAAAAAGGACCTGAAATTACGATTTGACACAGTCTCCCACCCTAAAAGGAATTCAGTCCCTGAATTCAGTTAGTGTTGGTCTCTAGAGTGGATTTGGTGAAAAGATGTGGATATTTGAGACGCATCTGGTCTTCCCGCTCCCAAGTAAACTCTGGACCTCTTCGAGAATTCCAGCGAACCTTCACGATAGGAATTCGATTCTGCTTCAACTGTTTGACCTCACGGTCCATGATTTCTGTTGGTTCCTCCCCGAAATTAAGCTTATTGTCGCGTTGAATTTCTTCTAATGGAATTACGAGTGATTCGTCTGGAAGACACTTCTTGAGATTTGAAACGTAAAATGTGTTATGTACGCTGTTGATCTCTGACGAAAGCTCAAGTCCGTATGCCAGTCGGCCGATTCTAGCTAGAATCCTAAACGGTCCAATATACCTAGGGTGCAATTTCCCGCGTTTCCAAAATTGTATCATGCCTTTCCAAGGCAAGACTTGCAATTATGAGTATTCAACTTACTTGGTCATTTCTAAAATGGATCATGTCTTAGGTTTGTTGTCTTACTTGGTCTAACTAGTACTTCAGAAATGATAGGATTTGGTGACTATGCCAAATATAGTGATTTCGTAATATTTTAGTCCTTGTTTGTGGTTTCGTAATCTTTTCATCGTTTGTGGTTTCGTAATCTTTTCATCGTAATCTTTTCATCATTTTCTTATGTCATGGAATACTCCTCGTAGATGGAAAGTCTTTCCTAGAAAGGTCAATGGTAAAAATCTAATTTAGTGGTTGAGTGAGTGACATGTGGTGTAGGTACCTAGAGAGGGTTTGTCAAACAGGATGTTTATGAAATATTTTATTTGGTTACAAAGCTTTTGAAGGAAGATTGTTATTAAGAATTTTTGAAAAGATGATTGCTTCATTCATGGCATGATTCTTCCTGAATTAGACATAGGTGATCAGGCTATGTATAATTGAGGACTAATTATGAGATGCTCGGTTTAGTCCAAGTAGCCTTATGTTTCTCAAAAGTTTTAGATGATGTTCAACGTGTTGTTTGGTAAAATAGTAGTATATAGTTGGTAGGATTATAGAATATCAATTTATAAGGTGGTAGTAAGGTAACTCTTTTGAAAAATTATTTGAAATAATTTCCTGAGATGGTAGTAAAATAGCTTGAGATAAGGTTATGTGAGACAGTTTTATAAAGCGGTAGTAAAATATCTTGTAATAAAATATTTTGAATGGGTTATAGGACATGTGTGGATAATCTTACGGAATGGTAATAGCCTATAGTCAAGACGAAATTTGCCTAATCCCTACTAGGATAGCGGTATGTTGTTGCGAAATGATTGAAAATTGGGCAAATGGGATAGGAAATGAAATAAACGAAGGTTGTGATTATTGTGGAGATGATAAAAGATAGAGGTTACATTAGATAGAAAGGTACATAATACAACGAGGTTACAAGAAATCACTTAAGATAGACTACTTAAAGAAATACAACCCTAGAGGGCTCCGACTATGGTTTATTATTAAATCAGAAGTTCCTTGTTCTTAACCATTGTCATTGTCATTGTTGTGTTGATGAGCTTCGCACTACAACGAGCTCTTCCTTCATTCTGGCTTTCTCAGCTCTGGGCATTCACTCTTAAAGTGTCCAATTATTCCACACTCATGGCAGGTTACCGTGACTTACCGATTCATTACGAGGGTGGGAGCCTTGCAATCCTTGGCTTTGTGTCCGACCTTTTGGCAGTTTCCACATTGAGTGGGGCAAGGTCCATTGTTAGGAATATGAATATTCAGCAGAAGACTCGGTCACCCGAGTATTTATTAGATCATCATAGCTCGTAGGATTATCTGTAATATTATCAGTAGCTTAATATTATTAGTATTAGTATTAGTAGTATCTATATTTGTGGGGTGGGTCGGGGCTTTCCCACTGTCAGCTCGCTCCACAGTCCACTAGGGACGTAATATGTAGTAGTATATATACCCTTCCCACACATGGGAAGGGTTGGACCTTTGAAGCTAATATTACACAAGTTTCTTTCTCTCACTAAAAGGCTCCCACTTCTCTCTAGAATTCTTACATAGTTCGATCCAAACAAGCCTCACACAAGTGATTCTTGCATTGTGAATACCCTACACAAGGTCCATTGTGGTGAAACCGACACTTATTGCACTTGGGTAAAGTCCCTGTATATCCTTTCTTTTTAGTTGGTCCTGCAGCATAGGCCTTAGCAACTTCTTGTTTCTTAAGTGGTTGTGGAGTAGCATTGTCCTTCTGGTTGTTGTCCCACTTCCTCTTGTTGTGGTTCCATTTCCGTTTGTTGCCATTATTGTTTCCTACGGCCTTGGTGTGAGCTATGTGTTCCTTTGCCTCAATCGTCATACGGATAGCGGTAGACACAGTATCGGGTTCAAATGAGGCGACCAACATACGAATTTCAGGGGAGAGTCCCCCGATATACCTCTTAAGTTTCTTGCATTCCGGTTCATTCATTGCAGGGTCTAGTCGTGCTAATTCGTAAAAACGATCAGTGTATTTGGCAACATCATCTCCTACCATGGTATGGTCTAGGATTTCCTGTTCCATTGTTTGTAATTCGCTCCTGGCACAATATTCTAACATTATCGTCCTTTGTAGTCTCTCCCAAGAGATCGAATAAGCAGCGTCGACCCCTACTATCCGAACATATTTAGTCCACCATTCTTGGGCATTATCCCGAAAAGTGCAGATGGCGAACTTAACCTTGTCTTCCTTGCGGCAGCTTCCCCTTCGAAACACTGTTTCTACTTCTTCGAACCACTTGCAAAGTCCCTTCGCGTCTTCAGTTCCGCTAAAGGAGGGGGGATTGCAATCCGTAAATTCATTGTGAGTGAGATTTTTGACGAGGGCTGTAGCTATGCTCTTGGCAATGATTTGTTCAACAGTGTCTTGTGTCATGGTTGGAGCGGCTTGCTTCGACATAACTCTTCAAAATCATAAGAGAGCATAAGAATTTATAAGTAGTAAATATCATTACACTCACATATACGCAACCACGACATGTATAAATGGGGTGAAATCACAACAAGATGCAACTACGAAAATATCATAAATATAATCATAGCATGCATGAATATATAAAATGAAAATTTCGGCCTACATAGACCGATATCAAGCATAGCACAACCATACCCATATAGTAGAGTCAACACTTGGTAAGTTCGTTGTACAACAACCAAAATACTACAACTTTCCTTGAGCTATGCCACACATTCTGTGGTTAGGATAAAAGTAAAATCTAGTAAGGGTATAAGTCTAATCTAGAAGCTTCCTGGTGCTCCTCTGAGTGGATCCAGGGTTGCGGCATCATAGAGTTGGGATGAGTCCTGATGTAGGGTCTGGAGTTGTGCATCGATCATATCCGGGATTGTATAAATATCAAACCATTCCTGAGGGATCTGCTGATGTTCCTGTTGAGTCGGTGATCTTGGTACTATCCACAAGGTGTCATCTAATTTCCGATATGTGGGAGTGGAAAAGGGGAATGACAATGGTGATAATGGGAAGGTAGGGGCAGTCTCCTGAATCTCAAAAGTCTCAGTGTCATATCTGGTAGTTTCTTCTAAGTCTGGCTCAGGTGGTGCTAAAACCTCAAATAGGTGGGAGTTATCATCTAACAATGGTGAGTGATATGAGAATGTCGAGGTATAGGAAGGTGAGAGTAGTGATGTAGGTGTATTAGTGGATGAAAAAGCATCCTCGATATCCGAGTCTGCTGGAATGATAATAGGGTGGTTGGGTGAAGACATATCGCTGTGAACCAGGTCAATATAAATATATATAAGTATAAGTATAAGTTACACGCATAGTGTATGTATAAAACCGCATGTATAGTGAATATGCACTTATGATGAAATGATGAGATGCTATGATGATGTGGTTATAGTCTAGGGTCCGTGATACAACCTAGTTCGCTATAACCTTAGCTCTGATGCCAATCTGTCACACCCCCAAATACCTGATTTGCAGCGGAATGGAACCCTTGGGGGCATGACTGCCATAGCATCACAGTTATAGTTATATTGAACGACCTAAAGTGTCGTTTTAAAAGTACATCGTTTGATTTCATAAAACATTCAAAGTTTACAAAAGATAGGTCCCAAAATATGATTCAAGTTTGCGGAAATAAGTTGTTACAAACCAAACGATAGTTTAAAGTGCATATAAATACAAGTGAGACGCGTCATCACCGCGACTCTATGATGTGTCCAAATGCAGGCCATGATGCGAATGCCTTAATTACCTAAAAAAACATTGCTAAAACGGTCAACAATAATGTTGGTGAGGATCATAGGTTTATGTAAAAGGTAAATCTCTACAGTAACCACAAGTATAAAGTGAAATGATAAAGATGCTACATAAAAATCATACATTGGCTCTTAAGCTCATGACCCCCAAGCTAGACTGATTATGAAGGCCCCACCAGAGTGTTTTGCCGAACACTCTGAATCTGATATTAAATGAAATGCATCCGTTTGACCTGGTTGGATCTACCAACCCGGATGGAGGAGTCTCCCTCAATAGATCTATTCACTCACCCTCGCTTACTACGTGTTGGTCTACGAATTATATGTGGATCTCTAAATAGTCTTGAATACCTAGTAGATGGTTGGGATAAATCCAAACCAATCTAAGTGAGAAACCCTAGACGATTGTTAATGTTAATGCGGAATCTTAACAAGAACAATGAAGAACACACAGAGATAACACTAACTTCGTATATTACTTTTAATCACAATAGTGAAACTTGTACAACTCACATACAAAACTAACAATCTTAGGGATCCTTTTATAACACAAGGAAACCCTAATGCTAACCGACTAAGAAGATATTCACGAATCTTCTATAAAGATACTTACACGTTTTGTATCTTTTCCTAACTTATCTCTAACAGACTTTCCTAACTTCACGACCAGACTTAACATTATAAGTCAACCAGACTTAAACAGACTACCAGACTTAACTTTGTATTACCAGACCTAATTACACAAACAGACCTAACTCTGATATATTACCAGACCTAAGTTGTCTTCTCTTGAATCGTTTGATAATTCCCAACAATCCTCCCCTAACTTGATCTTCATGCTCCATGAACTTCAAGTTCTTCTGATTAAGCTTTCTGAGGATTGAATCTTGAACACTTTGAATTGTATTTAGGTCTTGTACCTTTCTAGCAGCTTGAATCTTGATAAGCTCTTCTGTTATGGTCTTTGCTGCAACATTGACTATATGTACATCAAATTCACTTAAGTTCCAGACTATTCTCATCACTTCCAAATGTGTTACCATCTGTGAGAGGTGAATCATTGAAAATGTAATGGATTTAAAATCTCTTTACCAATAGCCATTACCACTGGAGTAGCCAATGTTTTGGTGTGTAAGACCATGGTACATTAATAACCCTATGATTTTTAGCAAATCATCAGCTTATCAACGGATTTGTTAAGTCTTTACCAAAAGCCGTTTGTTTCTGGACTAGCCAATTCTTTGATGGAAAAGCACCTCATCATGGTGAATTGATTAGCATTTATGGTTTTCCACAGCCTTTACCACAAGCCATAACCTTGTGGGCTAGCCAACTCTTTACTTATCTTAGATATGGTGAGTTGAATACCATACAATTTTTGGCAAATTGTCAGCCATAAATGGATTTGAGCAATCTTTACCTGTTAGCCGTTTGCTCAGGATTAGCCAGTCCTTGTGTTGATGTAACAAGGTGGACTGATAACCTTTTGTTGTGTTAGTGCAAAGCACCTCCACCAAGTGAGAAGTTCCAATAGTCTCACTTAACAACTTGTGAAAATTCTTTCAAACATCCTCAAGCTACATCCCTTAATGACTGCAATTTTATTAAGTCCAATATCTGCTCATATAAATCATCCTTCTTTACAGCAGATAACCTTTTGTTTAACATATCTTTGCAAACACTTGACGACAGAGGATATTCTACTTCTGCAAGCATATAAATATCACCATCTTTAACAGATAAACAATGTACCTTGCAGTTATAGAAGTAGGTCCAGCTGGTGATCTTCTGCTGTTCAGGGAGTTTTCACACTATATTTGACTCAGTTGGTGGCTCAAACATTACTTTCAAGTTTCCCCAAAAGACTCTTGTAACATCATCTTCAGGTGGATTATCTCCAAATTTGATGTTCACCACCTTGTATAGTTCCTTTAAATCCTCCCTGCTTATATCATGTAAAATAGCAGCAAAATTCATATACATAATATTAGAATAATCTTCCCTAATAATCATATATGAAGCTCTTTCTCCCGTCATAACAATTTTATAGTTAACAATCTTAGCAGGTTTCTTGGAACTTTCAATTGTTCCCATAGTGGCTCCTTCAGATGAAGGTTCTTCCTCAGATTCCTCTTCAACAACCACTTTCTTGGATTTACTTTTTCTTTCCAAACCTTTTCTTCTTTGAAACACAATAGGCTTTACTACTTCAGCTTGCACTTCTTCTGATGACTTCTCAACTTCAGGTTGTATATCAATCATTTAATCAGGTTCAATGACAAGTTTAGTCTCTTTAGCCTTTCTACCCTGAAAACAATATCTCTGCACATCATCATAATCAACAGCTTTATAACCTTGATCTCTCTTAAATGCTTTGAGATATGCAATATGAATCTCCTCATATGACTTCCCTTTCATCTGTTCCAAAGATAGATGCATTTGATTCTTTAGATACATCTTCATATCATGTTTCTTTTCTGCAATAGTCATCTTCTTGGGAATCTTTGATTTCTTCTTAAGCTTGAACTTTTCTAAGAATCCACCCAATGTATCATCATTGTCTCTTGCATTTATGAAGTCAGCTAATTGTTTGGCTCGTTCATCAGTAGTTAAACCTTCAACAATTAGAAGTTCCTCATACTTTGCTCTCACTTCATCATCAACATTGAGCAGCTTTGTAAAATCATCAGATTCTTCAGCCAATTGTCTTGCATAAACTGCATCTAGCCTCTTTTGTCTCTCTTCATCAACAACGTCTTGTGCCTTAATCCTCTCAATTTCAGCCTCAGATGCTAGTTCTTCTCTTGTTTTGCTCTTAGACTTCTTTGGCTTTGAAGTTTCATCCACAACCTGCTTTCCTTTTCTTTGTGCAGATTGTTGCTCTTCATTACCAGAACTAAGTTCATTACCAGACTCTAAAGAACCAGACTTTCCTTCACCAATATTAATTTCATTATCAGACTTTTCATCAGACAGTGTCCCAAACTTTTCAATCTCTTCCTCAGCAGACAAAATTAACCTTCTTCTCTTCCTATCCTGTTTAATCTTGCCCATGGATTGAGCTAAAGTTTCTGCTACTTCCAGTGTCTCTGGACTGATGGTGGTGACAGGTTCTTGAACTGGAGGTTCTTGATTTGGTGTTTGAAGAACGTTTTCCTGTTCTTGCTACAAATTCCTCACATGTTTGGAAGAATTTTCAGCTTCTCCCTCCTCATCATCAAAAGAAACACCCTTTTTCTTCATTGCCACTCCCATTTTCTTTACTTTTTGCACCAAAGTCACATAAGCTTTTCTGAGTGCCTCATTAGACTTTTCCAAAGTGGCTATCTTCTTTTGCAGTTGAGGAACTATGATGAGAAGATTTTCCACAGTTATGGGTGCATGTTCCTCCTCCCTTGCAGGACTTGGAACATTTGGTTGTGAAGGTGAAGATTGTTGGATAGGTGTAGGTAATCTTTCAGCAGATGGTGAGGGACCTGGTTGAGATGATGGAGTTGGGGTAGATGTAGGTGTAGCAGACCTAGATGATGCTTGGGCTTGTTCTTTATCAGGTACCACTTGTGCAACTCCAGATGTACCTACATTGTTAGTACCAAGCATAGCAGCAAGCAAAGGTCTATGTGTCCCTTGAAAACCCCTTTTTATATTTGCAAAATGTTTTGGACTAAAGGCCACACAGATGTAAGGCACTTTATCCTTAGTTTCATAATTCAAGACCATTTGCAAAAATCGTGGATACATTAAAATTTTTGGGTACTTAGCATTTTTCACCATTCCTTCAAAAATTAGTTTTGAAAAATTAAATTTCCTTCCAAGTGATAAACAGACCAATGCAGAAGCAATTCTGCTTCCAAATTGATCCCATCCACCACTCTTGGGACTTAGGCTTTGAAGT
The DNA here is from genome assembly GCA_021014915.2 of Artemisia tridentata subsp. tridentata. NCBI lineage: Eukaryota > Viridiplantae > Streptophyta > Magnoliopsida > Asterales > Asteraceae > Artemisia > Artemisia tridentata. The sequence goes on from CP139507.1 coordinate 251,518,942, forward strand.
AAATGATGTAATAAAAACCTCCACTGTGGTGTAAAATGACTTTTCCAAAAGGTAAAACTTCCATCAGTGGGGTATCCAATGTTATTCAATCCCTCCAAAATATCATCACCAGGCAAATCAAAGTCCCCTGAAGCATCATCCAATTGAAGACTTCCTCTAATGGAGGCTTCAGTAATGGTAAAACCATTTTTATCAATAATTGCCCTTAAACATGGTGTCCCATCATCAAGAGTCTCAGAGGTAACCGACCTCCAGAACTGCTTAACAAGGGACTGATAAATAGTAGGATTATGAATTAATGAATAACAAATGTAAGAACCTTTTAGGAAATCCACAATCTCCTTAAAACCTGCACTTTGATCTGGTTTCTTCAAGAAACCGACTTGATTATGCTTGTCAACAAACTTGAGGTTAGCCATGGATGAGTTAATGATTTAGGTCTGGTTGATTGGAAGGGTAGGGTTTGAAAATATTTGCGTATAAACAGAGTCGTGAGTTCAAAATAAAGATGATTTAAATTAGGAAGCAAATAAAGAATAAAAGGACATAAAATATATCAATTTTTAGTCTTATATACTTCATAAATATCTCTTTTTACCAAAAATAGTGCAACGGTAATATTTTAGATAAATCTTTATTACTCTGACCTGATCTAACGGTCATAAATTTAACACTACCCGACTTAAATTAGTCAACCAGGCCGAATCATAAACTTACCAGACCTAACCAAAAGAGTGGACTTTCACTCTGATTTTAGCGAATGCAAGGCTTTACATCATCATCATTCCAATCTGTTCTACAAAAATTAGTTCGACAACAAGAAAGGGAGACAGAAACCAATATTTGCAAGACACACAAGCTACCAGATTTAACACTTAAGTTTACCCGATTTAAAAACTTGTAAAACTTGTACATTTGCCTCCCCTTAAATGTACATTACCTCCCCTTAAGTGTAAATCCCCTTTTTTTTTTTTTTTTTTTTTTTTTTTTTTTTTTTTTTTTTTTTAACACAAAGATACTTAAACTGTGGTCAACTTTCCAAAAGTACAATTAATAACTCTTTGCCTGCAAGTATTAACCCATACACCAACCGAGCATTAAATGGCATTAAACCTTGATTTTCCCTATAAAACCACCCATTGTTTTATCACAAAACCATCACAAATCAAAAGAAAAACCTTATAAACATAATGGATCCTTCCAATTTAGAAATCATAGAGATTTCATCCATTCTTCTTGGGATCCAAATGGCTCATCTTCTGATTCATCATCAGGAGGATGGAGTGGATATTTTCCACCAGGGTATTCTTCAATCACAAGAAACAAGACATTAAGAGAATCAACTCTTAAGCATTGGCTAGCTGCTTATGATCTTACTGAAGAGGAACCAGAAGATGAAGCACCAAAGACTTCAAAACCAATTCCCCCTTCTTATGTAGATGAAAGAAGTACTGAAGAAGAAGAAGACCCCGCATATGATGATGAAGAGACTTTTCCTTCAAAGGTTGTACCATCCTTGAGGAGTGGTTCTATACCACATCCACCACCAAGCAGCCTGATTCTTGGACTCCCATGCCCAAAAGCGTGGAATCAGTTTGGTGGCAGAGGAGCCAAGAAGACCATTCCTGACTTCATGAATAAAGGGAAACAGAAAATGTAGGTGGTGGTGTTTGGCTGGTTTATGTTAAAGCTTTTGTCTTATAATGCATTGTAAATTGCATCCTTGAATGCAATCACTTGTTTATAAATAAAAAGCTCCATGGTTCTGTTGTTTTAATTTTCCACATATGAAAACAAAGTTAAGCATAATATACCAAAAACAAACATATTATGGAAAGTAGAAAACCATTAACTATTGAAAATAAGAATAACCATTTAGAACAGCAAGACTGAAAACAAAAAAGTATACAAACTATACAAAGTTAAGAAAGAGAAATCAGTTTTTCTTAACAACCCAGGCCTGAGTGGGCTTGAGTCCTCTCTATAGAGCAACATACTTGAAGGTTTTGTGTGAAATTGCTCCAGTGAAACTATGTTTGGACTTATAGGTATATTCATTTTGAAATGGATTCCAAGCCCAGCAATCTGAGAGGTTATTAGCGGAACCCCCATCTGAATGTGTTAGATTTGCAACTGGTCTTCTCACAGGTGAATGAGGTTTATAAAAATTATTTCTTTGAAAATTTGTATTCACCTGTGACTTTTGAAATGGTTGTTTAGGTCTTACATAGCCAGTGTTCACATTAGATTTCACAGAATTAACATAACCAGTATTCACAATAGGCCTCATAAAATTACCATTTTTCCTATTCACATTAAAGTTCCTGTAGCCAGACCTAAAATTTTGTCTACCCGAATTAACATAAGAGTTAGGTCTGGTAGAGTTATTGAGTTGGACAGGTCTGGGAACAAACTGGTTGTCATGATTAATTCTACTAGCATTATTCCAAACTGGTTTATTTGAACCATGACCCATATTAACATTCATTCTCTTTTGCTCAGTCTCTCTCTTCATTCTCTTTTCATGGAAGTTACAATCTCTTATTAAATGACTCAAACTTCCACACACAAAACATCTTTTAGGAGCATAAGTGTAACTACTCCTACTTTCTCTGTGAACACTATTGCTTCTAGGTGACTCACTCATTTTAACAGATTCCCTAGGAGTTTTTATGTGATTGACACAACTAGGTTTGACTGTCTCAGGCTTTGGTTTAGTCACTACAGGTTTAGTTACAACAGGTTCACACTTCTTAACAACCTTAGGTTCAGGATTCTCTTTTACCTCACTTTTTGACTCAGACTTAAAGTGATTAGAGGAACCATCAATAGATCCTTCAGAGTCATTGGATTGACAAGAAGAATACTTACTGGTTTTGTCCTCTGAGGTGGTTGATTCAGGCACTTGAGGACCTTTCTTTCCATACACAAAAAGTGAATCATCTAACTCTTCTTTTTCAAGAGGAGTATAGTCATCACTTAATGGTGGTGGTACTCCCTTAAAGTCACCAGTCTTAACAAACCTATTATATAAAGGCTTATCAGCATAGTCCTCTTCTTTATTCTTAAATATAGCCTTATTCTCATCTTCCTCATATCCTAGGCCACATTTTTTATTTGACTTAATTTGAGAATCCCAACATTTGAACAGGTTATTATTTGAATTGTTCCACTGATCTACCCTTTTTCTCAACTCATCCCTTTCCTTCTGAATTCTAAGGCCCAATTGTCTATACCTTTTAAGCTTTTCATCTTGTTCATATATTTTATTAGCTTGAAAGTATAGCTTTTCATTTAAAGCAGCATGTTGGTTTTGAAGGGTGACCTTTTGTGCCTCTAATGTTTTTACAGCATTTTTATGTGCTAACAGATTTACTTCTAGGTCACCTATTTGTTCTAACTGCTCATCACACAAAGCCTTAACATGATTATATGAATCAGTGCATAATTTAGAGCATAATGATACCTCATTACCAATGGCCATGAGAGCATGATCAGACTCCTCATTCACTCTTGGATGCTCACCCCAGTTGACTCCTCCAGCTTCCATTGTCAGCAAGCTCATCTGATTCTTTTCCATCTTCCCATCTTCATCTATTTTCCCATCAGCAGGCTTCTTCTTTGGACAATCTCTTGAAAAATGTCCATGCTTGTGACAGTTGTAGCATTCAACTGTCCTCTTTGTGTATCCCACTGGTGATTTGTTGTTGAAGTTGATGGTCCTCCCATATTGCTTCTGAAATCGTTTGACCCTTAAAGCAACCATGGCAATGTGCCATTTTATGTCCATCTCTTCAACTTCAGCATCATTAATCTGTTCTAAGTCTTCACTAATAAAGCTTTCATCTTCCGTTTGGTTGGCAAAGAAAGAATGTATCACCTTATCAGTAAAAATTGAAGCAGACCTTTCACTTGAAGGAGTTTCATAGATACCAGACCTAACACTACCAGGTTTAACCTTGTAATTACTGCTTTTGTTTTGTGACACAAAAGCAACATTTGATGAACTGGTTGAAGCCTGAGTGTTGTTACTGATGTCCCTTTCAAATATCCTGAGATTATTGTATAGGTCATCAGGTGTCATTGAATCTACTTCCTCCTTAATCCTCATCGCCACAATACATTGCCCCATTCTGATGGTAAAGATCTAAGGAACTTGTGGTTTGCATCCTCATTTGAAACTGCTGCACCATGAACTTCCAGTTGTGTTAACAGATGTTGAAATCTGTCATAGCCCTTCTCCAATCCTTCAGTCTTTGAAACACTGAATGTGTCAAATTGCTGTTTAAGAACAGCCTTTTGCATCTTCTTGGAGTTTGCATTGCCTCCAAATCGTTTCTTGATAGCCTCCCACATCTCCTTTGCATCAAGGATGCCATGAAACCTTTGTAGATGCTCCTTAGGAATAGCCATAAGAAGCAAGGTTCTGGCCTTCTTTTCCTTCTCTACAGCCCTAATCTCCTCAGCAGATACTGGTGGCATTATTCTTATCTGCCCATCATTCCCTTGTGAAATTCTTTTCTTAGAATTTCCCTTTTGAATAACCTTCCATACATCACTATCAATGTACTCCAGATAATGTTCCATCTCCATGGCCCATATATCATATTCTTCTCTTATCAGTAATGGAAGTTATTTGTTTGATATTGTGGTTGTGGAAGGGATGGGTTGTTGTTGTGTTTGGGAGTTACTAGTTTCAGTTTTTCCTTCATCTTCATGGTTTGATCTCTCATCCTCACTGTTATGGATTGAAAAAGTTTCAGTGTTAACAGGCTTATCGAATTCAGACATTGTGTAGGGTGATTTGAGTGAGAATTAGGTTTTTGAGATTTAGTGTTCTTCGGATTCAGAGTCTCTCGCCTTGCTCTGATACCACTTGTTGGTCCACGAATTGTATGTGGATCTCTAAGTAGTCTTGAATACCTAGTAGATGGTTGGGATAAATCCAAACCAATCTATGTGAGAAACCCTAGACGATTGTTAATGTTAATGCGGAATCTTAACAAGAACAATGAAGAACACACAGAGATAACACTAACTTCGTATATTACTTTTAATCACAATAGTGAAACTCGTACAACTCACACACAAAACTAACAATCTTAGGGATCCTTTTATAACACAAGGAAACCCTAATGCTAACCGACTAAGAAGATATTCACGAATCTTCTATAAAGATACTTACACGTTTTGTATCTTTTCCTAACTTATCTCTAACAGACTTTCCTAACTTCACGACCAGACTTAACATTATAAGTCAACCAGACTTAAACAGACTACCAGACTTAACTTTGTATTACCAGACCTAAGTTGTCTTCTCTTGAATCGTATGATAATTCCCAACACTACGTAATTAATGGTTCATGATAAATAAAAGGGGACTTTAACATGGCAATGAGGTAACTTAAGCAATGTAATTGAATTCGATACTTTGGTCCGTATGAAAAATGGTGCAATGTATTCTCCCCCGCAAGTTTAGAAATGAAAATATAAATTGAAAACGGGGCTATGAAAACTCACCTGATGCAATAGTAATGATGACAAAAGTGGGTACACTGAAATGAGGCACTATCTCTAACCGCAACCTAATATGAATGATATGATCTTATGTAATTCATGAAATGATGCTACACATGCAAATACGTATGTTATCGATACCTCTTGTGACATTTGAAAATAACATTTATCGTCGAAAAATATATTTTTGACGTCTTGTTTAGTTATAAAATATTTTACGTGTATATATGTTGTAACGATATCCTACGATAGTCGTTTGGTGATTTGTTGGAAAAATAGAGTTTTCCATCGTAATTTAATATTTTTCAACCACTAATAGAAATGACTAAGTAGCTTCGCAAGGCTAGTCGTAAGTTGATGAATATTGGGTGTTAGGAAACGATCTTCGTGTTTTTAGAAAGCTTGTAACAACATCTTAAATTCGTATCATCGAACTTTTGTCCATATGTGTCCCAATCATAAAGAAAAATAATCGTCAAGTTAGTTAGTCAGCTAAATTTACTGTTTTTGTGTAGTTTTCGGGTATGTTTGAATGGTCGTATCTTATTCGTTATAAGTCCGGATGACGAACGGCTGATCAATTTGGAAAATAGGCCGGGATTACTTGATTTTACTTCAAAGGGTTAATGTCTCAAACTGACTCGATCATTGAGAAAAATGGGTCCCAACATGGCTACTCGCAAAAACAGTTTTACACTTAGAAACCTTTTTATTAAAAGCATATAAAAATGTGTTGTGTACGTCGGGTTTCAAACGCTTGTATCTTGGTCATTATAAGCTTGTTATCTACGTTCTTTATGTCCTCGGCTTCGTATTACAGTGAACTAATATATTTTTGATATGTCGGCTCATCTAGATCGCTTTCAACACCTCGTTTTACCCATCAAAAATCGTGCAACAGCACACTATTTTAAGAAAATATAGTTTTCGTCGTCAAACTTAGAATTAACGTATCTTTCTCGTCGTAAGCTCGTTTTTACTCATTCCAGCGGCCACGGCTTCGTTTTTGAGAGTATTTTCTAAATATGTAAGCCAAAATAACCCATGGTCTACTGATATTTCCAGATTTTTTAAAAATGGACTGAACCTTGTTTATATCTTGTTATAATCATTTTTGCTAGTTCAATATTTGTTCAAATCACTTCCAACAACACCAAGCTATTCTAAAACATGCCATACACCTTCTTAGGATGTCATGGGCTCCTAATCTTCACCAAAAATGGTGGATCTCATAAGATCACTAATAAAGTTCTTTAAATTCATTTTAGTGACATAATTATGTGTTAAGTGGTATATAACATATGTATATTTGCATGATTTGTTACATGAACATAAAAATAGATTCAAATGGAAGTATGTAAGAGTAGAAAAATTATTTAGAACACTTACTTGACGTTGATGAGTTTTTGTAGCAAAATACTTAATTACTTCATGGGTTTTTATGCCAAAACCTTAACTAGGATCACTAATAGGACTTGTAAATTACTTGTTCTTGAAATCTTGATGAAATTTTCTTCCTTTTCTTGCTTTGGCCGAACCACCAAGGACCATGGAGAATGTTTTTGCTAGTTTATTTTTGTTAGGGAAACATGTGTGTTTATTTTGGATACTTGAAGTGTTTATAGAATATCCAGTAGCAATGGTTTAAATGTAATTAAGTGGCCAAATAAAAGGGTCAAAGGTGACTCGGGGGGGGGGGGGGCATGGGGCGTGAATTAAGGGGAAGGGGAGATGATGTTTGTGGGCTAATTAATATTCTTGTCTAATGATGTGTAAGACTTAGCTAGTTTTAGTTAGGATATAATGTGTTATCTAGTATCGAGTTAGCTAGAAATAAATTTTGACGGAACAAAATAAAGTATGACGAAGTTGTAAAAATTATAAAATCACAAATCTTGCAAGAATCGGGTGTTCAAATAGTTATCGTGTTGAAATTTCACAAACCGTCGTAGTTATAAGCTTTTAACGATATATACAGCAAATAAGTTCAAAACTACGAGTAAACTTATAATATGATTTTTATATCATTATAATTAGTGTGAAAATATATTAGGACCATAGTCAGGAGTGTCGGGTATATTATTCGTAGTAAATGATTGTGTGGTAACGCTTATTTAATAAATAACCATACGTTAATTGAAATTATGCAAACCCGTGAATGACCTAACATGCAGATGATGTTACTGATGACATGTAGACTACTCTAGTCTATATGATGTGTCCTTAGTGATGTTTCATGAATACCCGTAAACCCTTACGGTTACGCGAATTTTAAATACCCGTAAACGTAATTTACGAAATGATGAATGATAACCTTGAATAGTGATTTTCTTCTGGGAGAGAATAGTGTTTCATGAATAGTAAATTTTTTGATAACTTTTCAAAGTCGCAAATTGGCTTCAAAAATAATGAATAGTGAAATGATGAATAGTAATCCATGAATAGTTAATTCCCGAGATGAATAGTAAAATTTAGAAGTTTGAAAAAGGACCTGAAATTACGATTTGTCACAGATACCCAACTTACTGACCCTGAACTTGTTCATGAGACTACCGAGAAGATCGTTCAGATCAGAACCGAGTTGCAAGCTGCTCACGAATCGTCAAAAGAGTTATGCTGACAAATGACGTAAACCTCTTGAATTCCCAGTTAAATCCTAGATTATGCTTAAAGATTCACCATGAAAAGGTGTGATACGTTTAGTAAACGTGGAAAGCTTAATCCTCACTATATTGATCCTTTTGAAACCTTGCTAGAGTTGGACCGGTAGCTCACAGACTCAAGCTATCGTCAGGACTCAGCAGTGTTCGCAACATTTTTATGTGCAATGTAAAGAAATGACTTGCCAATGAGGCAGTTGCTATTCCTCCGGGAGTGATCCAGATTGATGAATGTTTAAACCTTGTTGAGAAACCTATCAAAATCATGGACCGTGAAGTCAGACGACTTTAGTAAATTCGTATTCCTATTGTCAAAGATCGGTGATCTCTAAGAGAGGTCTTGAGTTCACGTGGGAACGTATGCATGAGATCAAGCGTAAGTATTCTCATCTCTTTTCAACTCTAACGGGTAACTTGAATTGAATCGCGAGGACGCGATTCCTTTTTTATGAGGTGAGACTGTAATACCCCATAATTTTCCAGACGTATTTTTATAAGGAATTATCCCTGTTTTTCATATACGAATTTTTCTGAACTTATTTGTTTTAAAAATGTGAAGTTATCTCGCGAAACATGGAAACCGTGCACAACGTGTACTGGCACAACCGACGATTTGATTTGATTATTTTATTATTTGGGAGAAAATAGGCGTATGAATAGTCGTTTTGATTGAAAAAATTATTCTGAGCGCGATGGCGAAATTCTCGTGTCTTGAATCAACCGTTTACTAGTCTAAATGAGCCCCGAACCTCATTTTGAGAAAGATTGCAGAAATTTCAGTTATAGTCCCTGTGGTATTAAAAACCCCGCCACCCCTTATCTTTGTGTTTTGACATATTTGGTCCTTGCGCGTGTATATAACCAATTTTAGGGTTCCAGTTGTGATAATCATACACACACTTATCCTCTCCTCTTCCTAGGGTTCCGGCGTCGCTCCACTATTTCGGCCACCTCCGACGCCGCCACCACCTACAGCCGTACTATGCCGCTTCTTTAACGATAAGTGAACGAGATCCGAAGATTCTTATGGTCTGACTAAGGGTTACATTTGGCTCAAAAGCCACCACAGCCGCCGTAGTCACCACCTCCGTCTCCTCTCGCCACCTTTTTTTCTCTTTTCTCGTCCTTTGGTAAGCCGACAACAAACAAATCCAACTTATTATTATTTTTGGTTAAAACCGAGTAGATCTAGCGACTTGTTAATAGTTATCGTGGATGTAATAACCGGTTAAAAACGTTTTTAATAATTTATCATGGATTAAAAACGTTTTGGTAGTGTTTCGTGTGGTAAGAAAATATTTAAGAGGTTATGATAACGGGTCGGGTCAACCCGATTTGGCTACGGGTTTGGTGTAGTTTTGGATTAATTATGTTGCCTTGTTAAGATTGAAGTTGTTTTGTTTATGTGGTCTCGAATCTGTAGTTGGGGTTTGGTTTTCGGTCTAAGGCATAAACACCCACGTAGGGTGTGAGCTTGTTTGGCTAGGATTAACGAGACCCCAAGAGGGTGCTTCTGCTTGTGTCGTGTCTTGGCTCAATGAACCACATAGGGTGCGATAGTTTGTTGTTTTGTTTTCAATCAAGAGAGGGTACGCTTACATTTATATATTTTGAGTTGGTGTTTATGTCTTGTTATTATCAGTCGACTAGGGTGAGTATGTTAGTGGGTTGCGTAATTGTTGTGTCGTGGTAATGTTAAACCCGTAAGGGTGTATATGGTTATTTTAGAAAACCAGGTCAGTTTTGGTGCTTACTTGGTCTCGCCAACACCCACATAGGGTGTGGTTGCTCTCGGTTAACAGTAGACCCACGTAGGGTGTTTTGTTGGTGTGTTGCATTGAGTTGCAACCTATTTAGGGTACGTTTGTTTGTCTCGGTGTCGAGTCACAAGAGACACCGCAAAGGTGTGTTGTTTTGGTTATGTTGTTATGATTTGCATATCATGTTTACGTCTGTGTTTGTTGTTTTGAAAACTGGGCTCACAAGCCCACTAAACTAAGTGGTGTTTGTTTGTTTGTAACTGGGCTCACAAGCCCAAGAGAGTTAAGGGTGCGTTTGGTTTGGGTTTATATACGGGCTAAGGCCCAAAGGACTATATAGATTTTGTTTGATTCGTTAGTTTTAGGTGTTTAAGGAATTTTGGATATTAAATGTCAAACTGACTTGTTACTTTGATGCTAATGCGCACTTGGAAAGTTTCTGTTACTCATGGATTTGTTACTTGGGATTATACTTAAACATGGACAATAATTGGATTTATCGGATTAACATTTGTTGGACATTGGATATTGGACAATTTGGACTTATTGGACTTGAAACAAATACAATATATTAGACTCTAGACGAATTTAATATATTTGATTCGCAACGAATATACAATAAGGAAATAATGTCTAATAATCAATGAATACTTTTTAGTTTTTTTCCATTAAACTGTTTTGAGTAAACTGATTTTATTAAAGTCTCATGGTATTTTTACAAATTATTTGGGATATCAGTGTAAATACCGCAACGTACAAACTGACTTATTTTATTGACGTATTCTTTGTCATTTCTTTTCCGACTTGAGTGCGCGTCAGTATTTACTTGACTATAATATATGGGGACATATATTATACTTTGGCATGAATTGTATTTAGAGTCTATGTTTTCTTACCACCACGTGAAACATTGATACTAAATTTTCCCATGTGCAATGATACTGGACTTTTGAAACTATTGATACGAGTAATCCACGAAAACTATTACACGTTGTCTCTTGTAGGCATAATTATTACGAGACGTATTTTGAGATAACCGTATACGTATTAGATTGTGCCGATCTCGTACCATTGTGCCGATCTCGTACCGTTGTGCTTGTACCTCCATGTACCATTGTGCCTGTCTCCTGGATACCGTCTTGTTTTGCTCTAGATGCCAGTTGTGTCAGTTGTGATATGACATTTCTATGACTAAGGTGATTTCATGGCCCCTACTTTTACTTGTTTTATAACTATTTTGGGGGGAGAATACATGCTCATTTTTAACTAAACTCAATGCTTGTTTTATTTGAATACGCGACTGTTTACTCAATCACTACTGTTTTTTTGAAATACTTGATTGATTATTCAAATGAATTTATGTGTATATTGGTTATATACTTGATTATTTTCTTACGGACACAAGTGTTTTAAAAACATTTATTTGGACCAAACTGAACTCATTCTTTTATCAAACTATTACGTAGAATTAGCCTAAGTCGTTGAATCCCACATGCCCAAACTCATGAACCGTTAATTCCTGTCGAGAAGCACGAGTGCTATAAATAGATCTATTAGGGGTGACACCCCTTTTCGGTTTGGCCAGGATGACCAAATGCGAGCGTATAACTCGTTGAAACACATGTGTCATGGGATAGACACTTACAAGGGCTGTTCGGAATTAAACCAACAGTTCATACTGCCAGTTATAAGTTAGTACGACTGAAGAGTTACTGAAGAATACACTAACAGTACTAAGTCAGTTAGTACTATTGGTATAAGAAGTTAGTACTGTTTATAAGATAAAGATAGAATCGTGTATGGATAAATATGGAATAGATATGATGTATATCTTATTAAGTTAGGATTATACGATTGATAGTTTACTTGTAAAGGACTCCTTATCCTATAAAAGGAGATCCTAGGTTAAGTTTTATAAACATGCATTATTGTTAGAGCTTCACGATCTCATTGTAATTCATATAGTTATTGAAGCAAATCGTTTGGTTAAACTGTGTGTTATCATTCTTACTGTTACATTCATACGATCGCATACAATCACCAAACACTAAATCTTCTAAGTAATTGGTGGTAAATTCCACGTGCTACTAAGTATACACTCAAAGTATCTCCAACACAATTCGTGTGTTTAGATCCGGTCAAGTGGTATCAGAGACAGGTTCCTGATACTTTGATTTAGAAGATCCAGAAGTATTTACCCTCTTGCTACCAAGAAGATGGACATGGAGACACCACAAACATCTATCATTGCTAAACTCCCCATGCTGAAACAGAATGAATACGATCTATGGCGGCTAAGAATAGAGCAATATTTCATGGTGCAAGACTATGCATTATGGGATATTATAATTAATGGTGATTCCTTCAAACCAACTACTTCTGAGGAAACACGTGCGGATGGTTCCAAGACCACAAAGCTCAACACTGAGCCAGTCACAAATGATGAGAGAGTCAAAAAGAAGAATGATCAGAAGGCTAGGAATTTGTTACTCTTGGCAATTCCTAATGATCAAGTGTTAAACTTTAGCCACTATGAGACTTCTAAGACACTTTTTGAAGCAGTTGTGGAGAGATTTGGTGGCAATGAAGCCACCAAGAAGGCACAAAAAACCCTACTTAAGAAGAGTTATGAGAACTTTAGTGCCTCACACTCTGAATCACTTGATCATATCTTTAATAGACTTCAAAAGATTGTCAGCCAGCTAAATGTTCTGAAAATTGTGATTCCACAAGAAGATCTCAATATGAAGTTTCTCAATAGTCTACCTGCTGAGTGGAACACCTATGTGGTTGTCTGGAGCAATAAGCCAGAACTGGAAAAGATGTCACTGAATGAATTGTACAACAATCTCAAGATTGTTGAACAAAAGGTGAAGAAAGAAGGAAGTACTAGTTCAAGTTCTGGAAACACAACATTCTTATCATCTTCCAACAATAATAGTTCTGATGATGTTGAAGCAGTTAGTACTGCTAGCCCTAAAGTTAGCACTGATAGTGTAAAAACTAGTACTGCTGGCTTGACTGAGGAGACCATATATGCATTTGTGTCAGAACAATCTGGTTGGTCTCAAATCTACAATGAAGACCTTCTTCAGATTGCTGAAGATGATTTGGAAGCTATGGATTTAAAGTGGCAGTTTGCCTTGATAAGTATTAGGGCTAAGAAGTATTATCAAAGAACTAGGAACAAGATTACCTTCAATGGAAGAGATGTAGCTGGGTATTATAAGTCCAAGGTGGAGTGCTATAATTATCACAAGATGGGGCACTTTGCCAGGGAATGTAGGACCCCAAGACAGCAAAACAACAAGAGTCAGAATAGGAGGACAGTGAATGTGGAAGAAACTTCTTCCTCAAAGGAAATGGTTGCTGTGGATGGAGCTGGTTTTGATTGGAGCTTTATGGAAGAGGAAGTGGAGCCAGCCAACATTGCATTGATGGCCTTTTCAGACTCTGAGGTACATATAGTTCAAAAATGCTCAAACACTTGTCATGCTTTAAAAGATTATGAAACTCTTAAGAAACAGTATGATGATCTTAGAGTAGAATTTAATCAAGTCAATTTTAGTCTGTCTAATCATAAAAGAGGACTAGCTGTTTTGGAAGAACAACTTGATTTTTATAGAAAGAATGAATCTAACTTTAATGATGATATAGCTGTGTTAAAGAGAGATTTGCAACTGAAAGATGACAAGATGAGTGGACTTGTATATGAACTAGAGACACTTAAGAAAGAAAAAGAAAATATAAAGTTAAGTGTTGACACTCTAGAGTACACATCAAAAGGGGTACAGAAAATAGTAGAGAGTCAAATACTTAATAAAGCTAAGTCTGGTTTAGGTTATAAGCCAATTGCACCCCCAAATAGAGGAATGTTTGTCCCTCCAGGAATTGATTTGGCTCATACAGGTTTAGAAGAGTTTAAATATATGGATTTTCCTGGATATGGTACTAAAATTAGTGAGAATCCTGTTAAATTTGTTAAGGCTGAGGATTCTTATGTTAGTGCTAGTGATAAATCTCTCTCTGAGGAAAAGATGTCTTCTGATAGGAACTCAAACGCTCCAATTATTGAGGATTGGACATCTGATGATGAGGATGATCAGGTTAAGGTTAAACCTGATGTTGTTAAGGTAGAAGTTAAACATGCTCCTAAGGTGGTTAAAACTGAAAACATAAAACCAGTTAGGAAAAATGTCAAGTATGCTGAGATGTATAGGACTAAGAACAGATCTCCAGTTTCTAAAGATAATCAGAGGAATTAGAACCACTCAAAATCTAAGCAATTGGATGATGAGTTTGTTATGATTAGAAAAGTATGCTTTGTTTGTGGAAGTTTTGACCATTTGGCTGTTTATTGTGATTCTAACCCATGGAAAAATAATGTTTTTGGGAATTCAAGGGTGAATAGGAATAACAATGCTAGGGTAACTCAAAATAGTCCAACAAGGTTGACTGACCCTAATGTGAATCATAAAATGTCACCCAGAGCAGTTATTTTAAGGTCTGGCATCAAAGCAGTTTCAACTGCTAGACCAAACAAATGGTTTAAGAACAAACAAACTGTTTCCAGTGCAAAATAATTTTCAAATCATGCACAAATAGTTAAAAGGCATTTTTATAAGAAAACAGCAATGACAAATAAAATATGGGTGTCTAAAGCTAAACCAGCAGTTCTAACTGCTAGGCCAGCAGTTCCAACTGCTAGGTCAGCAGTTCCTACTGCTAGAAACTTTAATGCTGTTAAGGGTAAATGGGGCAATGCTGTCAAGGCCTCAGCACATTGGGTTAGAAAATTAGAAAATCTAACAAACCCAATGGTGCATCAATGAATTCCAATAAACCTTCTCATATTGATGCACAAGGTAGATCCAAGCCAGTGATAGTTTGGGTCCCCAAAAGGCACTAAAACCTTTATTTTTTGTGCAGGAACATCCTTCAAATGGTGAAGAAGACAGAGGCTACTCAGATAGTGGATGTTCCAGGCACATGACAGGTAACATTTCATACCTTTCAGAATTCATTGCTCTGGATAGAGGACCTGTTATCTTTGGAGGTGGTGTTGGAGGAAGGATTACTGGTAAAGGTGTAATTAAAACTGGTAATCTTGATTTTGATAATGTGTATTTTGTATCAGAGTTAAAGTACAACCTCTTTAGTGTGTCACAGATATGTGATAAAAAGAATAAGGTTCTTTTTACTGATACTGACTGCCTTATTCTTTCTCCTGATTTCAAGCTGCCTGATGAAAATCAAGTTTTGCTTAAAATCCCCAGAAAGGGTAATACATACAGTATTGAGATGAACAACCTTGTTCCTAAAGAAGGTCTTACTTGCCTTGTTGCAAAAGCCACATTGGAAGAATCAATGTTTTGGCAAAGAAGGCTTGGTCATGTTAATTTTAAAACCATTAACAAAATTGCTAAAAATGGTTTGGTAAGAGGATTATCGAACAAAACTTTTCTGAATGACCAAACCTGTGTTTCTTGCCTTAAAGGTAAGCAACACAGAGCCTCATGTAAGCCAAAGGCCCAGAACTCTATTTCTCAAGCTTTATATATGTTGCATATGGACTTATTTGGTCCAACTTCAGTGAATAGCTTGAATTTTAAAAGATACTGTCTTGTTGTTACTGATGATTACAGTAGGTTTTCTTGGGTATTATTTATGAAAACTAAGGATGAGACAAGTGAAATCCTTAAGACCTTCATTGTTGAAGTAGAAAACCTAGTTGATAAGAAAGTTAAAATAATCATATGTGACAATGGGACTGAATTTAAGAATTGGGTGATGGATGACTGATAATGCTCATTTTGAACATGTTTTTATAGCGTTATTCTTATGATTATGCATGTTATTTGGTTGTATTTATGAACATTTTACGCTTAAAAGGTGCAAAAGATGTGTTTAGGTTCAGGTACAACTATGTCGAAGGAAATAGAGAAAAAGATGAAGAAAAATCGACAAAATCAAGTAAATATGCGCGAAGTGAAGTTTTCCGTTCAAGATAAAGATTCATGCTATGATTATGTTCAAGTTCAAGAGAAAGATGTGGAAATGAAGTCATGAATAAGTGCCAAGAAGTGTGTTACAAGTGGGAATTATATGCTAGCTCTGAGTTGAAAGTTATGTGCAAGACTTGGTCTAAACCCAAGGTTTAAGTTTCTAGACCCAAGGTTTAAAGAAGGGGAGCTCATGCCTAAGGTATAGCCGTCGCTGTCACCCATACTCAGGGTCTACATTTTCATACCTGAGGTATGCAGAAAAATTGACATGAAGAGTTGCATTAACTCTTCACTTTAAGCACCATTAACACCAAGGCCAATCATTTACTTCTAATCACTAAAGTTCCTGCATCATTATGACACTTGGAGCCTAAGTTGTTTTCTTGGTGGCAAAGGGTAATCTCCCTACATAAGGATAAGAAAAACATAGAGAGAAGAGACAATCAAGATACAAAAAACTACAACAAAAATCTGTCACAATTTTCTCTCATATTTGGAGCGACAAAGAGGAGGAAAACGCAGGAAAAGGTGACTAAAACTCTTACCAATCATAACTTCAATTACTCAAGGATCATTGTTGACCATTTCACAAGTGTTCTTCATTACTTGTAATCATCATTACAACATTTTGTAAGACTATTCAATCATGTTTACTATTGATCAATTTCTTATGGTTATTACTTTGTTTACCATGAGTGGCTAAGTGCCTTATGCACTTGCCTAGATGATGTTTGATTTATTATTCATTTGATTGATTATGACTTATTGGTTCTAACACAAAAGAAAAGTTAACACTAAGAACGAGTTGTGCTATCTTAAGTTTTCTCCACCAAAGAGTTATTAAGTTTGGGTAATTTCTAATGATGTATTGGGTTGAAAAAGACATTGTTAGTAAGTTTGTTGTAAACCTTTGTCTATGAGGGCTTTACCTTATGTATTGACCATTTCATAAGAAACTTAATTTAACTTGGAAAGCTAAATAGTGTGGTTGTCAATTATTTGTGAAACGAAAGTGAATCGGGTAATTGAGTTGTGTTAATCTTGGATTGATCAATTCTTAAATATTGTTTTTATAATCCCTAAATCTTGACGAGGATTGAAAGTATTTGAAACAATATAGTTAGTACACCACTAATCGAATTAAAACACCATCTAATTTGTTGATCATAATCAAATGGAACCAATGTCATAATCATGTCAAAGGAATTGTGCAAACTAGTCTAGGCAAGTGTAGTCTTTTAATTATTGAATTTTCATCATCTTTATTTGCTTGCTAATTAGAATTGCTTAGTTGGATTGCTATTTATTTACAAAAATTCACATCACTCAAAAAAAACAAATCCTAGTGAACGACCTCGGCTTACCTCAATTATCTCTTACTACATATGGACGAGTATACTTGCTCGTATGTGTTTCGTTTGAATCATTGGTAAATCGTGTTAAAAATTTTAAAACTTGGACTCCTAACGGGTGTATACCTTGAAACACATCAAGTTTTTGGCGCCGCTGCCGGGGATTTGAATCTCATTTGAGTGAGTTTTTGCTTATAATTCATTAGTTTTAATCTTACTAGTATTGTTGCTCTTTAGCGTATTCTTTAGGTTCTCTCTAAAAAAAAAAAAAAAAAAAAAAAAAAAAAATTCTTTTTAAAATTTTTCTCCCATACCGCCGGTATAAATCAAAACCGGGCGGTATAATCTTACTGTTCGACCAAACCGTCGGCTAAAAAATCCAAACCGCCGGTATCACGTAAAAAAAATATATAAAAAAATTTTCTAAGTCCAAAACCGCCGGTATAAATCAAAACCGGGCGGTATATTCTTTCTGTCTAAAATTTTCTTTTCGAATTCGACCAAACCGTCGGCCAGTAATTCCATACCGCCGGCCTGACCATAAAAAAAAATTTAGTTTTTAAATCCTTTTCGATAGGCTCATTTTTCTCGTGTATGACCACTCGTTCTTCTAACGAAGAATTAAGTTCACCATTGTCTAATCCCGAACGTTTATTTCGTAAAAAGAAAACTCCATTTATTCCACCCGATCAAAGAAAACCAAGAACCAAAAATCCACCATTTGAAAACCTTTTCAAAATTCATCCAATCGTTAATCTTTTTCAAGAAATACCATTTCCAATAGCTGACGATCAACCCATGTGGGGTACCAATAGGGTAGTAGCTCCTACGCCCGAAGCCGCAATTATTCCCGTGAATCTAGGAGAAAATTTTACTATCAAAGGTCATCATTTCTCTATGATTAAAGACAACCAATTTGATGGTAGAGTTAAATCTGATCCACATAAACATATTGCCGATTTCCTTGAAATTTGTGACATGTTTCGTTATGGAACTACCGATCCAAATTCAATCCGACTTAAACTTTTTCCATCGTCTCTCACCGGAGAAGCGAAAATTTGGTATAATGAATTAAGCCTCGAAATGATTACAACTTGGGACCAAATGAGAAGAGCGTTTGTTGGACGTTTCTTTCCACCAGCCATGTTTGATCGACTCTTAGGTGAAATTCGTAGTTTTACTCAAAAAGAAGGAGAAAATCTTGTTGAAGCTTGGCTTCGAATGAAAAACATGCTCCGTAGTTGTCATGGGCATGGATTGTCACGTGGTAATATTATCCAAATCTTTTACCATGGTCTAGATGACGCAACTCAAGGCATACTTGATGCCGGAGGAATTTTCCTTTATAAGACTCCTAATGAAGCTTACAATTTACTAAAAGACCGTGTACTCCTTAAGCTTGATTGGTCTAAAGATGCCAAAACTAAACCTCAACGAAAAACGGTTGCATTTGCGGAAGCAACAAATGAAAATTCCAAAATCTTGGATATGATGAAAGATTTTACCTCTAAAATTGATTCCAAATTCGAAAGTATCCAAAAAGAAATTAAAGAAATTCGTGAGGGATGTACTCATTGTGGTGGAAATAACTCCTCATCCGAGTGTGATGATAAACCCATGGGAGGTCCCGAAGCAGAAGCTAATTATGTTTCTGGAGGATATCGAGGAGGAGGATATCGTGGAAACTACTATGGTAGAAATTCTCGAGATTGGCAAGATCGTCCACCAAGGGATGATAATCGTTCCCAAACTCGTGATGAAAACCGTCAAACATCTTTTCATGATGAAAATCGTTCTCGTGAAACAAAAAACGAAGAATCTGAATTCAAAAAAACCATGCATGAATTTGTGCATGCTCAACAACAAACGAACGATTTCATGAAAAATCAATTCTTTATGCTTAAAAGCAAGGTTGAACAAGGTCAAAAGAATCATCAAGCTTCTATCCAAGATCTTGAGACCAAATTTGGTCATCTTTCTGATCAACTCGCTGCAAGACCATCCGGTACCTTGCCAAGTAATACTCAAACCAATCCAAAACCATCATCATCTGGAAATTATCGTCCACCTCAAACAAGAAATGAGCATGTGAATGCTATATATACTCGTAGTGGTCTATCTTATGATCCACCACCCAACCCAACCCAAACAACTCCTGTTGTCCAAAATAATAGTGGGGATGAAGTGGAAGAAAAATCTAAAGAAAATGAACCAAATTCTACACCAGTTGTTAAACCTACTCCAACACTCAAACCATATAAACCAAGAATTCCATACCCTCAACGTTTGAGGAAGGAAAAAATGGAAGAACAATATGGAAAGTTCATTGATTTACTAAAAGAAGTTAGAATCAACGTTCCTCTTGTTGATGTTCTAGCTGGAATGCCCAATTACGGGAAGTTTTTGAAAGAACTTGTTAATAATAAAAGCAAAATGGAAAACATTTCTGCTACTTACTTAAATGAAGATTGTTCTGCAATAATTGAAAATAAATTACCAAAGAAACTCGGTGATCCAGGAAGTTTTATTATTCCATGTACCTTGGGAAATTCAATCACTTGTGATGCTTTAGCCGATCTTGGTGCAAGTATCAATCTTATGCCATACTCGTTGTATGCGAAACTTTCAATCAAAACATTGAAACCAACAAGAATGAGTATACGATTAGCCAACCATACTATCCAGTATCCTGTTGGAGTAGCTGAAAATATGCTTGTTCAAGTTGGAAAATTTGTTTTTCCTGTTGATTTTGTGATCCTTGAGATGGAAGAAGATAGCAAAGTTCCATTAATTCTAGGAAGACCTTTCCTAAATACTGCAGATGCTATCATTCGAGTAAAAAACAAAGAACTCAACCTTGGAGTTGGGGATGAAAGAATTTCTTTTTCAATTAATCAAGCAATGAAGTATTCTCATGCTAATGATGACACTTGTTATAGCATTGATGTTATCGATGATATAACAGAAGAAACATTCGATGAGTTGCTTGATGAAAGAATTACGACTCATAAAACATCTGGACAAATCAGTGATGAAGATCTCGATAGAGAATTTGCTGAATTTATGCAGATTGACACCGAAGAAATTTCGGAGGAATAAAATACTAACTTTGAAGAGTTAGAATTCAATAATGATATGAGAATTTCAACCTCAATTGAAGAACTGCCAGTAGATCTAGTTTTGAAACCTCTTCCTGATCATTTGGAATATGCATTTTTGGAAGAGAATTCTCTTCTTCCAGTTGTCATATCTTCAAAACTTAAACCTGATGAAAAAGAACGACTAGTTTCTATACTCAAAAAGCATAAAGAAGCTTTTGCTTGGAAAACTTCTGATATTCCTGGAATAAGTCCAAACTTTTGCAAACATAAAATAAATCTTGAAACTGATTCTAAACCAGTTGTTCAAAGACAACGAAGACTCAATCCAAATATGAAGGAAGTAGTTAAGAAAGAAATAATCAAACTTCTTGACGCTGGAATTATTTATCCTATTGAGGATAGCTCATGGGTGAGTCCTGTTCACTGTGTTCCTAAGAAAGGAGGAACAACTGTCGTAACTAATGAACATAATGAACTTGTTCCTACAAGAACTATCACTGGTTGGCGGGTATGCATTGATTATAGAAAATTAAATGATGCCACCAGAAAAGATCATTTTCCATTACCGTTCATGGATCAAATGTTGGAAAGACTTGCGGGGAACAAATACTTTTGTTTTCTCGATGGATTTTCCGGTTACTTTCAAATTCCAATTGATCCAGCTGATCAAGAAAAAACCACATTCACGTGTCCGTTCGGCACATATGCTTATAGGCGTATGCCTTTTGGTCTTTGTAACGCACCAGCAACATTTCAAAGATGCATGATTGCTATTTTTCAAGATATGCTTGAAACCTCCATGGAAGTATTCATGGATGATTTTTCAGTATTTGGAGACTCATTTGAGTCGTGCCTTTCCAATCTTGATAAAATGCTTGAAAGATGCAAAACTTCTCATCTCGTACTTAATTGGGAAAAATGTCATTTTATGGTGACAGAAGGAATTGTCCTTGGTCACAAGATTTCAAGTAAAGGGATCGAAGTTGACAAAGAAAAAATTGATGCTATTGCTAAGTTACCACCCCCAACTAACGATAAAGGCGTTATAAGTTTTTTGGGACATGCGGGATTTTACCGTCGATTCATTAAAGATTTTTCAAAAATATCTCGTCCAATGACGAAATTGCTTGAAAAAGATTCAGTCTTTGATTTCAATGAAGAGTGCATCAAGGCATTCGAAACATTAAAAAACAAGCTAACAAATGCACCAATTATGGTTTCACCAGATTGGTCGTTACCGTTTGAACTCATGTGCGATGCAAGTGATTATGCTGTTGGAGCAGTATTAGGACAGCGAGATGGTAAACATTTTCGTCCTATATATTTTGCTAGCTGATGAAGTGAAAAGTATACCGCTTTTAGGGGGTCATTTAAGCCCTAAATAGTATTTATTTGATCAAATATTGCCCTAAATCGTTCCTTTTGTCATTTTAGGTACTTTGGAGAAGAAATCTGGAAAAGGAAGCATTTTGGACATTTTTGGAGCATTAAAGTGAAGAAAACGACAAAGTCTCCAAGGCTGCTGGAAAAGTACACATGACGGCGTCAAGGATTGCTCCTGACGGCGTCACGGCTTGGCAAAAGAGGTGGATATGACAAATACACGTGACGCGCCAGAAAGTTTTGCAATGGAAAGTCTGACGGCGTCACCCTTTAAGGTGATCAAGGCCATCACGGTTTAAGTTAAAGAGAGACGGCGTCAAGCACAATCCTGACGGCGTCAACCCTTGATAGGCCAGAGCGGATTTTGGAGGATTAAAGAGGGACGGCGTCAGGAAGACCATCCGGGAACCCTAGCCGCGGCGAGGTGACGGCGTCACCTCCTATAACGTGACGCCGTCAGCCACTAAACTCTATATATAGTTTTGCAATTTTTATTCATAGTGTGCAACTTTGTGAGGAGAAACCCTAAGACGAATTTTCTGCCATTTTTAAGGGTTTTATACCCTTGGATCTCCCATGTTTAATTGAAGATAAGTAATCATTTAATCATTCAATATGTCTATGTGTTGTTTGATTATATCTTGTTCTTGTCTTTTAATTAACATGCTAGGCTAGATTTATCTTGTGTTTGCTTAGATCTAATGAAACCTAACTATTTATTATTAGTTGTTGGTGTGTTATTAATTGTATTGGATGATTGTTTATCGATGTTAGGCTTAAGAAAACTGGCTAACCTCCTATACGGTAACTTGCTTGAACGTCTTAAGAAACATGAACCAATGCGTACTAGGTTTATATGGTTGTATTTAATGCATGAGCGAATTCTAGTGATCCCAAGTTAGGAGCTTCTTAGCCGGCTCGACATAGGAGTGAAGTAGGAGCTTGTAGAGTTGGGGAAGTACGTACGCCACCCCACGATTGGTATTAAGGAATACACCCGTCATCCATGCAATTAATACACACTAATCAACCGGTAAAAGATAGTTAGGGAGTAAGGAAGTCTAAGTAAACACATTTCTCCCCATATAAGTTCCACAACCTTTTCATTTTCAGTTATTTTATTTTATTTGCATTTGTAGTTATTTGGGTTAGTTGACTAGCAACTAATTCCGCCCACTCCTTCAAACCCGAGATTTTACTTGCTTTCATAAAAATATAAAAATACAAAAAGAATCTTCCCTCACCCTTAGACCTATTAGAGTAGTTTTTCAATCCTAACGACACTATTCCCCTAGAGAACGATCAATCCCCCGGTATTTGCCACTTCACTATACTACATCGGTCAGGTACACTGCCTGGTGGGGATTGCAAGCTTCTCGAGATCCCTCGAGAGGTAAAACTTGTTGTAAGGTCGCAAAACCACGCATCAAGTTTTTGGCGCCGCTGCCGGGGAATAGTTATTGTTTAGGTTGAATTTTTATTTTATTAGGTCTACTCACTAGATTCCTTTCTAGTGAGATTTTTATTTTATTTTTCTAGGTTTTTCTTTAGTCTATCTTTTTTCTTCATTTCTTTGTTCGTAACCGTTACCATCCGACATCATGGAAGGTGGTGATATCCTTGATCCCAACAACCCACCACCACAACAACACCCACCTCCTAGAGCCCGTACCTTAGGAGACTACTCCCGTCCTAGCCACCATGGCTATCAAAACACCATTGAGCTCACTCAAGGAGCCAATGTCACTCCCTTGCGATCCGACACCATACGGTTGATGCAAAGCGGATGCGCATTTCCATGGACTTCGTTCCGAAGATCCTAATCAACATCTCAAGGACTTTCTCAAAATCGTTGATTACATAGACCTTGGTGTTGCCACTCGAGAGATGACCCGACTGCGTCTCTTTCAATTCTCTCTGCGGGACCAAGCTAGTCAATGGCTAGAGCGCCTACCCGTAGGATCCATCACCTCTTGGGATGATCTCACCACTCGTTTCCTTGCTCAGTTTTTCCCACCAGGAAGAACTACCAAGCTAAGGAATGATATCTTGATGTTCCAACAACGTCAAGGCGAAACCCTCTACGAGGCATGGACTCGATTCAAGGACTTACTCCAAAAAGTCCCTCACCATGGCATAGAACTTTGGCTCCAAGTCCAAATCTTCTATGACCATATCAATCTCTCCACGAGGCAAACCATTGACCAATCGGCTGGTGGTAAGCTACGTGATCTAAGTGCGGAACAATCATGGGCTCTCCTGGAAGATCTTGCTCTTTATGACAACGAAAGTTGGAGTGACCCCCGTGATTTGAATAAAACGGTCAAGGCAATATCTTTGCCTTCGAACAATTCAAGCACTTCCGACCGTAGGATCATAGAACTTGAAGACCAAGTCAAGTTTCTTATGAAATCCTACGAGGCTCCTAAACCTTCAAGCCAAGTGAACAAAATTACTTCTTCATGTAAATTATGTAGTGGTCCCCACGACACTTGTGATTGCATGGAACTCCCCGAACAAGCTTTTGCGGACTACGCATCCTCGCGTACCGACGGAGTGGGAGACAAGTGGTACACTTTCAAACCCGAGCCAAACCCATACGGTGATTCATACAACCCCTCATGGAAAAATCACCCAAACCTTAGGTGGAAACAAAACCAAAACGCACAACAAACCAATTCTTCCAACCCACCTAATCGTTTCCAATCCAGCGGTTCCAACTCGAACCGTACTTTCAATAACAATCCTTCTAACAATTATGGTAGTAACAATAACTTTGAAGGATTGATGTCCCAATTTATGGCATCTCAAGAAGCTCGTTTGGCCAAGTTTGAAGCCGAATTCAATCAACAACAAACGGAGATGACCAATAAAATTGACAACTTATTGAAAGCCCTCAATAACCAAGTGCTATCACCTCCACATAAGGACGCTAGGAACACAAATAGCGGACCCCAAGTAAAAGACCCCTCTTCATCCAAACATGTCCACTTCGTCAACATTGTCACTATTAAACCAATTAATAGGAATGAGGATAATAGTGAACCTGAGGATGAGGTTAAGAAAGTCGAGGTTGATAGAGAAGTTAGGAAAAGTGAGATTGAAGAAGTAGATGTTGATGAGGACTACTTCAATAGGCTACCCACTAAGGAAGAGCGCGCATATCATACAGACTTATTCGATGACCCCGAGACACCATACTTCCTAGGTAGACCAATTATAAAAATGGGCGACCCTTCTAATCTCAACATACCATGCAACATTGGACATTTGCATGTGTGAAAAGCTTACATCGACCTTAGATCGCCCATAAACATCATGACTAGAGCCCACTACAACTTGATAATGAAAAATCAACTTGGGTATAGGATGTTCCCTGATAAGGGTTGGATGAGTAACTTCACGGGAAGAGTTAAGGGATTACCGGTTTATGTAGGAAACTTCACCTATGTCACCGACTTTGTAATTGTAGAAGATATCCGGCCAATAGTCGAATCATGCTTAACTCAAGTAGTTTTTGGAAAACCATTTGTTGAGGTCTCTAGAATGACTTATGAACCTTCCTTAGGGATAGTTAGATTTAAGGATGAGACCGATGAGGTAAACTACCAAATGCCATATAAGATAGAGCAATTCCAACACTTGTCAAATGTTGAGAAGGAGCTTAAGCAAGCGGTCTACTATAGGAAGATGAGGATAGAAATAAAGGAGTAGACTACGTTATGGAAAGGATATCCGGTTTCTACAAGGATTGTTTGAAATTAGGACCGGAATATAAAACCGGAAATGAGACTGGCCTAGGAACCGTGACCAATGATGGAATCACGTAATGTACGTGACTTTGAGTCTAGCTACAAGACTCGTTAATAAAGAAAAGCGCTTCTTGGGAGGCAAGCCAAGCTTTATTTGTTTTTTTTGGTGTTTATTTATTTTATTTGCTTCCGTATGTATGTTTAATTTTTATTTTTGTTGATTCATATTCAAAACTAAATTGTGAAAATGCTTTATCTTGTTTTTAACTTCGTCTTAACTACATATAAAGGTATTTTGCAAAAGATAAGTGTAAGGGAAATCCAAATCGGTTTATTAGAACAAATGAACATGAATCATAACAATAATAAATTAACATACATATTAGTAATTGTTTGAGTCAAATGCTTGTATCGAGTCATAATGATGTTTTGCAGGAATTCCAGGAAGTAAGGTATAGGTTTTTCCAGAAATTTTCCGGAAACTTAACATGAGAATTCTGTCAGATCATTTCTGACGGCGTCAGGCCTTACAACCTGACGGCGTCAGGTTATAATTTTCTGAAATTTTTGAAAGTTTTGTTATCATAGAAAGTTTTTATTAAATCTCTAACTTATAAACTCCAGGAATCTGCAAAATAATCATTCCACAAGCATTATATCCTTATATAGATTTATCCCGCCGATGCTATGCAGGTTTTCGTGTTTGTTTTCTCAGGTTTAACAGGTTATTTTGGACAAGGAGATGTATGTGGAATCTAGCTTTTGGCGATGCCTTAGTCTTGAAGCTTCTACTTTCTCTTGGAAGAAGATCTAACCATGTTACCTCTTTATCCACCAAACGAATCAGGGGAGTATTTGATTTCATTCTTTTACCTTATTTACTTTTACATCTTGTTATTTGAACATTGGGGACAATGTTCATCTTAAGTGTAAGGGGGGGGGGTAAAGTACGATACTTTAGAGAATATAATTGCACTTGATTTTTGTTTGTTTGATGGTAGATGTGTAATAAAACTGAGAGAAATACCTGTTAAGGCAATTTTAGTGCCAAATTTAAAATTTTTTACAACATTTAGGAGTGAAACTTTGGTCTTAATGAGCGTCTCATGGATAGGAGTTATATGACTAGCACAAAAACCGTACCACTAAAAAATTTTCCACCCACAAATATGTGAGGTTCGCCCCTAGAATTGGTAGGAAAAGCATTTATGCTATGATGTGTGTACCGGTAGCACTTAGATTCTAGAACTTGCGTTAGGACCATTCCGAGACCACAAGTGAGACTACATTCGTGTAGTTAGATTTACTACATGATAAGAGGCATTAGGATTAACCCATTGTTTTACACCTGTGTTTTTGTTATAATTACATTGGCTACATTGGTCAAGTAATTCTCCCACACCCTTTGCGTTGTACTCATTTTTAGTACACGATACCCCTAGTACACCCCTCAGAGCCTATCTTTTCGTTTCTAACTTTAAGCATTTTACTTAAAGGAAGAATTTGTTACACCCCACTTAAATGTACACCCAAATCGCCTTAGCCTACCTTGTATGCACTCATTTTTAGTGCATTATTGTGACAACATTTGTTTAAACCCCAAGTTAATTATCTAATTGATTACATGGTTGCTAAGTCGAGTCATATCCTTGTACATATTGTTTTGGGATGATTGGGACTCATGGGTAAAGTACTAGTGTAATGGAGTAATGGGGAAGAACAACATTATTACCCCCATATGTGCTAAATATTTTAAAAGTACTCCAAGTGTTTCGATTATCTTAATTCGAGTCGATAGAATAGTTATTTGTAAAATTATGTAAAAGTTCAAGTGTAAGGGGAATGCAACGCCCCTATGATGTATTATTTTGGATGGTAGGGCAAGAGTGTATGAAAAAAAAAAATCGAAAAAATCAAGAAAAATACAAAAAAAATGAGAAAAAGAAAAGTAGAAAAAACATACGGACTACCATCCCGTTTCATTTTATGTTTATTTTATGTTTTTGTTATTTTGTTTTTAGCTTAAATCGAGTCTAGTCTTGGCTTAGCAACGCCATATTGTACTTGTAATCAACCAAGATCTTTAACTCGCCACCAGTAAAATATCCCTTATCCAACAAATCCGTGTTTATCATATCCCTACACCTAACGTTATAACCCGTTTAAAAGCCCTCTTTGATAGTTTATCTTAGGTGCTAACGCCTAGTGGAGGAGGTTTTTGATCCTTTCCCAAGCCTATGGTAATCTATTTGCTATGACAGGTAGTGAGAGATATTATCCATTTTCATTTATGAGATTTACTTTGATGACACCTGAGAGATGTGAGTATCTAAACACTACTTGTGAGGTGCTAGTTTGTAATCTCCGTGCTTATTATGATTAAATTGGAACGACTATTTGTTGTAACTACTTTTATATTAGCGTTAAATGACCCCTAACTTGTATTTTGATTAGAATAAAAGCGCATTTGCTTAAGGACAAGCAAATCTCAAGTGTAAGGGTATTGGATGAAGCGAAAAGTGTACCGCTTTTAGGGGGTCATTTAAGCCCTAAATCATATTTATTTGATCAAATATTGCCCTAAATCGTTCCTTTTGTCATTTTAGGTACTTTGGAGAAGAAATCTGGAAAAGGAAGCATTTTGGACGTTTTTGGAGCATTAAAGTGAAGAAAACGACAAAGTCTCCAAGGCTGCTGGAAAAGTACACATGACGGCGTCAAGGATTGCTCCTGATGGCGTCACGGCTTGGCAAAAGAGGTGGATATGACAAATACACGTGACGCGCCAGAAAGTTTTGCAATGGAAAGTCTGACGGCGTCACCCTTTAAGGTGATCAAGGCCATCACGGTTTAAGTTAAAGAGAGACGGCGTCAAGCACAATCCTGACGGCGTCAACCCTTGATAGGCCAGAGCGGATTTTGGAGGATTAAAGAGGGACGGCGTCAGGAAGACCATCCGGGAACCCTAGCCGCGGCGAGGTGACGGCGTCACCTCCTATAACGTGACGCCGTCAGCCACTAAACTCTATATATAGTTTTGCAATTTTTATTCATAGTGTGCAACTTTGTGAGGAGAAACCCTAAGACGAATTTTCTGCCATTTTTAAGGGTTTTATACCCTTGGATCTCCCATGTTTAATTGAAGATAAGTAATCATTTAATCATTCAATATGTCTATGTGTTGTTTGATTATATCTTGTTCTTGTCTTTTAATTAACATGCTAGGCTAGATTTATCTTGTGTTTGCTTAGATCTAATGAAACCTAACTATTGATTATTAGTTGTTGGTGTGTTATTAATTGTATTGGATGATTGTTTATCGATGTTAGGCTTAAGAAAACTGGCTAACCTCCTATACGGTAACTTGCTTGAACGTCTTAAGAAACATGAACCAATGCGTACTAGGTTTATATGGTTGTATTTAATGCATGAGCGAATTCTAGTGATCCCAAGTTAGGAGCTTCTTAGCCGGCTCGACATAGGAGTGAAGTAGGAGCTTGTAGAGTTGGGGAAGTACGTACGCCACCCCACGATTGGTATTAAGGAATACACCCGTCATCCACGCAACTAATACACACTAATCAACCGGTAAAAGATAGTTAGGGAGTAAGGAAGTCTAAGTAAACACATTTCTCCCCATATAAGTTCCACAACCTTTTCATTTTCAGTTATTTTATTTTATTTGCATTTGTAGTTATTTGGGTTAGTTGACTAGCAACTAATTCCGCCCACTCCTTCAAACCCGAGATTTTACTTGCTTTCATAAAAATATAAAAATACAAAAAGAATCTTCCCTCACCCTTAGACCTATTAGAGTAGTTTTTCAATCCTAGCGACACTATTCCCCTAGAGAACGATCAATCCCCCGGTACTTGCCACTTCACTATACTACATCGGTCAGGTACACTGCCTGGTGGGGATTGCAAGCTTCTCGAGATCCCTCGAGAGGTAAAACCTGTTGTATGGTCGCAAAACCACGCATCACTAGCAAAACCTTGAATAGTGCCCAACAAAACTACACAGTGACTGAAAAAGAACTTTTAGCTGTAGTTTTTGCATTCGACAAGTTTCGTTCCTATCTTGTTTTATCAAAAACAATTGTATTCACCGATCATTCAGCTCTGAAATATCTGTTTGCTAAACAAGATGCAAAACCACGTCTTATCCGATGGATTTTATTGCTTCAAGAGTTTGACATTGAAATCCAGAATAAGAAAGGCACAGAAAATGTGGCGGCAGATCATTTATCTAGATTAGAAAATCCAAATTTAGAGGAATTAGGTGAAAACGAGATTGATGATTACTTTCCCGACAAAACTCTTATGGGAATTGAAGATGAAGAAATTCCATGGTTTGCTGATTATGCAAATTATTTAGCTCGAGGAATATTACAAAAAGGTCTATCTCATGTTGAGCGTAGTAAATTCTTTGCAGACTTGAAATATTATTTTTGGGATGAACCGTATCTATTCAAAATGTGCCCCGATGGTATAATAAGAAGATGCGTGTATGGTTCCGAAACTCGAAAAATTCTTGATGAATGTCATCACGGCCCAACCGGAGGACATTATGGACCATCCACCACCACTAAAAAAGTTTTTGATGCGGGATTTTATTGGCCAACGATTTTTAAAGAAGCACATACACTTGTGTAGAATTGTGATGCATGCCAAAAATCTGGTAATCTTTCTCGTAGAGACGAAATGCCACAAAAAAAGTATCCAAGTTTCTGAAATATTTGATATTTGGGGAATTGACTTCATGGGACCTTTTCCTAAATCTCATAAATTCGAATACATCCTCGTTGCAATAGATTATGTTTCCAAATGGGCGGAAGCAGAAGCTTTACCCACTAACGATGCTCGAGTAGTTGTGAATTTTCTGAAAAAGCTTTTCTCTCGATTCGGAATTCCAAAAGCTTTGATAAGCGACAAAGGAACTCATTTTTGCAATCATCAAATGGAAAAAGCTATGAAAAGATATGGGGTCCACCATCGTTTCTCAACAGCATACCATCCTCAGACCAATGGTCAAGTTGAAAACACCAATACAATTTTAAAAAGAATACATGAAAAAACAGTTAAGGATAATCCTTCTGTTTGGTCAAGGAAACTCGATGATGCTCTATAGGCATTTAGAACCGCATATAAAACTCCAATTGGTACAACCCCGTATAGACTTATATATGAAAAAAATTGTCATTTACCATTTGAAATTGAACATCGTGCTTACTGGGCATTGAGGCAATGTAATCCTGATTTAAAAATCGCTGGAGAAAAACGATTTTTAAAATTACATGAACTCGATGAATTGAGACTCCAAGCATATGAAAACTCAAAATTATACAAAGCTCGAACAAAAGCTTATCATGATAGGAAGGTAAGAATCCGTAAAGAATTCAAGGCTGGAGACAAAGTTCTTTTGTTGAATTCAAAGTATAAATTCAAAGCTCCTAAACTCAGAACCAAATGGTTTGGTCCATTCGTGGTAAAACATGGTTTTCCATCCGGATATGTTGAACTATATGATAAGAAGGGTGGAACTTTCATTGTTAATGGACATCGAATTAAACTATACCATGATGAGGAGCAATTAAATGAAATGTCAAGTGAGGAAATTCCACTTGAAATGCTCGATAAAAAGAAATATACTGCTATTCCCTTCATGGCACCTTTTCCAGCCGATTATAAAAAAGTAATACAATGGGCTGCGGAAACTGGTTACATCTGGGATGTTCTCCCTAGAACTTGCAATACCGCGAAGTTACATGATATTGATAAAATTGGAAAAGGAATAGTAAAAGGAAATGTGGTGTATATTCCAAAGAAATTAGGAAAGATTCCTAAAGATAAACCACCAAAGTAAGAAAGAATGAGTCGGGCTGATGACTCATTAATAAATTTAGCGCTTCTCGGGAGGCAACCCGTGTGTTTTTTTTTTATGCCCCGATGGTTTCACCATAAGTGTGGGGGCCTTAATATTATGAATAATAAAATACAAAAATATTTTGCATTTTTGTGTGTTTTTGTTTTGATGATTATGCAGGTTAGGATGCTTGATCTTGAAATCAAATGAAATCCTCCTATTCCTTAATCTCAGGCAATATCATTTCTCTTATGTTTCATTTCCCTATTTTTATGATTTATCGTTCTTAACATTGAGGACAATGTCAAACTTAAGTGTGGGGGGGAGGAAATAGGAAATGATCTAGATTTTTAAATTTTTCTATAAATTTGAGCCGATTTTTAAACTGTTTGCCCCTTTTATCTAGTTGTTTTCGCACGTTGAGAATAATTGATAAAGAATAACTAGATTAATCCACTAATAAAACATGTAATTTTTGAAAATTTGAGATGTGTCCTGATTGGCATTGCAATCCACTTTTAGATTGATAACATTGATAGCACAACCATAACCCATTCAACTAAATTGTGAGGATTTGAAGCCTATTCTTATATAGCATATATCTTTTATGCTCTAATCTTTTTGCTATGAGTGTGCCAGTGATCTTATTTATTCTAGAACTTGTACATGCAAATCATTACCAGACCGTAGTGAGATCACATTCGTGTGATATAAATGTATTCGCGTGATAAGAGGCTACCTTAGGAATTAAACCAAATGGCCTTCCATTTTACACATATTGATATATTAGCTAGCCACATTGGTTAGTTAACCACTTCCATGGACCCATTTGTTAGCACTCATTTTTAGTGCTAGATTCCATTAGTTCACCCTCCGAGCCAGTCTTTTCATTTTGTTACACCAGAAAAATATAAAAATATTTCTCACCTTTAGCCTTAACCTTACCCTTAGTCAAGTCTTGGTTGGTTACTAGCTACTTGGAAAGATGGTTGTTATGTGGGAATCCTTGAAAATGAGAAAGTTGCGAACTCCATGATAATCTCATGGATTATATATTGGTATGAAAAAAAAAAGAATAAGTCATCGTCGTTGTTTGATGACATGGATAGCCAATGAGCTATGAATGTATGATATCAAGGAAGAATCTCAATTTTAAAGGAAAGTGGTGATGTAGCTAGTAGCACTTGGTTGTAGACTTTGGCTATTTGTAAAGTTTTTCAATATTAAAACCAAATATATATATATATATATATATATATATATATATATATATATATATATATATATATATATATTATAATATCCCATGTCTTATCCTTACCCCTTTTGACTTTGTGAAGTTATCAAGTGTAATGACATGTGGTGACCATCCGATTTCTTGAGGAATGAGATAGCGTTGTTAGCGAGCTAAGGTTATCCTTAGTGACCATCCGTTATTTAATAATTCGAGACTTCGTTGTTAGCGAGCTATTATGTTTTACATGAGATAGTGACACAATAGTCTCATATAAGCCTTGAAACCTTAAACCCGAATAAAAGTCCTCTTAGATGTTTACATTTGGTGCTTACGCCACGTCGGTTGAGTTTTGTTTCTTGTACAAGCCTATGGTAATATTTGGATTATATCTGCGCAATGAGTGTGATTATATTATATTTTCCAATCACTACAAATGAGTGTTGAGTGAATCATACTTCATATTCCTTTTGAGAGGTGTCTTAATATGTTATCAGGCAAGAGAATCATTAAGGTATTGTCAAACATCTCATCTTTTCATTTATAAGCCAAAATAGGTGGATCTTATCTTGTACTTGTGCTGGATAGATTTGCATCTCGTTTTTATCATATGGATTTTATTAAAAGCTAGATTTGCTTGGGGGCAAGCAATGTGTAAGTGTGGGGGATTTGATAACGCTCATTTTGAACATGTTTTTATAGTGTTATTCTTATGATTATGCATGTTATTTGGATGTATTTATGAACATTTTACGCTTAAAAGGTGCAAAAGATGTGTTTAGGTTCAGGTACAACTATGTCGAAGGAAATAGAGAAAAAGATGAATAAAAATCGACAAAATCAAGTAAATATGCACGAAGTGAAGTTTTTCGTTCAAGATAAAGATTCATGCTATGATTATGTTCAAGTTCAAGAGAAAGATGTGGAAATGAAGTCATGACTAAGTGCCAAGAAGTGTGTTACAAGTGGGAATTATATGCTAGCTCTGAGTTGAAAGTTATGTGCAAGACTTGGTCTAAACCCAAGGTTTAAGTTTCTAGACCCAAGGTTTAAAGAAGGGGAGCTCATGCCTGAGCTATAAGAATTCATGCCTGAGGTATAGCCGTCGCTGTCACCCATACCCAGGGTCTACATTTTCATACCTGAGGTATGCAGAAAAATTGACATGAAGAGTTGCATTAACTCTTCACTTTAAGCACCATTAACACCAAGGCTAATCATTTACTTCTAATCACTAAAGTTCCTGCATCATTATGACACTTGGAGCCCAAGTTGTTTTCTTGGTGGCAAAGGGTAATCTCCCTACATAAGGATAAGAAAAACATAGAGAGAAGAGACAATCAAGATACAAAAAACTACAACAAAAATCTGTCACAATTTTCTCTCATATTTGGGGTGAAAAAGAGGAGGAAAACGCAGGAAAAGGAGACTAAAACTCTTACCAATCATAACTTCAATTACGCAAGGATCATTGTTGATCATTTCACAAGTGTTCTTCATTACTTGTAATCATCATTACAACATTTTGTAAGACTATTCAATCATGTTTACTATTGATCAATTTCTTATGGTTATTACTTTTTTTACCATGAGTGGCTAAGTGCCTTATGCACTTGCCTAGATGATGTTTGATTTATTATTCATTTGATTGATTATGACTTATTGGTTCTAACACAAAAGAAAAGTTAACACTAAGAACGAGTTGTGCTATCTTAAGTTTTCTCCACCAAAGAGTTATTAAGTTTGGGTAATTTCTAATGATGTATTGGGTTGAAAAAGACATTGTTAGTAAGTTAGTTGGAAACCTTTGTCTATGATGGCTTTACCTTATGTATTGACCATTTCATAAGAAACTTAATTTAACTTGGAAAGCTAAATAGTGTGGTTGTCAATTATTTGTGAAACGAAAGTGAATCGGGTAATTGAGTTGTGTTAATCTTGGATTGATCAATTCTTAAATATTGTTCTTATAATCCCTAAATCTTGACGAGGATTGAAAGTATTTGAAACAATATAGTTAGTACACCACTAATCGAATTAGAACACCATCTAATTTGTTGATCATAATCAAATGGAACCAATGTCATAATCATGTCAAAGGAATTGTGCAAACTAGTCTAGGCAAGTGTAGTCTTCTAATTATTGAATTTTCATCATCTTTATTTGCTTACTAATTAGAATTGCTTAGTTGGATTGCTATTTATTTACAAAAATTCACATCACACAAACAAAACAAATCCTAGTGAACGACCTCGGCTTACGTCAATTATCTCTTACTACATACGGACGAGTATACTTGCTCGTATGTGTTTCGTTTGAATCATTGGTAAATCATGTTAAAAATTTTAAAACTTGGACTCCTAACGGGTGTATACCTTGAAACACATCAATGACTTTTGCAGAGAAAAAGGTATTAAGAGGGAGTTTAGTGTAGCTAGAACCCCACAGCAAAATGGAGTAGCTGAGAGAAAGAATAGGACTCTTATAGAGGCTGCTAGGACAATGTTAGCTGACTCTAAGCTACCAGTTTCATTTTGGGCTGAAGCAGTTAGCACTGCTTGTTATGTGTTGAATAGGGTTTTAGTTGTGCAACCTCACAATAAGACTGCTTATGAGCTTCTTAGAGGTAGAACCCCTGCTCTAAGCTTCATGAGACCTTTTGGTTTTCATGTTACTATCCTTAATACCAAAGACCAACTAGGAAAGTTTGATGGGAAATCTGAGGAAGGTTTCTTTGTTGGTTATTCTCTGCACAGTAAGGCCTTTAGGGTGTAAAATACAAGCACCAAGCATGTAGAAGAGACTCTGCACATAGAATTCTTGGAGAATAAACTAAATGTTGCAGGTGTTGGTCCAGATTGGATCTTTGATATTGACAGTCTTTCAGATTCCATGAATTATGTGCCTGTTGCAGGTACAAACACTAACAAAAATGCAGCTTCTGAAGATGAAGATGATGAAGATTGTCTATTGATGCCAATCATGGAAGATAGTCCACTGTATAGTTCTTCTACAAAGAATGATGATATTCCATCATCAAGTGGTGTAAACAAAGAGAATGAAGCTGATGTAGGCGTTGGACAAGAGGGACAAGAAACTGAAATTCCAAAGAGCAGTACAAATAGCATTAGTACTGCTCAGTCACAAGTTTCTACTGCTGACCAGAATGTTGATAATGCTGGACCAAGTCAACTTAATCTTGATCCACCAGTTACCACTGCTCCCCAAGTTGATGATTTTGATTTCTTTGGAGATGGTCTGCACAATATGCCTATCAACTATGAAGCTCTTTCTACTTCTTCAACAATTGTGCATAGGAATCATCCACTTACCAATGTCATTGGAGATGTACAATCTGGAGTCAAGACAAGAAGACAGAGTCAAGATCCAGATCACCATGGTTTTCTTAGTGTTGTGTATGAGGAAAAACATCATGAAGATGAGCATGAGTGTATGTTTGTATGTTTCCTATCTTAGGTAGAACCCAAGAATGTACTAAAGGCTTTAGAAGACTCAAGTTGGGTTGAGGCAATGCAAGAAGAACTGCTTCAATTCAAAATTCAGAAAGTTTGGGTTCTGGCTGATCTTCCAAAGGGAATGAGAGTGATTGGTACTAAGTGGGTATTCAGGAACAAGAAGGATGAGAGGGGTCTTGTGATAAAGAACAAAGAAAGACTGGTTGCTCAAGGCTATACTCAGGAAGAAGGGATTGATTATGAGGAGGTTTTTGCTCCTGTTGCCAGGCTTGAAGCAATAAGGCTATTTCTTGCTTATGCTTCCTTTATGGGTTTTATGGTCTATCAAATGAACGTGAAGAGTGCCTTTCTGTATGGTACTATTGATGAGGATGTCTATATTTCTCAACCTGCAGGTTTTATAGACCCAAACCATCCTGACAAAGTTTATAAGGTGGTTAAAGCCCTTTATGGCTTGCATCAAGCTCCAAGAGCTTGGTATGGAACTCTTGCTACTTATCTATTGAAGAATGGGTTCCATAGGGGTAAAATTAATCAAACTCTCTTTATTAAAAAGGACAAAGGTGATATTATATTGGTTCAAGTTTATGTGGATGACATCATCTTTGGTTCTACAAAGAAAGAAATGTGCAGAGAGTTTGAGCAATTAATGAAAGATCAGTTTGACATGAGCTCTATGGGTGAGCTTACTTTCTTTCTTGGCCTTCAAGTACAGCAGAAGCCAGATGGAAATTTTATCTCTCAAGATAAATATGTTGGTGAAATTTTGAGAAACTTTCAATTCACAGATGCCAAGGTTGTTAGCACACCAGTTGATAAGGAGACACATTTGTTATTAAAAGATCACAGTGGTGAAGATGTGGATGTGCACATGTATAGATCTATGATTGGGTCTTTGATGTATCTCACACATCCAGGCCTGGCATTATGTTTGCAATTTGTGCTTGTGCAAGATTCAAGTCAATCCTAAGGTGTCTATCTAACAGCTGTAAGAGAATCTTTAGATACCTTAAAGGTCAACCTAATTTAGGTCTATGGTATCCTAAAGAGTCTGCATTTGATCTGGTGGCATTCTCAGACTCTGATTATGCTGGTGCTAGCATGGATAGAAAATCTACAACAGGTGGTTGTCAATTCTTGGGTTGTAGATTGATCTCTTGCAGTGTAAGAAGCAGACTATGGGGCCACTTCTACTACTGAGGCTGAATATGTGGCTGCAGCAAGTTGTTATGCTCAAGTTCTTTGGATTCAAAATCAGATGCTTGATTATGGGTACAATTTCTTAAACAAATTATACACATAGACAATAGCAGTACATTGTGTATTATAAAAATCCAGTTCAACATTCAAAAACAAAACACAATGAAATTAGACATCATTTTATAAGAGACTGTGTTGAAAAGAGGTTAGTAAAAGTTGTTAAAATAATACTGATGACAACTTTGCTGATTTATTAACAAAAGGTTTTGATGTAGGAAGGTTTCAGTACTTGGTAACGGTATTGGAATGCTTATCCTTCAAAGATTATGTCTAAGTGTTTTTGTTTTTTCCAACTGCTAGTTGTGCTATTTGTATAGTTTGTACTGCTGGATTGTTTTTAGTACTGCTTATGGACATTTGTTAGTCATATGTGATAATGTTAAAAGAAAAATTGTGTATTGTGTTTCTTGGTTTTGGACTAGCATTCAGGTTAAGAAAGCTTTTTAATATGGATATGCTTGGAAAGTATGGTGGTTTGAAATGTCAAGTGTGAGAACTTATCACACAACAAATGGTAATTGGTTCACCATGTCTAATCCACATAAGAACCAACTAGTCCAGATCAAACGGTTTCTGGTAAAGACTAATCAAATCCGTTCAAGGTTGACAGTTTACCAAAAACTGGATGGTCATCAACTCACCATATCTAAGTGTAAAGAGTTGACTAGTCCAAAGCAAACGGCTATTGGTAAAGACATATCAAATCCGTTGATAGCTGATAGTTTGCTAAAAACTATAAGCGGATAAAACTGTTTTCATCTCCACATTGAGTTTATCCTAATCTCTGAAATTTTTTGCTAAACAGTTTGTACTGCTAGTTTCAACTAGTTTGTACTGATGGTTCAAACTTGGTTTCATACTGAGTTTATGCTCTATGATTCACCTCTCTCAGAAGGTTACACATCTGGAAGTGTTGAGAGCAGTTTGAAACTACACAACTGAATTGATGGAAACTTGTACATATTTTCATAATGGAGGCTGAGCTTAAATGTCATATGTTATAGTTCATGTGATGGTGAAGATTCTTCCAAACAGGGGAGGAATTCGTTGCTGATTAAAGATGATTATGTAACTCAGGGGAGGATATCAACTCAAAATCAGAGATAATTGTGAACATTGTGAAGATTTTAATGGAGTACTTACTGTTATGGTTTCTTCAAAAGCTTATATGTGAAGAAAATTCTCAAGTGATTTAAGATTGAAGATAAGTGTTTGAAAGAATCCACCCCATCATCAACATTGGAGTTTAATTCAAAAAACTTACTGATTTACATAGAAATAATAAGTTTATGGGAGGATTGTTGGGAATTAAACCAACAGTTGATACTGCCAGTTATAAGTTAGTACGGCTGAAGAGTTACTGAAGAATACACTAACAGTACTAAGTCAGTTAGTACTGTTGGTATAAGAAGTTAGTACTGTTTATAAGATAAAGATAGAATCGTGTATGGATAAATATCGAATAGATATGATGTATATCTTATTAAGTTAGGATTATACGATTGATAGTTTACTTGTAAAGGACTCCTTGTCCTATAAAAGGAGATCATAGGTTAAGTTTTATAAACATGCATTATTGTTAGAGCTTCACGATCTCATTGTAATTCATATAGTTATTGAAGCAAATCGTTTGGTTAAACTGTGTGTTATCATTCTTACTGTTACATTCATATGATCGCATACAATCACCAAACACTAAATCTTCTAAGTACTTGGTGGTAAATTCCGCGTGCTTCTAAGTATACACTCAAAGTATCTCCAACACAATTCGTGTGTTTAGATCCGGTCAAGGGCCTTTATTTAACGTGCTTCTAGAGCATGCACATAGTCAAGCTTCGGTTGCATGAACTTAGTGCTGGCGTAATAGGATACACTTTATATGAAATTTTACTTATGGTCCACACTTGATTATTGTATAAATATTTTCTCAGAATGGAAGTAAATGTGGACCTAAGATGTTACAAGTTCTGTGCGCGTGGGACTTGTAACAGGATTAGGTTAGCATATACTTGTCATGAGATGTGATTTGAAAAGGGTTTCCTTCTGATTTACGTTTTCACTAAACCTATGAACTCACCGACCTCGTGTTGACACTTTTAGCATGTATTTTCAGGTTAAGGCGATAACTTATTTTTTGAGGCGCTTGGAAAGGGGCACGGTCATAGACGACTCTGATTTATATATTGGGAACGCATTTGATATTTTATGGGCCTTATTTCCGCACTATGTTTTGAATGATGTAAACTTGATACTTTTGGTAATGAAATTTATTCTAAATGGTAGAGGTAAAACTGTTCTTTGTATCGGGTATTGTGATACCAATTGAGTAGCACCCCAGTGACATATATGCTTCCGCTGGACCCTATTTTGGGGGTGTTACAACTTGAGGGCATGTAGAGTTCAAGTGGGGGGATATTTGATAACATCAAATTGTCCTGATATTTTAGTGTCAATTTCCCCCTAATATGCTCATCATTTGTATCATTTTACTTGAATATATACTCTTATTCGTTAATATTTCATTTTCAGGTTACTAATGAGCATACGAACAGAAAGACGCGGATTTGGAAGGTTATTAAAGAAAATACACAAGAGGATGCTGACAAGACAAGAGTTATGGAGTAAATCCCTATTCTACTTACGCCGTAACTAGGATTTACACTAGAAGACCAAAAGTCAACGCAGTTCAAGGTTACGGCGTAACTCCAACATAAGTTACGCCGTATATTTTTCCTGACATAGAAGAATTTCATGGTCCAATTAGTTACGCCGTAACCATTTGTAAGGTTACGGCATAAACTTGTTAACGAGAGTTCTACGATCGTAACTTGTCTCTATGTTACGTTGTAACATTATTACTATGGATAAGATCTTCAGAGATACTGAGGTTACGACGTAACTAACCCTATGAGTTAAGTTAGTCGAGGCTATAAATACAAGCCCTAATTCTGCATTTTCACATATCCTCTCATCACACAAAAACCAGAGAACAACTCAGGACTTCAAGGAGAACGATATTCAGCAGCATACAAGTCATTTCCAAGGGAGAATTCACACCATACACTACATAAGTTTTAGTATTTCGTATTACATTCTTGTATTTGATTCGATGTCTTTTAATATGATCTTAAACATTGAATTTTCTGCATGTTTTAATATGATTGGCTAAACACCTTTAGTGTTAGCCTAGTTATGAAATTGTTATTGCTATGAGTTAGTTTTCTCGTTTTCATATCGCTTTATGTGTATGCTTTCTTTGCTTATTCTGTGAAACCTTTTTTTTGTAGTATGGATAGTTGGTTGTATCTAGGAAACTAGGAGAATTGACCAAATGACCCTAGTGGAATAGGTTGCGAGTAGTGGTAAGAATTGACCATAGGACTACCACTATCTTGCATGAGAATTGATCATAGGATCACCTTTCAAAAGGAAATGCTTAAGAAGTTAGGGGGAACCTAAGTTCCGACATGCCGGGTTTCGTTGAATAAGTCTTAGATCGTAGTGGTGCTTAATGACTCTTCCGTAGGGTAAACCCACGAACTCTCGTAATCATTTAGTTACAGAATATGACGCTATGGAAAATAGGCTAGACAAATTTACCCAAGGAGTCTAGTGACTTTAACCCCCATGTGGAGCGATAGAAAACACTAATTAGAAAACGTAATCATAGCATAACAAGATTAGTAAATAGGCTAGCACATTTCTCCCTATCGATTATCTTTTCCAATTTAATTTGCTTTCATTTTTATTTCATTTCTTAGTTTATAATTGATTAATCCAAAACGCCCTTTTAAACCATTGACATTAGAACTTAAGTTAGATCCGCACTCATAGCTCTTGGGATGACCGGGTACACTGCCCGTTAGTGAATTAGGTAGACCTTAGGTAGACGAGAAATTATAAATATTAAAACCTGGTCAGAAATCCTGCATCAATCATCCAATCTCAACCAAATACAAACTAACACACTCATACCATCCCTTGAATAACTTGCACCATCACATGTGATCTAGAATCTAAGTACATGATTTTGATGTGTTGAACATCTTATCAAGCATCTAAGTACCCTGATCTTGATGTCTTGACCAACTTTTAGGCTAAAATAATCCTAACTACCACCTTAATCCATCTATAAAATGGTTAGTATAACATGTTTCTTAGGCACCCAAATCTAGCATATTTATACTTGAACACACTAAACACTCATAAGAAAATGGAAGAGTTTGATGATGAGTATGAAGGATCATCATTCCATTACAACAATGGAAGAAGAATGATGACTCCGGAAGACGAAGAAAGCATTGATTGGAATAGCATTAACGGTGCTGACATTCCAATTGTGAATGACTTTCTTAAACTTTGCTTTGTGGAAGATGAGGTTTGGACTAAGATCAAATCCGATCTTGATGAGCCACGTGAAGACAACCATGAACGTGAGAGTAAATGTTGTTCTTCCCAAGCAGTGGTCGAAGGTGATGTTCTCTCCATAAGAAAGGAAATGAGAGAACTCCACAAGTCCATCAACAATGATATTTTGGTGATGACCGCGGTGGTTAAGGACATTACTAGGGTGGTTCTCCAAGACAATGAGGAAGAGTGATTTGGAGTAATCTTGAAGAACTAGTAATGTCTCTTTAATATGATCACAAGCTTGTGGAAATAAAGTAGAGTTAGGATACCGAGTTAGCTAGAAATAAATTTTAACGGAAAAAAATTAAGTATAACCAAGTTGTAAAAATTATAAAATCACATTTCTCGCAAGCATCGGGTGTCCAAATAATTATCGTGTTGAAATTTCGTAAACCGTCGTAGTTATAAGCTTTTAACGGTACTTATAGTAAATAATTTCAAAACACCGGGTAAACTAATAATATAATTTTTATATCACTGTAATGAGTGTGAAAATATATTAGGATCATAGTCGGGAGTGTCTGATATGTGTCTAATTACACATATATTTTATACTGTTAAACCCACATAAACGTCCAAAAACACACAAATAGCCAATAAATGTTATAAATATCATCAAAATGTGTTTTTATGTGTTACAAGTGCAAAATGATTAAAAACAGTCAAAAACGAGCTAAGTTTGCATAATTGGCAGTTTTAGTCCCCGAAGTTTCAAAAGTTGTCAAAAATAGTCCTTGAGTTTAAAAAATGGAAAATAAACTTTTGTGATCCTTGAACTATTGACACTTGACACTAATGGTCCCTGGAATATAGTTTTGATGTTTAGCAGGTTTGGTCCCTGGAGTTTCAGAATATTACACATTTGGTCCCTATACTACACCAAATCCTAAACAAAT
Organism: Artemisia tridentata subsp. tridentata; assembly: GCA_021014915.2. Taxonomy (NCBI): domain Eukaryota; kingdom Viridiplantae; phylum Streptophyta; class Magnoliopsida; order Asterales; family Asteraceae; genus Artemisia; species Artemisia tridentata. Next base: position 251,561,613 of record CP139507.1, read on the forward strand.
ACTACTACTACTCTTGGTCTGTTTTATCAACCCAACCCAAATAACCTAACCCACTACCCAACCCTTTTTCCAAAGCCCAATTCACAACCAACACAACCCGGCCCACCTTTTCCTTAAATAATATCCAGGGTCAAACATTAGTTTGACCCGTCTCTTTCCCTCCCACTCTCACCTCTGCAACCTTATCCCTACACCTCAACCCCCCAGCTGTTTCACTACCACCTCACCCCCCAACTATCCCCACTTGTCCACCTAAACTTAGCTACTCTCACACAATCCCACGTGCTCAGAAGATAAGCCAAAATCCCACTTGGCTCATTTCCCGCCAAAAATCCAGATGGACCACTGAGATGATTTGAGAGCAATTAAACGGCTGGGATATGTTCGGACTTGACCAAAGAAGCTAATAGGATTGCTATAAAAGGATGAGAAGACCAAGAGTTCAAATTGTCGCTTGTTTTAGACCTTCGTAGTGTAAATTTAAGTTATTGTCATTTTCAGTTTCATGTAATGTTTTAAATTATCAATACAAGTTCGTTTTAGTTACTTTGTGCCAATTTCAAGTCACTTTGTTTTGAATGTCAGTTATAAGCAAATTTCAAGTGAATGTGTGATTCGTATAAGCTATAAGTTACCACTAAAAGCTCTAATACCCTTGTAATAAGCTTACATAAGCTTCTCATAGCTTCTTGTAATCTTATTTAGTATCAACAAGTTCTAAATTTCAAGTAATGGAAAATGGTCAACGAAAGTCAAACAAGCTCATGATAAGCTTCTCTGGCTTGAACAAGCTGGAATTGTGGAAGCTTCTGGTTTAGTGGCTCTATGGAGAGCTTATAGGTTGGTTCTGTTCTTGGTTCCTCTGAGTTTCATACAAATTCGATTGTAAGCTCATAATATCATATTAGCTTAATTTTTCATTAATCGCCATAAGCTGCTTAAATCTAGTTTAAAAGCTATTAAAAATAATCAATATTAGTTAAAAATCAATTTAGGTTCAAGTTCTTAGCTTGTTTTAGCCATCTCAGTTCAAAAATCTCAAAACACCACCCTTAAGGGGTGTTTGGTTTAGCAGCAGTCACAAAGCCAAACATCATTTCACTGTTACCTGACCACTCAGCCAAGTTTGCACAAGCTTATATAATACCTTAGAAGCTATTCTCACCCTTAGATCAGTTCTAGAACAAGTTTTAACCATTTTGAACCATTTGTGTGAGATTTGGACTGCCAAGAGCTTAAACAAGCTCATACAAGCTCCTGGCTTGTTTGGCCATCTCATAGGTTGTTTTGAGTTCCATATTGTCCACTTAGTTTGTCATTGGAAGCCTAGGCCAACTGCACAAGTGTGCACTAAAATAGCAGCCACACCAATTTTTTGCAGACTGCATATAGCAGTTTTCATAGTTTTTAGAAACTTTGAGATTTTCTATCTCACTCACCATAAGCTCAAATAAGCTAAATCCTTTTGATCCTTAAACCTCACCAGTTCAACTCACTAGGATATTTTTAGTTCGAATATTGCAAGTCCCTAGAACCCTTAAACTTAGCCTCAAAGTTGGTCGATCTAACCTGGTGCAGGGCAACCTTAGCAGCTTCTTGAGCCATAAGCTCTTTTGAGCTTATGTGGCTTATACAAGCCATTGATTTCGATCCAATTAGTTCAATTAAGTTTACAACAGTTCAAAAATGCTTAGTTCACAAGCTCATAGCTTCTTAATTAGATTCTAGCTTGTTTGATTGATTTTAGTTTCTTAAAAAGTTTTAAAAGCTAAACTGCAGTCCATAAGCTCTCATTTCTAGCTTATTCTTTGAGATTCATAAATCGTGCTAGTTATAAAAAATACTCCCAATAAGCTACTTAGTAAGTTCCAATAGATAAAAGTCCAAGAAAAAAATAAAAAGAAAAGTGACACTAGCTAGATTCGAACCTGTGACCTTGTGGTTATCTGGTGCAAAACCAAAGCAAACCCGTGCACCATCTGCCCTAAGTGGTTTCTAGTGTTATTTGTTTCTTCATTTATTTATATACTAGTAATAGCAGTTTTGTATAATAAGCTTAATTAAGTTACCAGCTTATTTGTAGCTTATCCGTATAAGCTAGTTTTTCCACTTTATTTTTATTAGCTCAGTAATCACTTATATTAATTTAGTAAAAAGTTTCATAATTTATTAAATAGCTTTAGTACTTTTAATTAATTAATTTAGTTTAATTAGTAATTAAATCAAAATAAAAAATATAAAAATCTAAAAAATATAAATCCAACTTTCATAATTTTCTTTTGTTATTTGTAATCTAGGAAAAATATAAAAATATTTTTAGGTCTTAAGAAAATCAAAAATAGAAATAAAGTGATAGCTTCTATTTAATAGAAATTATCTTTTTAAATTTTAATTAAGTAAATTTCAATTTTATAATTTTCTTAGCTTTTTAATATCATATAATATTTATAGAAAAAGTTTTAGAATTTTCTTAGTTCATATAGTATTTTTTATAAATTTAAATAGTTTAAATAGTTATTAAATAATTAATAATTAATAATAATTAAATAAAAAGTGTAGAAAAATATAATTTAAGTTTTTAAATAAGTTTTAAGTCATTTTACATTTTTAGGTTTTAAATTTCATAAATTTTAATTTTAGTTCCATTTTAGCTGTCCCGTTACGCGTTTGTAATTTATTTTTATTCGCGTTTAATTTCCCTGTGTATATCTGTTTTTAATTGTTATTTAGGATTATTAAAACAAAAGCAAAATCAAAAGCAATCTAAATCATCAGTCACTCTAATCCTAGCTTTTCACAGTTTTCCATTCACATCTCGTTGGGAAACGATCCGGGTGATCACTTGCCTGGTTTCACACCACTACACATGAGCATCCTGTTCTGAGGCTGTTTGCCCTTTTATCATCTATTACGGTTGACCATTCACAAGTGGTTGACTTGTGTGATAGAGAAGTAAAAGACATACGTTTTCAGACGGATCAAATTTTGGCGCCGCTGCCGGGGAGGTGTGCTGCGACTTTTGTGTTAAGTTTTAGCGATTAGTGATTCGAGATCCTTCTATCAGAAGTTCCTATTTCTCAAAAATAATATAAAATACAAAAATATTTTTCTTTTCTTTCTATATATATTATATTATTATTATTATCAAATAAAAAATAAAAACACCAAAAAGATTTTCCGTTTTCTTTGTATAAATAAACAACAATAAAAAATTACCATCGAAAATCAAGACTGAGTACTACCTAACTGGGGGTACGGCCATAATAAGTTCCCAAACCTAAGATTAAAACTTGCCTTTGTGTCGCTTGCAAATTCGGCTCACCTTTGATTGATAAACAAACTCTAACGGAGGTTCTAGGATAGTCTGACATTAAATTGTCGGACTGAAAGAAGCGGTTTTTAAGGAGCGTAATTGCCCACCTTTGCTTCTCTCCGCCACTCTGTGCGTTTTTCAGTCAGAGAGCTACCGTACGCTGGTTGATTTAAGGTTTAAGTTCCTTGTGTTGTGCTTTGATCTTGTTGAAAAAAAAAAAAAAAAAAAAATTGAAAAAAAACCAAAAACCCAAAAATATTCACCTTTTCCCTCTCGCCCTTTTTGATTCTTTATCCCTTTACCCTCTATCCATTTGATTCTAAACTTCTTCTATATTCTTATGGCATCTCTCGACGACGATTTCTTTGAACTCAGGGCCCTTGAAAACAACATTGAAAATCTTCAAGCCTTGTCCAAAATTTCAAAAATTCGTGTTGATAATGATGATCCATTGATTCCTATTCCCTCTCCGATGAGGGAAATGGAACGAGAAACCGAGGTGACAAAGGACCAGGTACTTTCCTCTGACAATGAAAGTGCTAAATACGTCCAACCTACGGTTATCCAAAAATCTAAGCTCACAATTACTCCTAAACCGTCAAGAATCGATCCTACTCTTTCACGATTTACGGTTAAAAGTTTGTCAAGCAAACGTACAGAGCTTAGATCAGTGACTGAAAAGAACGACTTGCCTAATCTTCACGTTTATCAAGAACAAAAACCAGAGACCATAACGGAAGTGGTGGAAATTCCTAGCTCTCAGAGCACACCACTTGTCCCACCTCCGGATTTTATTCCTTGTGTTGGTTGTGGTGAGCCGCTTTTTGGTTTACCATGTCGTTGGTGTACATGTGAACAATGTGGTAATGATATTCGAAACGGAAGTTGTTTGTTTTGTGGTTCGAGGAATTCATTTTCTTATGATCCTAATCCGAACTCATTCAACGACTCTTCAAATTTTTCTAACTACCCATCACATTCATACGAGCAAGAATCATATTATCCAAATCTCAATGATGCTTCGTATCAAAATACACCAAACTTTTCTTGTGAATTTTGTGGAGATTGTCCTCATCCGGAATATGATTGTCGAACGGGAGATATGCTTGTCTATGAGCAGAACCCTTATAACAATCAGACATCATCCGAATTTAACACATCTCCATATTATCCACCACCACAACAGTTTTACTGTTGTGAATACTGTGGAGGTCCGCATTATAAATCCGATTGTCAAACGAGAACCCCGCTTGTCAATGAGCATGGTCCGTGTAACAGTTACGATCAAGACCAACCTCCACAGTATCAAACAATTCAACCACCACCTCAGCCATCATCACAAGAACTTTCTCAAGACACTCTTGAAATTCTTAATTTACTCAAAAAAATTAAGGATTCAATTAAAGAACTTCCCCATGAAGATCTTCATGAGAAATCTTGTGCAGAACTTCTAGCCGAAGATCGAGCAGCACACAATCGTTTCTTGTTTAAACAGGCGTGCATACTCGATGATGATGATGATGAGGATGAAGAAGACGAAGAGGAGGGTGTTATTCCTTTAAATGATACCGTTTATCAACTCCCTGAGTCTGCTGTTATCACACCCGAAGTTCACACTCACTCTCTAAGTATGGGGGATGAGCGTCTTGACACAATTCCTGCAAAGGAATCAGACGTATTCGTAAAGTCTAGTGTCGAGAACCTTGTCCCAATCCCAAGAGAGTCACAGGGAATTCTCGAGCATTTGTGTGATATCCCTCCTCCTTTTGATTTTTCAAAAGATCATATTGAGATGTTTCTCCGATTCCACTAATGATGATACTTTATCATGTGGAGACATTATTTATATGGAGGAATTTCCTTCTGAGCCAGTCAGCTTAGAAGAAGAGAATGATGAAGCACTTGACACTGAAATCAAAGATGAAGCTCTTCGAGCAACATTATTGAATGTCAGTCTTCTCGTTTCTAAAATCGAGGCTTTCAAGGAAAAATCCATTTCATCTCCTATCCCCATAAAGGATAGTGACATATTTTCCGATGATTCTATTCCGGAAATGGAAGCCTTCTGTTTTGATCAGATGGGAGAGAAAATTAGTGGTAATACCACTTCTCATTCTCATAATTCTCTCCCCGATTATGAATCATTTACATTTGAGGAGTTCGCTGATGAACTCACTCACATCAAATCCGAATATGATTCATTTACCTTCAAGGAGTTCTCTGAAGAACTCACTCATATCATATCTCCGCCAGAGTATGATAACTTTTACTTTGATCTTGACAAAGAAAATCTCTGTGTTCCGGAGGAAATGTTCTCATCACTGAGAATTTGATTGTTATCAAAATCCCATCCCTCCCACCCAGAATATGTCTTGATCATCTGAGCTTAAATGATGAGATTCATGATACTGAAACCATGAATTCTCCTTCTGATGAGGATGAATTAGTCATGATTTTTATCATGACTTTCTTTCTTTTCTTCACCTACAGGGTGACTTCTCCTGTTCTTCACTCCTTCGGGAATGAAGACACTATCTTTGACCCCGGCATTTTCATTTATCATTTGTGAGCCGGTTCTGTGTATATCTCATCGGAGTGGAACTTTCAAGTACTTCAGTGTTTATCCAACCATTTTTAATGAAAGTCCGATAGAGATGGTTTCTTCCACTTACTTCCCCATGAACCAATGAATTCGGGGTCGAGTCAAGCTAGCGACTCGGTTATCAAAAACAGTAGCTCATATATGGGTTTTCACCCATGTTTCACCTAAGTGTGGGGGAGATGCCCCACATGTTGTAAATATGTACATTTTAGTTAAAAAAAAAAAAAAAAAAAAAAGGGAATTTGCATGCCTTAACGGCTTAAATGCAAATTAAATAAAAATAAAAAAAAATTGTGTATATAAAAATAATGGCTATTCAGTATTTCCCTTTCACGTTCTAAGTGTTGGTTTAACAACCGGTACTTTGAATATTGAGGGCAATATTCAGTTCTAAGTGTGGGGGGAATTCTTGCGAATTTGATCAAATGTACCATCTAGCACCCCCATTTTAGCCAAAATTTTAAAATTTTTTCTCACTTAGAACGCAACAAATGGTTATCAGTCCACCATGTCTAACCCACATAAGGACTGGCTAGTCCGAGAGCAAACGGCTCTTGGTAAAGATATATCAAATCCGTTTATGGCTTGCAATTTGCCCAAAATTGTATGGTATTCAACTCACCATATCCTTATAAGTGAAGAGTTGGCTAGCCCGCAAGGTTATGGCTTGTGGTAAAGGCAAGTGGAAAAACCATAATTGGTAATCAGCTCACCAAAGATAATATTGATAATTTATCTAAGAGTTGGCTAGTCCAGAAGCAAACGGCTTCTGGTAAAGACAAATCAAAACCGTTGACAGCTGATGGTTTGCTCAAAATCATTTGGTTATCATTGTACCAAAGTTCTTACTTGAACTAAAACATTTGGCTACTCCAGAAGTAATGGCTTTTGGTAAAGAGTCTTTCAAATCCATTAAATCTTCATAAAATATTGCTAGGGACTAGCAATAGTTTAGTGTGGGGGATTTGATATGTGTCTAATTACACATATATTTTATACTGTTAAACCCACATAAACGTCCAAAAACACACAAATAGCCAATAAATGTTATAAATATCATCAAAATGTGTTTTTATGTGTTACAAGTGCAAAATGATTAAAAACAGTCAAAAACGAGCTAAGTTTGCATAATTGGCAGTTTTAGTCCCCGAAGTTTCAAAAGTTGTCAAAAATAGTCCTTGAGTTTAAAAAATGGAAAATAAACTTTTGTGATCCTTGAACTATTGACACTTGACACTAATGGTCCCTGGAATATAGTTTTGATGTTTAGCAGGTTTGGTCCCTGGAGTTTCAGAATATTACACATTTGGTCCCTATACTACACCAAATCCTAAACAAATACTACTACTACTCTTGGTCTGTTTATCAACCCAACCCAAATAACCTAACCCACTACCCAACCCTTTTTCCAAAGCCCAATTCACAACCAACACAACCCGGCCCACCTTTTCCTTAAATAATATCCAGGGTCAAACATTAGTTTGACCCGTCTCTTTCCCTCCCACTCTCACCTCTGCAACCTTATCCCTACACCTCAACCCCCCAGCTGTTTCACTACCACCTCACCCCCCAACTATCCCCACTTGTCCACCTAAACTTAGCTACTCTCACACAATCCCACGTGCTCAGAAGATAAGCCAAAATCCCACTTGGCTCATTTCCCGCCAAAAATCCAGATGGACCACTGAGATGATTTGAGAGCAATTAAACGGCTGGGATATGTTCGGACTTGACCAAAGAAGCTAATAGGATTGCTATAAAAGGATGAGAAGACCAAGAGTTCAAATTGTCGCTTGTTTTAGACCTTCGTAGTGTAAATTTAAGTTATTGTCATTTTCAGTTTCATGTAATGTTTTAAATTATCAATACAAGTTCGTTTTAGTTACTTTGTGCCAATTTCAAGTCACTTTGTTTTGAATGTCAGTTATAAGCAAATTTCAAGTGAATGTGTGATTCGTATAAGCTATAAGTTACCACTAAAAGCTCTAATACCCTTGTAATAAGCTTACATAAGCTTCTCATAGCTTCTTGTAATCTTATTTAGTATCAACAAGTTCTAAATTTCAAGTAATGGAAAATGGTCAACGAAAGTCAAACAAGCTCATGATAAGCTTCTCTGGCTTGAACAAGCTGGAATTGTGGAAGCTTCTGGTTTAGTGGCTCTATGGAGAGCTTATAGGTTGGTTCTGTTCTTGGTTCCTCTGAGTTTCATACAAATTCGATTGTAAGCTCATAATATCATATTAGCTTAATTTTTCATTAATCGCCATAAGCTGCTTAAATCTAGTTTAAAAGCTATTAAAAATAATCAATATTAGTTAAAAATCAATTTAGGTTCAAGTTCTTAGCTTGTTTTAGCCATCTCAGTTCAAAAATCTCAAAACACCACCCTTAAGGGGTGTTTGGTTTAGCAGCAGTCACAAAGCCAAACATCATTTCACTGTTACCTGACCACTCAGCCAAGTTTGCACAAGCTTATATAATACCTTAGAAGCTATTCTCACCCTTAGATCAGTTCTAGAACAAGTTTTAACCATTTTGAACCATTTGTGTGAGATTTGGACTGCCAAGAGCTTAAACAAGCTCATACAAGCTCCTGGCTTGTTTTGGCCATCTCATAGGTTGTTTTGAGTTCCATATTGTCCACTTAGTTTGTCATTGGAAGCCTAGGCCAACTGCACAAGTGTGCACTAAAATAGCAGCCACACCAATTTTTTGCAGACTGCATATAGCAGTTTTCATAGTTTTTTAGAAACTTTGAGATTTTCTATCTCACTCACCATAAGCTCAAATAAGCTAAATCCTTTTGATCCTTAAACCTCACCAGTTCAACTCACTAGGATATTTTTAGTTCGAATATTGCAAGTCCCTAGAACCCTTAAACTTAGCCTTAAAGTTGGTCGATCTAACCTGGTGCAGGGCAACCTTAGCAGCTTCTTGAGCCATAAGCTCTTTTGAGCTTATGTGGCTTATACAAGCCATTGATTTCGATCCAATTAGTTCAATTAAGTTTACAACAGTTCAAAAATGCTTAGTTCACAAGCTCATAGCTTCTTAATTAGATTCTAGCTTGTTTGATTGATTTTAGTTTCTTAAAAAGTTTTTAAAAGCTAAACTGCAGTCCATAAGCTCTCATTTCTAGCTTATTCTTTGAGATTCATAAATCGTGCTAGTTATAAAAAATACTCCCAATAAGCTACTTAGTAAGTTCCAATAGATAAAAGTCCAAGAAAAAAATAAAAAGAAAAGTGACACTAGCTAGATTCGAACCTGTGACCTTGTGGTTATCTGGTGCAAAACCAAAGCAAACCCGTGCACCATCTGCCCTAAGTGGTTTCTAGTGTTATTTGTTTCTTCATTTATTTATATACTAGTAATAGCAGTTTTGTATAATAAGCTTAATTAAGTTACCAGCTTATTTGTAGCTTATCCGTATAAGCTAGTTTTTCCACTTTATTTTTATTAGCTCAGTAATCACTTATATTAATTTAGTAAAAAGTTTCATAATTTATTAAATAGCTTTAGTACTTTTAATTAATTAATTTAGTTTAATTAGTAATTAAATCAAAATAAAAAATATAAAAATCTAAAAAATATAAATCCAACTTTCATAATTTTCTTTTGTTATTTGTAATCTAGGAAAAATATAAAAATATTTTTAGGTCTTAAGAAAATCAAAAATAGAAATATAGTGATAGCTTCTATTTAATAGAATTTATCTATTTAACTTTTTTAAATAAGTAATTTTCATATTTCTAGCTTTATTTCACGTTTCCCTAGTGTAAATCAAATCAAAACCTTTTCCCGTTCAATTATCACGCGATCACAAATTCGTTTTACTTCAGTTTTCACACCTCGCTGGGACTTAACGACCCGGGGATAAAACTATACTCCTTGGATTTTTGCATTGTGCCCTTTCTAGTTTGACTCTTGTTGACCACATCCGTGGTTGATTTAAGTTGACCGTTTGGGAGCGAAAATATATCAATCATAGTCGGGAGTGTCGGGTATATTGCTCGTAGTAAATGATTGAGAGATAGCGTTTATTTAATAAATAAATATACGTAAATTGAAATTGTGTAAACCTGAGAATGACCTAATATGAAGATGATGTTACTGATGATATGTAGACTACTCTAGTCTATATGATGTGTCCTCAGTGATGTTCCATGAATACGCAGCTAAACCCTTACGGTTACACGAATTATGATACCCGTAAACCTAGTTTACGAAATGATGAATGATGACCATGAATAGCGATTTTCCTCCGGGAATGAATAGTGTTTTGTGAATAGTAATTTTTTTTATAACGTTTCAAAGTCGCAAACTGACTTCAAAAACGATGAATAGTGAAATGATGAACAGAAATATGTGAATAGTAAATTTCAAAGTTTGGAAAATAACCTAAAATTACGATTTGTCACAGTGAGGGGTGGGTGGATTCGTAACGGCATGTGGTGGAGATGGAGTGGTGTGCGTCAGTTGATTATGGTCATGGTGGTTTGAGGGTTTTGGTGGTGGGGAAGAAGAGTATAAAGAAGAAGACTTGATGAAGAGAGAGAAATGTAAAAGAGATAATGTTTATTGTAGACTTGTAATGTGTGTTTGTGTTATTGTGTAGACAAGAAAAAGAAAAGAGATTGAAAATTTGATGATTGTAATTGTGAAAAGCCGTTTATGATGCTCTATAGATCTGGTAGTGATGTTTTTGATGGTTTAATGTTTCTGGGTTTTGATTTTATGAAAATGGGGTTCGATGTTTTCGGAAAATGAGGATTAGCATTAAGCGTTTATGGGTGTTGATTTAGGGGTTTGTGAAGTGGACGGAAATGATGGAAGATGTGGTGGAAGGTCGGAGTGGTGGTGAACTGGTGGCTGAAGATAAATAAATAAAGATGTAGAAGATTGATATTGGTGAGCCCAAATACTAATATTAAAAGTTATTTAGTATGTTGTTAACTTTGGACAATGACTAAATTGCCCTTAGCCAACGGGACTAAAGGGGTGTAATGAGAGACGGTTAACATGACTTGGTCAACGGGACTAACGGGGATGCAAAATTGAGATGTGAGGGATGAATAGTAGACTTATTTTGAAATTAGAATTAAACTTGTATATTGGGTACAACTTTGGAGACGAACGGTGAATTTTACTCAAAAAATAATAAAAAAAGAATCCTACCCTCTATACTTTTCCTACAGATTTTCTTAACTAATACTCGAATATATAACTTTATTTGACCTAAGTGACTTTTCCTACAGATTTTCTTAACTAATACTCGAATATATAACTTTATTTGACCTAAGTGCATCGGGTTAGGATCTTGTTTTTAGATAATAAAACTTTTTCGCTTTATACATAATATGAGGATCTTGCTAAATGATATACTCAAACATACAACTTTTATTTTGACTAGCTCGACAAATAATAAACCTCAACAAATTTCTATATCACAACTTTTGAGTTTTACCAACAAAATATTGTTACGCTATCAATATATTAACTCTACCAAGTTGTTTTATTCCCTCAATTAGCCGCGGCCAAAACACAACGAAATGACTTGAGGAAATTTCAGCACACAACTTACAGTTTGCAAGCTTGCTTAGAATAATTCAGAAGATCAAAACATGTTTGTTAGCCTTTTAATCAACATCGGACAAAAATTTGCAAAAAATATAGATGAACACACTGATCAATCATGAAATGCAAACATTTCTCTACACACTCAAACACGGCAAGTAGGGTGATGAGATTTGTTCACTCATCTTTACACAGATGTATGGAACAATATGGCCAAATATTCTCATAATGCTTAAATTATATAAAGTGATTACACACATGCATCAACTTCAAATTTTATACCATAGTCCACGTAATAGAAGTTTAAAACATTGTTTAAACTAATGTAGCCACAAATCAAACGAATACATTTTTTTTTTTTGAACGGCGGATATATTAATACTAGCAAAAGCTAGGAAGGAAAATTACATAGTTAGCAAACTATCTATAGGACATTGCAACCAACCTAACCAACTAACATTACATTTGGGATTTCTAGAAGAAATCCATAAAAAAAGATTGCGAAACAATGAAATCCCATAGAGGAGTCTTCCTATAGAGGAGGATTAGCAAAAAGAAGATGAGTCCAGTGATTCCAAATAGCCCACATAAGCGTTCCCCCCACGCCTTCAAAAACCAAACGAATATAAGCATTAATTCGAGCATGATCTAACCAAACAAACCAATCCTCGATATTAGAACAAAATGGAATATCCAAATTCCACCACTTAGCCAAATGGGACCAAAGATCTTTGGCAAACTCACAATTAAAAAAGGTATGATTAACCGTTTCGACGTCCTCATGGCACAAAGGACATAGTAAAGAATCAACCTCAATGTCTTTCCGGTCGAGATTCACCTTAGAAGGGAGTTTATTTAGACGCAATCTCCAAAGAAACACATTTACTTTAATAGGGACATACCTATCCCATAAATCAAACGAATACATTGAAACGTGCATAATACACATCTAGATAAAATTCAATTCGGTGGAGACATCTGTCAAGAACTAAAATATTTTAGATTTAGAAGAAGTAAATTCACAACTTTTGAAATTGAAAAAAAAAAAAAAAAAAAAAAAAAAAAAAAAAAAAAACAATTTTTTAATTATTATTTTTTATTTTTTGAACAGCACAAACCATTAATGCTTTCATTTATGTATACAACTGTTAAAACTTGTGTTTTTGTCAAGAATATACTCCCTCCGTCTTAATTTAATTGTTTATATTTATTTTTATGAATTTCTCAAATTAATTATTCACTTTCGTTATTTAGTAAAAACTAGAGAATTTAGTGGAGGAATATTTCATTTTATTGGTTGAAAATTAAAGTGGTCTCACTTTCATTAAACTTTATGTTTTCTCTCTTCTGACAAATAAATTGAGACGGAGGGAGTAAATAAAAATCAAAGCATTAATGCTTCATGTTTAAACGTCGGTGATTAGATGTTTTTGTTGTTTGATACTTCTGCTGTTTTATCGATGAACTTATGCGTATTAACGAATTATCAAAATATAGTGAGAAGTAATATATTTTTTACACTAACAACGAATTATCAACCACTACTTGTAACACCCGGGAAAAGTATAGGTTTTTGCAGTGGAATAAAATATAGTTTTGCAAAAAATAGAGTTAATTTGCAGCTGAATAAAAGTTGGGGGTTACTTCATAACAAGACAGGCACAACCATAGAAACGAACTCAAGTGAGTCGTTTAAAATTCATACCATTCAAAATTATAACAAAATGCCCAAGTCAAAAAGGTTACGACAGTGCAAAGCACTCAAAAAGACATTAATAGTTTAAAGGTTTTTTGAATGGTAATTATTAAGGAAAAAGAAAGTAGATAGTAATCAATAGTCTTAATGCCACTCCAAAGCCAGAAAAGCAAGACTTCAAATACCTGAGATAAACATGTTAAATAGTCAACGCAAAGGTTGAGTGAAATTAATACGTGTAAAAATAAATAGTTGAACACAAGATTTTATAAAGTCTGGATGATAAGAGTAACAAATACAAATATCGGGAAAAACGTCGTATAATTTACTAAGGTCATGACACGCAAAACGTTGACCGACATCAATAACATTGATGTAATCAATAATAATATCTCAAACTTTGCCCTCAAGTAGGTAGTTTGCCGTCTACCTAGGTAATTCGAATATAACACACACGTGTTGCCAATCCGGTCAACAGAGTGGGGTGCGTGAGTCGTATAGGCCTATACACTATATTTGCTCTCATTAGCAAGTGATTAATGGTTCATGATAATGGGACTTGCTGGTGGCAATAACGGTACCTATCATAAGCATCATAATCAAGAAAGTATACATCTAAACAATTGTGTTCATAAAAAGTAAGTAGCATGTATCTCCCCCATGGGTTTATAAAATAATTTAAAAGTAAAAGTTGGGCTATAAATCACACCTTAGTAGTAGGAGAACAAGATGTCACAATATGATCAGATAGTAATGCACAGCAGATAAGCCTCAGCACAACCTAGTTATTTAGATGATATGTCTCAGAAAATGATACTTGAAACGTAATATATAACAATAACGTTCGTGGAATTCCCATGTTGTTTTAAAAGAATAATTTGAATGGCGATGACAAGTTGAAATCGTTTGCATCTCGTTTGGTTTTTAGAAAATATATTTTTGAGATTAAATCACGTAAGACGATGAAAGTCGGCGAAACACAAACAAACACATAGAAGAGAATCAAGAAACGAAAAGGAAATAACAAACAAATAAGAATAAGAAAAGAAAGAAATAAGAAATAAAAGAGAAATAAGAAATAAAACGTCAACATGTTGTTTCGGTGTTTTACCCGGTAACCCAAATTGTTGAGAAAACATTATTGTTGAGAAAAGAATCGTTTAGTTGATAAACGGTTTATAACATTAATAACTTGACAAATTGAAACGTTTATATTATTTATATATCAATATCGTTTAAGTTACAAAACGGTCTTTATAAAATTTGGACATAATTTATCCGTTTATACAATATTTTCCAAGTCGTTACGACTTATTGAATAACAAATTACAATTATTACAATTAACTAAATTATTACAAATTTATACAAATTAAATACAAATTACAAGTTTTACAAATTAAATACAATTATTACAAATTTTACAAGTTTCAAATAATTATCCGTCGTTATCATTCGCGTGAATATTAGTGTCGGGTTTATCGGCTATTTTGTACTTGTGGTACAAAATCGTCTATAACTCCTTCGGCTAATACCGTAAATCCAATAACGATCATCCATTACATCCAAAGCTTAGGTAATAGTAACAAATGTTCCAAATTCCATATCGATATTCAAGTACTCCCAAATAGCATCCGAAATATCATCGACAAAACCAAAGATAATAAATTAAGTTAGTAAAAGCTAAATGAAATGATTAACGACGAATATAAAACAAAAATAACACACGCTATTGGGCTATAGGCCCAATGTCACCATGTTGGGAATTAAATGTCTAAGGACTTAGTACTGCTGGAGAATTACACTAACAGTACAAACTGTTAGTGTATAAGTGAAGACTGCTGAAGAAACAACTAACAATACAAACTGCCAAGTTAGTACTGCTAGTTATATTGAAGGTACTGCTGCATGGATAACTGTCTTATACGATATTGTAGAGGATAAGTATGGAATGGATCTTTTGTATAACTTAATTAGTTAGAATTATACGATAGGATACTTATCTTGTAAAGGAATCCTTAAGTCTATAAAAGGAGATCCTAGGTTATACGTTTAAATATATCAATATATATCAGTCATAGAGTTTTTTTAAGATTCAAGGTCATTGTAACCCTAGTGATAGCAAGATCACTCGTATTATTCAAGTAATAATATTGAATCGTTTGGTGTAAATCTTACTTTGTTCATTGCTCATACATACATTATTGTTCTATCAAACACAAACAAATTCTTCTAAGTGTGGTTGAGTAGATTCCGCATACTTAACTACATCAGCTCAAAGTATCATAAACACATCATAAGGGAGTAACATCCTAAGTGATTAATAATCCTCTCAAGTGGTATTAGAGCCAGGTTGATACTATTGATTTAGAAGAGAAAGTAATGGACATGGAGACTACCCAAACAAACATGGCTGCTAAATTGCCAATGCTCAAGCAGAATGAATTAGATATGTGGAGGCTGCGAATAGAACAGTACTTCCAAGTGCAAGACTATGCACTCTGGGAAATTATTGAAGAAGGAAACTCTTTCAAGCCTTCAACTTCTACATCAACAGTTGATGGCAAAGAAGTGACTGTTGTTCAAACCTCTCCAGTGACTGCAGAAGGGAGGCTTCAAAAGAAAAATGATCTCAAGGCCAGAAGTTTGTTGATGATGACAATTCCAAATGATCAACTCTTGAATTTCAGCAAGTACAAGGATGCCAAGTCCTTGTTTGAGGCAATCATTGCTAGATATGGTGGGAATGAAGCCACAAAGAAGACACAAAAGACTCTACTAAAACAGAATTTTGAAAACTTCACTGCAACCAGTAATGAGTCTTTGGATCACATGTTCAATAGGCTGCAAAAGATTGTTAGCCAACTTGCTGTTCTTGGTGTGGATATACCTCAGGAAGATCTGAACTCCAAGTTCTTGAGGAGTTTACCTGCAGAGTGGGCTATGCATGTGGTGGTCTGGAAGAATAAACCGTACATTGATTCTATGAGCCTGAATGACTTATACAGCAACTTCAAGATTGTTGAGTAGGATGTGAAGAAGGCTGGAGGAACTAGTTCAAGCACTGGGAACATGGCCATGGTGTCATCTCCTAGTAATTCAAGTCCTGAAGAAGTGAAGGTTGATGTGGGAGTTAGTACTGCTAACCCTAATGTTAGTACTGCTAGCACATCAAGTAGTACTACTGGTATTCTGGATGATAAAACCTACTATGCCTTCTTGACAAGCCAGAATGATGGGTCAATGCTGACACATGAAGACCTCCAGGAGATTAATGATGATGATTTGGAGGAGATAGACCTCAAATGGCAAATCTCCCTTCTTAGCATGAGGGCTAAGAAATTCTACCAAAGAACTGGAAAGAAGATTACCATCGGTAGCAATGATACTGCTGGTTTCACAAATCAAGGGTAGAATGCTACAACTGTCACAAGTTGGGGCACTTTTCAAGGGAATGCAGGAGACCTAGGCAACAGGATGGAAGGAGCAAAGGTTATGGGAGCAAGCCCAAGGTTGTGGAAGAAGCTGAGACAACTTTAAAAGCTATGGTAGCTATTGATGGACTAGGCTTTGATTGGAGTTTTATGGCAGATGATGAGGAAGCACCTACTGAGATGGCACTTATGGCCTTCTCTGACTCTGAGGTACAATCTGCTAAATGTGGTTCTAAAACATGCACTGCACTTAAAGAATTAGAAACCTTAAAGAAACATTATGATGAACAAATGATTGAGCTAAACAAAACTAATTATAATTTTTCTAATCATAAGAGAGGTTTAGCAGTCCTTAAGGAACAAATAGTGCATTATAAGAACAATGAGACTACTTTTGCTAATGATATAACTGTTCTTAAGAGGGATTTGTCACTTAAGAATACTGAGATTAACTTATTAAAAGCTGAATTAGATAGAATCACTAAGGCAAAAGATAATATCCAGTTAACTGTACACACTTTGGAATATGTTTCAAAAGGTGTGAACAAAATCATAGAGTGTCAGATAGTTAATAAGGCTAAATCTAGGTTGGGGTATAAAACATGTCCACCTCCTCACAGAGGAGTACCTTCACCCCCAGGAATAGACCTAGAGCATACAGGGTTAGTAGAGTTCAAACAACCTAAGTTAGAGTATGGTTGTAAGCCTAAGGAAAACACAATTGCTAATAAACCTGTAGAAGTTAGTGAACCTTTTGAGAGTGCAAGTGACACTTCACTCCTTGAGGACAAGGTGTCCACTGATAGAAGTTCAGATGCTCCAAACATTGAGGATTGGACATCTAATGATAAGGAAGATCAGGTTGTGGTTAAACCTGATGTGGTTAAAGTAGAAGGAACCAGTTTTCCTAGAATGGTTAATAATGAAACTGTTAAGCCTAAATCAAATGTTAAACCAGTTAGGAAAACAGTTAAGTAATGTGATATGTATAGGTCCACAGACAAGCCAAGAGGTAACCAGAGGAACTGGAATGACCTCAAGTCACATCAGCTAGGAAGTAACTTTGTCTTGTACAAAAAGGCTTGTTTTGCTTGTGGTAGTTTTAACCATCTTGAGGCTTTTTGTAATAATAGGGTAACTGGGAACTCAAACCATATGGTGAACTTAAATAGGTCTCAATCTCACCTTAATACTGATAGAATAACTCCCAGGGAAAGTTTAATGAAATATGGCCCAAAGCCAATTCATACTGCTAGACCAGCAGTTAGTACTGCCAGACCTTTTAAGACTGTTTACCCTAGACCAACTGTTAAAGGTGCAAAACCAACTTTCAAATATGCACCACAAACTGTTAAAAGGCCTTTTCAAAAGAAAGTAGCGGTACAAAAATAATTTTGGAAACCAAAGGCTAAAACTGCAAAGCCAGCTGTTAGTACTGCTAGCCAAGCAGTTAGTACTGGTAACTCTCAAAACACTGCTAGGGATAAGAGGCCTAATGCTGTTAAGGCCTCAGTATGTTGGGTTTGGAGACCAATCAAACCCAATGGTGCATCAATTGTTTTGAAAAGATTTGACTATATTGATGCACGAAGCAAACCCAAGTCAGTGATGGCTTGGGTACCCCAAGGAAACTAATTTCCTTAGTTCATGTGCAGGAACATTTACAGGATAATGATGAAGATCAAGGTTATCCAGACAGTGGATGTTCCAAGCACATGATAGGCAACATGTCCTATCTTTCAGACTTTCAATCAATGGATAGAGGATATGTTACCTCTGGGGGAGGAATAGGAGGTAGAATTACTGGTAAAGGTACTCTTAAAACTGGTAAATTGGACTTTGAAGATGTGTACTTTGTGAAAGAGCTTAAGTATAACCTGTTTAGTGTCTCACAAATGTATGACAAAAAGAACAAAGTTTTTTTTACTGACACTGAATGTCTTGTGCTTTCCCCAGACATTAAGCTTCCTAATGAAAGTCAGGTTCTACTTAAAGTTCCAAGAAAGGGCAACATGTACAATGTTGATATGAAGAAAATTGTTCCTAAAGAGGCTCTTACTTGTCTTGTTGCTAAGGCCACATTGGATGAGTCTATGAAATGGCATAGAAGACTTGGTCACATAAATTTTAAAACCATTAAAAAAATTGTTAAGGATGGTTTGGTAAGAGGCTTGCCTCAGAAAAGATTTGAAAATGACCAAACTTGTGTTGCCTGTCTTAAAGGAAAACAACACAAGGCTTCTTGTAAGCCCAAGGTTTATAACTCTATTGATCAACCTTTGTTTATGCTACATATGGATTTATTTGGCCCAACATCTGTGAGTAGTATTATGCATAAAAGGTACTGTCTTGTAGTTACTGATGACTATAGTAGGTTCACATGGGTTTTCTTTTTAGGTTCTAAGGATGAGACACCTAGCATTCTTAAAACATTTATTACTGAGATAGAAAACTTAGTGGATAGGAAAGTAAAAGCCATTAGGTGTGACAATGGGATAGAGTTTAAAAATAAAGTTATGGATGATTTTTGTAAAGAGAAAGGTATTAGAAGAGAGTTTAGTGTTGCTAGAACTCCTCAGCAGAATGGAGTTGCTGAGAGAAGGAATAGAACACTCATAGAAGCTGCTAGAACCATGTTAGCTGACTCTAAGTTGGCTATCACTTTTTGGGCTGAAGCAGTTAATACTGCTTGCTATGTGCAGAACAGGGTTTTGATAGTTAAACCTCACAATAAGACACCACATGAGCTTTTTAGAGGTAGAACTCCTGCATTAGGATTTCTAAGACCTTTTGGGTGTCATGTAACTATTCTGAATACCTTAGACTATCTAGGCAAATTTGATGATAAAGCAGATGAATGATTCTTGGTTAGATACTCTCTAAATAGCAAAGCCTTTAGAGTATACAACACAAGAACATGAAAAGTAGAGGAGAACCTGCATGTTGAGTTTCTAGAAAATAAATCTAATGTTGCAGGTGAAGGTCCAAAATGGCTCTTTGACCTTGATACTCTAACCCAATAAATGAATTATGTGCCAGTTGTTGCAGGACCCTTTTCTAATGATTTTGCAGGTTCAGAAGCTGATGATGCAACAAATGAAGAAGACTTGGGAAAGGAGAAAGATCAAGATCAGATACTGATGCCAATATGGAACAGTGTGGATTCAACTTCAATGAATGGTGAACCTTCTACTGATGTAGCCAAGAAAGGTCTTGAAGGTGAAAACAATGTAGATGGAGCTGAGGAACAAGAGAATCAAGATACCATTACTAATGGAGATTGTACTGATGAGCCCCAAGTTGGTACTGCTGGGCAAAATGTTCATACTGCTGGCCCATCAGATACTAATACTGCTGATTTCTCAGAAGATGAGGTGGATATCAACAATCTACCACCTACCTATGCAGTTCTCACTACACCACACACAAGGATTTACAGAGATCACTCGCTAGACAATGTGATTGGTGACATGCAATCTGGAGTAACGACAAGAACGCAACTCATGACTTCAGACCAACAAGGGTTTCTTAGTAGTGTTTATGAAGAAAAGCAGCATGAAGATGAAAACACTTGTTTATTTGTGTGTTTCCTCTTACAATCTGAACCCAAAAATGTTCTCAAAGCCTTAGAAGATTCAAGCTGGGTAGAAGCAATGCAAGAGGAGCTTCTCCAATTCAAGATTCATAAGGTTTGGGTACTAGTAGATTTACCCAAGGGCATGAGGGTAATTGGCACCAAATGGGTTTTCAGAAACAAAAGGGATGAACGGGGTATTGTGATCAGAAACAAGGCTAGACTTGTAGCCCAGGGGTATTTACAAGAAGAGGGAATAAACTATGAAGAAGTTTTTGCACCAGTAGCAAGGATTGAAGCAATAAGACTATTCTTGGCCTATGCTTCTTTCATGGGCTTCACTGTTTATCATATGGATGTTAAGAGTGCCTTCTTGTATGGTACAATTGAAAAGCAGGTGTATGTCTCACCACCTCTAGGCTTTGTTGATCCAGAACATCCTGATAAGGTGTACAAGGTTGTAAAGGCTCTTTATGGACTACATCAGGCTCCAAGGGCATGGTATGAGACTTTGGCTTCCTATTTGTTAGAAAATGGATTTCAAAGGGGCAAGATAGATCAGACTTTATTCATCAAGAAGAACAAAGAAGGATCTCTTGCTGGTACAGGTTTATGTGGATGATATTATTTTTGGATCCACAAGGAAGGAAATGTGTGTTGAATTTGAGATACTTATGCATGGTAAGTTTCAGATGAGTTCCATGGGGGAACTTACTTTCTTTTTGGGTCTGCAAGTAAAGCAATCAAATGAAGGCATATTTATCTGCCAAGATAAATATGTGGCAGAAATACTAAGGAAGTTTTAGTTTGCTGATTCTAAAGTGGCAAGCACACCAATTGATCCTGAGAAACCTCTCCTTAAAGATGCTGATGGAGAAAGTGTTGATGTACACACATACAGATCAATGATAGGGTCCTTGATATATCTTACATCATCAAGACCATATATCATGTTTGCTGTATGTGCTTGTGCAAGGTTTCAAGTCACTCCCAAGGCTTCTCATTTAACTGTTGTCAAAAGGATCTTCATATATCTTAAGGGTCAACCTAGGTTGGGTCTGTGGTATCCTAGGGAATCACCTTTTGACTTGGTGGCATATTCAGATAGTGACTATGCTGGTGCAAGCCTGGAAAGGAAATCAACAACTAGTGGATGTTAATTCCTTGGTTGCAGACTAATATCATGGCAGTGTGATGAACTCAAATAAGTACATTTTATTATCATCATTTATCCTATTTATTTGACTTGTTTTATTATATTATATATGAGAATCGATACATTAATGTTTACTTTAGTAATTCTCAGGTAAAAACAAGCATTATGTGAAATTTGGCGATTTTGGACTAATTATGGAGCAAAACAAGCGAGATGTCAAAAGTCTACTGAAATCTAGAAGATGCGCCGTATCTCACTCAACAGATACGACGCAATATCATACTTAGATGAATTCGAATACCACTGCCTGACTTTGAAGAATGCGCCGCATGCAATTCTGTCATGCGCCGCATATGAAACTTTGGTCAAAGAAGAAGATCAAGCTCGTTCTACTCCAGATACGCTGCAATATACTTCTAACATATGGCGTATCACTATCAAGATTTCACCAGTTACAATCCAAGACAGCTAAAGTACATGCACCGCATACAAAGATCAAGTTACGCCGCATCTGAAGACGGTGTACGAATATTCCAGAATATATTAATCTTGGACCCCACGCGAAGTTAAGTCAATGCGCAGCATCTATCAACTCAATGCGCCGCATCGATCCCTCAGACAGAAACTATAAGTACCCCAAGGCCAGACGAATTTAGGAGACCTTAGATATACCTTTTGTATAACCCTAGAGCCGAATTCAGACGACCAAGCAGCACAAGACACACCTCAAACAAAGATACAAGAGCTGTAAGAAGGTCCTGCATGTATTCAATTCATTAAGTAGTTTTGTTTTATTATTTTAGTACGCTTTAATTAATCAGGATTGATGGGCTTGTGTCATGTGACTATGGAAGATCATGCACTCCCCTTAATATTGCTTTCCCATTAATTAAAGTTTATATGTTGATGTCTTTGGTGACTTTTATTAGTGCATTGATAACCTCTGTGTCTAGCTGAGTCTTGCTTGGGTCGCCATGCCCCTTCCTCGCCTATTTATTCTAGCGTCTCTAGAAAAGTAGGATAGACATAAGTAATCATTAAGGGTTTACTCGCCGATAAGATTAGAGCCAACGAGAAAGGTTTGATTATATACACTTCATATAAAACTAGCAATAAAACAAGTGACAAGCTATTTAATTATCAGGACAGGTCTTCTTATTGTCTCGAGTATTTATCTATGTACGTGTGTGCTAATCGCTTATTCGTTCTCATTAGTTTAGTTTTCTATTTAACTATAGCCAAACTGTGCCAGTCTCTCAGGCTGAACCCCCTTGCGTTAGATTAAGTTGTATTACTAACTTAGGATATTAAAATACTGATTAGAATAACTAGATAATACGTTCCACTCTTAGTGATCGACACTCTGCTTACCATTATATTCATACTGACCGGGTACACTGCTCGTTAAGTGTGTGTGTTATTGATAAGTCGGCTAAATATAAATTTAAAACTTGAGTAGGCATTAATACTGCTAAACCGCAACGACACATCACGTGCATCAAGTTTTTGGCGCCGCTGCCGGGGAGTGAATTGTTATTATCTGTTAATTTGATTAAGTATTTTAATTAGGTTTTTCTTTTTAGTTTTTTTTTTTTAAGATTCTAACCACTAACCCTGTTGTATATTAGATAGATTGCATTCATTGTATAATTTTCATATTTACTGTTTTTGTGTGTTTTAGTTTTCTGTAATTTTTGTTTCTTTTTTTTTTTTTTTTTTTTTTTTTTTTTTTTTTTTTTTTTTCTTTTCTATTTTTTCTGCATTCTGCTGTCGTTGTATTGTGCTGATACAAACGATACGGCGCATCTGTTTTCACAGATACGGCGTATTGCGTTTAATTTTTATAAAATACAACGCGTTTAATAAATTCGAGTACGACGCATCTTTCCCTAAGATACGGCATATTCTGTTTTTAATAAGAAATTTTTCTAAATGCTAACGCCATACGACTCATCTATTTTAACAGATACGGCGTATTTTCAATTTAAATTAAAAACAGTTTTTCGAATTATTAAACAGAAGCGACGCATCGATCTTTATCGATACGGCGCATCTACTAAGTCAAAAATCTTGTATTTTGAAACGTAACGAAAATACGGCGCATTAGCTTTTGTTAATACGACGCATTTAATTTTAATAAATATAATCTATTTTTGATAATTTAAACTTGATACGGCGCATTCTAATTCATAAGCGGTGTATCTGTTTTCTGAATAAAAGTCTGATTAAATTTTAACGTAATAAGATACGGCGTATCCAACTTTCTGGATACGGCGCATCGTTTGCAGATATCAGCAACTTTTATTTTTCGTATTCCGTTTTTGTTGTTGATTTTCTGATATATTACTTTCTTGAACATACCCTACTGATGCTTTTGTGATGATTTCAGGAAGTGCATGACCAGGAGTTCAACTAAGAACTTGATTAAACCTTTCGAAGATCCTGAACGAGCCTTACATTCGCTTAAAAGGCTTTTCAACACAAAAAGCTTTGAAATTTCAAGTTCGTTCAAGCTTGATTACTTTTCTGAAGAGAAGGAGAAAGAAGAAACAGAAACAATGACGGAAAACACTACTATGGAGGAATACATGAACAAAACCCGTGCTGATTACAGTTTAGGAGTTGCTAGACCGAAGTTTGATGAAAAGTCAAAGTTTGAGTTGAAGGGTTAGTTTCTCAAGGAGCTAAGAGAAAATGCTTTCAGTGGAACAGAACATGAAGATGCTAATGAACATGTTGAAAAAGTCCTCGAGATTGCAGATTTGTTTACTACAGAAGGAGTCTCTGACGATCAACTTATGCTAAGAATCTTTCCAATTTCGCTTAAAGGAGCTGCTAATAAGTGGCTAAGGAATGAACCTGCTAGTTCAATCACAACATGGGAAGATTTGAAGAGCAAATTCTTGAAAAGATATTGTCCACCTGCTAAAACTGCTAAAAAGATGGAGGCTATCAACAATTTCAAGCAAGAGCCTGATGAAACTCTTTATCAAGCTTGGGAACGATTTAAAGACTTATTGATGAAATGCCCTCAACATTATCTAAATCCAATGCAGGAGATAATATTGTTCTATCAAGGATTGGACGTGCCTACTAGACAAATCTTGGATGCTAAGGGAGCTGTGCCTTAAATGAGTGCAGCCGATGCTAGAAAAGCTATCCAAGAGGCTACTGATCATTCTCAAAAATGGCACGACGGAACCTCTACTAGATCTAAGAGCAGCACTAATTTTGACGGGTTTGCTGCAATTCAAGCTCAATTGGATAAAATTAGTAGAGAGATGAAGAAGCGTGATGAGAAAGTTTATGCTGCCCAAGTTGGATGTGAAAAATGCGAAGGACCTTACTACACTAAAGATTACCCTAAAAAGAATGAAAGTGGGACTTTTGAAGAAGCATACTACACACAATTTGGACAACCATTCCAACCTTCAGGAAGATTTAGGGAAGCTGCTCCGGGATACTATCAAAAGAACAACTATAATCCCACTTATCAAGAAAGGAGGTAGACTTTGGATGACACTCTAAAGCAAATTATGGCCGATGCTGCTAAAAGACATGAAGAGAACACCGCTATGATCAAAGAAATCCGAGCCTCGACGGATACTATAACAAGAAATCAAGGAGCTTCGATCAAAGCATTGGAACAACAAATCGGACAAATGAGCAAGGTTCTTCAAGAAAGGGGATACGGAAGTTTACCTAGCTGTTAGGAATACGTTTTTATATATTTACAAGTCTTGTTAATTTATAATGTTGCACATTTATTAGGACTATATTATTTGTAAATTTGGACTGGTTCATTAGTAGTCCATGAACCGGTCACATGTGCTAGTTTATTCTTATCCCATGTGAAGGAATATTCCTAGAATTATTCCTCCTCCCATTGCCTATAAATACAAGGCAAGGGATTCATTTTCATTGTGGGTTTTCTATTGTAAGTGCGGAAGCTATGCTTGTGTGTGAATCGAATTAGTGAAAACCTTCCATCTTATTCTTCTCTTCTTATTTCTCTTATTTACCTTATCGTATTTAGCTTATTACATTTCCATACGTAGCTTAATATCTAAGATAAGTAGTAGTTCGTGTGTGGTGTTGAGATCATTATAGTGACCTACAAGTGGTATCATACGCCAAAGGATGTTAAGAGTCGTGTTTTAAGTAGTAAATCTAATCGTATTTACATTTGGTTTTTAAAGTTTACGTGAGTTTCTATAGTTCGTTTGCGTCAAAATTGTGAAAAAAAAGTGAGTTTTGCAAATCGTTGTTTAAATCCTTTTTTAATAAATCTTCGTTTTTTCAAGATTAACGTGGTAAAATTTGGTGCAAATTCGTTGTTTGAATCGTTAATAATCATTAGATTTACGTTTTTCATCATCTTACAACGTTCTGGGTTGAAATTCGAAGAAGAAGGGTTTCTCGCAATTGGTCTGCAACAATTCAAGGGTTTCTCGCATTTGGTAACAAGGGTTTCTCGGAATTGCTGGTTTAAGGATTTCTCGCAATTCATCGGATTCTTCGGATTTGGTACTCGGTGTTTCCTTCTTTGTAAAAGATTGTGAAACTACCTCGACTCGGAATTATTCTCATCTTTTGTATAAAAGTTTGAGAACGTGATCGAAATTGTAATTTTGAAAAAACTTTCGAAATTGCTTGATCTTTCGCAATTCAGAGTTATCTCTCGCAATTGCTAAGTTCTATCGCAATTGACATTGTTTCTCGCAATTACAATTTTTTATCGCATTTGGAGAAATCTCTCGGAATTACTCAAGTCTCTCGCAATTGGACAACCTCTATCGCAATTCAGAATCTCTCGCAATTCAAACAGTGTTTCTCGCAATTGGACTAAGAACATTAAGTAAACTTACAAATCAAACATCATAACTCTTAAAACACATCTTAATTATCTAAAGATCCAACAAAATGTCTCAACCACCTCATTTCAATTACTACTACCAGCTACAGCAACATCCACAACAACAACAGCAATTTCACCCTCAGTATCAACAACAACAAGCATTCGTACAACAACATCAATTTCTCTCTCCACCACAAGTGTCCCCACAACAGATCATGCAACAGAATCAACAACTGCAGAATTATTCTTCCTACTCCAGAGAACCTCATTGGTTTAACAAAATGTGTGAGGCAATTAGTAGTCAGCAATCACGTCATGAAGCTGGAAGTCAAGAAACTCCACCAATGTTAACTCCGGGTAACTACGTGCAATGGGCTAGTAGATTCCTCAGATTTGTTGAACTGAAAAAACCCCATGGTCAATACCTCAAGAAGGTCATTGAAGA
The DNA here is from genome assembly GCA_021014915.2 of Artemisia tridentata subsp. tridentata. Taxonomy (NCBI): domain Eukaryota; kingdom Viridiplantae; phylum Streptophyta; class Magnoliopsida; order Asterales; family Asteraceae; genus Artemisia; species Artemisia tridentata. The sequence goes on from CP139507.1 coordinate 251,588,269, forward strand.
AGGACCCTATCCTATCCCAGCTACTGTGGTTCCAGCAACTACAGAGAGAGAAGAAACATCCACACCCACTCCGGTTGCAAACTACACAACAGAGCAAACATTACAACAAGAAGCAAACCAATTGGCTATGTCTTTCATACTTCAAGGGATTCCTAATCCTATCTATCGAAGTATTGATGCTCAAAAGACAGCCAAAGATATGTGGGAACATGTTCATCTTCTCATGGAAGGAACAGAGTTAAACCAGGAAGATCTTGAGTCTAAATTATATATGGAGTACACTCACTTCATAATGGAACCAGGGGAAACCATTGAATCTTACTATCACCGTTTCACCAACATCATCAATGACCTTGATCGTCATGATATAAAGTTACCAAAGATTGCTGTCAACTCCAAATTCCTTGGATGTCTTGGTCCTGAATGGCAGAAGTATGCAACTTTTGTCAGGCAGACAAAGAAAATTGGTGATGTCAAATATGGACTCATGTATGACTACCTCAGACAACATCAATCAGAAGTGGATAAAGAAATTGCAGCACGAGGAGGATTCACACCAGCACCAACATCAAACTCACTTGCTCTCGTTGCTCAATCTAACTTCTCTTTACCACACCAGGAATTTGGCCACTCATCGTTTCAACCAAGTCCTCCACCCAAACCTCATAATCAACTCATTCCTTATGAAGCACCTCAACAATACTCTGATAACCAGCTGGTTCCATACAACAACACCGATTCTATGATGTACTCAAATGCAGATTATGATGAAGAAGAGGATGCTTTCAACTCTCTTAATGAAGCATTTGGATTGATTGCTAATGCATTTGGCAGATTCACCAAATCCAACAACCGTCTTCGGTCATCTTCAAATACCAGGAATCAGGCAGTTGTTAATGATGGCAGAGTAGAGATTCAAAACAGGTCTTCAGGCAGATATGGTTCGGGAAACCGTGGATATGGTAATCAAAGGGTTCAGTCAGGAGGAAATAGATTCAGTACTGCAGGGTCAAACAGAAATAATATGGGAAATGCTCAGAGAGGAAATTCGAATGTTGGGAATGTTCAGAAAGGCATTGCAAATACATCTATCACATGTTATAACTGTGGAGGGAACGGTCACATGGCAAATGCTTGTCCGAAGCCAAGAACAATGGGCAGTGCTTATCACAAAGAGGCTCTTTTGATGGCACTCAAAGATGAAAAAGCTGCTGGAAGGTTGACTCAGAATGATCAAAGTTTTATGGCTAATATGGAATCAGATGATGAAATGGAAGATTTAGAGGCAAATGCTGCAGTCATGCTTATGGCTAATATGCAAGAAATGAACATCTCCGAGTCAGGCCCGGTATATGATACCGATGGTCTTTCTCAGGTACCTGATTATACATGTCTCATCCATGAAATTGCTTTACCAGCTGCATCTTCATCTACAAATGAAACGTTTGATCAACATGATTCATTCTCATCTACATTCGATGATCAAATCAACACGGTTGTATCATTTGATGATGACGATACCGTTGTTTCATTTGCTGATCCCATTAATGATGACAATTGTGATCATCTTGATCAAACTAATCATTTGACTGATCAAGATTCGGAATTACAGGCCTTGTTATTGACCACCCAGTCACAAATAGAAAAATGCAATGACATCAATCAAAAGCTCAAAGAAAAGATTGCATTGTTAACAAAGGATAATGAGTGCTACCAACAACAACTTTCAGGATATCTTAAACAAGATAAACGTGAAAAAGGTTTTGAAATAGCTTTTCAACAAGAATACGTAAAGGTTCAAAATTTAGAAAGTCAAGTACGTGAGCTAACCATTGCCAAAGCTGAGCTTTTCTCACAAAAAGAAAAAGATCAATTTGAATTCAAAAAACAAATTGATGCTTTAACTTCTGAGTTGTTAAAAACTCAATCTGAGCTTTCAACATCTCAGAAGGATCTTCTTGAAGAAAAACAAGCCACTAGGAAATGTGTTGACTCCTATCTTGATCAAATTCTGGATTTAGAAACCAAACTCAAAGAATTTCAAAATGTTGTGTATAAAACGGGTAATTCGGTAACACAAATTCAAAAACTGACTGTAAAACCAAATCCTAAAGGAGTAAGTTTTGCACTTGGATGTGACACACCCCGTAATTCCTTCAAAGCACTCAAAGATAATCCTAAGTTATATGATGCAACATTTTTCTTAGATGATACCTTTCAACGTGTTGTTTTGTACTCTGTTGATGAAGAAACTGATTTTCTGGCACAAAAAGTTGAGGGTCGATCAAATTCACAAAAAGAATTTTCAAAAGTACCTTATGATTATAATGCACTACCTCATTTGAGCAAATCATTTGTCCCTCCCAAGGACCATCCAGAACAAACGTTAACATACACAAACATAAATGCTCCCTCGTCTATAACTTCTGATCCCACGACTGGTGTACATTTCAAAGATTGTCTGACAGAGGATCTTGCTGATCCACAAATGCCTCCAAAATGTCGGGTTCTTCGATATTTTAAGACATTTATGGACGAAATTTCTCTTTTGGAGAATGAAATTGAGTTTAGTTCTCAAATTCCTGTCTCTTCTTTTCTTTCTCCTGTTCAAAAAGAAAAGAAAGAGATTCTTCAAAAGAAAATTCTTCCTTATGTCAGAAATCTGAAGAAATGCGCAACAAAATGGGAAGAGGAGTTACAAACGGAAGTAGCATCTATGAAAATCATTTTCAAAGCTAAAGATGACAAAGTTCAACGTCAAAAACTTCAAAGGAAATTTTTAGCAAAAGAAAATGATCGACTCTTGGAAAAGGTTTTGTGTTATGACGTAGTGTCTGTGATTATGAATTCGCTCTATGAATCTAGAAATGCTATACTTGTGAATGATCATGCTGTGGATAGCAAGATGTTGCGTATGGAGATTAATAATCTGATAAATGAGAATGAGATTCTTCGACAGATCAATAATGATGTGGAAAACAAAGTTTTTCATCTTCAAAAAAGGCTTGACTGGTGTCAAAAACAGAGTGTTGAATTTGAACTTAAATTTCAAAATCTTTTAGCGTCTTTATCATTTCAAAACAGTCATGTTCCGGAAAAGTTTAAGGAAACAAAAGCTTTCTTACGAATTAAATTGTTTGAAAATGAAAAGGAACTAGATGAAATTCTTCAAAACAGAAATGACACAGTCCGCCTCAACAGAAAGTTAGACTCACAAAATCAAGAGTTTCAACACGCCATTATTGATCTGCAGAAGAAGATCAGAGTTTTAGACAAAGGCAAAACCAATGTTCATAAGATTGCCCCAGGGATGTATGTAGTAGACAAAGAACATACCCAAGCATTTGAGACAATCACTAATTCAGCTACTTGTACTTCCACAGGACTAGAAACCACATCTAAGGTCAAGACTCACAAGAAACAGAGGAAGAATAGAGTCAAGAAACCTAGGAAGAAGTTATCTAAGTCTGAAGAAGTTCCAGTTAGTAGTTTGAATAAGACAAATGTAACATCAGGAATAGAATTGCACTTATCTGAGTCTAGTTCTAAGATTGATGTAACAAATGCTGAATCTTTAAATGTTAATGAAGATGTTTTGGTTGATGCTACTTGTGTTTTTTGTCGTAATAGCATACTATCTGGTGCTCATACAAAATGTGTTGCTAAAACTCTGCTAACTAAGAGAAAGAAACGAAATAGTAGCGCTTCCTCTAGGCTTAAAACCAGTACAAAGTCCATTTTAGGAATGCCCCTACTAGATCTTTCTGAGGAGAAAATAGATAAGCCCAAATCAAGGACTGAAAAGTCACCTAGTGCATTCCTTAGGAAAAAGGCAGAGACTAGTTGGACCTGGCAACGTTGGTTACAGAACACTTTTGCTTTTAAATGGTTACCTAAAGTACTAACCTCTTGTGTAACTAACCCAGCGGATCCAACCGTTATCAATTCTCCACCTGTTTCCAATGATTGTGATGCAGGTGATTCAAATCGTCCTTTGGATTGTTGATAGCGGGTGCTCCCGACACATGACCGGCAATCTCAAACTTCTTCAGAACTTCATTGCTAAGTTTATCGGAACGGTTAGATTCGGGAATGATCACTTCGCTGCAATTATGGGCTATGGGGATTACATTAATGGGAACATCGAAATCAGCCGTGTGTATTATGTTGAAGGCCTTGGTCATAATTTGTTCTCCGTGGGACAATTCTGCGATGGAGACTTGGAAGTAGCATTCAGGGAGAAAACTTGCTTTATTCGTGATCTTCAAGGCAACGACCTCATGAAAGGGAAACGCGGAACCAGTCTGTATACTATCTCCCTTGAAGGAATGACTGCGTCTACTCCCATTTGTTTACTCTCCAAGGCTCATCCCACAAAGGCTTGGTTATGGCACAAAAGACTGTCTCATCTCAATTTTAAAACCATCACTGACCTTGCCAAGAAGAAATTAGTTGACGGTCTTCCAAAATTCAGATATGCCAAGGATCACTTGTGTTCTGCGTGTGAACAAGGGAAAAGTCACCGTGCTCATTTTCCTCCCAAAACAGAACACAACACAGATCATGTCCTACAACTGCTTCATATGGACTTGTGTGGTCCGATGCGAGTTCAGAGTATTAACGGGAAGAAGTATATCCTGGTAATAGTTGATGACTACTCAAGATGGACTTGGGTCTATTTTCTGCGCACTAAAGATCAAGTTCCTTCTATCCTCATCACGTTTCTCACTAAGATTCAAGTTCAAGTCCGCAACACCGTCCGCATCATCAGAACAGATAACGGGACTGAATTTAAGAATCAAATCATTCGGGAATTCACTGAGAAACAGGGTATTGTTCATCAGACTTCTATAGCTCGCACTCCAGAACAAAATGGTGTAGTTGAAAGACGAAATCGTACGCTCGTGGAAGCAGCTCGAACTATGTTGATCAATGCTCAATTACCGGATTATCTTTGGGCTGAAGCTGTCAACACTGCTTGTTATACTCAGAATCGTGCCATGATCAACAAACGACACAGCAAAACACCATATGAGCTTATACAAGGAAGAAAACCAAACATCAACTATTTTCACGTCTTTGGAGCATTGTGTTATCCGAAGAATGACAAGGATGATCTTGGTAAACTTAAGGCTAAAGCAGATATTGGGATATTTGTAGGATACTGTGAGAACTCCAAGGGTTATCGAATTTGGAATCGTCGGACTGGGGAAATTCAAGAGACCATACACGCTAATTTTGATGAACTCACTGATATGGCTTCTGAGCAAAACCGCTTAGAACCCGTACACAACCATCTTAACTTCCCTGAATCTTCGGCTGCACCCCTACCTTTCAACAGGAAGGATTTGGAAGATTTGTTTGCACCAATGTTTGATGACGTTCATGTTACTAGTGCATCAGATGCCTCCACCAGTTCCGCTGCTCAACAACTTCCATATCAAGCACCTGATCCATCAGCATCTACATCTACAGTAGTTGTTGATGATGCACCACAACCTGAATCATCATCATCAATGGAGAAAACACTTCAACCTGCAGTTGAAGATTCATCCCCCACTTCTAACAATGTTCCAACACCATCAGATATGACGGGAACGCCTTCTTTAATCCATTTGCTCCACCACCAACCGTACCAGATACCGGAGAATCATCCTCGAGCAACATGGACCCGTCATATCATCATCACAACATTCAACACTACCCATCAACTCATAAATGGACACGGGATCATCCATTAGTTAATGTGATTGGCAATCCAGATAAACCAGTTATGACACGACAAAAACTCCACACAGATGGTGAAACCTGCATATATGCTCTCACCGTTTGTCAAGCTGAACCGAAAAATATCAAAGAGGCCATGACTTACGACACTTGGATTGAATCAATGCAAGAAGAGTTGGATCAGTTCAAAAGATTGGAAGTCTGGGAACTAGTTGAAAAACCAGATGGAGTTTATGTTGTGGGTTTAAAGTGGATTTGGAAAAATAAGCTGGATGCAGAAGGAACGGTTATTCGTAACAAGTCTCGGTTGGTTGCTAAAGGGTATAGTCAAGAAGAGGGAATTGATTTCGAGGAATCTTTTGCTCCAGTGGCTAGGCTTGAGGCAGTGCGAATGTTTCTGGCATACGCGGCTCATAAGAACATCACAGTTTACCAAATGGATGTGAAGACAGCATTTTTGAACGGACAACTTCGTGAAGAGGTGTATGTTTCACAACCAGAGAGGGCTTCGTAGATCCAGAACATCCACAACACGTTTACAGGCTTAAGAAAGCTCTCTACGGCCTTAAACAAGCCCCGAGGGCATGGTACGATAAACTTGCTGCATTCTTGCTTGCTAATCATTTTACTAAAGGATCTGTGGACCCGACTCTGTTTATACAAAAACACGGGGAGGACATTCTCATCGTACAAATTTATGTGGACGACATCATTTTTGGGTCTACCCATAAAAAGTACTCAAACGCTTTTGCAAAACTTATGAAACAAAACTTTGAGATGTCCATGATCGGTGAATTAAACTTTTTTCTAGGATTACAAGTTCACCAATCACCTCGTGGTATATTCTTGAGTCAGTCTAAATATGCACAAGAGATATTAAAAAAGCATGGCATGACAACTAGTGACACCTATAACACCCCAATGTCCTCCTCATCCCCGAAGCTAGATGCTGATTTACATGGGAAACCCACTGATCCTACAAATTATCGTAGTATAATTGGGTCTCTTATGTATCTCACAGCTAGCAGACCGGATGTTGTATTTGCCACATACATGTGTTCACGCTATCAATCTAACCCAACAGAAAGACATTTATCTGCTATTAAAAGAATCCTTCGATACATCAAGGGAACCATTAATTTGGGGATCTGGTATCCAAAGGATTCTGGTTTTGCACTAACTGCTTTTTCAGATGCGGATCATGCGGGATGTATTGATACAAGAAAGAGCACATCCGGTGGTGTTCAATTCCTCGGTGATAAGCTGGTGTCCTGGCAGTCAAAGAAGCAAGATTGTACGTCTCTATCATCCACGGAATCAGAATATGTAGCTATGTCTGCCTGTTGTGCTCAAATCATTTGGATGCGATCGCAACTGATGGATTATGGTTACATATTCAACAAAATCCCGATGTACTGCGACTCCAAAAGTGCTATTGCTATCTCGTGCAACACAGTGCAACATTCCAAGTCCAAACACATCGCTCTCAGATATCACTTCATCAAGGAACATGTGGAGCAGGGTACCGTTGAGTTGTATTTTGTGGGAACGGAACACCAATTGGCGGATCTTTTCACAAAGGCATTACCTCATGAACGTTTTGTGAAATTGGTTCACCAAATTGGCATGCGATGTTTGACTCCTCAAGAATTGTCAAATTTTCTCAAAAACAAATAATTGAGTCAAATATCCAAACTATCTTGTAAATAACCATCTTCAAAAAAAAAAAAAAAAAAAAAAAAAAAAAGTGTGTGCAAGTACAAATTCTCATTCAACATTTTGTTCATTTTAAAATTGTCTTTATTCATTTCTGAACAAATGTTGAGGGGGAGACACAAAATTTTACAAATTTTTTACAAATTTGTACTTGCATGTTTTTCTGTAAAATTGTTGCTTTGTATTGTTTTTTTTTATGTGATATCCTAAGGATTATTTGTTTATTTGTTAGGATTTTGATGGTTACAAATTGTTAGAGGACTAAACGTGATAATTATTAAAAATCGTTTGGTTAGGATTTATTGTGCTAAGAATTGAGGTTAAGGGACTAATTGTGACCATAGGATAAAAGTTAATAGTAAAGTATTAAATGCAAATCTGAATTAACTGTGCATGTCATTTACTATCCCTGCAATTCCTATTTCGCAATTACTACCACCCAACAACCCAATCAACGGCCATAATTCATTCTGATCATCCGTTCAAGATTTAACAAATTTGTGAGTGATTTCATGTTTTTTAAGTGATTATAACATATGGTTTTTAAGGAATTAAAGATCCATCGGTGGAATTTGTGTAAATTGACTAGTCGAATTTCTAGGGTTTGCGTAGATTTGGGATTCTTTAATCCTATGTGTTTTGAGTGATAATGCTTGTACTTCTATGCTTAAAACTTGATTATGTAACATAAATGCGTGCTTAATTATTCCAGAAATTCATCTGAATGTTTATTCGAAATTTAGGGTTTATGTTCATAATTTGGGGAAACTCAAATACGAATGTTTTGGTGTAATTTAAGAGTTGTTATGTTGTTATTATGATGAGAATTGAACATTTGTTGCCTCAGATTAAGCCCAGAAACAACAGATAATCGTTAATTGAAAATTAGGGTTTATCAAGAACACGATGCACAAGCAGTTTGATTCTATAGATTTTGTGGATAAAAATTGTTATAACTTGGACAAAATGCGTATAATAGCTTTGTGAACCTATTGCAATTAGTGTGGAATCATTAATCTGTGAATTGCAAAATCTTGGTGAATGAATCGTCTTCAAAAGAGTTTCGGAATTTCTTGTATAAGATATTTTCGAATTTGCAATTGCTCTCGCAATTGTCATTTGCTTTCGCAATTGCCATTGTTCTCGCAATTGGCATTTGCTATCGCAAAAGATAAGTGCTCTGCAATTGAAAATCTTTTTCTCGCAATTGGAATTTTTCTCGCAATTGGAAATTTTCTCGCAATTGGAAATATTTCTCGCAATTGGAAATTTTTCTCGCAATTGAAATTTTTCTCGCAATTGGAAATTTTTTTCGCAATTGGAAATTTTTTCTCGTAATTGGAAATTTTTCTCGCAATTGGCAAGTTTTCTCGCAATTGGTATTTTTCTCTTGCAATTAGTAATTTTTCTCGCATTTGTCAAAATCTCTTGTTTTTGACTATCTGCATTTGAAATTATTAATTTCATTGAAATTTCTAATTCCTTAAGTCTTGTCAAATCAAAGGGAAGATTTCTTATGCAAAATTAAAATGATCAATTCACAGATTAACGATTGCTCAGTAATAAAGGATGTTATGTGCAATCTCTCAATTTCAACTAATGCTAACACACATATATCCTGCAAATTGGTGTCATAATACTGTTTCAGATCATCCACAATGTCTTCACAACAACAACAACCACTTCCACCTATCACCAAAGCAGAGTTATTTCCACAAGGATTCAAGGCTAAGTATGGAAAGAACAATTCAAGAGTGGTCTTCGATAATATCAAGTGTGCTGAACCAAGTTGTCGAATTGTCATCGAAATCCTCAAAAGACATGAATGCAGGAGTATCTTGGAAGATTCAGATAGTATTCCTGAGATCTACATTCATCAGATGTGGAGCACTATCAAACCAGATGACAATAACAAATTCTTCACATGCACTCTTGACAGAAAACAAGTCAAGGTCACTCCAGTACATCTACGTGAAGCTTTATCTCTACCAAATCCACCGGATACCTCAAGACAATACTGGCCTTCACCCACTGAACAAGACATTCTCAACTTTCTCATTGGTATTGGATATGATGTAGATCCAGATCTTCCACTCAACATCCTCTCAAACATCAATGCCAAGTCCATTCCTCAACCATGGAGAGCTATGTACTATATTCTGATTCGATCAGTGTCTGGAAGAGACAGTGGACACGAACATCCAAGACTTTCTCATGCTCAACTCTTCTGGGGATTTGTTACCAAACACAACCTTGATTTTGCTGCTCTAATCTGGGAAGATCTTATGCATCAAATGCATGGTCTACTCAGAAAACCCTTGACTAAAATCCCATTTGTCCGTTACACTAAGTTACTGATCAGTCTTCTCCTTGATAAGCATCATGATATTTCTAATCGACCCGAAGACAGAGAAAGACATGTGATCAAGATGGACACAGACTTCAAATCAGTATACTTTCCAAAGGAAAGCAATCACAAACAAGGTCTTAAGTTGTTTGATGTTCTACTTACTGATGAGGTCAGGGAAACTCCTGCTTACGCAGATTACATTCAAGCTTATGAGAAGAAGCTTGTCGGCATCACTAAAATGACTGAGGGAACAGGTTCTTCCAAGACTCGTTCCAAAAGTAGTAGAGCTAGTAAAACTGGAAGTGCATCAAGTGCTCCAAAGAAACCAACCTCAAGCAAGAGGAGAATTATTAAGACTGCTCCGAAACCAAAAGTTGAAGGAATTGGTATTCGTGATGAATCCTCTGAATCCTCCGAAGACACTGAACCAGAAGTAGAAATACTTAATGAGCAAGAAGCCGAGTTTCAAACAGAGCTTGACTTAGAGAATGCTACTAAGGCAAGTATTAAGCAGAAGAAGATTGATGAAGAAAGAAGAGCAGAACTACAAAAGAAAGTTATGAGGGAATTGGAAGAAAAGAAGAAGGAAGAGATTGCTAAGGGAGCAGGAGGATCAGGAGCCACTCCAGCACCAGTTTTATCCTCTAATCCGGTTAATCAACCCGGTGCCTTACAAACTTCCATAGTTCAGCCAAATACGGTTAATCAACCCGCTATGGCTACATCTACGGTTTCCCTTCCTCCATCAAGCTCGGTTAATCAACCCGACTTGGATAATCCACCACAATCTGAATCAGAAAAGATTGTCTTCACAGAAAATGAAATTTCAAATTCAATGTTTGATGACATCCCACTTCAAGAGGAAGAACATCATCAAGATAACACTAGGGAATGGGGAGATTCTGAGGAAGAGAAGGAGATTACTGGATTCAAGACTACTAAAGCTGCTAATGAGCTGGAGGAAGAACTTGCTGAAGCAGAAAGGAAAAGGAAAGAAGAAGAGGAAAGGAAACAAAAGGAGGATGAAGAAGCTGATAACTACATTATCTCTCCACTTCATGATTCTATGAACATGAATAAGTCCCCTCAACAACAACCACGAGATCAGACTCCTCCCATTTCTTCTCCCAAACCTAACACACCTCCTAATTCACCTCCCAAGCATCCAACTCCTCCAGAATCACCGAAGAAATCTCCAAAACCTTCATCTTCATCTCACAAGAATTCTGCTTCTCCTAATTCATCATCATCTATACCATCACTCACTCCATCACCATCGAAGTCACCACCACACAAAGGCAAAGCAACATTAGCAGAAAGAATGAGAAAAGTCATGAAAGGAAAACATGTAAGAAAAATCGCCAAAGTCACAAGAGTTGAAGTTCTCTCACCTTTATCCAGACAAATTAAGAAAGCAGCAAAGCTTGCTCAAGCAAGAAAAGAAAGAAAGTTGCAAGATCAAATGTCAAAAATGAAGAACCTTATCAAGGATCTGTCAGAACAAGTCAATGAGATGCAGGAAACAAAGCAGAACATGGATGAGCTCCTTAAGTTTGATTTTCAAGATCATATCAAAAGTAATACAAGACATTATGTCAAACGCTTCACTGCTGATCTTCAGAAAAATATTAACGAGAACGTTAATACTCAACTTGATGTCAAGGTCAAAGAAGCAATCATCTCAAATTCTGGCTTCAAGCAAATTAAAGACTTCACAACAGAAGAACTCAGACTTGAACTTCTCAACAGACTCCATGCCATGACATCTCCTTCTCCTGAAGATATCAGTCTCATTAAGTCAATTGAAGCACACATTGAGAAGGTTTCTTGCAAAGTTGCTGCTGATAAGGGTAAAAGAATTCGTGATGACGACAATGAGGATCAAGATCCAAATCCCACACAGAAGAAACAAAAGAATGGGAGTGGATCAGGTATTCACATTCAGGAGCCAACAGAACAGAAAACATCTTCACCATCTCCAAATCGTCAAGAATCTGGTCCAAGGAAACTGAGCATCACTTTGAACATTTCATTAGTGAAGATGTTGAGTTTCAACCTCAAGATGATCCACCTCAATCACCTCCAAAACCAACAAAAGCCAAACCTTCCAGCAGTAAGAAATCTTCTGGAGAACCAGCTGTGATTACATGGTTAGATACTGATGAAGACTTACAAGGAAACGAATGGTTTGACAATCTTGCAAAGGCTCAAATCAATGACGACGAAGCTTCAAAGATAGAAGACAGCACGTTTGAATACACTCAGAAAATCAAACATGCATTCAACATTAAGAAAATGACAAAAAGAGAGCTTCGTAGAATCAAGAATGATGCCTTCACTCTTTTAAAGGATAAATCTGCAAGTGCTGCTGAGTTGGAATATCATTTGGAGAACATTGCTAGGGCATTATCCAAAGACTTCGATTGGACAAATCCAGATGTATACAGGGAAGGTGGTCTTGATAGTAAGAAACGTCCATACATCACTGACTGGACAAAACCACTTCCGGTGATACGACCATATCATGGAATGTCAGAAATTCCATTCGCATTCTTCTTCAATCAAGATCTGGAACTACTCGTACATGGGGCTTCCAGTGAAGTAAAATATGCAACCTCAATCACCTTCACTCCTGCTGCAAACTACACAAATCCTGCCATTGAAGAAGAAGCTAGACACCGTAAACTCTTCATCAACAAAATTGCAAAATATGATCGTGACGCTGAACTTGGAATTCACCACTGGTTTGACAAACACAAGTCGTGGTACAAGTACAAGCTTGGCCTCATGGCCTCTCGTGAAAAGGTGTTCAGTGATCTTCGTATAAAGGCAGTGATTGATGCTAAGGGATCACAAAAGCTTGGATACACATTCATCTCTGAGATCTCCGTTCGCAGACAAGATAATCTTATTTACACGTTCAATGAAGCAGATTTTCCTGAACTCAATCTCAACGACATTGAAGACTTGTATTTGATGAAAGTACAAGGGAAGCTGAATCACCTCAATCCTACTCTTCTGTATGCATTTAGCACTGCTATATGCCACTTCATCAGAAGAACAGTGATCAAAGAACGTGTAGAAGATCTTCAACTTGGAGTTGAAAGTTATCAGAAGAAACTGAATCTTGAGGAACCCATGTTTACTCTCACTGACAACAAGGAACCTCAATACTTGCTCAAGACCGACCCTATCTTTGGATTCGTCTACAGAAGTGCAACAAATACTAACCGTTTCATGCCTCATAAGGAGATTCACAAGTTCTGTGACGACACTCTAAAGAATGTTCGAGATGGGTTAGTCACACGGGTTCAGGATCAAATATTGAAGAAGCACAAGAAATGGAATCATCAACAGCTCAGGCAGGTCAAGAATTTTATATGGTCGATCGAAGAAAGACTCTACAGAAGGGATCAGATGAGGAGATTGGAAACTTATGTTGGTGGTCGTCCTCCATTTGCCATCAGATTATTCCAGAGAACAGATCCTAAATTCACCACTTTTGGCAGAGGCGGTTAATTTGTAAGAATTTGATTTCAATATTCAATATTCATTCAATATTCTTACTTATATATGACTGTTAAATTGACTACGGCTTGTGCACACATAACAGTGTACAACCCGGACCCCAAAGAAAGGACCCTGAGGTACGCTTCAGTGCCTCAATCCTGAAAAAGGAGCGAAAGCTTCTTACTTATGAGCAGAATTAAAACCTGAATGTTTTCCAATGTTTTTCCAAACATTCTACTCATAAGGACAAGTATTCCCTCGTTAAGGGGGAGTATTTGAAAAATATAATCTTTGTTCAAAGAATTATAAATGTTCTTGAAATTCTTCCCTAAAACTCAAAAACAGCATATTTTAATCATAAACGTTTTCCAAAAACATCATGAGTATGCTATTTTTAGGGGGAGAAGAAAAAGATGATTAAAATATGATGTCTCATTTGCTGGAATCTCGTGTGCTCATACTCAGAATTAACCCTCGAATTGACGAATAGGAAAGTCAGTAGTCGAAAGGACATGTCCCGGACGGGTAATAATTTCAAGCCAGTTTATCTGGTGATGTAAGCGTATCTCGCAAAGGACGTGTCTGAGTAGAATGTACCGATTTCGAGCGATAATCTTTGAATCTGATCTGGACGGGTAATAAATTCAAGCCAGTCTAACTGGTGATGTAAGCGTGTCTCGCAAAGATCAGGTTCATTGAAAGTCAATCAATTCAAAAGTGCCAATTCTTTCCGGCATGTGCAAATTTCAAAATTTAATATTAATGAGCACATGTTAAGGGGGAGTATTTCTGAAAATCATCAAACTCTCAAGGTGTCAACAAAATGTCTTTACAATTATCGACACTTTGAGAGATTTTCAATGGTTTGGTTTATGGCATCATTAGGATAGTCATGGAGTTATAAGGTGACTAAGGTTAGGGAAAATCGTCCTATGATCCGCCAGAGCCGGAGGGATCTACCCAAGGACAATACCAATAGTTTAGAACTAGAAAGTCCTAGGTATGATATAAAAAAGGAGAAAATGAATGAACGGAGAAAGAAGGGGTTGAAGAATTAAAAAGAAAAGTAAAGAAAAAGGGTGAAAAGAAATAGCCCTCCATTTGTTCAACCTTAGGGCAGACACCGGGTTCAATTCATAATCTACTGGTTGATGAGCATCACCGGTATTGAAGACCAAAGACGTCATGGACCCAGTGACGCACTAAAAAACCTTCTAAGCCACTCAAGTGTCTCTCAAAAGACATTTGTTTCATTCACACGGAGAACCCTTCATAATCTATCGACATCTCATTACGAGATTGTTGATATTGAAAAGGAGGCAATCTGCTCCACGCCTCCGATGACCAAACAAATATGCACTAATTGAGTCTAGAGCCATGAGATTCATCAAAAGATCTCTTAGGTACACTTAGAATTACTCTGGTGTTCTACATCATGGGCATCAGGAGTAAATTAGGAAAAGTGTCCTTCGCAGATCTTAGCAATCTGCCGAGAACATTCATGAGAAAAGTCACATTAGTGATTATCAATGATTGAATGGAAATCCTGCCAGAACAACATCAAACAATTCTGACAGCAGGTCACTTCGGTAACTCCTAGTGGGTTACGCTTAGTGTTTGCTCCAAACGGTCTACAGTCGTGGGGTGATCTCCAGCGACTCACTGAATCGTGGGTGCACTTCGGTGTGTCCGTGTAATCCCTTTCGGGGAAATCCGGTTCAGAACGGTCTGGGTTAAGATTTGAGAAAGTCTTCACAATATGCTGTTGATGATCTCAAGTCTGAGCCTGTAAGTACCGGTTGGTTCGTGCTGTTGCTGCTGTGTTGCTGCTGCTGCTGCTGCTGCTGCTGAGGAGCTGGAGTTTGACCATCAAGACTCCATCATGTTCATATCTTGAAGTAATGTTTTCACAACGACTCAGTAACATCAAAAGTTCAAAATATGATTCAAAACAAGACAAAGACATATGAGCATGATGGAGAAGACAAGAAGACGTTGGAGACTGGCAGAAAGAGACAACATCACATCATCATTTAACAAGAACAAAGAAACAAAGATTATAAAGACGTCGGAAGCCTAAGAAGCAAAGAAGACGTCAGGCAACATTGATGATCAAGACTTAGGGGGAGATTGTTAGGAATACGTTTTTATATATTTACAAGTCTTGTTCATTTATAATGTTGCACATTTATTAGGACTATATTGTTTGTAAATTTGGACCGGTTCATTAGTAGTCCATGAACCGGTCACATGTGCTAGTTTATTCTTATCCCATGTGAAGGAATATTCCTAGAATTATTCCTCCTCCCATTGCCTATAAATACAAGGAAAGGGATTCATTTTCATTGTGGGTTTTCTATTGTAAGTGCGGAAGCTATGCTTGTGTGTGAATCGAATTAGTGAAAACCTTCCATCTTATTCTTCTCTTCTTATTTCTCTTATTTACCTTATCGTATTTAGCTTATTACATTTCCATACGTAGCTTAATATCTAAGATAAGTAGTAGTTCGTGTGTGGTGTTGAGATCATTATAGTGACCTACACTAGCTCAACTGAAACTAACCCAAGAGATCATGTCAAGGCCATATGCACTACTGAAGAAGTCACGCCTAACATACCTTTTCCTAGAAGATTGATGAATGGTAATGATGCTGCAAAGCCCGAATTTTTCTTTAATTCTTCAATCAGTTTAAGGAGGTTACTCAACGAGAAGGCAAAGATTGAAGAGGAGATCAAGGCTACAATGAAAGAAGAGAGCTCTGCAACCGACTTACGTACCTTGCCTCATAAAGAAAAGGACCCAGGAATTTTTACTTTACCTTGTTCAATTAATGACATATCTTTCAATAATGCATTAGCTGACTTAGGAGCTAGCGTTAGTGTTATGCCCCTTAAGACATTCACTACCCTAGGACTAGGAAAATTAGCACCAACTAAGCTGCTTATTGAATTGGCTGATAAAACGGTAAAACGACCTGAAGGGGTTGCTGAAAATGTGATAGTTAAGATTGAGAAGTTTGTTTTCCCCGTAGACTTTGTTATATTAGATATGCCCGAGGATGTTAAGATTCCTTTAATCTTTGGAAGACCTTTCTTGTCTACCGCCCATGCTAAGATTAATGTGTTTAAAATAAAAATCTCATTAAAGGTAGGGAACAATAAACTAGTCTATAAGTGCCAAAATCCTGCTAAGAGCATAATTAGAGGCGTCTATGTGCTAGGATTAAGAGAACGTATGGACCTCGATCTAGAAGCTAGATTTATGGGAGAAACCTTAGTAAATAATGAATCACTTGAGACCTATAGTGGAGACTACATTGAATTAAATGATCTTAATTTACCAATAGGAATCAATGATCAATTTATGGAGGATTTTGAACCCGAAATTGAAGAAGGAGAAATTATGGATGTACCTAGAATCAATATGATCAACACTAAGAATTATGATAAATTTGAAGGATATCCTAGTTTCTGTGATTATGGTAGAAAGATCCATGTAGATTGTGCTTATAATTTATAATTTCTTTGCGTGATAGGATTTAAACAGGTTAGTGCCAACTTTTTCCCTATTTTACCAATTAATGTAATGTCAAAAGATTTCTATAATTCTATAATGAAAAACAAAATTGAGTATAGAGGGAAAAACGTAGTTGAAATATTCATGAATGTACCTATTTTTGTCAGGAATTTAACTATTGTTACAGATTTCACCGTGGAGGAAAACATGGATGGTTATCGTGATGTTGAGATGGGTGACGTGATCGTTGGGAAACCATTTTGTAAGGAGGTCGAAATTAACGCTAAAAGATTTGAAGGAAAGATCACCTTTAAAAGTGGAAGCAACGTTATCACTTACATGATGCCTCGTGCTCACCCAAGGTTTAAACATGCCCCTAACAAATTTTGTTACAAATTTACACCATTTCTTTTTGTAAATGAAAATGACGCTGAGGAAGGGATCGAGTATCCGTACCAAAAGATGAAAGGATTCTACAAAGGTGTACTTGAATTGGGGCCGGAATATGTTCGTGACGAAGTAATTCGCAACTACATCGTGCACGGACATGTGGGGATCAATAGAACGAAATAAGGAGCTGAACGTGAGTCTAACTTGAAGACTCTGAATAAAGACAAGTGATGACTGGGAGACAACCCGAAGAAAAAAATTTTACTTTTCTGTTCTGTGTCGAGTCTGTCAGAGCTGCAGAAGATGCGGCGCATCTCCATCATAAGATGCGACGCATCACCTGCACTGGTCATATCTTATTTCATTTTCTGCATTTTTATTTTTGACTTTAAAACTTTCTGTCAGTTTATTTAATGCGGCGCATCCCTGGTTAAGGATGCGACGCATCTTTTATTCTGATTCGTATTTATTCCAGGCTCGATACGGCGTATCTTCTTCCATAAGATACGGCGTATCGACTGACCTGATGATTTACAGTTTAATTTTTTAGGTTTTATTTTTACTAACTACTAATGTATTATGCAAGTTTGAACCTTCTTAACTCAGGTGTGTTAAAGTCTAAATGGTATTATAGATTCCTACATGTTTGTGGATACATCATTTATGAAGCTTAAACGTTCTCATCCACAAGAAAGTTGATTTTTACTCTTATACGAATAATCGAGGATCATACCGAGCAAATCTCAGGGGAGTTTTTCTGTTCTAATTATTTTATTTTCCAGTTTTTAACCTTTGACACAAACAACGAGGACGTTGTTTAACTTAAGTGGGGGGATGGAGAATTAGAACACTTACTTGTCCTAAACTTTTTCAAAATATGCTTGAAATGCACTTAATATATCAAAATTTAAAATTTTTTTTAGCATGTTTTTGTTTAAAGTCTAAATTACATAACCGCACACATAACTCTATTCTTTCAAAAATATTAAAACTTTAGTGTGCCGGTGACTTGTAAACTTTAGAACTTGGCTTGTATACTATTCGAGACCACCATAATAAGTATTATCTATATAATTGGAGTGACTTGTCTAAATTGGTAAATTTCTAGGATTACACCCAAATAGCCTTTATATGTTATATGATATTAACTAACTACACTGGTTAGTTAACCCTCGTATAAACCCTTTGTTTACTCTAACTTTTTGAGTAAGATACCCCTAGAAAAACCTTCAGAGCCATTCCTTTCATTTCTTACACCTTTGTTATAATGTTTCGATATACCCTTACACCTTAGCCTACCCTGTAGATTAAAATCCGTGGTTAATTGCTTTAGGCAAAGTGTATTTCCTTACATTACCTGTGTTCGCGTGCGTAATTCATTATCTCTGGTTAGGTCGGGAAATTGCACAATGCAATTGGTATGAAAGTAAATATTGTATAACTTTTAGTTTATTTTTCGTGTGTTTGCCACTTTCACTATTACAGTTATTTCTGAAAGTATGAAGAGTATGGAAAAATTATCCGGAAAAATAGTGATAGAAAAGTTGTGAAATTTTACACATATATGTTGATGTCAAAAAAAAAAAAAAAAAAAAAATCAAAAAAAATCAAAAAAAAATATAGAAAAGAAAAAGAAAAAGGAAAAGTTGGAAGTTTGTTTTAACCAACTTATGTAAAGTTTTGTATTAAGTGGGAGATATCACCACTATTTGTTGTATATTATATTTATGGATTGAATGGGAGTTGGCCGTTATGGGAACGCCAACTAAGGTTACTCTTTGATTGAGATTTTGTTGAGTATAATTCGTGTCTACCTAAAGCGTGTGTTTCAAGTGTTAAAGCGTGAGTTATTCAATGATATGAGTCTTATTCATGGGATGGTTGGGAAAGTGATTAACCACACTTATGATTTTAATTTATCTATTTTGTTTATTTTTCATTTTACACCAATTTGTATCCCAAATATTATCCATACCCTATATCGTTCTTCATCCAAACCTTTGATTTATTGAGATTAGGGATTTGAGCAAGCTTAGGTATCGTAGTCGTGGATTCGGCTATGTATTTATGATTTTGTCGCCCTTTTTGATATAATATTATTGGTGAAGATTACTTGGTCCTATCTTTAGCCCATTCGAGTTAAGGAATTCAGCAATTGCAAGTATCATGGTCGTGGATTCGATCATGTATTTGTAATTTTGTCGCCTTTTCTGGAATATGAGATCGATAGAGATTAAAAAGGATGATCAACCCTTAACCAACAAACCCTTTTTACCGCTTTAGACTTGTTACTCCTTGGCTTTAGTGGGGGAGATGCGTATACTTGCCAAGCCTATGATAGAATATTCGTCACGAATAAGAAACAAAACTATTTAGAATTGTTTTACATTAATAAATATTTTGGTTCCTACTTCGTTAAGTGATTGGTTGTGTGATTATGACAAAACGAATACGTGCTTAAATATAAAAATAAATCCTAATATCTTTTAGGATACATTTCCATATGATTAATTCTAAGGTTTACTTGGGGACAAGTAAAGTTCAAGTGGGGGGATATTTGATGAACTCAAATAAGTACATTTTATTATCATCATTTATCCTATTTATTTGACTTTTTTTTATTATATTATATATGAGAATCGATACATTAATGTTTACTTTAGTAATTCTCAGGTAAAAACAAGCATTATGTGAAATTTGGCGATTTTGGACGAGCAAAACAAGCGAGATGTCAAAAGTCTACTGAAATTCAGAAGATGCGCCGTATCTTACTCAACAGATACGATGCAATATCATACTTAGATGAATTCGAAGACCACTGCCTAACTTTGAAGAATGTGCCGCATGCAATTCTGTCATGCGCCGCATATGAAACTTTGATCAAAGAAGAAGATCAAGCTCGTTCTACTCCAGATACGCCGCAATATACTTCTAACATACGGCGTATCACTATCAAGATTTCACCAGTTACAATCCAAGACAACTAAAGTACATGCGCCGCATACAAAGATCAAGTTACGCCGCATCTGAAGACGGCGTACGAATATTCCAGAATATATTAATCTTGGACCCCACGTGAAGTTAAGTCAATGCGCCGTATCTATCAACTCAATGCGCCGCATCGATCCCTCAGACAGAAACTATATATACCCCAAGGCCAGACGAATTTAGGAGACCTTAGATAAACCTTTTGTATAAC
Organism: Artemisia tridentata subsp. tridentata; assembly: GCA_021014915.2. NCBI lineage: Eukaryota > Viridiplantae > Streptophyta > Magnoliopsida > Asterales > Asteraceae > Artemisia > Artemisia tridentata. The sequence continues at coordinate 251,608,678 of CP139507.1, forward strand.
CCTAGAGCCGAATTCAAACGACCAAGCAGCACAAGACACACCTCAACCAAAGATACAAGAGCTGTAAGAAGGTCCTGCATGTATTCAATTCATTAAGTAGTTTTGTTTTATTGTTTTAGTACTCTTTAATTCATCAGGATTGATGGGCTTGTGTCATGTGACTACGGAAGATCATGCACTCCCCTTAATATTGCTTTCCCATTAATTAAAGTTTATATGTTGATGTCTTTGGTGACTTTTATTAGTGCATTGATAACCTCTGTGTCTAGCTGAGTCTTGCTTGGGTCGCCATGCCCCTTCCTCGCCTATTTATTCTAGCGTCTCTAGAAAAGTAGGATAGATATAAGTAATCATTAAGGGTTTACTCGCCGATAAGATTAGAGCCAACGAGAAAGGTTTAATTATATACACTTCATATAAAACTAGCAATAAAACAAGTGACAAGCTATTTAATTATCAGGACAGGTCTTCTTATTGTCTCGAGTATCTATCTGTGTACGTGTGTGCTAATCACTGATTCGTGCTCATTAGTTTAGTTTTCTATTTAATTATAGCCAAACTGTGCCAGTCTCTCAGGCTGAACCCCCTTGCGTTAGATTAGGTTGTATTACTAACTTAGGATATTAAAATACTGATTAGAATAACTTGATAATACGTTCCACTCTTAGTGATCGACACTCTGCTTACCATTATATTCATACTGACCGGGTACACTGCTCGTTAAGTGTGTGTGTTATTGATAAGTCGGCTAAATATAAATTTAAAACTTGCGTAGGCATTAATACTGCTAAACCGCAACGACACATCACGCGCATCACAGTGTAAGAAGCAGACAATTATGGCAACTTCTACAACTGAAGCTGAGTATGTAGCTGCTGCAAGTTGCTGTGGTCAAGTGCTTTGGATTCAAAATCAGCTACTTGACTATGTGTATAATTTTATGAACACCATGATATATATTGACAATAGCAGTACAATTTGTATAATTAAAAATCCAATGCAGCATTCTAAAACAAAACACATAGAAATTAGGCATCATTTTATAAGAGACTGCAATGAGAAAAAGTTAATTCAAGTGGTTAAAATTGATTCTGATCATAACTTTGCAGATCTTCTAACAAAAGCCTTTGATGTAGGAAGGTTACAAAACTTGGTAGCAAGTATTGGAATTCTTAACCCTTAAAGTTTTTCAAACTGTGTGTTTTGGTACATAAAATGGATTTGTACTGTTAGGTTTGTCATTAGTACTGTTAAGTATAATTTGTACTGTTAGTACAAAATTTGGACTGTTTGTTAATACTGTTAGTCATATGTTTATACTGTTATGAAGCAAGTGCTTTGCACCTTGTTTTCTTGGTGTTGGACTAACAATTGCAGGTATGGAGATTGAACACAAAGGAATTACTAGTGCATTGTGTGAGCAGCAGTTGGTGGCTTAAGTTGCTGACATAATAGGTTGATGATGGATAGAGTTTGGGGATCCATTAACAAAGATTTATACCCAAGTTAATTGATTCCTTAAAACTTCTTTCTTGAGACCTTATTATGATGTTTGGTATTAAATTGATGGCTTAGTTAGTGTTGGATTGATATACTCTGACCAAACTAACTTGTAGCTTGTCTAAGGGTTTAGCAACCTTGGATAAATCCAAAACTACTAATATTGAAACGCTGATATACTTTGTTAAGTATGCGGAATCTACTTCAACAAAGCTAAGAAGAATTAACACAAAACTTTGATTATATTAAACCTTGAACCTGCTTACTTTACACAGATTCACTAACAAACTCTAAACACTAATACTCTAATAATCGACTAATACTTTTCTCTAAAACTTCGTATGAACTTGTATCTCTAATCATATCTCTAATGCCAACCTAGGGATCCTTTTATAGGCACAAGGAAAACCCTAGTCGGTTTACAATACTTGAACGACAAGTAATTCTAATAATAATCTAATAATAACTCTAAGAACATTCTAGAATTACACATTAATCCTTAAACGTATTTGCATATCAGTCCTTTATCTTTAGCAGTACTTTGACTTCTTTAGAACATGAGCAGTACTTTGACTTCTATCGAACAGTACTTTGACTTTCTTCATGTAGCAGTACTTTGTAGCCCAACAATCCTCCCCTAACTTGAATTCCACTTGCTTGATTTCAAGTTTCTTTGTATTTCTTTAACTTCAACATCTTTATCTTCAAGGAAAGACTGTATCATTAACTTCTGTCTCATGCTTGTTTTGTCATCATCAAAGTAATCATTAACTGCAATCTTTATCAGCAACAGATCTTTTCAGCAACTCATCTTTTCAGCAACTCAGCATCATATTGGTAATAGGTACATCAGATCTTAAAAGTTTCATACTATTCTCATCACTTCCAGGTGTGTTAACTCCTGTGAGAGGTGAATCATTGAAAACTTAATGGATTTTGATGTCTCTTTACCAAAGCCATTAACTCTGGAGTAGCCAATGTTTAGGTTTAAAAACCATGGTACATTGATAACCATATGATTTTTAGCAAATCATCAGCTATCAACGGATTTGAGTAGTCTTTACCAATAGCCGTTTGCTTTTGGACTAGCTAGTTCTTTTAGTACAATCACTACCATGGTGAACTAATTACCATACAATGATTTTCCACAACCTTTACCACAAAGCCATTATCTTGTGGGCTAGCCAACTCTTCACTAACATAGATATGGTGAGTTGAAAACCATATAATTTTTAGTAAATTGTCAACTAAAAACGGATTTGATAATCACATAAGAGCCGTACCCTCATGATGAGTCAAACTCTTTCTTGTTTACTTAAACATGGTGAGTTGAATACCATTTGTTGCTGTTTAAATCTTTGTGCTTCAAAATGTTTTTGCACTTTTCAAAAATCACTTATTTTATAAAAAAAACTTTACTGGTTTCATGCTGTAAGCAGTACTTTGAGAAAGTACTGTTTGTCAAGCAGTACTTTTTAAATAAAGTACTTATGTTTCAAAAGATTTATATTATAAATATCATACCAGTTGTTATGCATCAATCTTCAGCCAGCATTGTCCACTTGATGAACAATCCAATCACCATCAATGCAGTTTCACTTTCTTCTTCCACTTCCATGCCATAATCTAGCATTCTGATCATCAGATCCCTAGTAAGTGGATATCTTTGCTCTGCTAACATGTGAATCATAGTTCCATCTTCTAGCTCTAAAACATGTATTCCCACTGATTCAAAGAACATCCATCTGTTAATTTCCCAATCCTCTTGATTTTCCCAGAGAGCACTATCACTTGTCTCTTCTGTTTCCCAGATGGTTGTGAGATCTCCTACCAGAACCAAACCCACTCCTTGTGGTGGAATATGTTCAAAGTAAGTTTGCACTTGTAGATATAGCTGAAGCAGATCTTCTCTATCTATCAGATGTAGTATATCCCATAACAAATTGAACACTCTAAAACTTCCATCTTGTCTATGAAATATCAAGTAGTCCCCTTCTTGTGATTCTACAACTGAGAATGTAGAAATCTTGGACTTCTTGTCTGTAACATCTTCTGATTTTGGATGCTCAAAGTCAACAACTCTCAAGTAATTTCTTAGCTCATCAGCTGTGTTTACTCTTAATTCAATAGAATCCTTGAGCTTCTTTGATGAATGTTCATCAGTTGTTGTTCTTTTCCTCTTTGAGCTCCTTGTAACAACTCTTTCCTTTCTACTATCTTCAAGCTTCTTATCTTCAAATGAAATAATGCTTGCAAGATCTTTTTCTATAGCATCCCTAACATCATCATACAAATCCTTCATCTCTGTATGTGTCAATTTCACCAAACCTGTATATCCTCTACCTTTGAGATAAGCCATCATAGAATTTCTTTCTTGAGCTTTACTTTGTGGCCTTCTAGGTTTGATAACTTTCCTTGACTCTTCAGCATCTAATTCAGCCTGTAATTTCCTTGCAGCTTCCTCATTTTTAGCATCCTGAATAGCTCTTAGTTCTTTCAAGGTAAGCTTCTTCTTCTTAGTTTCTACCATGATCCCTTTACCTTTGTCTTTTGGATCTAATTCCTGAGTAGGTTGAGAAGAAGTATGAGGTTGTTGTTCAACATCAACAATACTTATGCCTCTTGGTCTAGACATATTCAACATGATGTCAGCAATGGTCTCATCATCACTTTCAGTATGTTTTCGAACTTCTTCTTCCTGTTGAACCGGATTGGAAGGGCCAACTTCCTCTTGAACTTGATTTGAAGGACCAACATCTTCCTCAAAATCCAAAGTCCTTGGTGTAATAGTTCCTTGATGAGCAGTACCTTGAAGAGCAGTACTTTCAACATCAGTACCTTCCAAATTCAATTCCTCAGTATCACCACTTTTTACTTCAACAGTAGCATCTTCAACGTTGATCTGCTCTGTTTCATCACTTTTCCTCTCAACAGTATCTTCATGAGGAATATCTTCAAGTGGTGTATCATCATAAAGCCCAGTATCTTGATTGAACTCAGTATCTTCATTGAACTCAGTATCTTCATTCAAATTCTCTAAATTCCTCCCCAATTGGAATGAAGACTGCTTGTGAATCTTTCTCTTCTTTGACTTAGACTTCTGTGAGTTTTGACCAGTCTTCTTCTGTGACTTGACCCACAACCTGTGGTGCTTAACTAATGGCCAAACAAACCTCTTTAATCGTCTGAACTTTCTTGTCAAATCCAATATCTGATCAGCTTGATCATCAGTAACCTTCTTGAGCCTCCTTAATTCCCTTGAAAGTTCATAGTTGGTCAAGACATCCTCAACTACTTCCTCATCTTCCTCAGATGATTGATGTCTATCTGTGGAAGCATAAGCATTGGGAGTTGGTGATGGAGTCACATCTGGAGGTGAATTCTCCTGAGCAGCACTTTGTGAAGACGAAACAGTATGATGAGAAGCAGTATGTTGAGAAGCAGTATCTTCTCTTGAAGCTGGTTGCTCTCTAATTGCTGATGCAGAGGATTCCTCTTGCTCTTGTTCAGGCTCTTGCTCTGCATCCCTAACTGCTTGTGCAACTTCCAATATATGAGCTGTCAAAGGTGTATTTCTCCCAGAGAACTTGATACTCTTCTTAGCAATGAATGTAAACACCTTTGGTGGAAGTGTGACTGTAGGTAGAAAACTTTGTGGTTTAGAAATCCCCTCAAGTTGTTTGTTTAAGAATACCTGAATAAACCTTGGGTACATCAAGAATGGTGAACCATTAGTGATGTGTGAGAGCATTCCATCAAGAATCATCCTTGAAAAGTTGAAAGGACGATTTGTAGCTAAACCCACCAATGCAGAAGCAATGTTCTGACCAAACTGCTCCCATGAAGTACTCTTAGGACTCAAGCAGTGAAGTAGAACATGTATGAGATATTTCCAATGAGGACTAAACAATGTCTTCTGAAAAGTAAGTATGGTGAGATCACCTTCATACCCAATATCCCTGAGTGTATCCCAAATCTCTTGCCTTGCAAAACGAATAGCACTCCCTGCATCATTAAACTACAAATCTTCCCTAATTGAAGATTCAGTAATCCTAATTGCTCTACCAGCAACCTTAGCATGAATAAAAGGAACACCATCTTGTTCATCAGACTTCGCAGTAGACCAAAACTGTTGAATCCATGGTCCAATTACATCAGGGTTTACCAAAATAGCATAATTGATTGATGACCCAGTTAAGAAATCAATTATCGCATGAAAATCAACATTCTTTGCCGTTTTATCCAAGTTCGCGACCATGTTATGCTTAGAACAGAAATCACGATTAGCCATTGAGTGTGAAGAGTGTTAAACGAAGGTAATTAGCGATTAGAATCGTAGATACCGAATGAATAAATGGATGGATAAGAATAAAGTGAAGAGTGAAAATCGGTATAATGGGATAGGATAAATATGGGTAAGATTTAAAAAATCAAAGCCTAATTAATAGTGTTACCGTTGTATTTGGCTTGTTACCCCTTCCCGAATGAATTAATTAACCGTAGACCCACATTTTTTTACCGTTGGAACAGTACTTCCACATAAGCAGTACGTCCACCTAACCAGTACTCTTCAAAGCAGTACGTTGAAGTAGTACTTTGCAGAACCAGTACTTTGTATAGAAAACCAGTACTTTGCATCTTCTCATCCATAACCTTCTAACTAATAACGATGTTGCCTCCCCTCAAATACAACATAGGTACTAAAACTAAAAAATCCAATACTTTCATTAAGAACTGAAAGAAAGTATACTAACTAATACTAAAGCCTCCCCTCAAATGTAGCCTAGTAGTTAATCATCCCAATGCTCACAACTAAGTGGTTGAATCTTGAAACATCAAATCCCTTAGTGAGTAGATCAGCTACATTGTCTTCTGTGTGAACTTTGACCACATTTATAAGCCTGTGCTCATAACAATCTCGAATGAAGTGATGCCTAATCTGAATATGCTTGGTCTTGGAGTGATAAACTGGATTCTTCACAATACAGATGGTACTCTCATTATCAATGTTGATAGGAGTGTTTTTGAAGTTGAATCCATAATCCAAGAGTTGATTCTGCATCCACAAAACTTGTCCACAACAGCTTGCAGCAGCAACATATTCTGCTTCAGTAGAGGAGGTGTTGCAATTGTTTGCTTCTTACATTGCCATGAGACTAATCTTCTTCCAAGATATTGACATCCACCAGAGGTTGATCTTCTATCATAATTATCTCCTGCATAATCACTATCTGAAAAAGCTTCCAAGTGAAAAGGTGACTCCTTAGGATACCATAATCCTAACTTTGGTTGATGCTTGAGATATCGAAAAATCCTCTTGACTGCATACATATGTGAAACCTTGGGGGTAACCTGATATCTTGCACACAAGCATACAGCAAACATGATGTCAGGTCTTGATGCAGTTAAGTACATAAGACAACCAATCATAGATCTGTAAAGCTTCACATCCACAGCTTGTCCATCTTCATCCTTTCCTAATGGTTTATTGTTGTCAATAGGTGTGGTGGCAGGCTTGACAGTTGGAAGGTCAAATCTTTTAAGTATGTCTTCAACATACTTTTCTTGATTAATGAAGATTCCATCTCTTGTTTGTCTAACTTGAAGCCCCAAAAAGAAAGTTAATTCTCCCATAGAACTCATTTGAAATTCCTGCTGCATAAGTTCTTCAAATTCTTTCACCATAGACTTCTTTGTGGCTCCAAACCCAACTTTAATCAGCTAAAGCTTGAGCTACCTTCTTGGGTTCAGTTTGTGATAGAAAACAAGCAAACAGGCATGTTTGTTGATCCCTGTGATTCATCCTGTTTTGTTTGTAAACAAAGCTAAGTAAAGGAGTATGTTGCTTAGAGAGACCTTGAACTTTGTTTCTTGTAACCACTCCTGAAGAGGGTGATCCAATAATATTGCTTTGTGGATGAGCTTTATGAACTCTCAATGTAGAAGTTGGTGGAACTGGAAGATCAGATTCCAAATTAGTAACATCAGGTTCTTCATTGGTAGTTGAGAAAATACCTTCATGATTGAGCTCATCATCAATTTATTCTAACCCAGGAATGTTAGCATTATCCAAATCTTCATCATCAACATTGGAATCATCATCATTGCTCCAATTTGATGGTTCTAACACACCAGAGGTACTGTCAAAAGGATCATCAGTACTTTGATCAAAATTACTGTGAGCAGTATCTTTGAATGTACCCTTTTTCTTTGCAGCATCATAAGCCCTCCTTTGTTCATCTTCATAGGATTTTGCTATAGTTTCTTGAAAAAGCATCCTATTAAGTTCATCTTGTATGGCTTGATCTTCATCAGATACTGTGATGGTTGGTTGAGCAGTACTTTGTTCCTTATCAGTAACTTCAGGTTCTTTATCAGGAACATCTTCTGGTCTAACATTGACTCCATGAACAATGTACTGTGAATCATCTTCTTTGTGATTAGCCTGATTTTCTTCTCTAACAGGCACATAATTCATAGATGGAGTAAACTTGAGATCAAGATGAAACATCCAATCAGGACCTTTTCCTCTCTGAGATTCTTTATCTTCCAAAAATTCAACATGAAGACAATCTTGAACCCTTTTGGTACTCCTGTTATATACTCTAAAACCTTTGCTATTTGTACAGTAACCTAATAGATATCCTTCATCTGACTTACCATCAAATTTTCCCAGAGAATCAATGGTATTTAGAATAGTTAGAGAACAGCCAAAAGGTTTTAGAAAACGAATGTTTGGTTTCTTTCCCATGAGCAGCTCATATGGTGTCTTCATCTGAGGTTTAGTAACCGGTACTCTATTTAAAACATAGCAAGCAGTACTTATAGCTTCAGCCCAAAAGAGAATAGGTAATTGTGAATCTGCAAGCATTGTTCTAGCTGCTTCTATCAATGTCCTGTTCTTTCTTTCTGCAACACCATTCTGTTGTGGAGTTCTAGCAATGCTAAACTCTCTCTTGATCCCTTTCTTGGCACAGAATTCATCCATATGCTTGTTCTTGAATTCTATTCCATTATCACATCTAATACCTCTTACTTTGAGTCTCAATTGATTTTCAACGGCTACTATCAGGTCATGGATAGCATCAAAGGTTTCGTCTTTGAATCCCAAGAAAAAGACCCAACTGAATCTGCTACAATCATCTGTTACAACCAAGCAGTACTTCTTCTTGTTTAAACTCTCTACTGAAACTGGTCCAAACAGATCCATGTGTCGCAACTCCAAAGGTTCTCTAATAACTCTGTCCTCAAGCTTCTTACATGAAGCTTTATGTTGTTTACCCTTCTTGCAGGCCAAACATGAATGATCAGTCTTGAATGTTTTGGAAGGTAAACCTTTAACTAAATTCCCTTTGACCAGCTTGTTGATGTTTTTGAAATTAATATGACCTAGTCTTCTATGCCATAGATGTGCTTCTTCTAATGATGCCTTGGCTACTAAACATGTTGCTCTTCCAGCAGAATTGAGACTCTTTAAGTCTAAACTGTATACATCATTGGTTCTTGGTACTTTCAATGTTACCAAGTGATCATCAACAAACTTAAACTCAGGAGAGAGAATAAGACATTCTGTATCAGTGAACAGAATTGGGTACTTCTTGTCACAAATCTGAGAAACTGACAAAAGATTGAACTTGAGCTCCTTCACATATCTAACATTCTCAAAATCAATACATCCAGCCTTGATGGTTCCTTTGCCAGTGATTCTCCCTCCATCAGGATCATTACCAAATGCTACTCTTCCTCCATAATATGCCTTAAAATCTGACAGGATCTCCTTATCCCCTGTCATGCTGCCAGAGCAACCACTATCAACAATAATATGATCTTTAAGCTCCTCCTCTGGGTTGCCCTGCACAGTAAAAGAAAAGGTTTAGTTTCTTTTAGGAACCCAAGCCATTACTGACTTGTGTTCCCCTTGTGGAGTGACATACTTGAATTCCTTCAGTATGTAATCTCCACTGGTTTTGAAGGCATGGTCCATAATTATTTGCTTTGGTCCCATGTCATGTGTTGTATTATCAACAACACTCCCTGTTTCACCCTTATCTGATGAAAGTACTACTTGTTCCCCATCAGTACTTTCTTTCTTAACCTAATTTCATTTGACTTTAGGTTTCTCTGACCTAGGTACTCTGCTTGAGGTGTAAGACCTTTTATATGAAGTGAATCTCTTAGGTCTTCTATGTGAAAAAGTGTTAGCAGTACCATGATTGGGTGAAAACTTAGAAGTACTTTTAGAGGGTACTGCTTGAGAAACCTTAGATTTATCAGTACTTGAGGGTACTGATGGTTTTGAAAAAGGTCTTTTCAGGTGAGGGTACCTATAGTCTTTTGAGAAATTACTATGGTTAACCCTATTTGAGTGATTCCAAACTGGTCTAGTCTCCCTTGGCTTATGGGTGGCACGTCTATTCTTTGGGAACTGACTTAAATATTCTGAGTGAAAGTCACAGTGCTTAATCAAATGATCAGGACTATAGCATACATAACATAATTTTTGCTCCATATTCCCAAATCCTCTTCTATGATTAAAAGGTTTCCTATTGTTAGCAGTATTTTGAAAAGTTTCTCTTGGAGGTACTGCTGAATGTCTATCAGTACTTTGAAAAGATTTTGGAGGTACTGCTTGTTTTTGAAAGGCTGTAGGAAACTTTTGATCATTACCCCTTTGAAAATCATCCTTGGGTTTCTCAGAACTAGATTGACCAGTAAGCTTCTTCCTAAACTCTAGGTTGTCTACACCATAACAAGAAACATCTGTCCTAGGTGGTTGAAGCCTACCAGTGGGTGGAGGAACTGAGTGGTACTCCTTATCTTTCTTAAACTCAGGAGGTGATTTACTAATTGGTTCCTCATTCCTAGATTTGTTTTCTTCTGAGCTAGTAAGTTCATCATCACTAGGTGAGATCTCTTCCTTATCACTAGGTGGGGTCTCATCTGAACTACTATCCTCACCATAACCTAGTCCAGCTCTACTGTTTATTCTTCTTTGTTTTTCAACAAATTGAACATGTGATAGACCAGCCTGTATAATACTAGCAAGTTTTTCTAATAAAGCATCTCTTTCCTTAGTAATCTTTTCTAATTCAGACACCTTACATCCTAACTTCCATTCAATTAATTTTAATTGATAATCTTGTTGCTCATATTTTTCTCCCCAAGCCATTTCATTATTTTCATGTGTTAATATTTTGGCTTCCATTGACTCTAAAGTTAATTGATAACCAGCTACCTCAGACCTAGCTGTTCTACAATTATCTCTTTCAGTCACATAGTCTTTAAGCAACTTTTGATACACATCATTACACTTAGAGCATACCTCAGAGACATTGGATGAACTTGGTAAAGTAGCTACCATAGCAATCTGAACAGGTTCATCTTCATCCTCCATGCTCCAGTCAAAGCTTCCAAGACCATCTCTTGATTCCAAAGCAGCATATCCTGGTTCCTCATCAAAAGCTGTGCTCCAATCAAAATCTTCCATTGCAACCATAGAATAGGTTACAGGTTCATCATCAAATTCACTGCTCCAGTCAATCTCAGCTAGATTTTCTTGAGCCACCAAAGCTTTTGGTTGTGATTCAGTAATAGGAACCTCTTTTCTTTCAACCTTGGATTGTTCAATCATTCTGTTTGCTTGATATTTTGCAAACTTGCATTCCCTTGCAAAGTGTCCAAGCTTTTGACAATTGAAACATTCAATCTTGGATTTGTCAAAAGTGATACCCTGTTTAGCTTTGAAATCAATTCCCCTTCCTGTCTTGTTTATGAACTTCTTGATCCTTGCATTGATCATGGCAACTTGCCATCTTATGTCAATCTCTTCTAAAGCATCTTCTTCAATCTGCAACAAGTCTTCTTGATAGGTAACAGGTAAACTGGCTTGTTGAGCAAAGAAGGAACATACAACATCATCAGAGTTGGTGTTGTTTGTTGGTGATGGGTTGGGGGTAGTAGTGGTTGTGCAAACGTGTTGTGTATCACCAACAGTACTTTGAGAAGGATAAGCAATACTTTTAGTAGAAGTACTGCTTCTGTTTTCAGAAGACACAAAAGCTATGTTGTGAGTTTTCTGAGAACTGTGACCATTCATCTCTTGCTCGTACACCTTCAAATTGTTGTAGAGATCATCAAAGTCCATAGACTCCAATCCAGGTTGTCCTCTAATCATGGTAGCAACCACATGCCAGACAGATGGCAAACTCCTTAAGAACTTCAAGTTTGCATCTTCAACAGATACCTCTGCTCCATATAGTTCTAGCATACTAAGTAGATTTTGAAATCTGTCATAAGCAGCATCAAGACCTTCTCTTTCACCAACAGTGAAAGTTTCAAACTGTTGCTTCAATAAGTTTCTATGCATCTTCTTTGAAGCATCATTACCTCCAAATCTTGTCTTGATTGCAGCCCACAATTGCTTTGCATCCTTAGCATCATGAAACTTTAGCAGGTAACCATCAAGAATAGCAGACAACAGTATGTTGAGAGCCTTTTCTTGATTTCTCTTTGTAGCTGCTGGCAAGGTTGGTTGAGGTGGTTTAGGTTGTCCTTCAACTGCTACAGGTTCATCAAGAACAACATTACCATTGACAATCACATCCCATAGAGCATGGTCTGTAATAGCAAGGTACTGCCTCATCTTCATGCTCCAGAGATCATATTCTCCCTTCTTGATGATAGGAATTCTGAGTGAGGTGATGGAAGGGATTGGTGCAGCTTCAGTCATCATCGTTTAGGGTTTGTTGTAAAATCGGTTTTAAGGGTTTCTTCTTAATCAGAGACTCCACACAAGCTCTGATACCACTTGTTGGATCGATATACTCTGACCAAACTAACTTGTAGCTTGTCTAAGGGTTAAGCAACCTTGGATAAATCCAAAACTACTAATATTGAAATGCTGATATACTTTGTTAAGTATGCGGAATCTACTTCAACAAAGCTAAGAAGAATTAACACAAAACTTTGATTATATTAAACCTTGAACCTGCTTACTTTACACAGATTCACTAACAAACTCTAAACACTAATACTCTAATAATCGACTAATACTTTTCTCTAAAACTTCGTATGAACTTGTATCTCTAATCATATCTCTAATGCCAACCTAGGGATCCTTTTATAGGCACAAGGAAAACCCTAGTCGGTTTACAATACTTGAACGAAAAGTAATTCTAATAATAATCTAATAATAACTCTAAGAACATTCTAGAATTACACATTAATCCTTAAACGTATTTGCATATCAGTCCTTTATCTTTAGCAGTACTTTGACTTCTTTAGAACATGAGCAGTACTTTGACTTCTATTGAATAGTACTTTGACTTTCTTCATGTAGCAGTACTTTGTAGCCCAACAGTTAGTCAGACAGTAACTGAGTTAACTCACTTTCTACCATTTTATACTTTTGTATAATGAGTTAGTCCAAGGACATCTTGTAGAAAGAACAGCGAGCAAACGTGAATCTAACACTTGTGTTAGAGGCAACAACTGCCACGAGCTGGAAACCCTGTCAAGAAAGCTCTTTGAATGAGTTTATCTGATCACAGATAGTTATTTATAACTGAAATCATTGGTTCTCACACAACCAGAGGTTGCATTAAACCGAAATCTTGATTAAGTGTCTATCTTTACACTTAATCCCTTCAAAATGGTTGTTAGCAGTATGGTTTTTAATCAAAATTGAGTTCATACTACTGAGTCAAATTTTTTTTCTCAAAAGGTTTGTACTGCCAGGCTTAAAGTTAGTACTGGTAGTCTTAATTTGTACTGCTGGATAGTCGTTAGTACTGGTGCGAAATAACAGCTTTTTGAAACTAGCCGTTAAGAGTTAGTTGAGATTTTTACTGATTGTTTCCTTGTTTTAAGGGTTTCCTTTTTGGATATTTTTCCTTTTATATTATTCTATTAACCTTATATTCAATTAAAAGTTATCTTTTGATTAAAGTCGGTCCAATAGAAACCCTAACAAGCCACTCATAATATCTCAATTCACTTTCTTCTTCTACTTTCTACCCTAAATTTACACTATTCACAGCAGTCAAATCACTTTTTACTGAAAATAAATGGCTTCTTTATCTTTTGCTGACAAACACAATGTGATCGCTTATTTGGAAAAACCAGAGGATGATGCTACTTTTCATCAGATAGTGGACTTTTAAAAAGGTACTCACATAAGTCATTGTTTACTCTTAAATCCCACTATCTATGTCTCCCACATCAAGCAGTTTTGGCAGACTGTCACTGTCAAAACATTTGAAAATAGTGACAAAGAGTTAAAAGCTAAGGTGGATGGCAAATCTATCATTATTACTGAATCATCACTTAGAAAGCATCTCTATCTGGATGATGAAAATAGTATTGGTGCTATGCCAAACACTGAGATTTTTGAAAATTTATCCAGAATGGGGTACAACACTCAATCACAAGCTTTAACTTTTCAAAAGAGTCGTTTTGCCCCTCAGTGAAGATTTTTAATTCATACCATCCTTCACTGTCTTAGTCCCAAGAAAACCTCATGGGAACAGTTCAGTAGCAATATTGCAACTGCTCTCATTTGTTTGGCTACTGACAGAACATTCAATTTTTCAAAACTCATATTTGAAGGTATGGTTAAAAATGTTGATAGCAAGACAATTTTTTTTTTATGTATCCCAGGTTCATCCAAGCTATTTTGAACATGAGGAAAAATCAACTGCTTCCACACAAAACTGTTTATTCAACCCCAAAGCTTACCTAAAAACTTTTTAGTGACATGAAAATAACTTCAAAACGGTATAGTGGGGAAGCAGTTCCACTTTTTGATACTATGCTACAAGCTCAGGGTGAAGGAGCAACAAGCCCAGTTGCCTCCCATCACACACCCACATCAACAGAAAATTCATCTTCACAACCATCTTCATCAACACATAGGACTACATCCAGACAGGACTCTGATGTACCTCAGCACATAGTTCCTACTCCTACCAATGTAGCAGATGAGGCTGACTATGTCAGTGTGGAAAGGGCTACTTCTACTGTCTCACGCTTGGAAGCTGGACAGGAAAGAAGTAACATACATAAGACCCAATCCATGGCAACACCAACAGTACCTAGTACTCTTGGTGGAATCCCAAGCCAACTGGAAACTATGGGTGGCTCAGAAGCTCATCATATGATGGACTAGGAGTTTTTGCCCCATGATGCACCTCTCCCTGAAGGTAACACATCAGGAAGCGCTGAGGGCAGACATTCACTTAAGGAATTGATGGCCATCTGTACAAAACTATCTGAGAAGGTGAACACTTTGGAAGCTGATCTCAAAAGCCACAAGAAAAACTTTGGAGTTGTCTACACCAAACTAGTTTTAAAAGTGAAGAAATTGGAGAATACTGTCAAGACACTCAAAGGCAAAAGATCAGCAAAGATGGTGGTTTCAACAAGTACATCTTCTTCATCTAGTTCATCAGAAGGTCCAAGTGCAGATCTAGGTGAGGACTCTTCCAAAAAGGGGAGGAAGATTGCCCAGATAGATCAAGATCCAGATGTTTCTTTGGTTCATGAAGAGCATGATACTCAGGGGAGGTAAGCAGAGCAGATGGATCAAGGTACTGCTGATTTTGAATAAGGTACTGGTAGTGCATTCCAAGGTACTGCTAGTGTTGAAGATCTTTTTACTGCTGAATATCAAAGGCACTGCTAGTGCAGTATATACAAGAAGACCAAGGATTTCAAGAGCAGACAAGGGTAAGGCAATCATGACAGAGCAAGAACCATCTTCTAAAAAGTTGTCCAAGAAGGAACGATCTCAGTTGGCCCTGGATGAAGAGTTAGCTCAGAAATTCCATGAAGAAGAATTAGAAAGGATAGCTGAAGAAGAAAGATTGGCTGAAGAAGAAAGAGTGGCAGCATTTATGGTTGAAAGAAAGTTTCTGACAAAAGAGGAAGAGAGAGTTGCTCAGATTCTTGCTGATAAGGAGTTAGCTTCAAAGCTTCAAGAAGAAGAAAGATCTAAGTTCACCAGTGAAGAACAAGAATCAGCCCTTAATGACTTGTTGCAGGAGATCAGAAGGAACCAAAGTAAAAAAAAGCTTATAAGAAGAAAAACCCTTCAAAAGGTGAACAGTTAAAGTATATGAAGAATTTCTTAAAACATCAGGATTACTGGAAGGAAAGTTATTTCAAAGCAATGTCTAATGAAGAAATTGAGAAGTCCAACATTGAAGCTCATACAAGAATTCAGAAGTACTTAAAAGATGAAAGTGCAATTATTGAGACTGAGCCCAGTAAAGGTGTGAAAAGAGGAGCAGAACAGTTGGAATCAGGAGATTCCAATAAACAAAGAACTGAGGAAGAATCAGTTCAAGAAGAATCAGTTGAGGAAGAATCAGCTGAGAAAGAAGGAAAGACATCGACTGATGAGCAGATCCATAGTATGATAGTTGTGGTTCCAGAATCCCTTAACATTGATCCTCTTCAAGCCAAGCATCCAATTATTGACTGGGAAGTATATTCAGATGGAAGAATCAAGGGGTGGAAGATCATCAGGGTAGGAGAAAAAACTGAAGTCTACAAATTCATTGAAGACATGATTAGAGCTTTTGACAGAGATGACTTAGATAAATTATGGAGCTTAGTTCAAGAGAGATTCAAGATCTCAGATCCTATAGATGATAAGGATAAGGAACTATGGGTTGAGCTGAAAAGACTATATGAGCCAGATGGAGGTGAAGCTATTTGGAGATTTCAAGCTAAAGTTTCAGACATTACATGGAGATTGTTTGATAACTGTGGTGTTCACAGAATTTCAACTAAAGAAGGCTTGGAAATCTATATGTTAGTGGAAAAGGATTATCCACTCAGACCAATAGTTTTAATGGCTATGATATCATCAAGGCTTAAAGTTGAAGAAGATTCAGAGATGGCAAATGAACTAATCTGAAAGATATTTCAGCTTTCAGAACAAAGAAAGGCCAGAGGACTAAGATTAACTATGTAGTGTTTGAAAGAATCCTCACATCCTCATTTAATTCAGAGAAACTTGATGATTTAGGGTAAATCACAAGTTTAGGGGAGGATTGTTGGGAATTAAATGTCTAAGGACTTAGTACTGCTGAAGAATTACACTAACAGTACAAATTGTTAGTGTATAAGTGAAGATTGCTGAAGAAACAACTGACAGTACAAACTGCCAAGTTAGTACTGCTAGTTATATTGAAGGTACTGCTGCATGGATAACTGTCTTATACGATATTGTAGAGGATAAGTATGGAATGAATCTTTTATATAACTTAATTAGTTAGAATTATACGGTAGGATACTTGTCTTGTAAAGGACTCCTTAAGTCTATAAAAGGAGATCCTAGGCTATATGTTTTAATATATCAATATATATCAGTCATAGAGTTTTGTTAAGATTCAAGGTCCTTGTAACCCTAGTGATAGCAAGATTACTCGTATTATTCAAGTAATAATATTGAATCGTTTGGTGTTAATCTTACTTTGTTCATTGCTCATACATACATTACTGTTCTATCAAACACAAACAAATTCTTCTAAGTGTGGTTAAGTAGATTCTGCATACTTAGCTACATCAACTAAAAGTATCATAAACACATCATAAGGGAGTAACATCCTAAGTGTTTAATAATCCTCTCACACCATATGACCCAAATTCATGTTAACGGGCTCCTTAGCCCATTAATCAAACAAAAATGACCCAACTCATAACCTTTAGTTTTTAAAACTATACATTTTGACATAAAACGTATACGACCAACCCGAGATTATCTAAACCTCGTTAACGACTCAAAATACATATCGTTTTGACCAAGATTTATATCCAATTCCCCATGACACATCGGGTGTCGTGGTACACATAGCACTCGCCAAAAGTACCGTTAAAACAACATTTTCACAAATAATTCTCACGGCGAAACTAATATTCCAACCACACTAATATGTTACCAAGAATTATTTTTACGACAACACGACCTCAGCTAAATGCCTTGGTTACCAAAACTTGTGGCCGCGACTCCCTGTGAGTCACGACTCACACTAATGAGCCAACAACAATACCACGGCCAACAATTGATCACAACAATTCTTTACCCTCGACACCAAATAATTATTTCAACCTAAAACCAAAAAAACAAACTCACGGCTCTAACTAAACTCGACCACAATTAATACCTAGACTCGGCTAATTCAACAAACACGAGTCGAGACTCATCTCGAGTCACGGCTCATCCCTACGCAACCCATATACCAATTGGCCAAGACACAAAGTCAACCAAACCATATCAAACTCATAAATAAACTCACAAACATAATAAACAAGCTCGAAATGCAACAATATCACGAAATAAACACGATACGGGTCCGAGTCAACTCAACTCGTGAGCTGACTCGGACGAGTCACACGACTCGGAACGAGTCACGGCGAGTCGAGAGTCAAAAAAAGATCCACACATTTTTGTTTAAAACATTAAGGTTTTAGTTTAGTTTTTATAAATTTTTATTAGATTAGGGTTTTGAGAAAAATGAAGAAATAATAAAAAGGGTGGCGCATGGGTTTACCTACGGGAGATAGAAGGAAGAAAGTGGAGGCGGCGTGTGGTGGTAAAGGTGGTGTCGCGGCGGTGTGGCTCGAAACACAAACCAAACGTGCTCCTTTGGTCTTCAAACGCTCTAGAAATGATAAGGGTGAAAAGATCTATGTGTCGGGGTGGTTTTCGGTGGTGGTCGGAAAACTCGCCGGAGGTGGGTGACGGCGCCGGAAATAGGGATTTCGGTGAGGTGTTATTAGGGGGTGAAGGAAACCCTAATGGGGTATATATATATATATATATATATATATATATATATATATATATATATATATATATATATATATATATATATCAAGGGGAGGGGGTGAATATGGATAAAAGAAAGAAGAGGGGTGGCAGGGTAAATATAGGGAAAGGGGTGGATTGTGCAACTTTGGTTATTCTTTTAATAAAACCCTTGTGGGCCCCATTTGACTTATCGAACTTCCATTTTAATTTACGGGACTTACGCCATTGAGTCCGAAATAATATTTTCGATAAATTTGAGTATTCGCACGTATAATTTTCTCGGGTTTAATTTAATTAATAAATCAAATTGTTTTGTGCATTTTAGGTTGTGCCGGCTAAATTAAAAAATAACGCTCACGTTTACAAGATATCCAATGTTTTTAAAGCCCAAACAAGTTCAAAGACATATAAAGTTTAGTGATATCAAAAATAAATATTTTGGCTAGTAAAATAAGTTTGGGAAAATTACCGGATTTTACAGCACCTACATCATATTTTGAAATCCGTCCCGGATTTCAGTTCGCGTTACTAGTTGGGTTCAGGAAAAGGTGAGGGTACTTGCGTTTGAACTCGTCCTCGCGCTCCCAAGTAAACTCGGGACCTCTTTTGGAGTTCCAACGGACCTTAATTATAGGGATACGGCCCTGCTTAAGTCGCTTAACTTCGCGGTCCATGATTTCGACGGGTTCCTCAATGAAGTTCAATTGCTCATCGATTTGAATCTCTTCCAGCGGAATCACGAGCGGCTCATCTGATAAGCACTTCTTGAGGTTAGAGACGTGAAACGTGGGGTGAACTTTACTGAACTCGGGTGGAAGTTCAAGCCTAAACGCTACTGGACCAACCCTGTTCAAAATCTTGAACGGTCCAATGAATCTCGGGTTCAGCTTCACTCGTTTACCGAACCGTATCATGCCTTTCCAAGGCGAGACTTTCAACATCACCTTATCTCCAACTTGAAACTCTAGGGGTTTACGCCTAACATCGGCGTTGCTCTTCTGTCGGTCTCTTGCAGCTTGAAGTCGGTTCCTAATTTGCACGATCTTCTCAGTTGTCTCGCGGACAATCTCTGGTCCAGTGAGTTGGGCTTCTCCTACCTCGACCCAACAATCGGCATTTTTGACCATATAATGCTTCAAACGGAGCAGCCTTAATACTCGCATGGTAACTGTTGTTGTAGGAAAATTTGATCAACGGCAAATGGGTGTCCCATCCATTGTCAAAGTCAATGACGCAAGCTCGGAGCATGTATTCTAACGTCTGAATGGTCCTCTCGCTCTGACCATCGGTCTGAGTGCGATATGTGGTGCTCATATCTAGCTTGGTTCCAAAGGCATCCTTGAGTGATTGCCAAAATTTGGAAGTGAACCTGCTGTCTCGGTCAAATATGATAGAGATTCACACGCCATGCCTCGAGACTACTTCCTTAATGTAGAGCTTATTCAACTTGTCCATACCGTATGTCTCCTTGATGGGTAGAAGGTGTGCAGATTTGGTAAGTCGGTCGACTATTACCCAAATAGCGTCGTGACCATTTGAAGTCCTTGGAAGCTTAGTGATGAAATCCCTGGTAATCCGTTCCCACTTCCACACGGGAATCTCGAGTTGTTGTAGAAGTCTAGATGGTTCCTGATGCTCGGCCTTAACCTTAGAGCACGTAAGACACTTGCGGACATAGTCGGCAATATCATGCTTCATTTTTGGCCACCAATACATCTTTTTGAGATCTTGACACATCTTCTCGGCTCCTGGGTGCACAGAGTACTTTGACTTGTGAGACTCGTGCATGATCAAGTCTCGTAGACCACCATAACGTGGTATCCAACTTCATCCCTTGAAACATAAAGTCCCGTCCGGACGTTTCTCGAACTTCTTCTTTATCATGCCGTATAGGTTCTCACTCTTGAGATCTTCTTGATTTACTGCTTCTAGCTGAGCACTGAGAATCTGAGTGGGAAGATTTAAGTCGATGGTCATAACCAAGGCTCGAACTCGTAATGTCTTCAACCGTTCCTTTCGGCTCAAGGCGTCAACCACGACGTACGCTTTTCCTGGATGATATCGAATTTCACAATCATAGTCGCTTAACAACTCCAACCATCATCGCTGTCTCATATTCAACTCCTTTTGATCCAAAATATGCTGAAGGCTCTTGTGGTCGGTGAAGACAGTAAACTTCGTACCATATAGGTAGTGTCTCCACATCTTAAGTGCAAAAACCACGGCTCATAACTCCAAATCATGCATGGTAGGGGTGAGCATCGGGCCAAAACCGAACCATCCCGACCCGAGTCCTGAATTCATGGAAATCCCAGCCCGAGTCCCGACCCGAGTATAGCTTGGTTTGTGTCGGTCGGGGTCGGTTTCGGTCGGTTTGTGTCGGTTTTCGGTTGTCAGTCAGTTTTGCTCACCCCTAATGCATGGTATAATTCTCCTCGTGAACCTTAAGTTGTCGTGAGGCATACGACATAACCTTTCCTTGTTGCATCAAAACTGCTCCAAATCCTTGATGCGATGCATCACAGTATACCACAAAATCTTCAGTCCCTTCCGGCAATGTTAAAATCGGTGCACTACAAAGTCTCTCCTTCAGGATTTGGAATGCTTCTTCTTGATCCTCACCCCATTCGTACTTCTTGTCCTTCTGGGTTAACTTGGTTAACGGCTTAGCTACCTTGGAGAATCCCTCGATGAATCTCCTATAGTATCCAGCCAAGCCCAAAAATTGACGAATTTCTGTAGCATTAGAGGGTGTCGGCCAGTTCTCAATAGCTTCAATATTTGCGGGGTCGACGTGCAAAGCTTTGCTGTCAATCCCATGCCCAAGGAATTGTACGGTGCGAATCCAAAATTCACACTTAAAGAACTTCGCGTACAATTTCTCTTCCTTGAGTAGATTTAGGATTGTCGTCAGATGTTTCTTGTGCTCTTCATCACTCTTGCAGTAGATCATAATATCTTCGATGAAGACTATAACAAACTTGTCTAGATATGGCTTACACACTCGGTTCATGAGGTCCATGAATACAGCTGGTGCGTTTGTCAAGCAAATGGCATTACACGGAAATCATAGTGTCCATACCGAGTTCTGAATGCCGTTTTAGGAATATCCTTCCCGAACTCTAAGTTGATGGTAACCTGAAGGTAAGTTTATCTTTGAATAATAGCTAGATCCTTGCAACTGGTCAAATAAGTGGTCGATCCTAGGTAACGGGTATCAGTCATTTACTATTAACTTGTTCAGTTCCCGGCAGTCAAAACACATCCTAAATGATCCATCCTTCTTCTTCACGAACAAGACCGGTGCTCCCCAGGGTGAGGAACTCGGTTGAATAAACCCTTTGTCCAACAACCCTTGTAGTTGATTAGACAATTCTTGCATCTCGGTCGGCGCTAAACGGTAAGGTGCACGTGCCACAGGTGCAGCTCCCGGCACTAAGTGGATTTGAAATTCCACTTTTCGAGTCGGTGGAAGTCCAGGCAAGTCTTCAGGAAACACTTCAGGAAAATCACGTACAATCGGAACATCCTCCAGTCGTCTCTCTCCAGACTTTTTCTTAGCCACATGTGCTAGAAAAGCATAACATCCTTTTTCGATGTACTTCAGAGTCTTAATGTAGGATATGATATTTAGGCGGGTTCTGCTCCGGTCACCACGGATAATCAAAGTTTCGCCATTAAGAGGGATGTGAACAACTCAATCACCACAGATGATACTCGCCTGATGCGTGGACAACCAATCCATACCAATGACCACGTCGAAACTACCAAGCTCAATGGGCATAAGGTCGATACTAAACGGTTGATCTAGAAGGGTTAGGGTACAGCCTCAGATTACGGTGCATGTGTTTACTAGGTTGCCGTTAGCTAGCTCGATGCTATAACTAGTGTTTAGGGTGGTCAGGGCGATACTAAGTAGGGGTGCAATTGCAGTAGATACAAAGCTCATATCAGCGCCAGAATCAAAGAAGACTTTAACACGAAGATTGTTGAGTAGAAATGTACCAGTAACCACGTCCGGGTCTTGTTGTGGCTTTTCATTGCTCATCACATATGCTCTACTACGAGTGCCTTCCACTTGTTGTCCATTGTTCTTAGGGCAATGATTCTTATAGTGTCCACATTCTCCACATCCAAAATAGTCACCACAGGCTGCAAGTTACTCCCAGTAGCTATAGTCCTGCTCTTACAGTGATTAGCAATATGACCCACCTTAAGACAATTCTTACACTTAGCAGTGAACGGTCCTGTATGATGCTGTTTACACTTATCACAGAACGGGTGATTTCCAGCATAACCACCACCTTGTGCTGGTACAACCACATAAGCTTTGACGACCTCTTTTCTTCTATTCTGTTGGTGGTGATGGTTATTGTTATGGTACTGATGGTTGTTGTTGTGGTTATGGTTGTTGTGGTTGTTGTTCCTTCTGTTTTCGTCCCACTTTCGCTTGTTATCATTGTTGCTACTCATCCGAACAGTACCATTTTTGATCCCCTGATCCAATAGTCTCTGAGCTATTGTGATGGTCTCATCCAGGGTTCGAGGGTTATATGACGTCACGTTCCCTTCAATGCTAGACGGCAGTCCTCCAATAAAGTTTTCCAACAAAGTCTCAATATCCAGAACCATGTAGGGGCACAAAATCCTCAACTCTTGAAATCGACGAACATAGGTCGCGAGATCGTTTCTCTTCACAGCCAAGTAGTAAAACTCAGTTTCCAACCTCTTCACATCGCTTCGGGTATAACACTTCTTAACCATCTCCTTTTTGAACACTTCCCACGGAGTATTGTAAGCATTCCCTAGTCCAAGTTGCTGAGCATGGGAATTCCACCAAGATTAAGCAGCTCCCACAAGCGTACCCATTGCATACCTCACTTTGCAATCCTCAGTACACTTACTCCTTAAGAACACTGATTCCATCTTCTCAAACCACTGAGTCAAACCAACAGCTCCTTCAGTCCCCTTAAACATGATCGGACTACAGTTCATAAAGTTCTTATAGGTGCAGAAACGGTTCTCATTCACGTTTCGTCCTCTAGTAGCTTCACTTGTCTGACTGCCAGTTCCTCCGCGTCCCGCAAGCATTGCGGCCACGCTGTCTTCCACAAGCTTCTGAATAGCAGCCGGTGTCATCTTCTTAGGCGGCATAATTCTTAATCGTTACAAGTGTACAACACAGTAAGTATCTGATTAATATCTTAGAATCACAACACACAAGAATAAATAACAACATAACCATATCATAACATAGCATTCATTCAACACGATAAGTAGTACATCACCATCATACATCATAGATTTCATACTTGTTGCAAGTCTTACAAGATAGGCAAAACAATACAAGCTTCTTATAAATCCACTAACTGAGTCTAATCAGTTTAGTAAGTACATGGAAAACAACTATTATGATACTAAACTACTAAACTACTATGATAAAAGATATTCTCTAGCTCTCTCACTGACGTGCATCTCCATAAGTGGCTAGAACATCAATACTGTCGCCGAAACGGAACTTCTCCATCCTATCCCAATACACCTGCCACTGTAACCTATGCAATTCAGCTTGCACCTCCTTAAGATCATCATAATGTTGACGTCCATCTATATCAGTGAAAATGGCAAGCATATCCAACTGCATCACCGTCTTCTCAACCTCTGCCATCTTCTTCTCTAATGTCGCAAGGCAAGTCTGCATCTCTGTCACTGTCGCCTCAGTACTGCTCTCTCTGTCAGCAAAACCATTCATCTCTAAGTTAAACATCTACATGTTCCTCTGGTCTCTCATGATCTGCTTCCGCAGCTCGATCACCTCAGTCTGATGTGCACACAAGCGTTGAGACATGGACATATATTGACCAGTACACCAACCAATATCATGACGCAAGCGGCTCAGCTCGGCCCTAAGCTCTGAGGGTGTAACTCGCAGTGCTGACGAATACTCACCAACCTCAAAAGTGGACGTCCCATCGGTAGCGAGTGCATATACCAGTGCATCTGACGTATCAGACTCGTAGGTAATGTCTGACACTGCTGGCGAAGGGGGCGGTGGGAGAGCCTCCTGATCCTCCTCATCTGGATCTACATAATCATCATCATCATCATCATCGTCATCATCATCATCATCATCCATATCCTCGGGACCTACCTCATCATCCTCCATCTCCGGGTCCTCTCGTCATCGGGGTAAGGTGCATCAATAGGGTCCATATCCTCTCTAGGGATGTGTGGTGCGGGTACAACCGGTCACTGGTCGGGCAAGACGGGGGCACACATGATAATCTACAAGAGTACCTTAAGTCAAGATCCCAACCAAAGGAGTGAAGTAGCACGGAGGGCTGATGGCTATCGAAGTGAAAATGTTTTGACACAAAAAACTATTTATAATCGAGAAAAACATGACCTCGTTCTCTATAAACTGTGGCTCTGATACCATTCAGTAACACCCCAGTAAAAATATAGGTTTTTGCAGCGGAATAAAGTTAATTTGCAGGGGAATAAAAGTTGGGGGTTACTTCATAACAAGACAGCCACAACCATAGAAACGAACTCAAGTAAGTCGTTTAAAATTCATACCATTCAAAATTATAGAAAAATGCCCAAGTCAAAAAGATTCCCAACAGTGCAAAGCACTCAAAAAGACATAAATAGTTTAAAGGTTTTTCGAATGGTAATTATTAAGGAAAAAGAAAGTAGATAGCCATAAATAGTCTTCATGCCACTCCAAAGCCAGAAAAGCAATACTTCAAATACCTGAGATAAACATGCTAAAAAGTCAACACAAAGGTTGAGTGAAATTCATAGGTTTAAAAATAAATAGTTGAACACAAGATTGTATAAAGTCTGGATGATATGAGTAACAAATAAAAATATCAGGTAAAGCGTCGTATAATTTGCTTAGCTCATGACACGCAAACTGTTGACCGGCATCAATAACATTGATGTAATCAATAATAATATCTCAAACATTAATTAGATAGCACACACGTGTTGCCTATCCGGTCTACCTAGGTAATTCAAATATAGCACACACCTGTTGCCTATCCGGTCAACAGTGTGGGGTGCGTCATTCCTATAGGTCTATACACTATATTCGCACTTACTCGCAAGTGATTAATGGTTCATGATAAAGGGACTTCCTAGTGGCAATAACGGCACTTGGCATAAGCATCATAATCAGGAAAGCATACATTTAAACAATTGTGTTCATAAAAAGTAAGTAGCATGTATCTCCCCCATGGGTTTATAAAGCAATTTAAAAGTAAAAGTGGGGCTATGAATCACACCTTAGTAGTAGAAGAACAAGATGTCACAATATGATCAGATAGTAGAGCACAACAGATAAGCCTCAGCACAACCTAGTTATTTAGATAATATGTCTCAGAAAATGATACTTGAAAAGTAATATATAACAATAACGTTCATGGAATACTCATGTTGTTTTTAATGAATATGTAACAATTCGCATTTCAGGTTAATTTCTATTCCCGAAATTTTTACTATTCATTTTAATATTCATTTTTACTATTCATTTTCACTATTTATTCCTGAAATTTTTATTTCATATTCTCGTAAGATAAATTATTTCCATGACAAAATAAAAGTTTGACGCTTGTCGGGTCATTTTCGCAAAAGTTATTAAGAAATTATACGTTTGGTTTAAACGTCGTTTAAACATCCTACGCATAACGAAAACCAACTGCGCCAATTTTCCTCGCATCAAATTAATGTTTAGTACACTCACAATCAATTAGAGAATTTTTGATTTTTAAGTTAGAATGTTACCAAATAGACCATGTGTCTTACAAAACAGAAATTGCGTTTTAAGCACTTTTACTTATCCGCAACCTTAGCCTATACCTGCACCATATTTTCTAAGACGTTTAGAAGCTTTTATATTATTGGAAAATTCAACATATTTTTCCCTCCTCCATTGACCATAAAATCATTCTTTGGTTTTATAAATCATTCCTTGATTTTTAGGCTTTTGGTTTTACGTCTAAAGGACATTTAACACCAACTGACACTAGACTGAGCCCAGTCTAGACATTATAGGTCATTTTAATTCATTATCGTCATATTAGAAAAGTTACATTTTACTTTTCTCAATTTTACGCAACTTTTGTACGTTTTACGTATTACGCGTTTTAAACCTACGTTTCCAGCGTTATCAGCGTTTTCGCGACCCATTAAACTTATCACTCATTTTTATAATATAATAATGAGTATATTGATGATTTTAATCATTTCTACAAGTTTCGTATTTTTACGATACCAGGTTTTGTGTTTCGTGATTTAAATACTTACCGTTAGCAATTACCGGGACCAAAACTCACTCCGTAAAAGCAAGCTAATGCAAGAAACTTATGAAGCTTCTCATGAAAGCTTCATGAAGCTTATCAAGGAAGGAACCAATGGCATGTGGCTTGATCCTAGCCATTGATTCCTAAGATCTTTACAAGTGTAAAATTATATTTACAAAACTATCCTAAATTTTTCTTATAAATACTAACCTAAACTAACACTAAAACTTGCACCACACCTTCTTATAACCTTAAAGTCCTCAAACCAAAGGCACTTCTCTTATATTTCATAAGAAAGTTTATGTGTTCTTGAGAAGAAACTAGGTTTTGATCTTATTTTCTCCGAGTTTTCAAGAAAGAGTCGTTATAATCTTCAAATAACTTCAAGTCTCCAAAAAGACTTTGTTATTATCTTCAAATCACTTCGGGTTTCCAAAAAGGCATCGTTAGAATCTTCAAGTAGCCTCGGGTTTACGAAGATTACAAATTCTACGTCGAAGCTCTGCTTATATTCCCTTTTCTATAATACTCAAGCATTCTATATTAAGGTAAGTATTTATGAACCTTAAATACTTATGAACTTTTATTTGATTATTTAGTGTTTTATAAACTCTTAATGTGTCATATAATCAAATAAGCAAAATATATTTTCTATCAAATACTACAACACTAGGGAGCTTTATGTGAGGGGCTACATTTGGGTAAACAGATCGATGAGTTGCTGGATTTACGAATTAAAGTGTCCTAGCTCCTCGAACGTTTGCTACATGACCTCTGAATCATGATGGCCCGAACGGTAGTACGAGATATACAACTAAACATGTTTCATAAACCATCTTTATACAACAACCTACATGACACACTAAGTACTGCATCATGAACATTATGCAAGACATATATAGGCTTGTCTTTGTATTCTTAGACATTATTCCAAAACCTAAGTCGCAACGTTCTATTGTAGGTTGCACTTAGAGGTTTCCCGGTTTATCTTTCGAATTCGTTAAGGCTCTAAGACACCATCCAACTCACGGTGAGTTCATAGCCCCACTTTCTATTACTTAATTGTTTTACAAACCCTTGGGGGGAATACATGCTATTTTAACCGAACACAATGCTTTGAAATTGTATGCTATCTGATTGTTTTATTATCACTAAGTACCATCATTGCCAATCAAAGTCCCCATATCATGAACCATTTAATCACTAGGATAGTGGGCGCGAATATTGTGAATAGGTCTATTGGGATTGATGAATCCCGTTTGTATTGACCCGGTTCGGTAATCAAACGCACTATATTTGAGTCTTAGGTATGTTGGAAAAGTACCTACAGGGGCAATCAGCCGATCGATATTGGCACACGTTAACGTATTGGTTCCATGAGATTAGTGAATAATAATAATCATTTTGTTTTCTAACCATGAGTATGAGTCTAATTAACTCACACTACCAACATATTATGTTCAACTATATAATAAACTCTATGAATATCACTCAACCTTTGTGTTGACAGTTTCAAGCATGTATTTCAGGTGCATAATGATCAAGGATGGCACGGAGGGGCACGGACTCAATCAAGAAGGCTATAACTTACTTTATCATTCAAAAAGACGTCAAAAGACTTTATATTGATGTACTTTTTAAACGTGGAACTTTTTGGGACCTATTTTGTAAACTCTGATATATTAATTTGAATGATAATTCCTTTTTAAAAACGACTCAGTTAGAGATCGTTTTCTATTATTATGACTGTTGTGCCGTCGAGTAACACCCAATTTGAATTCCGCTGCGTATCACGAAATTGGGGGTGTTACAGAATAGTTTGAATGGCGACGACAAGTTGTGGTTTTTAGAAAATATAGTTTCGAGATTAAATCACGTAAGACGATGAAAGTCGGCGAAACACAAACAAACACATAGATAATAAATTTGGACATAATTTATCCGTTTATACATAGTTTCGATGAAAGTTGTTCAAGTTATAAAACGGTCTTTATAAAATTTGGACATAATTTATCCGTTTATAAAATATTTTCTAAGTCGTTACGACTTATTGAATAACAAATTATAATTATTACAATTTACTAAATTATTACAAATTTATACAAATTAAATACAAGTTACAAGTTTTACAAATTAAATAGAATTATTACAAATTTTACAAGTTTCAAATAAATATCCGTCGTTATAATTCGCGTGAATATTAGTGTCGGGTTTATCGGCTATTTTGTACTTGTGGTACAAAATCGTCCATAACTCCTTCGGCTAATACCGTAAATCCAATAACGAGCATCCATTTCATCCAAAGCTTAGATAATAGTAACAAATGTTCAAAATTCCATATCGATATCCAAGTACTCTCAAACAAGGTTTTCAAGATCGGGATCCTACCTAGGATCGTTTTCGTCTTTGCAAGATCGTGATCTTAAGATCGGATCGGGATCCTAAGATCCTACTATAATGATATTTTTTAATGATCTTTGTAATATTATTCAAATCTACAAATTATTATATATTATAAACATGAAATTATATGAATATTTAATGAAAATGTTGTCATAAATTTTGAATATGGAATATTTAAGAAGAATCACATATTGCTTTTTAAATTATATAAAACCATAAACCATAAATTTGTAGTTCTTTAGTTTGCGGTTTGAGATAAGTAAGATCGGATCGGAGTAGATCTTAAGATCCAATGGTCAAGATCGGGATCTTATAAGATCTTAAGCTTGTAACATCCTACGTAGGATCCGGATCGTTTTTGCTTCGTAGAATCGTAAAATCGTAAGATCCTAAGATCAGGATCGGGATCTTAACAACTATGCTCTCAAATAGCATCCGAAACATCATGGACAAAAACAAAGATAATAAATTAAGTTAGTAAATACTAAATGAAATGATTAACGACAAATATAAAACAGAAATAACACACGTTATTGGGATTTAGGCCCAATGTTACCATATGACCCAAATTCATGTTAACGGGCTCCTTAGCCCATTAATCAAACCAAAATGACCCAACTCATAACCTTTAGTTTTTAAAACTATACATTTTGACAAAAACGTATACAACCAACTCGAGATTATATAAACCTCGTTAACGACTCAAAATACATATCATTTAGACCAAGATTTATATCCAAGTCCCCACAACACATCGGGTGTCGTGGTACACATAACACTCACCGAGAGTGCCGTTAAAACAATATTTTCACGAATAATTCCCACGGCCAAACTAATATTCCAACTACACGAATATGTTACCAAGAATTATTTCTACAACAACATAACCTCGGCTAAATGCCTTGGTTACCAAAACCTATGGCCGTGACTCCCCGTGAGTCACGACTCACACTAGCGAGCCAACAACAATACCACGGCCAACAATTGATCACAACAACTCTTGTGCATCGACACCAAATAATTATTTCGACCTAAAACCATCAAAACAAACTCACGGTATAACCACCGGTAAATTTCCACTTGTATTAATATTCTAACAATAGAATACTTATCCATTTTTCACGTATAATTACTTTTAAGACTAAACGTTATCAGTTTATCTGATCACCACTACACACTAATGTGACGTAGCTCACATTCCCAATAAACGTACTCACACGCAGACCGACACCAACATGCCTTACGTTTATTTCATATAAACATCTTTACATGTCAAGTACCAAAGTTTTCAACTTCTATTTGCCACTTTATGTTAATTCATTAACATACGATTATCAAACGCTCAAACTAAATGTTTGCTACCTATTAAACTTCTCACAAAAACCCTAAAATGCACTATAACCCCTAATGTGCACTAATGACCTCTAAAGTGCACTGAAGACCCCTAAAGTGCACTAAGGACCCCAAAGTGCAAACCCTAAAGTACAAAACCCTAAAACTAATGTATAAGCCCTTAAAGCACGAAAACCTAAAGCTTTACCTTATTTTCCCGTTACAAGCCCTAATTTCACAAATCTATGATTTTATGTGATAAAATCACAAACCCTAAGTAATGTGTACATGATTTCTATAAAATATAAATGTACAAGTCTCTCAAGCACATGTACAAGTCCTTAATGCATAAAACTCAATATTAATATAAAACTCATTATAAACCCTAGTGTACTTACTCTAAAGCACATAGTACAAGACCCTTATGCACTAACCCTATACCTAGTTTTTCTTATAACATTCAAACTTAGAGTACAAGTCCTAAAACCTATGGTACAAGTACTTAATGCATAAAAACTAAAAACTACATTTTTACAACACTAAACATATCTAAACCTAATTATACTTAACAAGACACTAACCAAGGACCCTAACTAAGATTCCTACATTCCTAGAACTTCATGTACAGCACCTTAAAGCAATGGTACAAGTAGCTAAAGCATAAAATGCCACCTTTGTATTTCTAGTTCAAATCAAACAAAGCCTTAACCAAATCAAGCCCTAATTAAACTAAACCCTAACTAAACCTTAATGAGGTGTTAAACATGCCACATCTTCATGTCCCCTAAGTCTTATGCATTGGTCAACAATATCAAGCCTAATATTGGTTTCAAATTTTGCCACATTTCAATGTCTTCTTACAATCACACAAGGTGATACCAACCTCCTTGAACACCTCACTATGTCCCTAAAAATACTAACCATCCATAACATGTGGTGAAATCCATCAAAGGCCACCTCAACATGTCTCTAAATTTCTTTCTATAAAAAGCAACCAAGGACCTGTTATTCATCACATCACATAGTTCAACCACAAACACACTAAAAATTACTCCCACATTCTGATCATAAGACTCAAGAGAAGGATATAGAAGGTATCACGCAAGGGCAAATAGCCTTGAAAGGCTTGATTCCAAGTTAGAGTCCTTTTTAGCGTTTTAGCTTCTAATCGAGTACCTAAGTGTTGTAAGTCTTCTAATCCTTTTTAATCCCTTTCATAGGTCTTAGATTCACTTAATAATGATGTTACATAAGTTAGAATAGAAGGCCAAGATCAAAAATCAAGATTTCCAAACTTTCTGTTCTTACAGTAAACAATTAGGAAACCTTAATAAGCTATAGTGTTGTTTTAAACTTTAAAGCCTTGTCGTACATAAATAAGTCATCTAAATAAGCTAACAAACATGTAAACAAGCCATGAGAATAAGCCCATAAGTTTTAGGGACCGAATTATTATTTTTTTCTTCTTTTCCTTCTTGTCGCTAGCCAATCAAAGACCCCTTTTCAATCATATTTTTAGACCACAAGCTAACAAACATAATCTAAGATATTAAGCCTTGTTAATAAGCTCCCAAGAGACTTTAAAAAGCCCCAAATACTTGGCCAAAAAACTGTACATGTGTCATTTATTTTTGTGTTTCTTTTTGGTATGTCGCTACACAAGAAAGCCTAAACACCCCTTTCAAGCCCTATTTTTGTACCATAAGCCAAAGCTTATAAGCCTATCCAATAAGCACTTTTAACAAGCTCCCAGGATACTACTTAAAGCCCCAAAGATCCTGGTCAAAACCTTATAGGCCTCGTGCAATTTCTCGTGTTCTTTTCTTGTCGTGAGTACATGATCAAACACCCTTCAAACCATATATTTTTGCTATACTCTAAAATATAAACCTTGAACTTCCTAATAAGAATTTTAAAAAAGCTACCTAACCTGTTAATAAGCTATAGAAATAAATCCATAAGGTTTTAAAGAATCAGATCTGGTTTTACTTCTTTTATTTGTTTACCGAAAACTAGCCAAGCACCCTACTTTGATGAATTATTTAAGCCCATAAGCTAAAAGCTTTAAGCTGTGAGGTTTTGCAAACTTAATAAGCTCCTAGCAAAGATTATAAAACCACAAGAACGTTGTCAAAAGATCATAGGGCCTCGTGTATATTCTTGGTTCTTTTGGGTGTCTCGGCCCATAAACTAATAAACCCTTTTTATTTATTTTAAGCCTATAAGCTAAAATATAAGCTGATAAGCTGTTCACAGCTTATTTACAAACTAAATACAACATATTTAGCAAGCCATAATAAATCACACCCTTTTTTAAACTTAAAACAGGGTTAAAATGAAATAAGGACTATATACGTAACGACTAAAATACTTTGAGGGGAAAACTCTAACATTTTGAAACTTGGAGTTTTCTTAGGCCAAAACTGTAAATTTTGATAAGTTATATACAACAAGGGCTGAAATAGTAAACAACTAATAGTTAAGGGTATAAAGTGTCATTTTTGAAACTACATGGGTAAAAGTTGTTAAATTATAAAAGATGAAGGGTATAAGTTGTTAATTTATAAAAGATGAAGAATATAAGTTGTTACTTTATAAAAGACGAAGGGTATAAGTTGTCATCTTATGAAAGTTCAGGGGCATAAATTGTCAACACTTGAAACCATAAGGGAATAAAGCGTGACATTTTATATTATTTCGGGGAATATACTGTTGGATCATTTTTGATAAAAACTAATAATCGAGATACTTCTATTGCGTTAACGATCAATCGAATACTAAAAATGAAAATATGATATATATATCACTAACTTTTGAAGAGACTTCATGTTGTCTCATTCAAAACTTAACCACCAATACGACACTTGCTATTCGAATGCTAAAACTCGACATATTCACCTAGGTTGCGTGTTGGAGCAGTTTATTCACCATACTTGATTACTTTCCAATCAGACTACTGTAACACCAAGGTGAGTTCTTTGTCCCACTTTTATACTTTTTCAAACTTGTGGGGAGATACATGCTACAAACCTAAATACAAGTATTTTTCTGTATACAAATCGTGACTGATATTGCCTAAGTCACACTCTTGCCATTAAAAAACCCTCATATCATGAACCATTAATCACTTGCGAGTGAACGCGAATATTGTGAATAGATCTATTGGAGGTTAACAGCCCATTTGTACTAGCCGGATAGATAGCTATAATGCTAGCAGGATTAATAGACAAATGCACATTATTTGAGAATTATTAGGAAGTTGGCAAGCTCCTACTCGGGGGCATTATTACCGACATCATCTTTAAGATGTTAGTAATTTATATCATTTTATGATATCACACACACACATGTGTTAACGTTTGAGTTCATGAGACTTAGAGCAATATATTGTACTGCAATATTATTGTTTTACCACTACTTAACTTGTGTTCAACCAACTGATTATTATACAAACACTATGGATTCACTCAACATTTTTGTTGACTTTTTAGCATGTTTCTCTCAGGTCCATAATGAACGAGGATGGCACGGAGGGGCACGAATACTCTTTCGAAGGCTAAAATCTAATTATCATTCGAAACTTATTTATCAAACTGTAAAACTACTGGGACCTCATTTTGTAAACTCTGATATTCATAAAAATTCGAATGATAAATCTTTAAAAAATGACTCAATTAGATATCGTTTTCTATTATTATAACTGTTGTGCCATCGAGTAACACCCATCTTGAATTCCGCTGCCTATCCTGAAATTGGGGGTGTTACAGATTGGTATTAGAGCTATAGTTATAGATAAATAGGTCTGATTGAGACCTGAACTATAACCACTTTTACAAACAAAACATTTTATAGCTTTTCGCTTTCCGTGCCTTCCATCCTCCATGTAAATATGTGACTTCTAGACAATCTATGCTACACAAACATATTATATTGATATATACACACTCAACATACTTTCGAACACTTTATGCAAATAAAGAACTAAATACGTCTGCATATGCCTATTCTAGGGCATTACGGCACAACCACATTTCCCCAAATCATGCACTTACTCCCATACTTTTGCGGTCTATGAAACTTTTCCAAGACATTGTGACTGGATTCAATGATCTCTAAACTTTTTACGACCTTACGTAATAATATTTTACCTAAAATCTGTCACAATCTATCAATTTTCCTGCTAAAAATACAAGATATGGGATTACTAAGGAACAAACTGATTCATCATCTACAAAAGCTGAAGTTCAGCAACTTTCTCTACATTCATCAAGTTCTCTTCCGAAACTTTCATTATTTAAAGTCTATGATTCTAGCTCAGTGTAAACTGTTTTAGAACTTCTACACGTATCTGCTTTATTTACTACACCCTCATACGACCTTTCACACTTTAACTACTCAAATAAAGTCCTTCACCACCACCTCCACCATCATCTACCAATTTTACTTCCCCGTCCCAACCATTTGAGCTTGGAGAGAGAGCAAGGGCCGCTGTTGTCTGATATCACTCTTTACCACGGTCACCCTCTCCTGATTTCACACCTCCACCACGAGTATTCAAGATAGGAGAAAGTTCACAGGCAGCGATGGACCGACAGCCTACCATTTCTACCCTCAGGACACGTATGAGGAACAAGTCGATACTGCTGTAGGTCATCTCGATGAGCTACCCCTCGAGCACATAGAGACGATGGAGTATACAGCTGAGGACCTAGTTACTAGCCAAACAACCATGCAGCAGAAGTTAGACATCTTAGACATCGGGATACAAGAGAAAATAAACGATTTGGAGGAACACACGGACAGCTGAGATAAGAGATACTTTTATTATATGATAATGAATTGAAGTAATACAGGAGATGATGAAACTGAATGAAGAACTGATGATAGCTCAAACTAGGATTACCACACTAGAGACAGTAGTGGGAGATATCCAGGAGTATATACAGATCCTTCTCGGTAAGATTATAGAGCTTGAGAGTCGTCTTGGAAGAGCATCTGGCAGCTATTAGACTAGATTCTTTATCTACCAGCTTTTGTACTATATCTCAGCCACGGAGTGTGTAGCGTAAATATGACACTTACATCTATTTTGTTGTATAACAAACTAGCAAGTTATTTATGATTACACGTGGTTGTGATTCTGTTATATCTTGTTGTGTGATGATATCGGTTGATGTGGGCCAAAGTTGCTCATTTATATACATGTATGATAGTATTCGGACTAGTCGTGATCTCATGATCCTCATGGACACCGTTTGTGGTAATTATGGCAGTGTCGTTATGATTTTTACGCATTCACCTTGTTATTTGTATTATTCAAACATAACATGGTCATTATGCGAATATTGAATATGTGTTTTATTTCTTGTGGCATTAATAGAAATATGCCTCCTACAAGAAAATCAACTGCAACTCCAGAACCAGTCATGCCTCAAGCTGCCATCCGAAAACTAGTTGCAGACAGTGTTGCTGCAGCACTCGAGACACAAGCAACAGCAATGGCTCGTTCTAGAAGTACCAGCAGACCTACCGGAGAAAGCGAGACAGCTATAGCTCGCAAGTGTACCTACAAAGACTTCATGAACTGTAAACCAACCTTTTTTAAGGGAACAGAAGGAGTGACTGAGTTAGCTCATTGGTTTAAGCGCACAGAAACAGTTTTCATGAGAAAGTGGTTGTACGGATGACTGCAAGGTTACTTTTGCCACGGGGACTCTTTTGGATGACGCCCTGTCTTGGTGGAACTCTTCTGCCCAAACTATGGGTGTTGAAGCAGCTTATCAACTCACTTGGGCTGACTTCAAAAAGAAAATACTGAAAAAGTACTGCCCCCGTACCGAGATCAAAAAGCTAGAAGATGAATTTCACCAATTGGTTGTGGAAGGAACTTATCTCAAAACCTACAATAGGAGGTTCCAGGAACTGGCTATACTATGCCCAACTGTAGTACCAGATCTTGAGAAAACATTGGAGAAGTATATCGAGGGACTGCCTCGAAGTATTGAGGGGAATGTCACCTCATCTAGCCCAGAAACGCTGGAAGAAGCAATCACTATTGCTCAGAGGCTAATGGACAGGGAAATCAAGCTTGGTTCCACCCAAGGAAGCAATGATCACAAGTGGAAGCTTGATGACAAGAGAACCACTCATCACTACAATAACCATCCCAACAACAACAACAACCACAACAACCGCAACAACCATCACAACTATCAACAAAACCGCAATAACCACTATCATCAACAGAATCGCAGGTAGGAAGCTGGCAGAGACTACATTGCCACACCTGCTGAAGGAAGTTGTTATCGTGGGAAGCACCCTTTGTGCAACCAATGCAAAATGCATCACACTGGGCCTTGCATTGCTATGTGTGGAAAATGCCAGGGAACATGCCACAATACTGGAGATTGCAAAGTCACAGGTGTTAATGCGCAGCCAGTAGCCGTGGTATGCCACGGATGTGGTGGGAAAGGACACTACAGGAATCAGTTCCCGATTCAGAATACCAATTAGAACAACAAGGCCAGTATAGAAGCTCGTTAGAATCTCAACAACGTCAAAGGAAAACAACAATTTTTAAACAGAAGAAGAAGTTTCTGCTATAATAATAAACCATAGTTCAAGCCCTCTAGGGTTGTATTTTTCTTTTTATACTTTACCTTAGGTGCGGTGGCGTAACCTAGTTGTAACGAGTACCTTCCTATCTAATGAAATCTCTATCTTTTACTATTTCCATGATAATCACAACCGTCACTCACCTTATTTATAACCATTTCGTAACAATATACCGCTATCCCATTAGGGATCTGGTTAATTTCATTCCTGACCGAATAATAGAAGGTTCTCCCACGAATCTTAGGATCCATTCCTAAAATTTTATTTCAAGCTATCATGTTACCACCTTGGAAATTGATAATCTATCACTCTACCAACTATTCACTACCGTTATGCGAACCGATTTTTCTTGTTACCTTGAAAAAGTATTTAGGTTGCCATTTTACAAAAGCAACACGTTGAATGCCATCTAAAACTTTTGAGAAACATAATACTACTTTGACTAAGCCGAGCATCACATCATTTTTCCTCAATTATACATAGCCTGATCACCTATGTATAATTCAGGAAGAATCATGTCATGAAGGAAACAATCATCTTTTCAAAATTCCTGAAACAATCTTCATTCAAAAGCAAAGCTTTGT
The DNA here is from genome assembly GCA_021014915.2 of Artemisia tridentata subsp. tridentata. Lineage (NCBI taxonomy): Eukaryota > Viridiplantae > Streptophyta > Magnoliopsida > Asterales > Asteraceae > Artemisia > Artemisia tridentata. The sequence continues at coordinate 251,646,234 of CP139507.1, forward strand.
AACTAGATGAACTGTTAGTAAACATTCATGTTGCCAACATTCCATAGATATCTACACCTTTTACACAACACCTCCATCAACACAGACTGAATCTCGGGACGAGATTCCATTTAAAGGGGTGAGACTGTAACCACCGGTAAATTTCCACTTGTATTAATATTCTAACAAAAGAATACTTATCCATTTTCCACATATAATTTTTTTTAAGACTAAACGTTATCAGTTTATCTGATCACCACTACACACTAATGTGACGTAACTCACATTCCTAATAAAAGTGCTCACACGCAGACCGACACCAACATGCCTTATATTTATTTCATATAAACATCTTTACATGTCAAGTACCAAAGTTTTCAACTTCTATTTGCCATTTTACATTAATTCATTAACATACGATTATCAAACGCTCAAACTAAATGTTTGCTACCTACTAAAGTTCTCACAAAAATCCTAAAATGCACTATAACCCCTAATGTGCACTAATGACCTCTAAATTGCACTGAAGACCCCTAAAGTGCACTAAGGACCCCAAAGAGCAAACCCTAAAGTACAAAAGCCTAAAACTAATGTACAAGCCCTTAAAGCACGAAAACCTAAAGCTTTACCTTATTTTCCCGTTACAAGCCCTAATTTCACAAATCTATGATTTTATGTGATAAAATCATAAACCCTAAGTAATGTGTACATGATTTCTATAAAATATAAATGTACAAATCTCTCAAGCACATATACAAGTCTTGAATGCATAAAACTCAATATTAATATAAAACTTGTTATAAACCCTAGTGTACTTACTCTAAAGCACATAATACAAGACCCTTATGCACTAACCCTTAGACCTAGTTTTTCTTATAACATTCAAACTTAGAGTACAAGTCCTAAAACCTATGGTAAAAGTACTTAATGCATAAAAACTAAAAACTACATTTTTACTACACTAAACATATCTAAACCTAATTATACTTAACAAGACACTAACCAAGGACCCTAACTAAGATTCCTAAATTCCTAGAACTTCATGTACAACACCTTAAAGCCATGGTACAAGTAGCTAAACCATAAAATGCCACCTTTGTATTTCTAGTTCTAATCAAACCAAGCCTTAACCAAATCAAGCCCTAATTAAAGTAAACCCTAACTACACCCTAACTAAACCTTAATGAAGTGTTAAACATGCCGCATCTTCATGTCCCCCAAGTCTTATGCATTAGTTAACAATATCAAGCCTAATATTGGTTTCAAATTTTGCCACATTTCAATGTCTTCTTACAATCACACAAGGTGATACCGACCTCCTTGAACACCTCACTATGTCTCTAAAAATACAAACCATCCATAACATGTGGTGAAATCCATCAAAGGCCACCTCACCATGTTTCTAAATTTTTTTTCTATAAAAAGCAACCAAGGACCTGTTATTCATCTCATCACATAGTTTAACCACAAACACACTAAAAATCACTCTCACATTCTGATCATAAGACTCAAGAGAAGGATATAGAAGGTATCACGCAAGGGCAAATAGCCTTGAAAGGCTTGATTCCAAGTTAGAGTCCTTTTTGGCGTTTTAGCTTCTAATCGAGTACCTAAGTGTTGTAAGTCTTCTAATCCTTTTTAATCCCATTCATAGGTATTAGATTCACTTAATAATGATGTTGCATAAGTTAGAATAGAAGGCTAAGATCAAAAACCAAGATTTCCAAACTTTCTGTTCTTATAGTAAACAACCAAGAAACCATAATAAGCTATAGTGTTGTTTTAAACATAAAAGCCTTGTCATACATAAATAAGTCATCTAAATAAGCTAACAAACATGTAAACAAGCCATGAGAATAAGTCCATAAGTTTTAGGGATCGAATTATTATTTTTTCTTCTTTTCCTTCTTGTCGCTAGCCAATCAAACACCCCTTTTGAATCATATTTTTGGACCACAAGCTAACAACCATAAGCTAATATATTAAGCCTTATTAATAAGCTCCCAAGAGACTTTAAAAAGCCCCAAAGACTTGGCCAAAAAACTTGTAACACCCCAACCCGACAAGGGCAAAGATGTCACAAATATATGGTTTCATATCAGATATAAGCATTCAAGAAATAAAATAGCGGAAGCCTTAATAATAAAATCCAAAGGAAAATAAGTCAACACGACTTATATCAAGTGCAAGAACAGAATAACGAAGTACAAAACAGAATCCAAAATGCCCAAACAATGGCATAACAGAAATAATATCCAAATGGTCACACTAGAATGACAAGGTCTAAACTCCACACAAGTTGCTCTCATCCCAAGTTAAACCCAGCTCCTAGCTTAAATGTACCTGCCGCAGGAAAAGAAATGCGGCTGAGCTACGAGAGCTCAGTGAATAGATATAACAGGAACAAAGCAATAATATAGAATAAAGAACAGGAAGAGAAATACGAAACGGTCAGAGTCAAGGTACAAGTATAATGTAACAGAAATGAAAGATAAGTGATATCAAGGTCATGTAAATATGTCAAAGTTAAGGAAAGTAATACAGGTAAGTGTAAGGGTAACAGAAATCCACTACGAGCCCAGAAACAAATATCATATCAAGTCCAGTAATCAGGGTGTACGGAGGGGAGACCTCGGTACCAAATACAGGGTGAGGGGCTACCTCTCAGGGGTGGAGTCGCGGGCTCCCAGGATGTGAAAGACGTGCATCGCACACACCATCAGTCACCAGGTATAACAAGTAATATAACAAATCAGGTCAAGTCTAGGATGCATCCATACGCCCCAGGTGGCCAAAGTCTACCAATACACGCCATATAATCAAGTCAGGGATGGGATAGGACATCTCTCTCCTACCCTAGAGTCAAGTCACTGGTGCATCAATGACAAGGACATGAACACCTCATGCCTGGTGGGTGGCTCGTAATATCAAACTGTGGGTCAAGGTCAAGTATCAAGTGTCAAGTGGCAGGTGTCAAGTATCAGGTGTCAAGTATCAAGTGTCAGGTGTCAAGTATCAGGTAGCAAGTATCAAGTGTCAGGTGTCAAGTATCAGGTATCAAGTATCAAGTCAGAAGGTTCATATCAGAGGGTTCAATATCAGAAGATTCAATATCAGGAAGGTAAATATCAGGAGGTAAATCAGGAGGTTCAAAGGTTCATAATAAAGTTCACTTTAAAAGTTTACTATTAAAAGGCCATTTTATAGATGTCAAAATAATCCTTAAGTACTGGTCTCCATAAAATGATTTTTAAACGGTTTCCATAAAGAAGGTCTTTTCAAAAGGTTTCTATAAAGATAGTCTTCAAAATAGTTTCTTGAAAACATTTTCATAATTAATTAAAAAGATTTTTCTCGTCCAGTTATAATATCAAAAATATCAAGGTTCAAGTCAAGGTTTTATGGCAGGGTTCATATCAAGGTTCATGGCAAGGTCCAGAACAAGGTCTAAAACAAAGATCAAGGCAAGGGTTCAAACAAGGGTCCAAGAGTAAGTACACAAATCAAGGTTCACAATACAAGGGATACATAGCAATGGTTCGAGAAATCTTAAACGAATCTAATAAATCAAGAGAACGAAGGCCCCTTACTGAAAAGGGCAGCATATCCGTACCTTATTCGAATGCAAGCAAGAATACAAAAGTAGCAAAGACTGACAGAAATCAATCACTCCCTCCTCGAACCTAAGGAGTAAAAGACAGAGATACGAAAGGGGTTTCAGTTATCTTCCCATTATAAGTAACTTCTATTTTTAGTAACTTTCTATTATTAGCAGGTTTCCAGAATTAGTAAGTTTCCATACTTAGCAAGATTCAAGTGATATAATTCAAGTTAAGTCATTAATGTAGGCTTATTATGGAAGTCATTTTCATTTCGACAAGTTATACAAGTTCAGGGTTAATTATGACAAGTTTCATAGTTCAGGGTTATAAATGTCAATTTACCAAAGTTCAAGGTTTAAAATAGAAATATTGTAATTTACCATTCGAATACTATATTTTCCAGAATTACACATTTAGTCTTCAAGTTTCAATATTTACAAATTACACCCTTTTAGTTAATTAATTTACAAAATAAAACTTATAATTATATAAATTACAATTTAACCCTTATCTTCTATGCATTACACATCAAGCCCTTTTATTACTCATATTTACAGAAAATATCCTTCATTTTGATCATGTTACCACAGCCCCTTCATGTTTCGGTAATTTACATAATTAGTCCTTATAATTTCCAAAAGTGCAAAACGAATTATAATTTAACCATAATTACATATTAAGCCCTTAAATACTCAAAATTACACATTTCACCATTTATAACATTAATAACACCGAGAACCCTTGAGTTTCCAGATTTTACATTTTTAGTCCCTCATTTTTATTTATTTTCAATTCGCCACAAATATTACAAATAAATCAGTATCTCGCCAAAATTACAAATAAGACCCTCATGTTATAATTTTTACATATTCTCCCAGGTCTATAAAATATTACAAAAATATCCCACAAGTTTTAATAATTACAAAACACCCCCTTAATTAATTATTTTCCAATCGGTAATTACAAAATATTATCAAAATCAAACCCTAATAATCCCAATCATTAGACAATAATTTTATCATCATTATATCAATTTTATTTCCAGATTTCATCCATTAAAAACCCTAGATCCATCGGTTCCATTATTTTCCCACGATTTTCCTTTTTATTTCCAAAACCCAATATAACAATAAATCCATAAATCACGATTTCGACTCAAACAATTCGAATGACTATTTATCTCATGTTATACGAAGCATATAGAACCCAGGAAAAATAAGTAAACACCTTAGAAAAGTTGCATGTAATATATATAGAATAATTACGTTTTTTGGGTTTGTTGATTCGTTATTTTTCATACGACCAAAATATTGTGCATGATTCAATTATACCATTTTTCCCATGTTATATATGATTAGGAGAGTGTTAGAAAAATACCAGAAAAATTATAGATCAAAGGAATCACACGTTGTGATTTTATGAGGCTCGGTACAAGTTTTTCGACCCAATTAATTCACCCCGACCAAACGAGCACTTCCATTAATGTGTTGCTATTTTTCCTACCTCCTTGGCACTATGAAGAACTCCAGAAAAATAATCCTTTGCTTCAGAAAATTCAGTGTGATTTTATGTGATTATATGTGTGTTTTTTGACTAAATACTTAGGGTTTTATGGAGAAATAAATCATGGGTTGATTATAGGTGATAATGGCCGAGTATGGGGAGGGTATTAAGGCTAAAGAATCGGTATAAACCTAGACAAAATCAATCTTCCCTTAATTTGAATGATTTCCTAATTAATTTTGTTATTTAAATGGTTTTTTAAATATAATAAAACTTATATATATATGTATTAATCGGCCCAAGTGTTTTATTGTGTAATAATACATTTTTGTACCTTGTAAAAATATTAGAAGCTTGCCTCAAAATTATCTCGCTTGATTTGTGGTTCGTTTCCAGAGATTCGGGATTAATTCGGTACTTTAATTAAGCTTTAATTAAATTTTAAAGTTTCAGGGGTAATTTGGTAATTTTTGCATGTTTTAAATTTTCGGGTTTTACAACTCTTCCCCTCTTAAAAAAAATTTCATCCTCGAAATTTGCAAGGAATCAGGAATGAAAAAAAAGGACGGAAACAAAACAAGGACATACCAGACGGGCGATCAGTCCGGTCACCAGAAAGCATAAAGACACGACCGGTATGAGGAGCAGGAGGAGGAGGATCAATAAATTTCTCAAGTGCTGACGTAGATTGCTTAGGACAATTTCTCACTTGATGCTCAGAAGAACCACATCTGAAACAAGCACCAGACGTCGTACGACAAGCTCCAGTGTGGTTTTTCCCACAAGAACCACAAACAGGTAGGGAAGTAGAGTGCTCAGATGATCTCCTCCGCGAGTTTGACCCAGTCGCCCGATCTTGCTGATAGCCTCTAGAAGAATGATCTCTCCACTGCCGTTGGTTGTTGTTGCTCTCCGGACGCTCACTACCCTGCTTAGAAGCTGACCTCGAATCCCGACCTCTCTGATAAGAGTCCCGGTCCTGGCGACTCTTCTGCTCATGCCCTTGGTCCTGACAACCCTGACCCCGGAAATCCACACGGTTACCGTCCCTGTCCCGCTTATTAGAACCCCCGTCCGCATGTAACAACTCAATGTTGCGGGCAGCATCTGCAACAGCAGCCACATCCTCGTGCTCAAAGTTCACGATACGGTCTAATACCCATGTCTTTAATGCCCACTTAAAATGACGTGCCTGATGATGAGCATCCCCAGCAACCTCTGGTCCCACAAAACTGGCCAAACGTAAGAATCGCTGCATAAACTCACCCGAAGACTCCCGATCCCCCTGACGAATCATCACATACTCTCTCTCGTATCTCTGCTGCTCCGATAATGGAATATACTGCCTATAGAACACCTCAATGAAATCCGCCCAAGAACAGGTCTCAGCATAATCATCTCCCTTTGCCTGAACAAGAGCAGTCCACCAATTAAGAGCGTCACCCTCCAGCTTGAATGTAGCCAAACGAGTTTTAAACTCGTCAGCACATCCGAGAACCCTGAACAATTTCTCGACATGGGTGATCCAGTCCTCCGCCTCAGGGGAGTGGCAGCGGACTTGAAAGAGAGAGGCTTAAGCTTGTTGAACCTCTCGATCCACACATGAATGCCAACAGGTGGGTTAACAACAGGTGGAGCACCACCACCACCACCACTACCAGAAGATCCAACACCATTGCGGATGTTGTTGGTGACCTCGGTCACCACCTGAGCAGAAAGGTTAGGGAGGACGTTTTTCAAAGCCTCAGCAATCATGGCCTCGAAATTTGGAGCATCATACTCGTTAAAGCGCGTGTTCACCATCTGAACGATCACAAAAAGGATTAGCAACTCAGATAGAATATGACAGAGCAGATCAAGAATATAATGCCATTCTCGAAAGGAAACCTAATGTCTACCCAATCCTCACAGGTCACGAGCCTAAGCTCTAAGGGTTTCGGATGCCTATTCTCTGATACCATAAATTGTAACACCCCAACCCGACAAGGGCAAAGATGTCACAAATACATGGTTTCATATCAGATATAAGCATTCAAGAAATAAAATAGCGGAAGCCTTAACATTAAAATCCAAAGGAAAATAAGTCAACACGACTTATATCAAGTGCAAGACAGAAATAACGAAGTACAAAACAGAATCCAAAATGCCCAAACAATGGCATAACAGAAATAATATCCAAATGGTCACACTAGAATGACAAGGTCTAAACTCCACACAATTTGCTCTCATCCCAAGTTAAACCCAGCTTCTAGCTTAAATGTACCTGCCGCAGGAAAAGAAATGTGGCTGAGCTACGAGAGCTCAGTGAACAGATATAACAGGAACAAAGCAATAATATAGAATAAAGAACAGGAAGAGAAATACGAACCGGTCAGAGTCAAGGTACAAGTATAATGTAACAGAAATGAAAGATAAGTGATATCAAGGTCATGTAAATATGTCAAAGTTAAGGAAAGTAATACAGGTAAGTGTAAGGGTAACAAAAATCCACTACGAGCCCAGAAACAAATATCATATCAAGTCCAGTAATCAGGGTGTACGGAGGGGAGACCTCGGTACCAAATACAGGGTGAGGGGCTACCTCTCAGGGGTGGAGTCGCGGGCACCCAGGATGTGAAAGACGTGCATCGCACACACCATCAGTCACCAGGTATAACAAGTAATATAACAAATCAGGTCAAGTCTAGGATGCATCCATACGCCCCAGGTGGCCAAAGTCTACCAATACACGCCATATAATCAAGTCAGGGACGGGATAGGACATCTCTCTCCTACCCTAGAGTCAAGTCACTGGTGCATCAATGACAAGGACATGAACACCTCATGCCTGGTGGGTGGCTCGTAATATCAAACTGTGGGTCAAGGTCAAGTATCAAGTGTCAAGTGGCAGGTGTCAAGTATCAGGTGTCAAGTATCAAGTGTCAGGTGTCAAGTATCAGGTAGCAAGTATCAAGTGTCAGGTGTTAAGTATCAGGTATCAAGTATCATGTCAGAAGGTTCATATCAGAGGGTTCAATATCAGAAGATTCAATATCAGGAAGGTCAATATCAGGAGGTCAATATCAGGAGGTTCAAAGGTTCATAATAAAGTTCACTTTAAAAGTTTACTATTAAAAGGCCATTTTATAGATGTCAAAATAATCCTTAAGTACTGGTCTCCATAAAATGATTTTTAAACGGTTTCCATAAAGAAGGTCTTTTCAAAAGGTTTCTATAAAGATAGTCTTCAAAATAGTTTCTTGAAAACATTTTCATAATTAATTAAAAAGATTTTTCTCGTCCAGTTATAATATCAAAAATATCAAGGTTCAAGTCAAGGTTTTATGGCAGGGTTCATATCAAGGTTCATGGCAAGGTTCAGAACAAGGTCTAAAACAAAGATCAAGGCAAGGGTTCAAACAAGGGTCCAAGAGTAAGTACACAGATCAAGGTTCACAATACAAGAGATACATAGCAATGGTTCGGGAAATCTTAAACGAATCTAATAAATCAAGAGAACGAAGGCCCCTTACTGAAAAGGGCAGAATATCCGTACCTTATTCGAATGCAAGCAAGAATACAAAAGTAGCAAAGACTGACAGAAATCAATCACTCCCTCCTCGAACCTAAGGAGTAAAAGACAGAGATACGAAAGGGGTTTTAGTTCTCTTCCCATTATAAGTAACTTCTATTTTTAGTAACTTTCTATTATTAGCAGGTTTCCAGAATTAGTAAGTTTCCATACTTAGCAAGATTCAAGTGATATAATTCAAGTGAAGTCATTAATGTAGGCTTATTATGGAAGTCATGTTCATTTCGACAAGTTATACAAGTTCAGGGTTAATTATGACAAGTTTCATAGTTCAGGGTTATAAATGTCAATTTACCAAAGTTCAAGGTTTAAAATAGAAATATTGTAATTTACCATTCGAATACTATATTTTCCAGAATTACACATTTAGTCTTCAAGTTTCAATATTTACAAATTACACCCTTTTAGTTAATTAATTTACAAAATAAAACTTATAATTATATAAATTACAATTTAACCCTTATCATCTATGCATTACACATCAAGCCCTTTTATTACTCATATTTACAGAAAATATCCTTCATTTTGATCATGTTACCACATCCCCTTCATGTTTCGGTAATTTACATAATTAGTCCTTATAATTTCCAAAAGTGCAAAACGAATTATAATTTAACCATAATTACATATTAAGCCCTTAAATACTCAAAATTACACATTTCACCCTTTATAACATTAATAACATCGAAAACCATTGAGTTTCCAGATTTTACATTTTTAGTCCCTCATTTTTATTTATTTTCAATTCGCCACAAATATTACAAATAAATCATTATCTCGCCAAAATTACAAATAAGACCCTCATGTTATAATTTTTACATATTCTCCCAGGTCTATAAAATATTACAAAAATATCCCACAAGTTTTAATAATTACAAAACACCCCCTTAATTAATTATTTTCCAATCGGTAATTACAAAATATTATCAAAATCAAACCCTAATAATCCCAATCATTATACAATAATTTTATCATCATTATATCACTTTTATTTCCAGATTTCATCCATTAAAAACCCTAGATCCATCGGTTCCATTATTTTCCCACGATTTTCCTTTTTATTTCCAAAACCCGATATAACAATAAATCCATAAATCACGATTTCGACTCAAACAATTCAAATGACTATTTATCTGATGTTATACGAAGCATATAGAACCCAGGAAAAATAAGTAAAGACCTCATAAAAATGGCATGTAATATATATAGAATAATTACATTTATTATTGTGATGATTCATTATTTTTTCTCCAAAATATTGTGCATGATTTAGAAAAATACCAATTTGTCTATCCCACGTTATATTATTAGAGGTGTAGAATTGATCCAATAAAATTACCAGACCCAAACGACATTTCCAGAATTGTGTATTTTTGAGCTCTGGCACTATAAGATTCCAGAAAAATACTCCTTGCCAAAATCGTGTGACTTTCAGAAATGTGTGTTTTTTCCACCTAATACTTAGGGACTGAGAAAAATACCCCTTTGCTTGAATAGGTGATTATGTGAATATGGGTGGTTATTAAGGCTAAAGAATTGGTTTATGGAGAAAAATCAATTTCCTTAATTTGAATGATGGCCAATTAATTGTGGGGTATTTAAAGATGGTTTAAATAAAATAAAATCTTAATTTATATATATATACTATTAATTTTTATATAATATATATATTTAATATATATAATATATTATATATATATATATGTATGTGTGTGTGTGTGTGTATGTGTGTGTGTGTGTGTATTAATCGGCCCAAGTGTTTTATTGTGTAATAATACATTTTTGTACCTTGTAAAAATATTAGAAGCTTGCCTCAAAATTATCTCGCTTGATTTGTGGTTCGTTTCCAGAGATTCGGGATTAATTCGGTACTTTAATTAAGCTTTAATTAAATTTTAAAGTTTCAGGGGTAATTTGGTAATTTTTGCATGTTTTAAATTTTTGGGTTATACAAAACTGTACATGTGTCGTTTATTTTTGTGTTTCTTTTTGCTATGTGGCTACACAAGAAAGCCTAAACACCCCTTTTAAACCGTATTTTTCTACCATAAGCCAAAGCTTATAAGCCTAGCCAATAAGCACTTTTAATAAGCTCCCAGGATACTACTTAAAGCCCCTAAGATCCTTGTCAAAACCTTATAGGCCTCGTGCAATTTCTCGTGTTCTTTTCTTGTCGTGAGTACATGATCAAACACCCTTAAAACCATATATTTTTGTTATACTCTAAAATATAAGCCTTGAACTTCCTAATAAGACTTTTAAATAAGCTACCTAACCTGTTAATAAGCTATAGAAATAAGTCCATAAGGTTTTAAAGAATCAAATCTGGTTTTACTTCTTTTTTTTGTTTACCGAAAACTAGCCAAGCACCCTAATTTGATGAATTATTTAGCCCATAAGCTAAAAGCTTTAAGCTGTGAGATTTTGCAAACTTAATAAGCTCCTAGCAAAGATTATAAAACCATAGTAACGTTGCCAAAAGATCATAGGGACTCGTGTATATTCTTGGTTCTTTTGGGTGTCTCAGCCCATAAACTAACACTCCGTTTTTATTTATTTTAAGCCTATAAGCTAAAATATAAGCTGATAAGCTGTTCACAACTTATTTACAAACTAAACAGAACATATTTAGCAAGCCATAATAGATCACACCCTTTTCTAAACTTAAAACGAGGTTAAAATGAAATAAGGACTATATACGTAACGACTAAAATACTTTGAGGGGAAAACTCTAACATTTTGAAACTTGGAGTTTTCTTGGGCCAAAACTGTAAATTTTGATAAGTTATATACAACAAGGGCTGAAATAGTAAACAACTAATAGTTAAGGGTATAAAGTGTCATTTTTGAAACTACAGGGGTAAAAGTTGTCAAATTATAAAAGATAAAGGGTATAAGTTGTTAATTTATAAAAGATGAAAAATATAAGTTGTTACTTTATAAAAGACGAAGGGTATAAGTTGTCATCTTATGAAAGTTCAGGGGCATAAATTGTCAACACTTGAAACCATAAGGGAATAAAGCGTAACATTTTATATTATTTCAGGGAATATACTTTTGGAACATTTTTGATAAAAACTAATAATCGAGATACTTCTATTGCGTTAACGATCAATCGAATACTAAAAATGAAAATATGATATATATATCACTAACCTTTGAAGAGACTTCATGTTGTCTCATTCAACACTTAACCACCAACACGACACTTGCTATTTGAATGCTAAAACTCGACATATTCACCTAGGTTGCATGTTGGAGCAGTTTATTCACCATACTTGATTACTTTCCAATCAGACTACTGTAACACCAAGGTGAGTTCGTAGTCCCACTTTTATACTTTTTCAAACTTGTGTGGAGATACATGCTACAAACCTGAACACATGTATTTTTCTGTATACAAATCCTGATTGATATTGCCTAAGACACACTGTTGCCATTAAAAGACCCTCATATCATGAACCATTAATCACTTGCGAGTGAACGCGAATATTGTGAATAGATCTATTGGAGGTTGACAGCCCATTTGTACTAGCCGGATAGATAGCTATAATGCTAGCCGGGTTAATAGACAAATGCACATTATTTGAGAATTACTAGGAAGTTGGCAAGCTCCTACCCGGGGGCATTGTTACCGACATCATCTTTATGATGTTAGTAATTTATATCATTTTATGATATCACACACACACACGTTAATGTTTGAGTTCATGAGACTTAGAGCAATATACTGTACTGCAATATTATTGTTTTACCACTACTTAACTTGTATTCAACCAACTGATTATTATACAAACACTATGGATTCACTTAACCTTTGTGTTGACTTTTTAGCATGTTTATCTTAGGTCCATAATGAACGAGGATGGCATAGAGGGGCAGGGATACTCTTTCGATGGCTAAAATCTAATTATCATTCGAAACTTATTTAACAAACTGTAAAACTACTGGGACCTCATTTTGTAAACTCTGATATTCATAAAAATTCGAATGATAAATCTTTCAAAAACGACTAAATTAGAGATTTTTTTCTATTATTATAACTGTTGTGCCATCGAGTAACACCCAGCTTGAATTCCGCTGCGTATCCCGAAATTGGGGGTGTTACACATGGCTCCAACTAAACTCGACCACAATTAATCCCTAGACTCGGCTAATTCAACAAACACGAGCCGTAACTCACCTCGAGTCATGGCTCATCCCTAAGCAACCCATATACCAATCGGCCAAGACATAAACTCAACCAAACCATATCAAACTCATAAATAAACTCACAAACATAATAAACAAGCTCGAAATGCAACAATATCTCGAAATAAACACGATACGGGTCCGAGTCAACTCAACTCATGAGTTGACTCGGACGAGTCACACGAATCGGAACGAGTCACGGCGAGTCGAGAGTCAAAAACAAAGATCCACATGTTTTTGGTTTAAAACATTAAGGTTTTAGTTTAGTTTTTATAAATTTTTATTAGATTAGGGTTTTGAGAAAAATGTAGAAATAATAAAAAGGGTGGCGCGTGGGTTTACCTACGGGAGAGAGAAGGAAGAAAGTGGCGGCGGCGTGTGGTGGTGAAGGTGGTGTCGCGGCGGTGTGGCTCCAAACACAAACCATACGTGCTCATTTGGTCTTCAAACGCTCTAGAAATGATAAGGGTGAAAAGATCTACGGGTCGGGGTAGTTTTCGGTGGTGGTCGGAAAACTCGCCGGAGGTGGGTGACGGCGCCGAAAATAGGGATTCCGGTGAGGTGTTATTAGGGGGGGGGGGGGTGAAGGAAACCCTAATGGGGTATATATATATCAAGGGGAGGGGTGAATGTGGACAAAAGAAAGAAGAGGGGCGGCGGGGTAAATATAGGGAAAGGGGTAGATTGTACAACTTTGGTTATTCTTTTAATAAAACCCTTGTGGGCCCCATTTGGCTTATCGAACTTCCGTTTTAATTTACGGGTCTTGCGTCATTGAGTCCGAAATAATTTTTCTGATAAATTTGAGTATTCGCACGTATAATTTTCTTGGGTCTAATTTAATTAATTAATCAAATTGTTTTGTGCATTTTAGGTTGTGCCGGCTAAACTAACAAATAACGGTCACATTTACAAGATATCCACTGTTTTTAAAGCCCAAACAAGTTCAAAGACATATAAAAGTTTAGGGATATCAAAAATAAATATTTTGGCTAGTAAAATAAGTTTGGAAAAATTACAAGATGTTACACTACTGTTCTTCATGTTGATACCTTCTCTTCTATGTTTTTGGACATAGCTTGAGTTTACATTGGATAAATATAAATTTAAAGGGAGTAAAAATTAGCTAATAATGATATGCGGAATACATTACCTATTGTTGTGGACAAGATTGAAAGGATGCAATCAAGCGCCATTGGAGTATTGAACTATTAAGCGCCATTAAGGGACTATTAACACGTTTATTGGATAAATATAAATTTAAAGGGAGTAAAAATTAACTAATAATGATAGGCGGAATACATTACCTATTGTTGTGGACAAGATTGAAAGGATGCAATCAAGCGCCATTGGAGTATTGAACTATTAAGCGCCATTAAGGGACTATTAACACGTTTCTTCACTTAGACAAAGTAAAAGTGCAAACTATCAAGAAAAATGCAAACTATCAAGAAATATGCCTAATTTTATTTATATAGCTTTTTGATGTAGACTAAATAACGAGATAACACAAATCAAGCCTGTTGATTCACACGAATACCAGGATCGATTCTTCCAACAATCGTTGATTCAATTGAATACCGACTATTAGGATTCTTAGCAAGAAAACTGCCAAAAATAGACTTTTCGTATTTTCATGAACTGATTAGCCTCAAAGGCAATACACTTATTAAATAGAGAAGCAAAGTCGAAATGGGCCCTAAAGAACAAACGGGCCGAAAGCTATTACAAAAACAAAAGTCTAAAAAACCCGAAAAAAGCATAAAAATGCAAATAACTCATAAAATATAGTGTTTCGGGCCTCGAAAGTTCCGTAAACCGACGAAGTCAGTTCACCACAACGTACTCCTCGTTCCAAGCTTCGAATCGACTGGTCATAGGCCTGAAACGGAGACCCGTAGCCCAAGTTATGCCCATTTTAGTGAAGCCCCTTTAGTCACGCGATCTTGGACCTCCAAAAACATGATGGCCCGTTCCTCAACACTTGGCCCCGCATCATTTATATAGCTTTTACATGTTAAATTCAGTAAAAGCAATGAAATGACTATTCATAATTACAAATAAATAAATAAAACATGGTTTCTAAAGTATCTCAGTTTAGTAATGATATAATCAAAGAAAATGAAAGGTTTTGTCTAACTTTTGGTTATGATTATCTTAATCATCCATTGCTTCAACACTAAACAAATGGAATGATGAATCATTGGAATTTATATATCATAACAATTATATAATAAACAAATATTTATCAAAAGCACGTAACGGAAGCGTAAGAAACAATACATGTAATTAGTTAACCAAATACTAAAGAAACGCGTACCTTTTAGCAACTCCAAGCAATTCAATAATCAAGAAACCAATAAACCCTAAAAGTTAGGGTTTCGGAAATCGACTAACTTATTTAGTCGACTAGTAATATCACAAAAACAAAGGGTGTTTGTCCTAAGTTCTTGTACACACGTATTACTAACGATTCAATGTGAATAGCTAGGTTCTTGATCACAATAACAACCAAACACTTTTGTTTGAGCAAAGAAAATCGAATCCCTATTAGAATATGGGTGATCGATCGTCCAAGCACAAAGAGAGGAAGAAGAAGAAGAAATTAGATTTGCTAAGGAATCAAGATTAACAAATAATGAATATAATGCCTTGTATTTATATTGTGTGAATCTTGGAGTCCAAGTTAGGGTGGGATTGAGTCTCCCATAACCCTAATCGATCGGCCAAAGGAAAAGGAAAGAGTTCCGGATCCTTCTTGCCTTCTAATTTCATCTATAGTCCCTTAACTTGATATTTAACGATCGTTAGTCAATTACCGTTAAGTACTAACGTCCGTTAAGTATTTATTGTGATTAATAATTAAATATAATATTTTATATTAATTATTTGAGCTTCGACTCTTATACGTAAAGTGTACAATCCCATAGGTTCGTGTTCGAATCTGGTCATACCTATATTAATTTATATCCACAAACCTTTCATCAATAAATTTTTGGCTACAAATTACTAAATGCAATTATTTGAAGAAATTGAAAGGGTTATAGTTCTCATTCGTGACTTGAGAGAATGCGTTGAGTTTTCTCTTTAAAACCCGTTGAATTTAATATACATTATTAAAAGTTTCAACCATTAATATTCACATTCATATCTAGAAACTGAATTTCGAAGTAGACACAAATGTCCATATAATCAATAGTTTTTTTAGCCATTTTGTAGTACTTTATCTTCAAATTAGAATATTAAAATAGAAATGTAGCACATTAACTAATTGGTATAACAATTAAGATCGAAGTAAAATGGTTGATGGTTGCTTTTGTTCCCAAAAAAGATGGCTTTAGGCTTTAGGGGGGAGGTAGTACAAAGAGGGTTGTTATTTTGGAATGTTGCTCTTAAATTTATGCACATGGGAACAAGGCTGTCTATTTGAGGGCTCCTTCTTGTGCTTTTGGTGGGGAAATATGCTTTGGTTCAACCAAACAATGACTACCCCACACAAGGGCAACTCCCCCCCTAATCTTGTCTTAATTGTCCCAAGACATGTTTGGGCCATGTGCCCTTCATCGGTCCTACAGAATTTTTCTAACCTAGAAAACAAAACCTCACATCCTAACCTCTTGTGGTTTATGATTCACCTTTTAAATATTGCTTGACGAATATTTGTGCAAAACGACGGTTTACGGCGGCAAATAGTTATACTTGTGGATCTAATTAGTCTTTTGATGCAATATTTACGAGTTCAGTTTGTAGTAATTGCGAGAAAAATAGTTTATGAGTTATAAACGAAAATGGAAAATCATGCCTACATCCAAATGTAGGCAATTGCCTACATCCTATTTATAAAAAATTTAAAAAATGTACAGTTTAGTCCTTCCAGTAAGTCCCTGTTACATGTTTTCCCCATGTCCCCACCCTTTTTTCAAAGAGAATGTAGGCAATTGCTTACATTTGGATGTAGTCATGATATCCCCAAACGAAAAATGATAAAAGTTTAAATATAAAACAATATTTAGAATATTAATTTAGTGATGTATATTGTTACTATTTTTAATCAAAGTTATCATACGGTTGCCACTCTATTGCGTGTATGCTTTTGTCCCGACCATGCATACTCTAAAAGTATAATGTTTTTTTTATCTTTTTTTTTTTTATTTAAAAAAGAAAAAGAAAAAAAAGAAAAAAAAAAACTTGTCCAAAATTATAGTAATCTGTTTGAAATTAAAAATTAAAAATAAGTCATAACTGTAATGTGATGGTGTAGGTGGGGTTAGTACTTGTCTATTTAAGTTAAGGTGGCTAGCCAACTTGTATCCATATGACAAGATCGGAGAGACATAATGACCAATATAAATGGCATCTATAGTCTTTTTCATTCACAACATTTAAGGGGCTTGCATAAACTTAATACAATCAATTTGGTACAAAAAGTTATGTGGATGTTTTAAATCTATAGTCTTTTTCATTCACAACATTTAAGGGGCTTGCATAAACTTAATACAATCAATTTTGGTACAAAAAGTTATGTGGATGTTTTAAACTGTGGTTACTTGACAGGAAGCGATAAGATAAAGTTTGTCCACAGTTTGCGGACAGATTTTTAATTGATTGACAGGTGTAAATGAATAATTTGATAATTACGATATTTGTAGACAATTTAAAATGACAATCTTCGTTGGAATAACGTGACCAAAGTTTCAAGCTGGTACTTCTAAGGCATGTTTTATTCGGTGTCAAGAAAATCTTATGTGAGTTTGCCTCCTCATGCGTTATATTAAGGGCGCGCTTGGTTCAAAATAGAGAATGAAAAAAAGGAAAGGTAAAGGGAATACTAAGATAAAGAAAAAGGTAAGGAAACTATTCCTCCCAATTTATTGGGTAATTGCCCATTACCCGGTAATGTGTTATTGCATTAGAGCTAACCAAGCACCATGTTTCATTTTTTTTCCCATTGATTAGGCCTTATACCCCTCAAGCAAGCACCCCTTAAATTACACAGGTTTTTATTTATTCAGATCACACGTATGTGAGAATTTAAAATACGCGTATGTGAAAGATTAAATAACTAACAATATATTATATAATGATTTACATTTAAAAGGGCGAATCTAGTTGTTACTTGATATACGTGACACGTTTTACTAATATCTCTCAATGCACGAGTCTTTGTATTTCATTCACGTCTTTGTGCCTTGGTAGCACAAAACTCTTGTTGCTAAATCAAAATAATCGTATGTGGTTGAAAATGTAAATATAAATCTAGTATATATATATGTCATCTGATCATGTAAGAGAGGATAGGAGGGGGCTACTGCCCCACAGGGAACATGGATCCAGTCTCCCCTGCTCAACTATGTTGACAAAAACCGTTCGGGATTACAAAAATGAATTTTTGTTGTGATATTTTGAGATACATGATATTAGTACGCTAACGTTCAGTATATGTTAAGACTTGAATTGTTGATACAAAAGTTGGGCGTTCCTTGATTCCGTACCAATCAGATCTTAATGCTTGAGACCTGCGCACTAAGAAAACAAAAAGACACCGTTAGGCTTATCGTGGGATTGTCTCCCACGATTATCCTCCGGCGTGAGAGTAAGTAATCGGTTTTAGGGTTTGTAGAAGAGTTAGGGTTTGTGAGATCGTACCTTTGTGAGGGCTGAGGTGCCCTTTATATATGGACACGAAATCCTTGTTGGTTTCGTGTTCCCCAATCTTCGGTCTATCCCGCGTAGGGCGGTTTATTGATGTATATCCCATAAATAGAAGATATACTATCAAAACCATAAATAACATTGGGCTTGGGCCATCGTGAGCCCAAACCGCTGTCGTGATAGCCCATTCATGATGGGCTTGAGTCCATTCGTGATGGACTTGAGTATGGGTCGGGTTCGTGACCCGAATACGGACTATACGTCATCATGTCCCCCCAGTCTAGTGTGCGCAATGCGAAATTGCGGATGCTAGACTAACCATTGGAACTAAAATATTCCCTGATGCGTAGCGGGGAAGTTTCAAGTATTTCCCGCCAAAAATTAGCAAGTTAATCTCGTCCAAGTATCTTCTTCGAAAATCGTGAGGGTGGGTGAAAAAGTGCTTTACCTTTTGGGTTCCCAACCATCCGATTGGAGCAAGTGGGGTACACATGTCGTTCATCCACGAATATGTGTACCCTATATAAACTTGAGCCGTCATTTCACTGTGGTTATCACAGTAAAAAATCATCATCTTCCGCCATTGTTAATCCTCCAATCAAAAATCAACAAAAAATTAAGGTAATAGCGCGTGCGCTTATCATGGTTCTTCAATTGTCTGATTTTACTTCCGAATTATCTGAAGATGACCTTCGTCAGTTCACTTCAGATTATTATATCCCGCTCGCATTGCATCCGGTAGTTCCGGCCGCAAATGCGTCGATAGCGGATTTTCCGCAAGGGAAAGTAGGGGTGTATACGCGTTTTTTCGAATTCGCTAACCAGCGTGTGCCCATATCCCTGTTTTTGTGCGATATTTTAAATCACTATCGCCTCCATATTTCCCAGCTGCACTGTATAGGTGCAGCGAAGATAACCAATTTTGAGGTGAACTGTCGCTTATTAGCGATAGAACCAACAATTCATCTTTTCCGCGCGTTTTACCACACGTCGTGGTCAAACGGGTGGGTTTCCTTCTCTAAGCGTGCAGGGACACTGCAGTGCTATACTAAGAAGTTAGATGCACTGAGGGATTGGAGAGAAAAATTCTTTTGGGTTGATAGTTCGTTTTTCCCCTCGATTTTTGAGTTCTATACTCGGGAATTATTACCGAGAGACGAGCGCCCCGACCCCGGTTTGTACAATGTGGCTGATGCGGAGACGATCAACAATAATCGCATACCAATCAAAGCGTATCCCGAAGAGTTTTTGGTGCACATGGGCATTAGCCGCAACTACTTTGGTAGTCCAGAAGAAGTGCCAACATTTCTGGATGAAAATAGTCGGGGTGGGTGCTTGTCTCTTCCTTCCTCTTCATTTAATAGCTGTAAGCGTTCTCCCTTTGTAGCTTATTAACACTTTTTGTGTTTGTTTGTTGTTTGTTGCGCAGAGATGGATCTATTCTGCGTTGTGCATTTGGAGAAGCCGAAACAGGTTATTGTGGGTGTGCGCCCGTTGAGAGATGGTGAGGAGCCCCTTCTGCAGGCTACCGCAGGGCGCACAATGGCGATTGCGCAGGGGGAGCCAGAGGGGACAGATGAGATTGTGGAAATCCCCGCAGGTGTTACTATGGCTACTCCTCTGCGTAGCTTTTCCCCTTCTGGGTCGCAGATCCCTGTGGAGTTATTGCATGTGGATTCGTCGGGGAGTGCTATGGATGAGTCTGAGGAGGAAGAACAAGGTTTGAAGCGCAAGAGGTCGTCTGGCGATGATGGCGCAGGGACCTCAGGTAAGCGCCCTGCTATCTTTGTCGAGCGACCAACTGAAGAGGGTGCGTCATCGCATAAAACTCCTCCCCCCAAGTAAGTACTTGTACTTTTAGATCTTTAGTCCTGAATCCGCTATTAGTACTATAGAATAACGTTGTTATTTGCGTGTAGTACTGAGGCTGTTGTTGATGAGGATGATGCGCATGTTGAGAATTCGCCTCCTGAGACTGATTTTGGGCCTGAGAGTCCACTGGATGAAGAAAAATCTGCTGGAGATGCGCCAAGAAATAGCCTTTTTGAGGAATTGGCGTTGGCTGCTGCGCACCAGGCTTCATTGGTTGCGCGGCTACAGGCTGAGTATGGTAGTAAGAGCAGCTTGGTCATGCAGAAGGATAAAGAGATTGATCTTTTAAAGGCGCAGTTGGCTGATGCGCAGGCTGAATTGAGGGAATCCGCAATGTATGATCAGAAAGTTGCTGATGAAAAGATGTTGCTCATGGCTGAACTGAATAAAGAGCGCACTGGAGCGAGAGAGTACAAGGCCTCCTGCCTTTGGGCTTTGAGATACATGGAGCTGAACAAGGGGAAACTCATGTCTGACTTGGATGAATTCCGCAAGGCTGTGGAGGGCTTGCTGGAAAATCAGGAGAGTAAACTGCGCAAGCTCAGCATTGAGTATGATGAGGAGTTGTATCCTCATTTGGTGTCAACCATAGCTGAGCGCAGGTGGCTTATCAGCCATGGTTTGCGTCTTGCCGCCTTGGGTACCTTGGAGTCGGAGGAGGTGACGGGGGTGTTTGGGGAAGTTGTTGAGCGCGCATTGGCACGTGGCCAAGCGCAGGCTATAGAGAAGCTTGCCGAGAGAAATTTGTTAACTGTGCCTATTACTCAAGTGCCAGGTTACAACGCCAGTGCCTATGATGAGCTTGTCGTTTCCATGGAGAAGATGAAGCTTTTTGAGCTTCCACATATTGCTCGTCTGGAGCGTGACCAAGATTTTCCTATCAGTGTGATTATGGAGGGTTTAACCTTGGCTAGGCACTCGTCCGAGGATGCTGAGGCGCAGCTTGACTATTTTTTGAAGCCGGATGTGTCGCAGCTACATGTGCCTATTTTTGCTCGCCCTCGTGATATCCTCAACCCTTTTGCCCTTGAGAAAGAAATTCCTTTGAAGGTGTCTTTAGAAGCTCATGAGATGAGGCTTGCCAAGAAGAAGGGGCAGAAGGGGAAGGCTATTCTGTGCGGTCTTGGTGCGGCTCACATTCCTAGGTCTGATGGGGTGCCCGTTAGCGTACCAACAGTAGCACCCAAGGATGCTGAGTTGTTGCAGATGCTTAAAGATGCTAGTCGTGTGGCGCACCAAGCAGGTAGCTCAGGGCTCAGGCGTACTCGTAGTATGTCTTGGTTAGTTTTGGTGTAGTGGTATCTTGTGATATGTCCACTTTTTTGTTGTACATATGCTTGTTGGATGTGTACTTTCGATGAACTTGTTATCCATAATGAAGCGTTGATGCATATGATATCAAATTTGGCTGTGGTTATAACATTTGTACTTAGTTATTTTGTCTTTGCGTAAAAGATGTCTAAGAATAAAACCTTTTTGTATAAACACATTTAGAAAAAGTTACAAGGACTTATAATCACTTATATCCTTATCGTGTATGAAATTTATGACATAGTCGTGTATGACATAATTGTATATAACATAATTGTGTATGAGATTTACAAGTTGTTGTGTATCCATCGTGGGGTGCACTAGTTTATGGACTGTAGCGTGCTACTAATACCATATTAAGGGGTTAATTGTTTTAACTCCTAATTTGTTAAACGCGCACAGTATGCATTGATGTGTATCCGTCGTGGGGTACGCATGGAACTTACTCCAACGTCTTGAGAATAAGGTGTTTAACAAGGATGCGTGATCCGGTGTTGATGGGTTTGCAACCCTCTTACTCAACGAGTCATTTAGTAGGTTTACTCATCCTTTTACCATCGTGGGTTTTTAATTGGTGCATGCACGCCATGTAGGCAAAATATAACGAACAGTATTGAGACATAAATTATATGTAAGCAATAAAGTAAAGTGTGTCACGGAGTTAGCTAGAAACCGCAACATTTTATTAATACTTGCAAGTTTTTGTAAAAAGAAAAAAGAAACATTTGTCTAAATGAAACAAAAATGTAAATACACGGATATTTATTGGGCACTTACTAAAGTGCGGAATTGTCCGTGTGTTGGGTCGTAACCTTTCCTAAAGATAGCATCTCTTGAGATTGCAGATATTCCATGTGCGTTGTAGCTCACGCCCATCCATGTCACGCAGCTTGTACGCGCCTTGTCCTAGTGCTTCAGTGACCTCATAGGGTCCTTCCCACTTTGGTCCAAGTTTACCTGTATCTTCTGCGTGGCTTGCATCATTGGCGCGGTACACAAAGTCGCCTGGTCTGAATGAGGTGCTTCGAACTTTAGCATCGTAGTATCCCTTCATCTTTGACTTGGTTTTTGCCTCACGTATAGCTGCGCGCTCACGCCTTTCTTCCAACAGATCCAAGTCTATTCGTCGCTCGTCGTCATTGGTCGCGACATTAACTTTCGCGGTGCGGATAGTGGGCATCCCAATTTCAGCTGGTATGACAGCTTCTGTCCCGTAGACAAGGGAAAAAGGAGTGTCTCCATTGCTAACCTTGATTGTCGTGCGGTGCGCCCATAAGACATGCGACAATTCGTCCACCCATCTTCCTTTGTGTTTGTCCAGGCGCGCTTTAATTCCTTCGCCTAGACTACGATTTGCGCGCTCAACTAAACCATTAGTTTGTGGGTGTTTTACTGATGCGAAGTGTTGTGTTATATGTAACTCTGCACACCTGTCTTTGAACGGGTTATCACGGAATTGTTTTCCGTTGTCCGAAACGATCTCCCCAAGTAATCCAAAACGACATACAATATTCTCCCAAACAAAGCGTTTTACTTGATTACCTGTGATTGTCGCTACTGCCTTTGCTTCGATCCATTTAGTGAAGTAATCGATTGCAACAATAAGGAATTTAAGTCCTCCCGCTGCGACAGGGAAGGGGCCCGCAATGTCAATACCCCACTTATAGAATGGCCATGGAGAAGTGATAGGTGTTAGCTCTTGTTGTGGTCTGCGCGGAATGGGTCTATGAACTTGGCAGTCGTTGCATTTCTTTATCATATCACGCGCATCACGGTGCATAGTAGGCCAATAGTATCCTGAGTGCAATGCTCGTGCTACGACGGACCGTGGTCCTGAATGCATACTGCATGAACCAGCGTGGATCTCTCGGAGTACGTAATCTGCCTAAAGAGGTCCAACGCACCGAAGCCATGGTTGTAGGAATGAGCGGCGATATAGGATACCATCTCTAAGTTCGAACCTCTGCGCTGTGCGCCGTATCCGTCGAGCGTCCTTCTGCTCATCGGGCAATTTGCCCTTGCTTATAAATTCGATAATAGGGGTCATCCACGTAGGATTCGCTTCCTCTATTACTGTGGATATATCCATTTCCGAGATGGATTTGTTCTTTAGGATCTCCACTAAAACTTGTTTTGACAGGTGCGCGAAGCTAGTAGACGCGATCTTGCTTAGCGCATCCGCTTTCTTATTTTCACCTCTAGGAATTTGCTTAATGGTAAACCTGTCAAAGCCTTGTATTAGCGATTTGGTCTTGTCGAGGTATTGGACCATGTTGTCCTCTTTAGCCACATATTCGCCCAACACATGGTTGGCTACCAATCGGGAGTCCACATTTGCTTCTAGGTTACGTACACCCATTCGATTTGCAATGCGCAATCCGGCGATAAGGGCTTCATATTCTGCCTCGTTGTTCGTGGCTGTGAATTCAAAACGCAGTGCGTAAGTGAATTCCATTCCTTCCGGATTAGTGAGGATAAGGCCAACGCCCGATCCATCCACACATGAAGACCCATCTGTGAACAAGACCCATGGTTCTTGTAATTCTACCTTGCTCGGAGGTGGTGCGTCATCGGTATCTGGTTTTTCGATGATGAAGTCTGCTAGTATTTGCCCTTTAACCGCAGTGCGTGGTCTGTAAGAGATGTTATACTCGCCTAGTAGCACACTCCATTTTTGTAATCGCCCCGATGCGTCAGGTTTAGAGATAACTTGTTTGATAGGTTGGTCGGTAATCACTGCTATTGGGTGCGCTTGAAAGTATCTACGCAGTCTTTTGGCAGCAAATACTAATGCCAAGACCAACTTCTCCATTGGGCTATAGTTAATCTCTGTCTTCTTGAGCGCTTTGCTTACAAAGTATACCGGTGTTTGTACAGAGTTCCTCTCTGTCAGTAGCACTGCGCTAACTGCTCCATGAGTCGCAGATAAGTAAACGATTAATTCCTCCCCTGGTCGGGGTGCGACAAGCTTAGGAAGCGCTGCTATATGTTGCTTAAGCTGTGTGAAAGCCTCTTCCGCTTCCGCAGTCCAACGAAAGTCTCCCTTTTTTGTACACTTCTTGAGTGTTTTAAAAAGAGGGAGTGACTTATCCGCTGATTTGGACAGGAATCTGTTCAAACCGGCTAGTTTCCCATTTAGAGACTGAACTTCTTTCAGCGTGCGTGGTGAAGGAAGTTGGATGACAGCCTCTGTTTTTTCTGGGCATGGCTTAATGCCATCTGGTTCTATCAGATATCCCAGGAACATGCCTTCTGTAGCACCGAAAGTGCACTTCTTGGGATTTAGCTTCATGTTGATCGCCCGTAGTGTTCTAAATGTTTCTTCTATATCGCGCACCACTTCGTCTTCAGTATGGCTTTTTATGACAAGATCATCCACATAAACTTCTAAGTTTTGGCCCACTTGCTTTTCAAATGCATTATCTACCAATCGCTGGTAGGTGGCGCCCGCATTCTTCAGGCCAAAAGGCATCTTTGTGTAACAATAGACTCCTTGGCTTGTGTGGAAAGCTGTTTTTTCCTCGTCTTCCTTGGCCATTTGGATTTGGTGGTACCCTTTGTATGCGTCTAAGAAACATTTAAAGGGATATCCACACAGAGATTCTACCTTCCAGTCTATCTCTGGCAGCGGATAGCAGTCCTGTGGACATGCTTTGTTGAGATCAGTGAAATCCACACACATCCGCCAACTGCCATCACCCTTCTTGACCATGACTGGGTTGGAGAGCCAGTCATGGTAATAGACCTTACGCATGATGCCTGCGTCCACAAGTTTGTGTACTTCCTCCAGAATGGCTTTTGCGCGCTCTGGAGCTTGGCCGCGCTTTTTCTGCCGCACTGGGGAATATCCTTGTCGGATTTTTAGCTTGTGTTCTGCGATCGAGCGTGGCACACCAGTCATGTGCTTTGGTTCCCAGGCAAAGATATCCAGATTCCTCTGTAAGAGTGAGCACACGACTG
This sequence comes from Artemisia tridentata subsp. tridentata, assembly GCA_021014915.2. NCBI lineage: Eukaryota > Viridiplantae > Streptophyta > Magnoliopsida > Asterales > Asteraceae > Artemisia > Artemisia tridentata. The sequence continues at coordinate 251,671,875 of CP139507.1, forward strand.
CTCTGCCTTTTTCAGACAGCGATCCTCCGATTGATACTTCTTGCTCTGGGTATCTCAGGGCGCAGTCTCTTGAAACAATGTTCATACATTATATCCGCTGATGCGCCTCCATCAACATACATGCGGTGGATGTCGTGACCCCCCGCATTTATTTCAATGGTAAGTGGTTCTGCCACTGCGTTGTCCGCGGTCAAGGTGGGGAAGGAGATTTCGCTTCCATGAGAGAATTTCTGGCTCACCTTTTGCCTAGTCTTTCGCTGCCATGATTGTATCATGTAGATAGTATCAGCTTTTTCCTTAGGCGCTTCTTTCTTGCCTCCGGTTCTCTGCTTGTCCTTCCCATCCTTAATATTTTTAACGAGGTGGTCCAATCTGCCTTCTTTCACTAGTTTCTCAATTAGTTGGCGTAATTGGACACACTCATTAGTGGTATGGCCCTTCTGTGCGTGATACTCGCAGTATCTGTTCCCTACGCGCCGATCTTCAGGGGTGCGCATAGGTGGGGTTCTTGGAAAGTTCGCACCTTCCGTCGCAAATATCTCCTTTGGAGTTTTTGTTAATGGGGTGTACTTGTCGTTTCCCCGTCCGACCCCTTGGGTGCGATAACTTTTGTTACGATTGCCACTCTGGTCATTGGATTGTCTCCTTGACTCCTCTTGTGACCTATAATTCGAGTAACCTTTCTTGCTATCCGCAGCCGCTGCTTCTCCTTGGACGAAGGACCTTGTGCGCTTCATGAGCTCGTCAAAGGTTTGGGGAACCCTATCGTTTAACTTTTTTATCAAATCTGGGTTATTGATTGCGTTCATAAAACCCGATATTTTTAGTATCTCTGGGCACGCCTTGACTTGCATGCATTCGTCCTTATAACGCTCCATGAAAGCGCTTGTGGATTCCCCTTGTCGCTGTTTTACCCTAGCGAGCTCGACAGGGTTTTTGGCGCACTTCTGAGTAAAGTTTAAACGAAACGCCTTTCGCAACTCTTCAAACCCACCGATGCTTCTGCGTGGAAGCTTACTAAACCAATTGCGCGCATTCCCTACTAATGTAGAGTTAAACATATGGCGCCACACAGGTTGTGGCCAATTTTCGATAGTGGCTGTTGATTCGAAAATTTTTAGGTGATCATCAGGATCACCTGCCCCATCATATGTTTTGACATTAGCAGGCATGCGCCTTCTCTTATTTTCTGAAAAATCGCTGATGCGCCTAGTAAACGCATCAACTTTTTGGCGACGCCAGGGAAGAGACATGTCTTCGTCTTCCTGGTCGCGGTATTTTCCCCTTGATTTCCAGTGTCCTGTTTCTTGTCCTCGTTGTCCGAGGAGTCACTTGAGGGTGAGCTTACTCTTTTGCGACGCTTGCGTCGACTATCATCGGAATCTGAGCTTGTTCCTCTGCGGCGCTTGCGCCGACTATCCTCGGAATCAGAGCTTGAAGGGCTTTCACTTGGGGAACATCGTCGCCCAAGCCTATCATGAACCCTGCGACTGCCAAGCCTTATGTGGACATTGGCGCGCCGTTCCCCATCTTCATGCTCCTCCAGATGCTGAAAGTCGGCTGCTTCATCATCCACAACCTTCCTTCCAATCCTGGTAAACACTGGGTGTTTGCGGCTATCCTTCTCGCGTCTTTCCTTCTGGTAGCGCGGTGGGGATGCTTCATGCTCAGGGTCGAAGTTGAGCCTGGCGTGCAGACTTTGGCTTGACCTCTTTTTCGCCTCCTCTCGCATGAGCGCAGCCAAGGCTTCGTAGTTTTGAGATACGAAATCACTTGGCGCTAGTTCAGGCGTGACTCCTTCTAGTGCGAGGGAGTCTGTTTCCAAAACAAGATCCTTGTTTCGGATAGGCGCATTTGGTGGCTCAGTGAAGTTTACTTCTGGCATGGGGAGAGGAGTGCGCTGTAGGTCTACCGCGCTAGTACTTGTTGTAGTAGCATTGGTAGTCATAGTAAGCGGTTCTATTGGAGTAAAGAGCAGATCTGAGTACGATCCTAAGTTTCTAGGCGTACTGGTTGTTCCAGAGACCTGCTTAGAAGCCTCATCAGTTTTCTGTTTCTTCCCTAGTAGGTCGTCATGCGTTTTCTTTGCATGCGGAGTCCGCTGATTTCCGTGCTTCGTCATTCTAGTTCTTAGGAAAGCTCTTAGTGTAGGGTCCCACGGATGGCGCCACTTGTTGATACAAAAGTTGGGCGTTCCTTGATTCCGTACCAATCAGATCTTAATGCTTGAGACTTGTGCACTAAGAAAACAAAAAGACACCGTTAGGCTTATCGTGGGATTGTCTCCCACGATTATCCTCCGATGTGAGAGTAAGTAATCGGTTTTAGGGTTTGTAGAAGAGTTAGGGTTTGTGAGATCGTACCTTTGTGAGGGCTGAGGTGCCCTCTATATATGGACACGAAATCCTTGTTGGTTTCGTGTTCCCCAATCTTCGGTCTATCTCGCGTAGGGCGGTTTATTGATGTATATCCCATAAATAGAAGATATACTATCAAAACCATAAATAACATTGGGCTTGGGCCATCGTGAGCCCAAACCGCTGTCGTGATAGCTCATTCATGATGGGCTTGAGTCCATTCGTGATGGACTTGAGTATGGGTCGGGTTCGTGACCCGAATACGGACTATACGTCATCATGAATAGAAATATGAAATGCATTTACTCGTAAAAAATAGTGAACTATCAACGATCATAGGTTCGATACATAAAATAGTGACAACTACTCACAAGTTCTAATTAAATAAGAACAACTTGGGGATTCAGCAATCATAGAACAACTCTATAATCCACTCTTATATATTATTCGACTATGAGAATATACACTAAGCTACGATGTATCTAGAATATCAATTGAAGTTCAACCTTATAGCTTTTAACGGGTTTTCGAGGATATGGTCAACCTAACCTCGGAGACATTTACAATATTTAACTCGGCACCTGGAACTAAAGTTACAACTATACATAGAGGGTCTCGGTCTAAGCTAAAGGCATCCTTTTTCACTACTACAAAAATGGACATAGAGCCCGGTTGAAAAGGCTAATAGAGACCCTTTTTTCATGAGGGCACAAAGGGGGAGAGACTCTATTAGGAATTGCCATAGTGCTTGGTTTTAGAAACGGGCTTTATGATGTATAATAGAGCCCGGTTTTTTCGTTGAAAACCTTGCTCTATGTGACAAAAAAAACCATTTTAATAAGCATAGACCAGTGTTTTTTCCTTACAAAACATGTGATGCGTGGGTTTTGCAACCTTACAACAGGTTTTACCTCTCGAGGGATCTCAAGAGGCTTACAACCCCACCAGGCAGTGTACCTGACCGATGTAGTATAGTGTAGTGGTAAGTACGGGGGATTGATCGTTCTCCACAGGGAATAGTGTTCGTTAGGTATGAAAGGCTACTCTAATTAGGTCTAAGGGTTGAGGAAGATTCTTTTTATGTTTTTATAATTTTTATGAAAGCAAGTAAAATCTCGGGTTTGAAGGAGTGGGCGGAATTAGTTGCTAGTCAACTAACCCAAAATTACTACGGATGCAAATAAAATAAAATAACAAAAATGAAAATGTGGTGAGAAACTTATGTGTAGAGAAATGTGTTTACTTAGATTTCCTTACTCCCTAACTATCTTTTACCGGTTGATTAGTGTGTATTAGTCGCGTGGATGACGGGTGTATTCCTTAATACCAATCGTGGGGTGGCGTACGTACTTCCCCAACTCTACAAGCTCCAACTTCACTCCTATGTCGAGCCGGCTAGGAAGCTCCTAACATGGGATCACTAGAATTCGCTTGTGCATTAAATACAACCATAAAAACCTTTAGTACGCATTTGGTTCATGTTTCTTAAGACGTTCAAGCAAGTTACCGAATAGGAAGTTAGCCAGTTTTCTTAAGCCTAACATAGATAAACAATCATCCAATACAACTAATAACACACTAATAACCAATAATCAATAGCTAGGTTTCATTAGATCTAAGCAAACACAAGATAAATTTAGCCTAACATGTTAATCAAAAGACAAGAATAAGATAAAATCAAACAACACATAGACATATTGAATGATTAATTGATAACTTATCTTCAATGTAACATGGAAGATCTCAAGGCAAAAAGCCTTGAAAAAGAAGCTAAAATCGTCTTAGGGTTTTCTCCCAAAATTCCACACACTAAGTCCTCCCTTCATGACAAAAAATTAGAAAACTATATATAGATTTTTGGATCTGACGGCGTCACGTTATGGAGTGTGACGCCGTCACCTCGCCGCTTTTAGGGTTCCCGGATGACCTTCTTGACGCCGTCCCTCTTTAGCTCTTCAAAAATCCATTCTGGCTTATCAAGGCTTGACGCCGTCTAACCTTGAACGTGACGCCGTCCCCTTTTGATTTAAGCCGTGACGCCCTTGATCAAGTTAAAGCGTGACGCCGTCAGAATTCACATTCTATTTTCACTGGCTTATCATGAGTAAATTTCACGTCCACTTTTTCTTGCCAAGGCATGACGCCGTCCAGAGTAAATTGTGACGCCGTCAAAGGTAACTTTTAGCCGATTTTTGAGACTTTGCCGTTTTCTTCACTTTTATGCTCCAAAAACGTCCAAAATGCCTCCTTTTCCAGATTTCTCCTCAAAAGTACCTAAAATGACAAAAGGAACGATTTAGGGCGATATTTGATCAAATAAATACGATTTAAGGCTTAAATGACCCCTTAAAAGCGGTACACTTTTCGCTTCATCAAATACCCTTACACTTGAGATTTGCTTGTCCTCAAGCAAATGCGCTTTTATTCTAATCAAAATACAAGTTAGGGGTCATTTAATGCTAACATAAAAGTAATTACAACAAATATTCGTTCCACTTCAATCATAATAAGCACGGAGATTACAAACTAGCACCTCACAAGTAGTGTTTAGATACTCACATCTCTCAAGTGTCATCAAAATAAATCTCATAAATGAAAACGGATAATATCTCTCACTACCTGTCATAGCAAATAGATTACCATAGGCTTGGGAAAGGATCGAAAACCTCCTCCACTAGGCGTAAGCACCAAAGATAAACTATCAAAGAGGGCTTTTAAATGGGTTATAACGTTAGGTGTAGGGAAAAGGAAAACACGGTTTTGTTGGATAAGGGATATTTTACTGGTGGCGAGTTAAAGATCTTGATCAATTACATGTACTATACAATGTTGCTAAGCCAAGACTAGACTCGATCTTAAGCTAGAAATGAAATAACAAAAACAAAACAAAACATAAAACAAACATAAAATGAAACGGGATGGTAGTCCGTATGTTTTTCTATTTTTTTTTTTCTCTTTTTTTTTTTTTTTGTATTTTTCTTGATTTTTTTCGATTTTTTTTTTTTTTTTTTTTTTTTTTTTTTTTGCATACACTTTTGCCCTACCATCCAAAATAATACATCATAGGGGCATTGCATCCCCCTTACACTTGAACTTTTACATAACTTTACAAATACTAATCTAATGACTCGAATTAAGATAATCAAAACACTTGGAGTACTTTTAAAATATTTAGCACATATGGGGGTAATAAATGATGTTCTTCCCCATTACTCCATTACACTAGTACTTTACCCATGAGTCCCAATCGTCCCAAAACAATATGTACAAGGATATGACTCGACTTAGCAACCATGTAATCAACTAGATAATTAACTTGGGTTTAAACAAATGTTGTCACAATAATGCACTAAAAATGAGTGCATACAAGGTAGGCTAAGGTGATTTGGGTGTACATTTAAGTGGGGTGTAACAAATTCTTCCTTTAAGTAAAATGCTTAAAGGTCGAAACGAAAAGATAGGCTCTGAGGGGTGTACTAGGGGTATCGTGTACTAAAAATGAGTACAACGCAAAGGGTGTGGGAGAATTACTTGACCAATGTAGCCAATGTAATTATAACAAAAACACAGGTGTAAAACAATGGGTTAATCCTAATGCCTCTTATCATGTAGTAAATCTAACTACATGAATGTAGTCTCACTTGTGGCCTCGGAATGGTCCTAACGCAAGTTCTAGAATCTAAGTGCTACCGGTACACACATCATAGCATAAATGCTTTTCCTACCAATTCTAGGGGCGAACCTCACATATTTGGGGGTGGAAAATTTTTCAGTGGTACGGTTTTTGTGCTAGTCATATAACTCCTATCCGTGAGACGCTTATTAAGATCAAAGTTTCACTCCTATATGTTGTAAAAAATTTTAAATTTGGCACTAAAATTGCCCTAACAGGTATTTCTCTCAGTTTTATTACACATCTACTATTAAACAAACAAAAATCAAGCGCAATTGTATTCTCTAAAATCGTACTTTTACCCCCCCCCCCCCTTACACTTAAGATGAACATTGTCCCCAATGTTCAAATTACAAGATGTAAAAGCATAAAGTAAAAGAATGAAATCAAATACTCCCCTGATTCGCTCGGTGGATAATGAAATTACACGGTTAGATCTTCTTCCAAGGTAATGTTGAAGCTCCATGACTAATGCTTCGCCATAAGCTTGATTCCATAAACATCTCCTTGTCCAAAATAACCTGTTAAACCTGAGAAAACAAACACGAAAACCTGCATAACATCGGCGGGATAAAATATATATATAAGGATATAATGCTTGTGGAATGATAATTTTGCAGATTCCTGGAGATTATAAGTTGGAGATTTTAATAAAAACTTTTTATGAAAACAAAACTTTCAAAAATTTCTGAAAATTAAATCTGACGCCGTCAGGTTATAAACCTTGACGCCGTCAGAAATGACCTGACAAAAATTCTCAATTTAAGTTTCCGGAAAATTTCTGGAAAAACCTTTACCTTACTTCCTGGAAATCCTGCAAAACATCATTATGACTCGATACAAGCATTTGACTCAAACAAATACGAATATGTATGCTAATTTATTATTACTATGATTCATGTTCATTTGTGTTCTAATAAACCGATTTAGATTTCCCTTACACTTAACTTTTGCAAAATACCTTTATATGTAGTTAAGACGAAGTTAAAAACAAAATAAAGCATTTTCACAAATTACTTTTGAACATGAATCAATACTAATAAAAATTAAACACACATACGGAAACAAATAAAATCAAACAAAGCAAATAAATAAACACACAAAGCAAATAAAGCTTGGGTTGCCTCCCAAGAAGCACTTTTCTTTATTAACGAGTCTTGTAGCTAGACTCAAAGTCACGTACATTACGTGATTCCATCATTCATAATGACGTATCCCTGATAGATATGATCCTTGTTATCATGGTGGTGGTGTCTCAATCGCTCGACATTTGCGGTCACTTCACCTCCTCCTTTGCTGGTCAAGCTTACTATCCCATCTTGGTGTAAACTTTTAATTGTGAATGGTCCGTACCACCAGGGACTTGGTTCATTGGTAGGTGCTTCCGTTTCTGAATGCCTTAGGAGCACTGAGTCTCCTTTTGTAAATTCAACGGGGTTATTGGGTTGCTCATCAGCCTCAATATAATCGTTATTTCCATCCTTACATTCTCTAATCTTATTTTCCATATAACTCTTAATCCTTGCCTCCCATGCAAGAATTTTCTCTCGAACATTACCACGGACTATATTAGTGTTAGCCTCCATCTTCTTCTGCAGAGCAACATCTCGTATATGTCGTGGGATCGTTGGGAAGTTTACTGTTTTCTTCCCCTTCTTCATTTGGATGGTGCTATTTTCGTAATTGATTTGTGCCCTAGTGGTAGCGAGAAAGGGTGCCCCAAGGATTATTGGCATATTCATATCATTTCTCTCAATGATCATGAAGTCGACCGGATACAGGAATCCGGCAAAGTTGACCAACACATCTTCTGCAATTCCTAACGGATACTCATAAGAATGTTTCGCAAAGGAGAGTTTAGTATGGGTGATGGATGGCAACTCATCGGTTAACTGAACATAAACGGATAAAGGCATCAAATTTACGTCGGAACCTTGGTCAGCTATCGCATCCAGATACTTGTGTTTTCCAATGCTGCATGGTATTTCAAAGATCCCGTAGAATTTCTGCTTTTCCACTAACTTTTGTCCTATGAGGCATTCATACAATTGCCCACCGGGTAATGTGTCAGATTTATCATCCGGTTCCACCTTCTTGGACTCCTTGTTGGGTAGATGAGTACGTCGATAGTTTCTCACCCAATCGTTTATGGTCTCCTTGTTTATTTCGTGCTTCAAGTAATGCTTCACTTGTTGTGACACTGGCGGTTCAACCAATTGGTGCTCCTCAGAGGGCGCCTCCTCTCCCTTGTCGGAATCGCATTTGTAGGAATTGGTGTTTCCATTATTAAGTGGGATGAGGTCAATTTTGTTAACTTCCATAGTTATGGATTTCCCTCTTCCATCATTTCCGCCCTCTTGGACGACGGAGGTGGCCTTGACAAATTTAGTGTTAGGAACATCAGCGTCATTCCTCACCAACACTTTTGCAGGGGCTTTTGTATTTGTGTATTCTTTCAAAAGATTCATCATCTCCGCCATCTTCTCTCCATTTCCTCCTTCTGCTTGTAGACGGCTTCCTCAAATTTTGCCAACCGTTCGGAGTGTTTTGACATGTACTCTCTCATTCGAGCTTCGAATGTTGGACTAAGTTCCTGAGGTGGTGAGTTGGGTTGAGCGTGCTTATGGAAGGGTTTAGCATTTTCCCGAAGGGGTGATTCGGACAATGGTGTTTGCTTAACGCTTGAGACTGAGTTAATTGTTGCTTTTTGTGGACTTAAGGGTCTCTTTTGCTTTTCCATAAGATATGCAACCCTTTTCTCAAGTTCACTAACGCTTTCCTCAGTGATTTGATTGGCTGTATCGGGCGATGAATATGTCATGACTGCCGAGCGCACGTCGTGGGAGACTTGCCACAATTCATCATCGTCGGATGCAAGCTCATCAATGATCTCCCATGATTCCTCGGCGCTTTTGTCGCGCAATCTGCCCCCGGCGGCTCGATCGATGGCACGCTTGGTGTGGTAATCAACATGGTCATAGAAGATTTGGATTTGAAGCCATAGATTTATGCCATGATGAGGGACTTTTTGGAGTAAGTCCTTGAATCGAATCCATGCCCCGTAGAGGGTTTCGCCTCGACGTTGTTCAAACATCAAGATATCCTTCCTTAGCTTGGTAGTTCTCCCTGGTGGGAAAAACTGAGCAAGGAAACGAGTGGTGAGATCATCCCAAGAGGTGATGGATCCTGCGGGTTGACGTTCTAGCCACTGACTAGCTTGGTCCCGCAAAGAGAATTGGAAGAGACGCAATCGGGTCGTCTCTCGAGTGGCAAAATCAAGGTCTATAGAATCAACGATTTTGAGAAAGTCCTTGAGATGTTGATTAGGATCTTCAGAACGAAGTCCATGGAATGCGCATCCGCTTTGCACCAACCGGATGGTGTCGGATCGCAAGGGTGTGATATTGGCTCCTTGAGTGAGCTCAATGGTGTTTCGATAGCCATGGTGGCTAGGACGGGAATACTCTCCTAAAGTACGGGCTCTAGGAGGTGGTGGTTGTTGTGGTGGTGGGTTGTTGGGATTAAGGATATTACCATCTTCCATGATGTCGGATGGTAATGGTTACGAACAAAGACACGAAGAAAATAGATAGACTAAAGAAAATCTAGAAAAAGAAAATAAAAATCTCACTAGAAAGGAATCTAGTGAGTAGACCTAATAGAAATAAAAATTCAACCTAAACAATAACTATTCCCCGGCAGCGGCGCCAAAAACTTGATGCGTGGGTTTTGCAACCTTACAACAGGTTTTACCTCTCGAGGGATCTCAAGAGGCTTACAACCCCACCAGGCAGTGTACCTGACCGATGTAGTATAGTGTAGTGGTAAGTACGGGGGATTGATCGTTCTCCACAGGGAATAGTGTTCGTTAGGTATGAAAGGCTACTCTAATTAGGTCTAAGGGTTGAGGAAGATTCTTTTTTTGTTTTTATAATTTTTATGAAAGCAAGTAAAATCTCGGGTTTGAAGGAGTGGGCGGAATTAGTTGCTAGTCAACTAACCCAAAATTACTACGGATGCAAATAAAATAAAATAACAAAAATGAAAATGTGGTGAGAAACTTATGTGTAGAGAAATGTGTTTACTTAGATTTCCTTACTCCCTAACTATCTTTTACCGGTTGATTAGTGTGTATTAGTCGCGTGGATGACGGGTGTATTCCTTAATACCAATCGTGGGGTGGCGTACGTACTTCCCCAACTCTACAAGCTCCTACTTCACTCCTATGTCGAGCCGGCTAGGAAGCTCCTAACATGGGATCACTAGAATTCGCTTGTGCATTAAATACAACCATAAAAACCTTTAGTACGCATTTGGTTCATGTTTCTTAAGACGTTCAAGCAAGTTACCGAATAGGAAGTTAGCCAGTTTTCTTAAGCCTAACATAGATAAACAATCATCCAATACAACTAATAACATACTAATAACCAATAATCAATAGCTAGGTTTCATTAGATCTAAGCAAACACAAGATAAATTTAGCCTAACATGTTAATCAAAAGACAAGAATAAGATAAAATCAAACAACACATAGACATATTGAATGATTAATTGATAACTTATCTTCAATGTAACATGGAAGATCTCAAGGCAAAAAGCCTTGAAAAAGAAGCTAAAATCGTCTTAGGGTTTTCTCCCAAAATTCCACACACTAAGTCCTCCCTTCATGACAAAAAATTAGAAAACTATATATAGATTTTTGGATCTGACGGCGTCACGTTATGGAGTGTGACGCCGTCACCTCGCCGCTTTTAGGGTTCCCGGATGACCTTCTTGACGCGTCCTTCTTTAGCTCTTCAAAAATCCATTCTGGCTTATCAAGGCTTGACGCCGTCTAACCTTGAACGTGACGCCGTCCCCTTTTGATTTAAGCCGTGACGCCCTTGATCAAGTTAAAGCGTGACGCCGTCAGAATTCACATGCTATTTTCACTGGCTTATCATGAGTAAATTTCACGTCCACTTTTTCTTGCCAAGGCATGACGCCGTCCAGAGTAAATTGTGACGCCGTCAAAGGTAACTTTTAGCCGATTTTTGAGACTTTGCCGTTTTCTTCACTTTTATGCTCCAAAAACGTCCAAAATGCCTCCTTTTCCAGATTTCTCCTCAAAAGTACCTAAAATGACAAAAGGAACGATTTAGGGCGATATTTGATCAAATAAATACGATTTAAGGCTTAAATGACCCCTTAAAAGCGGTACACTTTTCGCTTCATCAACATGGCTCTATGAATTTTTTATTTATCTTTTTACTTTTTCAAATTTTGTTAAATACCACCTGTTCACATTATTTCCACAGCAGAAACAATCAGAAACAACAACAAAACATAACTGTAACAAAACCATAACCTTGAAGGTCTATACCAAAACCAATGGATTTAAGATCCAAGATCAGTTTTACAACAATCTAATACGGGTCCTATGGACTACCGAACATACTTAACACCACTAATTAAACATCACAACAACAGTTTCGCAATCAAGTGTTTTGTTAGGCTAAGGGAAAGGAGATATACAAAAAGAGATGAGTACATGCCAACCTTTCCTAAATACTACCATGATTGATGATCAGATGCCACACACCGAAATGCACGAGCTCACGATGTCGTCCAGCTCCTTAGTAGTAAAAGGCTTCTTGTCATTCCAAAGCATCTATAAAAAAAATCCATAAGTGATATTATTATGATGAAACAAATGAGACCAGCTTTGGTGGCTTGAAATTCATTTTTTGCTGATTGATTGTTGTTTTTCATCAGCCATTTCTTTTTAGTTAATGCTCACCTTATCGACCCAAAATTCCAATTTAAATTACTTTATGTAAAAGTTGTCAACAAAAAGGAAAAAGACTTAGAAGCAGTAGTTCAAACTTCAAACCATACATATGCAGTAAGTTGTATCATTTCACAGAACAATAGCCTTATAAGAAAAAAAATATTGATATCTGTTTTCGACACCATAATTGTTCTGTGAAATGATACGACTTATATGGTTTGAGACCAGGCTTATATAATGTTACAACAGATATCAAACGAGACCAGAGCACAGAATATAAGGCTATTCACATAGCCTTATATTGAGACCAGAGCTGAAACAAATGTGACCAGAGCACAGAATGTTACATATAAGGCTATTCACATAGCTGGGAGATAGTGAAAGGAATGCCAACTAAAGGAGATTAAACGCTTCCAAGCTTCATGGTTACTCAGAAGTGCAAAAACTAAATACTAAGTCATCACAATATGCAAAATGCTAAATCGAGTAAAATAAACAAATTCAGGCAACTAACTTTTGGCAATAACAACGGCTGGCTAAAGGGGCGTTTGTATTGTCTTATTTAATGAGCTTATGAGCTTAAAAACTGTTTGGGCATCAACCAACGAGCTTACACATATTATTTAATTGAGCTCAAATAAGCTCCTTTTCATAAGCCTTTCCACACAATTTTTTGCAGCTTTTTTTTTGGGTAAAAGGATTAACCCGACATATTTGCTTAAAACCAATCTTTTGTAGCTTAGTTCTCCTAATTACATATTTGCTTAAAATCACCAGAAATATAACCCGACACCCTACATATTCGCTTAAAAACTGTTTGGGAATAACAACCGCGCTTGTGCCTATATCCATAGTTGCCAATTAATTTCGACATGAGACAACATTCAACCTAGTGGCCTGCTTTAACGTATCAATAATAACAGGACTGCATGAAGCAGCCAACTAACAAGACCAGTTTCCTCTAGAACATTTAAAAGTGCATAGACCTGCATACACAGACTTACTTCAAACCAAAGTATATGGCAAACAATAGTTACAGAAAAAACAATATATTCGCCTATAAGAATGCTTTTAAAAGTTAGTTACTGTTTTGGGGAAAGAGTGTTGTTGATGGGTTACAAACTGATGCATCCACCTCATCACATAGTAACCGCACTCCCAATAGTGACGTTGTTGGTTGCACTAGAAAAGTAGTAGACATTTGATAAGAATCAATGAAAAGAAATAAAAAGAAATAAAAATAAATAAAAATTAATATACATGTTTAGAATGAGATGGTTTACCTCAACGAGATTCCATTTCATATTACCAAACGCCCTGAAAGAAATTGAAGAATGGTAAAGCTGTGTTAACCTTTATAGATATAAATGTGAATTATACGTTAATAAAAAAAATTCTTACTTCTGCACAACATTGGTGAATTCATAGCTCTCCTCGTTCTTTCCTTCCATATCAGAATCCAAAATGAACCCGGTGTTTTGTTGAGGTACAATTACGAATAGATTCCAGTGTTTACTGATTATATGGGCCTTTTAGTATAAATAATTTACATAAGTCATAAAGCAATGAAATATAGTGTTGCATATCGTACCTTTCAACATATGGTGCCAGATAAAACAATTTATGTTGGCTTGGGTCCATCGCTTGCAATAAGTAGTTTTTAACAAGCAAACTGTCAAACATGGATACAGAGTCTTGAATCGTATACGGGTTCAGGAAACCACATTTGTTTGATTGATTTTTCACCATCTGCAAAATCCTATGTATGGACCTAGAAACATGACAATATATAAAATGTAAAATAACAAAATATTCCAACTCGTTAAATAAGATATGGTAAGCGCATATGTACTTACGTTGCAAACAAAGTTATAATGGAAGAATTAAGCCATCCATTCGTAAAAAGCAACATAAGATCCACGGGGGAAACCGAAATTTGAAAGGACTCTGATTGTCCAAAAACACGAGGCTCAACATCAACATGCATAGAACTAGTAAGATCTGGGTTGCGCATCAAACGTTCATAGGTACTTCTAACACACGCTCTTTTATGTATCTGACCACGATAGCTGTTCATTTTCTTAATTAGCTCTTCTTTTTCCTTGCTAGCCTGCACAACAACAAGTACATTAGTATTGGTATATAATATAATTATTGTCACCAATCTTCATTCAAAGTTCTATTTAATGCCAGTTAATTAGTTATGTTCAACCCATTAATACAACAACCATTTAGACTCAAACAGAACATGTGAAGCATATACACACATGAATGTATGTACCGAATTGAGTAGACGTACACCCTTGGTTGCACTCTTGGTCGGCGCAGCTGCTGCTATATGGTTGGATGGTCCTTCTTGTGTAGACAGAGTTGGTGATGTTTGTTTTCGGGTGGAAGATTCTTTATTTGTTGACAAAATTTGCTTGGTTGCAGCTTGGGTAGAGGTATTTGCTGCCATAATTTGCTTGGTTCCAGTTTGGGTGGAGGTATTTTGTGCCACAATTTTCTTGTTTCCTGTTTGGTTGGAGGCCTGATAACAAAGTACAATTATTATAGTGACTAAATGTTACTACAATATTATAAGAAGTGAATCATATGTAGATCAATTTACCTTAGTGAGTTCAATATACTTCTTGGGCCATTGAATAAAACTAAGCACGGTTTGTCCTATTTTACTAAGCTCTTCAGTTGGGACTGGAAGAATGTAGTCCTTGTAATCAGCTTCAACATTGTCTACATGCACCTTCGCATGCCCTTGTAGCACTGACTTTCCATGTACTTGCTTAGCCGGATACACCATCCCTAGCCTATAGCAACAAGAACCTTCTTGGTCCCGCAGGGGAGAAACAACTGGCATTTGCTAGCCTCCTATAAAACACATATTATTAGTAAATATATATAATACACTTATAATGCAAAAAAAATAACAACAAGCAATTGAGTACATGCGTTATGATAGCTCTAAATCTAAATAAAAACATGAATATCATTCAAAATGTCGGTTGTACAAACTAAATTAAATTTTAACCAGCATGTGCAAATTATGATGCAAACAAGATCAATAGACTTCTATGTTTAAATCTGTTTTAACATCTATGTTGCAAACAAGTTACAAGATCAGTAGCACATTTGATAAACAAGATCAGTAGCAAACAAGATCCATAGCACATGTGCAAATAAGCATACAAGATTAGTAGCAAACAAGATTACTGATATATCATCATTGTTGACTGTTAGCGTAAACTATTTAATAGACAAAAAAAAAATTACAACAACTTTAATTGAATTGACGCTACGTATTCTACACAAACCTATCACTCACCATTACATGTGTTTGTTTGGCTTTGGAATTGAATAGGTGACTTTAGTTTTTGGATTTGAATTGGCTAGCTACTGCCTAACTTGTCTTTGTATATATGCAAAATGTCAACAGCATCATGTGGTTAGTCCTACTGAAATGTTAATGCTTTTTCAAGGCCTGCACTTTTTTTCTAAGTCCACTTCAGTTTTTTCTAATCCTACTGATATGTAATGTAGTGTGTACTTATGTAGTTATGTTAATGTGCTGTGCACTTTTTTCTAGTCTTACTAATTTGCCAATTGCCACACATGTTCACAACAGTGAAGTAATATTTATCTTAAACATACAATATTACAATCAGTTCAGTTCCAGTCTTCCAAAATTTGAATAAAGTTGATCATTGACTTTATGTGTAAAAACTTGTTGCTTTTCAACTTCCAAATTAACATAAATTTAAAGACTTCAAGTCAGAAACTATTTTCATAAACTAAAACAATATACGAAACACCACATAAAGCAAAATTTTGGTTATATATTAGTGAAATTATTAATATATATTTACAAGTCAAATGATCAAGATTTGACTTTTAACAAATGGGATGTAAGAATAGTATCTAACAATATGGTTGATATAGTTGCCAAAAGGGTACTTCAAATATGTATAATGTCTATAAGCAAATTTCATTCAACTGTGTTTTATTTTGTGCTAGGGAGTTTGGGACAGTCTACTTGCCCAACCCGATAACAACCCGATTCAACCCGACCCGTTTGACCCGAAACCTGATAACCTGATATCTTATAGGGTCGGGTTAGGGTTAATATTTGGGACACCAAAACCGGAATCAACCCGACTTGACCAACCCGATAACTCGACCCGATAACACCCCGAGTAGCACATGTGCGAATGTGCACATTTGACAAACAAGATCAGTAGCACATGTGCAAATCTGTTTTAACATCTATGTTGCAAACAAGAACAGTAGCACACTTGATAAAGTTTTGTTAGGAATATAAATATTCATATGAAGACTCGGTCACCCCGAGCATCTATTTAGCATTTATGTAGCTCGTAGGCTTATTAGTATTAGTTATGATATCGTAATATTAGATTAGTTATATTAGTAATAGTTTAGTAGTTAAAGTATTCGTGGAGTGGGTCGGGTCTTTACCCACTGTCAGCTCACTCCACAGCCCACTCGGGGCAATTATGTCTTGTACTATATATACCCCTTCCCACACATGAGAAGGGTTGGAGCTCTTAATCATACAACTATTTTTCTCTCATTTTCTCTCTTTAGAGTTCCCAACTCTCTCATCTCTCTTTCTCTAGAATTCCTCCAACATCAAATCCAAGTATACATATCTTACAATTGGTATCAAGAGCCAAGGTTAGGTTCGATTGATTGTGTGTGCTTGGATTCGTGGTTTCTATTTTCTCGGTTTATTTTGTTTGTTTGGTTCGAAAACTGTTTCAAGAAAGTCTCTTGCTGTCTATTTTTTTCTTCTTTGTTTGTTTGAATATCACAACTGCTTACAAGTTGTGTTTTGGGCTTGAACAGTTACAACATTGTTTCCACCTCAGCCCATTTGCTTATAGCTTATCTTGTGAGGTTGAATTGGTTTTTGTTTCTTGAAATTTCGGTTTAAGACTTTGGGTGTGCTAGTCTTCAAGGACGCCTGGTATTCATTTTTGGTTCGAACATCACTTGGGTTTTAACAGTTTGTATAACGATTTGAGGATTTCTATTTTCTTTATTTTTGTTCTTTTTGTTCAAACATCACTTGGGGCTTTAACAACTGTTGTATCAACTAGAACACTCAAGTTGTACAACATCACTTGTGCTTTATTTTTGTTCAGATATAACTTATTCGTGCCATTGAACTGATGTGTCATGAAGAGGCTTGGTAGTTACTTACAGTCTTGTTGTTGGTCTGATTTGACTGGTTAAAAGTCCAAAAGAACGTGTGGCTTATTTGTGGTTAAAACAAGTCATTTTTTTTTTTTTTTGCATCTCAAAGTTCACGTTTCTATTACTTATCCAGTTGGTTGTTCTTGGTAGCGGTTGGCCAAAAATATTGGCTGTGTGTTGGTTTGTAGCTACAAAGGGAAAGTGACAAAAATCTGATAGTGACTTACCAGTAGCGGTTTGACTATCGTTTGACTGTAGCGGTTTTGTGACCGTAGCGGTTTTGTAACCGTAGCGGTTTTGTGACTGTAGCGGTTTGGGACTCTAGCAGTTTGACTTTTTTCTTACTAGCGGCTTGAACATAAATCCAGAACATCAACAAATCCAAACTCAAACAAACAACTCACAAAACGAATCGAAAAGTCAACAACGAACAAGAATTCACATCAACAAAGACAACTAACTAATCCACGGCAACAAAATAATTTTCCTTTTGTTCAAAACGATTTCAAAAATGAAACAACAACACATCTACTCGAATCCTTTCACAACTACTGATTCAAAAAGAAATTACATCATCAACAAAATCTCATCTAACCTTAACATCTAACCTAACGTACTCGATCTCCTTTTCATTCTTTCTTCACTTCGGTTTGATATAAACTGACAACAACAGAAAAATCAATCCTACCTGAAACCCATATCAAGATCTTGAAGCCATTGGTGTAACTGTTTTGGTGTTCGGTTTGACATAATCCTGAAGAGAGCAGCGTGTTTTTTTTTTTTTTTTGTTCGGATTAACGATTTTGGTGCGACTGTTTTTGGAAAACGGATTATTAGGCTTTGATCTAGTGTGGGTGTGATGAGTGTTAAGAAGAGGGAAGATGAAATGAGTGGAGGCTGCCTTTTTTTTGTGTGATAGAAGATTGGATTAGGGTTAGAGAAAAAGGTGTGATAGGGAAGAGGATATAATTAAGATTTAGGGATAAGTGGGATTAGAAGTGATGTATACCGAAATTTAGGGTAGTCTGATTTGGATTGGAATTGTTAACCACTGGGCTAGTACCGGATCGTTTCACTGGGCTGGACGAATTGGTTTGTGGGCTTCTAATTAACGAATTGGCTTAATAAAATAGTTTGGGACGAATTGGATTATATTTCTTCTGTTTTTATTTCAGTGTTATATTTGATATTTTGTTGAATATCTTTGGGTATAATTTTTTTGTTTTGGACAACGACGTTGATCGAGTTTCATGATTCCGAGATTGACAATTATTGTGGGTTGAGATATATTCGGGTATATTGGATATTGTGTAAACGACAGGTTTATCCGGATTTCAAAACACGAGCGTTGTCTGAAATTCACTGTGACTTGTCTACTTCATCAGTTAAACTCACTTCGGTCTAAATACTCATCATTTTTTACCTAATCTGAGCTGCCAAAACTCTCAAAAACACTCAGAAATGCATCAAAATACAGAAATTATCCCAGAATTGTGTTTTATATGTTTCAGATGCAAAATGTTTAAAAACAGTTGAAAAACGAACAAAGTTTGCATAATTGGCAGTTTCAGTCCCTCAACTTTCAAAAGTTGTCAAAACTAGTCCCTGATTATTCTAAAACAAAAAAAAAAATCATCAAAGGTCCTTTAAGAATCATAAAATTACAAAATAAGTCCTTTGGTGCAAAGTTTCATAAAATTACAAGTTTGGTCCCTCAAGTTTGGAAAATGTCAAAATTAGTCCCCGGGTATTTTTAAAATGGAAAATTATATTTTATAGCCCTTGTACTATTTAATCTTGGCAGGAAATACCCTTGTGATAATTATTGGAAGATGTGCAGGTTCGGTCCCCCTAAGTTTCAGCCTATTACATAAATGGTCCTTGTGATATTTAAGCTACTAAACCAACCGGACCCTAAATTAAATAAACAAACCAACCCACCCTTTTATAAACCCAGTCCTATAAACCCTTAACCCAACAAACAAATCCACCCTTTTCCTGGCCCAACACAACCCCAGCCCACTTATCCTTTTTTAACTAAGACGGGGTCAAACAAAGTTTGACCCGTCTCCTTCCCTGAAAACCCGCCAAAACCAGACAACTCACCCCCCTCCTCTACCCACTGTTTCTTCCAATACCACCAAACCACCCTCATCCTGACACCCACCATCACCCCTATCCTTATCCTTACACCCCCACATGCTCTGTACACACCAAAATACCCACTAGTCCATTTTCCCGCCAAAAACTCAATTGGATGACTGAGATCGAATAGAAGCAAACCAATGGTGGGGATTTGATCAGAGGAAGATGTGAAGATGTTCCCAAGATATTTTAGTATAAATAGCAAAGTATTGTAGCCAATTTTGGCAGTAGTTAATTTTAGTTAAATCGTTTTTACTTAATCAGTCTTTATTTTATTGTAATCTTCAAATTCAGTTATTAATGCAAGTTTGTTTCATGTACTTTGTTCCAATTTCAAGTCATTAGTACTCAAGTTCAATGATTG
The DNA here is from genome assembly GCA_021014915.2 of Artemisia tridentata subsp. tridentata. Taxonomy (NCBI): domain Eukaryota; kingdom Viridiplantae; phylum Streptophyta; class Magnoliopsida; order Asterales; family Asteraceae; genus Artemisia; species Artemisia tridentata. Next base: position 251,691,395 of record CP139507.1, read on the forward strand.
TCAAGTTTTAAGTTATATTGTGATCGTATAAGCTTAAGCTCTCTCACATTATTATAAAAAGCTCAAATAAACCCTGTATTAAGCTCACATAAGCTAGTCTTAGCTTCATGTAAGTTTAATTAGCATTTATCAGTTCTTAATATCAAATTTGAAGAATGGTCAAGAAAAGTCAACATAAGCTCATGATAAGCTCTTCTGGGGTAATCAGCTGATAAGGAAAGGTTTTATTGGGTATTCTAGCTTGTGTGAACAAGTTAGGATAGGTTCTGTTCTTGGTCTTTCTCTCAGTTCCATAGCAATCAGTTGTGAGCCAATTTCAATTTTTAGCTTAAAAATCTAGTTACTATGCTACTGCTTATTTCTAGCTTATAATTAATCATTAGTCATTAATTTAGCTAAATAAACTTATTTCAGTTCATAGTTCAGCTTAAAAGTTCCATTTGCAGTTTAAATTAACCAAACAGTCACCCTTAAGGGGTGTTTGGTTTAGCAGTTCAAATAAGCCAAACAACCTAGTTACTGTACATGTGCACTTAAACCAACTTCAAACCAGCTTATCTCATCCTATATAAGATATTTCCAAGATATAAGTAGCCATATCAGTTGCTTATGCATTTTTCTATGGTCCTTGTGAATCTCAGTCAAACAAAACAGTCAAACAAGCTACTAGCAGCTACGAGCTGATTTGGGCATCCACTTTGCCTTTTTCACACTTCATTTGGACTATATTGAGTGTACCCAAAGTCTTGTTAAGTCACACATAGCCTAGCCTAAGTCACATACAAATCTGCATACTCAGTTCTAATATATCAGTTTTTGTGGTTTTTTGCAGACTTAGCTTATTTTTTATCTTTCTCCTCATAAGCTCTTATAAGCTTTCCTCCTAGACTTAGATACCCTCCCAGCTTATCTACTTTCATAATTTTTTGTTTGATTTTTAGAAGTCATTTAAGTCCCCAAAATACCCTTGCAACTTGGGCATTTTTGCCCTGTGCCTGCTATACATCAGCAGCACCACAGCCACAACCACCACTTTGGTGGTTGATTGTGGCCACCCTAGTGGGTCCCACACCTTAATTTTGGGTTCTCCCAACCCCCCTCCTACCAGGCATTGAAAGTTGACCTTTAGTTTGGCCAAGGACACAGTGGACCCCACTTGAAATTGCACCCAAAGTCTGTCCCATTTCTGACCCAGAACCAATAAGCAAGTGCTTATTTTGTGACTTAATTGCTTATCCAGTGGACCCCATGTGATTTCTATAGCTTATTCAAGTTCAAATAACTTATTTAGACCTGATTCAACCATAGTGGGTCCCACTTAAGCTCATTTGAGCTTATTTATCCATTTGGTCAACAAAAGTCAACTGTGGAGCTAATAAGCTTCCACAGTGCTTATTGTTAAGTTATAAAAAAGTTGTTTTTACAAAAATTGTTTGTTTTTAGTTGCAAAATAGTTTTGTAAAAGAAAAATCAAGAAAAACCACATTTAAAATAAGTGATAGCTTCTATTTAAGCCATTTGGCTTATTTTTCTGCTTTTTCATTAAGCACTTGTCATTTTTATAATTTTCCTAGCTTTCTGCACTTATATAGTATTTATATAAAAAGTTTCAGAATTTATTTCATAGTTTTAATATTTTTAATCTTTTAATTAGTTTAAAATAGTAATTAAATCATAATAAATAGAAAAATAATCAGAAAAATACAAATCCAATTTTCATAATTTTCTTTTGTCATTTTTAATCTAGGAAAAATATAAAAATATTTTTAGACCTTAAGAAAATCAAAAATAGAAATAAAGTGATAGCTTCTATTTAATAGAATTTATTTTTTTTTAAATTTTAATTAAGTAATTTTCATTTTTATAATTTTCTTAGCTTTTTAATATCATATAATATTTATAGAAAAAGTTTTAGAATTTTCTTAGTTCATTTAGTATTTTTTATAATTTAAATTAGTTTAATTAATAATTAAATAATAAATAATTAATAATTAATTAAATAAAAAAATAAAAAAAAAATATATAATTTAAGTTTTTAAGTTTTAAGTTATTTCACATTTTTAGGTTTTAATTTTCATAAATTTTATTTTTGTCCCATTTTAGCTGTCCCGTTACGCGTTTGTAATTTATTTTTATTCAAGTTTAATTTCCCTGTGTATATCTGTTTTTAATTGTTATTTAGAATTGTTAAAACAAATCAAAATCAAAAGCAATCTAAATCATCAGTCACTATTATCCTAGCTTTTCACAGTTTTCCATTCACATCTCGTTGGGAAACGATCCGGGTGATCACTTGCCTGGTTTCACACACTACACACGAGCATCCAGTTCCGAGGCTGTTTCCCTTTTATCATCTATTACGGTTGACCATTCACAAGTGGTTGACTTGTGTGATAGAGAAGTAAAAGACAACTAGTTTGGGAGGGATCAAATTTTGGCGCCGCTGCCGGGGAGGTGTGCTGCGACTATTGTGAAGAATTTTAGCGATTAGTGATTCGAGATCCTTCTATCAGAAGTTCCCTATTTCCCAAAAACAATATAAAATACCAAAAATATTTTCTTTTCTTTTCTATATATATTATTATTATAATTATCATATAAACTAAAAAACCCAAAAATATTTTCCACTTTCTTTAATAATAACAAGTAAAAATTAACCATCGAGAACCAAGACTGAGCACTACCTAACTGGGGGTGCGGCCATAATAAGTTCCCAAACTTAAGATAAAAACTTGCCTTTGTATCACTTGCGAATATCGGCTCACCTTTAATTGATAAACAAACTCTAACGGAGGTTCTAGGATAGTCTGACATTAAATTGTCGGACTGAAAGAAGCGGGTTTTTAAGGAGCGTAACTGCCCACCTTTGCTTCTCCGCCACTCTGTGCGTTTGTCAGTTAGAGAGCTACCGTACGCCTGTTGATTATTGGTTTAAGTTCACTTGTGTTTTTTCTCGATCTTGATTTTAATTGAAAATTTTTCAATAAACAAATAAAAATCCAAAAAGAATCTTCTTACCCTTTTCTGAGTTTCCTCCACTATAAAGGATTCTTAGACTCGTCTTAGTGCATGCGCACTCGTTCTTCTAGGTCTACAAGCCCTCTCCGTGAGCTTGGAAAAATACCTCGAAGACGTCGTAGACGTTCTGCTCCGTCAGTCGTACCCGAGTTACGTACTGAGCCTGTTACCAATATCATCATGGCTGAAGACGCCCTATGAATGAGCTTCTCCAAGCTCCCACCACTGGGTACGGAGATGCCATTGTTGTTCCAGCCATCGTGGCTGAGAATTTTGAGCTTAAGACTGGGTTGATAAACCTGGTAACCCAGCGGCAATTCTATGGTTTTGAAAGGGACGATCCTCAAGATCACATTAGATGGTTCAATAAAATCACATCTACCATCAAATGCAAAAGTGTCCCTGAGGAATCAATAAAACTTCTTCTTTTCCCGTTTTCCATCGATGGGGCAGCCCGGATTTGGCTTGACAAACAACCCCCTCGATCGATAACAACATGGGAAGATTTGGTTCAGAAATTCGTGAATGAATTCTTTCCTCCTTCTAAAACCACGCATCTCAAAAATGAAATCATGAAATTCACTCAAAGGTTTGATGAACCATTTGGAGAAGCATGGGATCGTTTCAAAGAATTGCTCCGCAAATGTCCTCATCACGGTTTCACCGATTTGATGCAGATGGACACTTTCTACAGTGGGTTAAACCCATCTGACCAAGATTCTCTCAATGCCTCAGCTGGAGGTAATTTTCTGAGCAAATCCACAAAGGAAGCCATTGCTCTCATTGAAAATAAGTCTAAGGTCCGCACTACACGAAACAGGACATATAATTCCCAGGCTAGTGCTGGTCCTTCCACTTCATCTCCCGTGAGTCATTCCAGTACTGATACTCAGCTTGCTGAACTCACGAAGGTCATTCAAGCTTTGGTTTCCTCCACACAAAAGAAAGAGTCCACTCCGCAAACTTCTCACACTGCTGAAGTCAAAAAAATAGAAGTTTGTGTTACTTGTGGTGGCCCTCACGCTTACTACAACTGTACTGCCACCGATGGCAATGCATTTGAAGTCAAAGCTTTAGCCGGATCTTCCAATCAAGGAGGTGGTCAATACCATCCTCAAGGAGAAACAAATTACCGTGCTAGCAATCAGCATGGACCACCCGGATTTCCTCCTCCCAACAATCCAAACAGGATTAATCCTAATCAACAGAGAGGGCAGAACATGCAAAATCAATTTACTGCCCCAAACAATCAATACCCACCCCAGAGGGGTAATCAAGGGTATTCAGCTCCTAATCACCAAGTACCACTCCCAAATGAACTTGATAACTACATCAAGTTTAATGAGAACAAAATGAAGGCAATACAAAATCAGATATCTGGATTAAGGAATGAATTTCAAACTTCAATATACAAGCAAGGAACTGAGCTTAAGAATGAACTTTCTAATAAAATTGATCATTCTCAAAGCGAAGTTAAGAATATGCTTACCAGTCTCATGAATCATATCAATCCACCTTCTACCTCGGGAGTTCTTCCTGGTAACACCATCCCAAACCCAAAGGGTGAACTGAAAGCTGTCACCACACGCAGTGGTAAAGCTTATGATGGACTCAAGGTGATAAAGGACCCGGTACTTCCCACTAACAATGGAAGCACTAAATACGTCCAACCTTCGGTCATCCAAAAATCTACACCCACAATTGCTCCTCAACCGTCAAGAATAGATCCAAATCTATCACGATTTACGGTTAAAAGTTTGTCAACCAAACTTAATGAGCAAAGAACAGCCAGATATTATTCCGAAATGCTCAATGCTGTTCCTGTCAGTGTACTTGATGACGACAGTGATGATGACGTGGATACCACTTTCGTCAAAGCTATCACCACTAGGAGTGGAGCTTCTTATAAAGGGCCAGCTGGCCCTATTCCTCCTCCTTTATTTGAAATGGAAAAAGAGACGGAGGATACAACGGACAAGGTGCAAATTCCAAGCCCACAAAGTACAGCACATGTCTATCCTCCGGTTGTCCCGAAAAAATCCAAACCAGGAGTTGTCTTTGAGACTCCTGAAGTGGTTGTCCCTAAATCCAAACCTCACATTCCTTACCCATCGCGCTTAAATGAGCAAAAGCTCCGTGAGAAGGCTAGTCAACAAAATGATAAATTCTATCAAATCTTTAAAGAATTACACTTTGACATAAGCTTTGCGGATGCTACTATTCTGATGCCCAAATTTGCAGCAGCAATCAAACACTTGTTAAGCAACAAGGAAAAACTGATTGAAATGGCTAAAACTCCAGTAAATGAGAACTGCTCAGCGGTTATCTTGAAAAAGCTTCCGGAGAAGCTTGGAGATCCTGGAAAATTTCTACTACCGTGTGTATTTCCAGGAATGGTTGAGTGTTATGCCTTAGCAGATCTAGGTGCAAGCATCAACCTGATGCCTCATTCAGTATGGAAGAAACTCTCTCTTCCGGCTCTTACTCCTACCTGCATGACTCTTGAGCTTGCAGATCGAACCATAACTCATCCCTGCGGCATTGCCGAAGATGTATTTGTGAAAATAGGAAAGTTCCATTTTCCAGCTGACTTTGTGGTTGTTGACTTCGACGCAGACCAAAAAGTTCCTCTGATTCTTGGAAGAGGATTCCTAAAAACGGGCCATGCTCTTATTGATGTATTTAAGCATGAAATCACTTTGCGTGTGGATAAAGAAGCTGTTACCTTTAACCATGATCAAACATCGAAGTACTCCTCCAATTTTGATTCTGCTTCGGTTAACCGAATCGATGTCATTGACATTTCTTCAAAGGAGTACTCTCAAGAAAATCTTGGTTATTTTCATAATTCTGTGAGTGGGAATCCCACCACATCTTCTCAACTTATCATAGCAGACTCTTCCCCTTCCCTCACTTCGGTTGAGGGAAGTGATCCCTTTTGGGATGAAGTCGATGCTTTTCTTGCTCTAGATAGTTCACCTCCGCATGAGGTTGATAAAAACTATCTTGATCCTGAGGGGGACATTCTTTATTTAGAAAGTTTGTTAAACAAAAATCCAATTCCCCCTCTTCCCCTAAAACAACTTCATAATGAGGGAAGTAATTCTATGCTGGAAGAAATCGAGGCTTATCTCGATTTGGATACATTTCTTCCGGGAATTGATGACACTGAAAGTAATCAGGAGGGAGATGTTATTCTGCTTCTTGAACAATTGTTATACCCAGACGATTATCCCTCCCTCCCACCCAAACCACTTCATAATGAGAAAATCAAATCAGTTGAGGAAACTGATAAATGTCCTGAGATCAAGTTTAAGGACTTGCCTCCTCCACTTACAATTCTTGAGGAGGAAGTTCTTATCTTAATTGCTGTTCAGATCTCTCTTCTTCCCTTCACCTACCCGGTGATTTCCCCAATCTTTCACTCATTCAGGAGTGAGGATATTACTTTTGACCCCGGCATTGTCCATCTAACATTGGTTTAAATGCCGGATTTCCTGGTCTCTTACTTCCCCATAAACTTTTAAATTGCTTTTCTCCCGGGCTGTTCAGGAACCCTTTGTTACAGTTAACCGTTCACAAGCGGTTAGCTTGCGTGATAAACCTGACTGTTTGGGAGGAATCAGCTCAATTCGGGGTCGAGTCAAGCTAGCGACTCGGTAATCAATAAACAGTAGCCATAACATGGGTTTTCACCCGTGTTTCACTTTTCTTACCCCTGTCTACCACCTTAGTGTGGGGGTGTGCCCCACATTTTGTATATAGATCTAATAATATTTGAGAAAATTGTATATACCAAAAAAAAAAAAAAAAAAAAAAAAAAAAAAAAAAAGTAGAATAACTGTTGTGTTTACCCCACTTGGCTTAGAAATGTTATCTTTTTACGTTCAAGGATTCGGCATAATAGCCGGGACTTTGAATATTGAGGACAATATTCAGTTCAAGTGTGGGGGGGGGAAATTCTGGCGAATCTCATCAAAAATGTTCCATTTTAATCCCTTTTTCCCCCAAAATGGCCAAATTTAAAAAATTTTTTTTTAGTGGAAGTACTAAGTACTAAACACAACAAATGGTTATCAGTCCGCCATGTCTAATACACATAAGGATTGGCTAATCCAGGAGCAAACGGCTCTTGGTAAAGATATATCAAATCCGTTTATGGCTTGCAATTTGCCCAAAATTGTATGGTATTCGACTCACCATATCTTCATAAGTGAAGAGTTGGCTAGCCCGCAAGGTTATGGCTTGTGGTTAAGGCAGTGAAAATCCATGATTGGTAATCAGCTCACCAAAGATAATATTAATAATTTATCTAAGAGTTGGCTAATCCAGGAGCAAACGGCTTCTGGTAAAGACAAATCAAAACCGTTGACAGCTGATGGTTTGCTCAAAATCATATGGTTATCGGTTGTACCATAGTTCTTACTTGAACTGAAACATTTGGCTACTCCAGAGGTAATGGCTTTTGGTAAAGAGTCTTTCAAATCCATTAAATCTTTATAAAATATTGCTAGGGACTAGCAATAGTTTAGTGTGGGGGATTGATGAGTGTCTAAATACTCATCATTTTTACCTAATCTGAGCTGCCAAAACTCTCAAAAACACTCAGAAATGCATCAAAATACAGAAATTATCCCAGAATTGTGTTTTATATGTTTCAGATGCAAAATGTTTAAAAACAGTTGAAAAACGAACAAAGTTTGCATAATTGGCAGTTTCAGTCCCTCAACTTTCAAAAGTTGTCAAAACTAGTCCCTGATTATTCTAAAACAAAAACAAAAATCATCAAAGGTCCTTTAAGAATCATAAAATTACAAAATAAGTCCTTTGGTGCAAAGTTTCATAAAATTACAAGTTTGGTCCCTCAAGTTTGGAAAATGTCAAAATTAGTCCCCGGGTATTTTTAAAATGGAAAATTATATTTTATAGCCCTTGTACTATTTAATCTTGGCAGGAAATACCCTTGTGATAATTATTGGAAGATGTGCAGGTTCGGTCCCCCTAAGTTTCAGCCTATTACATAAATGGTCCTTGTGATATTTAAGCTACTAAACCAACCGGACCCTAAATTAAATAAACAAACCAACCCACCCTTTTATAAACCCAGTCCTATAAACCCTTAACCCAACAAACAAATCCACCCTTTTCCTGGCCCAACACAACCCCAGCCCACTTATCCTTTTTTAACTAAGACGGGGTCAAACAAAGTTTGACCCGTCTCCTTCCCTGAAAACCCGCCAAAACCAGACAACTCACCCCCCTCCTCTACCCACTGTTTCTTCCAATACCACCAAACCACCCTCATCCTGACACCCACCATCACCCCTATCCTTATCCTTACACCCCCACATGCTCTGTACACACCAAAATACCCACTAGTCCATTTTCCCGCCAAAAACTCAATTGGATGACTGAGATCGAATAGAAGCAAACCAATGGTGGGGATTTGATCAGAGGAAGATGTGAAGATGTTCCCAAGATATTTTAGTATAAATAGCAAAGTATTGTAGCCAATTTTGGCAGTAGTTAATTTTAGTTAAATCGTTTTTACTTAATCAGTCTTTATTTTATTGTAATCTTCAAATTCAGTTATTAATGCAAGTTTGTTTCATGTACTTTGTTCCAATTTCAAGTCATTAGTACTCAAGTTCAATGATTGTCAAGTTTTAAGTTATATTGTGATCGTATAAGCTTAAGCTCTCTCACATTATTATAAAAAGCTCAAATAAACCCTGTATTAAGCTCACATAAGCTAGTCTTAGCTTCATGTAAGTTTAATTAGCATTTATCAGTTCTTAATATCAAATTTGAAGAATGGTCAAGAAAAGTCAACATAAGCTCATGATAAGCTCTTCTGGGGTAATCAGCTGATAAGGAAAGGTTTTATTGGGTATTCTAGCTTGTGTGAACAAGTTAGGATAGGTTCTGTTCTTGGTCTTTCTCTCAGTTCCATAGCAATCAGTTGTGAGCCAATTTCAATTTTTAGCTTAAAAATCTAGTTACTATGCTACTGCTTATTTCTAGCTTATAATTAATCATTAGTCATTAATTTAGCTAAATAAACTTATTTCAGTTCATAGTTCAGCTTAAAAGTTCCATTTGCAGTTTAAATTAACCAAACAGTCACCCTTAAGGGGTGTTTGGTTTAGCAGTTCAAATAAGCCAAACAACCTAGTTACTGTACATGTGCACTTAAACCAACTTCAAACCAGCTTATCTCATCCTATATAAGATATTTCCAAGATATAAGTAGCCATATCAGTTGCTTATGCATTTTTCTATGGTCCTTGTGAATCTCAGTCAAACAAAACAGTCAAACAAGCTACTAGCAGCTACAAGCTGATTTGGGCATCCACTTTGCCTTTTTCACACTTCATTTGGACTATATTGAGTGTACCCAAAGTCTTGTTAAGTCACACATAGCCTAGCCTAAGTCACATACAAATCTGCATACTCAGTTCTAATATATCAGTTTTTGTGGTTTTTTGCAGACTTAGCTTATTTTTTATCTTTCTCCTCATAAGCTCTTATAAGCTTTCCTCCTAGACTTAGATACCCTCCCAGCTTATCTACTTTCATAATTTTTTGTTTGATTTTTAGAAGTCATTTAAGTCCCCAAAATACCCTTGCAACTTGGGCATTTTTGCCCTGTGCCTGCTATACATCAGCAGCACCACAGCCACAACCACCACTTTGGTGGTTGATTGTGGCCACCCTAGTGGGTCCCACACCTTAATTTTGGGTTCTCCCAACCCCCCTCCTACCAGGCATTGAAAGTTGACCTTTAGTTTGGCCAAGGACACAGTGGACCCCACTTGAAATTGCACCCAAAGTCTGTCCCATTTCTGACCCAGAACCAATAAGCAAGTGCTTATTTTGTGACTTAATTGCTTATCCAGTGGACCCCATGTGATTTCTATAGCTTATTCAAGTTCAAATAACTTATTTAGACCTGATTCAACCATAGTGGGTCCCACTTAAGCTCATTTGAGCTTATTTATCCATTTGGTCAACAAAAGTCAACTGTGGAGCTAATAAGCTTCCACAGTGCTTATTGTTAAGTTATAAAAAAGTTGTTTTTACAAAAATTGTTTGTTTTTAGTTGCAAAATAGTTTTGTAAAAGAAAAATCAAGAAAAACCACATTTAAAATAAGTGATAGCTTCTATTTAAGCCATTTGGCTTATTTTTCTGCTTTTTCATTAAGCACTTGTCATTTTTATAATTTTCCTAGCTTTCTGCACTTATATAGTATTTATATAAAAAGTTTCAGAATTTATTTCATAGTTTTAATATTTTTAATCTTTTAATTAGTTTAAAATAGTAATTAAATCATAATAAATAGAAAAATAATCAGAAAAATACAAATCCAATTTTCATAATTTTCTTTTGTCATTTTTAATCTAGGAAAAATATAAAAATATTTTTAGACCTTAAGAAAATCAAAAATAGAAATAAAGTGATAGCTTCTATTTAATAGAATTTATTTTTTTTAAATTTTAATTAAGTAATTTTCATTTTTATAATTTTCTTAGCTTTTTAATATCATATAATATTTATAGAAAAAGTTTTAGAATTTTCTTAGTTCATTTAGTATTTTTTATAATTTAAATTAGTTTAATTAATAATTAAATAATAAATAATTAATAATTAATTAAATAAAAAAATAAAAAAAAAATATATAATTTAAGTTTTTAAGTTTTAAGTTATTTCACATTTTTAGGTTTTAATTTTCATAAATTTTATTTTTGTCCCATTTTAGCTGTCCCGTTACGCGTTTGTAATTTATTTTTATTCAAGTTTAATTTCCCTGTGTATATCTGTTTTTAATTGTTATTTAGAATTGTTAAAACAAATCAAAATCAAAAGCAATCTAAATCATCAGTCACTATTATCCTAGCTTTTCACAGTTTTCCATTCACATCTCGTTGGGAAACGATCCGGGTGATCACTTGCCTGGTTTCACACACTACACACGAGCATCCAGTTCCGAGGCTGTTTACCTTTTATCATCTATTACGGTTGACCATTCACAAGTGGTTGACTTGTGTGATAGAGAAATAAAAGATAACTAGTTTGGGACGGATCAAATTTTGGCGCCGCTGCCGGGGAGGTGTGCTGCGACTATTGTGAAGAATTTTAGCGATTAGTGATTCGAGATCCTTCTATCAGAAGTTCCCTATTTCCCAAAAACAATATAAAATACCAAAAATATTTTCTTTTCTTTTCTATATATATTATTATTATAATTATCATATAAACTAAAAAACCCAAAAATATTTTCCACTTTCTTTAATAATAACAAGTAAAAATTAACCATCGAGAACCAAGACTGAGCACTACCTAACTGGGGGTGCGGCCATAATAAGTTCCCAAACTTAAGATAAAAACTTGCCTTTGTATCACTTGCGAATATCGGCTCACCTTTAATTGATAAACAAACTCTAACGGAGGTTCTAGGATAGTCTGACATTAAATTGTCGGACTGAAAGAAGCGGGTTTTTAAGGAGCGTAACTGCCCACCTTTGCTTCTCCGCCACTCTGTGCGTTTGTCAGTTAGAGAGCTACCGTACGCCTGTTGATTATTGGTTTAAGTTCACTTGTGTTTTTTCTCGATCTTGATTTTAATTGAAAATTTTTCAAAAACAAATAAAAATCCAAAAAGAATTTCTTACCCTTTTCTGAGTTTCCTCCACTATAAAGGATTCTTAGACTCGTCTTAGTGCATGCGCACTCGTTCTTCTAGGTCTACAAGCCCTCTCCGTGAGCTTGGAAAAATACCTCGAAGACGTCGTAGACGTTCTGCTCCGTCAGTCGTACCCGAGTTACGTACTGAGCCTGTTACCAATATCATCATGGCTGAAGACCGCCCTATGAATGAGCTTCTCCAAGCTCCCACCACTGGGTACGGAGATGCCATTGTTGTTCCAGCCATCGTGGCTGAGAATTTTGAGCTTAAGACTGGGTTGATAAACCTGGTAACCCAGCGGCAATTCTATGGTTTTGAAAGGGACGATCCTCAAGATCACATTAGATGGTTCAATAAAATCACATCTACCATCAAATGCAAAAGTGTCCCTGAGGAATCAATAAAACTTCTTCTTTTCCCGTTTTCCATCGATGGGGCAGCCCGGATTTGGCTTGACAAACAACCCCCTCGATCGATAACAACATGGGAAGATTTGGTTCAGAAATTCGTGAATGAATTCTTTCCTCCTTCTAAAACCACGCATCTCAAAAATGAAATCATGAAATTCACTCAAAGGTTTGATGAACCATTTGGAGAAGCATGGGATCGTTTCAAAGAATTGCTCCGCAAATGTCCTCATCACGGTTTCACCGATTTGATGCAGATGGACACTTTCTACAGTGGGTTAAACCCATCTGACCAAGATTCTCTCAATGCCTCAGCTGGAGGTAATTTTCTGAGCAAATCCACAAAGGAAGCCATTGCTCTCATTGAAAATAAGTCTAAGGTCCGCACTACACGAAACAGGACATATAATTCCCAGGCTAGTGCTGGTCCTTCCACTTCATCTCCCGTGAGTCATTCCAGTACTGATACTCAGCTTGCTGAACTCACGAAGGTCATTCAAGCTTTGGTTTCCTCCACACAAAAGAAAGAGTCCACTCCGCAAACTTCTCACACTGCTGAAGTCAAAAAAATAGAAGTTTGTGTTACTTGTGGTGGCCCTCACGCTTACTACAACTGTACTGCCACCGATGGCAATGCATTTGAAGTCAAAGCTTTAGCCGGATCTTCCAATCAAGGAGGTGGTCAATACCATCCTCAAGGAGAAACAAATTACCGTGCTAGCAATCAGCATGGACCACCCGGATTTCCTCCTCCCAACAATCCAAACAGGATTAATCCTAATCAACAGAGAGGGCAGAACATGCAAAATCAATTTACTGCCCCAAACAATCAATACCCACCCCAGAGGGGTAATCAAGGGTATTCAGCTCCTAATCACCAAGTACCACTCCCAAATGAACTTGATAACTACATCAAGTTTAATGAGAACAAAATGAAGGCAATACAAAATCAGATATCTGGATTAAGGAATGAATTTCAAACTTCAATATACAAGCAAGGAACTGAGCTTAAGAATGAACTTTCTAATAAAATTGATCATTCTCAAAGCGAAGTTAAGAATATGCTTACCAGTCTCATGAATCATATCAATCCACCTTCTACCTCGGGAGTTCTTCCTGGTAACACCATCCCAAACCCAAAGGGTGAACTGAAAGCTGTCACCACACGCAGTGGTAAAGCTTATGATGGACTCAAGGTGATAAAGGACCCGGTACTTCCCACTAACAATGGAAGCACTAAATACGTCCAACCTTCGGTCATCCAAAAATCTACACCCACAATTGCTCCTCAACCGTCAAGAATAGATCCAAATCTATCACGATTTACGGTTAAAAGTTTGTCAACCAAACTTAATGAGCAAAGAACAGCCAGATATTATTCCGAAATGCTCAATGCTGTTCCTGTCAGTGTACTTGATGACGACAGTGATGATGACGTGGATACCACTTTCGTCAAAGCTATCACCACTAGGAGTGGAGCTTCTTATAAAGGGCCAGCTGGCCCTATTCCTCCTCCTTTATTTGAAATGGAAAAAGAGACGGAGGATACAACGGACAAGGTGCAAATTCCAAGCCCACAAAGTACAGCACATGTCTATCCTCCGGTTGTCCCGAAAAAATCCAAACCAGGAGTTGTCTTTGAGACTCCTGAAGTGGTTGTCCCTAAATCCAAACCTCACATTCCTTACCCATCGCGCTTAAATGAGCAAAAGCTCCGTGAGAAGGCTAGTCAACAAAATGATAAATTCTATCAAATCTTTAAAGAATTACACTTTGACATAAGCTTTGCGGATGCTACTATTCTGATGCCCAAATTTGCAGCAGCAATCAAACACTTGTTAAGCAACAAGGAAAAACTGATTGAAATGGCTAAAACTCCAGTAAATGAGAACTGCTCAGCGGTTATCTTGAAAAAGCTTCCGGAGAAGCTTGGAGATCCTGGAAAATTTCTACTACCGTGTGTATTTCCAGGAATGGTTGAGTGTTATGCCTTAGCAGATCTAGGTGCAAGCATCAACCTGATGCCTCATTCAGTATGGAAGAAACTCTCTCTTCCGGCTCTTACTCCTACCTGCATGACTCTTGAGCTTGCAGATCGAACCATAACTCATCCCTGCGGCATTGCCGAAGATGTATTTGTGAAAATAGGAAAGTTCCATTTTCCAGCTGACTTTGTGGTTGTTGACTTCGACGCAGACCAAAAAGTTCCTCTGATTCTTGGAAGAGGATTCCTAAAAACGGGCCATGCTCTTATTGATGTATTTAAGCATGAAATCACTTTGCGTGTGGATAAAGAAGCTGTTACCTTTAACCATGATCAAACATCGAAGTACTCCTCCAATTTTGATTCTGCTTCGGTTAACCGAATCGATGTCATTGACATTTCTTCAAAGGAGTACTCTCAAGAAAATCTTGGTTATTTTCATAATTCTGTGAGTGGGAATCCCACCACATCTTCTCAACTTATCATAGCAGACTCTTCCCCTTCCCTCACTTCGGTTGAGGGAAGTGATCCCTTTTGGGATGAAGTCGATGCTTTTCTTGCTCTAGATAGTTCACCTCCGCATGAGGTTGATAAAAACTATCTTGATCCTGAGGGGGACATTCTTTATTTAGAAAGTTTGTTAAACAAAAATCCAATTCCCCCTCTTCCCCTAAAACAACTTCATAATGAGGGAAGTAATTCTATGCTGGAAGAAATCGAGGCTTATCTCGATTTGGATACATTTCTTCCGGGAATTGATGACACTGAAAGTAATCAGGAGGGAGATGTTATTCTGCTTCTTGAACAATTGTTATACCCAGACGATTATCCCTCCCTCCCACCCAAACCACTTCATAATGAGAAAATCAAATCAGTTGAGGAAACTGATAAATGTCCTGAGATCAAGTTTAAGGACTTGCCTCCTCCACTTACAATTCTTGAGGAGGAAGTTCTTATCTTAATTGCTGTTCAGATCTCTCTTCTTCCCTTCACCTACCCGGTGATTTCCCCAATCTTTCACTCATTCAGGAGTGAGGATATTACTTTTGACCCCGGCATTGTCCATCTAACATTGGTTTAAATGCCGGATTTCCTGGTCTCTTACTTCCCCATAAACTTTTAAATTGCTTTTCTCCCGGGCTGTTCAGGAACCCTTTGTTACAGTTAACCGTTCACAAGCGGTTAGCTTGCGTGATAAACCTGACTGTTTGGGAGGAATCAGCTCAATTCGGGGTCGAGTCAAGCTAGCGACTCGGTAATCAATAAACAGTAGCCATAACATGGGTTTTCACCCGTGTTTCACTTTTCTTACCCCTGTCTACCACCTTAGTGTGGGGGTGTGCCCCACATTTTGTATATAGATCTAATAATATTTGAGAAAATTGTATATACCAAAAAAAAAAAAAAAAAAAAAAAAAAAAAAAAAAAGTAGAATAACTGTTGTGTTTACCCCACTTGGCTTAGAAATGTTATCTTTTTACGTTCAAGGATTCGGCATAATAGCCGGGACTTTGAATATTGAGGACAATATTCAGTTCAAGTGTGGGGGGGGGAAATTCTGGCGAATCTCATCAAAAATGTTCCATTTTAATCCCTTTTTCCCCCAAAATGGCCAAATTTAAAAAATTTTTTTTTAGTGGAAGTACTAAGTACTAAACACAACAAATGGTTATCAGTCCGCCATGTCTAATACACATAAGGATTGGCTAATCCAGGAGCAAACGGCTCTTGGTAAAGATATATCAAATCCGTTTATGGCTTGCAATTTGCCCAAAATTGTATGGTATTCGACTCACCATATCTTCATAAGTGAAGAGTTGGCTAGCCCGCAAGGTTATGGCTTGTGGTTAAGGCAGTGAAAATCCATGATTGGTAATCAGCTCACCAAAGATAATATTAATAATTTATCTAAGAGTTGGCTAATCCAGGAGCAAACGGCTTCTGGTAAAGACAAATCAAAACCGTTGACAGCTGATGGTTTGCTCAAAATCATATGGTTATCGGTTGTACCATAGTTCTTACTTGAACTGAAACATTTGGCTACTCCAGAGGTAATGGCTTTTGGTAAAGAGTCTTTCAAATCCATTAAATCTTTATAAAATATTGCTAGGGACTAGCAATAGTTTAGTGTGGGGGATTGATGAGTGTCTAAATACTCATCATTTTTACCTAATCTGAGCTGCCAAAACTCTCAAAAACACTCAGAAATGCATCAAAATACAGAAATTATCCCAGAATTGTGTTTTATATGTTTCAGATGCAAAATGTTTAAAAACAGTTGAAAAACGAACAAAGTTTGCATAATTGGCAGTTTCAGTCCCTCAACTTTCAAAAGTTGTCAAAACTAGTCCCTGATTATTCTAAAACAAAAACAAAAATCATCAAAGGTCCTTTAAGAATCATAAAATTACAAAATAAGTCCTTTGGTGCAAAGTTTCATAAAATTACAAGTTTGGTCCCTCAAGTTTGGAAAATGTCAAAATTAGTCCCCGGGTATTTTTAAAATGGAAAATTATATTTTATAGCCCTTGTACTATTTAATCTTGGCAGGAAATACCCTTGTGATAATTATTGGAAGATGTGCAGGTTCGGTCCCCCTAAGTTTCAGCCTATTACATAAATGGTCCTTGTGATATTTAAGCTACTAAACCAACCGGACCCTAAATTAAATAAACAAACCAACCCACCCTTTTATAAACCCAGTCCTATAAACCCTTAACCCAACAAACAAATCCACCCTTTTCCTGGCCCAACACAACCCCAGCCCACTTATCCTTTTTTAACTAAGACGGGGTCAAACAAAGTTTGACCCGTCTCCTTCCCTGAAAACCCGCCAAAACCAGACAACTCACCCCCCTCCTCTACCCACTGTTTCTTCCAATACCACCAAACCACCCTCATCCTGACACCCACCATCACCCCTATCCTTATCCTTACACCCCCACATGCTCTGTACACACCAAAATACCCACTAGTCCATTTTCCCGCCAAAAACTCAATTGGATGACTGAGATCGAATAGAAGCAAACCAATGGTGGGGATTTGATCAGAGGAAGATGTGAAGATGTTCCCAAGATATTTTAGTATAAATAGCAAAGTATTGTAGCCAATTTTGGCAGTAGTTAATTTTAGTTAAATCGTTTTTACTTAATCAGTCTTTATTTTATTGTAATCTTCAAATTCAGTTATTAATGCAAGTTTGTTTCATGTACTTTGTTCCAATTTCAAGTCATTAGTACTCAAGTTCAATGATTGTCAAGTTTTAAGTTATATTGTGATCGTATAAGCTTAAGCTCTCTCACATTATTATAAAAAGCTCAAATAAACCCTGTATTAAGCTCACATAAGCTAGTCTTAGCTTCATGTAAGTTTAATTAGCATTTATCAGTTCTTAATATCAAATTTGAAGAATGGTCAAGAAAAGTCAACATAAGCTCATGATAAGCTCTTCTGGGGTAATCAGCTGATAAGGAAAGGTTTTATTGGGTATTCTAGCTTGTGTGAACAAGTTAGGATAGGTTCTGTTCTTGGTCTTTCTCTCAGTTCCATAGCAATCAGTTGTGAGCCAATTTCAATTTTTAGCTTAAAAATCTAGTTACTATGCTACTGCTTATTTCTAGCTTATAATTAATCATTAGTCATTAATTTAGCTAAATAAACTTATTTCAGTTCATAGTTCAGCTTAAAAGTTCCATTTGCAGTTTAAATTAACCAAACAGTCACCCTTAAGGGGTGTTTGGTTTAGCAGTTCAAATAAGCCAAACAACCTAGTTACTGTACATGTGCACTTAAACCAACTTCAAACCAGCTTATCTCATCCTATATAAGATATTTCCAAGATATAAGTAGCCATATCAGTTGCTTATGCATTTTTCTATGGTCCTTGTGAATCTCAGTCAAACAAAACAGTCAAACAAGCTACTAGCAGCTACAAGCTGATTTGGGCATCCACTTTGCCTTTTTCACACTTCATTTGGACTATATTGAGTGTACCCAAAGTCTTGTTAAGTCACACATAGCCTAGCCTAAGTCACATACAAATCTGCATACTCAGTTCTAATATATCAGTTTTTGTGGTTTTTTGCAGACTTAGCTTATTTTTTATCTTTCTCCTCATAAGCTCTTATAAGCTTTCCTCCTAGACTTAGATACCCTCCCAGCTTATCTACTTTCATAATTTTTTGTTTGATTTTTAGAAGTCATTTAAGTCCCCAAAATACCCTTGCAACTTGGGCATTTTTGCCCTGTGCCTGCTATACATCAGCAGCACCACAGCCACAACCACCACTTTGGTGGTTGATTGTGGCCACCCTAGTGGGTCCCACACCTTAATTTTGGGTTCTCCCAACCCCCCTCCTACCAGGCATTGAAAGTTGACCTTTAGTTTGGCCAAGGACACAGTGGACCCCACTTGAAATTGCACCCAAAGTCTGTCCCATTTCTGACCCAGAACCAATAAGCAAGTGCTTATTTTGTGACTTAATTGCTTATCCAGTGGACCCCATGTGATTTCTATAGCTTATTCAAGTTCAAATAACTTATTTAGACCTGATTCAACCATAGTGGGTCCCACTTAAGCTCATTTGAGCTTATTTATCCATTTGGTCAACAAAAGTCAACTGTGGAGCTAATAAGCTTCCACAGTGCTTATTGTTAAGTTATAAAAAAGTTGTTTTTACAAAAATTGTTTGTTTTTAGTTGCAAAATAGTTTTGTAAAAGAAAAATCAAGAAAAACCACATTTAAAATAAGTGATAGCTTCTATTTAAGCCATTTGGCTTATTTTTCTGCTTTTTCATTAAGCACTTGTCATTTTTATAATTTTCCTAGCTTTCTGCACTTATATAGTATTTATATAAAAAGTTTCAGAATTTATTTCATAGTTTTAATATTTTTAATCTTTTAATTAGTTTAAAATAGTAATTAAATCATAATAAATAGAAAAATAATCAGAAAAATACAAATCCAATTTTCATAATTTTCTTTTGTCATTTTTAATCTAGGAAAAATATAAAAATATTTTTAGACCTTAAGAAAATCAAAAATAGAAATAAAGTGATAGCTTCTATTTAATAGAATTTATTTTTTTTAAATTTTAATTAAGTAATTTTCATTTTTATAATTTTCTTAGCTTTTTAATATCATATAATATTTATAGAAAAAGTTTTAGAATTTTCTTAGTTCATTTAGTATTTTTTATAATTTAAATTAGTTTAATTAATAATTAAATAATAAATAATTAATAATTAATTAAATAAAAAAAAATATAAAAAAAATATAATTTAAGTTTTTAAGTTTTAAGTTATTTCACATTTTTAGGTTTTAATTTTCATAAATTTTATTTTTGTCCCATTTTAGCTGTCCCGTTACGCGTTTGTAATTTATTTTTATTCAAGTTTAATTTCCCTGTGTATATCTGTTTTTAATTGTTATTTAGAATTGTTAAAACAAATCAAAATCAAAAGCAATCTAAATCATCAGTCACTATTATCCTAGCTTTTCACAGTTTTCCATTCACATCTCGTTGGGAAACGATCCGGGTGATCACTTGCCTGGTTTCACACACTACACACGAGCATCCAGTTCCGAGGCTGTTTGATATTTTATCATTTATTACGGTCGACCATTCACAAGTGGTTGACTTGTGTGATAGAGAAATAAAATATAACTAGTTTGGGAGGGATCACTGTGACTTGTCTACTTCATCACTTAAACTCACTTCGATCCAAATCATAATCATAACACATTCAAGTAATCATTATCATTTCACGGTTTATTCTTGATTATTGTAAAATCCCGCGAAAGAATCTATTTCTCGGTTTAAATCATAGAATTGTAAAATCCCGTGCACGTTTACGTCATGTCTACTACTTCAGATTCCTTCATATCTGAGGTACTCAAGTTGTACGACACATATGATAAACAAAAGATTTCCAGTTCTGTACAACAAATAAACGTGGGTGATTCTTATAATACTAATGTGGAATCTTCGTGCCCGAATTCACAAGAGAAAGAGTTACATCAGTCACTTATGGTACCTAATGCAAAGGAAAGTCGCATTGAATGTTTTCGTCTACTTCATTCACATCTCAAGGTTCTGTTTGAAAAATCTGAATACGTGATGGGTTACACACTGGCTTTCACAACACTCTTTGGTCAAGATGTTCATGATTTCACAGTCAAAATGACTCTATATTTAGATCAACTTGAACAACAGCTTGACAAAGAAGAATTCTCTGAAGCAAGATCCAGAGCAGCTTTCAGTGTGATCAACAACCAACTCCAGGTGTTCATTGATTCGCAATACACTGAGGACTATGACTATGACAGTCAAATGACAAAAGGGTGTTTTGCTAACTACACTGGAACTGAGGTTGCCATGTTCAGAACAACATTACTACAATTGATGAGTAATGTTAATGAGTTCATTGATGAAAGGGCTAAACAAATGGGGAATGGAACAAGATCAGACAAGCGTGATGATGGTGACAACACAGGAGGTGATTTCACAATATGTGAGAATGCAGCTTACGAACCTGAAAATCACCAAGCACAGTCTGCTGTGGTACATCTGTCTTATCAATATAATGTTCTTTCTAATGAACAACAACATACTGATCAAATTAAACCTACTTATGACACATATCTGTTGGAAAAGACTGATAGCAATATTACCTCTGATTCAACAAATATGAGTCATAAGGGGGGAGAAATTGATCAGGATGCTGAGCATGATGATACGTCAAGTTCTTTGCTTACTGCTGAGGTTTTAAAATCAAATGATATGGTTGAAAAAGAAGTTTATAATGAACTTTCAAACAGAATTTTACAACTTGAAAAACATTGTATTGATCTTGAAATTTCAATGCAACAAAAGGTAAGAAAGTCTTCAAACTAACCTGCCATGTAAAAATCCGGAATTTCCTGAATTCCGTGAATTGTTTATGATAAACGATTTGAAAGCTCAGCTTCAAGCCAAAAACGTGACGATCAAAAACCTGAAAAATAGTTTGTCTGAGATGCGTGAAATATGCAATGAAGTTAAGGCTAAACATGACAATAATGCTGAATTAGAACATAAAGTGACTAAATTGTTTAAAGAAAATGAACTTTGAAAATTCATTGCAAAGAACTGTGTGATACAATCAAAGAAACGAAAACTAAGACTGTAGAGAAAACTACTTCTTTGATTGCCAAAAATGATGAATTCAAAGCTCAACTTCAGGAAAAGGGTTTTGCAATTGCATCATTGAAAAATGAGTTGAGAAAATTGAATGAAAATGGTGTGAACACTAAGTTTGCAAAACCATCAATCTTGGGGAAACCACCACTTAGAAACCAATCAGTTGTTAGACAACCGACTGCGTTTAGATCTGAACGGCTAAAATTTTCAAAAACACGGTTGATTGAACAAATATTTGCCAACCAAGCCTTCGATGGTGATCAAAGGAATAATGGGGTGTTGAGATTGCGCCAAGCTTGTTCTTAACCTGAAAATAAGAAATACGAAGACACTACGTTAAGTGATTGCGCAGGGGTTGGACCCTGCGAACCACCTCCGGCGTGCGAGTAAGTATGTGTAATGGTAATATAGGTCGTAAATTGAGAGAGTGAAGTTAACTTACTTAGTTTTGGCCCGACTATGCTATTTATAGGGGAAAAATAGGACATAGTGGGCGGTTGCACATTGTTCGGAGATCATGGGGGCGTCCCATGGAAAGTGGTAACCGCTAGGGCTTTGTAGCCCACGATCTCTGTTTTGGCGGGAAAGCCAAAGGGAAGAGGAGACGTGGGTTTGACCAGGTCAGGATGGTCCTTCGTGCTAGTCCCTTCGTCAGGAATACCCCGAAGGGCTTAGGGCTTCGATTGGCGGATTCCCACATGGTAACCAGTTCACAGGCGAATGGTTTTACGCCAATGAAACATGTTAGAAGATTAACCTGGACCTCCGAAGGGAGGGCTTTCTACAGGCTCGAAGGGGAGTTCTTCGACCCGTTCGGAGGGTACATCATCAAGCCCCCCAGTCGAAAGTGATATATACGTGCGAGTATAAATCGCATTCGACTCAAAAAACATGTCACATTCTATCCTTTCCGTTACAAATTCGAATGGAATAAGGATAAGTGTTTAACCAAAATATGCAATAAATGCGGATATTAAATAACTAACTACCACGCTATTGAATACAGCTGCCAAGATATCGGTATCTCCAAACTTCTTTTCAAAATTGAAAGAGGAGCTTTGAGTCCGTATTTTACACGTGGACGGTCAGGGTAAACTTTCCATAGGGATACATAAACTCTTGCTCATCCCTACCTGATCATACTTTTATTTTGCGTCCAAAATACACATACACAGTACTGTGCTTTGTGCTTCTTCTGAGATCGAAGGTAATTACCCTTCCTTGTTCTTATTGTTACAAATACAAGATGAGTATGGCGGCAAAAAGAACCATTAGGCAACAAAAGTGTACCTTATCAGAACAGTCATTGGCGTATTTTTTTGAAAAATATCCCATACTAAAAAAGCATAAAGTGATACTCCCAAACAAAAACCAAAGTATTTTTGACGCCCCTGCTGGGTATGTTGGGTTGTATGTTCATGCTTTTACAGAATCCAACTTTAGGATTCCTATTCATCCACTAATCTTAGAATTTTTACAGTATTATCAAGTACATATTTCCAGGTTGAACCCATTTGGCTTAGCCAAACTAACTACCTACATTGTCGTATGCAAAGCTTATGGTTATGAGCCCACGCTTAACGTGCTTAGAGGCTTTATCAACCTTTGCCCTGGTGGTGATTGGTTAACCTTAGGTAAAAGAAGTGAACCTGATGTTCCCTGTTTAATAACAAAACCTTTTGCCAACATAAGAAAATGGAAAGGTTTGTTTTTCTATGTGCAAGACACTATCATACCTCCCAAATATCCAGCGTTGCTAGACAAAGAATTTCGTTTTGACGAAAAACGCTTTGATGATCCTTTGCCACACTTTGTTAGAAGCTATCCCCTCTACCAACGTCTTGAACGTCACCCATTTGACGTGTAAACGTTTCCTGAGCCGATACTGTTTATGGCGGGGATTGTAGATCATTGGGAAGGCTCTCCACTGGAACCTGCGATAATCTGCAATGGGAAAAGTATGTGCATACCTATTAAAATGAAGTAAATGACTTATCTGATGATATTTATCTCTTCTTTTTATTTTTCTGAAGGAATGGCATTCAGGAACTTTGTCGTGGCTCGTGGTATTAGAGAAGTTAGTTTTGTTCCTAAAGAGCCAGAAAATATAAGTTACGGGATAGGTTCTCCATCCATGTCAATTGAGAATGACAAAACTCCGCAGTTCGTGGAAACTGTTGCAGATTCCGATGATCCCCTTATCAAGGAATTTCAAACGAGGCTCGCAAGGTCCTCCGGTGTTTCAGATAAGAGAAGTAGGAAAGCAAAGGCTGCCATGTCTGTAAGGAACCCTCCGAAGAGGAAATTAGCCCTTCCTACTCCTCCAACGAGAGTTGTGAAGCCCAAAGGATTGCACTCTAAAACCTATATACCCACTCCTCTAACGATTCCTGATGATCCTACTCCAAGTAAGCTAGCATCTTTCATGCGTATCAAATGTTATGCATCGTATAACTTGTTTTCCTTTCTTTTTTAGGCCTTCCCGATGTTGTGGAACTTCCTAACGCACATGCCTGTCGACAATTGGTTGACAAAATGACACCTACCAGTTGGAAAAGAACCTTGGATAACATGTCTATTGAAGAGCTTTGCGACTTTCATTCCAAAAGTTACGCTAGGCAGGCTGTGTTGGATAATCATCTTAATTCGAGAACAAGGGAATTGATGCAAACGGTGTTGGATGTGAGGGTAAAAATGGATGATATCTTAGCTAAAGAAAAAGCTAGGGATCAAGAACATGATGAGTTGGAGGCTAAGTGTAAAGAAGTGATGGAGGACTTTGAGAAGAATCCCTTCGTGCAAGATATGCGAGTCAAAATTGACAGACTCGAATGTCAATTGAAAGAATCCCAAACGAGGTGCAATAAATTAAAGGTTGAGGAGTCCAAAGTTTCCATTTATAGAGCCCAAATTGCCGCGCTCGAGTCTAAATGTACAAGCCTGGAGGTCGAAAGGTCTAGGCTAGCTGAGCAGGAGATTAACCTTTGTGATAAGCTCAATGACCTTAAATCCCAACTTCAAATCTTGGAGAGAGACCGAGCTGAGGTAGTTTCGATGAGGTGGGGGAAGTTATTGGGAGACTTGTGAACGCAGCCATCTTTTACGGAACCTGCACCGCATTGGAAGAAATTGCCAGGACAAAGAAACCTGTTGTATTGTCGGAGGTGTCTTACTATCGCCCCGACTCTGAGCGAGAGTTTAATGAGGCTGGTGATGCGTTTACTTCAACAAAGTACCCTTATCTTGCCGAGGTAACCAAAGATCCATTGGCTCCGATAGAGGAGCTTATGGCAAAGAAGCCTATGAAGATCCAGCCTGCATCTTCAACAAAGAAATCCAACTCTGCTCAACCTTGAAATGATTCCCCAACGTATTATTTGTTTGAGATAATTTATCCTTATTCCTGTTTGAACACTTTATCTTTCATGTTATTGGGCTTCGACCCGTATCTTTAGACAATTGTCCTTTTTGTGATTATGGTAGCTAAGACTGTACGTAGTCTTTGTTTATGCTAATTTAGTGGGATATGTCCCACTTTTATTGTCATGTTTACCTTCTCTTACGCTCATTTCAAGAGCGTACACATACAACCTAAGGTTATAACCTTATTATGTGTATTTTGGACCAAGATTTTAAGCAATCGTATAATTTGACTGCGACAGAGGGTCGCGACCCACTCCGTCTTTATCCTTAAGTAGCAGAGGGCTTTTAATACCCTAAGACTTCATAGGAAAGTTAATGTGAGTTATACGGGATGTTATTTATATACAAGGCGTGTGCCTTGCTTCATCCTTCGACATTGAAACTTTTATACTACTTGGCTGGAAAAATCTTTGTTGTAAAAAATGAAACAAGAGATTTGAGGGAAATGCGTTATATCATTAATTGGGTAGGGAGGATTACATCATTTTAAGAAATGAATACTAAGACACCTACCATTAATGCTTCTTTCCCCAGATGAGAAGAATGCGTTACATGAAATTGTAAAAACAAACTGAGTGTTTTTTTTTGTAGTAAGTTTTATATGTAAAACTTACGAAGGTTAGTACCGTTCCAAGTTCTATCCCTGACTTCTCCTTTAAGCGTTGAGAGCTTGTATGTGCCATTGCCGTAGGCTAATGATATAACGTAGGGTCCTTCCCATGTTGGCCCTAGTTTTCCTTCGTATTCGGCCTTGCTTGCACTATTCAAACGAAGGACATATTCACTTGGCTTGAGCGTGGAGGGTCGAACTCGGTTGTTATAGTACTTTTCGATCTTTTGTTTGTGGATAGCCTCTCTGATTGAAGCTATTTCTCTTCTTTCTTCCAGAAGATCAAGATTTTCTCGAATCCTTTCGCCATTTGCCTTTTCTTCAAAGTTCACAATGCGTTCCGTTTCGATGCTTATTTCGGAGGGTATAACAGCTTCCGTTCCATAAGTAAGGCTAAAAAAAGTCTCCCCGTGGCTTGACTTGGGGTGCTTCCTATGTGCCCACAGAACTTGGGGTAGCTCGTCTACCCACCCATAATGGCTTCGTCCCAATCTCTTTTCAATTCCTTCTATGATATCCTGGTTCGTGACTTCTACTTGTCCATTACCTTGGGGATGATAAACGGAAGTGAACGACTGTTTGATCTTCAGGCCTTCGCAGAAGGTCGAGAACACCCCTTCGGCGAACTGCTTTCCATTGTCGGAGATGATAATGTGAGGGACACCGAAACGACAGATTATGTGTTCCCACACAAATTTCTCCATATGCCTTCCCGTTACTGATGCCAAGGGCTTGACTTCAACCTATTTGGTAAAGTAGTCTATGGCTACGACCAAGAATTTTACTCCCCCTGGAGCAACTGGTAAGGATCCTACTATGTCAATTCCCCATTGGCAGAAAGGCCATGCTGACGTAACAGAGGTCATGTCTTTTTTAGGCATTCTCGGGACTTTGGAGTGGATCTGACATGCTTCGCACTTTTGTATTATTTCTATTGCATCCCTGTGCATGGATGGCCAATAATACCCAAACTTCATTACTTTTGAGACAACAGAGCGAGGGCCTGCATGCAACCCGCATGATCCTTCGTGGACCTCATATATGATATTCGAAGCCTGTTTTGGTCCCACACAACGAAGCCATGGGGATAAGAAGGATCTCCTGTATAGATTATCCCCAATAAGTCTATATTGGGGAGCTTTGATTCGGACCTTTCGAGCTAGTTTAGGGTCTTCTGGCAGGATACCACTGATCAAATATTCCCTAATCAGAGTCATCCAGTTGGTGCCTTCCTCGGGTATGATGTCAGAGACTTCGCTTCGTTCAATTGACCTATCAGCCAATACTTCTACCAAAACCTCTTTCGTTAAGTGAGCAAATGCCATTGAGGCCAACTTGCTTAGGGCATCTGCTTTCTTGTTTTGATTTCTGCGGACATGTACTATATCATAGGTTTCAAAACCTTGAAGAAGTTCCTTAGCTTTTTCCAAATATTGCTTGATGGTGGGCTGTCTTGCCTCATAGGAGCCCTTGACTTGATTAGCAACTAGCTGAGAATCTACGAAAATGGACAGATTCTGAACATCCATTTCTTTTGCTAGTCGAAGGCCGGCTAACAGAGCTTCATACTCAGCTTCATTGTTGGTGGCTTCGAATTCGAAGCGCAATGCATAAGTATACTCCTTTCCTTTTGGACTAACCAACATTAAACCTGCTCCAAAACCATCGGAGCTTGAGGCTCCATCTGTGTATAGCTTCCATCCCTCGATCGTCTTCGAAGGCTGTTGCTTAGGAACCTCTTTATCTTGGCTAGGTTCGGAAGGTGTTTCAGCTAGAAAATCCGCAAGTACTTGACCTTTGACGGAGTTTCGACCCTTGTATTCTATCTCATGTTCTCCCAATTCGATAGCCCATTTAGCTACCCTTCCTGACTTCGCAGGCTTCGACAGTATCTGTCTGATAGGCTTGTCAGTCAAGACTGTGATGAGATGAGCCTGAAAGTATCTTCGAAGGCGTCTTGCAGAATATACCAAAACAAGAACTAGCTTTTCCAACTCCGGATAGTTTAGTTCAGCTCCTTGCAGCACCCTGTTAATAAAGTATATGGGGACTTGTTTCTTTTCCCTTTCGGCTAAAAGCACCGCGCTGATGCTTTCGAAGGAAGCCGCAATGTACATGAACAACACTTCGCCTTTGATTGGGGCTGTAAGTGTTGGCAAGATTTCTATGAATTCCTTTAGCTTTTCGAAGGCTGCTTTTGCCTCACAATTCCATTGGAAAGTCTTTTTATCTGTGCATCCTTTGAGCGTTTTGAAGAATGGCAAAGACCGATCCGCCCCTTTCGACAGGAACCTGCTAAGTGCCGCAAGCTTCCCGTTTAGGCTTTGGACTTCCTTTAATGACTTTGGAGCTTGAAGATCAGTAATGGCTTTAACCTTCGAAGGGTTAGCTTTAATCCTTTGCTTCGTTATCAAATGCCCCAAGAATTTCCCTTCCTCCATGCCAAAGGAACACTTCTTGGGGTTAAGCTTCATGTTGATTGCCCGTAATTGATCGAAGGTCTCTTGAATGTCAGAGAGGAGGTCCTCTTCGGTTCTGCTTTTTATTACCATGTCATCAACGTAGGCTTCCAAGTTCCTTCCAATTTGCTTATGGAAGGCCTTGTCTACTAAACACTGATAAGTAGCCCCCGCGTTCTTTAGGCCGAAGGGCATCTTCTTGTAGCAATAGACGCCCTTCCCTGTGTAAAAGGCTGTTTTCTCCTCATCTTCCTTTGCCATTTGTATTTGGTGATACCCCTTGTAGGCATCCAGAAAGCATTTCAAACGGAACCCCGAAAGGGATTCGACCTTCCAATCAATTTCTGGTAGAGGGTAGCAGTCCTTTGGGCAGGCTTTGTTGATGTCAGTGAAGTCAACACACATACGCCACCCTCCATCGCTTTTCTTTACCATGACTGGATTAGCAACCCACGTCTGGTATTTCACTTCCCTGAGAATTCCTGCTTGTACAAGCTCATCCACCTCTTTACAAGCGGCTGCATCTCTTTCTGGTGCCAGGCTTCGTCGTTTTTGCTTAATGGGCTCAATGTGCTTGAACTCGTTAAGCTTATGCTCTGTACCGAAAGGCTTACCATCGATCATAAGAGTCCTGGGAACCCCGGTCATATCTGAATACGTCTATGCGAATACGTCTTTGTTGGCTCTGAGTAGCTTCTCCAAGCTTGCTTTGAAGTTAGCAGGGAGTTGCTTTCCGATTACCACCGTTTGCTCTGGATAGAGCTCGTTCACCACGATACGTTCTTCGGCGTCTGTACAACTTAGGATGACCTTCGGAGGTTCCTCTGGGCTTTCTCTAATCTTTTTATTGTTGTCTCCCGCATGTTCTTGATTGTAAGTGGAGAATACGGTGCCTATCCCATAGGGTGTATGGAATTTTACCGCTGCGTGTATGGTGGAGACTACGATACCCATTTTTTTCATGGCAGTCCTTCCTATCAACAAGTTGTAGGGAGAGCTGGACCTTATGATAGCGAACATGAGGGTTTCTGTCCTTGCGAGCTTGCCTTCTCTAATCGTTATTTCCAACGGAACTTCTCCCAGAGGCCACGAATGTTCACCAGAAAAGCCTACCAAGGGTATCTTCGAATCAATTCGCTGTGACCTGATCGAAGGATTGAGCTTGAGGAAACAGTGCTCGTAGATGATTTCGCAGGAGCTTCCACAGTCCATATAGGCTCTATTCACTTCTCGGTTGGAAATCAGGACTTTGATGACTACCGGATCATTTGAAGGGATTTGACCTGCAAGAGGAGGAAAAGTTACCTCCCCTACTACGTTACCCTCCGTTACCTTTCTCTTCAGGCTGGCTTCGCCCCAATGGACCATGAGTATTGGGGCTTCGAGAGGAGTAGTATCTTTAGCCAATTGAGTGTCGGTCATCTCTTCTTTCCCCCTCTTTATACCCTTCACCAAATGTGCCAATTTCCCGGACTTCACAGCTTCCTCTATTTGTTTCTTTAGTTCTCTACAATTATTTGTATCATGACCATAGTTTTCGTGGAAGTGACAATACTTGCTGGTATCCCTGTTTTTGCCCTTACTTGTCATACGAGGGTATGCTTCGAAAGCCTTGGCAGCCCTCTCTGTAGCAAGTATTTCCTTGGGAGACTTTGTTAGACTGCTTAGCAGACCATGGTTTGGGCCTTTGTTGTACGGAGAAAACCTGTCTCTGTTCTTGCTCTTGTTTTTGGACCCTTCCCACGAAGAATGCTTCGAAAACTTCTTGCTGCCATCTCTATCTACCGTAGCCCCATTAGTTGACACCTCCTTTGCTTCGATCCAAGTGTATGTCTTTTCGGTCAACCCTTTGTAAGTTGTCGGAAGGTCAGTGGACAAGAATTCCACCAAACTCCGATTCCGAAGGCCATGTACGAAACCAGAAATACGCTGGTCTTCATGAAGACCCAAAATTTGCAAAGTCTCATCGGTGTATCTAGTAACGAAGGCCCTCGTGCTTTCGTTATCTTTTTGTTTGATGTTGTGCACCGTTAAATGAGTCCTTGTGAATTTCTTTTGCTGACTGAAGTATGACCGGAACTTAGCTTTGAGATCATCAAGGTTGACGATGCTACCGGGCTTTTGCCCATTCCACCAAATACGAGCAGAATCCCGTAGGGTGTATTTAAACATATGACAGGCCACCGGCATAACCCATTTTGCATTTTGATAGCCCCTTCAAACAAGTGTAAGAAATTGTCTGGATCCCCCTTCCCATCATAAGTCCCGACATGTAAAGGCATTTTCAACCCATCAGGCAATGGGTAATCTTCTATCCACCTAACGAAAGGTGTAGCTGAACCCATAGGGTCTGAATATAGACAATTATAAGGTGGTGCGTACACGGGGACAGTATTGTATGGATTGCTGTTTGGGGGCATTCCCATAGGAGTCTGGCTTGGGTAGGACTGATAAGGTGTATTCATGGCAAACGGGTAACCGTTTCCCATGGCGTATGGAGGGTATTCCATAGGATGGCCGAAGGGCATGCTCCCATAATTTTGGGGGAAGTTTGGGTTATTAGGCTATCCATTTACTGGAGGATATAAATTTTGAGGATAAGACTGAGTTTGGAACGAGGGGTACATACCATTGGGAGGAAGATTTCCTCCCATATTAATTGTAGACAGATTGCCTTCTATGCCTGATGCGTGAGAAGGCTGCAACGGAACCCCAGCTTCAGTCCTTCCAAGATGAGCTGCTAGCAATGGAGGCAAAGTCACCACCCTTTTTTCCCTTCGCTGGCTCCTACCGTTAGAGCCTTCGGTAACCGCCCCTTCTCTTCTTGTCGGAGCCCTCTCGGGGACTCCTTCGAAACCAATGGACCTCTTGCTTAGCCTTCGACCGATTGGAGACCCAATTCTTAAGGCCGATAGGGTTGGCCCCTGGATCGGATGCCTAGGCTCCATCTCCATTTCTTCGTCATATTCATCACTCGAATATTCCAACTCCCTTCGTACCTCAGCATTCCTGACTTGCCTGTTACGAGCCCTTAAAAGGGTTTCCAACACTTCGTGGTTGGCTTCGACAAAGGCTGGGCTAATGACAGGTTCTGGGTTGGCTGATGTCGAAGCATGATTGTTGGTTGTGATTTCTGGGTGAGAACGTGTTGTGAAGGTGGAAGCGGTTATTGGGGGAAGGTTGTTAGAGTCGTCGATTGGTATTGGTGTCAAGGTAGAGAAACCCGGTGGGGGAGTATCTTCTCTCCCTTGATCCATGCCGGAATAATAGTAAAATTGGTTGGTAGGTTATAAGCTCGGAATTAACGAGACCAATTGTAGCGGTCCCACGGATGGCGCCACTGATTGAACAAATATTTGCCAACCAAGCCTTCGATGGTGATCAAAGGAATAATGGGGTGTTGAGATTGCGCCAAGCTTGTTCTTAACCTGAAAATAAGAAATACGAAGACACTACGTTAAGTGATTGCGCAGGGGTTGGACCCTGCGAACCACCTCCGGCGTGCGAGTAAGTATGTGTAATGGTAATATAGGTCGTAAATTGAGAGAGTGAAGTTAACTTACTTAGTTTTGGCCCGACTATGCTATATATAGGGGAAAAATAGGACAAAGTGGGCGGTTGCACATTGTTCGGAGATCATGGGGGCGTCCCATGGAAAGTGGTAACCGCTAGGGCTTTGTAGCCCACGATATCTGTTTTGGCGGGAAAGCCAAATGGAAGAGGAGACGTGGGTTTGACCAGGTCAGGATGGTCCTTCGTGCTAGTCCCTTCGTCAGGAATACCCCGAAGGGCTTAGGGCTTCGATTGGCGGATTCCCACATGGTAACCAGTTCGCAGGCGAATGGTTTTACGCCAATGAAACGTGTTAGAAGATTAACCTGGGCCTCCGAAGGGAGGGCTTTCTACAGGCTCGAAGGGGAGTTCTTCGACCCGTTCGGAGGGTATATCATCAACGGTTTTTCTCCCAAGTTGATGCGAAACAAGTTTTGTCAAAACCAGTCACTTCACAATCTAGATCTAATGAAAAGGAATGTGCTTTTGCAAAACCTCATCACATGAGTGCCTCTATCTCTTCTAGGACTAGTTCAAAGCATGTGTCATTAGTGACACCAAAGGAACATGTTAGACGTAAAAACAATGTTCAAAATCACAACCTAGAGGATGCTAAGAAAAACACACTTGAAAAGACTAGGAATTTGCCTATCTCTAAGAGTAGTTGCGTGCCAAATAAGGCAATTCCCGTAGCAGATCACTCTAAGAATCCTAGATCTTTTTCTGATTCCAAACACTTTGTTTGCTCAACTTGTCAGAAATGTGTTTTTAAGGCAAATCATGATGATTGTATAACAAAATTACTGAAGGAAGTGAATGCTCGTGCTAAGGTTCAATCCTCTAAGACTAGAAACAACAACAAGCCCGTAAAACCAAAGAGTCATACTCAGAAACCTGGTAGGCAGATTGCTGTAGGACAAAGGTATTCTCTAAACAAGTCTTCCACTGTACGTGAGAAACCAAACACTCCTAGATCATGCCTTAGGTGGATACCAACGGGTAGAATTTTTAAGATTGTGGGTCTTAGATGGATACCATGTAGAAAGATGTTCACTGAGTGCAGAACCAAGGTTTACAATGCAACCCCAAATGGCTTAAATGCTGATATCACTAACCCATATAAATGCAAACAAACTCTTAATGTCAATGCAGGAAGTCTTTACTTAAGTGCAGGTACATCGTTCCCTCCTATTAAGGAAAGACTTAGGGTTTGGGTGCCGAAAAGAGTGATATCTCATGATTTAGGGGTTCAGGCAATTCAAGCTTGATGAACATCATCGACTATGACGTCTGTTCAAATCAGTTCAGGCCTTGTTCTTCAACGACAATGACGTTTGAACACTGCAGTTCAAGCCTCGGGCCTCATTGTCAACATTATGGCGTCTGCTGACATCTCTTCAGGCCCCGTTCATCAAAGAAAAGAAAGGCGTACGCTTGAGTGCGCTTTATCTTCGGAAGAAGAGAAATCTTCTTATTTATGACCATTCTCATCAAGCTTCATGTTCTTCTTATGCTCATTCAGTCATCAAGGGTATAAACGTACATTGGAGTATATTCTTATTCACCTGGTCTATCAACAATGGCAGTTGGTCGTCATTTGCAATTTTTGAGGGGGAGAAGGGTGAATAAACTACATGATGATTTAGATTTGAGAAATGGTCATACGACTCTCCTTGTTTCTGACTACTCTCATCAAAAGGTGTCATACTTGCTCCATGCTCGTTCAGACATCAAGTGGATCTGCTTCCATCAGTTTGGACGTTTATTCACTCGATCAAAAATGGCAACTTCAAATGCAATTTTTGAGGGGGAGAAGTGTGAACAGTGGATCAACCTCACATGCACTTGTTCAATAAAAAATGGCATTCTCATATGCAATTTTTGAGGGGGAGAAGTGTGAACAAGTGGATCGACATACATTTGATTGTTTGTTCATTTACTTGTTGGGCATCTAATTGTGACTATGGAGTTGATCAGGTATTACTTATTTGAGGTTGAAGTTGACTTTCTCAAAGGCGTGATCTTATTCTATCTTGAAGTCGGGGTTGGTTGGATGCATGACTTTCAAAGATAACTTGCTCGTGCTTAAGACTTAAGTTGAAGACTTGGTTTATCTAGTTACCAGCAGTTGGGGTAAATGTTTGACGACCTGGTTAACTATCACTTAAAGGAGTTACGTTGTAGTACTCAGTGTCACACGCCGATGACATTGTGGATAATCGCAAGAGGTGTTAATGTCTTATACTTTGGTTGAGTATTGAGTACTTAGAGATTTGCTTGGAAGCATTAATTCTCTACACCGTTCTTCCAACATTTGTGCAAGTTTAAGTCACAAGAATGGGGAATTCGTCTTCAGTATTAAGTTTGGTATATCAGGTTTGCTCCATCAGTTATCATATCAAGTTGCCTACGTAAGGGTTGGTAAAGATAGTCAGAGACAGTTTCTGTAGCGGTTGATTCTCACATGATCCACTTGAGCCAGCAAGGGGGAAGGATATGTGCGTAAAATGTGTTGCTGATTCTGAGGTATCAAAACCAGCAAGGGGGAAGGAGACATACATCTGAATGCACAACGAGTACACATGATGAGCTTTATACTTCTTCTCAATTGAATATTATTCCGGGAAGACAAATGTCATAACCACAGAGAAAATCAGTGTTTTAACTCGTTCCTTTGGTGTATCATTCCAACTACGTGGGGGAAGAGGAAGTCAGTTTCTGATGATAAAAGAGGTACACAATTGTATGATGGTTCCTATGGTTAGTCGGTATCCTACTGAAGGAAATGTGTACATCCGGTACTCAGTTGCTTGTATGGTACTGTCTTGGTGTTATCATGTCGACTGCAGTTGCTTGTATGGTACTGTCTTGGTGTTATCATGTCGACTTCATATGGGATAAATTGCTTACACTCGGGACTTAGTTGAATTTGGTGTAACAATTCTCACGTGGGGGAAGAGGAAGTCAGTTTCTGATGATAAAAGAGGTACACAATTGTATGATGGTTCCTATGGTTAGTCGGTATCCTACTGAAGGAAATGTGTACATCCGGTACTCAGTTGCTTGTATGGTACTGTCTTGGTGTTATCATGTCGACTGCAGTTGCTTGTATGGTACTGTCTTGGTGTTATCATGTCGACTTCATATGGGATAAATTGCTTACACTCGGGACTTAGTTGAATTTGGTGTAACAATTCTCATCTACAATTTCCTGAAGGGAGAAAAGGGGATTTCCGGGTTTTAATTGATCTTCAAGTTACTTTTTCGACTTCATTAATGGGATTGAGTATGTACTTCGGGTTTTTGGGCTTCATACAATGAGACTAACTGCATCACTTCAACTACTTGGGGGGAAGTGGTCTCTGGATTCTCTTGGCATGCATTACTTCAGACTTCAGCGGGAAGAAATGTGAGAAGAATTAGTCAAGTGTGAGATGATACGTTGCTGATCTATTTGATGGTCCCCCGATCGGAGAATCAAGATGGTTATTCTTAAAAGGAGCAGCAATTCTTGATGTGGTTTGCTACGGTTTCCGCTGTACACTTACCTTATGTAAGCTTGAAAGAGAGCTTTGAATCTACTAAAAAAAGAAGATTGTCTGTTTGGGGGGAAGCTATCAAAGCTTTACAATTGAGAAGGCTCAAGTTCAGTCTATTATTCAGGAGCCTCGAAAGCTTTGATGGTGAAAGTTCAAGAGATGTTGACTACAGACTTCCACAACGTACAAGAACGATATCCTTATTTTGGTATTCATGTCATCATCATCTTAAACTGAATAATATAGTTTGTACATATCTTAAACCAAACTGTAAATATAAAATTATAAAACCAGAAAATTGTATATAGAAAAATATTAAAACCAAGAAAAACCATAAAAATCAGAAAAATAGAAAATACCAAAAATAGTTTCTTCTAGGCATGTCTTCTATTTATCGATAACATTTCCGGTCTTAGAAATGTCATTCAATAATGGCACGGGACTTTAAATGAAGCTTGAGCAGAAGTTCAAATGAATTGTTAAAACATGTCTCATGGCTTGCTATTACTTTAGATAGCAACCCGCGCTTCAAAATGGGGAAAGCACGTCGCCAAAAAGACGGTTGTTCCTCCCACTGGGTGATATTCACCCGGGCATGGATTACTTTATATCCGTGTTTTTCCTGATTTGATGTACGTTTCAGTGCATCATTTCTTGTTAAAGAAGAGAAATCTTCTTTGTATGCAAATAGTTTTCTTTCTATGATTCTTCTGAAAATTATTTGTAAGACGCATGGTGGTTACGTGTTGTTTGAAATTCTTTTAGACTTGGATTGTTCATAAAATTTGTCACTCAATCAATGACTACAACTCTTTAACTGGAATACGGGTCACTGATTGAGAGGGAGAGTGATTTCAAATTTTATTTCATCAAACGGGTTTCTTGGTTATCTCATAATTGTTAGAAAAGGTTTTGTAGTTAATGGGGTATTAGGTGAAGAGGATCTTACTAAACTTTATATCAAATGGCCAAATGTGTTAGTTGCTAGAAAGATTAGGGCATTATGTGCAATTTTCTTATAGTATCCTAGCTTTATGTAACTATAAGGTCCATTTGTGTCACTCTGGAATCCTCGTTTAATCCCCAAAATACGTTAAAAACCAAAATCTAAAAGGAGTTAGAAAACCCATTGTGTTTGATGTTCTTGAATACTCCCCTAGCATTTGTATGATCTGAATGAATGAGTTTCAAATGTTGTTTGACTTTTGTTAGTCGATAGCTGCTTAATTGTTGTTGATTTAGTGCTTGTGCTCTCAGGATATGCTTAGGTATATAGTTATCATGTTTGAATCTTGTCCCTAAGATCCTGAGTTGAATGTTGAAATATGAGTGAATTGCCATGTTCATGACTGCTGATTGCTCTTCATGCTAGATAGCGGTTTGATGTATTTCCTGACTGTGGTTTGATTATGAGATAAATTTGGTATTATGAGTTGCCAAGCTGCTATTTGGTAGCAATTAATGAAAAGTGTATCTGTATGTATGTATATCTGTTTTGATATTCTTATGCAGATTCCATGGCCAATAAGAATGTGCCAGTTCCCGCTCTAACCATTTGATCAGATGTTCAAACTCTATTGATTGGCTCAGAATTTACCACAACAACAACATCGGCAACAACAACAACAACACTGTCTTCACCTCCACCACCTTCATTTCAATAAAGCAGCACTTATTCTGGTCTCGCCAAGTGGGGATCTACAATATTTGGGAAAGTTTTGTTGGTGGATGGATAATTGATGTTGACTACTGACTCCCTCAGAGAAGCGGATGATCACATCTCTGCGCAAAAAGGTCAATATCATTTGTGTCATAACAGTCACTTTGTGCATAATAAACAGTGAATCTCCCTCTTAGATTAAGGGGGAGCATAGTATGTTCCATCATCAGAATATAGTAAACCTGACCACATTTTCTCCCACATTTTCTAACTTATTTAAATCAATTGGGATCACAAATCTCAAAAGGTTTGAAATTTTTGATCGGGGGAGAGAATGTGATTTAAATATGAAACCTGATGAAAATGTGATGTTTTGGACTTAAGTGTAAGCTCTCCCATATGTGCTAAACTCTTTCGAATATCGATGCACATATTGAGGGGGAGAAAATGGTTTATTGTAACAAAAAGGATATGGCATTTCATGAGAACGTGACTCAGACTTAACCAATGAATTGACGAAACATATACTGTCATTAATCGAAATGATGCGTCCTGGCCGGGTAATAATTTCAAGCTGGTCTAACCAGTGATGTAAGCGTGTCTCGAAGAGGACGTATCTGAGTAGAGTGTACCATTTTGAGAAACTTTCTGTGAATTTGACCAGGCCGGGTAATAATTTTAAGCTAGTCTAACTAGTGATGTAAGCGTGTCTCGAATCGGTCATGTTCACTGAAAGTGGATCAATTCAAAAAGTGCGAACTCCACCCAACATGTATAAATTTATAAAACCATTCCGTGTACATGTTGAGGGGGAGCATTTGAAAAATATAAAACTCTCAAAGTGTTAGCAAAATGTGTTTCATAATCATGAACACTTTGAGTGATTTTTCAAGGATTTGGTAAATGGCAACATAGGATAGTCATGAAGCTATAAGGTGGCTAAGGTTAGGAAAACCGTCCTATGATCCGCCAGAGCCGGAGGGATCTACCCAAGGACAATACCAAATAGTTAGTATTAGAAAGTCCTTAGGTATGATATAAAAAAGGAGTAATATGAGAAAGGAGAAAGAAGGGGTTGAAGAATTAAAAAGAAATGAAATGAGAAAGGGTGAAAAGAAATAGCCCTCCATTTATTCAACCTTAGGGCAGAAACCGGGTTCAATTCATATGCTACTGGTGGTTACTAAGGTAACACCGGTATTGAAGACAAGACGTCATGGACCCAGTGACGCACTACACTAAACCTTCTAAGCCACTCAAGTTCTCTTAAAAGGGCTTGTTTCATTCTCACGGGGAACCCTGCATAATCTATAGACCGCTCATTACGAGTTATGTTGATATTGAACCAGGAGACACCGCTCCAGTCTCCGACTACCAAAAATGCACTTATTGAGTCTAGAGCCAGGAGATGCATAATAAGATCTCATAGGAACACGTGCCACTTCTACACTGGTTTTTCAACATCAAGGACACCAGTTGTAAACTTATGAATCCTACGCAGATCTTAGCAATCTGCCAGAACATTTATGAGGGAATTTACAAATGTAATTCTCAGTGATTGAATGGAAATTCCTGCCAGGGTCAACATCAAACAGTGTAAAACCCTAAAATCTGAAACATGTGAAAAGACCAAAATACCCTTTAAATTTTGAACTTTTAAGAACTTATAAAATTATATGAGTAACACCATTTGCACTTAACTTAATATAATCAATAACCTAAGTTACCTAACAAGTTAAATTAATAAAAACTTTACATTATTAAGTAAAGATTACAAAACAAGTTACGCATCTTTGAAATTCTAGGCGATTTATCTTTGTAACCAAGACCCAAAAAAATTCGGCTAAGAAATGGATCAAGAAGATAAGTATGCATTGACAATTGAAGATATCATAGTCCCACAATTTTCGCATGTTCCTATTTGACAAAAAGAAAATAATTCTCCACACGTTTTTATTTTTGTTTTAAGTGACCAAATCATGTGTACATATTGCTGTCAATCATATCCCACTAAATCAGCAATATTCCCTATTTAAAAGAGAGCCTTCTCACGTCTGCCTATAGGCTACGCATGCTCTCATATATTTTTTTTTTTGATATATGCCAACTTTCACTTAACACAAAACTTCTAAACAAAACCTTAAAAAAAAAAAAAAAAACTTCACCAATCGTTGACGGCTACATCTTTTATTTCTTCCTTCCTATTCGAATCGAAGGCAGCAAAAAGGAGTCACTTTTGTGCTTGCTTCTCGGTGGTCTAGTCGAGGTATGCTAGTGTGGTTTTGACTTGGATTCAATAGGGCTTTGATCGTGGTGTGTACAACAGCTTCGAGGGCTGGTGCTCGCGACATCCTTTGGCCATTGTTCTCTTCTTTTGATCACGCTTCAAGGGTACTCGTATCACTCTAACTTTGATTGATTTCTTTTCATTTGAATCGGTGTAACACATTCATTATTAAACTAATACGAGTCGATGTAAAACATATATGTTATACGTAGCAAAGTTACATGAAATCATAAACGGGTCACATAAAATCATAACATATATTCACCAAAATAACGATTGTAAAAGGCCACATATATATCGATAAATAACTTCATCGACCTCTATATGTTTCTGTTTCATTTTCGGTGTGTTGTGCTCGAACCCTTTATACACGTATGAGACTAAACTTTTCGAACAAAAAAATACGCCTTCATGTGTGGTTTTGGGTTCGATCTTGTATAGACAAAACAGTCATAGATAGTTGGGTTTGTGTCGAGTAAAAGAGAGTTAGCATACTACTTATTTTGGGGTCTTGTCTGTATCATACAACAACCATAAAAGAGTCACAAACATCTCATGTATTTCGACCATAAACTCTCATGTTAATCACCATATGCTTCACATATAATAACACCTTGTTAAACCTTGCACATCAACATAGGAAACTGTTTTAAGAATCTGTTTTGACCCATGTTTTGATCTACTTTACACGACCCAAACATATATTATGTATACTTGAATCCTACGAACTAAAGAAGAGAAAAAGAGCATGTTTGCGTTGGTTTATACTCAATATTAAACAAAACAAAAAGGGTTTCGTGTGACTGTAATGTGAGCAGAGTTTTACGCGAGAGAAGTGGGTCTTGTGGTTGTGTCGTGTGTGAGTAAAGGGTTCGTGTAGGGCTATTTGTGTGCACTTTCGTTTTCAACATATATCATACAAGTAGGATAGAAGTTGCATGCATGGAAAATTCTTTTGGTTGTCTTCCTTTTCATCTGTTCGAACCATAAAATATAGAAGGCTCACATTGTTTTGTGTATTACAAAGAGTGGTGTGATAAAAAAAATAGTAATATAATAAGAATAGCATGTCAGTAGGACATTTCATGCATGGTCACTTCCTTTGCCTTTGTTCTAATTTCGAAGCAGTAAAACAAAAAGAGTAAATGGGTTTGTTCTTGTACAGTGATGAGTGTAGTACCATCATAAGAGTAGCATGTTTAGTAGATGTGTAGCATGCTTGACTTTTATTCTTTCTTGTCCATCCTTTCAATTCGAATCAAAAGAAATCACATGGTGTGCCTTGACTGTTGGCAGTACAACAAAGTAGAATAGCCTATATTTTCACCAAATTTCACATTTCACCCCATACTTTACCA
Organism: Artemisia tridentata subsp. tridentata; assembly: GCA_021014915.2. NCBI lineage: Eukaryota > Viridiplantae > Streptophyta > Magnoliopsida > Asterales > Asteraceae > Artemisia > Artemisia tridentata. The sequence goes on from CP139507.1 coordinate 251,731,562, forward strand.
TTTAGTCACATAAAACCCCAAAATTACTAAAGGTGTCATATTAAATCTTAAGCTATAATATTTATCATTTTAAGTCTAAAATTATCTAATTGGCTTTTAAACCTTAAACGTTATTAAATCAGAAACGTGATAAAAATAGATAATTACTAAAAATGGGAAAGCATGTTAAAATTCATGTGAACTTAAAGTAATACTTGATATTTAATTCGTATAGGTTCCGTGAAGCGGGAGTGATCATCTCGTGACTTTTCTTTCGTTGTTTGCTTTTGTTTCGAATAAGGTACAGATATTCTGACCTTTTCAGTAAGGTGCCTTCGTTTCTTTTGATTTGATTCGTATTAGGATTTCCTATGCCATTGCTATGTTCCCTACACTTGGGTTCGTTATTCGATTCTTTTGACCTTGATGTTCGATATGACCCTTTTCGCTTTGAGCCTCTATAATGATCCGTTTGATATTCGTTCGTTACCTTGGGATATTAGTGTTCGTATCACTTGATGCTTTGAAGGTTCATTTGATTTTGGTAAATAGATATGAAAACCTTTTCAATTATATCATGGAAATGTTTTGAGGAAAACTTATTTTAAAATGATGTTTATGAAATATGCGGTGCCACTTTTATTTGGAATTTTACTAAACTTTTAATGAAAACCATTTGATAAAGATTTCTTAAAATGAACCAGTTGATTATGAACCTTTGATCAGTTTGTTGGACCCATTTGACTTTGATATCGGATGTGACCTTTGCCATGAACCTTTGATATTGGACTTTGACTATGATTCGATGACTTTGACTATTTGAACCTTTGCTATGATTTGGACCTTTGACCTTTGACCCTTCAGTTTGATACCCGAGCCAAGTTCGTTTCCTAGCCATGAAGGTAACATGGCCGTGTCATTGATGCACCAGTGGCATGACTCACGTGTGGGTGAGTGATTTCTCACACCGTCCCCATTTTGATTATGATATGCGCATTATATTTGTTATGGCCAATATGATTTGTTCGGGGGGCGTATGGATTGCAATCCTAGGTTTGTGTCCGTGTTCGTGGACTTAACATGATTTGATATTATATGATTTGATTTGGTGATTGATGCTGTGTGCAATACACGTCCTTCACAAGTTCGGGAGTTAGCTACTCCATTTGAAGAATGAGGACACCCCTCATATTATCTGATTATCTGAGAGGTCTCCCCTCTATATGATTTTGAGGATATAGTTACTATATTTGATTTGTTTGGGCTCGTGGTGGATTACTGACCCCTTATCTTTCTTATTTTGTACCTTTAGCTATACCTTATGATATTCCATTGCACTATAACATATATGTTCGTTTTCTTTGTTTTCGTTTCTGTTTATATATATCTGTTCACTGGGCTTTTTAAGCTCAGCCGCGTTTCTTTTCCCGCGGCAGGTTTTAGTAGGAAGCTGGGAATGAGTGAAGAGTACCATTGGACTTAGAAGACTACACTGTGATAGATGTTTTGTTATAGAGATGACTAGAAGAACTTATATCTTCAGACTTAGTATTTATTCCTTTGTAAATTTTGTATTTTCTTGTAATTTCATTTGTAACCTTTAAGATTCCTTGTATTACTGTAATGTATGCTTTGTTTTGATCTGATATGAAACAATTAGTGTGATACCTTTACCCTTGTCGGGTTGGGGTGTTACAAACAGCCCTGAAAGCAGGTCACTTCGGTAATTCCTTGTGGATTACGCTTAGTGGTCGCGGCGGTTTCAAACGGTCTACAGTCGTAGAGTGATCTCCAGCAACTCACTTAATCGTTGATTTACTACGGTAGATCTTTAAAGCCCTCTGTGGGTTTCCGATTTAGGAACGACCTTGGTAAGGATTAGAGACAGTTTTCACACTATGCTGTTAACAATCTTGAAGTCCGAACTAGTAAGTACCGGACATTTTATTGCTAACTGTCGTATGCAGGAACACCTGGCGGTTGTAGCTGATTGATGTTGCAGCTGGTTGCGGTTGTAGCTGATTGCAGAAAAGATGCCAATCCATCACCACATGCTCACACTTTACCATAATCATATTCAAGGAAGTCATGATAAACTAAAAGACCTTCAACATTGCTTCCGCAAACTCTGATGCAGACAATCATGACCCAGAATAGCGTGAGCATGTCGGTTCAAAGAGTATCACATCACATGGAGACATTCTGCTAAAAGGATGACTTGAAGACATATATTGGATGATAACTTCAAATACTACTCAAAGATCATCCAAGACAAAAGATCAGTCTTCACAAGTTCACTGCTGAATGCAAAAAGATCAACGGCATTGAAGAATCAAAGACTACGAGTTATGAAGTCAAATTCAGACAACAGAATGCTAGAATTCAAAACATTATTTCTGGGGTGACCTCCCTTAGGGGGAGATTGTTAGGAATATAAATATTCATATGAAGACTCGGTCACCCCGAGCATCTATTTAGCATTTATGTAGCTCGTAGGCTTATTAGTATTAGTTATGATATCGTAATATTAGATTAGTTATATTAGTAATAGTTTAGTAGTTAAAGTATTCGTGGAGTGGGTCGGGTCTTTACCCACTGTCAGCTCACTCCACAGCCCACTTGGGGCAATTATGTCTTGTACTATATATACCCCTTCCTACACATGGGAAGGGTTGGAGCTCTTAATCATACAACTATTTTTCTCTTCATTTTCTCTCTTTAGAGTTCCCAACTCTCTCATCTCTCTCTCTCTAGAATTCCTCCAACATCAAATCCAAGTATATATATCTTACAAGTTTTAATGTTTAAATATGTTTTAACATCTATAGACTTCTATGTGCAAATTACTTGCTAACAAGTTTTGATAAGCATTTAATTGGTACCTTTTTAAGAGGTCATTTAAGCCCAAAATCGTATTAATATGATCAAATACTGCCTAAAATCGTTTCTTTTTGCATTTTAGTTACTTGGGATAGAAAATTTGGAAATCGGCACTTTTTGGGCGTATTTGGACGAAAAAGTGAAGAAAACGACGAAGTCGCAAAATTCTGTCCGATATGGAGATCTGACGGCGTCACACGCTACAACGTGACACTATCACTTGTTGCTAAAGATGGATTTTTGGCTCAAGATTAACAAGAGACGCCTTAGATGAATTCTGAAGACCTACAACCTGACGGCGTCAGGTGTTATTTGAAGATGAAAGTCACGTGTTAAGCTAACAAGAGACGGCCCAGACACTTACTAAAGGATAGCGTCAGACATAACGTGATGGCGTCAGAAGATACAAGGTGACGCCGTCATAACAGCGACTTGCACAAGACGAAACCCAAATCACGGCGAGCTGACAACGCCAGAACCTATAAGTTGACGCCGTCAGAGTTGTAATTCTATATATACTTTCGTATGTTTTTCATAATTCGTGTAAGGAGTAGGGTTTTGTGGACGAATTTAGCAGCTTTTGCAAGGGTTCTACAGCCCCCAAAACACATGTTTTATTGAAGATAAGTTATCCGTTTAATCATTTAATATGTTTGTGTTGTTTGATTAATTGTTTATCTTCTCTTCTCTTTAACATGCTAGCTTAGATTTACTTGTGTTTGCTTAGATATAATGAAACCTAGTTGTTAATAATTGATTTTTCGTCTCTTGTTTAGTTGATTGCCTCGTGTTAGGCTAAGAAAATTGCCTGACCTCTTATATGTAACTAGCTTGAACGTCTTAGAAACGCAACCGTAGAGTGCACTGTTGGTTTTCTCGTTGTATTTATTGCATGAATTGCGGCTTTTAGATCCTAGAAAACTTAATAGACTTTAAGGGTTTGAGGGGAGACTAAGATTCATAGAGATGGGGACTTTGGCACCTCCCCACAACCAATATTAAGGAATACATCGCTTCAACTAAAACAAGGATATGACAATTCGACAAATCAGTAGGAGATAACTAAGGAGTAATTAATCTAAGTGAACACGCTTTTCGCTATCATAAGAAGTCACCAATTTACTTTTTCTCGTTATTAGTTTAATTCAGTTTTATAATTAGTTTTTGCGTTAGTTGACTAGCAAATAATTACGCCAACTCTTTCAAAACCTGAGATTTTAATTGCTTTCATAAAAATATAAAAATACAAAAAGAATCATCCCTCACCTCTAGACCTATCTCGTCATACATCTTGAGCTTTCCACAACTATTGCGAGACTATTCCCCTATAGAATGATCAATCCCCCGGACTTACCTATACTACACTACAACGGTTAGGTTCACTGCCTAGAGGATTGTAAAACTTCCTTGCGAGGGTTACAATCATCTCATCAAGTTTATCAAATACGAAATCTATGTTCAAGGGTGTTTGGGATTGCATATTAAAACTGTTTAGAGTAGTGAAAAAAGTAAGTACATGTACCTGTATATTGTCCAATACATCAAAGTTTGACGCCAAGTCACAACTACTTTTCCTCATTAGCGGGCTCTCGGGGTTTTCATTTTCTTGCCTGGACTTCATCTCCTTTATTGCTCTTGCAAGATCCTTATCATACTCAGCCTTCATTTCTACACGTGCTTTCGCTATTTTTATTGTTTACAATCACCATTACTTTTTCTCTTTCATGTACTTTCTCTTCTTTGCAACATATCCCTCTATCCCCTGTTTAAAGCCCACAAGGTGTCCTACCCCCTAGTACGACCACCGTGTTCGAGTCCTACCACTATAATTAAGGGATCTACACCATCTTCAACTTCTGAACTGTTAGATAATTGTGTATGCTCCTCAATCTATTATTTTATGCTAGTAATACAATAATCAGAAACTATTAATACAGGTGATGTTTTGATCGAATACTGATTATGCAAGTAATAAGCTATTTTTTCAGGTCCGAATAATCACTTTTGAAAAGCACATTCAAATACTGCTTTCTTCAGCAAATTACAACTACAACCTGGATGGAGATTTCTGCATTTTATATTCCAGCATCTATCATAAAAAACCTATATCCTTACAAGGTACAATACATTCACGCAAAGTGATGTGTTGATCGATTATTTGCTTGCATTTCCATTTTTATTTCTCACTGTTATAAAACTTATAGTCAGTTAAAAGTATAATCTTTTTATATCTTAAACTTCTCTAATACAACTTCACATTCTTATTTTGGGTTCAGTTGAACTTTTCTATATTCATGGAAATAAAAAAAAAAAAACATATTACGTTATGTTCTTATAATCAGTATGCTCAAAATATTTTTTAAAACTTAGAAGATTCAGTATGTTGAGAACAACACAAGCAAAAAGATAACATAGGAGAAAAATATAAGTACCAGGAAATGGGATATGGGTAGCTAGCAATGCCTTACCAATTGGTCCGCAATAACTTGCATTTCAGGCGATAACATCAATCCTTTTACTTTATCGTGTATTCTCCTTGCCAAACAATAATTTCTCCCATGACGATTAGGTATCTTATCGACATATGTGCAAAGCTCTTCAGAAGCTCTCTCTTTTTCCGGTTGATCTATATTTCCACGATATCCTTTTGGGCCCAGTTGTGGAGGATTTTTCTTGAGTTTAGCCCATTTCCTCCCCTTTTTCATGTTTCGCCTTGACATAGGAATAATAGAGAATTAGAAACATTGCAGCATTATACAATATACAAAAATACATTATAAAGTAAGACATACCATTTTTTCAGGGGTACTTTCCATCTTCACAAACTCTTCCCATGTCCCGGGCTCAATAAACGTCCACTTATCACAAGGACTTCTTTGCTTATACATGTAATATGTACGAAGATCCTTCTTGAAACTTTTCCAAGAATGGTTGCGGTGTTTGAGCACTTGTGATTTGCAGCCATTATCCTTAGGCCTACAATGCTCCTGCAATGTAAAAATGAAGCTCATAAGATGTTAATAAACATAGTAATTAAGTGACATCCTAACTAATGGTGTTAAGATAATATACCTTGATTTCCAACCATAACTGATCTTTATCACTTTTTTTCACTTTCCTCCAATCATCTATGAGGATAGAGTTCTTTGCCCTAGTTACAGCTCCTACGTAAAGCCCAAAAGGAGACAAGTCCTCTCCAATAGCAAAGCCATGCTCATGGAAAGTAACACCATTCAGTTGTTTCTTATTCTTCTTATTTATGGTGTAGATTCCTCTCTTTTTCCTTTGAGGTTGTGGTTCGGGTTGCTCATTCATATCATGCTCAACCATATTTTGCTCATCCATAAGCTCTTCCATATCAGCCTAACATTAACAAAACAATGAAACATGTAGCAATTGCAACTTGAGTAATGATGAACATAATAAGACATAAGCACAAGCATAAACACCCACTTTTGACAGCAAATAGCACAACGAAACACAACATTTGTGACAGCAAATAAGGTCCTAAAACACCTATTTTGGACAGCGAATAACAAGTTCAAATGCCCAATTTGTGACAACAAAAAGTCTTACCGAACACCCCATTTATTACAGTAAATAGCACAACGAAATACGCTATTTATGATAGCAAAACCAGGTCCTGAAACACATAATTTGGACAGCAAAGAGCAACTTCAAACACCCAATTTGTGACAGCAAAAAAGTCTTGTCGAACACCCCGTTTATTACAGCAAATAGCACAACGAAACACACTGATGATGTACCCTCCAAACAGGTCGAAGGACACCCCTTCGGACCTGGTCGCAACCTTCATCTTGAAGGCTTAAGTCAGTATCCTAAAATCTTCATTGGCGTCAAACCATTCATTTATGACATGGTTACCAATCGGGAATTCGCCAATCAAAGGTCCAAGCCCTTCGGGGTATGGCCTCCGATGATAATGGGAAGGAATATAGCCAAGACTTGGTCTCACTCACGTCCTCTCTTTCTCTTTTGCTTTCTCGCCAAGATAGGGAGAGTGGGACATTAAGCCCTGGCGGTTACCACAAATCATGGGACGCCCCCACGATCTCTTAAAATCGTGCAAGAGCTCTCCAAGGTTATTTTCTCCCCTATAAATAGCTTGGATATGTCATCAATGGTAGTATGCTAACTCAACCCTCTCATTTTACTGCAAACTTACCAACTTATCATATCACATACTCATTCGCACGCCGGAGGTGGTTCGTAGGGTCCAACCCCTGCGCAATCACTTAACGTAGTGTCTTCGTATTTCTTATTTCAAGTTAACAACAAGCTGGGCGCAACCACAACACCCCTTATACCCTTCGATCATCATCGTAAGGCCTGGTCGTGTAATTTATTGTACAGTTAGTGGCGCCATCCGTGGGACCCGCTACAATTGGTCTCTTTATTCCCAAGTTTATAACCAGTCAACCACATTCACTACATTTCCGGCATGGATCAAGGGAGGGGAGATACTCCCCCACCGGGTTTCTCGACCTTGATGCCAATACCAGTTAACGACCTTAACAACCTCCCCCTATTACCGCTTCTACGTTCACAACACGATCTCATCCAGAAGTAACACCTAATCATCATGCTTCGACATCAGCCAACCCGGAACCTGTCATTAGCCCAGCCTTTGTCGAAGCTAACCTTGAGGCATTGGAATCTCTCTTAAGGGCTCGCTAGAGGCAAGTTCAAAATACAGAGATGCGAAGGGAGTGGAATACTCTTGTGATGATTACGATGAAGAGATAGAAATGGAGCCTAGGCCTCCGGCACACGGGACAACACACTCAACCTTGAGGATAGGGTCCCTTGTTGGTCGAAGGCTAAGCAGAAGGTTTGTTGGGTTCGAAGGAGTTCCTGAGCAGGCTCCGACCAGGAGAGAAGGAGCAGTAGCCGAAGGTTCCAATGGAAGAAGCCAACGAAGGGAAGAGACGGAGGTGAATCTACCTCCGTTGTTAGCAGCTCATCTTGGAAGGACTGAAGTAGGGGTTCCGTTGCAGTCTTCTCACGCATCCGGCGTAGAAGGCAATCATCCTTCATTTAATATGGGAGGAAATCTTCCTCCCGATGGTATGTACCCCCCGTTCCAAACTTAGTCTTACCCTCAGGGTTTATATCCCCCAATAAATGGATAGTCCAACAACCATAGTCTCCATCAACATTATGGGAACATACCCTTCGGACATCCTACGGTATACCCCCCGTATACCATGGGGAATAGTTATCCTTTTGGCATGAACGCATCCTACCCATCTTACCATAACCAAACTCCTATGGGAGTACCCCCAAACCATAATCCATATAATGTCATCCCCATGTATGCACCACCTTATAATTGCCTATATTCGGAGCCTATGGGTTCCGCTACACCCTTCGTAAGATGGATTGAAGACTACCCTTTCCCCGATGGGTTAAAAAATGCCTGCACACATAGGCACTTATGATGGGAAGGGGGGTCTGGACAATTTTCTACATTTGTTCGAAGAGGCCATTATAATGTAAAAGTGGGTCATGCCTGTAGCCTGCCACATGTTTAAATACACCCTACAAGATTTTGCTCGTATCTGGTGGAATGGACATAAGCCAGGTAGTATTGTCAACCTTGATGACCTAAAGGCTAAGTTCCGATCACATTTAACCAGCAAAAGAAGTTCACAAGGACCCATTTAACGGTGCACAACATTAAACTAAAGAAGAATGAAATCACAAGTGAGAGGATCTAAACACACTTAGAATTGTGTTGAGGATGCTTTGAGTGTATACCAACTAGTATGCGGAATCTACCAATTGATACGTAGAAGATTTGTTAATGTAACAGTGATGGACAGTTTTGTATGAACAATGTATAACAGCAAAAGCTTCAATATTATTAGATATAATACGAGTGATCTTAACTATCACTAGGGTTACAAAACCTTGAAGCTTAACAAAAACTGATATGTTAAACATCTACCCTAGGACCTCCTTTTATAGCACAAGGAGTCCTTTACAAGATAAGTATACTATCTGTATAATTCTAACTATATAAGATATACATACAATCTTTTCTATACTTGTCCTTCTATACGTCATCAAGAGCAGTACTTATCTTCAGTCTTCATGCAACAGTATCATCTTCTATACTAGCAATACTAACTTAGCATTTAGTACTGTTAGTTATATCTTCAACAGTCTTCAACTTACACTAGCAGTACTAACTCCATTAGTACTGTTAGTGTTATATCTTCAGCAGTACTAAACCAAAACTAATATCTTGAACATTTAATTCCTAACAATCCTCCCCTAAACTTGTGATTTACCCTAAATCATCAAGTTTCTGAATTAAATGATTACCTTGTGAGGATTCTTCCAAAGACTATCTTATTAGTCTTAGTCTTAGTCTTGTAGCCTTCATTTCTTCTGCTTACTGATATATTTTTCTCACTAACTCTCTTGCCATTTCTGAGTCTTCATCAACTCTGAGCTTAGCAGCTAACATGACAAATAAAATTCCTTCTCTCAATGGATAGTCCTTCTCAATTAACATGTAGACATCCACTCCATCTTTTGTTGACACCTGATGAACACCACAAGTATCAAATAATCTCCAAGTAGTAGCAAGGTCATGGGCTTGAAACTTCCATAGAACATCTTCTGAGTCAGGTTCATACAACCTCTTCAGTTCCACCCATACAACCTCTTCAGATTCATACAACATCTTCTGAGTCAACTACATTCAATGTTTCTGGAACTATTACCATCATATGCTGAAGTTGTTCATCAGATAATCCCTCTGCTGTTTCTTCTTCCTCAACTACTTGTTCTTCCTTTTCTTGCTCAGTCTTTTGCTTCTTTGACTCCTCTGACTCTAACTGCTCACCTGTTCTTTTATCACCTCTGCTTGTCTCAACAGTTTTTGTGTCTCCTCTTAAGAAAATCTGAATTTTTCTATATGCATTAAAATACAATCTTTCTATCTCTTGATAAGACCTTCCTTTCAATTGCTTTTCTTTCCAATAGTCTTGATGTTTCAGATAGTCTTTCATGTACCTCATCTGTTGAGCTTTTTTAGGTTTCTTCTTTGTGCTGACTTCTTACTTTGATGCTTCTTTATCTGCTCCAATAGGTCACTGATTGCACTCTCTTGTTCTTCAGCTGTAAATTGTGACCTCTCTTCTTCTTGCATCTTTGCTGCTAATTCCCTATCAGCCTGTTCTTGAGCATTTCTTTCTTCTTCTTCACTGAGTAGCTTCTGTTCAACCATGAGCCTTGCAATTCTCTCATCTTCAGCTACTTTAGCTCCTTCATCAGCTTGAAGTCTTGAAGCAAGTTCTTGATCATAAGCAATTTGGGCTTGAGATTTCTTGCTTATTTTCTTTGATGGCTCACCTTCAGTCATCACAGCTTTTCCCTTGTCAATTCTTTGTCTTCTCATGTAGACTGCACCAGCAGTACTAACCCCTGCTCCAGCAGCACCTTGTTATTCACTAGCAGTACCTTGTTGTTCACCTGCAGTACCTTTTTCATGACCTTGATGAGCTTCTTCCATAGGTTCATCTAACCTCCCCTGAGCACAGAACCTTCTTGGACCAATGAGACATTAGGATCTTGATCTAACTTTGCTATCTTCCTCCCATGTTTGGAAAATTCCTCATCCATGTCATCATCTTGATAATCATCTGAGCTAGAAGAGCTTGAGCACTGGTACACAAACTGGATATCGTCACACCCAAAATGTGTGACTATATGCATATAGTCACACACGTTTTTTTGGGTGTGTGTGACAAAAAGTCGCGCCACTATAGGGTATATATGGTCACATTGTTTAGTTTGTGACTGTTTGCATTAAAAAGAGTGGCCAAAACCCGAATATGTGTGACCAATTAAGCACAAGTTTTGTTAGATTTATCAATATGTGTGACTATTTCCTATCCTATGGCCACATGAATATATAATAAATGTGACGATTGTGATCATTTAGTCACACAACGTGTGTTGTTTTTTTCGAGTTAGTCACATACAATTTAAAAAATAGTGGCCAAAAGTGTGAATAAGTGTGACTATATGCTATTTAAAGTGAAGAAATGTGTATTTTGTGTGACTATTGATCATCTAATGGTCACATGAATTTTTAGTTTGTGTGGCCTTTTGTAATATTTAGTCATACAAAGCATGTTTGTTTTGTGTATTTAGTCACATACAATTAAGCATAAAGTGGCCAAAAGTGTGAATAAGTGTGACCATAAGCTTTTTAAGTGAAGAAATGTGTATTTTGTGTGACTATTGATCATCCAATTGCCACATGAATTTTTTTGTATGTGGCCTTTTGTAATATTTAGTCACACAACGAATTAAACAAACAATGACCTTTTGTAATATTTAGTCACATTTAAGAAATCAATATATATCAAAACAAATTCAAATATATATCAAAACAAATTCAAATACAATAATATCTAACAGCAGTACTAACTATATGAACCAACAGTACTAACAGTTGTAACTAATACACTAGCAGTACTAACAGTTGTAACTAACCCACTAAGCACTACTAACTATATGAATGCAAGATCTATCTGATCTTCCTGCTTCAGTCCATACTGCTGACTGATGTGCTCATCAGATCAAGGGTCATAACCACAACTTTAGGCAGATCATCAGATGAATACGAGCTTTGCCCATGACTCTGTCCACTGTAACCAAAGGGTAAGACATTTACAGGCGGATGATTAACCTGTACCAAGATCAGGGATATGTCAGCAGCTAGTATCAAGTAATAACCAATGAAGCATTAAAATGATCAACTAAATCAGAGGTAATAAACATAATAGAGATTCGGTATGTTAATGATATGGCCAATCTTAACAAATTATTTTATAAAAAGGAATTACATACAAGCATCATTGAGAGGACCAAAACCAATAATAGGTCCAGCAGAAGCCGTCGGGTGATGCACAGGTGGATTCGGCATCCACCCAGCAAGATTAGGCGGCAGAGGTGCTGGTGCAGCCTGAAATAGCTTCAGATAATAACATAAAAAAAACACATTAAGACTGAGTCACCATGATTATTGGAGTTGAAACGAATTAAACATAAAAAGAATACAGCTGAATTATATCACTTACACCATGAGCACCCAAATGAGGAAAGCCTGGCTGCAGTTTAGTGACTGTGATTGCCCACAAGAATGATCAACTAACAGAGTTCTTATATCCGGATTCAGCTTCTGATTTTTGCACAACTGATGTTGCCAATTTAAACTACGACGTAAAACAAACTATATACTGTATTAAGCAAACACTATAACTGAACAAAATATTCTCCGCTAGCCAAATATTCACAAAACACAAACCTTTGATTGATGAGTAACGATGTGACTTTACAATTACGTTCAGTAACAACTATGAGTAACGATGCATGTTTGTCTTGCCATGTGTTAACCCATAAACTTTATGACAAACATTAACTGTCAACAAAGTATTAAGGCATCTAAACAAAGCTTGCAGGAAGCACAAACTACTCAAATTCAACAAGAGCAAATCAGTCAGTCTGAGTAGAAACCATCTGATGCAGTGTTAAAAGAACAGAAAATAAAGCTTTCAAGGGTTGGAAAACAATAAAAGTTAAGACCCTCTAGAGAACTGTGACCGCCAAAAATCAATAAAATAATCAAGATAACATACGCCTGCCAAATTACCAAACCAGACTTCTAAATGTCCCTACAAAAGTGTTTCAACAAAACATTGAGGTTGACTGGTTGAGTGGCATATCACAGTGAGCTTTACAAATCCTATTGATTTTGCAATCACCATTTAAGAAATGTCTTCTCAAAATTATTAGAAACAAAATAGTTGAAAGTGATTCTCACTACAAGTCTAGGTGGGTGTACTTTTTCGCATATACACTTTTTACATCTTCGCATCTCTTTATAACAAACTGTCATTGACCAACTACCAGGACTTGAATTATAACAAACTGATTACAAAGTTACCTTTGAGGCAATTTCACGAGGATTATCGTCATCAGAACCCATGAGACTTCAACATCATTCGGCTGATTTTGTCTTCTCGAAACTCATATTGTAGTACTACAAATTAATCAAACTATAAATTTGGTACCAAAAAACAATTGTAGTACTAATTAATATGCACCATTTTGTTTCTATATTTCGAGATATTAAAGAAACCAATCCCGTTTTAAGATTATTTAACACACCAGAATCATAAGCACACGGTAAAATTATTGCTCATGTAACATAATCACAAAAGAGTATAAGTATATTCAGAAACAGTTACACCTGGGGTATGCTTGTCTCCCTACTGAGGCAAACCTCTTGGCAACACCCAATATAACGCCTTTTGTCAACAGACCACAGTCAATACTACAGGCAAGCATAACAACTCCACCAAATATTAGAAACTTCGACAACTTTGCTACCACCGCCTGGTTCTCTTATTGGGTCACCACTTTAGTTTCTTCTGTTTTTGCATCTTGATCTTTATTAGATTCTAAAGAATCCAGGTAGGATACATCCCTTGCCTTACACCGTATTTTGCAATTTCCCATGGGATGCCCATGTCTTCGTGATGGAAGAACGTCACCTCACATGCTGGCTGGTCACTCCCAATCTTCGATTCCACTGTCATAGAAAATATCCATCATATATGAGGCGACGATTTTAGTGATTTGGGTTAAGTTGAGCTCTTAAGTACATAAGGTAAAAGACTAGTTCCAGAGCGACTCAATGTACATTCCTATTCCAGTAAGAATATAATTACCTGGTTGGATGAACCAACTTGAATAATAAAGAACAACACGGCGTGGTTTCTACTTTCTCGGGACCGAAGGGTAGGGCACTCCCTGCAACAAATAAGCAAGGTTAAGAAATAACCAGGAAGATGTGAATTAACATAAAAGAAAAACTTTAGATCACAGCCACATATATCAATCCAATCCTTCAAACTTTAACATCTAACACCACAAAAACTCATAAAATGAAATCCAACAAATCCAAAACATATTAACAACCAACAAATCACCACAAAAATCGCAAAGACATGAGAAATCAAAGATGTACCTTCAAATTCATATTTTTGGGAGCACTCTTTGCACCTTTAAGAAGCAGATGAATCACCAAAAAGGGCATATAATAAACGACCTGTAGAAACAAAACCAACAATCAATAGTAGAATCAAAACCAACAATTAATCGGTTTCATAATCCAAAACTAACAAAGCATTAGTAACATCATGTTTACTCAGCTGATTAAAGAAGGTGGATGCACATGCAGGTGAAGATGTGGTGGTGGTGCGAGCGGTGGTCTTGGTGCGAGTGTGGTGGTGGTGGTGCGAGCGGCGGCGTTGGGGAGGAGAGTGTGGAAAAAGGAATGGTCGCCGGAGGAGGTATAAGGAAGATGAAGACTAAAAGTAATATCGGTTGTGTGAAATGAAAATTAAAAAATATACTTGTACTTGTTTGTATACACATCACGAGTGTCTAAGGCTTGAGATAGAAGAAGACCAGATCTATTTAGCTTTGGTTCAATGAAATATTTGAGAATGAGGGGCAATTTGATTTTGGGGAAAATTTGGATTTTGGGGAAAAATTTAGGCGGGGTGCTTGTGGGGTGCTTGAGAAAAGTTGAGAGGGAAATATTATTTTGGGAAAATTAAGTGCAACACATGTATAGATGATTTAGTCACTTTTAAATAATGTGTGACAAACTTGACTATATCATTTAGTCACTTTTATATAATGTGTGACAAACTTGACTATATGATTTAGCCACATACACAATTACTTCATGTGACCATATATGCATTTTGGTCACACTATTCAATTGTGTGACATATATTTGTCACATATGTATATATATAGTGTGACTAATATTTCAAACTTATTTGTATCCGTCACACGTTCCAAATTATATGTGACTAAATAATCAAAAAAAAATTTACAAGATACCTCTAGTCATGAAAATATTCAAATGTGTGACTGTAGCCTCAGTTGGAAAGACGAAATGGTCACAAAGTTGGATCAAGTGTGGCTGTTTCTTTTATTCTGGTACATTTAGTCACATAAAAAAGTTACTGTGTGGCCGTTCGAAAAACAACATGTGTGACCAAATCCCATTTTTGTACTAGTGGAGGATTCCACCATCTGAGTTGATCTTTTCCTCTTGAAAGTCTTTACATGCTGCTCCAACTTGTTCACTTTCAAGATCAGTTTGGTGTAGACTCTTCCAAAGATTTTCTTGGTGGTCTTGAGCTCATCTTCTAAGCTATTAACTTTATCTGTCAATCTTGTACACAAGTCCATCAATTCATTTAGTTTAATACTGCCCTCAGCACTTCTTGATGTGTTACCTTCAGGAAGAGGTGGATCATGGGGTATAAACTTAAACTCCACTAAAAGGTGAGCATCTGAGCCATCCATTTGTTCCAGTTGGCTTGGGATTCCACCACTTGTACTGGGTTAAAAAGAACTTGGTACATTAGGTGTTGCCATAGGTTGGGTCTTAATGATTACCCCTTTCCTACCCAGCTTCTAAGCCTGAGACAGTAGGGGCAGCCTTTCCTATACTAACATAGTCAGCCTCATCTGCTCTCTGGGAAATGGTATGAACTCTGTGCTGAGGAACACTAGAACCCTCTCTGGTAATAGTCCTAGGATGTGATGAAATTGGTTGTGAGGCTGTTTCTAATGAACTGGTGGGTGTGTGTTGGGAGTCTACTGGGGTTGTTGACCCTTCACCCTATACCTGCAACATTGTATGAAAAAGAGGCACTTCTACCCCACTATACCCCATTGAGGCCATCCTCATGTTACTAAAAAGTTTTTGGGTAAGTGTTGGGGTTGGATAAAGATTTTGGTGAGATAGAAGCTGACTTTTCCTCATATTCAAAATAGTTTGAATAAAACATGGATACATTAAAAATTTTGATTTGCTATCCACATTCTTTACCATACCTTCAAAAATAAGTTTTGAAAAATTATAAGTCCTATTAGTTGATAAGCATATGAGAGCAGTTGCAATATTGCTATTGAACTGTTCCCATGAAATTTTCTTAGGACTCATACAATGAAGTATGGTATGAATGAAAAACCCCCACTATGGGGCAAAACAACCTTTTTGAAAAGTTAAATATTGAGATGTGGTGTTATACCCCATTCTGGATAAATTTTGAAAATTTTCAGTATTTGGCAAATCACTAATACCATTGTTATATGCTAGTTGGAGATGCCTCATAACAGATGATTCAGTAAGAGTGATGGTTTTGCCATCAACTGTTGCATTAAGCTCTTTGTCTCCAGTCTCAATAGTTGTGACATTAACTGTCTGCCAACACTGCTTGATTTGGGAGACATAGATAGTAGGGTTTAAAGATAAAGCATACCTTATATGAGTAGCATTCAAAAAGTATACTATCTGATGAAAGTGGGCTCCCTCCTCTGTTTTCTCCAAAAATGCCACCATGTTATGTTTGTCAACAAAGGTTAAATTAGCCATAATAATCAGTAAAAGTTGGATGTAACTGTTGGGATTTGATTAATTAGGTAAGAAAGTAGGTTGAGTAAAGCGAATTGAGAATTTATATAACAATGCTTAGGGTTTCTATTGGTCCGACGTCAATAAAAGATAAATTTTGATTGAAGAAAGGTAATAAAGTAAATAAAAAGTGAAAATATCCAATTTAGGAAACCCTTAAGTAAAGTAATTGACCAGAAAAATCTCAACGGCTATATTCAAAAAGCGGTTATTACTCAACAGTACAAACGACTTTCTAGCAGTACAAAGTTTAGCCTAGCAGTACTAACTTTTGCCTAGCAGTACTAAGTTTTGGAAAAACTTTGACTTAGTAGTGTTAACTCAATTTTTGATTAAAACAATACTGCATACCAACATTTTGAAGGGATTAAGTGTAAAGGAATACACTTAATCAAATTTCTGTTTAATTCAACCTCTGGTTGTGTGAGAACTAATAATTTTGGTTATAAATAACTGCCTGTGATAAGATAAACTCATTCAAAGAGCTTTCTTGACAGGGTTTTTAGCTCGTGGCAGGTGTTGCCTCTAACACAAATGTGTTAGATTCACTTTTGCTCGCTGTTCTCTTTACCAGATGTCCTTGGACTAACACATTATACTTAGAAAAGTATAAAATGGTAAAGAGTGAGTTAGATCAGTTATTATCTGACTAACTATGCCATCAATTCATATGCAAAAATATCATAATTAGATTTCAAGAAAGAAATTTTAAAGAATCTCTCAACTCAGATATATACCTTTGTCAAGGGATCCCTAAATTCTGTCCATCATCAATCAATCATGTCAGCAACCGTATCACCACTTGCTTCTCACACATTGCAAACTCCATAACCTGCATATGTTAGTCCAAAACCAAGAAAACAAAATGCAAAGCATTTGCTTCATAGCAGTACAAAATATAAATAACAGTTCAAACATAACAGTCTTAATTTGCACTAGCAATATAAATTATACACAACAGTACTAATTGACATTACTAGCAGTACAAATCCATTTTCATGTACA
This sequence comes from Artemisia tridentata subsp. tridentata, assembly GCA_021014915.2. Lineage (NCBI taxonomy): Eukaryota > Viridiplantae > Streptophyta > Magnoliopsida > Asterales > Asteraceae > Artemisia > Artemisia tridentata. The sequence goes on from CP139507.1 coordinate 251,748,972, forward strand.
AAAACACAAAGATTAAAAACTTTGAGGATTAAGCATTCTAATACTTGTACTGCTAATGTCAACACAAAGATTAAAAACTTTAAGAATTTTAACAACCTGAACTAGCTTTTTCTCATTGCAGTCTCTTATAAAATGATGCCTAATCTCTATGTGTTTTTTTTTAGAATGTTGAACTGGATTTTTAATAATACAAATTGTACTGCTATTGTCAATGTAAATGATGGTATTCATAAAGTTGTACCCATAGTCAAGCATCTGATTCTGAATCCATAGAACTTGACCACAAGAACTAGCAGCAGCCACATACTCAGCTTCAGTTGTAGAAGTGGCCACAATAGTCTGCTTCTTGCATTGCCATGATATCAGTCTGCAACCTAGGAACTGACAACCACCTGTTGTTGATTTCCTATCCAAACTAGCACCAACAATACACTATCTGAGTATGCCACCAGATCAAAAGGAGATTCCCTAGGATACCACAGACCCAACTTAGGTTGACCCTTGAGGTACCTAAAGATCCTCTTCACAGCAACTAAATGTGAAGCCTTGGGATTAACTTGAAACCTTGCACATGCACACACAGCAAACATAATATCTAGTCTTGATGAAGTAAGATACATCAAGGACCCAATCATGGACCTGTAGGTGTGTACATCAACATTTTCTCCATCTGCATCTTTGAGCAAAGGTTTCTCTGGATCAACAGCTGTACTTGCCACTTTTGCATCAGTAAACTGAAACTTCCTCAATATCTCAGTTACATATTTATCTTGACTGATAAATATTCCTTCAGCTGTTTGCTTTACTTGCAGCCCCAAAAAGAAGGTGAGTTCACCCATGGAACTCATTTGAAACTTATCATGCATAAGTTTCTTAAATTCAAGACACATCTCCTTCTTTGTGGATCCAAAAATGATGTCATCCACATAGACCTGTACCAGCAAAATATCTCCCTTGTTCTTCTTGATAAATAAGGTCTGATCAATCTTGCCTCTATGAAATCCATTCTCCAATAGATAAGTAGCCAAAGTTCCATACCTGGCTCTAGGAGCTTGATGCAAGCCATAAAGAGCTTTTACCACCTTGTATACCTTGTCTGGATGTTCAGGATCTTCAAATCCTGGAGGTTGAGAAACATACACCTCTTCTTCAATAGTACCATAAAGAAAGGCACTTTTAACATCCATCTGGTACACCATAAACCCCATGAAAGAAGCATAAGATAAGAACAATCTTATGGCGTCAATCCTAGCTACAGGTGCAAAAACCTCTTCATAATCAATTCCTTCCTCTTGTGTATAACCTTGGGCTACAAGTCTTGCCTTATTCCTGATCATAATTCCCCTTTCATCTTTCTTGTTTTTGAATATCCACTTAGTACCAATAACCCTCATTCCCTTAGGCAAATCAACTAGCACCCAAACCTTTTGAATTTTGAACTATAGAAGCTCCTCTTGCATAGCTTCCACCCAGCTTGAATCCTGTTAGGCCTTAAGTATGTTCTTGGGTTCTTCTTGTAAGAGAAAACATACAAACGAACATGTATTGGCATCTTCATGCTTCTTCTCTTCATAAACCGCACTGCAAAAGCCTTGTTGATCTGAATTCATATTCTGCCTTCTTGTCTTAACACCAGACTGTATGTCTCCAATCACATTCTCCAGGGAGTGATCCTTGTGAATTCTTTTGTGTAGAGTTGTAGGAACTTGATAAGTGAGTGGCATATTATTGATATCCACTTCATCTTCTGAGAAATCATCAGCAGTAGTAACTGGTGGGCTAGCAGTGTTAACATTTTGCCCAACAGTACTAACATTAGGCTTAGCAGTACAAACCCCATTTGTACTGCCTTCAGGATTCTCTTGTTCTTCAACACCACCTTCATTGTTTCCATCTTTAGAACCCTTCTTGTTTGCATCATTAGAAGGTTCAGAGCTTGGGGAGCTCTTGATCTCATCCTTTGAAGATGAATCAACACTATTCCATATTGGCATCAGTATGTGATCTTGATCATTCTTATTTTCCAAGCTTGGTTCACATGTTTCAACACTATCTTCTGAACCTGCAAAATCATTAGAATATGTTCCTGCAACAACTGGTACACAGTTCATAGATTGTGTTAGAGTATCAAGATCAAATAGCCATTTTGGACCTTCACCTGCAACATTTGACTTATTCTCTAAAAACTGAACATGCAGGTTTTCCTCTACTTTCCTGGTTCTTATGTTGTATACCCTAAAGGCTTTGTTATTTAATGAGTACCCAACCAAGAAACCCTCATCTGATTTTCCATTAAATTTTCCCAAATAGTCTAAGGTATTGAGAATAGTGACATGACATCCAAATGGTCTTAGAAAACCTAAAGCAGGTGTTCTACCTCTAAACAGTTCATATGGTGTCTTGTTGTAAGGTTTGACCACTAAAACCCTGTTTTGTACATAACAAGCAGTATTAACTGCTTCAGCCTAAAAAGTGATGGGTAGCTTGGAATCAGCTAACATGGTCCTAGCAGCCTCTATTATTGTTCTATTCCTCCTTTAAGCAACCTCATTATACTGAGGAGTTCTAACTACACTAAACTCTCTCTTAATACCTTTTTCTCTACAAAATTCATCCATAACTCTATTCTTAAACTCTGTCCCATTGTCACACCTGATGATTTTCACTTTCTTATCAACTAGTTTTTCTATTTCAGTTATAAAAGTATTAAGAATGCTAGTTGTCTCATCCTTAGATCCTAGAAAGAAAACCCATGTGAATCTACTATAGTCATCAGTTACCACAAGACAGTATTTCTTATGTTGTATACTACTCACAGATTGTGACACCCCCAAAATTTATCACAGCGGAAGATAGTGTCACTTGGTATTACCTCATAGCACAAAGTACAAGTCATGGAAAACGACCTTTCAAAAGAGACGTTTTAAAAGTATTTCACATTTGATACATTAAAACCTCAGAGTTTGCAAAAGGTCCCAACAGTTTTCATAAAACACAATGTTTTCAAAAGATCACAAATGTTTTAAACATAACATAAATCTTTAAAATATAGTTTCTTCAAATGTGAAAATATGCTGAGTCTTCAAAAGATATCCGTGCGACTCCATCCAAGACCTTCTTGCCTTAAAACCTGAGATAAAACATGCTAAAAAGTCAACACAAAGGTTGAGTGAATCCATAGAGTTTAATTAAAAGCAGTTGATCACAATATATAATTTATAAAAGAAACAAAGCAACAAATGCAGTGTCTGGTAAGGTTATTATTGCTCTAAGCTCGTGACCCCGAACATTAACGTCATTTGCTGTCCATAGCATAAATTTGCCCTTCAAACATAGGTAATAGCCATACCTAACATCAATACGAATACAATGCACACGATAGCCATGTAGGCGAGGTTCGACATGTAGGAGGTCAGGCCCAATAGATCTATTCACAGTATTCGCGTTCACTCGCAAGTGATTAACGGTTCACGATAAAAGGGACTTTCAGGCTATTGGCAAACTTAGACAATAATAATAACAAGATAGCATACAATTTCAAATAATTGCGATCATAAATATTTATAGCATGTATCACCCCCACGGAGTTTGTAAAACAATTGAAGTAAAAATTAGGGCTATGAACCCACCAACGATGAAGTAGTAATAGAAACCGGAGAAGTGTGCATGTCGAGAAAAGCCGCAAAAGTAAAAAATGACCTATATAAAATATAACACAACTTAGGCTCGGGGAATTAAGGTGTAACACTTATACTTATATTTTTATTCAGTACTTATACTTGTAATACCATAAGGTAATTTAGTTAAAAGTCTTATAGCAAGTCATGGGTTGAAAAGACGTTTGTAAAAGCTTATACGGTCTAAAATGCAAAGCTGATGGAAATTTGGATAAAAATACAGCACTAAACGGGTCGCCATTTCTAAACCGTAAGAGATAAAATTATGAACTTTATATGGTTGGAAAGGTATGACTCATTATTATTCAAAAATCAATGCGTCACTTAACTGAGAACTTCAAAACAAGGGTGAAATTACTAATTTACCCCTGTGTCTCTATGCAGTTAATTCCAGCATCCAGTTAGGCTTAGGAAAATGAGTAGATCTTTTGTTCTACAGGTCTAATGGACACAAGACTAGTGGGAAAAGTTTTCTAAATGTCTTAGCTCAAACTTTAATGTTTTGACCAATAGGTAGTACTATGCAACATTTTAGATTAAATGGCCTTAGCAAACTGACATGCATTTCTGGAAAAGTTTTAGTGTAGATTTTCTCAAAAAATCATCTTGAATAATTAGGACGCAAGGTTTTTGGGGAAATGACCCTGAGACATGTACCTAGGTCTGTATATTTTTTTTAAAATTTTATAACCCAGTGTATCAAAGTCTTTTCATTCCAACAATGCAAATCTACTAATTTCTGCATCAACAAATCAACCTAACCCTAACATAACTTATCCCTAACACAATCACCCTTAACCTATGCCTCTAATGAATCAAGTATGATATGTACATTCAATAGAAATTTTATTTACAGTAGTGAAACCAATCTTTCATTGAAAAACAAAAACCCACTTGCATGTTACCAAAAATCAAAGAGAATGATGAGATCTACTTACTAGAAGTGAAAATCAATGAAACCTTTTCTAGGGCTTGAATGAACTCGACCCAAAAGACTTCAAGACTAGTGAAACCCTTCTCGTCTAGCCTTAAAAATGTGTTTAAGGACTGATGGAAATAAACAAATCAATCTTGATCATGACATCAAGAAAACACTAAGAAAACCTTCTGAACTATGATTCAAATCACCATCTTCTTCAAGGGAATGTTATGGAGATTATTTTGATGATGAAAAATCATAGAGATGAGGGTGTGGAGATGGTCATTCGTGGCTGTAACAAGGAGGAATAGGAGTTGGATGGTTATTTAGTGTTTGGTGAGATTTGCATGTAAAAAAAAATCAATGAGTGATTTTCTTGAAAATGATAAAGTGTGTCATATGTTGGGGTATAAAAGGGGTGGACGGTTTTGGGGTTCCAATGCAAGCCAAAAATCAGTTTTATTGATATTTTATTAATATTTGGTGTATTAGTGTGTTTGTGGGGTTTAAATCAAGCGTACGGTCTTAAAAACGCAAATTACACAATACCGGGTGACCTGAAAACGTGAATTTTAGAAAAGTGTTATCCAAAAATTATGAAATTGTTATGAAGTGTTAAAATGGATAATTTTAATATTTCATTGGAGACTTGGGTTTTCCGGAGTGTTAAATCGAAACTAAAAATAAAAAACGCAGGCTGAAAACGCGAGTTGTTACCAAAATTTGACGTAATTGTGAAACGAAACAGAAAATGTGAAATATAGAAATTTTTGAATACTAGAAGCATATGATGGAATATTAAACCACTAATGACATGAAAACGGATAGAAATCCTAAACACGGCTCATGAATAGCTAGAAACGCAAAAATTGCTGAATCAGGTACTTTTTGTGCATAGTTTGTAAAAATAAATGTCACAAAGATAATATTTTCATAAAAATATCACATTTAACTTAAAATGACCTATTTGATGTTTCCTTTATTTTCCTGAGCCCTTCGGAGTGTTATAACGTTGTTAAAGCTTAAAACGCGAGTCGAAAACGCGTAAAACCTAAAAAGTGCAAACTTCGCGTAGAAAAAGTCAAAGGGAGGGAAGGAACTGACTTTTTCTAACTCGGAATGAATTGGAAGTTTCCATATGAAAACAAGTACGTGGGGGAAAATAAATCATATTAACGGGTAGACTGGGCATAGTCTGAGTCAAATTACGAATTTAAGTGTACGTGTTACGACGTACGCGGGCAACTTTTCTGGCAAAAGCTAATTTACTTAAAATAGAAAAATTAAGTAATTAAAATAGTAAAAATAATGACCTCAAATTTAATGGTTGTTACATAGATGTAGGACCAAACAAGTCCATATAAAGCATAAATAAGGGTTGAGTAATAGAGTTCTGGGTTTTGGGCTTACAAGAAGGTTTTTGTTGTTTGCCTTTGAGACAGGCAACACAAGTTTGGTCATTTTCAAAACGTTTTTGAGGCAAGCCTCTTACCAAACCATCTTTAACAATCTTATTTATGGTTTTAAAATTGACATGACCAAGTCTCCTATGCCAAAGCATTGACTCATCCAATGTGGCTTTTGGTACAAGACAAGTGAGGACCTCTTTAGAAACAATTTTCTTCATGTCAACACTGTACATATTGCCCTTTCTTGGAACTTTAAGTAGTACCTGACTTTCATCAGGTAACTTAAAGTCTAGAGAAAGAACAAGACGTTCAGTGTCTATAAAAAGAACTTTGTTCTTTTTGTCACACATCTGTGAGACACTAAAAAGGTTATACTCGAGTTCCTGCACAAAATACACATCTTCAAAGTCAAGTTTACCGGTTTTCAAAGTACCTTTACCAGTAATCCTGCCACCAATTCCTCCCCCAAAGGTAACATATCCTCCATCCATAAGTGTAAAGTCTGAGAGGTAGGACATGTTCCCAGTCATGTGCCTAGAGGATCCACTATCTGCATATCCTTGATCTTCTTCATCATCTTGTGGATGTCCCTGCACATAAAATATAGTAAATTAGTTTCCTTTGGGGACCCAAGCCATTAATGGCTTGGATTTGCCTCGTGCATCAATGTAATCATATTTCTTTAATGTGATTGATGCACCATTGGGTTGGATAGGTCTCCATACCCAACATGCTGAGGCCTTAAAAACATTTACCCCATTTGCCCTAGCAATGTTTCTTGGCCTAGCAGTACTAACTGCTGGTCTAGCAGTACTAACTGCTGGCCTAGAAATTTTAACTTTTGAATTCCAAAATTTGTTGTGAAACACTGCTTTCTTGTAAAAAGGCTTGTGAACAGTTTGTTGTGCATTTTTAGAAAAATTTGGAGATGGTTTTGCACTTGAAACTGTTGGTTTGGGGTAAACAGTCTTAACTGGTCTGGCAGTACTAACTGCTGGTCTAGCAGTACTAATTGGTTTAAGGCCAGACTTCATTAAAATTTTTCTGGGAGTCACACTGTTAACATTAGGGTGAGATTTTCTTGAAAAACTGTTTAAGTTCACTCTTTCATTTGTATTTCCAAGCACCCTTTTATTCCCTGTAACCATCCTTTTCCCATGATGGTTATTACAAAAAGCCTGTAGGTGGTCAAAGCTACCACAAGAAAAGCAAGCCTTGTTGTACATTACAAAGTCAGTGCCTAGTTGTTGGGACTTAAGATTGTTCCAGTTCCTCTGGTTTCCCCTTGGCTTGTTTGTTTGGTGATGATGTACCCTCCGAACGGGTCGAAGGACTCCCCTTCGAGCTTGTACGAAGCCTTCTCTTCGAAGGCCCAGGTCAACCTCCTAAAACGTTTCATTGGCGTAAAACCATTCATTTATGAAGTGGTTACCATGTGGGAATCCGCCAATCGAAGCCTTAAGCCCTTCGGGGTATCTCCTTCGAAGGAACTAGGACGGAGAACCATTCTAACCTGGTCATACCCACGTCCCCTGATCCCTTAGGCTTTCCCGCCAAGGAGGAGAACGTGGGCTACAAAGCCTTAGCAGTTACCACAAATCATGGGATGCCCCCCATGATCTCCGAATCAAGTGCAACTGCCCTCTAAGGCCTATTTCTCCTCTATAAATAGCTTAGACAGGCAAGAACCATGGTATGCTAACTGAACTCTCTCAATTTACTACCAACATTATCATAACACATACTTATTCGCATGCCAGAGGTGGTTCGCAGGGCCCAACCCCTGCGCAATCACTTAACGTAGTGTCTTAGTATTTCTTATTTTAGGTTAAAGACAAGCTTGGCGCAACCTCAACACCCCATAAATCCTTTGATCATCATCGAAGGCCTGCTCGTGCAATTTATTGTACAATCAATGATGCCACCCGTGGGACCGCTACAATTGGTTTCGTTATTTCCATGCTTATAACCAACCGGGTTTCTCGACCTTGGCACCAATACCAATTAACGACTCCAACAACCTTCCCCCAATAACTGCTTCCACATTCACAACACGTTCTCACCCAGAAATAACACCCAACCATCATGCTTCGACATCAACCAATCCGGAGCCTGTTATTAGCCCAGCCTTTGTCGAAGCCAACCACGAAGAGTTGGAATCTCTCTTAAGGGCTCGCAAAAGGCAAGTTAGGAATGCTGAGATGCGAATGGAATTGGAATACTCAAGTGACGAGTACGGTGAAGAGATGGAAATGGAGCCTAGGCCTTCGGCCCAAGGAGCAACAATCTCGGCCCTAAGGATTGGGTCACCAGTGGGTTGAAGGCTAAGCAGAAGGTCCATTGGTTTCGAAGGAGTCCCGGAGAGGGCTCCGAACAAGAGAGAAGGAGCGGTTGTCGAAGGCTCCAACGGGAGGAGCCAACGAAGGGAAGAGACGGGGGTGAATTTGCCTCCATTGTTAGCAGCTCATCTTGGAAGAACCAAAGCAGGGGTTCCGTTGCAGCCTTCTTACGCATCAGACGTAGAAGGTAATCCGCCTACAATTAATATGGGAGAAAATCTTCCTCCTAATAGTATGTACCCCTCGTTCCAAACTCGTCTTATCCTCAAGGTTTATATCCTCCAGTAAATGGGCAGCCTAATAACCCAACTTTCCTTCAAACTTATGGGAGCATACCCTTCGGGCATCCTACGATATACCCTCCGTATGCCATGAGAAATGGTTACCCGTTCGGCATGAACACACCTTATCAGTCCTACCCTAGCCAAACTCCTATGGGAATACCCCCAAACCATAATCCGTATAATACTGTTCCTATGTATGCACCACCCTATAATTGTTTATACTCGGACCCTGTGGGTTCGGCTACACCCTTCGTTAGGTGGATAGAAGACTACCCATTGCCTGATGGGTTGAAAATGCCTTCGCATATTGGGACTTATGATGGGAAGGGGGATCCGGACAATTTCCTACATTTGTTCGAGAGGGCTATTAAGATGAAAAAGTGGGTCATGCCTGTGGCCTGTCACATGTTTACGTATACCCTACGAGATTCTGCCCGTATTTGGTGGAATGGGCAAAAGCCTGGCAGCATTGTCAATCTTGATTATCTCAAGGCTAAGTTCCGATCACACTTTAGTCAGCAAAAGAAGTTTACAAGGACCCATCTGACGGTGCACAACATTAAACAAAAGGAGAACGAAAGCACAAGGGCTTTCGTCACTAGTTACACCGATGAAACTTTGCAGATTTTGGGTCTACATGAAGATCAACGTATCTCAGGCTTCGTACATGGTCTTCAAAATCGGAGTTTGGTTGAATTCTTATCCACTGACCTTCCGACAACTTACAAGGGGTTAATGGAAAAGACATATACTTGGATTGAAGCAAAGGAAGTATCTACTAACGATGCTCCGATCGATAGAGACAACAATAGCAAGTTCTCAAAGCATTCTGTGTGGGAAGGGTCAAAGAACAAGAAAAAAAGCAGAGACATGGTTTCTCCGTACAAAGGTCCTAACCACGGTTTGCTAAGAAGCTTAACCAAATCTCCGAAGGAAATACTTGCAACAGAGAGGGCTGCTAAGGCCTTCGAAGCACCCCCTCGTATGACAAGCAAGGGTAAAAATAGGGATACCAGCAAGTATTGTCACTTTCATGAAGATTATGGCCATGATACGAACAATTGCAGGGAGCTAAAGAAGCAGATAGAAGAAGCTATAAAGTCTGGGAAATTGGCACATTTGGTTAAGGGTATCAAGAAGGGAAAGGAAAAAATGTCCGACACTCAATTGGCTAAAGATACTACTCCTCTCGAAGCCCCAATACTGATGGTTCATTGGGGCGTAGCCAGCTTAAAAAGAAAGGTAATGGAGCAGGAGGTAAAGTAAGTAGAGGAGGTAACATTTCCTCCTCTTATAGGCCAAGTCCCTTCGAATGATCCCGTGGTCATCAAAGTCCTAATCTTCAACCGAGAAGTAAACAGAGCCTACATGGACTGCAGAAGCTCCTGCGAGATCATATACGAGCATTGTTTTCTTAAGCTCAAGCCTTCGATCAGGTCGCAATGGGTTGATTCAAAGATACCTTTGGTAGGGTTCTCCGGTGAGCATTCGTGGCCTCTGGGAGAAGTATCATTGGACATAACAATTGGAGAAGGCAAGCTTGCAAGGACAGAAACTCTCACATTTGCTATCGTAAGGTCCGAATCTCCTTATAATCTGTTGATAGGAAGGACCGCCATGAAAAATATGGGTATTATAGTCTCCACCATACATGCAGCGGTAAAATTTCATACACCTTATGGGATAGGAACTGTATTTTCTAGTTACAATCAGGGAAAGACAGGAGATGTTGGCAAAAAGATCAAAGAAAGTCTCGAAGAGTCTCCGAAGGCCATTCTAAGCTGTACAGATGCCGAAGAGTATATTGTGGTAAATGAGCTCTATCCAGAGCAAACGGTGGTAATCGAAAAGCAACTCCTTGCCAACTTTAAGGCAGAATTGGAAAAGCTACTCAAAGCCAACAAGGATGTTTTCGCATGGACGTACTCAGACATGAAAGGGGTTCCTAGGAATTTCATGATCGATGAAAAGCCCTTCGGCACAGAGCATAAGCTTAATGAGTTCAAGCACATAGAACCAATTAAGCAGAAGCGACGAAGCCTGGCACCTGAAAGGAATGCAGCCGCTTTCAAAGAGGTGGATGAACTTGTACGAGCAGGAATTCTAATAGAAGTTGTAACACCTAAAATCTGAAAACATGTAAAATGACCAAATTGCCCCTACAAGTTTAAAGATTTATTTAAAAGCTTATAAAGTATCAAAACAATCCCAAACATCTGGTAACGAACAAGTTATGATACCAAATAATTTTGACAACTCCATTTAACATTTATACAAGTTAAAAAATTACCAAAATACCCCTAATAGAACCGAATGACATTATGATTAATATTATAATTATATAAAGTGAAAAAAAATGGATAAATATGGAATAAATCAATCATATTAATATGCCAACCAATTCTACCAAAATTCTTGGTCCAATCCCTCCCCTATGACTCGGTTTTCCCATTTTACAATCAATCAACACCTTTTTCTTTGAAACCCTAATTGCCGAGTAAACAAAACACACACAACAAATCTTGTAGCCTCCATTCGACATTCTAAAAACCCTAGAGCATTTTTCTGAGCTTAATCATCATCCAAGGAGTCCTAGAAAAATCAGTTTGAAGTCGTGCATGGTGTGATTCGAACGTGGTGCTATTTTCTTGTCGCTAGTTGAAAAGAGAGGTATAATTTGTATTAATTCATTCGACCTTCTCAAAATTTGTTTCTCATTTTTCTCATGTTCATTATCTCATATGTGATCCATGAAAAATAGATTTGAGGTTGTTCTTGGCTGGATTCAATTATTTTGAATTATTTCTTGATCGCACTATCGTTTGGAGGTATGTCCCAAATAAATTCGATCGAGCCTTATAAAATTTGTTCATCTTTTTTCTTATGATCCTTATATCGAATATACTCTGTGAAAAATAATGGAAAGGTCGTGGAGAAGCTTTTGGAGTCGTATTGGATTTTTGGTTCGATTTGCTTATACGCGTAGGAACAATTCGTACAGCCCTTTTCACACGTTCGAATCTTGGTTTGGTATTTTTCTCGTGCTCTCTATAACTTATAAACATCAGATAAAATGCTTAATTCGACCCATGCCTGATCTACGAATTTTATGAGAAATTAATCATGAAAACGTATAAAAACCATAAATGTTACTTCGAATTATTAAGGCCTAAAACATTTATTTTTGAATTATGTATATGATCGGCTAAGAAGAAAAAGGAAGAAAATGGAATTCGATTTAGGGTTTGGGAATTAGGGTTTGTTTTGATGTTAATTAATGATGTTAAATGATGTTCTAATGATTGGAAATGGATTGGATTTGTTAGGGTTTGGATTCGTGGGTTTATAAGGTCATACGATGGTGTATAAAATGTTTTGGGTGCGTTTTGTAACTTTTAAAACCCAAGGGTCATTTTTAGAACTTATTTTGGACTGTGTACATTTCGTATAAAATATAAGTTGAAGGGGTCTAGTGTAATTTTTACATTTAAAAGGATTAAAATGTCTTTATTGATATATTATGGTTCGAATTACAAAATAAATAAGTAGAGGGACTAAATACGTAATTTATGGAAACTTAGTGCTGTTTTGAGTAATAAATTATATTCAGGGGGTTATGTGCTAATTTGGTAATTTAATGGCTTGATATGTAGTTGTTAAGAATTAAAGGTTGAAATTGTAAATTAGAGGACTTAATATGTAACTTTGATAACTTAAGGGACTTGATGTGTAAATTATGAATATTTAAAGGTCCATTCGTATAACTTATTAAAATAAGTACTCATTGTGTAAAATTGATAAAATAAGGATTTAATGTGTAACTATGAATATTTGAAGGTTTAAAGTGTAACTTATGTAATGAAAGGGTGTAAAGTGTAAATTATGAAACCCTAAGGACCGAATGTGTAAATCTGATCAAAGATACCTTATATCCAGTTAATAATGATTTAACTATGTTATGCTACCCAATATTCTAAAAAGGGAAACTTTCTAAAAATGGAAACTTACCAAATATGGAAAGACAGTTAAGTAAGAATGAATTGTAATTCCCTTTTACTCCTTTAGGTGTGAAGAAGGAGAGACCTTGAGCTATTCCCTATTTCTGTGCTTTGTTTCTATTTGTGCTTTCGTCATAAGGTACGGATACTCTACCCTTTTTAGTAAGGGTGTCTTTTCACCTATGCATTGATGTTGAGCTATGATTTAAACCTTTGCCATGATCCTTTTGACATGAACCTTTTGATATGACCTTGAGATATACCTTCTGATTATGACCTTGAGATGCACCTTGATATGACATTGAGACCTGACTCTTAGTTTGATACCCGAGCCATTTTATGTAGCCTAGCCAGGAAGGTAACCTGGCCATGTCTGTGATGCACCACTGGCATGACTCATGTGTGGGTGAGTGATTTCTCACACCGTCCCTCTTATATTATGATATGGCCATGATGACCATGAGATTATGATTTTGAGATGACTTTGAGTTTGGGGGCGTATGGATTGCAATCCTAGATTTGTATGTTTAGTGGATTTAACTATGACTTTGAGTTATGACTTTGAGGTGACTGGTACTGTGTGCAATGCATGCCTTTCACATTTCTGGGAGCTGATCACTCCACCCTTTTGATACATGAGGACACCCCTCATATTATCTGGTTGCCTAAGAGGTATCCCCTCTGATTGTGAGATTATGACTTTGAGATATGATGTTGAGACTATGACTTTGAGTTTTGGGGCTCGTGGTAGATGACTATCCGTATTTCTCTTTTGCTTTGAGTATACCTTATGATATTTCCAGTGCTTCACTATATTTCTGCTTCGTTATCTTTGTTGTATTATGTATCTATTCACTGGGCTTTGGAAGCTCAGCCGCACGTTTTCTTTTTCGTGTGCGGCAGATATCTAGCTGGGAGATGGATTTATGCTTGGGATGAGAGTTAGTTGGAGCTTTTACCTTAGATGATGTCCTACCCTAGTCTTACCATTTGTTTCGACATTTTGATTATGGATTCATTTCGTTATGTATTTCCTTTGAATTATTTCGTTATCTTGTGGGACTTATGTATTGGATTCAAGTCATGTTGACTTGGCTTATTTATTTATGATGTTTTATGGCTTCCGCTGTGTATTTTTCTCGTGCTCTCTATAACTTATAAACATCAGATAAAATGCTTAATTCGACCCATGCATGATCTACGAATTTTATGAGAAATTAATCACTGAAATGTATAAAAACCATGTAAAATACCATACGATTTTTATGGGCTTCATGAATAATTTATTTATGTCTAATATGATATTATAAGACCTAGAAAAATGTTACTTCAAATTATTAAGGCCTAAAACATTTATTTTTGAATTATGTATATGATCGGCTAAGAAGAAAAAGGAAGAAAATGGAATTCGATTTAGGGTTTGGGAATTAGGGTTTGTTTTGATGTTAATTAATGATGTTAAATGATGTTCTAATGATTGGAAATGGATTGGATTTGTTAGGGTTTGGATTCGTGGGTTTATAAGGTCATACGATGGTGTATAAAATGTTTTGGGTGCGTTTTGTAACTTTTAAAACCCAAGGGTCATTTTTAGAACTTATTTTGGACTGTGTACATTTCGTATAAAATATAAGTTGAAGGGGTCTAGTGTAATTTTTACATTTAAAAGGATTAAAATGTCTTTATTGATATATTATGGTTCGAATTACAAAATAAATAAGTAGAGGGACTAAATATGTAATTTCTGGAAACTTAGTGCTGTTTTGAGTAATAAATTATATTCAGGGGTTATGTGCTAATTTGGTAATTTAATGGCTTGATATGTAGTTGTTAAGAATTAAAGGTTGAAATTGTAAATTAAAGGACTTAATATGTAACTTTGATAACTTAAGGGACTTGATGTGTAAATTATGAATATTTAAAGGTCCATTCGTATAACTTATTAAAATAAGTACTCATTGTGTAAAATTGATAAAATAAGGATTTAATGTGTAACTATGAATATTTGAAGGTTTAAAGTGTAACTTATGTAATGAAAGGGTGTAAAGTGTAAATTATGAAACCCTAAGGACCGAATGTGTAAATCTGATCAAAGATACCTTATATCCAGTTAATAATGATTTAACTATGTTATGCTACCCAATATTTCTAAAAAGGGAAACTTTCTAAAAATGGAAACTTACCAAATATGGAAAGACAGTTAAGTAAGAATGAATTGTAATTCCCTTTTACTCCTTTAGGTGTGAAGAAGGAGAGACCTTGAGCTATTCCCTATTTCTGTGCTTTGTTTCTATTTGTGCTTTCGTCATAAGGTACGGATACTCTACCCTTTTTAGTAAGGGTGTCTTTTCACCTATGCATTGATGTTGAGCTATGATTTAAACCTTTTCCATGATCCTTTTGACATGAACCTTTTGATATGACCTTGAGATATACCTTCTGATTATGACCTTGAGATGCACCTTGATATGACATTGAGACCTGACTCTTAGTTTGATACCCGAGCCATTTTATGTAGCCTAGCCAGGAAGGTAACCTGGCCATGTCTGTGATGCACCACTGGCATGACTCATGTGTGGGTGAGTGATTTCTCACACCGTCCCTCTTATATTATGATATGGCCATGATGACCATGAGATTATGATTTTGAGATGACTTTGAGTTTGGGGGCGTATGGATTGCAATCCTAGATTTGTATGTTTAGTGGATTTAACTATGACTTTGAGTTATGACTTTGAGGTGACTGGTACTGTGTGCAATGCATGCCTTTCACATTTCTGGGAGCTGATCACTCCACCCTTTTGATACATGAGGACACCCCTCATATTATCTGGTTGCCTAAGAGGTATCCCCTCTGATTGTGAGATTATGACTTTGAGATATGATGTTGAGACTATGACTTTGAGTTTTGGGGCTCGTGGTAGATGACTATCCGTATTTCTCTTTTGCTTTGAGTATACCTTATGATATTTCCAGTGCTTCACTATATTTCTGCTTCGTTATCTTTGTTGTATTATGTATCTGTTCACTGGGCTTTGTAAGCTCAGCCGCACGTTTTCTTTTTCGTGTGCGACTGGTGAGGTTTTGGGTAGTCATAGGTTTCTGTTTCGTCTTCCATTTCGTGCTTATTTCTCTTATGTTTTTACTAATTCTTTTCGTAATCGTTCAGATGGTGAACACGCGCTTTACTCAGTACACTAATGGGAATGATGGCCCTGATTTTGAGGCTATAATAGACGCTGCTGTGGCTGCTGCTATTCCTCAAGTGGTGACTCAAGTCACCAATAACATCAGGAATGGGGCAAGTTCTTCTGGTGGTGGTGGTGGCGATGCTCCACCCACTGCTCCACCCGCTGCTCCCCCTGTTGGCATTCATGTGTGGATCGAGAGGTTCAACAAGCTTAAGCCTCTCTCTTTCAAGTCCGCTGCTACTCCCCATGAAGCAGAGGACTGGATCACGCATATCGAGAAGTTGTTTCGTGTTCTAGGATGTGCTGACGAGTTCAAAACTCGGTTGGCCACATTCAAATTTGAAGGTGATGCCCAAAATTGGTGGACTGCTCTTGTTCAGGCGAAAGGGGATGGTTTTGCTGAGACTTGTTCGTGGGCGGATTTCATCAAGGTGTTTTATAGACAGTATATTCCAATGTCGGAGCAGCAAAAATATGAAAGGGAATACGGGTCGATTCGTCAGGGTGATCAGGAGTCGTCAGGAGAGTTTATGCAACGGTTTCTGCGTCTGGCCAGTTTCGTTGGGCCAGAGGTCACTGGTGATGCTATGCGACAGGCTCGTCATTTCAAATGGGCTTTAAAGAGGTGGGTGTTAGACCGGATTGTTAACACACCGTTTGAGGATGTGGCTGGAGTTCAGGACGCCGCGCGTAACATCGACTTATTGCATGCGGACAGAGTGTCTAATAAGCGTGATAGGGATGGTAACCGGGTAGATTTTCGGGGCCAAGGTCGGCAAGACCAGAAGCAGGATTTTCGGGGTCGACAGGACCATGGGCATGATCAGCGGGGTCGCCAGGACCGAGGTTATAATCATAGGCAGCAGGATTACAGGAACCAGGATCGGCGGGATTCTGGTAGGTCTGGTAGTGATCGTCAGGGTCAGGGTAGTAACAACCGGCGTAGGGATTCTCAGCAGTATCAGCAGTCGGGATCGTCGGGTCAGAAGAGGTCTGTTGAGACTCTACCTCCTCCTCCTACATGTGATTCATGTGGGAAGATGCATCCAGGTCCTTGTTATAAAGCTTCTGGTGGTTGTTTTCTGGTGTGGATCTACTCATTACAAAGTCAAGGACTGTCCTAAGAAGAATGCTGGTGAACCTAAAGTCGATGCTAGGGCAGCTCCTACTTCAGGCCGGGTTTATTCTTTGACACGTGACCAGGCAGCTAGCACCTCAGGTACTATTACGGGTTTTCTGTATATTGGGGATCGTATTGTTTTTGTTTTATTTGACACGGGTGCTACACATTCTATCATATCCACTTCACTTGCAAATAAAATAAACATAACCCCAACTCAATTAATGAACCGTATATCTATTGCTACCCCGATGAAAACTCATGTGATTATTAATGTTGAGTATGTTAATTGCCCTCTCCGTTTTGATGATCGTGTTCGTTCTGCGAACCTTCTTCCCATTGATATGGTTGATTTTGATATTATTCTGGGCATGGACTGGTTAGCTGCTCATAAGGCGACCATTGATTGTTATGCTCGTAAGGTGATCTTTGGTGATCTTCATCATCCTGATTATGTTTATTCTGGTTCCCAACCTCTGAAATCTGTAAAGATTATTTCGGCTATGAAAGCCCGGACATTGATTTCGCATGGCTGTCTTGGTTTTCTTGCTTCTATTAAGGATACCTCTGTTGATGTTCCTAGCGTTGATAGTATTCGTATTGTGCGCGATTTTGCCGATGTATTTCCGGATGAACTTCCTGGCATTCCTCCTGTTAGGGAAGTCGAGTTTAGTATTGATTGAATTAAAGGAATTAAAGGAGCAATTTCAAGAACTATTGGAAAACGGTTTTATTCGTCCGAGCGTATCTCCTTGGGGTGCTCCTGTGTTGTTTGTAAAGAAGAAAGACGGGAGCATGCGTCTTTGTATCGATTATCGGGAGCTTAACCGCATTACTATTCGTAACCGCTATCCTCTTCCTCGCATTGATGATTTATTCGATCAGTTGCAAGGGGCGAGGCACTTCTCTAAAATCGATCTGAGGTCTGGATATCACCAGCTTAGAGTAAGGGAGCAGGATGTTCCCAAAACGGCCTTTCGCACTCGGTATGGTCACTATGAATTCTTGGTTATGCCTTTTGGTTTAACCAATGCTCCTGCTGTGTTTATGGACCTGATGAACCGGGTATTCCATGAATTTCTCGATAAGTTTATGATTGTCTTCATCGACGATATTCTTGTGTATTCTAAATCCGAGGAGGAACATTAGCAACACCTTGGTATTGTTCTCGAGATTTTGCGACAGCAGAAATTGTATGCGAAGTTTTCGAAGTGCGAGTTTTGGTTGGATCGTGTAGCTTTCTTGGGTCACATTGTTTCTGCAGACGGTATCACTATGGATCCGGCGAAGGTTGAGGCTATCACAAAATGGCCAAGACCTACAAATGTGACGGAAGTGAGAAGTTTTCTGGGTCTCGCTGGGTATTATAGGAGATTTGTTGAGGGCTTTTCGCGTCTTGCTTTTCCTTTAACACAGTTGATGAGGAAAGGGGAGAAGTTTATTTGGACTGATGAGCGAGAGAGTAGTTTTGAGGAGTTGAAGAAACTCTTAGTGTCTGCACCTATTTTGACTCTTCCATCGGGTTCCGGCGGTTTTCAGATATATAGCGATGCATCGAAGAAGGGTTTGGGATGTGTTTTGATGCAGCATGGGAAGGTGATCGCCTATGCTTCTAGGCAGCTGAAGCCTTACGAGGTGAACTATCCGACGCATGATCTAGAGTTAGCAGCTATGGTTTTCGCGCTAAATATTTGGCGCCATTATTTGTATGGAGAGTCTTGTGACATTTTCACTGATCACAAGAGTCTTAAATACATTTTCACCCAGAAAGAGCTGAATATGAGACAGAGGCGGTGGTTAGAGCTTCTGAAGGATTATGATGCTAACATTCAGTATCATCCCGGTAAAGCAAATGTAGTCGCGGATGCTCTTAGTAGGAAGTCCGGTATGATTGCGAGTTTGGAGTTTGAGCCTCGCGTTTTGCACGATTTAGAGCTTCTTGATGTGGAGTTTTGTGTTCGAGGTCATGGCGGTTATTGGGCTAGCCTTACGGTTGAGTCCAATCTTATCTTGCGAGTTAAGGAAGCTCAGAAAGAGGATGGTGAGCTGTGGTCTATAGTTCAGAATGTTGAGGAAGGCAAGCAGTCAGAGTTCAGAGTTGATGATTTCGGTGTAGTTTGGTTTGAGGATCGTCTTTGTGTTCCCAACGATCCGGAGCTTCGTGAGGCTATTCTATCGGAGGCTCATAGTTCCCCTTTTACCATACATCCTGGTTCTACCAAGATGTACCGGGACCTTAAGCAGCATTTCTGGTGGAGTGGCATGAAACAGGATGTGGCTTCGTTTGTGTCCAAATGTTTGACTTGCCAGCAAGTCAAGATCGAGCATCAAAGGGCGAGTTGGTTATTGCAGCCATTGGAAGTTCCGAAGTGGAAATGGGAGGAGATCTCTTTGGATTTCGTTACAGGTTTACCTCCTACCCGTAGGAAGCATGATGCGATTTGGGTGGTCGTTGATCGATTAACCAAGTCTGCTCACTTCCTCCCTATTCTTGTGGACTACAGTGTTAGTAAGTTGGCGGACGTTTTTCAGCAGGAAATCGTTAGGCTTCATGGTATGCCTACGGCTATTATATCAGATAGGGATCCTCGGTTTACATCTCGTTTCTGGAAGGGATTGCATAAGGCATGGGATACACGCCTTAAGTTCAGCACGGCTTTTCACCCTCAGACAGATGGTCAGTCGGAGAGGACCATCCAGACCTTAGAGGACATGTTGAGGGCATGTGCTTTAGAGTGGACTGGTAGCTGGGACGATTATTTGTGTTTGGTAGAGTTTGCATATAATAACAGTTGGCACGCGAGTATCCATATGGATCCTTTCGAGATGTTATATGGTCGGAAATGTAGGGCTCCGGTTTGTTGGAACGAAGTAGGTGAACGCATTATTGAGGGTCCGGAGTTAGTTCAGATCGCTACTGAGAAAGTGGATGTTGCTAGGGAGAAGTTGAAGGAAGCTAGGGCTCGTCAAAAGAGTTACGCTGACAAGCATCGGCGTGACTTGGAGTTTCGTGTTGGTGATCGGGTATTCCTTAAAGTTTCGCCGTTCTGAGGAGTTAAACGTTTTGGGATTAAGGGCAAGCTCAGTCCTCGATTCATCGGACCGTTTGAGATTTTGGATCGCATCGGAGAGGTTTCATATCGTTTGGCTCTTCCTCCGCAGTTATCACATGTTCACGACGTCTTTCATGTATCTCTTCTGAGGGGATACAATTACCATCCTCTGCATGTGGTGTCTTATCCTTTTGATCAGATACAGCCCGATATGTCTCTTCCGGAGGAGCCGGAAGCTGTTCTTGATCGCCAGGAGCGAGTTATGAGACGTAAAGTCATTCCTTTCGTTAAGATTCTTTGGCGGAACCACCCAGAGCGGGAAGCTACCTGGGAGACCGAGGAGTCTATTCGAGCTAGTTATCCTCATTTTGCATTCTGATCTGGTATGTCTCCGTTATGTTTCGATTCGTTTCATTTCTGACTCTTTGCAAATTTCGGGACAAAATTTTCTTTAAGAGGGGAAGAAGTTGTAACACCTAAAATCTGAAAACATGTAAAATGACCAAATTGCCCCTACAAGTTTAAAGATTTATTTAAAAGCTTATAAAGTATCAAAACAATCCCAAACTTCTGGTAACGAACAAGTTATGATACCAAATAATTTTGACAACTCCATTTAACATTTATACAAGTTACAAAATTACCAAAATACCCCTAATAGAACCGAATGACATTATGATTAATATTATAATTATATAAAGTGAAATAAAATGGATAAATATGGAATAAATCAATCATATTAATATGCCAACCAATTCTACCGAAATTCTTGGTCCAATCCCTCCCCTATGACTCGGTTTTCCCATTTTAAAATCAATCAACACCTTTTTCTTTGAAACCCTAATTGCCGAGTAAACAAAACACACACAACAAATCTTGTAGCCTCCATTCGACATTCTAAAAACCCTAGAGCATTTTTCTGAGATTAATCATCATCCAAGGAGTCCTAGAAAAATCATTTTGAAGTCGTGCATGGTGTGATTCGATCGTGGTGCTGTTTTCTTGTCTCTAGTTGAAAAGAGAGGTATAATTTGTATTAATTCATTCGACCTTCTCAAAATTCATTTCTCATTTTTCTCACATTCATTATGTCATATGTGATTCATGAAAAATAGATTTGAGGTTGTTCTTGGCTGGATTCGATTATTTCGAATTATTTCTTGATCGCACTATCGTTTGGAGGTATGTCCCAAATAAATTCGATCGAGCCTTATAAAATTTGTTCATCATTTTTCTTATGATCCTTATATCGAATATACTCTGTGAAAAATAATGGCAAGGTCGTGGAGAAGCTTTTGGAGTCGTATTGGATTTTTGGTTCGATTTGCTTATACGCGTACGAACAATTCGTACAGCCCTTTTCACACGTTCGAATCTTGGTTTGGTATTTTTCTCGTGCTCTCTATAACTTATAAACATCAGATAAAATGCTTAATTCGACCCATGCATGATCTACGAATTTTATGAGAAATTAATCATGAAAACGTATAAAAACCATGTAAAATACCATACAATTTTTATGGGCTTCATGAATAATTTATTTACGTCTAATATGATATTATAAGACCTGGAAAAATGTTACTTCGAATTATTAAGGCCTAAAACATTTATTTTTGAATTATGTATATGATCGGCTAAGAAGAAAAAGGAAGAAAATGGAATTCGATTTAGGGTTTGTTTTGATGTTAATTAATGATGTTAAATGATGTTCTAATGATTGGAAATGGATTGGATTCGTGGGTTTATAAGGTCATACGATGGTGTATAAAATGTTTTGGGTGCGTTTTGTAACTTTTAAAACCCAAGGGTCATTTTTAGAACTTATTTTGGACTGTGTACATTTCGTATAAAATATAAGTTGAAGGGGTCTAGTGTAATTTTTACATTTAAAAGGATTAAAATGTCTTTATTGATATATTATGGTTCGAATTACAAAATAAATAAGTAGAGGGACTAAATACGTAATTTCTGGAAACTTAGTGCTGTTTTGAGTAATAAATTATATTCAGGGGGTTATGTGCTAATTTGGTAATTTAATGGCTTGATATGTAGTTGTTAAGAATTAAAGGTTGAAATTGTAAATTAAAGGACTTAATATGTAACTTTGATAACTTAAGGGACTTGATGTGTAAATTATGAATATTTAAAGGTCCATTCGTATAACTTATTAAAATAAGTACTCATTGTGTAAAATTGATAAAATAAGGATTTAATGTGTAACTATGAATATTTGAAGGTTTAAAGTGTAACTTATGTAATGAAAGGGTGTAAAGTGTAAATTATGAAACCCTAAGGACCGAATGTGTAAATCTGATCAAAGATACCTTATATCCAGTTAATAATGATTTAACTATGTTATGCTACCCAATATTTCTAGAAAGGGAAACTTTCTAAAAATGGAAACTTACCAAATATGGAAAGACAGTTAAGTAAGAATGAATTGTAATTCCCTTTTACTCCTTTAGGTGTGAAGAAGGAGAGACCTTGAGCTATTCCCTATTTCTGTGCTTTGTTTCTATTTGTGCTTTCGTCATAAGGTACGGATACTCTACCCTTTTTAGTAAGGGTGTCTTTTCACCTATGCATTGATGTTGAGCTATGATTTAAACCTTTGCCATGATCCTTTTGACATGAACCTTTTGATATGACCTTGAGATATACCTTCTGATTATAACCTTGAGATGCACCTTGATATGACATTGAGACCTGACTCTTAGTTTGATACCCGAGCCATTTTATGTTACCTAGCCAGGAAGGTAACCTGGCCATGTCTGTGATGCACCACTGGCATGACTCATGTGTGGGTGAGTGATTTCTCACACCGTCCCTCTTATATTATGATATGGCCATTATGACTTTGAGATTATGATTTTGAGATGACTTTGAGTTTGGGGGCGTATGGATTGCAATCCTAGATTTGTATGTTTAGTGGATTTAACTATGACTTTGAGTTATGACTTTGAGGTGACTGGTACTGTGTGCAATGCATGCCTTTCACATTTCTGGGAGCTGATCACTCCACCCTTTTGATACATGAGGACACCCCTCATATTATCTGGTTGCCTAAGAGGTATCCCCTCTGATTGTGAGATTATGACTTTGAGATATGATGTTGAGACTATGACTTTGAGTTTTGGGGCTCGTGGTAGATGACTATCCGTATTTCTCTTTTGCTTTGAGTATACCTTATGACATTTCCAGTGCTTCACTATATTTCTGCTTCGTTATCTTTGTTGTATTATGTATCTGTTCACTGGGCTTTGTAAGCTCAGCCGCACGTTTTCTTTTTCGTGTGCGGCAGGTATCTAGCTGGGAGATGGATTTATGCTTTGGATGAGAGTTAGTTGGAGCTTTTACCTTAGATGATGTCCTACCCTAGTCTTACCATTTGTTTCGACATTTTGATTATGGATTCATTTCGTTATGTATTTCCTTTGAATTATTTCGTTATCTTGTGAGACTTATGTATTGGATTCAAGTCATGTTGACTTGGCTTATTTATTTATGATGTTTTATGGCTTCCGCTGTGCATATGTATGAATGCTTTGATTTGTCGCCATAATGTGATATCTCTACCCTTGTCGGGTTGGGGTGTTACAGAAGTAAAATACCAAACCTGGGTAGCTAATCCAGTTATGGTAAAGAAGAGTGACGGAGGATGGCGAATGTGCGTTGATTTCACTGACATCAACAAAGATTGCCCAAAGGACTGCTACCCTCTGCCAGAAATTGATTGGAAGGTCAAATCCCTCTTGGGGTTCCGTTTGAAATGTTTTCTGGATGCCTACAAAGGGTATCATCAAATACAAATGGCGGAAGAGGATGAGGAGAAGACAACCTTCTACACAGGAAAAGGTGTCTATTGCTACAAGAAAATGCCCTTCGGTTTGAAGAACACAGGGGCAACTTATCAACGGTTGGTTGATAAAGCCTTCCACAAGCAGATAGGGAGGAACTTGGAAGCCTACGTTGATGATATGGTAATAAAAAGTAGGACTGAGGAAGACCTACTCTCCGAAAGTCAAGAAACCTTCGATCAATTGAGGGCAATCAATATGAAGCTTAACCATAAGAAGTGTTCCTTTGGCATGGAAGAAGGAAAATTCTTGGGGCATCTGATTACGAAGCAAGGGATCAAAGCTAACCCTTCGAAAGTCAAAGTCATCACTGATCTACAAGCTCCAAAGTCATTGAAAGAAGTACAAAGCCTAAATGGCAAGCTCGCAGCACTTAGCAGGTTCCTGTTGAAAGGGGCGGATCGTTCTTTACCATTTTTCAAAACACTCAAGGGGTGTGCAGATAAAAAGACTTTCGAATGGAGTTGTGATGCAGAAGCCGCTTTCCAAAAGCTGAAAGAGTTCATGGAAATCTTACCAACACTTACAGCCCCAATCAAAGGCGAAGTGTTGTTCACGTATATTGCGGCATCCTTCGAAAGCATCAGTGCTGTTCTTTAGGCGGAAAGGGATAAGAAGCAAGTCCCGATCTACTTTGTTAGCAGGGTCCTGCAAGGAGCTGAGTTAAACTATCCAGAGTTAGAAAAGCTAATCTTAGCCTTGGTTTATGCTGCAAGGCATCTTCGAAGATACTTTCAGGCTTATCCCATTACGGTATTGATTGACAAGCCAGTTAGGCAGATACTGTCGAAGCCTGAGAAATCGGGTAGAGTAGCCAAATGGGCCATCGAACTGGGAGAACATGATATAGAGTACAAGGGTCGTAACTCCGTCAAAGGCCAGATACTTGCAGACTTTCTTGCTGAAACACCTTCCGGACCTAGCCAAGACAAGGAAATCCAGAAGGAAAAGCTCCCAAAGACGAAGGAGGGGTGGAAACTATACACAGACAGAGCCTTAAGCTCTGATGGTTCGGGAGCAGGTTTGATGCTAGTCAGTTCGGAGAAAAAGGAGTACACTTATGCATTACATTTTGAGTTCGAGGCTAAAAACAATGAAGCGGAGTACGAAGCTTTGCTAGCTGGCCTCCGACTTGCAAAGGACATGGAGGTTCGGGACCTCTCCAGTTTTGTGGACTCGCAGCTAGTCGCCAACCAAATCAAGGGCTCTTACGAAGCAAGGCAACCCACTATCAAATAGTATTTGGATAAAGCTAAAGAACTCCTTCAGGGGTTCGAATCCTATGAGATAGCACATGTTCGCATAAACCAAAACAAGAAAGCAGATGCCTTAAGCAAGCTAGCTTCGATGGCATTTGCTCATCTAACAAAGGAGGTTTTGGTAGAAGTATTGGATGATAGGTCAATAAAGCGAGGCAAAATATCTGATGTCATACTTGAAGAAGGCTCAAATTGGATGACCACAATAAGGGAATACTTTGTAGGTCCAAGTTTTGTATGGATCTCTAAGTAGCCTTTGATTACTTAGTAGATGACTTGAATAAATCCAAATCAATCTAAGTGAGAAACTCTTACACAATTGTTAATGCTAACGTGGGAAATTAACACAAACAATGAAGAACACAGAGTTATCAACTAACTTCGTATATTTCAGTAACTCACACAATTCGTACGTACATAATAATGATCCTTAGGGTTCCTTTTATACTTGAAGGAAACCCTAATTACAAAACCGTGTGAAAACATATTACGTATCTTCTATAAAGATACTTAACTCATGCATATCTTTTCCTAACTTAATACTAACAAACTTTCCTAACATTACTGACCCAACTTAACTATTATGTCAACAAGACTTAACATAACTACCAGACTTAACTATTACACAACCAGACTTAACTAACAACCAGACTTAATATCATAGCTACCAGACTTAAGTCTGTTCTTCACTAAGTCTTCTTCGTACCTTGTGATAATTCCCAACAGTCCTCCCCTAACTTGATCTTCATGTTCCATGAATTTCAAGTTCCTTCTGTGTAAGCTTTTGAGGATTAAACTTTGAACACTTGGAATTATCTTGATCTTCAAATCACTTTAAATATGCAAATTTAAATGTTTATGCAGCAACTTGACCTTTTCACCATCTGATATGCCATCCACTTGATCTTTTCAGCAACCATGACATTTTGTACATCAATTCCTGTTAAGTTTCATATCTATTCTCATGACTTCCAGGTGTGTAAACTCCTATGAGAGGTGAGTCATTGAAAATTAATGGATTTGATGTCTCTTTACCAATAGCCATCACTACTGGAGTAGCCAAATGTTTTGGTGTGTAAGACCATGGTACATTGATAACCATATGATTTTTAGTAAATCATCAACTATCAACAGATTTGTGATGTCTTTACCAAAAGCTGTACCCTTTTGGAATAGCCAATTCTTTGATGGAATGTACCTCATCATGGTGAATTGATTACCATTTATGGTTTTCCACAGCCTTTACCACAAGCCATAATCTTGTGGGCTAGTCAACTCTTCACAATCTCAGATATGGTGAGTTGATTACCATACAATTTTTGGCAAATTGTCAGCCATAAACGGATTTAAGCTATCTTTACCTGTAGCCATTTGCTCAGGATTAGCCAGTCCTTGTGTGGGTCAGACAAGGTGGACTGATAACCTTTTGTTGTGTTAGTGCTATGCACCTCCACTAAGTGAGAAGTTCCAATAGTTTCACTTGACAACTTAATCCAGCACTGTAACTATTAATTTTTTATTTTATTTTATTTTTTTTATCAACTAACAGAATTAAAAAGAACTACCAGAATTAAAAATAAAACTACAAGACTTAAAAATAACCTAAGTGCTGGTTAGTATACAAACTTTACATTTTGACCTCCCCTTAACACAAACCTCCCCTTAAGTCCATCTAGGGGTTCATCATACCAATGTTGACTACCAAATAATTAAACCTAGGGCCATCAAAAGCTTTAGTCAACAGGTCTGCAACATTAAAGTCTGTATGAATTTTCTCCACTCTAATCAGTTTCTTTTCAAAGCAATCTTTGATAAAGTGATGCCTGATTTCTATATGTTTAGTCTTAGAGTGGTAGACTGGGTTCTTAACTATACAGTTAGTGCTTTCATTATCTATGTGGATAACAGTATTCATAAAATTCAAACCATAGTCCAACAGCTGATTCTGAATCCACAAGACTTGTCCACAGCAATTAGCAGCTGCTACATACTTAGCTTCATTAGTTGAGTTAGCCATAATTGTCTGCTTCTTGCATTGACAAGAGATTAATCTACTTCCAAGGAATTGACAACCTCCTGTTGTGGATTTCCTATCAAGGCTTGCACCAGCATAGTCACTATCTGAATAGGCTGTTAGGTCAAAAGATGACTCTTTAGGATACCAAAGGCCCAAATTTGGTTTGCCCTTTAGGTACCTAAAGATTCTCTTCACAACAGGAAAATGTGAAGTCTTTGGGTGTACCTGAAAACGTGAACAAACACAGACTGCATACATAATGTCAGGTCTAGAAGCAGTAAGATACATTAGAGAACCTATCATGGATCTGTAAAGATGCACATTCACATCAGCAGCATCTTCATCCTTTGTCAAAGGCACCTTATTCTCCATGGGAGTGACTGCAGTCTTCACATTAGCAAACTCAAACTTCTTCAAAATCTCTGCAACATACTTGTCTTGAGAAATAAAAAGACCATCTTCCTTTTGCTTCACTTGCAGTCCCAAGAAAAATGTAAGCTCTCCCATTGAGCTCATCTCAAATCTGCCTTTCACTAAGCCTTCAAACTCTTCACACCAAGACTTCTTTGTTGATCCAAAAATGATATCATCCACATAAATTTGGACAAGAATGATATCCTTTTTGTCTCTTTTGATGAATAAAGTCTTGTCAATCACACCTTTGATGTATCCATGTTCTTCTAGAAACTTGGAAAGAGTAGCATACCACGCTCTGGGAGCTTGGTGGAGACTATAGAGAGCCTTAATAACCTTATATACTTGGTTGGGATTAGCAGGATCCTCAAACCCAGGAGGTTGTTGTACATAAACTTCTTCCTCAATAGTGCCATAAAGAAAAGCTCTTTTAACATCCATCTGATATACTTTGAACCCCATATATGATGCATAGGCTAAAAATAATCTAATAGCCTCAATTCTTGCTACAGGAGCAAAAACCTCATCATAATCTATGCCCTCCTCTTGTTTGTACCCTTGTGCTACCAATCTTGCTTTATTCCTTACTACCACCCCTCTTTCATCCCTTTTATTCCTGAAGACCCACTTTGTACCAATGACCTTAGCTCCAAAAGGTAGATCTACAAGAACCCATACTTTCTGCAATTTGAACTGCAACAACTCCTCTTGCATAGCTTCCACCCAACTCTCATCCTCCAAAGCTTCAGGAACCTTGGTGGGTTCATTTTGGGAAAGAAAACAGGCAAATAAGCAGTGTTGCTAGTCCTTATGGTTGACCCTTTGTTGTTTCTTAACAAAACTCAAAAGTGCATGAGCATCAGGATGTATTTGCACTCTGCTTCTTGTTTGAACTGCAGACTTAGGATCACCAATGATTTGACTTTTGGGATGATTGGTGTGAACTCTGAGTGTGGGAACTGGACTTACAGCCACTTCTGTGGGTAAGTTGTTGAAGTCAGTTATGACACCTTCTTCATCATAGGAAGCCCCTTCAAAGATACCTTCATTAGGATTTGTGAACACTTCAAGTTCTGGCATCTCAGAGTCAACAAAAACAGCACTTGGAGTAGGTTCTGGTTGAGCATCACTACCAGACTTCAAGTTGGAAGTACTGGTAGTGTTGGAAGTACTGGTATCCTGCTTTCCAAGATATTTATCAGCCAAAGCATCCATCTCTTTTCTGAAAGACAATACATCCTCTGAATCATTTATAGAAGTAGCCTCCTTTGCTTTTTCCTGAGACTTGATCACAGGTTCCTTCACTTGTGGAGAAGACTTATTGGTATCTGCTATAGCTGCAGCAGACTTAACTTATGTGGTAGGAATTACAATGAGCTCTGCACTATCATTTTCTTGATCAGTGTTCCCTGCATTTGAAGGATCTTGGGTACCTGCATGGTTAGTAGTATTTGTGGTACCTGCATCAGGGTTAGCTTGATTCTCCTTGGAGACAGGAATATAGTTCATAGAATTTGTTAAGTAATCAATGTCAAACATCCATCTATGTCCTAATCCCTACACATTGGGTTTTTCTTCAAGAAAGTCGACATGCAAATTTTCCTCAACTTTCTTGGTCACTAGATTGTAAACCCTAAAGGCCTTGCTATTCAGTGAGTACCCAACTAGAAAACCTTCATCAGACTTTCCTTCAAACATCCCTAGAACACTGACTGTATCAAGAATAGTCACATGACACCCAAATGGCCTTATATAGCTAACAATTGGTTTATGGCCAAACATAAGCTCATAAGGTGTTTTGATTTGAGGCTTGGTCACTCTAACCCTATTAAAGATGTAGCAGGCACAACTAACTGCTTCTGCCCAAAAGGTTGTAGGTAAAAGTGAATCTGCTAGCATAGTCCTAGATGCCTCAATTAGTGTCCTGTTCATTCTCTCAGCAACTCCATTCTGCTGTGGAGTTCTAGCATTGCTAAACTGTTATTTTATTCCTCTATTACCACATAACTCTATCATGCTCTTGTTCTTAAATTCAGTGCCATTGTCACTCCTAATGATTTTAACTCTTTTATTAAGTAGGTTTTCAATCTGCCTAATGAAAGTTTGAATCAAAGGTGTGGTTTCATCCTTCCTAGACATAAAGAACACCCAATAATATCTAGTACAATCATCTGTAATGACAAGGCAGTAGCTAGCATGATTTATACTTTGGACAGATGTAGGGCCAAACAAGTCCATATGTAAGGTATGCAAAGGTTTAGTGATTAGCCTATCTAACTTAGCCTTACATGATGCCCTATGTTGTTTTCCCTTGTTACAAGCTACACAGGTTAGGTCGTTTTTAAACACTTTTGACGGTAACCCTCTTACCAAATTATTTTTCACAAGCTTATTCATATTCTTGAAATTTACATGACCTAACCTTCTGTGCCACAACTTAGATTCATCCAAAGTAGCTTTTGCAAGCAAACAGGCAGAACCTTTTGCAGGTTCAGATGCTTTCATATCAAAATTGTACATGTTGTGTTGTCTGGGAACTTAAAGAAGGATCTGATGTTCATCAGGCATCATAAAATCCGAAGTCAATACAAGACATTCAGTTTCAGTAAAAAGCACCTTATGCTGCGTATCACATATTTGTGATATAGAGAAAAGGTTAAACTGCCCAAGTTCTTTTACAAAAAATACATTGTCAAATTCTAAATTGCCCATAGTGATTCTTCCTTTTCCAGTAATCTACCCCTTGCTTCCTCTAAAGGTAACAGAACCTCCTTTGAATTCTTGGAAATCCTTCAGATAGTTCTTGTTACCAGACATGTGCCCAGAGCACCCACTGTCAAAAATTCCTCTATCTCCCATATAGATGAGTGGATGATCCTGCACAAAAAGAAGAGAAATTAGTTTCTCTTAGGAACCCATGCCTGAGTAGGCTTGGGTCCACCTTGTGGATCAACATATTTAAAGGTCTTATATGAAACTGATCCACTGTTTCTTTGGGATTTATAGGTATATTCATTCTTGAATGGATCCCAAGACCAACATGCTGAGGTCTTAACAGCAGAACCCCCATTACCTTTTACAACATTAGAATTTGAAGGTTGTGATGTATTCTTAGCAATTGGTCACCTCACAGGTGAATAAGATTTATGAAAATGGTTTCTTTGATTATATGTATTCACCTGTGGTTTGTGGATAGGCTGTCTGGGTCTCATTTGATTAGCATAACCAGAATTGACTTTAGGCCTCAGAGAATTGAAATTTTGCCTACCCGAATTAAAGTTCCTCAAACCAGACTTAATATTTGGTCTACCAGAATTAATGTTAAAATTTGGTCGGGTAGAGTAAACATGCTGGGCTGGTCTGGGGACAAATTGGTTGGCATGATTGATTCTGTTAACCTTATTCCACACTGGTTTACTATTGATATTACCAGTATTCACATTCATCCTTTTAAGCTCAGCCTCTCTTTTCATTCTCTTCTTATGAAAGTCACAATCTCTAATCAAGTGACTTAGACTTCCACAAAAAAAACATCTCTTAGGAGTGTAAGTGTAACTACTCTTAACTTCTCTGTGAACTCTATCATTTTTGGGTGACTCATTCATTGCAACAGATTCCATAGGAGATTTTATGAGGTTGACACAACTAGGTTTAACTGTTTGGGGTTTTGGTTCAGTCACAACAGGTTCACTTTCCTTAACAATCTTAGGTTCAGGACTCTCTTTTACTTCACTTTTTGACTCAGACTTAGAGTGGTCAGAGACATCACCAATGGATCCTTCAGTGTCATTAGTTTGACAAGTAGAATACTCACTAGTTTTGTCATCTGAGGTGGTTGACTCAGGCATTTGAGGACCTCTTTTTCCATACACAAATAGAGAGTCATCTAACTCCTCTTTTTCAAGAGGAGTATAGTCTCCACTCAATGGATGTGGAACTCCCTTGAAATCCTCTCTATGCTTAAATATAGCCTTTTTCTCATCCTCCTCATACCCTAAGCCATGTTTCTTATTTGACCTCACTTGAGAATCCCAACATTTAAACATATTGTTATTAGAGTTATTCCACTGATCAACACGTTTTCTCAAATCATCCCTCTCTTTTTGTATTCTTAGGCCAAGTTGTCTATATCTTTTAATTTTTTCATCTTGTTCATATATTTTATTAGCCTGAAAGAATAGTTTTTCATTTAAGTCAGCATGTTGTCTCTGAAGGGTGCCTTTTTGTGCTTCTAATGTTTTTAGAGCATTTTTATAAGCTAAAATTTGTGCTTCTTGGTCACCTATAAGTGTCAACTGCTCATCACACAAAGTCTTAATATGATTATAGGAATCAGTACATAATTTGGAACATAATGGTACCTCATTACTAGAACCAATGGCCATGAGTGCATGACTGGACTCTTCATTCTCCTTTGTGTGCTCATTCTAGTTAATAGCTCCAGCTTCCAATGTCACAATACTCATCTGATTCCTTTCCAGCTTGTCATCTTGTTCATCTTTCTTTCTATACCCATCAGCAGACTTCTCCGTGCAGTCTCTAGCAAAGTGTCCATGCTTATGAAAATTATAGCATTCAACTGTCCTTCTAGTGTACCTAACTGGAGACTTGTTATTGAACTTAATAGACCTCCCATACTGCTTTTGAAACCTTTTTACCCTCAGAGCAATCATGGCAATGTGCCATTTGATGTCCATCTCTTCTACCTTAGCATCATTTATCTGCTCCAAATCTTCACTGATAAAGCCCTCATCTTCTTGTTGATTGGCGAAGAATAAGTGAATCACCTCATCTGCAAAGCCTGTAGGAGCAGTTCTTTCCCTTGTAGAAGCTTCATAAACACCAGACTTAACACTGCCAGACTTAATCTTGTGAGTGCTGCCTTTGCTTTGAGACACAAAAGCAACATTTGAAGAACTAGAAGATGTCTGAGTGGTTTCATTGATGTCCCTTTCAAAAATCCTAAGATTGTTGTACAGGTCATCTGGGGTCATTGAGTCAACTTCATCCTTCATCCTCATAGTCATTGACACATTTGCCCATTCTTGAGGTAGAGACCTAAGAAACTTGTGATTGGCATCCTCATCAGATACAGCAGCACCATGTGCCTCTAGCTGTGACAGAAGATGTTGAAATCTGTCATAACCCTTTTCCAATCCTTCAGCCTTTGACACACTGAATGTTTCAAATTGCTGTTTAAGAACAGCCTTCTGCATCTTTTTAGAGTTTGCATTCCCTCCAAAACGTTTCTTAATGGCCTCCCAAATCTCCTTGGCATCTATCATACCGTGAAACCTTTGTAGATGCTCCTTTGGAATAGCCATAAGCAGCAAGGTTCTGGCCTTCTTCTCCTTTTCCACAGCCCGTATCTCCTCAGCAGTCAATGGTGGTAATATTCTAATCTGCCCGTCTGTACCAACTGAAACCCTTTTCTTTGAATTTCCCTTCTGAATAACCTTCCAAACTTCACTGTCAATGTACTCCAAGTAATGTTCCATCTCCATGGCCCATATATCATATTCTTCTCTCTTCAGTATTGGAAGCTTAATGTTGGATATGGTGGTGGTTGTAGGGATGGTTGGTTGTGATTTAGAGGTGCTGGTTTCAGGGTTTTCTTCTTCATGGTTTGATCTCTCATCCTCACTGTTATGGTTTGAAAAAGTTTCAGTGTTGATAGGCTGCTCAAGGCCAGACATTATGTAGAGTGAATTGATTGAGAATTTGTTTGTGGTGTTGTATTCTTCGAACTCAGAGTCTCTCTAAAGGCTCTGATACCACTTGTAGGTCCACGTTTTGTATGGATCTCTAAGTAGCCTTTGATTACTTAGTAGATGACTTGAATAAATCCAAATCAATCTAAGTGAGAAACTCTTACACAATTGTTAATGCTAACGCGGAAAATTAACACAAACAATGAAGAACACAGAGTTATCAACTAACTTCGTATATTTCAGTAACTCACACAATTCGTACGTACATAATAATGATCCTTAGGGTTCCTTTTATACTTTAAGGAAACCCTAATTACAAAACCGTGTGAAAAGATATTACGTATCTTCTATAAAGATACCTAACTCATGCATATCTTTTCCTAACTTAATACTAACAAACTTTCCTAACTTTACTGACCCGACTTAACTATTAAGTCAACAAGACTTAACATAACTACCAGACTTAACTATTACACAACCAGACTTAACTAACAACCAGACTTAATATCATAGCTACCAGACTTAAGTCTGTTCTTCACTAAGTCTTCTTCGTACCTTGTGATAATTCCCAACACACTTGATCAGCGGTATTCTTCCGGAAGACCCAAAACTAGCGCGAAAGGTCAGTGTCAAGGCTCCCCAATATAGACTTATTGGAGATAATCTCTACAGGAGATCCTTCTTATCTCTATGGCTTCGTTGTGTGGGACCAAATCAAGCTTCGAACATCATCTACGAGGTACATGAAGGATCCTGCGGTTTGCACGCAGGCCCTCGCTCCGTTGTCTCGAAAATAATGAAGCTCGGATATTATTTTCCGTCCATGCACAGGGACGCAATAGAGATAATAAAAAAGTGCGAAGCATGTCAGATTCACTCCAAATTCCCAAGAATGCCTAAGTAAGACATGACCTCTGTCACTTCAGCATGGCCTTTCTGTCAGTGGGGAATTGATATAGTCGGACCCTTACCGGTGGCTCCAGGAGGAGTAAAGTTTTTGGTTTTAGCCATAGATTACTTCACCAAATGGGTTGAAGCCAAGCCTTTGGCATCAGTAACAGGAAGGCATATGGAAAAGTTTGTGTAGGAACACATAATCTGTCAATTTGGGGTTCCTCACATTATCATCTCTGACAACGGGAAGCAGTTCGCCGAAGGGGTGTTCCTGGTCTTTTACGAAGGTCTAAAGATCAATAGTCATTCACTTCCGTATACCATCCTCAGGGTAATGGGCAAGTTGAAGTCACTAATAGGGACATTGTTAATGGAATCGAGAAGAGGTTAGGACGAAGCCATCATGGGTGGGTAGACGAACTACCCCAAGTTCTGTGGGCACATAGGACTCACCCCAAATCAAGCCATGGGGAAACCCCTTTTAGCCTTACTTATGGAACGGAGGCTGTTATACCTTCCGAAATGAGCATTGAAACAGAGCGCATTGTGAGCTTTAAGGAAAAGATGAATGAAGAAAGGCTTCGGCAAAACCTTGATCTTCTTGAAGAAAGAAGAGAAATAGCCTCAATCAGAGAGGCTATCTACAAACAGAAGTTTGAAAAGTACTACAACAACCGAGTTCGACCCTCCACATTCAAGCCAGGTGAATATGTCCTTCAGTTAAATAGTGCAAGCAAAGCTGAGTACGAAGGAAAACTAGGGCCCACATGGGAAGGACCCTACATAATATCAGAAGCCCACGGCAATGGAGCTTACAAGCTCGCAATGCTTAAAGGAGAGGTCATGGATAGAACTTGGAATGGTACTAATCTTCGTAAGTTTTACATATAAGGCTTACTATTTATAAAGCACTCAGTTTGTTTTTTTAAATTCATGTAACGCATTCTTCTCTGTAAAACCCAAAAATCTAAAACATGCAAAATTACCAAATTACCCCTGAAACTTTAAAAATTAATTAAAGCTTAATTAAAGTACCGAATTAATCCCGAATCTCTGGAAATGAACTACAAATCAAGCAAGATAATTTTGAGGCAAGCTCCAAATATTTTTACAATTACAAAGTGTATTAATTCCCCTAAATCTTACTTGGGCCGAATTTCTTAAAAATAATACATAATTATTAGTAATTTAAAAACCTTTTAAATTACAAAGTAATTAAGGAAAAATTAATTAAATTTGGTAGATTGGGCCTTGGTCAAGGAAGGCCGGTTCTTAGCCTAATCTCCCTCCTCCTAACTCGGCAAAATCAATTTATATCAATCCATAATTTATTTCCTCCCATTAAACCCTAATTCTATTTAGCCGCCACTCATAAAAATCACCCACACACCATACGAATTTTCTGAAGAAAGGGACTATTTTTCTAGTGTTCTTCATAGTGCAAACGAGGTGGGAAAAATAGCTACAAGGTCCTGGGGTCGTTTGTTTGGTCGTGGAAAATTTTAGAGTCGAAAATCTTGAAACCGAGCAACTTAAATCCATAGCGTGTGATTCCTTTGATCTATAAATTTTCTGGTAATTTTCTAGCCTTCTCCTAATCATATATAACGTGTAAAAATTATTGAAATCGAGCCATGCACTATAGATCGATCGAATGAAAAATAATGAGTTATTAAACCCTAAAAATGAAATTATTCTACATATATTACATACGATTTTTCTGAGGTGTATACTTATTTTTCCTGGGTTCTATATGCTTCGTATAACATGAGATAAATGGTCATTCGAATTGTTTGAGTCGAAATCGTGATTTATGGATTTATTGTTATTATCGGGTTTTTGAATAAAAAAGGAAAATCGTGGAGCAAAATTATGAAACCGATTGATCTAGGGTTTTCATGGATGAAATCTGGATATAAATGATGAATAATGATGCTATAATGATTACCTATTGATTGGGATGTTTAGGGTTTGATTTTTTGATAAAATATTTATATACCGATTGGAAAATAATTTGTTAAGGGGGTGTTTTGTAATTATTAAAAATTGTGGGATACTTTTGTAATGTTTTATAGATCAGGGGGAACATATAAAAATTATAACTTGAGGGTCTTATGTGTAAATTGGGCGAGAAAAGAATTTATGTTGTAATATGGGTGTCGAATTGAAAATAAATAAAAATGAGGGACCTAAAATGTAAAATCTGGAAAATCAAGGGTTCTCGGTGTTATTAATATTATGAAGGGTGAAATGTGAAATTTGGAGTATTTAAGGGCTTAATATGTAATTGTGGTTAAATTATAATTCGTTTTGCACTTTTGGAAATTATAAGGACTAATTATGTAAATTACCGAAACATGAAGGGGCTGTGGTAACATGATCAAAATGAAGGATATTTTCTGTAAATATGAGTAATAAAAGGGCTTGATGTGTAATGCATAGATGATAAGGGTTAAATTGTAATTTATATAATTATAAGTTTTATTTTGTAAATTAATTAACTAAAAGGGTATAATTTGTAAATATTGAAACTTGAAGACTAAATGTGTAATTCTGGAAAATATAGTATTCGAATGGTAAATTTCAATATGTCTATTTTAACTTTGAACTTTGGCAAATTTACACTTATAACCCTGAACTACGAAGACTTGTCATAATTAACCCTGAACTTGTGTAACCTGTCAAAATGAACATGACTTCCATAATAAGCCTACATTAATGACTTAACTTGAATTATATCACTTGAATATTGCTAAGTATGGAAATTTACTAATTCTGGAAACCTGTTAATAACAGAAAGTTACTAAAAATAGAAGTTACTTATAATGGGAAGATAACTAAAACCCCTTTCGTATTTCTGTCTTCTACTCCTTTAGGTTCGAGGAGGGAGTGATCTTGATCCCTG
Organism: Artemisia tridentata subsp. tridentata; assembly: GCA_021014915.2. Lineage (NCBI taxonomy): Eukaryota > Viridiplantae > Streptophyta > Magnoliopsida > Asterales > Asteraceae > Artemisia > Artemisia tridentata. The sequence continues at coordinate 251,786,019 of CP139507.1, forward strand.
TCAGCTACTCTTGTGTTTGTGCTTGCTATTTGAATAAGGTACAGATATTCTGCTCTTTTTGTAAGGAGCCTTCGTCTCATTTCTGATTCCTGATTTATGGCTATGTTTCCCTTGTATTGTAAACAATAGATTTGAACCTTTGCTTTAACCTTTGTCTTGAACCTTGTCATAAACCTGAACTTGAACCTTGATACTCTTGATTACGAACCATTTGACTTGAACCTCTACTTGAACTCTTGCCTTGAACCTTTGACCTGAACCCTGCTATGTTTTCTTCCGATACTTGACATGACTTGTTCACCACTGGTAACCTGAATAATTAAGACCTTGGGTACTTGAAGGTTCATAGGATTTTTAGAACTACTTTTTAGTTATATATGAAGAGGTTTTGAACATTTCCTTAAAAGAATTTGATTATGAAAACTGTTATAACGAGCATTTTATTAAGACCATGTAAAAAGAATTTCTTTTAATGAACTATTATGAACCTTCTAGTGTTTGACCTTTCTGATATTGACCTCCTGATAATGAATCCTGCATTTATCTCCTGTCTTGAATCCTGATATGAACCCTGATATGATACCTGACATTTGATACCTGGGACTTGACACCTGATACTTGACACCAGAGACTTGATACTTGGCCTTGACCCACAGTTTGAGATTACGAGCCATCCACTAGGCATGAGGGTTTCATGTCCATGTCTGTGATGCACCACCGGCATGACTAGTGTGTAGCCCTAGTGATTTGGTTACACCGTCCCCGACCTAATTTGATTTGTTACGTAGAGGAAGACCCTGTGGCCTGCGGGGGCGTATGGATGCATCCTAGACCTGTCCTGATTTGTTATATTACCTGTTATACCTGGTGACTGACGAGTGTGTGCGATACACGTCTTTCACAACCCTGGGAGAACGCGTCTCCAACCCCTGGAGGTATCCCCTCACCCTGTTCCTGGTATGCTGAGGTCACCCCTCCATACACCCTGATATATGATTTGATTTGATTTGATATGTTTTGGGCTCGTAGAGGATTTCTGTTCTCCTGAAACCTTGTAACCTTATGACCTGATACTTGACTTGACATTTGACCTGAATTGATTTGACTTGGGATTTGTGGTGGGTTCTGGTTTCATTTACACTTACCATTGTAGCCATTCTTAACTCTTGGTATATCTGCGTAACTCTTTTGTATTCCTTTTCCTGACTCTTGTTACACCTGGTATTATTTCTTTTACTTTACTATTCCGTTACTACTGCTTTGTTTCCATTATATCTGTTCACTGAGCTCTCGTAGCTCAGCCGCATTTTCTTTTCCTGCGACAGGTATTTAAGCTAGGAGCTGGGTTTAACTTGGGATGAGAGCAACTTGTGTGAAGTTTAGACCTTGTCATTCTAGTGTGACCATTTGGATATTATTTCTGTTATGCCATTGTTTGGGCATTTTGGATTCTGTTTTGTACTTTGTTATTTCTGTCTTGCACTTGATATAAGTCGTGTTGACTTATTTTCCTTTGGTTTTTAATGTTAAGGCTTCCGCTATTTTATTTCTTGAACGCTTATATCTGATATGAAACCATGTATTTGTGACATCTTTGCCCTTGTCGGGTTAGGGTGTTACATTCTCACTTGGGGAAAGAAGCATTAATGGTAGGTGTCTTAGTGTTCATTTCTTAAAATGATGTAATCCTCCCTACCCAATTAATGATATAACGCATTTCCCTCAAATCTCTTGTTTCGTTCTTTACAACAAAGATTTGTTTAGCTAAGTAATTTACAAGTTTCAATGTCTAAGGATTAATCAGAACACATGTCTTGTATACAAATAACATCCATTAAAATTCACATTAACTTTCCTATAAAGTCTTAGGGTATTCTAAGCCCTTTGTATCTTAAGGATGAAGACGAAGTGGGTCGCGACCCTCTGTCGCAGTCAAATTATACGATTGCTGAAAATCTTGGTCCAAAATACACACAATAAGGTTGTAACCTTAGGTTGTATATGTACGTTTATTGTAAACATAAGAGAGGAAAAGCATGGCATTCAAGGTGGGACATTGTCCCCTAACTGGCATCACTAAAACCAAGTGTGGTCAAAGCAAACAAAAAATACCCAGGCAATTATTTGACGCATGGGTTGAAGCCCAGTATGATGCAAAAATAAATTGTTCAAACATGCAGGCAAAGGCCTAACAAACATAATGGGACGTTGTTTAAAAGGGTACATGCCACCCTTAAGACTAAATCACTGCCAACACGGCAGCCCTCATGCATTTTTCACGAAATTTGGGTCCTTTAATGAAGACGGAGGCCTCACGGATGCAGTCTTCTTGGTTGGAGAGGGGGGCTGAATCTTCTCGGTTTCTTTGCCAAGAGATCTTCAACTGAAGCTGAAGGGTCTTTGGTTGCTTCGGTGAGGAAAGGGTACTCTGCTGAAGTGAACGCATTGCCAGCATCATTATACTCTTGCTCAGAATTTGGACGATAGTAAGGTATCTCCGACAAGACCACTGGTTTCTTTGTCTGGGCAATTTCTTCCAATGTCGTACACGTACCATAGCAAATGGCCGCGTTCACCAGCCTCCCAATGACCTCCCCTACCTCATCACTATGGTACAATTCCATTGCAACATGAGGAACAACCTTTGAAACCACCTCAGATCTGTCCTTCTTCAAGTTCTTGCATTGGAGCCTAAGTCCATCTATCTCCTCGCAATGGTTGACCTCCTGCTCAACCAACCTAGCCCTTTCGGCTTCGATACCTGCACATGTAGACTTGAGTGTAGCAATTTGTGCTCTATAACCGGACACCTTAGCCTCCTCCACCCTCAATATGCCACATTCCGTTTGAGATTCCCTTAGTTGTCCTTCGAGACTAGCAATTTTTGTCCGCATATCTTAGACAATGGGATTCTTCTCCAAATCTTCCATTGCTTCTTCACACATGGCTTCCAACTCAGCATACTCATGATCCCTGTCCTTTTCTTTAGCCAAGATGGCATCCATTTTCCCTCTCACAGCCACCACCGTCTGAACTAGTTCCCTTGTTCGAGAATTAAGATGATTATCTAAAATAGCTTGTCTAGCATAACTCTTGCAATGAAAATTAAAAAGCTCCTCCATAGACATGTTATCCAAAATCCCTCTCCAACTGGCAGGTGTCGTCCTTTCAAGCAACTGGTGACACACAAGGGCATTCGGAAGCTCCTTTATGTCAGGCAGACCTGCGAGAGATAGGACAGTCAACTACATGAGAAGTAATATTCATTATGCATAAAAGATTTCCACTTACTAGGAGTATCATCTTCAGGAATCTTTATGTAATACCTGAAATTCAGATAACATGTAAAAGACCAAAATACCCCTACTACTTTAATTATTTAATTTAATCATGTATAAAGTGACAAATAAATTCTAAACTTCTAGTAATGAACCATATATGACATAAAATAATTTTAAGACATTCATTTAATATTTTTACTTAATACAAAAATTAATGTGACACAATGAAAATTTATATATACCGAAAATATATATATGTATATTTATTTAATGATTTAATTTGATAAAAGTATTAAAAGAGTAGGATAATATCAAATTTATAAGGAAAGGATCAAACAAATTAAAAATTCTGATTTGGGTCAATAACAAACCAAGATTTCTTAGCCTATATCCCCCCCTTGATCGGCCAAATCTTTTATTTATTTTTCCTTCCCATTGTTTTCTTTTTTTTATTTACCGAGAATCCAAAACATACACAAAAATTCACCATTCATTCATCCAAATTTCTGGAACCCTTGGGATAATTTTCTGGTGTTCTTTGGCATCAAAGGAAGCTAAGAAAAATAAGAATTGGTTCGTGCTTGGCCTGGTTCGGCCTTGGTGTATTTTCATTGTCGCTAGTTTCATCCGAAAGGTATAAATTCCAAATAATTATTCTGATCATCCTAAAATTCGTTTATCATTTTTCTCATGTCCCTTATATTGTATATGATCTGTGAAAAATGGCCCCAAGGTTTTAAGATCGCTCGTGTACTCGTGGAGAATTCTTTGGTGTCGAATTGCTTAATCAAGGGACATAATCACCACGCTTAATCCACACATTATAAAATTTATTTGGTATTTTTCTCATGGCCCTTACATCACATAAGACTCATATAAAATGTTCAAATCAAATCATGCAAAGTAAATGGGTCGTTCTAAATTTTAATGATTAAAACATATGTAAATTCTATAATATGTGATACGAATTTTCTGGGTGATATATTTATTTTATTTGGACCTCATATAATGTATATGGTATGGGAAAATTGATAGAACGATTTATAGAGGCCTAAATGAGTCGTGGTAATTATTGATATAAAAAACGTATATAAAATCTAAAATAGGCTATGCGATTTTTTTGGTCTTGTTCTATAAATTTTATGAGTTTCTTATGCATCATATAACCTGGGAAAAATATGGATTCGAATTTTGGAAGCTAATATAAGTCATGGTTAATTATTTGTGTTTTGGATTTAAAGGAAATAAAGGAAAATAAATAAAAACAAATCGACCTAACTAGGGTTAGGGTTTTTGGGACAAGATCTGGACATTTAATGCTTGTTTAAGGTTGTTGGAATGATTAATTAATGATGGGAAAAATTAGGGTTTGGTTTGTGTTAATTAAAAGTGTGCCGAATTGAAAATAAAATATGTAGGGGTTGTTTTGTAAATTATGAAACTTATGGGATACTTTTGTAAGGTTATATAAATCTGGGAGAATGTGTAAAAAATATAAAATGAGGGTCTTGTGTGTAAAATTTGCAAGATATGAATTTAATTGTAAATATTGTTTTCGAATTGGAATTAATTAAAGTAGAGGGACTAAAAATGTAAATTCTAGAAACTTGAAGTCATTTTGAGTAAATAATGATATTAAGAGTATTTTGTGTAATTTTGAGTATTTATGGGCTTAATGTGTAATTATTATGGAATTATGATTTAATTTATAAGTTTTGTAAACTTAAGGGACTAATTGTGTAAATTCTGAAATCTGAGGGGCTGATTCGTACTATATGTAAATTATGATGTGTCATTCTGTAATTTGGTAAAATAATATGCTTGCATTTGGTAAATATGGATATTAGAAGGATTAAATCATGAATTATGTAAACATAGGGTTTGTTTTGTAAATATTGTAACTAGAGGGGTGTAAACTGTAGATTATGAAACTAAAGGGATTATGATGTCATTCTGAATAAAATGTGTACTTAAATCAGTAACTTGAAGTATTTTCATTTTGTACCTTTGAAATTGATGAAATTACAATTAAAACCTTAAACTATGTGAACTTGTCATAATTAACCCTAGGCTTTTGTAACTTGATAAAATATACTTAAATTCCATAATAATCTTAAAATAAGGACTTAACCTAATCTGTCACATTAATGTCTTGCTAAATATGGAAACCTGCTAATTCTGGAAACCTGCTAAAAATAGAAAGTTACTAAATCTGGAAAGTTTCTTAAAATGGAAAGATGAACTAAAATAGTAAGTTGAACTTGAACCCCTTTGTAATTCCGTCTACTACTTCTTTTGGTGTGAAGAAGGAGAAGCACTGATCTCTGTTCCGTGTTTGCTTATTTATTTGTTTGCACTGCTCATAAGGTACAGATATTCCGCCCTCTTTCAGTAAGGGCAATTTCCTTCTCTTAACTTTGATTATGATCTCTGTTTCATATTAGGATTCCCTAAGCCATTGCTATGTTCCCTTTGTTTGTGAACCTTTGATATGATCCTTAATTCTGTGAACTCTGATTTGAACCTGATTTATTTTCTGAACCTCTAATATTACTCCTGAAATATTTGACATGAACCTTTTTGACATGAACCTTTATTTATGACCCTCTAATATGATATCTGACTCTGACCACGGTTTGATACCCGATCCAACTCACTAGGCCTGAGGTGTTCATGTCCTTGTCATTGATGCACCGATGGCTTGACTCTAGGGTAGGAGTGAGATGACCTATCCCTTCCCTGACTTTATTTTATCTGGTGTTTATTGGTAGACTCTGGCCACCTGGGGCGTATGGATGCATCCTAGATTTGTTCTGTCTCTGTTATCTGTTATTATTTACTGTTTACATGTATACCTCTGGTGACTGATGGTGTGCGCGATACACGTCTTTCACAACCTCTGGGAGCTGATCACTCCATATATATATTTGATACATGAGGACACCCCTCATATTATCTGGTTACTTGAGAGGCATCCCCTCTGGATTACTGATATGGCTATATGGTTATGATATCTCTGTTTTCTGGGCTCGTGGTGGATTACTGTTCCTTTACTTTACTTTTCCTTTACCTTTGCTTTTCCTTAACTTTTCCCCTTTATCCTTATTCATTTCTGTATTCTAATTATGTCTGTTGATCTGTATTTCTGATTCTCTGCACTTGTATCCGTTAATGCTTTTGTTATCTATATATCTGTTCACTGAGCTCTTGTAGTTCAGCCGCATTTCTTTTCCTGCGGCAGGTACTTAAGCTAGGAGCTGGGTTTTAGCTTTGGGATGAGAGCGACTTGTGTGAAGCTTAGACTTTAGACATTCTAGCTTTACCATTTGGATATTGATTCTGTTATGCCATTTTTTGGGCATTTTAAATTTATGTACTTCAGTTTATTTCTGTATTCACTTCTGGCATAAGTCATGTTGACTTATTTTCCTTTTATCATTAATGTTATAGACTTATGATGTTTTGGATTGAATGCTTGTAATCTGATATGAAACCATTGTTGTGATATCTTTACCCTTGTCGGGTTGGGGTGTTACCATTTATGGTATAAGAGAACAGGCATCGGAAACCCTTAGAGCTTAGGCTCGTGACCTGTGAGGATTGGGTAGAAATTAGGTTTCCTTTCGCGCACTCTTTTCCTGTTTTGCTCTGTCATATTCTGTTTGAGTTTGCTAATCATTTTCGTGATCGTTCAGATGGTGAATACGCGTTTTACCCAGTACACTGAAGGACAGGATGGCCCTAATTTCGAGGCCATGATAGCCGATGCGATGGCTGCTGCTCTTCCTCAGTTGGTGACCCAAGTCACCAATAACATCAGAAATGGTGCGGGTTCATCAAGTGGTGGTGGTGGCGGTGCTCCACCCACTGCTCCACCTGCTAGTATTCATGTTTGGATCGAAAGGTTCAAAAAGCTCAAGCCCCTATCTTTCAGGTCTGCTGCCACTCCCACCGAGGCAGAGGACTGGATCACCCATGTTGAGAAGTTGTTTAGGGTCTTGGGTTGTGCAGATGAATTCAAGACGCGCTTGGCTACGTTTAAACTGGAGGGTGATGCGCTGAGTTGGTGGACAGCGTATGTTCAGTCACAGGCAGAGGATTTCGCTGATACTTGTTCTTGGGAGGATTTTTGTGGTATATTCTATAAGCAGTATATTCCGGTGTCTGAGCAGCAGAGGTACGAACGTGAGTATGGGTCTATTCGTCAGTTAGACCGAGAGTCGTCTGGGGAATTCATGCAGAGGTTCATGAGGCTGGCTAGTTTTGTTGGACCAGAGGTTACGGGTAATGCTTTTCGTCAGGCTAAGCACTTTAAATGGGCATTGAAGAAGTGGGTGTTGGATCGTATTGTGAACACCGAGTATGAGGATGTTGCTGCAGTTGCGAACGATGCCCGCAACATTGAGATGTTGCATGCTGATGGAGGTTCGAATAAGAGAGACAGGGATGGAAATCGGGTGAACTACAGGGGGCAGGGTCATCAGGGCCAGAGTCAGGATTATAGGGGTCGTCAGGACCAGGGATATGATCAGAGGGGTCGTCAGGATCGGGATTCTTATCAGAGGCGTTAGGATTTTAGGAGTCAGGATCGGCGGGATTCTGGTAGGTATGGGAATGACCGGCAGGGTCATGGTGGTAACAACCCGCGTCGGGGTTTTCAGCAGAGTCAGCATAGTCGTGGTTCTGGATCGAGTTCTCAGAGGGGACCGACGAAGAGTTTACCTTCTCATCCTATCTGTGTTACATGCGGGAAAGGTCATTCCGGGGCGTGTCGTAAGGCTTTAGATACTTGTTTCAGATGTGGATCGACTGAGCATCGAGTGCGGGACTGTCCTAAGCAGAATCCGGCACAAGCTGGAAACTATCTTCTTCCTCCTCCTCCTCCCCTACCGAATACAGGTCGTGTGTTTTCGACCAATCGTGACCAGGCAACTAAGGCGTCAGGTACCATTACTAGCATTCTGTATATTGGTGATTTTACTATTTACGCGCTTTTTGACACTGGAGCAACACATTCTATCATATCTGTGAAACTAGCTAAGAACCTGAATATACCTTCAACACCACTAAATAACCAAATTGCTATATCTACCCCAATAAAAAATCATATCCTTATCGACCATGAATATTTGAACTGTCCGTTACGCTTTGATGATCGGATTCGTCCGGCAAACTTACTTCCTCTGGACATGATTGATTTTGATGTCATTCTGGGTATGGATTGGTTGGCTTCTCATCGAGCATCCATTGACTGCCACGCCAGAAAGGTGATTTTTGGTGATCTGAATAATCCTGAATTCGTGTATCATGAGTCTCGCCCTCTAAAATCTGTTAAAATCATCTCTTCTATGAAAGCACGAACTCTGATATCTCATGGTTGCCAAGGCTATTTGGCTTCTGTTAAAGATTCATCTGTAGAGAGTCCTGATATTTCTGGTGTCCCCATTGTTCGGGATTTTGTTGATGTTTTCCCTGAAGTACTTCCTGGTCTTCCTCCGGCTAGAGAAGTGGAATTTTCTATTGATCTGATTCCCAGTGCCGAACCTATCTCTAAGGCTCCGTACCAGATGGCACCCATTGAATTGAAAGAGTTAATGGAGCAACTAGAAGAGTTGTTGGACTGTGGTTTCATTCGACCTAGTGTTTCGCCATGGGGTGCTCCTGTTCTGTTTGTGAAGAAGAAAGACGGTAGTATGCGGCTGTGCATTGATTATCGTGAGTTGAATCGTATTACCATCCGAAACCGTTATCCGCTTCCTCGCATTGATGACTTGTTTGATTAGCTGCAAGGAGCCAAGGTGTTCTCTAAAATCGACTTGCGATTTGGTTATCACCAATTGCGAGTTAAAGAGCAGGATGTCTCTAAGACTACTTTCTGTACCCATTATGGACACTATGAGTTTCTGGTTATGCCTTTTGGCTTAACAAATGCTCCTGCTGTGTTTATGGATTTGATGAACCGGGTCTTTCATGAATTTCTTGATAAGTTCGTCATCGTTTTCATTGATGATATTCTGGTCTATTCTAAATCGTCTGAGGAGCACGAACAACACTTGCGTATTGTTCTGGGTATTCTGAGGCAGCAGAAATTATTCGCGAAATTTTTTAAGTGTGAGTTCTGGCTGAACCAAGTAGCTTTCATTGGTCACATTGTGTCTGCAGATGGTATCACCATGGATCCATCTAAGGTCGACGCTATCACAAAATGGCCGAGACCTACTACTGTGACTGAAGTCAGGAGTTTTCTGGCATTAGCTGGCTATTACAAGCGTTTTGTAGAGGGATTTTCTAAGTTGGCCTTGCCTTTGACTCAATTGATGCGGAAGGGTTAAAAGTTTGTATGGACAGATGAACGTGAGCAGAGTTTTGAAGAGTTGAAAAGGAGATTGGTGTCTGCACCTATTCTGACTTTACCATCGGGCTCTGGAGGTTTCCAAATCTATAGTGATGCTTCTAAGAAGGGTTTGGGCTGTGTGCTTATGCAACACGGCAAGGTGATTGCCTATGCTTCTCGGCAATTGAAACCCTATGAAGAAAATTATCCAACTCATGATCTGGAGTTAGCAGCGGTTGTTTTTGCATTGAAAATCTGGAGACATTATTTGTATGGCGAATCGTGTGATATCTTCACCGATCACAAGAGTCTCAAATACATCTTTACTCAGAAGGAGCTTAATATGAGACAGAGGAGATGGTTAGAACTTCTGAAGGATTATGACACGAACATCCAGTATCATCCAGGTAAGGCTAATGTGGTTGCTGATGCACTTAGTCGGAAGTCTGGAATGATTGCTAGTTTGGAGATTGATCCGCGTGTTCTCAGGGACTTGGAGCATTTGGATGTCGAGTTGTGTGTTCGGCGTGATATTGGTTACCGGGCTAGTCTGAAAATTGAGTCAAATATGATATTGCGTATTAAAGAGGCTCAGAAAGATGATATTGAGCTCTGGGCTATTGTTCAAAATATTGAAGAGGGTAAGCAAACTGAGTTTAGAGTTGATGATGATGGGGTTGTCTGGTATGAGGATCGTTTATGCGTGCCTAATGATTCTGACTTGCGTGAGGCTGTATTGACTGAGGCTCACAGTTCTCCTTTCTCTATTCATCCTGGTTCTACCAAGATGTATCGGGATCTTAAGCAGCATTTCTGGTGGAACGGTATGAAGCAAGATGTGGCGTTATTTGTTGCTAGATGTATGACCTGCCAGCAAGTTAAGATTGAGCATCAGCGAGCTAGTGGTCTGTTACAGCCTTTGGAGATTCCTGCATGGAAATGGGATGAGATTTTCATAGATTTTGTTTCTGGTCTGCCTTTGACTCGTAAAAGACATGATGCGATTTGGGTGGTCGTTGATCGGCTAACTAAATCTGCTCATTTCTTACCTATCCGTATGAGTTATAGTGTTAGCAGGTTGGCGGAGATTTTTCAGTAGGAGATTGTTAGATTGCATGGTATGCCTTCATCTATTGTTTCTGATCGTGATCCTCGTTTCACTTCGCGTTTCTGGAAGGGACTTCATAAAGCTTGGGGCACTCGCCTTAAGTTCAGTACTGCATTTCATCCCCAAACTGATGGTCAGTCGGAGAGGACCATTCAGAATTTGGAAGACATGTTACGATCTTGTGCTTTGGAATGGACGAGTAGTTGGGATGAGTATTTGTGTTTTGTAGAATTTGCGTATAACAACAGTTGGCATACGAGTATCCGAATGGCTCCTTTCGAGATGTTGTATCGTAGGAAGTGTAGGGCTCCGGTTTGTTGGAATGGAGTAGGTGAACGTCTTATTGAGGGACCTGAGCTGGTTGAGATTACCAATGAAAAGGTGGCAGTTGCTAGGGAAAAATTAAAGGAGGCTCGTGCTCGTCAGAAGAGCTATGCTGACAAGCACCGTCGTGACCTGGAGTTTAATGTTGGTGACCGCGTATTTCTGAAAGTATCTCCTTTCCGTGGGGTCAAGCGTTTTGGAATCAAGGGCAAGTTGAGTCCTCGATTTATTGGACCGTTTGAAATTCTGGAGCATATTGGGGAGCTTTACCTCCTCAGCTATCTCATGTGCATAATGTTTTCCATGTTTCTCTTCTGAGGGGATACAATTATCATCCGTTGCATGTTGTATCTTATCCGCTTGATCAGATCCGGCCTGATATGTCTTTGTCTGAAGAACCGGAAGCGGTTCTGGATCGTCAGGAACGAGTCATGAGAAATAAAGTTATTCCGTTCGTAAAGATTCTTTGGAAGAATCACCCGGAGCGTGAGGCTACCTGGGAAACCGAGGAATCGATACGAGCTAGTTATCCGCAATTCTCGTTTTAGTCTGGTATGTCTCTGTTACGTTTTCTGCTTTCTGCAAATTTCGAGGGCGAAATTTTTTTGTTAGTGGGGAAGAAGTTGTAATACCTGAAATTCAGATAACATGTAAAAGACCAAAATACCCCTACTACTTTAATTATTTAATTTAATCATGTATAAAGTGACAAATAAATTCTAAACTTCTAGTAATGAACCATATATGACATAAAATAATTTTAAGACATTCATTTAATATTTTTACTTAATACAAAAATTAATGTGACACAATGAAAAGTTATATATACCGAAAATATATATATGTATATTTATTTAATGATTTAATTTGATTAAAAGTATTAAAAGAGTAGGATAATATCAAATTTATAAGGAAATGATCAAACAAATTAAAAATTCTGATTTGGGTCAATAACAAACTGAGATTTCTTAGCCCTATATCCCCCCCCCTTGATCGGCCAAATCTTTTATTTATTTTTCCTTCCCTTTGTTTTCTTTTTTTCTTTACCGAGAATCCAAAACATACACAAAAATTCACCATTCATTCATCCAAATTTATGGAACCCTTGGGATAATTTTCTAGTGTTCTTTGGCATCAAAGGAAGCTAAGAAAAATAAGAATTGGTTCGTGCTTGGCCTGGTTTTACCTTGGTTTATTTTCCTTGTCGCTAGTTTCATCCGAAAGGTATAAATTCCAAATAATTATTCTGATCATCCTAAAATTCATTTATCATTTTTCACATGTCCCTTATATTGTATATGATCTGTGAAAAATGCCCCCAAGGTTTTAAGATCGCTCGTGTACTCGTGGAGAATTCTTTGGTGTCGAATTGCTTAATCAAGGGACAAAATCACCACGCTTAATCCACATGTTATAAAATCGATTTCGTATTTTTCTCATGGCCCTTACATCACATAAGACTCATATAAAATTTTCAAATCGAATCATGCAAAGTAAATGGGTCGTTCTAAATTTTAATGATTAAAATATATGTAAATTCTATAATATGTGATACGAATTTTCTTGGTGATATATTTATTTTATTTGGACCTCATATAATGTATATGATCTGGGAAAATTGATAGAACGATTTATAGTGGCCTAAATGAGTCGTGGTAATTATTGATATAAAAAACGCATATAAAATCTAAAATAGTCTATGCGATTTTTTTGGGCTTGTTCTATAAATTTTATGAGTTCCTTATGCATCATATAACCTGGGAAAAATATGGATTCGAATTTTGGAAGCTAATATAAGTCGTGGTTAATTATTTGTGTTTCGGATTTAAAGGAAATAAAGGAAAATAAATAAAAACAAAATGACCTGACTAGGGTTAGGGTTTTTGGGACAAGATCTGGACATTTAATGCTTGTTTAAGGTTGTTGGAATGATTAATTAATGATGGGAAAAATTAGGGTTTGGTTTGTGTTAATTAAAAGTGTGCTGAATTGAAAATAAAATATGTAGGGGTTGTTTTGTAAATTATGAAACTTACGGGATACTTTTGTAAGGTTATATAAATCTGGGAGAATGTGTAAAAAATATAAAATGAGCGTCTTGTGTGTAAAATTTGCAAGACATGAATTTAATTGTAAATATGGTTTTCGAATTAGAATTAATTAAATTAGAGGGGAAAAAAATGTAAATTCTAGAAACTTGAAGTCATTTTGAGTAAATAATGATATTAAGAGTATTTTGTGTAATTTTGAGTATTTATGGGCTTAATGTGTAATTATTATGGAATTCTGATTTAATTTATAAGTTTTGTAAACTAAAGGGACTAATTGTATAAATTCTGAAATCTGAGGGGCTGATTCATACTATATGTAAATTATGATATGACATTCTGTAATTTGGTAAAATAATATGCTTGTTTGGTAAATATGGATATTAGAAGGATTAAATCATGAATTATGTAAACATAGGGTTTGTTTTGTAAATATTGTAACTAGAGGGGTGTAAACTATAGATTATGAAACTAAAGGGATTATGATGTCATTCTGAATAAAATGTGTACTTAAATCAGTAACTTGAAGTATTTTCGTTTTATACCTTTGAAATTGATGAAATTACAATTAAAACCCTAAACTATGTGAACTTGTCATAATTAACCCTAGGCTTTTGTAACTTGATAAAATATACTTAAATTCCATAATAATCTTAAAATAAGGACTTAACCTAATCTGTAACATTAATGTCTTGCTAAATATGGAAACCTGCTAATTCTGGAAACCTGCTAAAAATAGAAAGTTACTAAATCTGAAAAGTTTCTTAAAATGGAAAGATGAACTAAAATAGTAAGTTGAACATGAACCCCTTTGTAATTCCGTCTTCTACTTCTTTAGGTGTGAAGAAGGAGAAGCACTGATCTCTGTTCCGTGGTTGCTTATTTATTTGTTTGCACTGCTCATAAGGTACAGATATTCCGCCCTCTTTCAATAAGGGCAATTTCCTTCTCTTAACTTTGATTCTGATCTCTGTTTCATATTAGGATTCCCTAAGCCATTGCTATGTTCCCTTTGTTTGTGAACCTTTGATATGATCCTTTATTCTATGAACTCTGATTTGAACCTGATTTATTTTCTGAACCTCTGATATTATTCCTGAAATATTTGACATGAACCTTTTTGACATGAACCTTTATTTATGACCCTCTGATATGATATCTGACTCTGACCACGGTTTGATACCCAAGCCAACTCACTAGGCATGAGGTGTTCATGTCCTTGTCATTGATGCACCGATGGCTTGACTCTAGGGTAGGAGAGAGATGACCTATCCCGTCCCTGACTTTATTTTATCTGGTGTTTATTGGTAGACTCTGGCCACCTGGGGCGTATGGATGCATCCTAGATTTGTTCTGTCTCTGTTATCTGTTATTATTTGCTGTTTACATGTATACCTCTGGTGACTGATGATGTGTGCGATACACGTCTTTCACAACCTCTGGGAGCTGATCACTCGATATATATATTTGATACATGAGGACACCCCTCATATTATCTGGTTACTTGAGAGGCATCCCCTCTGGATTACTGATATGGCTATATGGTTATGATATCTCTGTTTTCTGGGCTCGTGGTGGATTACTGTTCCTTTACTTTACTTTTCCTTTACCTTTGCTTTTCCTTACCTTTTCCCATTTATCCTTATTCATTTATGTATTCTAATTATGTCTGTTGATCTGTATTTCTGATTCTCTGCACTTGTATCCGTTAATGCTTTTGTTATCTATATATCAGTTCACTGAGCTCTCGTAGCTCAGCCGTATTTCTTTTTCCTGCGGCAGGTACTTAAGCTAGGAGCTGGGTTTTAGCTTTGGGATGAGAGCGACTTGTGTGAAGCTTAGACTTTAGACATTCTAGCTTTACCATTTGGATTTTGATTCTGTTATGCCATTGTTTGGGCATTTTAAATTTACGTACTTCAGTTTATTTCTGTATTCACTTCTGGCATAAGTCATGTTGACTTATTTTCCTTTTATCATTAATGTTATAGACTTATGATGTTTTGGATTGAATGCTTGTAATCTGATATGAAACCATTGTTGTGATATCTTTACCCTTGTCGGGTTGGGGTGTTACACTTTAGGATGGTCGGTACGAAGGTTTTAGCATGGGAGCCTTTGGGTTTCACAGTTCTTGTCGGAGGGGTCGGAAGAGATAATTTCCTTTTCGGAGGATTCTTCACAGACATAGCAACTCTTCCTTTCTTATTTTTCTTGTCTGACATACCGGAAAACCCTACCATCCTCGCTTGAAATACCTTGTTAAGGGGCTCATCAGAATCTACAACATCCTCAACAAAGTGTGGAGTCTCGTCATTATTGACTGACATTGACGGAGAGCCTATTCCGTAACTCACATTTTTTGGATCTTGGGGCATGAAACTCACCTGCTGGGTACCACGGGCCACAACGAAATTTCTGAATGCCATTTCTGCAACAGCAAAAGGGAAAGAGATAAATATCAGTAGATAAGTTATTTACTTTATTTAAATGGGTATATACATACCTCTCCCTTCACACATTATCTCAAGTTTCAATGGAGAGCCTTCCCAATGATCAACAATGCCCGCCATATATAGAACCGGCTCAGGAAACGTTTGAACATCAAAAGGATGGCGTGCAAGACGCTGGTAAAGGGGATTGCTCCTTATATGATATGGCAAAGGGTCATCAAAGCGTTTCTCATCAAACCGGAATGCTTTATCCAGTAAGGCTGGATATTCATGAGGTATGATCGTGTTTTGTACATAGAAAAACAAACCTTTCCTGTTTCTTATATTGGCAAAGGGCTTAGTTATTAAGCATGGCACATCATGCTCGCTTCTCTTGGCCAAGGTTATCCAATCACCACTAAGGCAGAGATTGATAAAACCCCTAAGCACAGTCAGTGTTGGCTCATAGCCATAAGCTTTGCATACAACTATGTAGGTGGTCAACTTGGCTAAGCCAAAAGGATTCAACCTGGAGATATATACTTGATAATATTGTAAAAACTCTAAGATTAGGGGATGGATTGGAATCCTAAAGTTGGATTCTGTAAATGCATGCACATAAAGCCCCACATACCCCGTTGGAGCATCAAGAATATTTTGATTTTCGTTTGGAAGCATCACTTTAAACTCGGTGGGTATAGGGTATTTTCCAAGAAATTTCGTTAAAGCCTGTTCTGATAAGGTACATTTTTGTTGCCTAATGATTCTTTTTGCTGCCATACTCATCTTGAACTAAGAACAATAAGAGTAAGAGGTCAACGAATTGGAGAGGGAAATTACCATAAAACTCAGAAGAAGCACGGAGCACAGTATTGTGTATGTGTATTTTGGGCACAAAGGAAAAGTAATCTAGGGTTAGGATTGTGGAGGGTTTATGTATATCCCTTGAAGTTTTATCCTAGCCATCCACGTGCAATCATAAGCTGAGACATACACGGATTCCAATTCATTTTTTAAATTTTGAAAGGATGTTTGTGGTTACCGAAATCCTAGCTCCTGTAGCCTAGGGTATGGTAGTTGGATACTCATTAACCACATTTATTGCATAGTTCATTTAAGCACATATCTTTTTTCCGTCTAAATTTGTGACGAAATGGATAGAGTGTAGCTTGTTTTCGGAGTTGAATGCAATATAAACTCGTACGTATATATCACTTTCGACTGGGGGGCTTGATGATGTACCCTCCGAACGGGTCGAAGGACTCCCCTTCGAGCCTGCACGAAGCCTTCTCTTCGAAGGCCCAGGTCAACCTCCTAAAACGTTTCATTGGCGTAAAACCATTCATCTATGAAAGGGTTACCATGTGTGAATCCGCCAATCGAAGCCTTAAGCCCTTCGGGGTATCTCCTTCGAAGGAACTAGGACGGAGAACCATTCTGACCTAGTCATACCCACGTCCCCTCTTCCCTTAGGCTTTCCCGCCAAGGAGGAGAACGTGGGCTACAAAGCCTTAGCGGTTACCACAAATCATGGGACGCCCCCATGATCTCCGAATCAAGTGCAACTGCCCTCTAAAGCCTATTTCTCCCCTATAAATAACTTAGACGGGCAAGAACCATGGTATGCTAACTGAACTCTCTCAATTTACTACTAACATTATCATAACACATACTTATTTGCACGCCGGAGGTGGTTCGTAGGGCCAAACCCCTGCCCAATCACTTAACGTAGTATCTTAGTATTTCTTATTTCAGGTTAAAGACAAGCTTGGCGCAACCTCAACACCCCATAAATCCTTTGATCATCATCGAAGGCCTGGTCGTGCAATTTATTGTACAATCATTTGGTTTAGCTCTATTCTCTGCTCATCATAATGCTTTTTAAGAACTTCATATTCTTTTAGAGAAGTACAAGATTTAGAACAAGTTTTCACTGAATGTACCTCTGAGTCAGAAAAAGCCATAAGTGCCATCTCGGTAGGTACTTCATCCTCATCAGCCATGAAGCTCCAGTCGTATCTCAGACCATCAATGGCAACCATAGCCTTTGAAGATGGCTCTGCCTCTTCCACTGCCTTCCGCTTGTTCCCAACCCCCTTGCTTTTGCTATCCTGCTGCCTGGGTCTTCTGCATTCTCTAGTAAAATGCCCCAATTTGTGACAGTTAAAGCCCTCCACCTTTGATTTATCAAAACCAGCAGTATCATTACCACTGATTGTGATCTTTTTCCCAGTTCTCTGAAAGAATTTCTTGGCCCTCATGCTAAGAAGTGCAACTTGCCACTTTAGGTCCATCTCTTCCAGATCATCTTCATCAATCTGTTCAAGATCTTCATGTGATAGCATAGACCCATTGGCTTGGCTTGTCAGGAATGCATAGAATGTAGTATCACTAAGGCCAGTAGTACTAGTAGATGAACTAGCAGTACTAACACTAGGGTTAGCAGTACTAACTCCTGATGCCACTTTTACCTCTTCTAGACTGGTGTTGCTGGGAGATGAAACAAATGCCATGTTCCCAGAGCTTGAACTTGAACTTCCAGATTTCTTCACTTCTTGTTCAACAATTTTAAAATTGTTGTACAGATCATTGAGGCCCATTGTGTCGATTTCTGGCTTGTTCTTCCAGACAACCACATGAGTATACCATTCAGCAGGCTGACTCCTTAAGAATTTGGAATTCAGGTCTTCTTGAGGGATCTTAACTCCTAGTACAGCCAGTTGGCTAACTATCTTCAGCAACATATTAAACATGTGATCAAGAGACTCATTGCTAGAAGCACTGAAGTTCTCAAAGCTCTGCTTCAGCAAGGTCTTTTGGGTCTTCTTGGTGGCTTCATTACCACCAAACCTAGTAGTGATTGCTTCAAACAAGGAATTGGCATCCTTGTATTTGCTGAATGTTAGGAGTTGATCATTGAGGACGGTCAACAGCAACAAACTCCTAGCTTTAACATCATTCTTCTTTTGCAGTAACTGGAGAAGTATTCACAATTGTCTTTGTCTGACCATCAACTGTTGTTTCAGTTGTTGATGGTTTGAAGGAGTTCCCATCTTCAATGATTTCCCAAAGTGCATAATCTTGCACTTGGAAGTACTGTTCGATTCTAAGCCTCCACATCTCGAAATCATTCTATTTTAGCATAGGCAACTTTGCAGCAGTGTTGGTCTGTGTAGTCTCCATGTCCATCGTCTTTAAAATGAATAAAGAGTTCTTCAGAAAAGGATCTTCTAAATCAAAGTATCAAAGAACCTGGCTCTGATACCACTTGAGAGGATCTAAACACACTTAGAATTGTGTTGAGGATAATTTGAGTGTATACCAACTAGTATGCGGAATCTACCAATTGATACTTAGAAGATTTGTTAATGTAACGGTGATGGACAATTTTGTATGAACAATGTATAACACCAAAAGCTTCAATATTATTAGATATCATACGAGTGATCTTAACTATCACTAGGGTTACAAAACCTTGAAGCTTAACAAAAACTGATACGTTAAACATCGAACCTAGGACCTCCTTTTATAGCACAATGAGTCCTTTACAAGATAAGTACACTATCCGTATAATTCTAACTATATAAGATATACATACAATCTTTTCTATACTTATCCTTCTACACGTCATCAAGAGTAGTACTTATCTTTAGTCTTCATGCAGCAGTATCATCTTCTATACAAACAGTACTAACTCAGCAGTTAGTACTGTTAGTTATATCTTCAACAGTCTTCAACTTACACTAGTAGTACTAACTCCATTAGTACTGTTAGTGTTATATCTTCAACAGTACTAAACCAAAACTAATGTCTTGAACATTTAATTCCTAACAACAAGGGCTTTTGTCACAAGGTACACCGATGACACTCTACAGATCTTGGGTCTACATGAAGATCAGCGTATCTCTGGTTTCGTACATGGCTTACGAAATCGAAGCTTGGTGGAATTTCTGTCCACTGACCTTCCGGCAAGTTATAAGGGCTTAATGGAAAAGACGTATACTTGGATAGAAGTGAAGGAAGTATCTACCAATGGGGTTCCGATCGAAAATAGGAAAAGCCACAACAAGTTCCCAAAGCACTATGCGTGTGAAGGATGGAAGAACAAAAACAAAAACAAAGATAGGTTCACTCCGTACAACAAAGGTCCTAACCATGGGTTGCTAGGAAGCTTGACTAAATCTCCGAAAGAAATACTTGCAACGGAGAGGGCTGCTAAGGCTTTTGAACTACCCCCTCGCATGACAAGTAAGGGCAGAAACAGAGATACAACCAAGTATTGTCACTTCCATGAAGATTATGGCCATGAAACGAATAGTTACAGAGAGCTAAAGAGGCAGATAGAAGAAGCCGTAAAGTGCGAACAGTTGGCACATTTAGTGAAAGGCATAAAGAAGGGCAAGGAGAAAACCTCCGACACTCAATTGGGTAAAGACACCACTCCTCCCAAAGCCCCAATACTTATGGTTCATTGGGGTGAGACAAGCTTGAAAAGAAAAGTGACGGAGAAGAAGATATACGAGGTAGGGGAAGTAACATTTACCTCCATTATAGGTCAAGTCCCTTCGAACGATCCAGTAGTCATCAAAGTCTTAATTTCCAACCGGGAAGTAAATAGGGCCTACATGGACTGCGGAAGCTCCTGCGAGATCATATATAAGCATTGCTTCTTAAAACTCAAGCCTTCGATTAGGCCGAAGCGGGTTGATTCAAAGATACCTTTGGTAGGGTTTTCAAGTGAGCATTTGTGGCCTTTGGGAGAAGTACCGTTAGACATAACGATTGGAGAAGGAAAGCTCGCAAGAACAGAAACCCTCACTTTCACAATCGTAAGGTCCGATTCTCCTTTCAATTTATTGATAGGAAGAACCGCCATACAGAAGATGGGTATCATAGTCTCCACCATACACGCAACGGTAAAATTCCAAATATCGTATAGAATAGGAACCGTACTTTCCAGCTACAACCAGGGAAAGGCAAAAGATGTTGGTGAAAAGATCAAAGAAAGTCCTAAAGAGCCTTCGAAATTCATTCTCAGTTGTGCAGATACTGAAGAGCGCATTGTGATAAATGAGCTCTATTCGGAGCAAACGGTGGTAATCGGGAAGCAACTCCCTACTAACTTCAAGTCAGATTTGGAGAAACTGCTCAAATCCAACAAAGTTTTCTTTGCATGGACGTACTCAGACATGACAGGGGTCCCAAGGAAACTTATGATCGATGGCAAGCCTTTCGGCACAGAGCACAAGCTTAACGAATTCAAACACATTGAACCAATTAAGTAGAAGTGACGGAGCCTAACACCTGAAAGGAACGCAGCCGCTTGCAAAGAGGTGGATGAGCTCGTATGAGTAGGAATACTTAGAGAAGTGAAATACCTAACCTGGGTAGCAAATCCGGTTATGGTAAAAAAGAATGACGGAGGGTGGCGTATGTGTGTCGACTTCACCGACATCAACAAAGCCTGCCCAAAAGATTGCTACTCTCTGCCTAAAATTGATTGGAAGGTCGAATCTCTCTCAAGGTTCTGTTTGAACTGTTTTTTAGATGCCTACAAAGGGTATCATCTGATACAAATGGCAGAGGAAGATGAAGAGAAGACAACTTTCTACACAGGAAAGGGTGTCTATTGTTTGAAGAAAATGCCCTTCGGCTTTAAGAACGCAGGAGCAACATATCAACGATTGGTAGAAAAAGCTTTCATCAAACAGATAGGAAGAAACTTGGAGGCTTATGTTGATGATATGGTTATCAAAAGCAAGATCGAGGAAGACTTACTCTCCGACATCCAGGAAACCTTACCCAAAGAAATGTTCTTTTGTTGTTGAAGAAGGACAATTTCTGGGACATTTAATTACAAAGTAAGAGATTAAAGCTAAACCTTCGAAGGTCAAAGCCATCACAGATCTACAGGCTCCGAAATCGCTGAAGGACGTACAAAGCCTAAATGGAAAGCTCACAGCACTTAGCAGGTTCCTGTCAAAGGGTGCAGACCGATCTTTACCATTTTTCAAGACACTCAAAGGGTGTTTAGATAAGAAGACCTTTCAATGGAGTTCAGAGTCATAAGCTGCTTTTCAAAAGTTGAAAGAATTTATGGAGATATTACCAACACTTACAGCCCCAATCAAAGGCGAAGTGTTATTCATGTACATCGCAACATCCATCGAAAGCATCAGCGCTGTGATCTTGGCAGAAAGGGAAAAGAAACAAATCCCTATTTACTTCGTTAGCAGGGACCTGCAAGGAGCTGAATTGAACTATCCAGGGTTGGAAAAGTTAATTCTAGCTTTAGTTCATGCTGCAAGGCGTCTTCGAAGGTATTTCCAAGCTCATCCCATTTCGGTATTGACTGATAAGCCAATCAAATAGATACTATCGAAGCCTGATAAGTCAGGAAGGATAGCCAAATGGGCTATTGAATTAGGGGAGCATGAGATAGAGTACAAAGGTCGAAACTCCATCAAAGGCCAGATACTTGCAGATTTTCTAGCAAAAACACCCTCCGAACCAAGTCAAGACCAAGATATTCCAAAGAAAGAACCCTCGAAGACAAAGGAAGGGTGGAAATTGTATACTAAAGGAGCCTCAAACTCTGATGGTTCGGGAGCAGGTCTAATTTTGGTCAGTCCAGAGGGAAAGGAGTATACATATGCACTACCTTTTGAGTTCGAAGCTACGAACAACAAAGCTGAGTATGAAGCTTTGTTAGCAGGCCTTTGACTTGCAAGGGATATGGAGGTTCGTGATCTCTCTATTTTTGTTGATTCATAATTAGTAGCAAACGAAATCAAAGGCTCTTACGAAGTAAGGCAACATGCCATCAAGCAATATTTGGAAAAATCTAAGGAAATTCTCAACGGATTCGAGTCCTATGCTATAGAGCATGTTCGTAGGAACCAAAACAAGAAAGCAGATGCATTAAGCAAACTAGCTTCAATGGCATTAGCTCATCTAACGAAGGAGGTCTTGGTCAAAGTGTTGGCCGAAAGGTCAATCAAATAGAGTGAGGTGTCCGATGTCATACTTGAAGAAGGATCCAACTGGATGACTCCGATAAGAGAATACTTGATAAGTGGTATCTTGCGAGAAGATCCAAAGCTAGCACAAAAGGTTAGAATCAAGGCTCCCCAATACAGGATCATTGGGGATAATCTTTACAGAAGGTCTTTCTTATCTCCATGGCTTCGTTTTGTGGGGCCAAAGCAAGCATCGAACATCATCTATGAGATCCATAAGGGATCCTGCAGCTTACACGCAGGACCTCGCTCTGTTGTTTTAAAGATAGCAAAGCTAGGATATTACAGGTCGTCGATGCATAGGGACGTAATAGAATTAATAAAAAAGTGTGAAGCATGTTAGATTCACTCCAAGGTCCCACGACTACCAAAGCAAGACATGACCTCCGTGACGTCCGCATGGCCTTTCTGTCAGTGGGGAAACGATATAGTCGGACCCCTACCAGTAGCCTCAGGAGGAGTAAAATTCTTGGTCGTAGCCATCGACTACTTTACTAAATGGGTCAAAGCCAAACCTTTGGCATCAGTAACAGGAAGACACATGGAAAAGTTTGTGTGGGAACACATAATCTGCCGATTTGGGGTCCCCAACATCATCATTTCTGACAATGGGAAACAGTTCGCCGAAGGGGTATTTCCAACTTTCTTCAAAGGTTTAAAGATCAACCAGTCGTTCACATCTGTGTACCACCCTCAAGGTAACGGGCAAGTAGAAGTCACAAACAGAGATATTGTCAAAGGAATAGAAAGAAGGTTAGGTCAAAGCTACCATGGATGGGTAGATGAATTACCCCAATTTCTGTGGGCACATAGGACACACCCCAAGTCAAGCAACAGGGAGACTCCTTTTAGCCTAACCTATGGAACAGAAGCTGTTATACCTACAGAAATAAGTTTTGAAACAGAACGTATCATGAACTTCGAGACATCAGAGAACAAAGAAAGGCTTCGTGAAAACCTTGACCTACTTGAAGAACGAAGAGAAATAGCCTCAATCAGAGAAGCAATCTACAAACAGAAGTTCGAGAAGTATTACAACAACCGAGTTAGACCTTCGACGTTCAAGCCGGGTGAATATGTCCTTCGACTTAACAGTGCAAGCAAAGCTGAGTATCAAGGAAAGCTAGGGCCTACATGGGAAGGACCCTACGTCATATCTGAATCCTACGACAACGGAGCCTAATACACCCCATTAAAGAAGAAATAACTAATAAACACTTGATCCTCTATGGATCTATATTGACTATTAATATTGTTTTCTAAGTCGTACATTGTTCATAGCCGTATGTTTCTTTTATACACCAAGAAACCCTAATACACCCCATTACAAGAAAATGTGTGAAGAAGATATGCATTATCATTTCCTAATATAACTCATATATATCCCTTACTCTAACAAACTTCTAAATATACGGGTTGACTATTTCTATTACCTGCAAAAACAATAACTAACAGCAGGAACCACTATTGGCTATCAGCAGAAACAATAAAAGTACTATGCCAGCAGGAACTATATACCTGCCAGCAGAAACAAAAACTGCACTAACAGCAGTAATGAACTATTACTATTTTTATTAATTCCTAACAATCCTCCCCTAAACTTGAATTTGACCCGGTTAACTTCAAGTTTCTAGATAGATCTTTGACGTCCAAAGCATGAGGATTGAACTTTAGCAGAAACATTAGGTAACCAGCAGCAACATAGTTAGAACCAGCAGCAACAAGTGACCATCATTAAGACCAAGGATACAACAGCAACTCCTAAGTATCAGCAGCAACATGAGTAGATTTGATGAGCCTTTACCAAGTAGCTACTCACTCTTGGGCTAGCTAGTCCTTTGGTGGAATCATGGCATCACCCTGGTGAACTAGTAACCAGTCCAACACTCAGAACGTGAATCAATGGTGTGTTGGAATACCCTAATGATTTTTTGGCAAACCATCACAGCCATAAACGGATTTGATATGTCTTTACCTGTAGCCGTTTGCTCAGGACTAGCCAATTCTTTGGTTGTAAATAACCTTGGTGAATTGAGCACCAAATATGGCTTTCCACTGCCTTTACCACAAACCATACTCTTGTGGGCTAGCCAATTCTTTGGAACCCCAAAGGGTAACATCCATGGTGAATTGATGACCGTACAATTTTTGGTAAATTGCCAACCATGACTACATGTACATCAATTCTGTGTAAGTTTCAGACTATTCTCATCACTTCCAGGCGTGTGAACTCCTGTGAGAGGTGAATCATTGAAAATTAATGGATTTGATGTCTCTTTACCAATAGCCATTAACTACTGGAGTAGCCAATGTTTTGGTGTGTAAGACCATGGTACATGGATAACCATATGATTTCGAGTAAATCATCAACTATCAACGGATTTGAGATTCACACCAGAGCCGTACCCTCATGGTGAGTCAACTCTTTCTTGTATGTTAGACATGGTGAGTTGATTACCATTTGTTGTGTGGTAAGAAACCAACACTGTACCTGAAAACAGTTTACTCGAACATACAAGTTAGGATATATATATATATATATATTATATATATATATATATATATATATATATATATATATATATATATATATATATATATATAAACACTATATAAATAAAGAAAGAAAGAAATGAAAAGAAATAACAAGATACAACATAATGTAAGATATACAATTAATCAGCAGCAGGAACCTGAGCAGCAACAAGTTGACGTTTGATGAACTTAACCAATTGCTCAGCAGTAGTTAAGTCATTCCCCACCACTGTCTTTCCAAGTTCCAACTTATGCCTGAGCATCCTTTCCATAAGCTGAACTGATAAAGGATATGGCACATCCACAAACATGTATAACACCTCCCCAGTCATGGTCTCCAAGACATGAACATTGGAAGGGGTATACAAACTCCAACTTCGCACTTGCCAAGACTATTGATTAGCCCAAACAGAATAACCATCTCCTCCTTCAAGAGAGTCCATCAACACCTTCAAATTACCCCAAAGGATAAGACCAACCCCAATAGCCATATGAGACGCATAATGCTTAACCACCATACCATAGAGTTGGATCAAGTCTTGCCTATCCACCATATGCATAATTTCCCTAAGAAAGGTAAAATACTTGGTGACACCATCAACTCTGTACATGGCATTGATTTCTCCTAGAGGCAAAGAAAGAACTTCCCAACCAGTAAGAGCAGCCCAAGGATGAGGAGAATCTTTGTCAGGTTAACTCTCTGAATCAAACTTAATTAATTCTTGATCATCCAACTCTGTAAGAGGCCTAGAAGCACGCTTCTTAGCCATACTCTTCTTCCTTTTACATGGAGTAGAAGAAGGTGTTGCACCAGAAGCAACAGCAGGATGTGATGGGTTGGCCTCAATAGGAATTGTAGAGATGGCATCAGCAGGAACAGAGGGGTCCTTTGGTGGGTGAAGGGAAAACTCAAAAGCTGAATCACCATATGCAGAAAGTGGATTATCTGCAGGAGTTGGTGTGGTATCAACAACAATATCAGCATCATTAATTGAACCAGCAGAATCAATAGACTTAAGCCTCTTAGAAGAAGGTTATTCTAAAGCAGGTTTAGATCTGTGCAGGATCTTGGTCATAATCCTCTCATAGTGCCCCTTGAGCTCATCATCAGAGAACCGCTTAACTTGTGCCATGCTCCACCCAGTAGTATAAAGAGCAGTACTCTGGTTTTTGACAACATGTCTCATATACTCTCTTTGTTGTGCCTGTGTAGGAGGCTTATCCCTTTTCTCCTTGGCTTTCCGTTCTGCATCAGCCTGCCTCCTCTGTCTCATCAAAGCCACCATTCTTGTAGCAAAATTATCATTTGTCACATCATCCCCTAAGAGTTCCTTGGTAAGGGTAGGGTTGGCAGTTACTTAAGACTGAATTTGCATCCAATCAGCTTCAGAAAAGTGTAAAGAAGCAGCATCCAACTCTTGTTGTCTTTGAGGATGTAAAGTGGCAGTGAATGGTTCATTTTGCTCAGCTTGTACTTTCCTTGCCAATTCAGCTCCAAGCCTGTCATCTTCTATATTCTTGAAAAGTCTTTCTTGTTCAACCCTTTCTTGGTCAGACACAAGATCTTCCATCATTGAGATTTTACCTTTGTCAAGATGGGCAGCAGAATCAGAAACAGCAGAAACAGGTGTATCATCAGAGGCAACACCAGAAGTTAGAGCAGGAACACTAGCAGAGGTAATGGTATCACTACCAGTAGCAATTGAGGAGCTACCAGCAGGAACACTAGAAGGCTCAGGAGCAGCTGAAACATCATCACTTCCAACAGAAACAAAGATACTATCAGCAGGAACATCTTCAACAGCAGGAATATCCTTAGGAACATCATCAGCACCACTACCAGCAGCAACAGATGTACTACCAGCAGCATATGGGATTTGAATTTTTCAAAGGCTGACATTGCTGAAAGGTTCTTGTTCCTTCTCCTACTGAAAGCTTAGGACTTGGCAGTTGTAGGAGGCTCATACATAGAAAAAGTAGGTTCCTTAGAGACCGAACCACCAGCTCCCTCTGTGTTGGAACTAGCTAAAGAGGCATTGGCCAACACATGGAGTGCATCCAGGTTGAAAGTCTCCTTCTGCCCAGCCTCGTCTTCCTCTGAATCAGATAGTGCAACTCTCCTTCTCTTGTGCTGGAGTTTGGCTTCCAAATACTTTACCCTGTCTATAAGGGAAAGAATTGCACCACCAAGAGTCTTCTTGGTATCCTTTAGGTCTGACTCCAAAGCATCAACTTTCTGTACATATTTGTCAAGAAGAGAAGACATAGAACTGAGAGGATCAGGATCCTTAGCTCCACCAACAGGATTACCTAAGGTATTGGGAGCCTCAGAGGATCTGGGTGGAGAGCCATAAAAGCCTCCACCAATGTTTGTGTCAAAAGCAAAAGACTGCCTAGAAGGACTAGGAGTTGAGATCCTTGTAAATATGGGTGTCTCAATATTAGGCTCAACTGTAGTGGTGGTAGGCTCAATACTTGGGGCAACAGGGGTATTAGGCCTAGGGGATGGTGGTGTGGAAGGTCTAGGAGAGGGTGGTTGTTGGGCATCAGCAGCAACTGATGCACTTGCACCAGCAGCATCAGATGGAGGTGGAATATTACCACCAGCAGCATCAGCTGCACCAGCAGAATCATTTCCATTTGGTAACATAGCAGCTAAAAGAGGCTGATGTTCCCCCTCAAACTTAGACTTCATGGTAGCAAATAATTTGGCAGTAAGCCTAACCATGATCCTAGGTGTATGGTCAGAAGTCTGAACAGCTAATATCATTTGTAAAAACCTGGGGTACATGAGAAATTTATGCTTAGCAGTCCCTAGGTTCCCAACCATCCCATCAAAAATAAACCTAGACCAGTTGTAAACCCTCCCATCTGATAGGAAAATGAGGCCAGAAGCAAGAGGGCTTGAGAATTGATCCCAACCTCCTGACTTGGGACTAAGACATTGTAGAAGGGTGTGTACTAGAAATCTCCATTGTGGAGAGAACCTATTCTTATAAAAAGTAAAGGTACCATCAACTGGATAACCAATGGAAGCCATACCAGCCAGAATGTCTTGTTCTGAAAATTCATATAACCCATCCCCATCATTCAACTGAAGGTGAGTCCTAATGGAGGACTCAGTGATGACATACTCATTCCCATCAATGGTAGCCACAATCTCTTGGGGTCTACCCTCAAGAGTGCGCGTAGTCGCTGTAGCCCAAAATTGCTTGACTAATGAGTCATACGCAACAGACGGACAATGGGTCAAAGCATACCGAATGGAGGACCCACGTAAGAAGGCAAGTATTTGATCATACCCTACACTTTGTTTTGATGTTTCCAGATACGCCACCTTGTTATGATCGTCTTTGTATTGTTGTGCCGCCATAGTGAAGAATCAGTGAATGAGTTGTTAAAATGAGGAGTGATGAAATGGGTGTAAGAGGAAAATGATTATTTTGGGCGTGGGATGTACAATTTAGGTCATTTATACGGTTACCCAACTTAGCAAATTAAATTGCAAGACTCTCGTGGAAGAATCTTTGACCAATTTGAATTTGATTCTATCCCAAAATAAATACCCAATTACATCGATACCAGCAGCAACCACGAGTCAACCAGCAGGAACAAACGGTCAACCAGTAGGAACAAAGTGCTTTTGACCAATATTCACAATTATGCATAGGATTTGGTCAATTCCTCAAACGGCACCATAATTAAACCCATTCCTGCAAAGAATTTATTCCAAATACCAACCCAACATTCAATTGCCCTAATCCTCCATTGGATCTATAAAAAGGCCTCGAATATGCAACACTAACTCATCACATACTTCAAACCAAAAACCAACTATCCAAACATAATGAGTTCCTCCAATGCAAACGTTGTTGAGATTTCTTCTGATTCGGCATCTGAGTCATCAGGATGGAAAAATTACTTTCCACCAAACTACTCGAATCTCACCAGCAGGAACCCAAAAGCAAAGGGAAAGGCTGAAAAAGTGTCTTCTGAGGAACTTCCAACTCCTCCATCTTATGTTGATGATTCATCCTCCTTTGATGATGATGATGAACAAACACAACCACCTCCACTATCTGTCATTCTAACAAGTGAACTTGAAAAAGCTGTGTCAAGAATGAGTAGGATCTCGATGCCTGTTGAGAATCAATCATTTCCAAAGCCAGGAAAACAAGTGGTAGGACTCCGTAGTCCGAAGTTGTGGAATGCAATTAATGGCAGAGGAATCCACAAGACCATGCCTGACTTCAAGGGAAAAGGGAAAAGGAAGATGGAGTAGTGGTATATGTGTCTGGGTTGTTGATGTAGGTTTTTCTGATGTTTGAGCTTGATTGTAATTTGCATCTAAGAATCCAAAGTCTTTTGAATAAATAAGTATGAATGCTTCTTGTTCTGTTTCCACCAATGTGAAAGTAATATCTGCAAAACAATGTTAGTGTACAAAATATACAACATCTGCAAAACAAAGTTAAACAAAATACACAAACTAAAACAAATAATGGTTAGTGTATACAAAATATACAACATCTGTGTGTATTTTAAGCACTTGAATGAGATGTTTTTCATTAGCATCTCTTATAAAATGGTGCCTAATTTCAATGTGCTTTGTTCTTTGGTGAAAAACTGGGTTTTTAACAATGCAAATTGTGCTTTGATTATCAATAAAGATTTTGGTGTTCATAAAATTGAACCCATAGTCTAACAACTGATTTTGTATCCAAAGTACCTGACCACAACAATTAGCAGCAGCAACATACTCTGCCTCAGTAGAAGATGTAGCCACTATGGTCTGCTTCTTGCATTGCCAAGAGATCAATCTCCTTCCCAGAAACTGACAACCCCCAGTAGTGGATTTCCTATCAAAGTTGCCACCAGCATAATTACTATCACTGTAAGCTTCCAACACAAAAGGAGAATCTCGTGGGTACCAAAGACCTAACTTAGGTTGTCCTTTTATATACTTGAATATTTTCTTGGCTGCATTCAAGTTGGAAGTCAATGGTGTAACTTGATGTCTTGAACAAGCACTGACTGCAAACATTATATCTGGTCTAGAAGCTGTCAAATGCATAAGTGAACCTATCATTGATCTGTAGAGGTGAACATTAACAGCATCGTCAGGTTCATTATTGGTTTTTGGCTTTGGAGCTTCATAAGGAGTTGTTGCAGTCCTCACGCTTTCCCAATCAAACTTCTTAAGTATGTCTTGCACATACTTTTCTTGGTTGATAAAAATACCATCTGGCTTTTGTTTGACTTGTAAGCCCAAGAAGAAGGTAATCTCACCCATAGCACTCATCTCAAATTCACCCTTCATCAATTCTTCAAATTCCCTACACCAAGCCTCCTTTGTAGAACCAAAGATGATGTCATCCACATAGACCTGTACTAGGATAATATCTCTTGAGTTCTTCTTAGTGAAAAGTGTCTTGTCAATGGTACCTCTTCTGTATCCATGCTTCAACAGAAAAGTAGACAATCTTGCATACCATGCCCTTGGTGCTTGATGAAGTCCATAGAGTGCTTTCACCACCTTGTAGACCCATTTTGGATTCTGAGGGTCCTCAAATCCTTTGGGTTGAGTCACATAAACCTCTTCTTCAATCTCTCCATAGAGAAAAGCGCTTTTTACATCCATTTGGTAGACCATAAATCCCATATATGAGGCAAAGGCTAAGAATAGCCTAATGGCCTCAACTCTTGCCACTGGAGCAAATACCTCATCATAATCAATACCCTCCTCTTGCCTGTGACCTTGAGCTACTAACCTTGCTTTATTCCTTACCACAATACCTCTAGCATCTCTCTTGTTCTTTAGAATCCATTTTGTCCCAATTGCATTCTTTCCTTCAGGTAAAGGCACAAGCTTCCATACATTTTGATTAAAGAATTGTTGCATTTCTTCTTGCATAGCCTCCACCAAAGCTGGATCTTCAAGAGCTTGTGATACACTGCTTGGTTCAACTTGTGAAAGGAAACAAGCAAAGAGACAATGTAGAAAGTCTGTGTGATTGTTCCTTTGCTGATTATGAACATAACTGACAAAGGCACTTTTGCCAAAGTTTGTTTGTTTCACCTTATTTCTTGTCTGAACCGCTGATGTAGGATCACCAAGAATCAATGATTGAGGATGAATGGTATTGATCCTCTTAGAAGGAACATGATTGACTTCTACTGTGGGTGCTAGATTATTGACATCAGGACTAATGTCATCATCATATGAGGAGGAGGTAAAAATGCCAGTACTTGGATGATGATGAATATCTTCCAACTCAGTGCTTGAAGAGAGTGAGTTACCAAGATCATATGGACTTGAATATCTTGGGGGAGGTTCATTGAAACCCAATGAGTGATCAGAAGGTGTGGACAAAGGAACAGCGGGAGTGGAGATACCAGCAGGAACATTAGAGCTACCAGCAGAATTGGTAGTAACAGCAGTAACAGGAACACTACCAGTAGGAACCGAAGAACTACCAGCAGAATCCATATTCCTTCGGGCTTCAACTGCGGCTTGTCGTAAGAGCTCCTTTATTTCTTTTGTGAATTCAAAACCAAATTTTCAGCTGCTTCCTTGGCATCATGTTCTTGTCTTTGAAGCCTTGCAAGGTCTTCTGCAAAACTTGAATAACCTTCATCCATGCCAGAAGTATCTTTAACTTCAGAACCTGCAAAGTGGTTAGAAGGAAAAAAAGGAACAACAATGGTTTGTTCATCACATTCAGAGTCTGAATCATCATCTGGGGAACTTGCATTGTTAGTAGGAGACTCCTGAGAACCTGCAGATTGATTAGCTTTGAAATGAGTATATCCTAAAGTATCAGTTTGATAGTCCAGGTCAAAATACCACTCATGACCTGCACCCTGAATGTTAGGTTTATCCTCAAGATATCTCAGGTTTAGAGTCTCTTCTATCTTTTTGGCAGATAAGTTATAAACTCTATAAGCCTTGCTATGTGCAGAGTACCCAACTATAAATCCCTCATCAACTTTCTCTTCAAATTTACCCAAATGGTCACTGGTGTTTAAAACAGTCACATGACATCCAAAATGCTTAAAGTGACTAATGTTGGGAACTTTCCCACACAAAAGTTCATAAGGTGTTTTGGTGTGAGGATTAGTGATCAAAACCCTGTTTAAAACATAACAAGCAGTGCTAACTGCTTCAGTCCAAAACATGGTAGGTAGCTTATAGTCAGCCAGCATTGATCTAGCTGCTTCTATAAGGGTTCTATTCTTTCTTTCAGTAACCCCATTTTGTTGTGGGGTTCTGGCATTACTATAGTCCCTTTTAATCCCCTTTTTCCCTTAGAGTTCAATTAAGTTAGAATTTTTAAACTCTGTCCCATTGTCACACCTTAAAGTCTTAACCTTTTTATTCAGCTGGTTTTCAATTAAGGCAAGAAAGTCCCTAATCACATGAAAGATTTCATCCTTAGTACCTAAGAAGAAAGTCCAACAAAACCTGCTAAAGTCATTTGTAAACACCAGGCAATAGAACTTATGGTCATTACTTCTGATGGAAGTAGGACCAAAAAGATCCATATGAAGTAACTGGAGAGGCTCAGTGATGGTGCTCACAGCTGTGATGGCCTTGTAAGAAGCTTTATGTTGCTTTCCCTTGTTGCAGGCAACATAATTATGTTCATTTGTGAATGTCTTGAGAGGAAGCCCTTTTACTAATCCATTCTTTGCCAGCTTGTTGATGGTTTTGAAGTTCACATGTGCCATCCTCCTATGCCATTTGGTAGATTCATCCAAAGATGCTTTTGCCACCAAGCAAGCTAAATCACCTTCAGGATGGACATCATTTAAATTGAAGCTGTAAAGGTTGTGTCTTCTTGGAACTTTAATTACAACCTGACTCTCATCAGGCAACTTGAAGTCTTTGGACAGCACAAGACAGTCAGTCTCAGTGAAGAGAACACTGTTCTTCTTGTCACAAATTTGCGAGACAGACAACAAATTAAAGTTCTGGAGTTCTTTCACATAATAGACATTTTCAAAGTCCAACTTGGAAGTTCTTATGGTTCCTTTGCCTGTTATCTTGCCATCCCCTCCTCCAAAAGTCACAGTTCCTCCATTAATGGATAAAAAATCATGCAATCTTTCTTTGTTTCCTGTCATGCTTCTAGAACACCCACTATCAACAATACCTAAGTCTTTACTTCTATGAGGATTTTCCTACAACAAAAGAAAATACAATAGCATTAGATACAATAGGAGACCCAAGTCATGACTGACTTGGGCCTGCCTTGTGGATCAGAAAGATTTAAACCATGTAGATTGATGAGATCCACCATTGTTCTTGGATCCCTTCTTCAAATATTGGCCATTATGTCTCCAAGAACAACCTGCTGAGGACTTAACAGCAGTTTCCCATCTTTCCCCCCTTTTTGCATTGGGTCATGATAAACATGCCTATAATCATTCTGAAAGTAAGAGCTTGTAGGTCTAATGAATGGTCTAGTAGCAGTTCTTTTCCAACCAGCAGGAATAGGTTTACCAGCTGGAACTGGTTTTCCGGCAGGAAATGGCTTACCAGCAGGAACTGGTTTACCAGAGGAAATGTAACTCTGCCAGAGCTCATTTGTGCCGCTTGAGGAAGAAATGGGGGTATATTTTCAACATTATTCCACAATGGTCTAGATTGCTGTTGCCCAGCACACACACCCATTCTATTCTCATAAAAATCACAATCCTTAATAAAATGAGAATAACTAGCACAAACAAAGCATGATTTATTTCTAAAAGATTTGTTCTTAACATGACTTCTCTTATTACATACAAACTTATCACAACCAAAACTAGAAATAGGATTGTTTGTAACAAATTGAAAAGAAATGTCTTCAAAAGAAACTGTCTTTGAATTGGATTCATCATCAGCTACTCTTGAGGAGAAGTCATCAGAATTGGGTGTGAGAGACTTGTCACTTGAATCACATGAGGCAAAGTCATTGGTCTTGGGTTCTGAGGACTTGTCACTGTTAGAACAAGAGACAAAGTCATTAGATTCATAGTCAGAATCAGGCAAGTCATTGGACTTTTTGCCATAGGTCATGTGTGATTCATCAAATTCTATGTTAGTGGAGGTTGGCTTAAATCTTCCTGTTATAGGTGGAGAAACATCATTCATTCCTCCTTCTTTAACATATTTAACAGGAATTTGATAATTCACAGATTCAGGGGTAGGGTAAAAAATGCTTGGCTCATCAGGGTCATACACTTCATCTGGCCCAATATAATCTTCATACCCTAACCCTCTCTTAGACCATACAGACTGAGAGCTATTATTTAACCTGTATAGGTTTTTACATGATTCTTTCCATTTATTAAACCTAGCTACTTCACTCTCTACCTTAGCCTGCAAGTCCTGTTTCTCTAAATTCACCTTAGCATTTTCACTTTCAGAATATTTTAACAAATTAGTAGAGTTTTCCAAATCTCTTTCTAAAACCCTAATCTTTTCTTCATATGCCAAATGATTAGTTTGGTACCAAGCCTTTTGTTTTTCTAAAGTTTTAAGTGTACTTTTATAAGCTTGAACCTGAACATAATAATCTTTATATTGAGTTTCTACATCATCAAACTCCTTTTTAAGTTTAGCATAGTTATCACCACATCCAAAAGGACAAGTTTATACCTGAGATGAGATACCTATCAAAGAAAATTCCTTAGCCACATCTGCCTCAACTTCTGTCTCACTTCCAGCAAGCATTCCATAAACTTGAGCATCACCTCTTTCCTCATCATCTACCTCATGTTGTGACCAATCCACCATGGAATCAACAGATAGCAAGGCTTTAGGCTCCTTTGAGTCTAATTCTTTGATCTTGAATGCAGAGTATCTGGTCTTATCATCTGCCTTCTTTTATTTGCATTCTCTTGCAAAGTGACCCAATTGTGAGCATTTGTAACATCTAGCCTTCCTTTTATCAAACCTTGCTCCATACTTCCTATTGAATTGGATCTTCCTGCCAACCTTCTTTTTAAATCTGTTCACCTTTACTGAAAGCATAGCCATCTGCCACTTAATATCCAATTCTTCCAAGTCCATCTTATCAATCTGGTCAAAGTCTTCATATGCAAGCTGCTGTTGTGGTTCACTTTCAGCAACAAAAGAATGAAGCACATCTTCAATCACATTGCCAGACTTTGAATGTGTTTTTGGTGTAGCAGGGGTATATGAGGTTGATGAAGATGATGAGGTTGGGCTAACAGCATATGACATCTTGTTATTAGTACTGGTAGTACTAACAAATGCTGAGTGAGTTGGAGTATGTGAATAGCTTGAACCTCCTTTAATATCAATCTCAAGAGTCTTGAGTTTGTTATAGAGGTCATCAAAACTCAAGTAATCAAGCCCACCTCTAGCTTTGAGAGTGATGGATACTTGTGACCAGGAAGGAGGCAATGCTCTCAAGAACTTGGTATTGCAATCTTCATTATCTGGCCATGCCTGTAGCTAATTGAGTTGGCTCAAAATCTTCTGGAACCTATCATAGCCTTTATGCAATCCTCCTACTTTAGAGATCTTGAATTCTTGAAACTCCTGCTTCAGCATGGACTTCCTCATCTTCTTAGATTCATCATTACCTCTAAATCTGGCTTTAACAGCTACCCAGATGTCCCTTGCATCATCTAGGTGATGAAAATCACCCATGTGGTCTTCTGGGAGAGACTGAAGCAGCAAAGTTCTTGCTTTTGTCTCCCTTTGAACAACAATATGTTCTTCTGCAGATACAGGGGGAAGAATAATGATATTCCCTTTTGGATCTCTTCCTGTTTTCTTCGTACTGTTTCCATTCAGGATGATGTTCCAGAGGTTATGAAAACTATTTGAAATCCAGTACTCCATCTTCATGGCCCATATCTTATATTCATCCTTCTTGAGGTAACGAAATTTTGCATTGCTATTTGAGACTGTGGTTGTGAGAATTTGTTGTTGGACATTCTGTGTTTCAGGTTTTTCATTGTTGACACCAGAATCATCTGATTCGGATGAAGTCATTGTATGAGGGTTTTAAGAGATTTGTTTGAAAAGGTTTCTTCTTTGACAGAGACTCTAACCAGTCTCTGATACCACTTGTAGGATCAGCCCTAGATAGATCTTTGAGCCTTATGTAACCAGTAGAATGCTTATGTAATCACAAACAAACTATAAGAGAATCTCTAATAATAAACTTATGTTTACGTGGAATATAAACACAAGAGTTAAAGAAGAAATAACTAATAAACACTTGATCCTCTATGGATCTATATTAACTATTAATATTGTTTTCTAAGTCGTACATTGTTCATAGCCGTATGTTTCTTTTATACACCAAGAAACCCTAATACAGCCCATTACAAGAAAACGTGTGAAGAAGATATGCATTATCATTTCCTTATATAACTCATGCATATCCCATACTCTAACAAACTTCTAAATATACGGGTTGACTATTTCTATTACCGGCAGAAACAATAACTAACAGCAGGAACCACTATTGGCTACCAGCAGAAACAATAAAAGTACTTTGCCAGCAGGAACTATATACCTGCCAGAAGAAACAAAAACTGCACTAACAGCAGTAATGAACTATTACTATTTTTATTAATTCCTAACACACCTATCCGGACTTTAAATGGTTGTTTAAATTTTGAAATGATGTTTGGGGTTACCGAGAATTATGCCGTTGTGGCTCTGTTGCAAATGGCTGAGACAATAATTACCGCATTTAATGCGTAATTAGTTAAGCACAACCATATTTTGTACAAGTTTTATGCTACGATATGGTTTCGTGTATAGTTGCATTTTTTGAGTCGAAAGCAATATACCCTTGTACGTGAACATCACTTTCGACTAGGGGGCTTGATGATGTACCCTCCGAACAGGTCGAAGGACACCCCTTCGGACCTGGTCGCAACCTTCATCTCGAAGGATTAAGTTAGTCTCCTAAAATCTTCATTGGCGTCAAACCATTCGTTTATGACATGGTTACCAATCGGGAATTCGCCAATCAAAGGTCCAAGCCCTTCGGGGTATGGCCTCCGATGATAATGGGATGGAATATAGCCAAGACTTGGTCTCACCCACATCCTCTCTTTCTCCTTGGATTTCCCGCCAAGATAGGGAGAGTGGGACATTAAGCCCTAGCGGTTACCACAAATCATGGGACGCCCCCATGATCTCCTAAAATCCTGCAAGAGCTCTCCAAGGTTATTTTCTCCCTTATAAATAGCTTGGATAGGTCATCGATGGTGGTATACAAACTCAACCCTCTCATTTTGTTGCAAACTTACCAACTTATCATATCACATACTCATTTGCACGCCGGAGGTGGTTCGCAGGGTCCAACCCCTGCGCAATCACTTAACGTAGTGACGTCGTATTTCTTATTTCAGGTTAACAACAAGCTGGGCGCAACCAAAACACCCCTTATACCCTTCGATCATCATCGTAAGGCCTGGTCGTGCAATTTATTGTACAATCACACACCATTTATGACCACAAAACTAGGTCCTGAAAAACATATTTTGGACACCAAATAACAGGTTCAAACGCCCAATTTGTGATAGCAAGTAAGTCTTACCAAACACCCCATTTGTTACAGAAAGTAGCACAACAAAACATACCATTTATAACAACAAAATTAGGTCCTTAAACACATATTTTGGGCAGCAAAGAACAGGTTCGAACGCCCAAATTGTGACAAAAAAAAGTCTTAGAAAATACCCTATTTACCACAGCAAATAACACAACGAAACACGCCATTTACGACATCAAAACACAACCAAAACACCCATTTACAACTAAGTATATTGTTCTGGTGTCATATTATTGTAATTCCCATACAGAGCTTTAAAAAACAATAAAT
The DNA here is from genome assembly GCA_021014915.2 of Artemisia tridentata subsp. tridentata. Classification (NCBI taxonomy): domain Eukaryota; kingdom Viridiplantae; phylum Streptophyta; class Magnoliopsida; order Asterales; family Asteraceae; genus Artemisia; species Artemisia tridentata. The sequence goes on from CP139507.1 coordinate 251,823,960, forward strand.
TTCAACAATTTCATTCCAAAATCAATACCTTATTAACTAACAATATAAAAAAAGTATAAACAAACAAAACTAATTTCAGAATCAAATTTCACAACTTCATTTATGAGATATTAGAAAGATTAATTGAACAACAACATTAATTGTAGCAATTTGGTACCTCTTAATTCGAATTAGTCTCTTGCTGGCTTGGTTGTGTGACGAAGGTGGCTGTGACGGAAATTGTGTGCGACGGTGGTGGTGGTGGTGGTGGTGTGCGACAGTGGTTAAGTGGTATTGGTAAGTGGTTAAGTGGTCTTGGTTACTGGTGTGTGAGGAGGGTTCTGAAAGTGGGGGGGGGGGGGGGAAAGAGATTAGGGTTTTGTGAATGTAATGAAATTTGGGGAGGGAAATAACACCACCTTTTGGATTAAGGTTTTAGGTTTGATTTTTGAGAACTGCCTAACTTATAAATTTATAAAACCATCATTTGATTAAAAAATAAAAAAAAAAACAAAAAAAAAAAAAAAAAAAAAAAAAAACAAAAAATGAAAAAAAGAAAAAAAAAATGTTCAAGGTATTTTTTTTGTATACTAAAACGTGTCTAAATAAACTAGATAAGATACATGCCTGCAAAACAAAATAATTTTATTAGTATGTAAACTTTATAATGAATTATAAAAATTACATTTTATTTCATATTAAAAAGATATTTTATTTACCTTAATCAAGTGCAGGTATTCAACAGAGAATACCTTCATCGCGGTTGGATCTTAAGTAAGTGGTATCACCAATAACATCATTTAAAGATGAAGCACTGATAGAAAAATGGAGGTAGCTCATCAAACTGGTCATATTCATCCTCGCCGACAACATTCTCAACACCAACTATACGTCGTTTACCATGCAGAATGATGTGCCATCTAGAATCATTCGGGTCCTCAACAAAGAATATTTTATGTTGATCCCAACTGAACACTTGATCGAATTCCCTTAGCTTGTAAAGGTTAAGTAATATTGAATAAATCCAATACAACTTATTTAGAAACTACCTTTGAGTATATTAAAGTTTATGCGAAATCTAAACTTTAATCTTAAGAAGAACTTAACAATGATTATCAAACAAAACACTTCAATATTATTAATAATACGAATACTCAAAAGTATTAGGGTTTACAACCTTGAAGTTTTCTAAAAGAATCACGTATCTATCTCTATGCCCTAGGACCTCCATTTATAGACTAAGGAGTCCTAGCCGGCTTACAATTACTTTCTATACAAGATAAATCTTAAAAGATACTTTTCTATATTTATCTAACCGACTATACATGTTTATCTCATAAGCAGTACTAACTAAACACTCTAGCAGTTGCATTTCTAACTCTAGCAGCTTTAACTCTTCAGCAGTAGTAAGTTTGTACTAGCAGTACTAACTTTTCTTCTAGTAGTACTAATTACTTAGAATATTTTCCTTCAAGTTCAGCAGCAGTTGTAACTCTGAAAGCAGTTGTAACTCTGAACTGGCAGTTGTAACTTGTAGTATAGCAATAGTAACCACTTGGTGTTTTTATTGAACATCTTCAGCAACACTAGCAGTAGTAAAATACACAAGCAGTTATAACCTTTTTAACCAGCAGCAGCAAGGACTTAGAGCATTTCCCATTATCAGTTTTAACCATGCAAGCAGCAGTAACTCTAAAACCCAACAATCTTCCCCTAAACTTGATATTTTCTCCCAAAATCATCAAGTTTCAATCTAAGCTCAAACAAACACTAAGAGGATGCTTCCAAACAATTAAGTATGTTTCTTGTCCTTGGGTGCTAGAATCTTTTTCATCTTCTTGAGCAATTGATATATTGTTTCATCATATGGATATTGAAGTTAGAGTCTTCTTTTTCCATATAGCATCTGATGTATGATAGCCTTCTGATATTGTAGTGGGTAATCCTTTTCTACAAGCATGTAGATTTTCATACCATGTACATCCAAAGCATGGACTCCACAGGACTGATAAATTTTCCATTGCTGAACTGTGTTGTGCTTTAAAGTTCCCCACTCCTCATCCTCGTGATTTGGTTCAAACATCACTTTCAAATATTTCCAGATGATTCTATCATAGATTTGTTCTGGCCTGTTATAGCCAAACTTTTCTTTATACAGCTTCCATAAAGTCACCATATCTTCTCAATCAAAATGATGAACCATTTGTAGAAAACTAACAAACCTCACAGATGTTCCATCAGCTCTCTTGATATCCCAATATGTTGTCTTACCATGTAATCCTGAAGTAAAATCAATAATTGGTTGTTTGACACTGAGAGGAACTGCATCCATGACTTCTTCTTCAGTTACTAATGCAAGTTCTGTATGAGCTTGCATCTTTTCTACATCATCATCAACTTCAGATTGCTCTGCCTTATGCTCTGTTTCTGAATGCTCTTGCTCTTCAGATTTTTGCTTATTACTGATTTGCTTGACTAACTCTTCACCTATTCTTTTAGAACTAAGGCTTTCTTCTTTCTTTTCAACACTACCCTCCACCCCTTCAGTATTCATAGACCCAAAGCTCTCAATCTTTCTCTTGGTAATGTTGTATAGTTCTTCAATTCTGCCATCATCAAACTGTGATAACACCTTTTGTTGCCAATTATCCATATTCTTGAGGTATGCACACATGAAAGATCTTCTTTGTGCTTTGGTGGGTGGCTTGTTCTTCTTTGCTGCTAACCTTTGTGCTGCATAAAACTTTTTCCTTTCATCTATAAGTTCTTTCAACATTCGAGCTCTTTCATCAATTGAATACTGCTCTTGTTCTTCTTGTGTTAGCCTTTGGGAAACTTCCCAATCAGCAGTACACTGAGCTCTTTCTTCATCCAATGCAGCAATCAATTCTAAAGTTTAAGCTTCCTTCTCAGCAACAATTCTTCTCTATTCCAAAATTTTCTTATTCTCCTCTTCAAACTCTGCAGCTAATTTTTCTGCAACCTCAGCATCAAGTTACCTTTGCTTTGCTCTTGAAAGTGGTTCCTCCACAGGCTCTTCAACAAGTATAGCTTTGCCTTTGCCTTTATCTTGTGGAGATGGTTGTGTAGATTTAGGTGTAGAAGATGGTTCTCTTATAACAACACCTTTGGTTGATGGTTTGGATGTCTTCAATTTTGTTAGTTCATGAGCCAAAATGCTCTCATCATCCATAACCTCAACAGTAGGAACTCCATCTTTATCAGCAGTAGTAACTTCTTGTGTAGCAGTAGTATCTTTTGCACTAGCAGCAGTAAGTTCTTTACCAGCAGTACTATCAACCTTAGCAACACTATCCATAACCACTTTATTCCTTTGAGTATCAGCAGTCACATACTCATTTTCTTCACTTTTTGCACCAGCACCCTCATTGTCCTTAGCCTCCCCTGAAGCTTTGCTTTCATTCCTCCCCTGTTTGGAAGCATCCTCCTCCAAACTTATAGCTTCAGAAGATCTAACCTTTTGAGTTGTGCCCACCTTAGATACTCTTTTAAGTTTTGGAGTTCTTGACCTTTTGATGCCTTCTAAGAACCTAACCATTCTCTTCAAAGCTTTGATTTCACCACCTTGAGAAGCAGTCAGTTGTTGTAGGCCAAGAACTTTTGCAGACAATTTGTGACAAGTTTCCATAAATTTATTAATAAGTTCAATTCTATCCTCACCACTTCGGATTATGTTACCTAGCCTGAGAGGAGGATCATTGGAAATATTAAGCTCAGCCTCAACCCTAGGTTGAGCATCTGAACCCCCCATATTTGCCATTTGACTGGGTCCTTCACCTGAATTAGTTCCATGGGAACCAGACTCATTAGAAGTTGTCTTGGTTTGGGTCTTATTAATGGTACCACTGGCCTGTGCTGCTTCTAAGCTAGTCATAGTAGTGGCAGCCCTTACCAACATGTCATGCTCCACACCCAAGAAAGCCTCATCTTCAACATTTTGAGTAGAACCACTAGCCTGAGGTAGCTCAGTGTTCTTAGAGTGAGTCCTACGTTTGTATGTCTTTTTAGGTTGTTGAGATGATGTAGCCAAAAGTATGGGTGTGTGATGGGTAACAACTGGGCTTGTTGAACCTTCACCCTGAGTTTGTCTAGCAAGTTCCAACATTGTAGGAAACAATGGTGTAACTATGCCTAAAAAATCTTTTTCATCCCTCCTCATATTAGTAAAAACCTTTTTAGTAAGAGAGGGAGTGGGATAAAATCTTTTATGACTTTTCTTATTAACAAACTGATTGTCTAAAAAGAGTTGTAGAAACCTTGGATAGATAAAATATTTGCTTGAAGAACTATCCAAGTTCTTAACCATGCTGTCAAAAATTAATTTAGAAAAATTAAATCTTTGATTATTTTCAGCCAAACAAATTATAGCAGATTCCAAATTACTACTAAATTCATTCCAACCAGTGGTCTTTGGACTAAGACACACTAAGACAGTATGGATTAAGAATTTCCACTGATGAGAGAAGGTTCCTTTGTAAAATTTTAAAGCATCAGTTTTCCTTTCATAGCCCATCAGGGAAAGTTTTTCAAAAATTATAGTATTTTGAAGATTCTCAATTCCATTAGCATCTCCTAGATGAAGATCTCTTCTAATAGATGCCACAGTAATGAGTATCTTCTGCCCATCTACAAGGGCATGAATTTGTACTTCCCCATTATGAGTTTCGACCTTAGTAGACGACTAAAACTGTATAATGTTGGAAATATATATAGTAGGTTTTACTGTTAAAGCAAATCTTATCTAACTTGCGTTAAGGAAATCAATGATTTCAGTAAAATCTACAGACTCATTAGACTTTTCTAAAAATGCAACATTATTGTGTGGTTCGGTAAAAGTTAAGTTCGCCATGATGATTTGATTTGGGGATTTTTCGATTTGATGATAAAAACTTAATTAGGACTTAGATGAGAGTGAATTATGTGCGCGTGAAACTGATTGTGTGAATCAATTGTGGATTTATACTCTTGAAGTAAAACGTTACATAACCATACCATGCACTCTCAACTCTAGCAGTAGAAACCTAATAGTACTAAGTATGACTTAGCAGCACTAAGTTTATGCCTAGCAGCACTAACTTTTAACCAAAAAAAAAATCCCATCAGTACTTTCCCAATGTCTGTAAAAACAATACTGCACTCAAATATTTTGAAGGTATTAAGTGTAAAGGAATACACTTAATCTTTTTCGGTTGCATTTAACCTCTGGTTGTGTGAGAACCATTAATGTCAGTATAAATACTGCCTGTGATCAGTTAAACTCATTAAAAGAGCCTTCTTGACAGGGTTTCTAGCTCGTGGCAGTTGTTGCCTCTAACACAAATGCATTAGATTCAATTTTGCTCTCTGTTCTCAATACCAGATGTCCTTGGAATAACACATTATACTAATGAAAGTATAAAATGGTAAAGAGTTAGTTATTTCAATTACTATCTGACTAACTATGTCATCAATTCATATTCAAATATTCCACCAAATAAGCATAAATTGATTTCAAGAATAAGATTTTAAAGAACTTCGTAACTCAAGTGGAAACCTTTGTCAAGAGATTTCCAAATCTATTCTATCATTAATCAGATGCATCACAGCAAACAAATCACCACTTTGCTTCTCTCACACCATCAACATTAATCATATTGCTTGCTTAACCTGCAAATGTTAGTCCAAAACCAAGAAAAATACAAGCAATAACACTTTACATAATCTAATTATACTCAGTAGTTGTTCAAAAAAACTAGCAGCATTAACTAGCAGTTCCAAGTATAATTAGCAGCATTAACACAACAGTACTAAGTAAACTAGCAACACTAAGTATACTTAGCAGTTCTAAGCTTACTTAGCAACAAAAACAAGTTATTGACCTAATAACAGTACTAATCCTTTCAAAACTTTACAAAAACACAAAGAGATAAAAAATTTCAAAGATTTATCATTCCAATACTGACAACCAAGAATTGAAATCTACCCACGCAAAAGCTTTTGTGAGCAAATCTGCAACATTATGATCAGTATGGATTTTAACAATTTGAATTAACTTCTTTTCATAACAATCTCTTATAAAATGATGTCTTATCTCAATATGTTTTGTTTTTTTAGTGATAAACAAGATTTCTTATAATGCACATAGTACTGCTATTATCAATATATATTTTAGTATGCAAAAAATTTTACCCATAATCCAGCAATTGATTCTAAATCCAGAGCACTTGTCCATAAAAACTTGAAGCCGCCACATACTCAGCTTCTGTTGTGGAATTAAGAATCACAGTTTGTTTCTTGCACTACCATGAAATCAACCTACATCCCAAAAACTGACAACCTCCTGTTGTTGATTTTCTATCCAAGCTAGCTCTAGCATAATCACTATCAGTGTATGCAACCAAGTCAAAAGGTGAATCTTTTGGATACCAAAGGCCCAATTTAGGTTGATCTTTCAAATATCTAAAAATTCTCTTCACAGCATTAAGATGTGAAACTTTTGGTGTGACTTGATATCTTGCACATGCACACACTGCAAACATAATGTCAGGTCTTGAAGCTGTAAGATACATCAATGAGCCAATCATTGATCTATATAAATAAACATCAACTTCTTCACCATCTTCATCTTTGAGCAGGGGCTTGGAAGTTTCCATAGTTTTCGTTGCAGGCTTCACATCAGTAAACCCTAACTTCTTCAAAATTTCAGCCATATACTTATCTTGACTGATAAATATGCCATCCTCCTTTTGCTTAACTTGTAACCCTAAGAAGAATGTAAGTTCACCTATTGAACTTATCTGAAGTCGTTCATGCATTAGCTTCTCAAATTCAACATATAAAACCTTGTTTGTTGATCCAAATATGATATCATCAACATAAACTTGAACTAACAGTATATCATCTTTGTACCTTCTGATAAACAAAGTTTTATCAATTTTCCCTCTACTAAAACCATTATTCAACAAGTATGTTGACAATGTGTCATTCCAAGCTCTAGGAGCTTGATGTAAACCATATAGTGCCTTCTCCACCTTGTAAACCTTGTCAGGAAAGTTAGGGTCTTCAAAACTAGGTGGTTGTGAGACATAAACCTCTTCTTCAATTGTCTCATACAGAAAAGCACTTTTCACCTCCATTTGATACACTACAAAGTCTTTGTATGAAGCATAAGCCAAGAATAACATTATAGCTTCAATTCTTGCAACCGGAGCAAATACTTCATCATAATCAATACCTTCTTCTTGAGTGTATCCTTGAAATACTAACCTTGCCTTGTTTCTAATCACAATGCCTCTTTCATCCTTTTTGCATCTAAAAACCCACTTAGTACCAATTGCCCTCTTCCCATTAGGCAAATCTACCAGTTTCCAAACTTCTTGAAGCTTGAATTATTAAAGCTCTTCTTGCATAGCTTCCACCCAACTTGGATCTTGTAATGCTTTATAAGAATTATTGGGTTTTATTTGTAATAGAAAACAAGCAAACAAAGAATTTTGAAGGTCTTTGTGACTGTTTCTTTGATGAAGGGATCTAGCAAATTTTGGTTCTCCAATGATTTATTCCTTAGGATGATTCTTGTGAACTCTTGTAGTTGGAATAGGACTGACAGGAACTACATCTTCTATATTGGATAAGTCAGCCTTTGCACCAATGTAACATCCGGTAATTTTCCATACTATTTTTATTAGCCAAATATTTATTTTTGCATCACCTTAGCAGTTGAACCTTTACTGAACTTATTTGAACTTGAGAAACGCGAGATATCTTGAGAAACATGAACCTTAGTCCCTTATTATGTCAGCACAACCTAGAAAACATGAAATGAATCGAATTTACCAAATAAATTAATTTCAAAAAAGTTATGCATATTTATACTTGTTTTTATCAGAAAAATTATTTCGAGAAGAATGGCGCAAGTTTCATAATTTTTCGAGTCTGTTTAATAAGTAAAATGGGTCCCGCAATGATTATTGCAAAAGTTTTACCAATTTCACACATATTACCCCCGCCCAGAATTTTACACCACACACCCTCTACTTTTGATTGTCCATGTTTAGTCCCTGCTTGGGTATAAAAGCCAAATTTTTTTTATTCATTTCACACACACATACCAAACACATTTTCTCTCTCTTCTCTCCCACTCACATCCGACCATCCCCTCCGACAACCACCGTCACCGGAAAATTTTTCGGCGAACCATCTAATTACCCCAAAACTTAGATCAGGCCCTCCTGGTCATATCTGGAGCAGTTGAAGACCCACGGAGACCTTTTGACCGTAGATCGAAGCACCACAGCCACCACCACCGTCACGCCACCACCCACCGCTGTGTCACCACGTCTTATCCATCCCTCTCGGTAAACCCACGCGCCCTATATTTCCTTTTCTTTTTAAATCCGAAACCCTAAAACCCTAATTTCTATTTTCAAACGTTTTATTAAATAAAACATGTTAAAACCTTTAAATCTAATGAAAACCGTGTGGATCTAAAATATTTTTCCGTGAAACCATCGAACTCAGTCCGAGTTGGGTGACTCACCGAGTCAACTCGAGTTGACTCGGGGTGAGTTGTTTATTCTTATTTTATTTCTTTCATTTCTAATTTATTATTGATTGTTTGTAGCTCAGATTGGATTTGGATTCATTGTGGTCTCGAGTTGGTCCTTGGTTGGTTGATCTCGACAGCCTATGGCTCGTGTGATGTTTAACCGTGACTCAGTGAGTCACAGCGTGGTCTAGGGTTAGGGTTAGTCGAGTTACGGTTTGAGGCAGAGTTGGATTTGTTGTGTTTAGTTTGGATTTTTGGATTGGATAATGATGTGTTGTGGTAGCCGAGAGCCTATTGGCTCGAGTAGGTTCGAGCCGTGACGCAAATGAGTCATGGCATGGCCTAGTAGTTTTGTCCTGTCGAGGTTTGGAGTTGGTTTGGAATTGGTATTGTTATTGATTGAACCGAGAGCTCCAATGGCTCGGATAGAGTTGAGCCGTGACTCAAGGAGTCACGACCAAGGTTTATTGATTATTTGGTCGAGTTTGGTTGTAGCTGTGTGTTTGGCTAAGTATTTGGATAGTTTGGATGTCAAGTGGTATAAGCCGTGACCCTAGAGGACCACGACTAGTAGGAAATGAGTCTAGTCGAGACTCAAGGGAGTCTCGGCCATGTAAGACTCGAGGTTAGAAAACCTCGGGTTAGTGTCGAGTCGGATTGGACTTGGATAAGTCCTAAATGGTTTAAGTCTTAATAACTTTGGGCCCGAAAGCCCAAAGAGGGTCCACTGGAGTATGAGCTGGGTATTGGGCCAAAGCCCAATACACATGGGCCATAATGTCTTTCATTTTGTTATTTTGTCATTTTTTAATTATTTGGTTATCGATATGGTGTTTTGGTTAATTAAGTGGAAAACATGAGATACGATTTGGACATTGGACTTGGATACTTGTTATATCCTATGCTTGGATGAAAATTGGACGTTATTTGATTTACGGTATTAGCCAATGAGCTTATGGACGATTTTGGTAAATGAGATGGAAGAGTATGTTAGACTCATAAGAGCTTAACATATTTGGACCCGAACATACACAAAATGGCCGATAAACTTAACAACTAATATATACGGGAATGATAGTGTCCAATTATATTGTCACAACTCGTAATTTCAGGTCATTTTCCAAACCTCAACAATTTACTTTTCACGGGATTACTATTCATCATTTACTATTCACCGATCACTATTCATCATTTCACTATTCATCATTTTTAAAGTCAGTTTGAGACCTTGAGATGTTTTCAAAAATTTTACTATTCATGTGACACTATTCATTCTCGGAGTGAAATCACTATTCATGGGCATCATTCATCATGTCATAGACTAGGTTTACGGGTATTCAAATTCGCTTAACCAGTAAGGTTTAGCTGCGTATTCATGCATCATCAGTAAGGGCATGTCATATAGACTAGAGTAGTCTACATATCATCAGTGACATCATTATCATATTAGGTCATGCACGGGTTTGTGTGATTTTCATTAACGTATGTTTAGTTATTTAATTAACGTTACCACTCAGTCATTACTACTAACATAATACCCGACACTCCCGACTATGATCCTAACATATTTTCATGCTAATTATAATGTTATAAAGATTATATTATAACTTTACCCGATGTTTTTAAATCAATTGCTACATTTTACGTTAAGACCTTATATCTCCGTCGGTTTACGATATTTCAACCCGATTATTATTCTAACACCCGATTCTTGCAAAGAACATGATTTTACAAGTTTTACAACTTCGTTGTATTTCATTTTATCTCGACAAGAATTATTTCTAGTTAACTCGGTACCCGGTAACACCCAATGCATACTTAAACTAACTAATACTTACAACTTGGAGACAACATCTTTAAATGCCCATGTTTCCTTCCTTTTCTTCCATGATGCCCCCCCCCCCCCCCCCCTTTGTCCCCTATAGGTCCAATTTAGCTTTGAAAATCTTGGCTACCATTAATACTTCAAGACTTTATGTGTTGGATTTAATTTCAATGACACATAAACATAACAAGTAAACTAGCAAAACAAGATCAAAACTCTCTCTTTTTCTCTCATATGGATCGGCCAAGCTAAGAACAACAAGGAGGAACCATAATTTTTCCAAGATCTAGTGTTAAACAAGTCTCATTTACCTTCCTTATTAGGGTTTTTTGATAAAATCCCTAGGTTACTTGCACACTTCTCATCAAATCACCTCAAATATTCAAGTAAGCTCCAAGAACATATTTTAATCTTTTCATACTTTCATATGTTATATTTTCAAGTTATATTAGTAGCTACTTATGCAAATATTCATGTTAAACATACCACTTGTTACACATTTCCTTTATAAACATAGATCTATGGATTTTTAGTGTGATCATCATGAGATCCACCATTGTTGGTGATGTTTAGGAACCCATGACACCCTAAGAAAGTGTATGTTAAGATTAGATAGGTTGTGGTGTTGATTTGAAGTGGTTTGATTAAGTTTTGAACTAGTCTTGAACCTTAAACATTGATTTTTCAACAATCGAAACAGGTGCTGTCCATTTTTTAGAATCTGGAAAACTCAGAAACCTTTGAACTATTTTGGCCTTCAAATTCAGAAAGTTCTTTCAAAAACGAAACCGTGGCCGCTTGAATCACTAAGAACCGACTTATAACGAAGGAGATATGATTTTTACAAGTTAGACGACGAAAACTAATTTTCTGAAAATAAGCTTGCTGTTTGACGAATTTCAAAGGACCAAACGAGGCGTTAGACGTGATCTACGAGAGCCGAGCTACTGAGATTATGTTAGTTCATGTTATGACGAATCCGTGGATATAAAGACCATAGAAAACGAGCTTATAATGACCGAGATATACACGTTTAAAGCCCGACGATTCACAAACCATTTTGACAGCCCACTATTAGAAAATATTCTAAGTATAAAAGCTAGTATTTTTGCAAGACATAACATTGATAGCCGATTTTCTAATTGATCGAGGCACGTATGATCAAAAGTTAAATAACACGACATTTAGACATTGTTACAAGGTTTTCAAAAACGTCAAGTTTGATCACTAACACTTAACGTACAATATTTCACGACTAGCTTTGCGAGGCCATTTTGGGCATATTTTCACAAGTTAAGAAAATATTAATTTGCGACGAAAACATTATATTTGCCGATAGAACACCAAACGAGAATCATGGAGTACCGTTTTAACACATTTACACGAAAAGTAGTTTACAACTTAACGAGACGTCAAAAATGTATTTTTCGACGATAAACGTTATTTTCAAAATTAACGAGTGGTATCGATAACATACGTATTTGCATGTGTAGCATTTTATCATTGCTTACCTTAGATCATATCATTCATAATAGGTCCAGGTTAGAGACCTAGCCTCACTTCCTCATTATCATTGTTGCTATCATAGCAGGTGAGTTTTCATAGCTCCGCTTTTAAATTAATTATTTAATTTCCAAATTCTCGGGGGAGAATACATTGCACCATTTATATATATTTATACAGACCAAAGTATCAAACTCATTTACATTGCTTAAGTTACCATCATTGCCAAGTTAAAGTCCCCTTTTATTTATCATGGACCGTTAATTGTGAGCAAGCAAAGGTGAGTGGATAGATCTATTGAGGGTGATGCCTCCGTTCGGGTTGGTAGCGCCAACTTGTCAAACGAACGCATTTCATTTCAATCATTCAGAGTGTTTGGCAAAACACTCATTTTGGGACGTTTATTTTAGTCTAGCTTCGGGGTCATGAGCTTAAGAGCTAATGTATTATTTTTATGTGACATTTTGTCATACACTTTATACTTATGGTTACCGTAGAAACCTTTCATTTACATAAACCTATGAACTCACCAACATTTTTGTTGACATAAATAAATGCCTAAAAACATTATCAATATTTATTCATATCTCTATGTTTTGATGATCACAAAATGTAAACTCATTAAAACATAAACTTATAAATTAAACAAGTACTTAGTTGTAAATATTCACTTCTACAACTAAAATCACTTAAGGTATGAATGAACTAATGCTTAATGCATTATATGATCAACGGAACATTTTCTTAAAAACTAGATTTTTTATAAAACATCAAAAACATTTTATATATTTTTTGAAAAACATTTTTGGCATTAAATAAAAATGTTTAATCTTTTATAAAAATATGAATTCAAATTTTTAACCAAAATCAGTTAAAATGTTCCAGAAAAACCTTCCCCACAAAAGGACAAAATTGGCCAACGTTCAGTAGGGGCGGCCCCCTTAATTTTACTAGGTGGCCCCCTTAATAATTAAGGGGACCGCCCCCGCTCCAGTAGGCTCCAGCTGTCCAGATTTTTCCCTATAAATACAAGCCTTCTCCTGGATTTTTTCTCAACCCTTTTGCACTAAAACTTTCTGTTGTAGATCTCATTTCATATCTTAAATAAACCTTTGATCATGTAATCTTAAGCATTGGTTTCCAAGTGATCCAAGCTTCCACCATCCAAGTGCAAAAGAAGAATACTTCTATCAATCAAGATTAGAAGTATTACAACTTAGTATCATTTTGTTACTTAAGTTGTGTGTTTAACAAAGTTTGTAAATCATTCATTCATTTGTATGTAAGGTGTGTGTTGTAGATTAGTGTTGTGTGTAAGTAGTGAAGATGTTGTATAAGTAGTTGTGGTATAGAAGTTGTGAGGTCAAAATGTAGAAGTCGTGAAGCCGTGGTGTAGAAGTTGTGAAGCCGTAGCTTAGAAAGGCTGTGTTTAAGTCGAAGGTGCTAGGTTGTGTAGCGTCGTTGAAGCGTGAAGTCCTAGTCGTGAAGTCCTAGTGTTGAAGTCGTGAAGCCGTAGCATAGAAGTTGTGGTTTGTAAGTTAGCGGAGTTAGTGTTGAAGCGTGAGCGAGAGAAGTGTGCGGTAGTGTAAGCTGTGAAGTGTCGTGAACCTAGTGTTGAAGTCGTGAAGCCGTAGCATAGAGGTTGTGTAGCGGTCATGTTGAAGTCGTGAAGTCTTAAGTCATGAAGACATAGTGTTGAAGTCGTGAAGCCGCATCATAGAGGTTGTGTAGCGGTCGTGTTGAAGTCGTGAAGAAGTCGTGAGAAGAGCCGTTGTGAAGAAGTCGTGAAGAAGTCGTGATTAAGTCGTGTAGAAGTTGTGTTGTGAAGTTGTGAGATTGGTTCTAGCTACGATTAGAACTCGACATTTAGCTTTGTGTCGTTAAACCTGTGTAAGCCAAAGTTGTGTACGGTTTTCTCCGCCATAAGGGAGCTTATTGAAGTTGTGAAGAAAACTCTCGAGCAAGGTGTGCTCGGGGAGTGGAGTAGGGCAAGGAAGGTGTCCTTGTAGCCGAACCACTGTAAATCTCTCGTGTCTCGGTTAGATCTTTCCATACCTTATTTATTTCTTTACTTGCATCGTCATTACTTTCATACACATAGACTTACATAATTGCTAGTATTAATTAGAGGTCGACTTCACATAAAGATCAAATTGAAAATCCATTCAAGAAACCAAAACTTTTACAATCAATTTAAAAGAATACATATATAACTAATAATAAGATTTAAGTTTTATTTTTCATAACAAACTAGAATCTAAAGTTTTTTTAAAAGTATAAAACAAAGTTTTTATAATAAATTAAAAAGACGTAAAACTATTCAACCCCCCCCCCTTCTAGTTTTCCACAATTGGTATCAAGAGCCACGTCAATCAAGATTTTAAAATATACTGTATTTTAAAACTTGAATCGATCTATGGAATTCGAAAAATATCTAGAAGGGGAATCTTTGCTAAAACCACCACTATTTGAAAACTATACTTTTCTTGAATGGAAAAATAAATTTGAAACTTATATGAAATCAATTGATCTAGATCTTTGGCATGTCATTTCGATTGGTGATTTTGAAAATCAAACAAAAACGGATTTTGAAAGTCAAATTGATTATTTGAAAACAAAGAATGAAATAAATAATAAAGCTAAAATAATTATTTATAAAAACGTTGCCGAAAGTTGAATATGAAAGAATATTCTTCTGTAAAGCGGCAAATGATATTTGGAAAAATTTCTAAAACTTTCATCAAGAAAAATGTCAAGCCAAAGATGAGGATTTTAATCTTGTACATGAATTAGTTATCTTAGAAATTTAATAGATAAACTTTTAGATAAAATAGATACATGTGCTACTAGTTCAAATGTTGTTAATGTAGGTGTTAGCGATGAAGACTACATGAATCAACTCCAAAGTGAACTCAATCCAAAATCATGAAGTGACACAAACGAAGGAGAAGATCATGATCCGTACAAGACATGTTCGGGTCAAGCCACTTCGGTTTAAATAAGATCATTATCTGAGACATTACGAAGAAAAGCTAGGACGTGAGGTAAGTTCTCTATTTAAAATTTCATAAGTAATTACTTCATGCATATAATCTTATTAATGCCTTAGGATATGCTTAGTCTGATAGGTTGCTTTGCCTTTACACTTTAGTTATATTCGTTCTGTGGCTTAATAAACTAGAAACCCTTTAGTTAGCCCCCCTAAGTGTTAGTGAACCAAGCAATCTTCATATTTGGTACTCTTCGATAAGTAAATTTAGGAACTTAATTTCTTCTAAAAAGAGAATGACTACTGGAGAATCTATTGACTAGAAACTCAATTTGACCTAACGGTTGAATTGCTTCTATGTGAGAAGTTGGGTGTGTGTAACCCGTAAAAACGGTCGTGTTTAGCCTGAATTGAGCACCACTAGTAATAGTCTCATACTCATTCTCCAACTTGAATACATTATTCTTCCTAAATATACCTAACGATAGTTTACTGTTATGAACTTTGCTTTTCACTAGAGCTTTTCATTCCTAGATTTATGTCATCTTGCATATATAAAATTTCTAGATGTTTACTTGTTCCTATGTGATTTGACTGCATGCCTTCGTAATTATTTGTTTAGTTGTTGAATGCATTGTCATTATAATAGCTTTTGTTTTTCCCTAACTACTCTGACATGATGTATTTTTGTATTTAGTCATAATACATGCTTAAATGCCATAGGATATGTAGAAAGAGGTAGCATGTGACAATAGACTTAACCAATGCCCTTGAGCATGAGATCTTTTACAAACCACTGTTTTTAAACCTATAATTAATGAGACTTATTTTTAAATTTGCAAAAACTTCACATTTTGGAAAAATGATTTTTCAAAAGATTATGACACATTTCTATTAAACATGTTTCACCATCCTACTTTCTTCCAAACTTGTGTCTATAATTACGTGTTTATCAAAAACCAAAGATTGGAAAAATATGTTTTCTTTCCTCATAAAAATATTTTGAAATAAAGCCAAAACTATTTCAGTAATATATTTTTCACATCCACATGAAACCTACTTTCAAGCATTGTTGAATAATGCCAAAAACATTTCTTTAAATCATGCTTGGTGATCTCATATATGTCATATATACTTGTGTATATGACACTTATAAGTGAACTAAATCAAAAATGAAAAATCATGGTTTACTTATTAAAGATCTCACTTGGTACAAGTCTAGAAGTCCATGCTATCACAACTCCCCATTCCTTTGTACATAGATAATCATTAGGATTAATTAACTAGCCTTTTAATCTTCCTAAGTATAATACCAATGTTGCAAAAATCGTGAATCGGTAGCCGGGCGGTCGACCACCCTGCAGCGAGTAATCGGCCAAGGCGGGATTAATCGGTGATTAATCGGATTGGCATTTTTTGCATGTTTTGGGTATTTCTGGAGACCAAACTAAAGATCGTAACTGATTACAAGCCTACTATGTTTCCAGACCTCAATAAAAGGCTCCAATTCTGATTATGAGGCTCATTGTGCATTATAAGTGAAATAAACGATCCCCAAATTAAGTAGAATGCCTAAATTTTCATTTTTTTAAACCTGACCGATTTGGCCGATTCGGCCGATTTTTAGCCGATTCAGCCGATTTTTGGCCGAATCGGCCAATTCGGCCGATTTTTGGCCGATTTTTTTGCCTGACCGATTTTTTGGCCGATTTTCACTATTCTACAAGGTACTGGGCCGATTAACGATTAATCGGCGATTAATCGGCCGATTCAGCCGATTTTTGCAACATTGTATAATACTATGAATTACATGGTGCTATGTATTATCTACTTGTCTAATATATGTATATACATGTTATATGCTTAATGAGTAGTTTGCATGTTAGATAAAGTTGCTTAAATAAATATGCTTAGCATATATGAGTTATTAAATCCTAAATTGCCTTGAAAGAAGTTGGACTTGCTTGAAACTAAACCCAAAAACACAACCTTTTCTACAAATTTATGCCAAAAACCCATTTCCAGTAATCTGGAAGTCAGCAGATGGGCGGCCCCCTTAAATACTCAGGCGCCCCCCTTAAAATTAAGGGGACCGGCCATCTGGAGTGACGGATTACTATTTTCCTTTTCAATTTTCAACCCATTTTATCCTATACCTCCCAAAATTCACAAACCCATTTTGTCACAAACCACCCTCCAAAATTTACCTTCCATAATCACATCATCACTACACCATAAATACCCATTTGGAGGAGGAAGCTTGACATTTACCATAACCCAACAAATGATGTTGTTCAAACTCAACCAACACCTAAACCTCATCCTAATGAACCCTTTCACACACATAACCTATCATCCATATGTCCACCTTCATTCACTCATAATTACCCAAATCCACAAATGTCTCCACCACCAAAAGTGTCACCACCACTTCCACCAAATAACAACCACTCTCCATTATCATCACCTTCCACTCAACACTTGAAGTTCATTGAAGAACTCAAGGAAGCCCATGAGCTTAATGCTCTCCTTGCTTTGCACCTTGCTCAAAGCAACTTAAACCCATCACCATCCATATCACCATCATTACCATCATCACCACATCACTTGAGTAAAATTGAGAAACATGTCAACAATTGTCCTTGTTGCATCTTTCTCCAAAGTCAAACCATCATTACCATCATCACCATCCATCTCACCATATCACCATCATCATCACCACATCACTCGAGTCAAATTGAGAAACATGTCAACAATTGTCCTTGTTGCATCTTTCTCCAAAGTCAAACCATCATTACCATCATCACCATCCATCTCACCATCATTACCATCATCACCACATCACTTGAGTCAAATTGAGAAACATGTCAACAATAGTCCTTGTTGCATCTTTCTCCAAAACCAAACCATCACCTTAAATGAGCGTCTCACTTGGATTGAGTATCTTCTCACTAGATCTAATCCAACACCACCACTTGAACAACATCAAAACCCTCATTCAACATGGTCAAGTCCAAGCTCTCCACCTCCAATTCCTCTATCAACACTCTTTCCAATATCCATACACCCAAACTTACAACCCCATTAATCCAATTTTTTTTACCCCCTCTTTACCATCATCCATCCAAAATAATTCAAGCTTTTCATGTCTCAAGCAAGTCCAATGGATCTCTTAGGCAATTTAAAATTTTCTACTTATTGCATGCTATAAGCAAAATATGTGTTGTATCAATAATTATGCTTTTAACATAATTATTTTCAACTAATGAATGCTTTATTTCTTGTCTTTAATATATGATTGTTATGCTTATTGCTTGTATACTTGATATCATGACATATGATTAATAACATGCTTATTCCGTAATATGTTTTAAATGTATGCATGCGTAATTAACATGTTTATGTCACTATTTAATCATTCTTGATGTACATGATTCAAATGGAGCTTGCTGCAAAAACACCCTAAAAATGACCCTTTTCTGGAAATTTTTCAAATTTGGTCGCCTGGGAAAAAACCAGATGGGCGGCCCCCTTAATTCCCTGGGCGGTCCCTGATCCGTGCTAAAGTATATATATAAATATTATGCAACGACGGATACGCGTGAATAAATACAAATCACCCTTTTGTGAGAAAGGATACTTGTACAAACTCACGTTTGTGTGTAGTGTGAAACCAGGTAAGTGATTACCCGGATCGTTTCCCAACGAGATGTGAATGGGCAACTGTGAAAAGCTTTAGATTAGAGTGATTGATGATTTAGATTGCTTTTGATTTTGCTTTTTGAAATTCAATTAACAAACAATAAACAATTATGCACAATAAATCTAAACGCGACTTAATTAACCTAAAAACGCGCAACGAAAAATCTAAAATCGAACAAAAACTGAAATTTATGAAATTTAAAACCTAAAAATGTAAAATTATTTAAAACTTATTTTAAAACTTAAATTATATTTTTTTACACTTTTATTTAATTATTACTAATTATTTATTATTTAATTACCAATTAAACTAATTTAAATTATAAAAAATACTAAATGAGCAAGGAAAAATCTAAAACTTTTTCTAAAAATATTATTAAGTAAAAAGAAGCTAAGAAAATTATAAGATTGAAATTTACTTAATTAAAATTTAAAAAGATAAATTCTATTAAATAGAAGCTATCACTATATTTCTATTTTTGGTTTTTCTTAAGGTCTAAAAATGAAATTATATTTTTCCTAGATTAAAAATGACAAAAGAAAATTATGAAAATTAAAATTATATTTTTCTGATTAATATTCTATTTATTATGATTTAATTACTATTTTAAACTAATTAAAAAGATTAAAAATATTAAATGACTTAGGAAAATTATGAAAAATTCTGAGTAAATCTAAATTAATATTAGAAAGCTAGGAAAAATAAAAGTGGAAGTTATCAAAGCCCAATAAGCAGATTTGGGCAGATAAGCAGTTTGCTAATAAGCCAAAAATAAGCTAAAAGACTAGAAACTTCACCAAATGCTCAGAATAAGTTAAAACAACTTAATAAAGCATGAAACAACTGAAAAAGCACAATAAGCAATAGGAAATAAGCAGATAAGAACATGCACAGTTGCTACATCTCAACAGAAAATTCAGAAAAGCAGCCCAATTTGCAGACAGATTAAGCACACTAAATAAGCTGAGAAGCAAAATGTTATGGGGGCAAAAGCTAGGCTACCAAGCTGAGAATATAAAAAACCAAAGAGCCCTAATTTTTTCAAGCCAATTGAACTCCAATTTGATGCAAGTACAGGTGGTGAAAAACTGGTAACAAGAAAACTGCAGCAGATTTTTGACTTTTCTTTAGCACTTATACTATGACTAAATTGAGTTTTAAAGGCAGAAATCTAATCCTAGATATTGTTTGAAGATGTTTAAGCACTGAAAACTGAAACACAAACACAAATAACTCAGATCTATGCAAGTGCAGGTGAACAGTGGCAACAATAGCAAGCAACAATTAGGATTTAGAGCAATTTTGACTTTTGACTAATAACCTATGGATATTATGCTATTGCTAACTCAAGTAGACCTACTGCAGACTAGGTGGACCAAGAAACTAGTAGAATAACAATAAGAACAACAGGTAATACTAAGATCCAAACACCCCTATAACCTAGTGATTACACTACAAATCTAATTTAAAACTACACCTACTGATTATTTGATCTAAACAGATTACCTAAACAATAAGAAGTCTATTTTAACCAACAAACATACCTAAGAACACCAAGAACAACATACTGCAGATTTAACCTAAAGTGAGCTGTAGAAATGGAATGATAAACCTCAGCACATAAAAACTGAACATAAGCACTCAAATACTCTACTAGGCAGTAACAAACATAAATCAACCATAAACTACACTAAATAAGTAAATAGCTACTGTAATTTAAATGTGCCGAAACAAAAAATTGAGAAAACTTACTCTAAATCCCCTAGCTAAACAAGGGTTACTTTTGAACCGAAGCCTGTCTTTAAACAGGCTAACACCACAGGACACCAAAAATCACAGGAACAACTTATTATCTTCATGAATTCTGAGCAGTTGACTTACCTTTGACTTTCGTTGACCAAGTAAATTTAAAACCGAATGAAGATTAAATTAAGATTGCAATACAACCAAACGAATACAATTCTTGAAAAAGTTAACCAACATGAAATTAAATTACAATAATTTAGAAAACATGTTTTTAAACTAAATTCTACACTAAAAAGGTCTAAAAAACTAGTGACATGGATCTCTGTGTCTTCTATCTCTTTAAATATCACTCCAAAGACTCCTCTCAGCCTCCTGAATAAATCCCAACCGTCCAATTATATCTAATCCATCTCTGTCGTTGATTTCCAAAAATGGCGGGAAAAATAGATAAGTGGGTATTTTAACTTTTTGATCACGTGGGAAAGTGGTACTTAGCTAGGAGGGGGGTTGAGCGTAGGAGGAGGCGTATTTCAGGAAAAGGCATGGGGGGGGGGAAGCTTGTTGTCGGTTGTGTCAGGGGACATGGTTTTGGTTAGTGGTTTCCTGGCTTGGCGGGTTTTGGTCTTTGGGAGGGATAATGTTGACCGGGGTATTGTTGTTTGAACGAGGTTACTAAATAACGGGGTAGTGGGTTTTGGGATGGTTGGGCTTTTGTAGTTATTGGGCTTGGGGTTGTGATGGGATTTTTGGGTTGGGTTAATTGTGTGTGGGTTAAGGGTACTGGGTAATGGGTTTAGTGTTAGGTTATTTATTTTTGGTTTTGGGATAAATGGGTATAATCACAAGGACCATAGATGTAAACTTCTGAAAATTGAGGGACCTTTGATGCTAACTTCTGAAAATCATCCCAAGGATAAGACTTGCCAAGTTCAATAGTACAAGGACCAAAATTGATTATTTTCCATTTTAAACCTTCAGGGACTAATTCTGCCAATTTGTGAAACTTCAGGGACTGAAAATGACAAATTTGTGAACTTTGCATGTTTTTCACTTGTTTTCAATCTTTTTGTATCTGAATCACATAAAAACACATTTTAATGATATTTATAACATTATGTGACATTTCAAATTGTTTTTGGCTGTTTATGTGGGTTTAAACAATGTAAAATATATGTGTATTTAGACACATATCAAATCCCCCACACTAAACTATTGCTAGTCCCTAGCAATCTTTTATGAAAATTTAATGGATTTTATGTCTCTTTATCAAAAGCCATTACTTCTGGAGTAGCCAAATGTTTCAGTTCAAGTAAGAACTATGGTACACTGATAATCATATGATTTTGAGCAAATCACCAGCTGTCAACGGATTTGATTTGTCTTTACCAGAAGCCGTTTGCTTCTGGACTAGCCAACTCTTAGATAAATTATCAATATTATCTTTGGTGAGCTGATTACCAATTATGGAATTCCAAAGCCTTTACCACAAGCCATAACCTTGCGGGCTAGCCAACTCTTCACTTATAAAGATATGGTGAGTCGAATACCATACAATTTTGGGCAAATTGCAAGCCGTCAACGGATTTGAGAAATCTTTACCAAGAGCCGTTTGCTCTCGGATTAGCCAATCCTTATGTGGGTAAGACATGGCGGACTGATAACCATTTATTGCGTTCTAAGTGAGAAAAAATTTTAAAATTTTGGCTAAAATGGGGGTACTAGATGGTACATTTGATCAAATTCGCTAGAATTCCCCCCCACACTTAGAACTGAATATTGCCCTCAATATTCAAAGTACCTGTTGTTAAACCAACACTTAGAACGTGAAAGGGAAATACTAATAGCCATTTATTTTATATACACACACTTTTTTTTTTTTTTTTTTTTTTTTTTTTTTTTTTTTTTTTTTTGAAATTTCCATATATACAACATGTGGGGCATCTCCCCCACACTTAGGTGGTAGAAAATAGAAAGAAGTCAGAAATATGGGTGAAAACCCATATGGTGCTTGATTTTTTGATCACCGAGTCACTAGCTTGACTCGATCCCCGCATTCATTGGTTCTTGGGGAAAGTTTGAAGATCCGGGACAACCATGGGTGGTATGTCCTCTCCAAAGTAATGTTTCAACCGATGGCCATTTACTTTAAAGTTAGGTCCGTCAGCTTGAGATAACTCAACGGTACCATATGGATAAACTTTTGTGATAGTGAATGGACCAGACCAACGGGATTTTAGTTTACCCGAGAAAATCTTCAATCTTGAATTGAAAAGAAGGACTCGATCACCAACGTTAAAAACGCGGTTCTTAATTTTAGAGTCATGAATCTTCTTTGTCTTTTCTTTGTAGATCAAAGAGTTCTCGTAGGCTTGATCACGAAGTTCATTCAATTCATTTATTTGAACTTTCCGGTGATCACCCGCTGTCTGAAGGTCAAAGTTTGCATGCTTGAGGGCCCAATAGGCTTTGTGCTCAAGCTCAATCGGCAGATGACACGCTTTTCCGTACACAAGCTTGTATGGAGTACACCCGATGGGTGTTTTGTAAGCTGTACGAAAGGCCCAGAGTGCGTCATCTAGCTTATCCGACCAAGATGCACGATTTTCTCCTACGGTCCTTTCTAAGATTCTTTTAATTCCTCGATTGGTAACTTCCACTTGCCCACTTGTTTGGGGGTGATACGCGGTAGAAAGACGGTGTGTAACACCATACTTTTGCATGACTTTATCAAACTTGTCATTGCAGAAATGCGTACCACGATCACTGATAATAGCACGTGGAGTTCCAAAACGAGCAAAAAGAGATTTCAAAAATTTCACAACAACTCGGGCATCATTTGTGGGTAAAGCTTTCGCTTCAACCCATTTTGACAAATAGTCAACAGCCACGAGTATGTATTTGTTTCCTCGAGATGATGGAAATGGCCCCATAAAGTCAATGCCCCATATGTCAAAGATTTCACAAACTTGAATGACATTTTGTGGCATTTCATTTCTTTGTGAAATATTACCGTAACGTTGACAATCGTCACATGCTTTAACTATTTCCTGGGCATCCTTGTAAATTGTGGGCCAATAGAAACCGGAATCAAACACCTTTTTGGCGGTGTAGTTGGGATTATGATGTCCCCCAGTAGGTCCAGAATGGCAAGCCTTGAGAATATTGATGGCTTCTTGACCATAAACACACCGCCGGATGACTTGATCCGCACAGATTTTAAACAAGAAGGGGTCGTCCCAGAAATAATGTTTGACATCCTTGAAGAACTTATTCTTCTGTTGGGACGACATCCCTTTCACAACAAAGTTACCCGCATGGTAGTTTGCAAAGTCGGCAAACCATGGGGTAGTAGAATCTCCACGAAAAGCAACCGCACTGAGTGTTTCGAGAGGAAATGTTTCATTGATTTCCTTTTTCTCGAACACATCTTGGTGTGGGTTCTCTAATCGGGATAGATGATCAGCAGCTAGGTTCTCCGCTCCTTTTTTATCACGTATGGTGATATCAAATTCTTGCAGGAGGAGAACCCAACAGAGCAATCTCGGCTTTGCATCTTGTTTTGCAAAGAGATATTTGAGAGCCGAGTGATCCGTATACACTACGCATTTGGTCAAGATCAAATATGGCCGAAACTTCTCAAAGGCATACACCACAGCCAACAATTCTTTTTCTGTAGTGGTGTAATGAGTTTGAGCTTCAGTCATAGTTTTACTTGCGTAGTGGATAGGCTGAAAATGTTTAGCTTTTCGTTGCCCCAGGACTGCACCGATAGCAAAATCACTTGCATCGCGCATGAGTTCAAACGGCAAGTCCCAGTCGGGGGCAACTAAAATGGGTGCTTCAGTAAGCTTTTTCTTTAGAGTTTGAAAAGCTTCAATGCACTCAGGAGAGAAGATAAAAGGAGCATCCTTTTCAAGGAGATGAGTCATAGGCCGGGCGATTTTAGAAAAATCTTGTATGAATCTACGATAGAAACCGGCATGACCCAAAAAACTTCGAATACCTTTGACGGTAGTGGGATGAGGTAATTTACTGATGACATCAACTTTAGATCTGTCAACCTCAATCCCACTCTTGGAAATCTTATGGCCGAGGACAATGCCCTCTTTAATCATAAAGTGACTTTTCTCCCAATTTAGACAAAGATTGGTGTCTTTACACCTTTTCAACATGTTTTCTAAATTGGAGAGACATGCTTGGAACGAATCCCCAATGACCGAGAAGTCATCCATAAAGACCTCCATTGTTTTACCGATCATGTCGGTGAATATGGCCATCATGCACCTTTGGAACGTGCCCGGAGCATTACATAAGCCAAAAGGCATACGTTTATAGGCAAAAGTTCCATAAGGGCATGTAAAGGTAGTCTTTTCTTGATCTTGCGGATCAATGGGAATTTGAAAGTAACCTGAGAAACCATCAAGGAAACAATAGTACTCGTTTCCCGCTAATCTCTCAAGCATCTGGTCCATGAAGGGTAGAGGAAAATGGTCTTTACGGGTGGCATCATTTAACTTGTGATAGTCAATGCAGACACGCCACCCTGTAACCAATCGAGTTGGAATCAACTCATTTTCTTCATTTGTGACAACAGTAATGCCACCCTTTTTAGGAACGCAATGAATGGGACTAACCCAAGGACTATCTGAGATAGGGTAAATCAATCCGGCATCAAGAAGTTTGAGAACCTCTTGTTTGATAACCTCATGAATTTTTGGATTCACCCTTCTTTGATGTTGAACTGCCGGTTTAAAATCATCCTCCATTAAAATCTTGTGAGTACAAAATTCAGGGTTAATACCCTTGATGTCGGAGAGCTTCCAAGCAATTGCTTGCTTGTGTGACTTCAAAACTTTTATGAGAGCAGTCTTTTCATCCTCACTCAAATCTTTAGCAATTATGACTGGTAATTTATCATCACCCTCCAAAAATGCATACTCGAGATGAGGTGGTAAGTCCTTAAGTTCGACCTCAGGAAATTCATCATTTTTCTCAACCGATTTGATTTCCTCTTTATGAAGTTTTTGTGGAAGAACAGGAGGAAAAGAGGGATCTTTATTTAACATCTTCTCAATGAGAAGGATATCCCCCTCAAGGTCAATCTCTTGGTTATCAATTCCGTCGGGAACCGAATCACTTTTGAGAAAGGCCTCGATTTCCTCTAAGATAAAGTCACTTCCCTCAAATGGAGTGAGAGAAGGAGAAGAATTGGCGATTATAGGTTTAGAAGATGGAGTGGGATCACCACTCGAAGAATTATGAACATAACCAAGAACTTCTTGAGAGTACTCCTCTGAAGCAACATCAATGACATCTATTCGATTAACCGATTCAGAGTCATAATTTGAGGAGTACCTCGAAGTTTGATCGAGGTTAAAAGTGACTGCTTCATTATCCACACGAAGAGTTATTTTCTCTTCGAAAACATCAATTAGAGCACGGCCCGTCCTTAGGAATCCTCTTCCAAGAATGAGAGGAACCCTTGGATCAGCATCGAATTCAACAACAACGAAGTCAGCCGGAAAATGGAACTTTCCTACTTTCACGAATACATCTTCGGCAATGCCGAGTGGACGAGTGATAGAACGATCTGCAAGCTCAAGAGTCATGCAGGTAGGAGTAAGTCTAGGAAGAGAAAGTTTCTTCCATACTGAATTAGGCATCAGGTTAATGCTAGCGCCAAGATCGGCCAAGGCGAAGCATTCACCCATTCCTGGAAAAACACACGGAATGAGAAATTTTCCAGGATCTCCAAGCTTCTCGGGAAGCTTCTTTAAAATTGCTGCAGAGCAATTCTCGTTTAAAGGAGTTTTTGCCATTTCGTACAATTTTTCCTTGTTGCTTAACAAGTTCTTGATCATTGATGCAAATTTGGGCATCATGATGATAGCATCCGCAAGGCTTATGTCAAAGTGCAAATCTTGAAAGATTTGATAGAACTTGTCCATTTGGTGACTAGCCTTTTCACGGAGCTTTTGCTCATTGAGTCGTGATGGATAAGGTATTGAAGGTTTGGATTTAGGGATCTCAACGGGAGTTTTAGCAGATTCAAAGACAACTCCAGGGTTGAGTTTGGTTTTCGAAATATCCTGAGGTTGGACATTTTTGGTACCTCCGTTATTAGTAGGAAGTATATTGTCCTTGGTCACCTCAGGTTCACGTTCCACTACCATGGGAAGAGAAGAAGCGGTAGTTAGAATCTCAGGTCCATCATAAGCTTTGCAACTGTGTGTGGTGATAGCTTTAAGTTCACCCTTTGGGTTGACCACAGTATTACCAGGGAGACCTCCCGAGGTAGAAGGTGGAGTGAGATGGCTTATGAGACTAGAAAGCATATTCTCAATGTTGCTTTGAGATTGTTCCATTTTGTTGTTTGTAGCCATAAGCTCACTCTTCAGCTCATTACCTTGCTTGGTTATTGAAGATTGTAAATCATTCCTCAAAGTGAAGATTTGATTTTGCATTGCCTTTAGTTTGGAATCATTAACCTTGATATAGTTATTGAGTTCACTTGAAGGCGGTTCTTGGTAATAAGGAGCTGAATACCCTTGATTACCCCTTGGGGGTGGGTATTGATTGATTGGGGCATGAAATTGGTTTTGTATGTTTTGCCCTCTTTGCTGATTAGGATTAAACCTATTTGGATTGTTGGGTTGAGGAAATCCGGGTGGTCCATTTTGAGGACGGTAGTTTGGATCCACTTGAGGACGGTATTGGTTACCTCCTTGGTTGGAACTACCGGCTATTGCATTAATTTCAAATGTACCATCGGTGGCAGTACAATTATAATATGCATGTGGACCACCACAAGTGACACAAACTTCTACCTTTTTTACTTCGGCAATTTGAGAAGTTTGCGGAGAAGAAGGAGAGGAAACTTTCTGTGTGGTGAGAACCAAGGATTTTATAACCTTTGGGAGTTCGCTAAGTCTAGCATCGGTGCTAGACTGACCCACGGATGATGAGGTAGAAGGACCAACACTCATTTGGGAAACAACCGGTTTGCTTCGTGGAGTGCGGACCTTAGACTTGTTCTCAATGATTGCTAAAGCATCCCTTGTGGTTCGATTCAAGAAATTTCCTCCAGCGGAGGAATTAAGAGATTCTTGATCAGCTGAGCTCACACCATTGTAGAAAGTGTCGAGTTGCATCAACTCAGAGAAACCATGATGCGGACATTTGCGAAGCATTTCTTTATAACGATCCCATGCCTCACTAAATGATTCATCGAATTTTTGTGTAAATTTCATGATTTCGTTTTTAAGACTCGTGGTTTTGGAAGGAGGGAAAAATTCATTCACGAACTTCTTAACCAAATCTTCCCATGTTACAATCGATCTAGGGGGTTGTTTATCAAGCCAAATTCGGGCAGCCCCATCGATGGAAAATGGGAAAAGAAGAAGTTTGATTGCCTCTTCAGGGACGTTTTCGTATTTGATGGTAGATGTGATTTTGTTAAACCATCGAATGTGATCTTGAGGATCGTCCCTTTCAAAACCATAGAATTGACGCGAGGTTACAAGATTTATTAATCCCGTCTTGAGTTCAAAATTCTCGGCCACGATGGCCGGAACAACGATAGCATCTCCGTAACCCTCGATGGGTGCTTGGAGAAGCTCATTCATAGTCGGCTCAGCCGCCATGAGAACAGGAATAGCACGAACCTCGGGTTCGACTATCGAAGAAGAACGTCTACGTCTACGACCTCGTCTTCGAGGAATGTTGCCAAGCTCACGTAACGGGCTCGTAGACCTAGAAGAACGCGTGCGCATGCACTAGAACACAACTCTAAGAAGCCTCGGAGTGGATAGAATTATGAAAAAGGATGGAAGATTCTTTTTATTTTTGAAAAGTGAAAATGAAAATAAATCCAATTAAAACAAGATCGAGAGAAAACACAAGCTAACTTAAACCAATAATCAACAAGCGTACGGTAGCTCTCTAAAAGATAAACGCATAGGGTGGCGGAGAAGCAAAGGTGGGCATTTAATGCTCCTTAAAAACCCGCTTCTTTCAGTCCAACAATTTAATGTCAGACTATCCTTAAACCTCCTTTATAGTTTGTTTATCAATTAAAGGTGAGCCGATATTCGCAAGTGATACAAAGGAAAGTTTTAAATCTTTGGTTTGGGAACTTATTATGGTCGTACCCCCAGTTAGGTAGCACTCTGTCTTGGTTCTCGATGGTATTTTTTTTTTATTGTTATTTATTATTAACAAAGAAAACGGAAAATGTTTTTGGGTTTTTGTTTTTTTTTTATATGATAATATATATAAAAAAGAAAAGAAAAATATTTTTGTTTTTTATATTGTTTTTGAGAAATAAGAACTTCTTGAAAGAAGGATCTCGAATCACTAATCGCTTGAACTTAACACAAAAGTCGCAGCACACCTCCCCGGCAGCGGCGCCAAAATTTGATCCGTGCTAAAGTATATATATAAATATTATGCAACGACGGATACGCGTGAATAAATACAAATCACCCTTTTGTGAGAAAGGATACTTGTACAAACTCACGTTTGTGTGTAGTGTGAAACCAGGTAAGTGATTACCCGGATCGTTTCCCAAAAGGATGTAAATGGGCAACTGTGAAAAGCTTTGGATTAGAGTGATTGATGATTTAGATTGCTTTTGATTTTGCTTTTTGATATTCAATTAACAAACAATAAACAATTATGCACAATAAATCTAAACGCGACTTAATTAACCTAAAAACGCGCAACAAAAAATCTAAAATGGAACAAAAACTGAAATTTATGAAATTTAAAACCTAAAAATGTAAAATTATTTAAAACTTATTTTAAAACTTAAATTATATTTTTTACACTTTTTATTTAATTATTACTAATTATTTATTATTTAATTACCAATTAAACTAATTTAAATTATAAAAAATACTAAATGAGCAAGGAAAAATCTAAAACTTTTTCTAAAAATATTATTAAGTAAAAAGAAGCTAAGAAAATTATAAGATTGAAATTTACTTAATTAAAATTTAAAAAGATAAATTCTATTAAATAGAAGCTATCACTATATTTCTATTTTTGGTTTTTCTTAAGGTCTAAAAATGAAATTATATTTTTCCTAGATTAAAAATGACAAAAGAAAATTATGAAAATTAAAATTATATTTTTATGATTAATATTCTATTTATTATGATTTAATTACTATTTTAAACTAATTAAAAAGATTAAAAATATTAAATGACTTAGGAAAATTATGAAAAATTCTGAGTAAATCTAAATTAACATTAGAAAGCTAGGAAAAATAAAAGTGGAAGTTATCAAAGCCCAATAAGCAGATTTGGGCAGATAAGCAGTTTGCTAATAAGCCAAAAATAAGCTAAAAGACTAGAAACTTCACCAAATGCTCAGAATAAGTTAAAACAACTTAATAAAGCATGAAACAACTGAAAAAGCACAATAAGCAATAGGAAATAAGCAGATAAGCACATGCACAGTTGCTACATCTCAACAGAAAATTCAGAAAAGCAGCCCAATTTGCAAATAGATTAAGCACACTAAATAAGCTGAGAAGCAAAATGTTATGGGGGCAAAAGCTAGGCTACCAAGCTGAGAATATAAAAAACCAAAGAGCCCTAATTTTTTCAAGCCAATTGAACTCCAATTTGATGCAAGTACAGGTGGTGAAAAACTGGTAACAAGAAAACTGCAGCAGATTTTTGACTTTTCTTTAGCACTTATACTATGACTAAATTGAGTTTTAAAGGCAGAAATCTAATCCTAGATATTGTTTGAAGATGTTTAAGCACTGAAAACTGAAACACAAACACAAATAACTCAGATCTATGCAAGTGCAGGTGAACAGTGGCAACAATAGCAAGCAACAATTAGGATTTAGAGCAATTTTGACTTTTGACTAATAACCTATGGATATTATGCTATTGCTAACTCAAGTAGACCTACTGCAGACTAGGTGGACCAAGAAACTAGTAGAATAACAATAAGAACAACAGGTAATACTAAGATCTAAACACCCCTATAACCTAGTGATTACACTACAAATCTAATTTTAAAACTACACCTACTGATTATTTGATCTAAACAGATTACCTAAACAATAAGAAGTCTATTTTAACCAAAAAACATACCTAAGAACACCAAGAACAACATACTGCAGATTTAACCTAAAGTGAGCTGTAGAAATGGAATGATAAACCTCAGCACATAAAAACTGAACATAAGCACTCAAATACTCTACTAGGCAGTAACAAACATAAATCAACCATAAACTACACTAAATAAGTAAATAGCTACTGTAATTTAAATGTGCCGAAACAAAAAATTGAGAAAACTTACTCTAAATCCCCTAGCTAAACAAGGGTTACTTTTGAACCGAAGCCTGTCTTTAAACAGGCTAACACCACAGGACACCAAAAATCACAGGAACAACTTATTATCTTCATGAATTCTGAGCAGTTGACTTACCTTTGACTTTCGTTGACCAAGTAAATTTAAAACCGAATGAAGATTAAATTAAGATTGCAATACAACCAAACGAATACAATTCTTGAAAAAGTTAACCAACAGTGAAATTAAATTACAATAATTTAGAAAACATGTTTTTAAACTAAATTCTACACTAAAAAGGTCTAAAAAACTAGTGACATGGATCTCTGTGTCTTCTATCTCTTTAAATATCACTCCAAAGACTCCTCTCAGCCTCCTGAATAAATCCCAACCGTCCAATTATATCTAATCCATCTCTGTCGTTGATTTCCAAAAATGGCGGGAAAAATAGATAAGTGGGTATTTTAACTTTTTGATCACGTGGGAAAGTGGTACTTAGCTAGGAGGGGGGTTGACCGTAGGAGGAGGCGTATTTCAGGAAAAGGCATGGGGGAGGGGAAGCTTGTTGTCGGTTGTGTTAGGGGACATGGTTTTGGTTAGTGGTTTCCTGGCTTGGCGGGTTTTGGTCTTTGGGAGGGATAATGTTGACCGGGGTATTGTTGTTTGACCGAGGTTACTAAATAACGGGGTAGTGGGTTTTGGGATGGTTGGGCTTTTGTAGTTATTGGGCTTGGGGTTGTGATGGGATTTTTGGGTTGGGTTAATTGTGTGTCGGTTAAGGGTACTGGGTAATGGGTTTAGTGTTAGGTTATTTATTTTTGGTTTTGGGATAAATGGGTATAATCGCAAGGACCATAGATGTAAACTTCTGAAAATTGAGGGACCTTTGATGCTAACTTCTGAAAATCATCCCAAGGATAAGACTTGCCAAGTTCAATAGTACAAGGACCAAAATTGATTATTTTCCATTTTAAACCTTCAGGGACTAATTCTGCCAATTTGTGAAACTTCAGGGACTGAAAATGACAAATTTGTGAACTTTGCATGTTTTTCACTTGTTTTCAATCTTTTTGTATCTGAATCACATAAAAACACATTTTAATGATATTTATAACATTATGTGACATTTCAAAGTGTTTTTGGCTGTTTATGTGGGTTTAAACAATGTAAAATATATGTGTATTTAGACACATATCAGTCCCCTTAATTTTAAGGGGGCCGGCCTACAATTAAAGGGACCGGCCATCTGGGCAGTAAAATTACTGTTTTCTTTTGCATCTTGCGACCCCTTCTATCTAGCCCAAACCTTGATGCTCATTTCTCATCATCACCAATACCACCACATCCACAACCGAACCATCACCTTTGGTCTTAGAGATGAGATACACTACATGTTTTCATCCCTTGAACACATGCTTAACAACCAACCTCCACCACAACCTCCATCATTTTCACCCACTACACTACCACCACCTTCATTCTCACCAAATTAAGCATATGCAATGTTTAATCAAAAATAATTTTTCAAACCATTTTGTGTGCAAGCCCCATGGAAGATCATGTACTCCTAGAATGATTATGTAGATGACATTACTTACTAGCTAATGTAGGATTGAATATAATCTTGGATGGTTGTGTATTGATACACAACATTTTTAATGAATGTCTTTATATGCATGCTTATTTTTGCTATATATATGTTTGTGCTTCTAATATTTTTCTTGCAAGTATTCCATATATCGATTCCTTGGTGCCCCCAAACGAGGGGGAGTACACATCAAGGGGGAGTTTTCATCCCGATAAATTTCACGTTTGAATTTTGTCGGCTTAACCTTTTTGATTCTACAAAAAGGGGGAGAAGTGAATGTAAATTCACTAAATACTTGTCGAAAAATATACTTTTTGGTTTAATGAGTTTAGGTTTTGTAATCATCAAAAAGGGGGAGATTGTTGACATAAATAAATGCCTAAAAACATTATCAATATTTATTCATATCTCTATGTTTTGATGATCACAAAATGTAAACTCATTAAAACATAAACTTATAAATTAAACAAGTACTTAGTTGTAAATATTCACTTCTACAACTAAAATCACTTAAGGTATGAATGAACTAATGCTTA
Source organism: Artemisia tridentata subsp. tridentata (assembly GCA_021014915.2). Lineage (NCBI taxonomy): Eukaryota > Viridiplantae > Streptophyta > Magnoliopsida > Asterales > Asteraceae > Artemisia > Artemisia tridentata. Next base: position 251,856,688 of record CP139507.1, read on the forward strand.
ATGCATTATATGATCAAAGGAACATTTTCTTAAAAACTAGATTTTTTATAAAACATCAAAAACATTTTATATATTTTTTGAAAAACATTTTTGGCATTAAATAAAAATGTTTAATCTTTTATAAAAATATGAATTCAAATTTTTAACCAAAATCAGTTAAAATGTTCCAGAAAAACGTTCCCCACAAAAGGACAAAATTGGCCAACGTTCAGTAGGGGCGGCCCCCTTAATTTTACTAGGCAGGCCCCCTTAATAATTACGGGGACCGCCCCCTATTTAAGGGGACCGCCCCCGCTCCAGTAGGCTCCAGCTGTCCAGATTTTTCCCTATAAATACAAGCCTTCTCCTGGATTTTTTCTCAACCCTTTTGCACTAAAACTTTCTGTTGTAGATCTCATTTCATATCTCAAATAAACCTTTGATCAAGTAATCTTAAGCATTGGTTTCCAAGTGATCCAAGCTTCCACCATCCAAGTGCAAAAGAAGAATACTTCTATCAATCAAGATTAGAAGTATTACAACTTAGTATCATTTTGTTACTTAAGTTGTGTGTTTAACAAAGTTTGTAAATCATTCATTCATTTGTATGTAAGGTGTGTGTTGTAGATTAGTGTTGTGTGTAAGTAGTGAAGATGTTGTATAAGTAGTTGTGGTATAGAAGTTGTGAGGTCAAAATGTAGAAGTCGTGAAGCCGTGGTGTAGAAGTTGTGAAGCCGTAGCTTAGAAGACATGAAGTCCTTGTGTTGAAGTCGTGAAGCCGTAGCATAGAAGTTGTGTAGTGGTCGTGTTGAAGCCGTGAAGTCCTAGTCTTGAAGTCCTAGTGTTGAAGTCGTGAAGCCGTAGCATAGAATTTGTGTAGCGGTCGTGTTGAAGCCGTGAAGTCCTAGTCGTGAAGTCCTAGTGTTGAAGTCGTGAAGCCGTAGCATAGAAGTTGTGTAGCGGTAGTGTTGAAGCCGTGAAGTCCTAGTCGTGAAGTCCTAGTGTTGAAGTCGTGAAGCCGTAGCATAGAGGTTGTGTAGCGGTCATGTTGAAGTCGTGAAGTCTTAAGTCATGAAGACATAGTGCTGAAGTCGTGAAGCCGCATCATAGAGGTTGTGTAGCGGTCGTGTTGAAGTCGTGAAGAAGTCGTGAAGAAGTCGTGAAGCCGTTGTGAAGAAGTCGTGAAGAAGTCGTGATTAAGTCGTGTAGAAGTTGTGTTGTGAAGTTGTGAGATTGGTTCTAGCTACGATTAGAACTCGACATTTAGCTTTGTGTCGTTAAACCTGTGTAAGCCAAAGTTGTGTACGGTTTTCTCCGCCATAAGGGAGCTTATTGAAGTTGTGAAGAAAACTCTCGAGCAAGGTGTGCTCGGGGAGTGGAGCAGGGCAAGGAAGGTGTCCTTGTAGCCGAACCACTATAAATCTCTCGTGTCTCGGTTAGATCTTTCCATACCTTATTTATTTCTTTACTTGCATCGTCATTACTTTCATACACATAGACTTACATAATTGCTAGTATTAATTAGAGGTCGACTTCACATAAAGATCAAATTGAAAATCCATTCAAGAAACCAAAACTTTTACAATCAATTTAAAAGAATACATATATAACTAATAATAAGATTTAAGTTTTATTTTTCATAACAAACTAGAATCTAAAGTTTTTTTAAAAGTATAAAACAAAGTTTTTATAATAAATTAAAAAGACGTAAAACTATTCAACCCCCCCCCCTTCTAGTTTTCCACAATTTTTGTTGACCATTTTTTAGCAATGTATTTTCAGGTAATTAAGGTATCGCATGTTGGGTTGCATAAGGACATACCATGGAGTCGCGGAGTCGACTCGTCTCACTTTATATTTTTATGCGCTTATCTATCGTTTGATTTGTATGAACTTGATTTTCCGCAAACATGATTCACCTTTTGGGACCTAAACTTTGTAACTCTGAATGTTTTAAATGATCAAACGATGTATTTTCAAAATGACACTTTAGGTCATTCAATATAACTGTATTGTCGTGCTATGGCAGTCAGCCCCTGGAATTCCATTTCGCTGCAATTTACGTAATTTGGGGGTGTGACAGATTGGTACCAGAGCAAAGGTTTTAGCGAACTAGGTTATCCTTAATATCGTAGACTATAACTACACCATCATAGCATCTCATCATTGTAGCATAAGTGTATATTCATTATATAGCATGTATAATGAATGCGATTTCATACATATATCATTTCATCATAACCCGCATAATGTAAGTGGTTATTTACTTTAATTTTACGTCGATTGTCACAAAGATGTCTTCACCCAACCACCCTATTATCATTTTAGCAGACTCGGATATCGAGGATGCTTTTTCATCCACTCATACACCTACATCACCACAGTCACCATTGTTGGTTGATAATTTCCACCTATTATTAGCACTACCTGAGCCGGACTTAGGAGATACTACCAGACACGACACCGAAACTTTTGAGATCCAGGGTACTGCCCCTGCCTTCCCACCACCACCATTGTCATTCCCTTTTTCTATTCCCACATATTAGGAATTACATGACACCTTGTGGATAATACCAAGATCACCGACTCAACAGGGACATCAGCAGATTCCTCAAGAATGGTTTGGAATCTACACTATCTCGGACATGATCGATGCACAACTCCAGACCCCACATCAGGACTCATCCCGACCCCAAGATGCCACAACCCTGGACTGACTCAGAGGAGCACTAGGGAACCCCTAGACTAGACTTATATCTTTACTAGCTTTTACTATTATCCTAGCCATAGGATGTGTGGCATAGCTCAAAGAAACTTGTACTATTTTGATTGTTGTACAACGAAATCACCAAGTATTGACTTTACTATATGGGTATGGTTGTGCTATCTATGATATCGGTCCATGTAAGACCGAAATTTTCATATTTATATATCCACATGTGCTATGGTTATAAATATGATGTTTCACGATTTCATCTTGTCACGATTTCACCCCACTTATACATGTCATGGTTGCGTATATGTGAGTATGATGATCCTCATTACTTATAAATTCTCATGGTCTCTTATGATTTTGAAGAGGTTAGGTTAAAGCAAGCCACTCCAGACATGACACAAGCCACAACCCTCACCAAGGATCTTACTCACGTGGAATTTATGGGTTGCAATCCCCCCTTATTTAGCGGAACTAAAGACACGAAAGGATTTCTCAAATGGTTCAAAGAAATAGAAACAATATTTTGATGTGGCGACTGCCGTAAGGAAGACAAGGTTAAGTTCGCCACTTTCACTTTTCGGGATCATGCCCAGGAATGGTGGACTAAACATGTGCAGATAGTAGGGGTCGACGCTGCTTACTCACACCCTTGGGAGAAACTAAAAAGGATGATGACTTTAACATTTTGTGTAAGAAGCAAATTACGAGCGATGGAACAGGAAATCCTAGACTTTACCCTGGTAGGAGATGATGTTGTCAAATACACTACTCGTTTTTATGAATTAGCACGACTAGGCCCTACAATGGATGAACCGGAAAGCAAGAAACTTGAGAGGTATATCGGGGGACTCTCCCCTAAAATTCGTATGATGGTCGCTTCATTAGAACCCAACACCATGCTTGAGGCTATCCATATAGCAAGAGAGGCTAAGGAACACATAGCTAAGACCAAGGCAGTAGGAAACAATAATGACAACAAACAAGAATGGAACAACAACCACAAAAAGAGAAAGTGGGACGACAATCAGGGTGGTAATGCTACCCAACAACCACCAAAGAGGCAAGAAGTTGCTGAGGCCTATGTTGCAGGCCCGACTGACAAGAAAGGTTACAAAGGTACCCTACCCAAATGCAACAAGTGTCAAAGTCATCATAAACCCGGGCCTTGTCTTAATCCTTGTAGTAACTGTAAGAGAATTGGACATTCGACTAGAGAATGCAAGTTCCCAATCATTGCCGGAAATCAAAAACCTTCAGTGACATGTTTTGGCTGTGGAGAGATAGGACACTACAGGAAGGAATGTCTAAGACAAGGAAATCAAGGGAATGGGAACCAAGGTGGAATAGCTCATGGAAGAGCCTAGGTCATCGGGGGAGGAGATGGCTAGCACACCAACAACATTGAGGACAACAACCATGTTTAAGCACAAGGAACTTCTGCCTTAGTAATAAACCATAGATGAAGCCCGCTAGGGTTGTATTTCCTTAAGTAGTCTATCTTAAGTACTTCCTTGTAACCCCGTTGTATTATGTACCTTTCTATCTAATGTAATCCCTATCTTTTATCAATTCCACCATGAGCACAATCTTTGTTTATTTCATAACCTATTCCATTATTCCCAGTTTTCAACCATTTCGCAACAACACACCATTATCCTAGAAGGGGTTAAGTAAGAATTCGTCTCTGACTATAGACTGTTACTATTCCGCAAGATTCTCACATATCCTATAACCCATTCAGCAGAAAGTATCCCAAGCTATCTCACTACCACCTTATGGCACCACTTTACATAATGTTGATGCAAGAAATGCTACCACCGCTTTATTAAACTGTTTCATATAACCCCGCACTAAATTATTTTACTACCCTCTCAGGGAATTATTACACAGGATTTTTTTTAAACCATGTTGTATTACCATTACATCGTAAATTGATTTACTAGTATCTACCAACTATTTACTTCCATGCGAACCGATTTTTCTTGTTAAAACAAAATTTCAGACTACCATCTTATCAAACAACACGTTGAACACCATCTAAAACTTTTGAGAAACATAACCTTGCTTTGACGAAACTGAGCATCGCATCATTAGTCCTCAATTATACATAACCAGATCACCTATGTCTAATTCAGGAAGGATTATGCCATGAAGGAAACAATTATCTTTTCAAGATTTCTAATAACAATTTTCATTCACAACATCCCAAGAAAGTAAAGTTTTGTAAACAAGTAAACTCTTCATAAACATCCTTATCGACAAACTCTCTCCGAGTACCTACACCACATGTCACTCACTTATCAGTTAAGTTGGAATTTACCATTGACCTTCCTAGGAGAGACCTTCCGACTATAAGGAGAAATTCATGACATAAGAAAACAACGAAAGGGTTTCGGAACCACAAAGAACGACTAGGAATGTACAGTAAGTTGATTCGTATCACAATGAAAAACACAAGGTCTCACGAGGCAATCCAAATCACTATCCTTGGCATAGTCACTAAATCCTATCAATTCAAAAGCACTAGTTATACCAAGTGGGACAACGAACCTAAGTCATGATCCAGTTAGAAAGTACTAAGTAAGTTGGATACAAATACCTACAAGTCGTACCCAAGATTAACTTATAGGCATTATTCAATACCCGAAATGAAACGTTAGACATTTAAGCATTCATGCAAACACACATACCCGACTGTTTTATCATTTTGACGCTTTTAATTCAAATCAATTTTCTCTAAAGAGCGTTTATACAAATCATATACCTTGTAGGAAAGTATCTACCTAAAGCATCTATCTTGGAAAATAAATCCCTTATGGTCAGCCTTTGACAAAACTACTAAGCGTTAAGAAATGTATAACACCAAACCTTGCAAAAACATTCATATCCACATCATGTCGAAAACCTATCGTTAAAACCTTGGGTCGTATTTGAAAACAGTCCAATCTTGCAAAACCACTAAAAATATCCAAACTTGAAAAATTCATTTATTCAGGAAAAAGATTTCAAATAAACCACTTCATATCGAGAGAGAAACTTCATTTGTTCAAATTTAGAAATTCATTCAAGCTTATAAATTCAACTATTCAATTTGTACAATTCATTCATTCAAACTTGTAAATTCATTTGTCCAAAGAAAGATTTTAACCAAAACACTCTGTATCGAACAAAAGTTTTATTCGTTCAAACATAGAAATTCATTTATTTAAACGTGCGAATTCATTTAATCAGAAAAAGGTTTCAAACAGAACACTCCATATTGAGAGGGGGATTTCATTTATTCAAAATTGTGGATTCATTTATTCAAATTATAAAGATTCGTTACCCAAACTTGTAAATTTATTTATTCAGAGGAAGATTTCAATCAAAACCCCCCATACCGAGTCAAAATTTTTGAAAGCCAACCACCATACTGCGACACTCCATACACTTAGAACCTTGTGATTGACAAACAATAGCATGGAAAATTTTGATAAAGGAAGATCTAGGGAAATACTATTGAATAGTAAGGATCTTGGTAATGAAGACCAAGTACCTTAGGTGAAGAGAGACTCATATTATGACACTAGTTAGCGCAAGACACCAGGAATCAGGAACTGTTACCATACCTTCAACCTTCCGATAACGCCATTTCGGCAACCCTATTATCGTGAAATCGGTCGAGACACATTGTACGAAATTCAAATACACTTGATAAAGGATAGACAATACTTCTTAAACTTTCGGCGATTCCTTTAAGATATTCTCTTTCCAATCAGATATGCACACGCTCTACCATCCTAGGACCAACGAACATTGAAGAAACTATCCAAGCGCTATAGGACGTGCTTAGCACCATATGATCAACTTTGAATTATTTTGAGTAATCCTTTGACATCGACAGATTGACAGATTTCACCTTCAACAATAAGCCATCACACCAATACAAAGACTGCACCCTTTAAGGCACTCTATGGTCGAAGTACCAATTACCAATTGACAAACTGAATCCAGAAAGTCCAACTCACTAGTCTAGGACTTAATTGTGAAGCAACAAAAGAAAATTTTACAAGTCAAGAATCAGTTACAAGCTACAAGAGAACGATGGAAAAGCCAGGTTGGTGCATGACACATATCATCGGGATTAGGTATTCCTAAGCAGCAAACCATTAAGATTCGAGTTGGAGAACGGACTATGTTGAAAGCCTTTCCTTGGAGAGACATGATATAATTCTTGGTAACGCGGGAGATTGAACCCTAAGTATATTGGGCCATTTAAGATTCTAATTAGAATCGACCGACTAGCATACAGACTTGAGCTTCTGTCGGAGCTCAGCAACATACACCACCCATTTCATATTTCAAACCTCAAGAAGTGCCTTCCAAATAAATCACTTATAGCATATTTCATGTCATTCTATTAGAAGAAATTCAGCTCGACGATAAGCTTAACTTCGTGGAGGAACTAGCAGAAATCATGGACCGTGAGGTCAAACAGTTGAAGCAAATTCGAATTCCTATCGAGAAAGTTCGCTAGAATTCTCGAGGAAGTCCTGAGTTTACTCGGGAACTGGAAGACCAGGTGCGACTCAAATACCCACTTCTTTTCACAAAGTCCACTCCAGAGACCAACATCAACAGAATTCAGAGGCTGGATTCCTTTTAGGGTGGAAGACTGTCACAACTCGTAATTTCAGGTCATTTTCCAAACCTCGAAAATTTACTTTTCAGGGGATTACTATTCAACATTTACTATTCACCGATCACTATTCATCATTTCACTATTTATCGTTTTTGAAGTCAGTTTGAGACCTTGAGAAGTTTTCAAAAATTTTACTGTTCATGTGACACTATTCATTCCCGGAGGGAAATCACTATTTATGGGCATCATTCATCATGTCGTAGACTAGGTTTACGGGTATTCAAATTCGCGTAACCAGTAAGGTTTAGCTGCGTATTCATGCATCATCAGTAAGGGTACGTCATATAGACTAGAGTAGTCTACATATCATCAGTAACATCATTATCATATTAGGTCATGCACGGGTTTGTGTGATTTTTATTAACGTATGTTTAGTTATTTAATTAACGTTACTACTCAGTCATTACTACTAACATTATACCCGATACTCCCGACTATGATCCTAACATATTTTCATGCTAATTATAATGTTATAAAGATTATATTATAACTTTACCCGGTGTTTTTAAATCAATTGCTACATTTTTCGTTAAGAGCTTATAACTCCGTCGGTTTACGATATTTCAACCCGATTATTATTCTAACACCCGATTCTTGCTAAGAATATGATTTTACAATTTGTACAACTTCGTTGTATTTTATATTATCTCGACAAGAATTATTTCTAGTTAACTCGGTACCCGGTAACACCCAATGCATACTTAAACTAACTAATACTTACAACTTGGAGACAACATCTTTAAATGTCCATGTTTCCTTCCTTTTCTTCCATGATCCCCCCCCCCCCTTTGTCCCCTATAGGTCCAATTTAGCTTTGAAAATCTTGGCTACCATTAATACTTCAAGACTTTATGTGTTGGATTTAATTTCAATAACACATAAACATAACAGGTAAACTAGCAAAACAAGATCAAAACTCTCTTTTTTTCTCTCATATGGATCGGCCAAGCTAAGAACACCAAGGAGGAACCATAATTTTTCCAAGATCTAGTGTTAAACAAGTCTCATTTACCTTCCTTGTTAGGGTTTTGAGATAAAATCCCTAGGTTACTTGCACATTTCTCATCAAATCACCTCAAATATTCAAGTAAGCTCCAAGAACATCTTTTAATCTTTTCATACTTTCATATGTTATATTTTCAAGTTATATTAGTAGCTAGTTATGCAAATATTCATGTTAAACATACCACTTGTTACACAATTCCTTTATAAACATAGATCTATGGATTTTTAGTGTGATCATAATGAGATCCACCATTGTTGGTGATGTTTAGGAACCCATGACACCCTAAGAAGGTGTATGGTAAGATTAGATAGGTTGTGGTGTTGATTTGAAGTGGTTTGATTAAGTTTTGAACTAGTCTTGAACCTTAAACATTGATTTTTCAACAATAGAAATAGGTGCTGTCCATTTTTGTAGAATCTGGAAAACTCAGAAACCTTTGAACTATTTTGGCCTTCAAATTCAGAAAGTTCTTTCAAAAACGAAACCGTGGCCGCTTGAATCACTAAAAACCAACTTATAACAAAGGAGATATGATTTTTACAAGTTAGACGACGAAAACTAATTTTCTGGAAATAAGCTTGCTGTTTGCCGAATTTCAAAGGACCAAACGAGGCATTAGACGTGATCTACGAGAGCCGAGCTACTGAGATTATGTTAGTTCATGTTATGACGAATCCGTGGATATAAAGAACGTAGAAAACGAGCTTATAACGACCGAGATATACACGTTTAAAGCCCGACGATTCACAAACCATTTTGACAGCCCACTATTAGAAAATATTCTAAGTATAAAAGCTAGTGTTTTTGCAAGACATAACATTGATAGCCGATTTTCTAATTGATCGAGGCGCGTATGATCAAAAGTTAAATAACACGACATTTAGACATTGTTACAAGGTTTTCAAAAACGTCAAGTTTGATCACTAACACTTAACGTACAATATTTCACGACTAGCTTTGCGAGGCCATTTTGGGCATATTTTCTCAAGTTAAAAAAATATTAATTTGCGATGAAAACATTATATTTGCCGATAGAACACCAAACGAGAATCATGGAGTACCGTTTCAACACATTTACACGAAAAGTGGTTTACAACTTAACGAGACGTCAAAAATGTATTTTTCGACGATAAACGTTATTTTCAAAATTAACGAGTGGTATCGATAACATACGTATTTGCATGTGTAGCATTTTATCATTGCTTAGCTTAGATCGTATCATTCATAATAGGTCCCGGTTAGAGACCGAGCCTCACTTCATCATTATCATTGTTGCTATCATAGCAGGTGAGTTTTCATAGCCCCGCTTTTAAATTAATTATTTAATTTCCAAATTCTCGGGGGAGAATACATTGCACCATTTTTATATATTTATATGGACCAAAGTATCAAACTCATTTACATTGCTTAAGTTACCTTCATTGCCAAGTTAAAGTCCCCTTTTTTTTTATCATGGACCGTTAATTGTGAGCAAGCGAAGGTGAGTGGATAGATCTATTGAAGGTGACGCCTCCGTTCGGGTTGGTAGCGCCAACTTGTCAAACGACGCATTTCATTTCAATCATTCAGAGTGTTTGGCAAAACACTCATTTTGGGACATTTATTTTAGTCTAGCTTCGGGGTCATGAGCTTAAGAGCTAATGTATTATTTTTATGTGACATTTTGTCATACACTTTATACTTATGGTTACCGTAGAAACCTTTCATTTACATAAACCTATGAACTCACCAACATTTTTGTTGACCATTTTTTAGCAATGTATTTTCAGGTAATTAAGGCATCGCATGTTGGCTTGCATAAGGACATACCATGGAGTCACGGAGTCGACGCGTCTCACTTTATATTTTTATGCACTTATCTATCGATTGATTTGTATGAACTTGATTTTCCGCAAACATGATTCACCTTTTGGGAACTAAACTTTGTAACTCTGAATGTTTTAAATGATCAAACGATGTATTTTCAAAACGACACTTTAGGTCGTTCAATATAACTGTACTGTGGTGTTATGGCAGTTACGCCCCTGGAATTCCATTCCGCTGCAATTCACGTAATTTGGGGGTGTGACATATATATATTTAACTCGTAAAATGAGGCAATAAAACTTATATTCAAGAGTCTTAACGACTTGGAAATGCTTTATAAACGGGCGCATCATGCCATTGAAACAAAACATTTTCATTTCAAATACGAGTATTGTTTTATAAATCACTTTAAGGTTATTGCTGAGACATATTATTCATATATTAGGTTGTGCTGAGGTTCACTTGCCGTGCTATCCCATTTGATCATATTGTGATATCTTGTTCATCTGCTGCTAAGGTGTGATTCATAGCCCCACTTTATTTTTAAATTGTTTATAAACCCATATGGGAGATACATCCTACTTACTTATTTTTTATGAGCACAATTATTTATTGGTATGCTATTCCTGACTGATGCAATAATGCTAAGTACCTTCCTTGCCAAAAGCAAGTCCCTCGATCATGAACCATTAATCACTTGCGAGTGAGCGTGATTGTAGTTTATAGGCCTATAGGATTTGACTATCCCACCATGTTGACTAAGGTCGGTCAGCATGTGATGTACTATAATTGAGTTTTTCTAGGTATCTGGCAAAGTACCTAGCTTTGGGGGCAACTATTATATTATGAAATTCCGTGGTTACTGTCGACTTACGCCAAGGTTATTGGTGCCGGTTAACGCTTTGTGTGTCATGAGCTTAGCAAAACAATAGAATTATGTGACACTTACCCGATATTTGTATTTGTTACTTATATCTTCCAGACTTAAAATCTTGTGCTCAACTATTATTTACTAAACCTATGTATTACACTCAACCTTTTTGTTAACTTTTCAGCATGTTTTATCTCTGGTAATTGATGCATGTTGTGAACACCAGGAGTGGCTGAAGGTTGAGAATGGCTATCATGGGCTTTACTTTTTACCCTTACTGTCTTTATCATTCTAATAATCTTTTAAAACTGTGTCTTTTATTCCGCTGCAAACTATCTTTATTTTCCGCTGCAACTTGTGATATGAGTCTTTTAGACTCCAAGTATTAAATTTTGTATTCGAATGATATGTTTTTCTAAAAACGTCTCATTATGAGATCGTTTTCTATGATTGTGACTGTCTTACCTCTCACGTAGCACCCCAAGCTCCGTCCCACTGCCATATTCCGAGTTGGGGGTGTTACAACCAAGTACATCATCATGAGTATCAGGATATATTCCTTCTAATGCAGACATGTTTGGATCATTTGGATAGTCATCATCATCAAAAGGTATGCCTTCCTTTTCAGCAACATTAACACATGACTTAGCAGTATTAACAGAGTTGGTACTGCTAATGTTAACTTCCTCATTGGCAGCATTAACACTTGGCTTAGCAGTATTAACAGAGTTAGTACTGCTAGTGTTAACATTATCTGATACATCATCCTTTTCTTGTTCATCAGTCTGTTTTTCGTCATTAACCATTTTATCATCATCAGAAGATTTTACACCATCTTCTTTATCATCTTTTGGATCTTCAGCAAGATCATCTTCTTGTGAACTCTTTGACTCTTGGGTTGAGAAGGGTGGATTAGCAGTCCAAATAGGCAGAAAAATATAATCTTTGTCAGGTCTTGTCTCCTTACCAGCTTGACCTGCATCATTACTAGCTTTTGTACCTGCACAATTTTTAGACTCTGTACCTGCAACAACTGGCTCATAATTCATAGTCTTGGTTAGAGAATCAATATCAAACAGCCAGTTTGGTCCACTCCCTGCAACATTTGGTGTACTCTCACTAAACCTAACATGCAAGTTCTCTTCCACTTTCCTGGTCCTACTATTGAACACTCTAAAAGCTTTGCTATTCATTGAGTATCCAACAAAGAATCCTTCATCAGCCTTGCCATGAAACTTGCCTAAATGATCTATGGTATTCATGATAGTAACATGACACCCAAATGGTCTTAAGAAATCTAGCAATGGTTTTCTACCATGTAAAAGTTCATAAGGGGTCTTGTTGTGAGGCTTAACTACTTTACTTCTATTCTGCACATAACAAGCAGTATTAACTACTTCAGCCCAAAAATTAGTAGGTAATTTAGAATCAGCTAACATTGTTCTAGCAGCCTCAATAAGTGTCCTATTCCTCCTCTTGGCAACTCCATTTTGTTGAGGAGTTCTAGCTACACTATACTGCCTCTCAATACCTTTCATCTCACAAAACTGGTTCATATCCGTATTCTTGAACTCAGTTCCATTGTCACATCTTATCACTTTAACCTTATGGTTAACTAGGTTTTCTACCTTGGTTATGAAAGCCTTACGAATGCTACTGGTTTCATCCTTAGTTGCAAAAAAGAAAACCCAAGTAAACCTACTATAATCATCTTTGACAACTAGGCAATACATCCTTTTTATTAAACTTTTAACAAATGTTGGTCCAAATAAATCCATGTGCAACATATGTAAAGGCTAACTTATAGAGTTCATTACTTTGGGCTTACAAGAAGCTTTGTGTTGTTTTCCCTTCTGACAAGCAACACAGATTTCAGCATTTTCAAAAACTTTTGAAGGTAAACCTCTTACAAGGTTTCCCTTAACCAATTTATTCATTTTTTTGAAATTTAAATGTCCAAGTCTTCTATGCCAAAGCTTAGAATCATTGGATGTGGCCTTTGGAAAGAGACAAGTCAAACCTCCTTTGGGAACCATATTCTTTAAATCAACCTTGTATATGTTGTCTGTTCTAGGAACTTTAAGTAAAACATGACTTTAATCAGTCAACTTAAAGTCAGGAGATAAGACAAAACATTCAGTGTCAGTAAAAAGAACATTATTCTTTTTGTCACACATTTGTGAGAAACTAAGTACACATTATCAAAATCTAATTTACCAGTTTTATTGTACCTTTGCCAGTGATTTTCCCTCCTTTGGGATTACTCCCAAAAGCAACATATCCTCCATCAATTGCTTCAAAATCTTCAAGATAGGACATGTTTCCAGTCATGTGCCTTGAGCATCCACTGTCAAATACTCCTTTATCTTCTAATTCCACCTGTGGATTGCCCTGCACATAAAGTAAGAAAATCAGTTCATTTTAGGGACCCAAGCCATTACTGACTTGGATCTGCCTTGTGCATCGACATAATCATACCTTTTTAAAACTATGGAACCATGATTGAAAACTTTAACTTTTGGTTTCTAGACCCAAGAAGTTGAGGCCTTAACAACATAAAAATGATTTCCGAAAACAATATCAGTTATTGCTTTTGGCTTAGCAGTAGAAACTACTGCTTTTGACTTAGCAACACTAATTGCTGTATTCTTTTGAATGGGCCTTTTTACAGTTGAATGTGCTTTATTTGAAAACTTTGACAATTTTTTAACACCATTCACTGTTCTTTTTAAGTTAGCAGTACTAACTGATCTAGCAGTATTAGTTACTACTGTTGGTTTAAAAACATTTTGCTTAGCATTTTTAATTGATACTAAACCATATCTCATTTGTACTGCTATTGGAACCATGTTTCTTTTAGCACGTGGGTGAATATTTTTAGAAAAACTTTGATGATTCACCCTCCTAGCATAGTTCCAAACAGGCTTTTGATAATAAAAACAATTTTCCCTTAAATGCTCAAAACTACTACAATGATAACAAGCCTTGTTGATCATCTCAAAGTCACTTCCTAACCTTTGAGACATCATTTCATTCCAATTCCTCTGGTTACCTCTAGGCCTGTTAGTGTAAACCCTAGGTTGCTTAGTGTTTTCCACAATTTTCCTAGACTCCTTATCACCAAAACTAGGTTTGACAAACTTAACTTGTTCAACACTAGGTTTAACTGTTATACTTTCAACCTTAGGTTTAGACTTCACCTGTTCCTCATCATCATCAGACACCCAATCTTCAATGATAGGTGCATCTTAGAATATTTCTATTTTTAGTAACTTGCCATAATTAGTAAGTTTCAATATTTAATAACTTCCCAAATAACTTTCTATCTTTAGTAACTTCCCGAATTAGTAACTTTCCAGATTTAGTAAGTTTCCATAATTAGTAAGTTTCCATATTAAGTAAGTTTTATCATTTAGGTTTACAAATGACAATTTAAATAACTCAAGGGTTTAATATGTTCAATATGATAGTTTAGGATTTAATATGACAACTTTTAATAGTTTAGGGTTTAAAGTGTCAATATAGCAAAGTTTAGGGTTTATTATGTAAATAGTTGACATATTCTTAGGTTTGCCAAATTCGTGAATCTCAAACACATACGCCCATGCAAATTATCCTACTTCGTTCATATGAAAACCTAAAACTCGACATCAAAAACAACCCGAGACCCTTTTGTGCACTTAACCCTTTTTCGACCCATTTGACACCCATTTAGCCGAGCATTCAACACACAAACACACCCTCTTATACACGACCTATACGGCCTCATTTCTTTCTTTTTTAACGAAACCAAAACCCAAATATTATTTCCGTTCTCGTTACCTATTCCATGCGAGACCAAACCAAACCAAATCAACCCATTTTCGAACCAAAGCACTTACCCATATCGACCCATGTTTTCTTATATTTCAAACCTTAAATTTGACACTGTAAACACACACACGACACTCCTTTTTCCAGCCCACTCGACCACCACAAACACACCATATCAATTCGTACCACACATGAAATAACAAAACCAAACAAGCCCTAGTTTCCTTCTTTTTTGACCTCATTAATTACGACCTAAACATGCATGCAATCTTCCATTTTTAACACGTATAATACCAGGTTTTCATGCATAATATAGATCCAAACCAAACGTATATTTACCTGATTCAAATAACCACTTAAAACCCTATATCGACACATATGTTATTCATCATTTCATGCGACCAAAAACTCATCATTTCATGCGATAGTTATCCAGATTTTAGAGTGTATGTTAGTGGTTGAAACAAGAGTCCAACGACCAGATTCATAGGCTCATATATGTGCTGATTCGAATGGCAAAATAAATCCAATATTGACCTATATCTATTTCATCATTTTATGCGTTAAATCTAATCATTTCATGTGACATATAATGTTTCATTCTTATTGTTTTCAAGTCGATCATAGTTAAGTTTCAGGTTATAATTTTAGGATCATGTTTTATGTGTACAAGTCGAGTGAAACAAGCACAAAATAGGTGATAACTTTGGACGAAATGAGGAATGAAACAAGAACCAAAGGACTCAAAAACTAGGAACCTTATTCAACCAAAACAAAGCCCTCTTCGAAACCAATAGAACTATGATCCACCACAGCTTTGTTATGCTTTTTCACACCTCCAATGTACCACCTTGCACCACTCGAATGATCTCCAAAATAGGCAGCCGACTGGACTTATTTTTTAAGGTTTTTAGTGTGTGTTTTATGAATGTGATATTGGTTGTTATAATGAGTAGATAAAGGGATAAGTTGGGCTGGAAATGGTCGAGCAAAAGGGGGAGTCAAAGAAGACCATATCTCATTTCAAATCCTAAATGAATCTAGACATATTACAAGCTACACGTTGTGCACAAGATTTTTAATGTATTCGGCCTATGTATGGACTTTTAGTTGTGTGATATGTTTTCTTAGAACATCATGTGTATCGAATTCTATATAACTTAGGTCCATATGTTTAAGTATTTTGTGGTTTAAAGTTATAAAACTTAGTTACTTAGGTTACATTCGGGTTCAAGGTCAAGATAGCCACAGATTAAGAAACAACATTTTAGAGTGTTATAGGGGTTATCCGTTGTTGTTGTATCCTGGGTGATAGACGTTCACGATTCTCAAACACCGTGGAGAGGACGAATCTGTCTTAAGGAAACTGTGAGCATCACAGGCCTTAACATTTCCTTGTGTTTTTTGTCTCAACTATCAAAATAATTATGGTATCGTTTTCTACAATTTACTTTTACTTATTATTATCATCATATTAGTTGTTTGTCTCTAGTAGCAATAAACATATTACCTACAATCTTAAGACATATTCGATTTGCTATTAGAGGCTAATAACGAGGCATAATATTTTGAAAAAAAAAAGAACATTATGATTTGCGGAAGAGATATTAAACTGATTCGTTTCATAAGTGAAATCATCTAAAGACATTAAAATAGAATATTAATAACTCGTAGTGCAACATACTTGGTTGATATTAGATATTTGGTCTTTGTATCATCGAGTGGATGACATAACACACTAGAATCCATTTATCATTTATAAGAAAAGAGCTTGCATGGTATGTTAATTACACTAGGGGATAAACACTTCAGAATGAAAATCCAAATATGTTTGCTTTCCAAGTACAGTTGAATATTGACGTAAAACTGTTGGTGTATTTTTTGTTTTGTTCAAATAAAACTTGTAGATTTTATGGTTATTAAGCATGTATAAATTTACACTTGGATTGAACTCGTGTAATTAGTCTCATTACATAACAACATGGAAGAAAGAAGGAAAATGATGATGTTAATTACATTTGTTTATGAAACTTTATTATTTGATAGATCGTTATCGTTATATAGACATACATATTTGCATTTATTCTATGTTTTAATATTCATGATTATATCTCAATGACTAAATGTGAAGGGTTACGGTAAATAAACGGTTCATTTTTTAATATTAATATGTAAAATGAAATAATTACGAGTTACGTCCGCCTAACACTTGCAAATGACTAGGTGATTTATTTTTCATTTCTATAGTAACTCGTAAAGGATTATTAAATAGCATGAATTGTTGATATGTTATATGAAATATAAGTGGATTGATGATAACAATTAGTAATCTTAGAATAAGAATGTCCTAAACGTTAACAAACTGTAATATACAATTTATTGAGTTTGTATACTTGGTTTTTTGAAAAAACTTTGATAGTTCATATATGTTTAATTGTTATATTGCTTTGTCTTTAATGAAATGGGACTCCTTGAGCATGAATGCTTATTTGTAGATTACTAGTATCTTAAAATAATGATATTATCGTAAAAGAAAGTATGCATACATACATTTATGAGTTTGTATGTTTTGTTTATAAAAAGCATGAGCACCAGTTATGATAGTTAATGTTTTAATTAATTATGTGACCTTGACTTGTGTCTAAGAAACTAAAATGAATTTGCCTTTGCTTTGAAAGGATTTGTGATTATTATGACACTATTACGTAACAACCGGTTGTACACCTTCTTTTTCGAACTTGCTAACATGATTTTGATATCATGAAAGACGAGAATAGTTTTATGAAATCTTGTTTAGGATTAAACCATTTTCGGGTTGTTTGTCCTCTATTTCTAAAGTTTGTGAATCGACATTATAATTGAACAATAGAGTGTTCAAAGCATGTTGGCTGAAATCGTGGCATGATACTAGTTTGTGTAACTGGTATTGGTTTCATGACTAAATATTGAGATTAAACTCATTCTTGCAGAATGAGAATTTTGGTGTTATTTGGAATCCAAAATAATTGTTGTCACAGCTACGTTGTCGAAAAAAAAATGCTTTGTTCGCATAGTAAACAATTGAGTTTTGTACCCAATTTTTATAATGCATAGCTAATACATTTAACTTGATTTCTGAATTGTTTGGTCACAATTTGTGTTTTGGTACAACATTTTTTTTGGGACAACTTTGTTGTCACAAGTGTATAGTCGAAGAAAAAGGTGTTGTTTGCATAATAAATAAATGATTTTTTGCACCCAATTTTTATAGTGTTTAGGTAACATTGTATATTTAATTTCTAGAAAAAAAAATTGAGCTTAAACGAAAGAATTATTTGATTGCAGTTTTTGTTTTAGTACAACAAGTATTTATTCATTTTTTTTTTTTAAGCGGTTTAGTTTTCTTGTTTTGAAATTTAAGGTGTTTGGGTCCATACATTTGAGTTGTTTGGTACAACATCATCTGGTTGTTTTATGCAGAATTATGTGGTGTTTTGTGTAATGTTCAACACAATATTGTTTGTGTTAATTGGTGGAAAAAAATATTATGGAAAATTAGTGTATATTTAAGGTTGTTTGGTGCGATTTTGTTTGGTACCATTCAACTTATTTTGTAACATGAGAATAAGCAAGCCGCTCGATTTTGTACCGAGTATTGAAAGTTTGGATGTTGCAAATATTCTGTTGTGAATATTGTTGCAAATAATCAAACTACTTGTTATTCTAGAAAGATGAACAATCTTTAAGACTTGTTCAAACTCATTTTGCTAATAATCTAACGGTTTGTCATTATGTAAGAAATGACTAAATGTTAAACATAACCGTATAGGACATTGTGAAATGTCAAGAAAGAACACACATATAGATGACAAAAAATTACATTTGTTTATGTAACTATCTTGAATTGTGTGATTGTCATCCAAAATGAGGTATTGTCCATTCGCTAAGTTGGACATATTTTGATTGTGTAAAATAATTACACATGGATTTTATATGATTATAATCACATAATAAGTCGTGATAATCATATGATTATGAGAGATTACATGGTATGACATGTTGTAAGTGTAGGACTTATACAAATACCTTCTGGGATCCTCCTAAAACATCTGTGGTTTAAGGTTGTGATTTGTCGAAAAGAAGAATGTTAGTAAATGAAGCTATGAGTAATCAAAATGATGCATCTTCTGCCATACGCTTGATTCCTTGGTCTATAGCATGCTAGAATTGAAATTTGTTAATTATGATATGAAAAATAATTAACAAAAAACATTCAAAGGTTGTGTATACACTAGTATGAAACTTATGTAGTGACAAATTACTAATGATCATGATGTCATATCTTTGTGAGAATAATTTTGTAAACAAGATTAATACATTGAAAAGGAAAACTTTTCTTTTATAAATTTTTTTTGAGATAGATTCCATGTGGTGGATTCGGGCCTAGCTAGAGTTCAAAAGGACACCAACAAACTTAAAGTTCTTGCCCAGTTGGAATACTCAAGAAATACTTGGAGCATGATATATTTAAAGAGTTGAACAAAACTCGAATTTGCATAGACATATTATGTCGATACGACAACTACTCTCAGCATGAGTTATCCCTATTGACAATGTGAAGTCATAGAATAACATTGTGGATCCGCTTGTGAAATGCTAAATGCGAGAGTTAGTTAGCAAGTCGTGAAGAGGAATGAGACTAATGCATATGAAGGAAAACCTAACCTAGCTGACTGGATATCCCAAGATCTGGGTCACTGTGGGAGAGTAATAAACTCCATATTCATTGAAGGGAGTTGGTAAACTTCCTAGTCCATTCCTATAATAGTGACAATATGAGGATAAGCATATGGCTTTTAATGATTAATAGAGAATCACCTATGTGAGAGAGAAGTGGGGTCGCTTCGAAGGGAATTGTAGGGGCACAATTCCTAAGAGCTCTTGCAGAACCAGGCTAATGTTCATGACCATAACGAACATAACTATGAGAACCAAAATGTGTCAAGGAGATATTTGTGTGAATATATATTGTCGTCTACACAAACAGTGGACAGTTCAAAGAAATCGAGTTCTACTAGCTGCTAGGAGGCTAAGTATATTTCACGAGGGAACGTTCAAAGGGTAAACCTACCTATCTTATGCAAATATCAACTGCAAAACTCTATTACAACATTGAGTCGTTAAAATTTGTTTCCTTTTATCAATTTCATTCATGTGGGGGATTGTTGGAAAAATTGGTCATAATGGTGGGTTTGAATGACAATTGATGGTCATCAAATGCGCTAATGGGTATTAAAACAAAAGTTAATATGTGGTCATATGTAACAACTGAATTAATTTTTCGTTCATGAGCCATTAGTATGATTAATTAGTTGACAATTTTTCTTGACATCCTTTTACTATAAGTTGAGAGCTCTCCTCTCATTTCCATACACCAAGAAACACCGAAAAAAATACACAACTCTTCACTCCTCTCCTTTTCTTGTTACCATTCATATTTCTTGTGTATCTGGTTCGTAATAGAGGGAAGACACGGTTTTGGTTCACCTTGATAACCCATTTGTGCTAACGGAGTTATCCGTTGTTGTTGTATCCTAGGAGATAGACGTTCACGATTCTCAAGCACCGTGAAGAGGACGAATCTATCTTAAGGAAACTGTGAGCATCACAGGCCTCAATATTTCCTTGTGTTTTTGTGTCTTCACTATCAAAATAATTACGGTATCATTTTCTACACTTTACTTTTCTTTATTATTATCATCATATTAGTTATTTGTCTCTAGTAGCAATACACATTTACCTACAATACAAGCCAGTATTTTTTATTCAGGCTTCGATTGATGGAACATATTTTGCAGATGGTGTGTATAAGAGCACTTGGTGTGGTGGCTAGCTTAAGTTACTTATTTGGGGCTCACGGGGTGCCACATCATTTTAACAAACCTCCATAACTAACCCCCCCTCAGTAACAACTAACCTCAACTTTCTCGTGTGGGGCCCACCACTTACAACTTTATGTTTAGAAAAGAAGAAAAAAAAAATCGATCCACTGACAAAACAGTACAAAAGGATGGAAATTAGCTTCGTCGTTGCATACGACGAAGGGAAAAGTGGCGAAGGCTAGCGAGGGAAGGCGTTGTCGTGGCGAGATCCGGCGAGCGTGCCAGCATAGACTGGCGAGCCTCGGCGAGTACCACACCTTGTGCTCTAAGTTTTAGTTACATACGTGATTAATTGGACTGGCGAGCCTCGGCGAGTACCACACCTTGTACTATATAAGTGTACTTATTTGAATAATGATCATATGTAGCACTGAAGCGTTGCCTGATTGAAGCAACTTGAATATTACAATTCCTATAGAACAAATGCATATAGTGCATACTTGGCTTGATGTGCCTTCACAGTTGGTTACTACAATTCATATATAACAAATGCATATAATGCATACATGGCTTGATATATTTGTGAAGTACATTTTTATCTAAATGAATTTTGACATACTAAAGCTAAATATCTTGACTGATTAACAGTGGTACGAGGTAATTATTTCTCTTGGCTATTTTAGTGGTTGTTCGGTATTTCTTATAGAACTGCTTATAGGGAAATTGCTTATTAGATATGTACTTTGAAGGGCTATTTTGGAGTGCTTAGCTATACTACTTATGGGGGCTGTTTTGGATTTCATGTTAGAATGACTACTTTTAAGGGTTGTTTCAGATTGCTCATTGACTTAATTATGTTGATGGTATGTTTTCTTTCAACCAAAATCTTATTAGAGATTCTGATAAAACGATTTTCAAGCGTCTACAGATGGAATTTGAGGCTGCACGGGCTGCTCAAACTCATAGTAGGTTTTGTTACAATTTCTTTTCTATCTTTTGCTGTCACAAATTTAGTTAGCTAAGACTATTTCGTTTTACGTCACAGAACTTTGTTTATACACAGAACAGTGGAATGATGGGCTATTGGCATTAATAAGAGAATGGGTGTTATTTCTTTCTTTTACTCTGATAGAATTGGTATATTTACATATTTTCTAGATTTTATAATACAATCCTTTTTAAGCAGGCGATATGTTGTTTGGAAGGATCATGCATTGGCATATTATATGATACATTTTTTCCTGGTAATTTTCAAGCATTCTTTTCTTATGTTATGGTGAGTCACGCTAGCAATATCAATATGTTCTCGAAAGCAAGACATTTATTAAGAATATGATTGTTCTTGAACATACCGTCCCTTTCTTTTTTTCCAATACGTGATGTAGAAAATGAGCTCCTATCTTCAAATGCATAATATTGTTAACCCTTAACCACTCTTTAATCGATGATGTTCCCATGATTGTTTTAAATACTTTGTTTTTTTCCCAGCAATTTAATGATCACATTAGCGACCTCTTACAAGCATACCCAAACTGTTAACCGTATATTATGGATATGCATCAAGTGATTAGGAGATAAGGATGATTAGTAGGAGATTACCTTGATTCGTGGGTAATTAGTATTTACCTTATTTACTCCTTGTATTCACTCTATATATACCGTTTCTATTGTAATGTATCATCAATCAATAATGTTGGGTTTGAAGATGTTGCTGCTTGAGGTTTGATTATACTGCTCATGGTTCTTATTGGAAAATATACTAAGTATCATTCTACTGCTGGGCTAAATGATTCTACTGCTAGTATATTGATTCTACTGCTGGGTTTATGAGAAGATTGAAGAAATAAGCTAAGTGTGATTCTACTGCTAGCCTACGAAGATTCTACTGCTAGAGTAATCATTCTGCTGCTTATTAGATAAACGTGTAGAGTTTGTTAAGATAATTATGGTAATGATACGATTAGATATTATCTTGTATAGAAAGCATTGTAACCGATTAGGACTCCTTAAGTCTATAAAAGGAGGATCTAGGGTTAGGGTTAGACACACGATTGTTAGCATACGTATTGTTTTGTATTCACTTCAAGGTTCTTTGTAACCCTGTTACTTTTGAGTAACCGTATTCAATATATCGAGGTGATAGTTGAGAGAATTATTGTGTGTTCGATTCTTAATTCTTCTTAGGATTAATTACTAGTTTCCGCATTGTATTTAATAAGATCATTCAAGAACAGTCTCTATACCTATTGTCTTAGATCTACATCTAGGATAATTAACAAGATCGTTAGCTCAACTGGGATTAACAAGTGGTATCAGAGCTTGTGATCTAGAGACTGCTATCAAGAAGAATTTCATATAATCAGATCTGTTCATCATCTGCATAAGCAATGGATTTTGATACTACTCATATGGTGACTGCTTCAAAGGTACCAATGCTGAAGGCTGGTGAGTATGAACTATGGAAAATGAGGATTGAGCAGTACATGAAGATGCTTGACTACTCCATATGGGAAGTCATTCAGAATGGAGATACTCTACCTTCTAAGGGTGCTGATAGGAGACCTTTACCCATTAAAACTAATGAGGAAAAGGCACAAAGGAAGCTAGAAATCAAAACTCACAATATACTGTTGATGGGTATTCTGAATGAATATCAATTGAGTTTTGGTAACATTCAGTCTGCTAAAGAGTTGATGGATGCAGTTGAACTCAGATTTGGTGGGAATGAGGCCACCAAAAAGTCTAGGAAGAATCTGCTCAACCATCAATTTGAAACATTTACTGCTTCAAGTTCAGAAAACATTGATGCTACCTATGATAGACTTCAGAGGTTGGTGAGTCAATTACAACTTATGAAGTTCTCAATGCTTCAAGAAGACATCAATCTCAAGTTTCTGAGGAGCTTACCATCTGAATGGAATACTCATACAGTGGTCTAGAGGAATAAGACTGACTTTGAAACAATGACTTTGGATGATTTGTACAACAATTTAAAGGTATATGAATCTGAAGTCAAAGGTACATCCAGCTCATCTTCTAGTACAAGCAATCTTGCTTTTATGTCTTCTAACAACAAGGGATCTGGAAGTTCTCATGACAACCATTCTGCTGCTGCTCATGTTGTTTCTGCTGTTGGTGCACCTGTTTCTGCTGCTAGTTCAAATACTGATAACATCAGTGATGCAGCTATATGTGCATTTTTGGCTGATCTCACTACAAGCACAACTGTTACTGATCAGGATCTGGAGCAGATAGATCCTAATGATCTTGAGGAGATTGACTTAAAGTGGCAAATGACTATGCTAACTATGAGGGTAAGAAGATTTTTAAAGAAGACTGGAAGAGCACTCAAGTATAGACAAACCAATGTGGGGTTTGATAAGTCAAAAATTGAGTGCTACAATTGTCAGAGAAAGGGACACTTTGCTAGGGAGTGTAGAGCACCAAAGAAGAACAAAGAGCCTGCAAGGATTGTTCCCATTGAAGAAACCAAGACTACTGCTCCTCTGGTTTCATATGATGGATTGGGAGACTATGACTGGAGTGACCAAGCAGAGGATGGACCAAACGCTGCTTTCATGGCTGAAGAAGAAAAGAAGGAACACAATTTTGCTTTAATGGCCTATGCTTCTTCATCCTTTGGTTCAGACTCTGAGGTATCTAATGAGTGATCCTGTTCTTTTAAATCATGGCTAGATACTGTTGAAGAATTAAAATCTAGGAATGAGAGTTTAAGAATGGATGTTGAAAAGTTAAAACTTGATAATTTAGGTTATGAATATGGCCTAAAATTAGTAGAAGCAAAACTTGACTTTCTTAAACAAAATGAAGTAGAGTGTTAGGAAATTAAGCATTAGCAGTTAAGACTGTTGAAGGTAGCCGTTAAGACTGTTGAAGATGGAAGTTAAGACTGCTGAAGTGTTTTGAAGACATAAGCAGTTAGGACTGCTGAGTGAAGAAGTTAGTACAATTTATGTTTATGATTTATGTAATATATAATTATGGAAAATATATTGTGTATATCGTATAAGATTATAATGATAGTTATCTTGTAAAGGAATCCTTGGTCTATAAAAGGATTGCCTAGGTTAAGGTTTAGACATATAAGAAACTATAAGAGTTCATACGTATTATAGAGATTCAAGGTTGTAAACCCTAGTGATAGGAGATCACTCGTATTATTATTCTAATAATATTGAATCGTTGAAGTTTATTATTCTGTGTTCATTGTTTCATTCAAATCATACAAAACACATAAAGTCTTCTAAGTGCTAGACTACGTATAATTCTTAGTTTCACATCTAACACAAGGAGTGTGTGTAGATCCGGTCAAGTGGTATCAGAGACAGGTTGCTGATACTTAGATTTAGAAGATCCGAGAAGAACAAAGATGGACATGGAAACAACACCATCCACAACTAGCATTGCTGCTAAGCTTCCTATGCTTAAACCTAATGAGTTCGACATGTGGAGACTTCGTATTGAGCAGTTTTTCCAAGTGCAAGACTATGCACTGTGGGAGATCATTGAAGATGGAAACTCCTTTACACCTGTAACAACAACAACTGTTGTTGATGGTAAATCTGAGACAACAGTGCAGACAAAGCCAACCACTAATGAAGAGAAGGCAAGGCACAAGAATGATGTTAAGGCTAGAAGTTTGCTTCTGATGACTATTGCCAATGATCAGTTTCTGAATTTTAGCAAGTTTAAGTGTGCTAAAACACTTTTTGAAGCTATTATTGCAAGGTATGGTGGGAATGATGCCACCAAGAAAACCCAGAAGACCCTTCTCAAGCATCAGTTTGAGAAGTTAACAACAAGCAATGAGTCTTGGATCATATGTT